>OZ010790.1:506746323-509236123 GCA_963932465.1 Maratus speciosus
AAATTCGTAATTTTTTTGCGCAATCTTTTGACGAAATTGGCGATTACTTTCTTCACTCTTTTATCGAAATTCGTAATTTTTTTGCGCAATCTTTTGACGAAATTGGCGATTACTTTCTTCACTCTTTTATCGAAATTCCCGATATTTTTTCACGATCGTTTGAAGAAATTCTCAAATTTTTCCGGGACCGATTCACGAATTGATTTTGAGAAATTCCATAAAAGAAATAAATATCGCGGGCTTCAAAAGTTTTTTTAAATGCTCACTGAAGAATCACGCGTCTGTGAAAGAATTTGAAGGGGGAGGGGGAAATACTGCACAGCATTTTTTATTATGCGGGACTTTCCTTTTCTGTGCACAAATCGCGCGATCCCGCACGTTATTTCAAACCCTGTCTCTCAAAGAAAACTTCATTACTAGAGGAGTTTCGTTGGTTGTTTTTTTTAAAAACGAACATAGAATTAAACAAATCTAGGATTGGGGGGGGGGGGACTGCATTCGGCAAAGTACTCCCGAGCAAGCTACGACATTTTCTGTCTCGAAACAAGCGAACCCTGAATTATTGCGTTTTTTATTTCGAACAAAATTAAATTTTCAGCTTTCTTATAAGAACTGCTTTGACATTATTCCAATTCGAATTTAATGACGGTAATTGCAAAAATTACCGGAGAGTTTTTTTCTGTTTAAAAAAAAAAAGTCAAAAAATCAGCTCAAAGCACGAAAACCCCCGCTAAAAATCTCATTAAAAATTCGGAAAAGATAAAAAAAAAAACACAGCGAACGAAATTAACTGATTGGGTAAAAGATTTAAACCAGATTCCTTTTAGGAATGTCGAAAAAAAAATCAACACGAAATGCGAAAAAAAACCCTCTAAAAATAACATTAAAAATTGTTTAAAATTGGAAAATGGCTGTAAGAATCTCGAAAATACTTTATTGAAAAGAAGACAAAGATTACTGCATAAAATATTGAAATCGGATTCTTTTTTGCTAATTTGAAATGCGAAAAATTCGCATGAAAAATTAATTGAAAAATTACAGAAATTATCTACCATATGCATGAGTTCAGACATACAAGTCCTGTCAAATCTTACGGCTGTGCGAGCTGCATTGTTTTTTCGGAGTTCAGCGCGCGCACGTACACACACACACACAGACAGACAAGCACCTATCTTTATTATTACCGTCGCAACATGATAGTATAATTTCTATCGTCTTGATAAAATTTATAGTGTATATTATCATGACCTGCTTTACCTAATATAGTCGACACATTCTGAGGTAAAAACATGAATTGCGATAATTTCTGGCCTATAATCTGCAAATCAAACAATTATGTTAGTTCGGACCCAGAAATGTTGTTTCATAAAACGTAACTTGTTAAATCGTGATAAGTATTTAACTACAATAATGAAATAAAATTTCTGGGTCGAAACATGATTGTTTGATCTGCGGATTATAGGCCGGAAATTACGGTATTAATGAATATTATAGTTATTTATAATATTATAATAATTATTTATATCGACTTTCCTCCAAAATTTCTTGGGTCCCTCCAGTGATCCCTAAGTCACGGAGTCACATTCTGAAAAACTTTCGTACGTATGTACTAGCATGTATTATCTGAGATTTATCATCCGGCAAAATTTCATCAACAAGACTTAGATAATTTTCGATCTCATGCAGTTTTTCCTTGTGCCTATAGAAGTTTCCAGTATAATTAAAGGCCTTTTTTAATCTTTATAAGAAGTTAGGGTGCCAAAAGGTTTTGCACTTGTGACCACACTTAGTCACTGTCTTATGTCACTGCTGCAAGGACATTTACATATCTTTTTTTTTACCATTGGATTTAGCTTTAATGTTTTGAAACCCTTTTCACCCCTCCTCTCGCAAACAAAAATTGCGTTTGAACCCTTTTTAAAAGAAATACCACACAATTATACCTTCTAAGATGAAAACCTGTCTAAAACAGAAATTCGACCGGTTTCACGGGGTTCCGTTTTAGCAGGTTTTACTATATAAGATATTGTTTGTATCCAACATGTTAAGGTTAAAAAATCTGGGCACCCCCCCGTTCAAAAGGCTGGTTACGCCTATGCCTTTGTTGCAGCTTTTTTAAAAGCTATCTGATTCTATTACAATTTTCTTTAACATAGTTTTAGCGTCCTTCAGCTACCTTAAAACTACTAAAATAATTCCTTATACCCACCTACATTCCAGTTAAGACACTGGTCCCCAGGGCCCGGTCTTTCTTTATACCTCAGCTACCAATTTTTTCAAGCATTAATTTCCATTTTCAGCATCAACTTACGTTTACAAACTACAGCCGTAAATTAAAAATCGCGTTACTTTAAAGGTAACTTTAGATAAGGGATTTCATCCGTTTATTAAATATCGTGTTAATGTTAAATGTAATTCGTGAAATTTACAAGGGGAGGAGGCATTTTCCGCCGCTTGGGGGCGCATTCTTTCCTCGAATTCTAAGGACCTAATTTCAACGGGATTTGGTTCATACAACTTAGATTATAATTCGGCTACTTTCTGTATTATGAAATTTTACCTTAGACTTCAAGTACCAACATTTTCTAACATTAATGATGCATTCTCTTTTTGGATTCTTTGGGCTTGATTACAATTAGGTTTGGCTCAATCAACTTGGTTTTTGATTGTCTCCGGCACATGCGGAGCACTTCCGGTACATGTTGCCTTGGATAACGGGAACCCAGGTTATAAGTTCGTTCGGAAAGAAGTTTGTTGGGAACACTCTAGACGCTGAGGAAGGCAATGGGGGCCTCCGAAATTAGGTTCATTTAAAAGAATTTCAAAGATATAAAATCATACAAACTTGAGTTTTGTTTAAGGTTATTATTTATGGAATCCGGCAACGCAGGGCTGGTCTGCTAGTCTATACTAATAAAAGAAAGTTTCGCTCTGTGTGTCTGTGTGCGATGGCTCTCAAAATCTACCGCATATAGAAGTCTGAACATATCAGTGAGGATAGTCTAAAACAGTTCCTGATGTACCTGAGGGTCTGACTTTTAATATTTTAAGACCCGGCCCCCCTGAGCCTTTCAAGTTTTTATGCCCTAAACTTTTAATAGCTTGCCTCTTTTTTATCCGACTTTCTTTGTTTTTTGGGACCTTCCGACATTTAGTTATCCCCCTTTCTACGTTTCAGTTAAGATCCTGGCTCCCTGGGAAGCGATACAGAGTCCTGGAAGTTTCTGTGCCCTAAATTGTTAATAACTCTCCCTTTTTAATCCAATATTCGTTTTTGGTGGCCTTTTTCAATTTAGTTATTCCCCAGATTCTACATTCCAGTTAAGACATGACCTCCTAGGACCCGGCCCAGAGGCCCTTGAACTTTTTGTCTGCCATGCATTTTTCACTCCCTAATTGTGTCGCCCTCTCAATGCATAACTTTAAAATTGATTCTTGGATTCCTGCCCCCGGGCTAACACTCTCATATTTTTATTGGGGCTCCAAGGCCCTTTTTAATGCATCTCCCGCCATATTTGCGTATTTCTTTAAAATGTTATTCTAATAATTCATACCCTATGCTTAATTTCGTCTAATTGAAGATCTAAAGCTCAAAGTAGCCTTTTAACATGTTTTCATTTAACAGACCTGCTCTGAACTATCAATTAGCCTCTTTTACATCTCCTATTATAGCTTCCTTAAAAATGGTCCTATTCACTAGCTTTTTTTTCTAACAACTTCTTAGGTCCTCCAATTACTACATGAACTAGAAAAATTTTTCTCAGACTTCAGCTACCACCAATTTTGAATATTAATGTCTTTCTTGGGGCCCTTCTTTAAAAATAATCCAATTCTCTTGCAATTCTCTTTTGCATAGTTCTTGGCTCCTCTAGCAACTTTATAAACTACTAAAAAATTTCCTTATACCCAACTACATTCGAGTTAAGATTGTGGTCCCCTGGGACGTGGTACAGGGTCCCTTGAAGTTTTTGTGCCCTCAATTGTTAATAATTGCCCCCCCCCCCTTTAACCCGATCTTTGTTAAAAGGAACTTTTCCATTTAGTTATTCCCCCATTTCTATATTCCAGTTAAGGCCCTGGCTTCCTGGGGCCGGTCTGGAGTCCCTTGAACTTTTTGTGCGCCACGCATTTTCACCCCCAATTCTGTCACTCTCAATGCATAAATTTAAAATTGAGTCTTGGACTCCTGTCCCCGGGTCAACACCCTCATATTTTTATTGGAGCACTAGGGCCCTTTTTTAAGCATCCCCCCCCCCCTCATTTTTTGAGCATTTCTTTAAATTTTTATTCAAATGATTTATACCCTATGCGTAATTTTGACTAATTAAAGATCTAAAGTGACTACTAGAACCTTTAAACATGTTTTTATCTAAGGGCCCTGCTCTCAGCTATCAGTTGACCCCTTTTGGGCCCCCTATTATCGCGCCCTTCACCCTTAAATGCCTGGTGTTGCTTTTTGGCAACATACCCAATTTAGGCTCTAAAATACTATTAGAATAATTTTTAAGCTATAATGCCTAATGTTGCCAATAAAATACATTCTGACAATATTATTAAATCGATTTTCAACATGTAGATGGCAACACTTGTGCTGTTTAAGAATAAAGATAGGTTTATTTTTTCAATTGTTGCTACTTGTTCTTTTTGTTTTGTTTGGAAACTTGCTAAATACCCTATTTTGTTCTGCAGTGAGCAAGTAAAATTTATTTCTTATTATAGTTCCTAAAATTCTTGTGTGTTTAATATTATAGAATTTTATCAAGGAAAATTATTTTTTCAATTAAACACCAGTATTGCCGATTAGTAACAAACTATTTTTTAGCCGTAAACCATACTTAAAACAAAATATGATTTTTAAAAGTTTTTTTCCCATGATTTATTTAAAAAAATGAAAGCCGAAAAACATTATTACAATGATTTTTGAAAAATCAGGCATTTAAGGGTTAAAAATGGTCTGATTCATTAGCTTTTTTTCTAACAACTTATTATGATTTCTACCTACCGCACATATTTTTATTGGGGCCTTAAGGCCCTTTTCAAGTATTTCCCCTTATTTTTAGCGCATTTATTTAAAATTTTATTCTAATGATTAATTTGTACGTTATGTTTAATTTCGACTAATTGGAGATCTAAAGACTAAATACTAGGACCTTTTAACATGTTTTCATCTTAGGACCCTGGCATCTTAGGACTATCATTTTGGCACCTTTCGATCCCCCTATTATAACTCCCTTAAAAATAGTCCAATTCACTAGCTCTTTCTTTTCCAACAACTTGTTAGTTTTTTCAGCTGAAGGACAAAAAAATTTCTCAGACTTCAGCTACCACCAATTTTGAATATTAATCGCCTTCTTGAGGCCCTTGATCCGTTTCTCTTGCAATTTTCTTTAATATAGTTCTAGGGTTCTCCTGCCACTTTATAAACTACTACTAAAAAATTCCTTATACCCTTGCTACCAACTTTTTCGAATATTAATCTTCTTTTCGGCATCAACTTACTTTTACTAACTACAGTCGTAAATTAAAAATAATGCTACTGTTAAAGGTAAGTGGCTAACTTTAGAGAGGTGGAGATATTTCATCCGTAAATTAAATATTGGGTTAATGTTAAAGGGACTTTGATAAATTTATAGATGGAGGGGGCACCTTCCGCTTCCTTTCCTCGGGTTTTATCGGCACGATTTCAATGGCAATTGGTTTATTCAACTGAGATTATAATTAAGCTACTTTCTGCATTATAAAAGTTTATCTTGAACTTTTGTTACCACCATTTTCAACGTTAACGACACATTCTTTTCTCAGTTTCTACGGCTCGATTTCATCGAAAATTGGTTCATTCAATTTAGCTTAAGATTGTTATACAGATTTTAGTTCCATATCCCCCCGCTAGGGGGAAGCATTCTAATCTCGGGTTCTATGGGCTCGATAACTACGGGGTTTGTGTCATGCAACTTGATTTTCGATTGTCTTCGGCGGTACGGAGCACTTCGGGTATACGCTACCTCAGACAGCGTTAACCCAGGTCACAGGTTCGTTCAGAAAAAGGCAGTGTCATAACCAGGGAGGGGGTCCAAATGCTCTAGATACCAGTAATATTTTAAAGTTTTCTTCGTCTTGATTAATAGCAGAAAATTCTCCTATTAGATAAGGCGAGCTGAACTTTACAAAATCACTGCTATCCAGAGCATTTGCACACCCACCCTGGCTACGCCAATGGAAAGAGGTTTGTTGGGAACACACTCTACGCTGCCGAAGCCATTGGGGCCCCGGAAAAATTAAGTTCAGTTGAAAAACTGTATGATGCCGAAGGCATTGGGGCACCGATTTTCCGAAGATATAAAATCATACAAACTTGAATTTTGTTTAAGGTTATTAAAACGGGCCCGGTCAACGCCGGACGGGTCAGCTAGTAATAAATATTTTATTATAGCAGAAGTTTATTTTTGCATCGTAAGTGTGCATGCTTTTTCCCTCTCATAAAATTCTCCTCATCCAGATCAAAAATGACACGACAATCAAATATATCATGACTGTCAAAGACAATGTCCCCCCCCCCCCCATAGTTTTCCCCAGTATGAATTTTTTTCCATTTTAGCAGATGTGTTGCTAATCGCAGCTGTGAAAGTGGCACTTTTACATTTTTGGGACCATTTTTTATGGCATTCGCTATTAAGACACACACAATTACAAACTTATATGCAGATTAGCTAATTAAATTGGTGTTTAAAAAATATCTATCATATATATATATATAATCCTAATGAAACGAATTTATGAAACCATTTTATGAAACGACTGATTTTATTTCACAGTTATTATTTCTAAAATATGAAATCCTTGGCGGTGAATTAGCGCCAATTGTCCGTATGTCAAAAATGGTATTAGAATTTTTAAATTTGATTTAGTTTTCGAGGTATTAATTTTTATTTCTAATTGTTACAATATTTTTTTAATGATGGTACCTAAATGACCCCATTTTTGTGGAAAAAAGGGAGGAAAGGGAAAAATATAAGGATTATTAGATTTATTTTCTTTTTAGTCATTTTCAAATTCAAATTGAAATTATCTTTTATTTCAATCGAAAGTGAAGACAATATTGTGATAATATTTTTAATATGTGTGCAATATTTTTCAGGAAAATTTGAAAAAAATATTCATTAAATAATAATAATAATACGATTAAATAAATAATATTTTTTTTATTTATTTTAATCAAATTTTTCTCATTTCAAGATATATTTTTTCCTATTTTAGAAAAGGTATATTATTTTATAAATTATTTTATAGCTACCCAATTTCCATGAAAATAGGCGCCACACTCTTTAAAAATGGACTCATCACTTCAAATAGGAAACGCCACTCTATGCTTTAGTACAAAGTAATGTATAAGGAATCTCTGAACTACAAGACATATTATTTACAGGATTAATGTACATTTTACATCGCAAAGCTCAGAAGAAATCCGCTGATCTGGAAAACATTTTATCATTTCCCGCCTCTCATAAAATCTCCGGGGGGAATTAAAAAGCAAGACAGCTTGCATTTCGAAATCTGTCCATTGCGAGTCTCAGAATTCTCTCTGCGGGAAAGCTAACCCGCATGGAATCATGAGTAGAACCTATTTGGCAGCCCGCTAAAATTAGGGATTGTCGTGTGCTGCCATCTAGTGTAGCAGTCTTTAAATATTTCTTACAATTTTATATTATTTTATAAAGGTATTTTATATTGTTGCCAATTTAAAAAACAGCGCAAAGAACAATATTTTATTCCAATAAAAAAATTTATTTACACCTGACTATTATACGTTTGCAGGGGCAGACCCCCTAGTATTTACATAAAAATGCAGTGCAGATGTTTATAAAACAACTCGTGGAGCTTCGAATCCTTTTTATATCCATAAAGCATTTGCCCTTCTTTGAGCCCAGCTGTGTAACGAAAAGGAGAAAAATATAATTTAATTTGGTTATAGTTGATGAATTTATTTGATTTCTGAAATTGTTTTATTAAAACATGAAATTAAAACTGCAAGCAAGATAATGTTATGCAGTGCAGACCGCTGCAGCCCCATGCATTAAAACTCCATACATTTATATCTTATTTCGTGAAATAAATGAGCCGAAAACAAAAAGAAGTTTTGAGTTAAGGCTCAGCAGATGCTAAAATATTGTCTCCTTTGTTTCTGATTAATTTTGGTTGGAATTATCATTTTATGTTCTCAAAAAATTGAAAGAAAAATAAGATACACAGTTTTAGCACATTTATCCATCACAGTATCTAAGTTCGTGTAAAATAATCTGATGTAATTTGAATATGAAATGAATTTCGTATAATTAATCGTTAACGATTTGAATACATTTTAATTTATTTGTTAGTAATTATTGTAATTAAATTTTGAATAGTTATTACTTTTAAACTGGTTGACCTGCCCGGCATTGCCCGGACCCGTGTTGAATGACTCTTAAATGAACCTCTAATTTGTATTACTTTATATCTTTAACTCCATTTTGTCTAAATTTATATTTTTAAATGAAAAAATATTGAATTAAAAGTACATGCTATTTGGTATTTTATTTTCTACGTAATTAGATTTTTTGGAGTCTATGCTTAACAAAAGCGAAACCGCGACGAAACACTCAGGTTTTTACTGATTTCGTCGAACTTTTCACACATTTTATTTTTACCGATTAGAAGAAGGTTTCAGCTTTAAGAACATATTTTTGCTTCGTCGGTACTTCTAAAATTGCGCCCTGGAGGGGCGAAACCGCGACGAAAGACTAATGTTTCTACAGATTTCACCAAAATTTTCACACCATTTTATTTGTAAAAAATATTTCTACCCGTCCGAACGTTTCATAATTTTTGTAGGTGATCTAAATCTAGTCTATTGAGATTCTCTAAAAAGACTGTGTTAAAATACATACGTATGTTTAGTTACTTTTAGCATACAAAAAATATCGTCTCCATGAGGCGCGAAGTGACCCGAGTTCGCCGGTTATTTGAAAGGGTTAAAATTCATATTTTTAAAAACCGATTGCACCATCGATTAGAAGAAGATTTTATCTTTAAGAACATATTTTTGGTTTGTCGGTACCTCTAAAATTGCACCCGTTAGAGTGCAATTAATATATAGCCTAATAGGTCCTTAATAGGGCGTTGCCATAAGGGAGAAAAGCTTTTTTTTTTGTAAAAAACGACCGTATTTGAATTTTTTTTTTTTCGAAGGGTTAACCGCGATATATATTTTTAAATTGATTACGGGATTTGAGACATAAGGGTACGATCTTTTAGAAATTGTCTTCCGTTTTTAACTTTAGTAAGCGGTTTGGCCGATGTAAGTTAATATGACAAGATTACCCCCCCCCCCCCCCCGGAATTCCTTCTTTTCGATGTTCATTTTCTCATGATGCGTAAATAAGGCTTGCCTTTTTCCCTCTCGTTGAACGAGATGAGTTTTTAATGAGAGTGCGTTGCGATTGTTAATGAATGACTCAGCTTATGAGTAGATATTTTAGAATTCTGAGTCTCAGGTGTATCGGGAGAGGCCTTAGACTACCCTCACAAACATTTTCCGCTTTGTACGTGCGGTAGATTTTACTTGCCATCGCGAATACACAAACACAGAGCGAAATTGTCTTTTATTAGTATATATTATAAATATACCCAATTTTTCAAGATGGAAGGGCCCCAAAAAGTTCCAGTGAGAGGGGCCCCCTCACTTAATAAATCCGCCCCTGCCTCCTACAAATAAACAATTTTTACCTCTTTATAATATTATTATTATTATTATTATTATTATTATTATAAAAAAGTAAGTAAAAGTATGAAAGTATAGAATAGATATAGATAGATATAGATAATAGCGCGAAACGTGATTCAGAGCAGCGTCTAAGAAAGAGTCATTACTCATTAGTGGAAATCTCTATACAAAATGTGATGATAAAAATACATTCTAAGCAAAAACATGAGGGGTTGTATCCATATATCCATTGATTAGTGCCAATTTAGCATACATAATATTGCACCTACTGTATTTGGATACATCCCCTCATCTTTTTGCTTCATTTTGGGAACAATGGATTTTGAGCTTATTCTATAAACGATTATTATCAGGCTTTTCAAACTATGTTTTTGAAACTTTTACAAAAGTTGCTCTATACATTTAGCTAACACATTATGTACATTATATTTCGATTGCATTCGCGCATGCGCAGTGAAACATTTTTTAGTAAACCTGCTCATTTTTCATCCAATTTTTATTATTTTTTAATTCTCACTGCAGGGCATTGTGTACAATATTGTTCGTCATATTTTCTGAAAAGAACTTTTTTTTATATTAAGAACTCTGCAAATTATAAGCAAAAAACTTGGCGAAATTTGGGACTGTTTTTATAAAAACGTTAATTTCTCCACGAGTATGCATGCTATCAGATTAAAAATGAAGACTGTATATTACAATAAGCCACTTATTAATAATCTCGAGTTTAAATGCTTTTGCTCTATTAGTTTTTGCAGGGTTATCCAGAAGATATTCGTTCTTTTTTAATTTGTTGTTGGCCCCCTATGGGGTTTCGGGAAAAAACTATACTATACTGTTTACATTTTTGCAGTTTCAGGTTAATTCCTCATGTATTTGTCTAGATATTCAACAAAACATCAAAAATCGCAAGTGACCGGTCACCTTTGGCCATATAGTGTATGTACTCATCTAGCAATACTTCTGCTGTGTTTAAACTTTGTTATCTTACAAAATTAGTATCTCAGCGCATGATGGAAATGGGAATACAAACTGACGAAAAGAATATCAATAGAACCCGTCTTAAGGAACAACTATTAGCATTTATACTTGGTTTGAGAACGGTTAAGTTGGGACGTGAAATTATTTTCAGTTTCGGAAAGGATATTGGCAATGCCATTCGCGACGACACCTGTGTATTTAATGACTTTAGTGATGGTATGTGTCTGGGACGGGCAGTAGGTATATTACGAAGACAACACTTTCAAGATTTTCCTAAATTTGAAGGATCCTTTAAGAATGCATTTACTGCTTCCAAATCTGTACCTGCTGTTCTTTTACATTTTGTACGTATGTTATTAGAGGGTCCAAATATTGATTCGTGCGTCTCATCAGAAATACCTGAACATAATGCAGGATTGTCAATTGCCCAACTTATTAGATATAACAGCATTAAGCATAAGAGAAAAGAAAATGTTCAGAGTGAACGTCACTCTCTGGAAAAAGAAACACCACTCCCACAATATGTGGGTTTCATGATTCACGCTGTCAGCATAAAGAAAAAAATTATATATAAAATGTGTCGTCTGGGTGTGCCATATAATCGAGTGCAAGAAGTATCAGCAACAGTTACAAATGTGTTGTGTAAACAATATATGGAAAATGGTGTTTACCCACCAAAGTTGTGTCCCACTGCGTTTGTAACATCAGCAATAGACAACGTTGATCAAAATACATCTTCTTCTACTTCAGTTACTTCTTTCCATGGTTCAAGTGCTACGATTATTCAGCATCCTCACAGTGAAGTGATTTTGGAGATTGACGATGACAGCGTTCGTATCCAGCAGTGGAACAAACAAATTGTCAATGGCCTCCCTGAATATTACACTACTCTTCCTTCAACTGGCAAAGTCACAAGTGGTGACCCACCTTTGCCAAATGTCAATCCACAGTACACTCACCATGATCCTGCCTTCACCCATAGGAAAATTTTAAATCCACGGCTTAATTCTGTCCTGGAGAGATTGCATATTGATGACAAACAAGGAATAGAGCATGTGCCTAGAGTGTCATTTGCTGTTTTTCATGCACAAAATGAACCTGGTGTTAGAAAAATAAACTGTAATGCGTCACTGCTTCCACTTCTAAATGATGAAATTGCGATGCCGGCAATGGTAATCATATGATTGATATCACAGTAATGGCTACAGCAAAATTAAATGGAAATCAAACACTTGTCATTATATGTGACCAACCAGTATATGCTATTGGGAAGCAACTGCAATGGAAATTTCCTGACAAGTATGGTGAGGATCGCATCATACTCAGGATGCTGGCCTTCACATAGAAATGATGGTTATTTACTTGGAAAGTGGTTAACTGGCAGTGGATGGACTGAATTAGTGACAACCGCTGGCTTTGCAAGTTCTGGTATTGCAGAATCCTGCCTAACATCGTTGCATGTAAAAAGATCTCAGTATGCACATGAAGTTACTTTAACTGTTTTGCATTGTCTACAGGTAAAATCATTCAACAAAGCATGTAAAACAAATTCCAGCATCAGTAGCGAAGGTATTGAGCTGTGGATTTTATCGAAAACATCTGAATGTCCTCAGTTCCAATATTGGAACACAGTCAGTCATTAAACTGTAGTCCCTTCTAGTACAACTTGTATTGAGTATTCGTACATCTAACTTTACAATGTACGTGGATACTTTGGCTCAGCTATGTCCTCGGAAATTTGCGTTGGACGCAGTCCACTATTCTCGTTGGTTACCAGTATTCGTGCGGACTCTACAGAACCTTCCAGATATACGTGCTGAATTTTTATGTGGCAACTTTACGAGCAGCAAAACTGCTACACCGTTTTCTGCAATATCTGACGATCAACTTCATGAACACAATAACAAAGTTATAAAGGGTGAAGGTGGTGCTATTGGAATCCTTGATAGTGAAAATGCTCTGCTTAAGTGGATGGTAGCAGGCCCTAGGATCAGTTCTTTAATTGAGGAATTTGAAGAGAAATCAAATTTAAAAGATGACAAAACGTGGGTGCAGAGCATCATGAAGATAACAATGCTCATGAGAAAAGGTTCTTGGCCCATGCTAAAGAATGAATTAACGTCTTATCCGAACAAGGAAATCCATTTGAAGAAACTGATTTAAGGGGTCTTGTACCTTTTAAACGCGTCGAAAATTAACGAAAAACTTCAAAGTTTGAATTAGTCTATCTTCAAAGCCTTTTTATGTATAAACATGAAATTTTGGATATTGATTAAACAGATTGTGCTTTGTAATATGCTACCATTTGAAATTTATTAACCCTTTACAGAATTTGTGTATTGTTGAAATCAAAATAGCTCTTTTTTTTACCCCATAAGTCATTGCGCGCATATCTTGAGAAAGTATGCATGGATTGGCATGAAATTCGGTAAAGATACTAAACGTATATGTGTGTTTAAAATGATCTACTCTTAGTATAAAATTATTTCATTAACTATGTAAAAAAAATATTTTCGTAAAAAAAAATAAAAATTTTGTATTTTTAATGAATAAAAATAGTCATAACTAAAAATATTACCATTGTAAATACTTAAAAGTAAATAATTTTAAACACACATATTTGTTTAGTATATTTACCAAATTTTATGACAATCCATACATACTTTCTCAAGATATCATGCGCGCAATGACTTATGGGGTAAAAAAAAGAGCTATTTTGATTTCAACAATACACAAATTCTGTAAAGGGTTAATAAATTTCTGTTGGTAGTATATTACAAAGCACAATCTGTTCAATCAATATCCAAAATTTCACGTTTATACATGAAAAGGTTTTGAAGATAAACTAATTCAAACTTTGAAGTTTTTCGTTAATTTTCGACGCGTTTAAAAGATACAAGACCCCTTAATGTCAATAGGGAGCTCCAAAATAATTCCAAGTTTCGAAGCTGTCAAGTGTGTTACGGAAGCATTTACTATAGGATTAAAACAGCATGATGATTATGTCGTGTCCCGTTTCGATCAAGTTCAAAATTCAATTCATGAAATTATTCCTCCAACCAATATTCACATCTTCAAGACTATAACAAGAAAAACAGATAAGGCTAAGTCCAAGATTTCTTACTTGCGTAAAGGCTCCAACTTATTCTGCAGATTGTATGTTGCAGAACGGGATTGCAACATAGATGATTTCTTTTCGCATGAAAACCAAAAGTACCCAAACTCTATTTCAGATGATGGAAAACTCCGAAAACCAACCAACAAGTCGGATATTATTGACTCCATTCAAACAAAATATGACATTAGCGTTAATCATAGCAAACCAAATGTAACAGCTAAAATATTTGATGGAGCAGCCGTAATACACATGCTTAATCCTGGTATTACGACAACATTTTCCGTATACTATGTACGGAATTGTACTATATACCGTTTTCAAACCATATTTCACTAATCAACTGAACAACATTTCACGACTAGATATTGTATTCGACAGATATATTAGTAACAGTTTGAAGGTACATTTCCGAGGAACAAGAGGAAGTGGCATAAGTATTAAAGTCTCAGACTCAACTGCAATACCAAAAAAATTTCAGCAATTCCTATGTATCAACGAAAACAAGACCCAATTGTCCCAGTTACTAGCTAAGAAAATGGTGGGGGACGAGTATCTAGGAAAACATGTTGTCTGTACTTATGACCGAGCCCTCGCGTCAACATCTATGGATGTATCAAGCATTTCTCCCGTCTCACACGAAGAAGCAGATGGCCGTCTACTTCTCCATTCTAAACATGCAGTAGAAAGTGGGCATACTTGCATCTTAATACGAACTGTGGACTCAGATGTAATGGTTATTTCAATATCGCTGTTCCCACAATTACAAGATATTGATGAACTATGGATTGAGTACGGTTGTGGGAAATACAGGAAATTCATTCCAATTCATGAGATCTGTGCTAAACTTTCACAGATGCAGAAATTAGTTGGCTTTTGCAGAAATTAGTTGGCTTTTCATTCTATAACTGGTTGCGACACAGTTTCCACATTTTGTGGCATTAGCAAGAAGACAGCTTGGAAGGTCTGGATGTCATTTCGTGAAATTGATTGTGTATGGCATCAGCTCTGTACAGGCATCTCTGATATTGACGATGAATGTCATGATCTGTTACAGCGATTTGTTATACTACTTTATGATCAATCATCAGATCTTCAGAGCATCAGTGACTACAGACGAGTGTTATTTACAAGAAAGAATCGAGCCATCGAAAACATTCCTCCTACAGCAGATGCTTTGACACAACACATCAAACGAGCTACACTCCAAGCAATAATTTGGAATAACAGCCTCGTTGCACGTTACACAATACCTTCGCCAATTAAGTGGGGATGGACAATAAATTCAGGAGGATCATACAGACCTGTGTAGAGATCAATTCCAGAAATGTCAAAACACTGTGAACAACTTACCTCCTGTACTTGCAGCAAGCGATGCATATCTTATAAATGTATTAAAATGGGAATACGATGTAAGAAACATTGTGTATGTTCCGACAGTGATCAGTAATCACAAGTGAATTTACATGAATCTTTTGGATAGTATTGCATATGGCAGCAAGATATTATGTTATTGAAATATTATGGCTGCCATTAGTGTATTTGACAATCTATAGGATATGATTAAATTTGGATATTAAATTGGAATAACATTGTATTGTACATTCTTTTGTTTCTCATTCTTAAACCTATAAATGTTTGAAACTTATCTTAAAGTTATGCCTAAGCCTTAAGTGTACCTCATGTCATTGATTTTAAAACGGAAATGAAAGTTTCATAGCCCTAAAAAAACAAGAATTTATTTACATATACATAAAAAATTACAATAATTACATTTGCTACTTAAACAGTTATAAAGCCACAGTATTAATTTTCGGAATCCATATAAATTACATTGTTGCCATAAAGGCTCTCTGTGCAGCGCTACATTGTTTTGGCAAATTTTCAGCAAATATTTGTGATAAAATATAAGTCATATATACCGTTCGAAAGGTAATTTTCTGACAAACAAAAAGTATACTACACGTTTTCAGCTACATGCAACGGATTCCATGTTATTTCGCAAACTATTTTGAATTTTTTTTTATTATAAATTTATAATTATTTGTGGTATTATAAACCTAAACAATGATGTAAAATATACCGTTGAAAAGCGCGTTTTCTCCGGATTAATAATCACTAACAATATAGGTTAATATGAAAATATTAATCCGAGTTATATACAGAAATGTAGAAGCGCGTTGCAAAACTTTGGCGGCAATATTGATTACGTCATCACCGCCGCTAGAGGGCCAAGAAAATTTGTGTCCCGAGCTTTTTAGACTCGCCTATCCATGTACTATCTGAATCCCAAGTGGCGCATTGGTTGCCAGATGTGAAATATTTTGGTATAATTTTGAGCTATCCCACTTCACTATATTAAAAACTATCTCAAACGATTTTTCCCCATAGGCCGTAATGTAATGGAATTATTTTGACTGTCCCTGTAATCTCCCACTTTCACCCACCACGACCAAACTGCCTTACTAACAGCAGGTGACCAAGGGCTATCTAACCACACCAACCGCGTGTTGGTGGCAGTACGTGTTCTTGGAGAAAAGTCTGGCTTTACCCACACACACTAGACTTTTATATATATATAGATTTCAAAGAATAATGCCCCTCGAAAATAAACTTACAGGGGATTGTCCCCACCGTTTCCTCCTTTATACTTAACTAATGAACCTCCAAATCTAATCAGGGAAGAGCCTTATCAGAAAAAATCTGTATACCAATTTGAAGCAAATCGGATAATTCTGCATTAAAAACCCATTTAACTAAATTAAGGGAGGGGATTAGCTCCCCCCTTTCCCCCTTTATACTTAACCAATGAATCTCGAAATCTAATGAGGGAAGCGTCTTATCAGAATAAACCGGTATACCAAACTTGAAGTAAATCGCATAATTCTGCATAAAAAAAACTTTTATCTAAATTAAGAGAGGGGATTAGCTCCCCGTTCCCCCCTTTATATTTAACCAACGAACCCGCAAAACTATACTCCTTTTCATTAACGGAGGCGCATGCCTTTCATTGACCTTTACAAGTTGAGACCCTGTTTGTTTCTGTGATAACGCGGGGTAGGAGAGACGGTACCATATGTCACTTTCATGTCAATTGGTGAAGATGAATGTGAAGTTCAAGCGCCTCTGCTAGTGAAAATGAGTATAATCAGGGAAGCGCCTTATCAGAATGAACATGGAAAATTTTTTTGAAGCAAATAGGATATCTATCAAGAGTTATCGCGTTGCGTACATACATACATACAGAACCTGCGGCACATTAGTTCTCAGGCTTTGATAACCTGTGAGATAAAAATGATCGTACTAACGTGCGGATGGTGTCATTCGATTCAGAATGAAAAAATTGTTATAAGGAATGATACCCCACATGACATACTTAAAAAAAAAAGATCCCTCCCCCTCACTGAGGTAATTTCCCCCCTTAACCCCCCCCCCAAAAAAAAGTGTAAAACAACTTTATTTTGGGGGTTACTCATCGGATCTTCATTTTTAGTGCCAGAACATAGTTTTTCCGAATTTTTGTGAATGGCCATCAGTTGTATTTTAGTCAATTTTTGGTCCATTTGCCTGCATTACTGTTGAACGTGAAAATGTACGTAAGGCACCACCAACGCTCCTCAACTGCTTTGCTGAACGCCCGCAAATCAAATTTTGTGTGTAAGGAAAAAATTCGATTTTCACAAAAACTATGTGACATAGGGTAATCGCTATACTTTCCCTGCAAGGTTAAAATTAACTTTTACTACCCCTATTTTTTCACAATTTTAGTGTGAGTAGATTCGGAAATAGAGGTGTGAGAACATATTTTTGCATTACTCTTTCGACAATATCTCTGAAAATATAACACCCAAAATTAAAATAAATGTATTTTTTAGTTCGGTGTTTCGAAAGTTTTCACACGATAACCATTATATACAAAGAAAAGATTTTTTTCGAAAAACTTAATTAGCCTCTCTACATTTTTCCTAAATATATTTGTTAATGGTTAATAATCTAAGTGGGTCAATAGCCTTTATTACGTCAGCCAATTTGAACGTTCCACGTTCCATATTACGAATAAAATGAGTGTAATAGACGGACAGAGAAACACAGGAGTAATCTTATAATGGTTCCAGTTTTACTTTTTAAGTACGGAACCCTAAAAAATATGCAGCGGTGCATTCATTTCTGAGGCAACGTGAATGCCTTTCCGTTGACGTAAAGAATAGTTTCTCTCAACAATTATAGAGATGTGGAAGAAGAAATAGCGAAAATTCTTAAACAGCGTACTAATAGAGAAGAGGAAAGTAAAAAAATATGCGGCGATGCATTCATTTCTGGAACAAAGTGATTGCTTCTCAGTTTATATAAAGAATTGTTTCACTCAATAATTACAGAAATATGCCAGAACAAGTAGAGAACATTCTTATTTAGCATAATTTGAGAGAGGAGAAATGTAAAAATTATATGCGGAGGTACATTCATTTCTGAAGAAAAGCGAATGCCCCTCTGTTGTTCTGGAGAATTGTTTCCCTTAATAACAATAGAGATATGAAAGAAGAAATAGAAAACATTCTTATTCAGCATATTAACATGGAAGAGAAAAGTTAAAAATATGCGGCGGTACATTCATTTCGGAGGCAAAGTGAAAGCCTCTCCGTTGATATAAAGAATAAGAATTGTATATCTTAATAATTATAGAGATATTTAAGAAGTAATAGCGAACATTTTTATTCAGCGTACTAATAGAGAAGAGGGAAGTAAAAAAATGTGCGGCGATGCATTAACATTTCTGTGGCAAAATGAATGCCTCTCCGTTGAAATCAAGAATTGTTTCTTTCAATAATTATAGAGATATGCCAGAACAATTTGCGAACATTCGTAATCAGCATACTAATAAAAAAGAGGAAAGTAAAAAAAACAAAACAAATATGCGGCGTTACATTCATTTCTGAGGCAAAGTGAATGCCTCTCTCTCCATTGACATAAAAAAATGTATCTCTTAATAATTACAAAGATATGCCCAGCGTTGAATTCAGGGGGTGGCCCGGGGGTGATATTCCTAAGCAGAGCAATAAGATGTCCCTACCGAAAGATTTGAAATTTTGCGTTTTCAATGGTCAAAAAGTGCAATTTTCCCCCGGGAACTCTATAACTACAGCGCCTAGAAGATACAGTGTGGAAAACGGCTACAAAATAGTGCTAAAAAATTGAATCCCATAAATGTACAGCGATGCTGAATAACAAGATGTCGATCGTAGCGCCATCGTAGTGATTTAAAAACGATAGTCTAGTCATTCTAAAAGAGACTCTTTAACCTATTTCACGTCATTCCTTAACTAAATTAGCTTATAACAGACCAAAATATCTTATATTTATAGTTTCCGATATTTAACATTCTATAATTTTTGAAAACACAGTGTTTATATTGAAAAGAGTTACGAGATGGCGCTCGTATCAGCATATTGCCG
The DNA here is from genome assembly GCA_963932465.1 of Maratus speciosus. NCBI lineage: Eukaryota > Metazoa > Arthropoda > Arachnida > Araneae > Salticidae > Maratus > Maratus speciosus. The sequence continues at coordinate 506,765,624 of OZ010790.1, forward strand.
CTGAGCATTGTTGGAGATTTATGGATACAAGTTTTTAGCACTTTTTAAAGCATTATAGGAATAGCCGTTTCCCACCACTGTATCTTCTAGGCGCTGTACTATAACCCTTTAAAACCCGGAACATTTTCACATTTAAATATTACATTCTTCTGGTTATTAACTCTATACTGACCCTAATGAGACTTAAAAAAATAATTCAAAAATTTTTTGTCACCCCCTGGAGCGTGGAGAGTACCCGCACGAACGTGCGGGTTGGGCTTTTTCTAAGAAAGCCACACCCGCACGATCGTACGGGTTGGGCTTTTCCTGTGAAATAATTATTTATAAGATGATTTAGGATATATTGGCTGAAATACTGCAATGGAATCCTTACTGGCTCTAAAGCCTAAAAAAGGATTTAAAAAAAAATTAATATTGGAGATGTACTTATCGACTTCAAAAAATTCATATTTTAATTAATTTAAAAATGTTTGCCTTATTTTAAATTTTTTTTATGATATCGATTTTATTTTTTCTATAAGTCTGTAGCTTTTTTAAATTAAAATTTAAGAAATGAAAGACATACCTGCAATTGCATGAAATCTAAAGGTACAGAAATGAGGTACAGAAATGAACTTCTTAACATCCCACATGTATTTTTTTTGTTGTTGTTATTTTTTTTTTTCATTATCTTAGCCTCTGCCGAAACTGGCTTGGAGGTAGAACTTTGAGGAATGAGTTCAGGGGACTTTGGTGAGGAAGAATGATCCAAAATTGCCATTTCTAAAGAAATATTTGTATTTTTTTCTTCATCGAGCCCATCTGAACTTGAGTATCCTTCTAATAAATCTGCTTCAAATATTTTGTCCGCAACCTATAAATTCAGAGTCTGATTTATTCATCAATTGCAATATTTCTTCTTGTGTGAGAATTCTTTTCCGTTTAGGCATCTGAAAAAGAATTTTATTTTGCTTTGTTAAAAGTTAACAAAGTATATTTTTAAAAATGTCTTTGAAAATTTTATTAATTTAAAAGAAAAAAAAAGTAAAATTTTATTGAAAAAAAAATAATTCATCAATGACAACACCCAAGAAAATATGGCATTAATTATATAACAACATACTTTGTTTTTATTGTGGCTGTCACCAAAATTATTGAAACAGAAAACAAAATTAATATTGAGAAAGCTCTTACCTTTACAGTAGCACTGACTAACGTAACGCCCAAGTCGCACGATCGCACAGTTGGGCAAAATCCCAAAAAGCTGGCCAAAAGTCGAAAAATAAAGTTACTATTTTGGAAATTTTGACTATACAGATGGCTAGAATAATGTTTGGAGGGTCAGAATCTATATTTATAAAAAGGTTTTCGTTTTGCTTTGGCAACCTTTATCATTTCAAAAGTGACGCTTGGAGGATTATCATCTGAGGCGAACAAAAAGAGCTAAACAAAGGTTATTCTAAACACGTGCTACATTTTTTCCATATCATCCGATTTTAATGTTTTAAAATGGATTCACACGATGATAGTATGTACTTTTTTTGCCCATGTTACAAAAATTATATTAGGTACATAAAATTTAATAATTTCAAGATTATTTTTGATAATTTTTTTTTAAATATATAATTTTTTTGTATTCAAACATCAAAAAGTTTATAAGTTCCACGGTGTTCCGCAATGACATATAATGGAAACAATAGCCTGCACTATTATCTAATGAATCATGAAAAATTAGCTACCATAAACTGCCATTCTGAATTTCGTGCAGGTTTTTGCAACCACAAGCAAAAATATCATTTTTTTAGTCGCTTCAAAAGCTATGACATTTATTACTTTTCACAGTAATTTTGCTGGCAAACATTTTTGAAATTTTTAGATTATTCAGTTTTGTGATAGATTATTATGTATTATATTACAAATAAGTATTATAACCATAAGCATAAAGGAATTTGATAAGCAAGTTTAGTAATAAAAAAATGAAAAGATTTCTCTATCATCGATACAATAGAAATACATTTTCTTATCTTTATAGCTAATAATTTTGTGTATTCTATCGTAATTAGAAGAATTAACTTGTCAATTGTAATCGTTGCTAGATCATACTGCAGCACGTATTTTATTAATGCAAACGGAAATTATTAAGAATCTGACTTCCGGGAACATTAGCAATCTGAATTTTATTTTCAAGTGGGGATGTGATAGAACATCTGGTCAAAGTACTTTTAAACAAAAATTTAGCATTGATGATGGTAGAAATTAGGTTCAAATAGCTTTTTCACTTCTCTAGTGCCACTAGAACTTAGGTGTTGCGAATAATTCAGAAATCGTTATCTGGAACAATTCGAGATCTTCATCTCCTCGATTTTTTAGGCTCATTAGAGTCAATTTTTTGCACGAAAATACGGAAGCTACTGTCAGTGAAATGGATTATATTACAGATCACGAGAGTAAACTTATTCCTTTTAAAACAATCATTGATAGAAAATAAGTAGGCGTTAATTACAGACTAGCTTTAACGATGATTGATTGTAAAATTTTTATTGTCATTACTAGTAATTTGTCAACTCAACGTTGATACCTACATCAGGCAACTTCAAGCCAGTTTAATAATCTTGATGGCATTTTCAAACTAAAAGTGAATGAAAATCATTTACAATTCGGGATTTTCCACGTCACATGCCTGTATAGGATCTTTTGAGTGTAGCTTGCATTTGACATACAAACGGGATATAAAGGAATAGCAAGTGTGCGCTCCTGACGAGAAGAAAAAAAAATTAAAATTGCAAAACAAAACTTACAAAAAAGATTTCGTTTACAATTAGGACTTCTCGTTGATAAATCAAAGCTCGGATTTGGAAGCATAAATGATTACAATACAGCTCGTCGATTCTTTGAAAACGCAACTATTTCTGCTTTCATAAGGAGCGTAGACGAAGATTTGATCAAACGATTCCACGTCATATAACAAATAATTTCTTAACATTCATTTGACCAATTTCGTGGATTATTGCTTACAAACAGCTTTTAAATTCGTCGAATTGTATTCCTAGTTCTATATGCCAACTTCAGTGCACAAACTACTTATTCGTAGCACAGAAATTCCTCATTATTGCCTGTTGGGCAAATGTCGGGAGACGCTCAAGAATCGTGCAACAAATTGATCAAAAGGTATCGAGAAGATTTCTCCCTAAAATGCAGTAGGACGTAAACATGGAAGATTTTTTGCGGCTTTTAATGTTATCAGATCCCTTTATTTCAAGCTTACGTAAATTACCATCGAAGAAATTAATTTCCTTGGCCCTAGAGGCACAGAAACTTCTGTAAAATATTTCGACACCTCCCCTTCTGAAGAGTCTACTTAGTATACTACAGATGATTCAGAAGATGAATTTTAGAATATCCTTTCGTTTTATTTTAATAATATAGAGAAATTAAACCTTGCAGTATTTTATTTTTCATTAATGTACTTAATTGTACTTCATAAATAAATATTATCGTTTAATTTCGATTAAAAACATCTTAGTTCCTTGAAAACACCTTCTAACGTTTAGCCTCGAAACTTTTTAATTTCGAAACTTGAAATATTTTATTTAAATCTAATTATTTTTATTTTTAATTTGCCATTTTTTTAAAATTTAATTTTTGAATTGTACTTAGCATCCTCAAAAGTACCTGTATACGAAATTTCATAGAAATGGAATAACTTTCAAAGCATTTTAAATCTGCCATATTGGATCCGCCATTTTGTATTTTGCAATTTTAATTATAGAATCGAGATCAGCATCCTGAAAAACACCTGTGTACGAAATTTCGTGGCATTTAAACAACTTTTTCATATTTTGGCCAGCTTTTCGGGATTTCGCCCCACTGTGGATCGTGCGGGTAACTAAATCTGAAGTCCTATGAGCAACATAAATAGTGTATAATAATGTTTTTTATTATATTACACTTATTTTTAGACATTAAAGCAAAAATATTTATCAAGCAATTAGAAATATACTGATAATTACCTTTTTACGATAGATAAAATGATGAGCTGTTTTTGTTGTACTTGTAAACAAAGCTAATCATGCCGGCTAAAAGTAAAACATGTACTACAACCGTCATCCGTTGATAAAAAATGATACTTTACTCTTTTTGCAAACCAGAACAATCGTTCGATTGGGGGTTTTATTACATATGACTGTTTCAGAAGCAAAAATTTACATGTATGTTTAACCCGCACGATCGTGCGGTTGGGTCTTAAAGGGATATTGTCCCCCCCCCCCCCCCGGAGCTACATAAATCTCTACCGGAGAAAAGTGTCTGAATTCAACACTGGATATGCCAAAAGAAATAGTGAACATTATTATTCAGCATACTATTTGGGAACAGGGAAGTAAAAAACATATGCGACGGTGCATTCATTTCTGACGCAAAGTGAATGATTCTCCTCTTAAAGAATTTTTCTCTGAATAATTATAAAACATGAAATAAGAAGAAATATGTTCTTGTAACTACCAATTTGCTTTGAGCGCGTTAATAGTAAAGTGTACTCCAGATGTTTAGGTTAAAAAATAGAAGTTTCAGAATTTAATTTGAAAGATAACGTCACGGTTTCTGGATAATTGCTTTCTTTCGTCTCTGCCTTCGGAAGCCTTTGCCAAGAAGTTTGACAGTAAGTGGTGAGAGTTTAGTGATTATTTCTTAGTTACATTGTATGAAAAGATGTAATACATACCGGGTGTCCTAAAAAGGACTGATTGATTTTAAAATTCAATAACTTGTAAACGGTGACAGATATTTAAAAAATTCTTGCAGGAGGGTTATGCATAAGGTCAAAAGTTTTTTTACAGTGATTTTCGATTTTAGTTCGAATTACAAACAATAGATGGTGCTGCGATCAATAGACGCTAAATTCAGGCTCGATTTTTGGTACTTCGTGGCCCGCTCAATACATTTCCATCTCCTTTTTCCGCATGGAACAAGAGAAAAGACCAAAAATCGTTCCTGTATTTAGCATAGATTAAGGACCAAGATGGGACATTTACGGCAAAATCTGTAATGGCAACAGTACTAGCGTCACTATCGACAAGGGGGAAGAACTAACAAGCCTCCGAAATTTACCTATGTTGAAGAAATATGTTAACCCTCTATGCTTTGAATATCTATTCGTTCCAAAAACGATGGATGTGTCAGACGATATTCTATTCATGCTTGCTTTATTTATTTAGCTGCTTTTTTTTTACCGTACTTGTATTGTTCATTTTTAACTTACAAAATGATAATTAGACTAATAATATAAAAGAAAACCGCCAGAAAATTCTGTTAAGAATGCAAATATGTAAGTTTATAAGATTAAATTGTAAAAAATCAAATTCAGGTATTGTGTCAATTTATTCATATCGAATAAAATTTTATTGAATGTAATGTCAGTACCTCTATTTATTTTTAACTTTTAGATTTATACAATTCTAAAAATTTGTCGAAAGGAATTTTTCCCTATCTCTAATATTATTATTATTTCTTATATGTTAATATTATAAATATTAATGAATTGATTGTACGTTATTTACATTAAAAACAATATTTTTATTTTATCTGTAAGGAAGTGAAAATGCATAAATTTTAAAAAGATTATTGTAACGATTGCTTAATACGTTAAACTTCATAAATTAATAAAACACGGGCTAAAAAAATTTTCCTACCAAAGGGGACTAATTATGAAATTTTCTGTGTCTTGTAGAGTGCAATATTTCGTATATTTTTATATTACACCATTGCTTTTGATATATAGCATTCAAGACGAAATTTTTACCTAGTTTTTCGTTGAACTTAAAACCGTTCACTAATCATGTAAAAAAAAAAAAAAAAAGCATATATCCGTGCATGAACATAGAATAGATATTAGATATATAAAATAGAATGATTCTACGTTAGAAATTCTACGTTCATGTATTCGGATTCTATCGGATTGTTACGGATTCTATCGAAAACGTAAACATGCAACATTAAAAAAAGAAAGAGCACAATAAGGTAGATACTCAATAATAAGCATACTACAAGGATGGGGAGTTTCTTCCCCATTGTCAATAAGGGCGCTACGATCGCAATCGCATTACCATTACGCTCTATGGGAATGTCCGATCTTGGATGTTAATCTATGGCATTTAGCGACTATTGCTTACAGCGCCATCTATTGTTTGTGATTCGAACTAAAATCGAAAATCACTGTAATAAAACTTTTGACCTTATGCATAACCCTCCTGCAAGAATTTTTTTAATATCTGTCACCGTTTGCAAGTTATTGAATTTTAAAATCAATCAGTCCTTTTTAGGACACCCGGTATGTATCGTGTATAAACTATACTAATATTTTTATTACAATATTTCTTTGCAACAAACATTCTGTAATTTATTTGTAAGAATTTAATACATTAACGCATAGTTGTAAAATTTTGTGAGGACAAAAGTTAGCTTGCAAAGTTTTTCATCTATACTAATATATTAAAAGAGGTAAAGTTTATTTGTTTGTTTGTAGGAGGTAATCTCTTGAACTACCGAACCGATTTCAAAAGTAATGGTATCAAAATGACGTGTTAAGGTCTGTTCCAACATAGGCTATATCTTCTGTTCATGCCACTACCCCAATGGGGATTCAGGAGCAAAAAACGTTCTAAAAATGCGATTTTTGTGTTACTGAAGGGCCTAGAAACAGGAAATTTGGCATGGTACATTATAAGATATAAATGATCTTTAAGAACATTTCTTAAAAAATTCGAAATTTAAAAGGTGTGAAAATGCGCAAAATGCGTTCTAAATGGCGATTTCTATTCAATCTCAGGAAGTACCGAGCCGATTTAAAAAATAATGGTGACAGCCATTGTTCCAACATAGGCTCTATTTTATGTCGGGGTCACTACCACCTAGCTGTTGCAGGAGCAAAATACCTTCTAAATTGTGGTTTTTGTGATACTGCAGGGGCTAGCAACTCAAAATTTGGTATGGTAATTACTTATAAGATGATAATGGTTTCTAATAACAGTTTCTAAAAGAATCGAAATTTAAAAGGTGTGAAAATGCGCGAATAGCCTTCTAAAGACGTTCTAAATTGCGATTTTTACCCAATCTCAGGAAATATTAAACCGATTTCAAATATAATGGTTGCAAATTGATGGTGACAGTCCCTAATCCAACATAGGCTATATTTTATGTTGTTGTCACTACTACCTGGGCGCTGCAGAAGCAAAAAATGTTCTAAATTGCGTTTTTTTTTTTTTTTTTTGTGTGTCTGTGTGTGTGTGTGTGATACTGAGGAGTGTAACATTTTGAAATTTGGCATGGTAATTACTTAAAAGATGCAAATGCTTTCTAAGAACCGTCGAAAGAGAATTCCAAATTTAACAGATGAAGTGAGCGAAAAGCGTTCTAAAAACGTTATAACTTACGATTTTTATGCAATCTTATTAAATATGAAACCGATTTAAAAAATAATTGTTTCAAATTGTTGGTCATAGAACCTGTTTAAACTTACGCTATATTTTATGTCGGTGTCACTACCACCAGAGCGTGCAGGAGCAAAAAACTTTTTAAATTGTGATTTCTGCGGTACTGAAGAGGCTAGAAATTTGAAATACGACATGGTAGTTACTTATAAAATATAAACGCCTTCTAAGAATTGTCGAAAATAAATTCGAAATTTAAAAGGGGTGAAGCGAAGGGAAGGAGCGAAAGAGCATTCTATAAAAGTCCTAAATTACGATTTCTATGCAATCTCAGGAAATAATAAACCAATTACAAAAGTAATGGTTGCGAATCAGTGGTGACAGTCTCTGATCCTACACAGGGATATTTTATGCCGGTGCCACTACCACCTGTTGTTGACAGGAACAACAAACGTTCTAAAAAACTCTTTAAATATTTTCTAAATTACGTTTTCTATGGGATATTAGGAAATACCAAACCATTTCAAAATTAATGTTGGCAAATTAATGTTGACAGTCTCTGTTTCAACATACGCGTTTCATTTAGCGCCTCTACCACCAGAGAGGTGGCAGACCGTTAGACAAAAAGATTGTAATTTAACATGATTAGTCCAGGCAATAGGGAATTTTACCTAGCAAAATTAATGGTAGTTTTGGAAATCGGCTTACTCTATGTTTTTTGGGTCGCTGAATCCGAATTTGTAACTTCCCACCAAAATTTCCCCCCGGCAAACCACCCCAAATTTTGGTAAAAAGTCCCTCCAAAAAAGGTTTTTATTAAAAAATAAATTTTTTTATTGTTTTAGGGGAAAAGTATCTAGAAATTCAGAAAGTAGACAAAATTTGCAGCAAATTTGATACATGACATTATGACTTGGGATGAAGGGGAAGGGGGATCTGCCTCGGAACATGCGCGCGGTACTGCGTGGACTATGTTGCGCAATTCCACTTAACCCCTCTCACGTTTACATTCGCCTTCCCATCTCCCCTCCGAACTTTAATTATAAGGTTTACTGTAAGTTTTTTGGGTCGCTGAATCCGAATTTTTAACTTACCCCCAAAATCCCCCCCCCCCCGAAACCCACCCAAAACAGTTGTTATTAACTTAAATTTCTTATTGTTTTAGGGGAAAAGCATTACGAAATTCAGAAACTAGACAAAATTTGCAACAAATAGGGTATATGACATTATGACGTAGATAAACGGGGAGAGAGGGGGCTACCTCGGAACATTCCTCTCGCGCTTTTCTCAAAAAACAAATTTTTTCAAAAAATCAATTTTTTGGGGGGTTGCCGGGTGAAATTTTGGTGGGAAGTTCCAAATTCGGATTCAGCGACCCAAAAAACATAAAGTGAGTCGCAATCCAGAACTAGTATTAATTTTTCTAGGTAAAATCCCCTATTGCCTGGACTTCATAACTTAGTGCACGTCGCGCCGCAGTGCATGTTCAGAGGCAGCCCTCACCCTCCCCGTTCATCCTACGTCATATTGTCATATATCCTATTTGTTGCAAATTTTGTCCAGTTTCTGAATTTCGTAATGCTTTTCCCCTAAAACAATAAGAAATTTAAGTTAAAAACAATTATTTGGGGGGGGGTTCGGGGGGGAAATTTTGGGAGGAAGTTAAAAATTCGGATTCAGCGACCCAAAAAACTTAAAGTAAACCTTATAGAAAAAGTTCGGAGGGGAGATGGGAGGGCGAATGTAAACGTGTGAGTGGTTAAGTGGAATTGCGCAACTTAGTTCACTCAGCACCGCGCGCATGTTCCGAGGCAGATCCCCCCTTCCCCTTCATCTTAAGTCATAATGTCATACATCTAATTTGTTGCAAATTTTGTCTACTTTCTGAATTTCTAGATACTTCTTCCCTAAAACAATAAAAAAATTGATTTTTTTTTTAATAAAAACCTTTTTGGGGGGGCATTTTACCAAAATTTGGGGGGGTTGCCGGGGGAAATTTTCGTGGGAAGTTAAAAATTCGGATTCAGCGACCCAAAAAACATATAGTAAGCCTTTTTCCAGAACTACCATGAATTTTGCTAGGTAGAGCGCCTATACGGTCTCTATTGCCTGGACTAGATGGTTAATTTAAGATGTAAATGCGTACTAAGAACGGTTTCTAAAAAATTCAAAACTTAAATTGAATATTGAAATAAGTTTATGAAATGAGCATAAAAGCTTCAAAATACTTTCTAAATTATCATTTTTTTTAGAATTAGTTTTAGTTATTCTTATTAAGTCTCATTTCCGCCTAATGTAGTGTCGTAATAAAGTTTAGTGAAACTGTAGCTTAATTAGTAATTTTTGATTTATTCCTAAAAGTATAATTTCTGCTAATAAAAATTAGACTTACAAATATCACTTGGCATGTTTGAACTGTTACGCGAACAAGGGTTTTGCTAGTAGGTAATAAAATTGTATTTATTAGCAGTTAAACGGCCTTGAAAAGAACATTTGAAGGACTAAAATTTGCTTTGAGTCTTATACCGGGTGTCCTAAAAAGGACTGACTGATTTTAAAATTCAATAACTTGCAAACGGTGAAAGATATTTAAAAAATTCTTGCAGGAGGGTTATGCATGAGGTCAAAAGTTTTTTTACAGTGATTTTCGATTTTAGTTCGAATTACAAACAATAGATGGCGCTGCGATCAATATATGCTTACAGCGCCGTCTATTGTTTGTAATTCAAACTAAAATCTAAAATCACTGTAAAAAAAACTTTTGACCTTATGCATAACCCCCCTGCAAGAATTTTTTAAATATCTGTCACCGTTTGCAAGTTAAAATCAGTCAGTCCTTTTTAGGACACCCGGTAGTTTTCTTGTATTAAAAATGTAATGAGTGTTTTGGCGTTTTGGGCATGTTTTAAAATTCTTAGCAAAATCGTTACAACTGTCCGACGTTAGGCTTAGCGGATTGTTGATACGCAAAAAAAGTATCCGATAAAACTTCAAAAGACTGGTGCATTAAAAAAAAATAGTAACTAATCAAATATGTAATGAATGCTTTAGGCACATTTTAATCTCTTGGCAAAACCTTTATTAGTGACCGACGACGTTTGGTTCAGCCGAATATTGATATGAAGAAAAGTTTCCTATAAAAACTCAAAACACTGGTGCATTAAAAGAAATAACTATTTTATGTAGTGTTTTACGCCATTATGCATATAACATTGTATAAAATCACTCTATATGTAACCTACGTGGGTGTATGATCAGATTTAGTCCCATTTGAGTACTCCTTAAAACTGTTTCGTTTGCATCTCAAAAGACTGGTAATTAATGCCGGGTTTGCTTGTGCATTTTTCTGACCTTGCTTGAGAAGCTTTAAATGGGGCAATGAATTCGTTAGCATTATTTGAAATTACGTACTGTACAAGTTACATTTTCTTGATTTTACTGTATTATCAGTACAAAAAGGATGATGTAACAATAAACATTTGTTTGTCATAACACTTTAAAATAACAATCGTGTTTATTTCAACAACCGCGAGATCATCGAAAAGATTTTTATAACAATGAATTTTACTCATCGCATAAGTAGTAAAGTGCACGCCAGATGAGTAGGTTAATTTCGAATGAATGCATTTTCGTTTTCTATAACACATTAAAATAACAATTGCATTTAATTCAACAATGGGACAACAATCGGATAAGTTATTTCTAAGAATGAAATTTCTCCGCGCGTCAGTAGTAAAATGTACTTCAGATGTGTATGTGATTCAGATGCGTGTGTCGTTAGTGAGAATAAATTTTAGTTTAGAGAAGGAATCTTTGGACCGGGAGGCTGTTTCTAATCTCAATGTTCACCACCGTTCCCGATGCCTATGGATCAGGTTTCTGCAATTTTTTCAAATTTTTGCGTCATCTCTCTGAATTGAATTCGGCGGCCGATTGGACTATGCGAAATGCGATGGTTTGATTCTTCCGTTAGACGAAGAATATTGCTGGGTACAGGGGTAAGATTTAGTATTCACTGTCATATAGGACTCGTTGATAAAATGAAAACGACTTTTACAAGAAAAAAATGGTATGAGAATGTTGTACACTTACTTTCTGGCAGCATATCCACGGTTTCATACCCACAACCAACTTTTCAATATTTATACAATGTATTTAATATATAGAATATACCAGGTGTCCCAAAAAGGACTGACTGATTTTAAAATTCAATAACTTGCAAACGGTGACAGATATTTAAAAAATTCTTGCAGGAGGGTTATGCATAAGGTCAAAAGTTTTATTACAGTGATTTTCGAATTTAGTTCGAATTACAAACAATAGATGGCACTGTAAGCAATAGTCGCTAAATACAGGCTCGATTTCTGGTCCTTTCTCTTGTTCCATGCTGAAAAAAGAGATAGAAATGTATTATCCGGGCCACGAAGTACCAGAAATCGAGCCTGAATTCAGCGTCTATTGATCGCAGCGCCATCTATTGTTTGTAATTCGAACTAAAATTGAAAATCACTGTAAAAAAACTTTTGACCTTATGCATAACCCTCCTGCAAGAATTTTTTAAATATCTGTCACCGTTTGCAAGTTATTGAATTTTAAAATCAGTCAGTCCTTTTTGGGACACCCGGTATTTATATATTATGATATACAGTCAGAAAAAAAATATCTTATAAATCAGAAGCAGTTTTTTTTTAATACATAGATAAGCAAGCATAACGGTTCATCGCTTTATTTCCAGAGCTCATTTGGTAAGAAATCGCAATTTCATGAATATGAAGTGAAACAATCTTTTTTACCAAACGGCAATTTCCCTATAAGATAGATGTAACCTATGTTTATTTAAAGATCAGTGATGCATATTTAAGCGGATCTTGATAATCTCAGATGGGCCACATCTCTAAAAATATTTTTAACATTATTTAATAAAAGCATGGGAACAGATGCTGTATGTTACCTCCGCCGCCATCTTGGATTTTTTCTTGGCGTGAAAAACCTTTTCCGCCAAATAGTAAATGACGCCAAGCAGCACTTTATACGCATGTTAGGCTTAATGGTTGCCTTATCGATAAACAACGTCAACAAAAAATCGCCAAGAAATCTAAGATGGCGGCCGAGGGAATATACAGCATCTTAGCGAAAGCATATTAGAGAATATATGCAAGAAAACACAGTTTTAGCTGAAAATAAAACACAATTGTGTACCACCATTTCAACAAAAGAAAACAAGAGTTTATTTAAACACCTGTATTCACCCCTATATATTGAAATATGTAATCAACTACTTCATTCTTAAACTGAAACTAATGGTTTAAAAAAAAAAAACCTAATTTTAGAGCTTATATGCACTATTGCCAGAATAACTAGCAATAATTTATCGATTGCGTAAGTTATTGCTAGTTATTCTGACATTATTGCCATCAACAGCAGATTAATAGTAATAATAGATATTTGTAGAGACATCTTCAACTTCAAAGTGTCTGAAATTTTTCCATGAAATCGATTAAAAGTGAAGACATAGTAAGATTGTGCCTCCGAATAAAAGAGAATTCTTTCCAGAAACCGAGATGGGTCTCAAAATGCAATTTTAATGAATCTATGATTGCACAATATTTTTTTTTTTTAAGAATGAAACTTTTGTTTACAAAATTGACAAAATTAATACTTTATTGAAATAAATTTTACACTTAAGTAAGGACTGCACATTTAATTGGTCTGAAAGCCTCTTTAACCAAGATGCTTTTTCTTTTCTTTCGTTAGTTCTAAGATCAATTGAAATTATTAATCTACAGGTATGTGGATGCTTATATGCCTAAAGTAGAATATGTGAACGCACGCAGTCTCATATACTTTCCATCAGAACACAAAATGAAATTTCCAGATAATGTGAGATTGCCCATTGCCGTATATCACGCCACGCCACTGAAAAACGCCATCATTTAACACATTCTGGTTCTAATAAGAAGTAAAGGAGAGACACTGCATTTGTGGTTCTCTTCAAATCATGTACACATAATCGTTAAAAATGTAACACTATTAGTTCTAGAAATGTAATTTTATAATTACTAAAGCATATTTATAAATGTAAACAGAGAGAAAAATGCATCAGTTCTTTGCAAATATACAATTTCGGTATTGTAAATGTTGTATAGTTTCATTGTTCATAATAGGGTTATTGCCAGAATATGTCAAATAATAACTTAGAATGCTTTAAGATATATAAGTATACATTTTTTTCAAACAATGTTTGTTTGATGCCAATAAAGTGACTTACAGTCACTGCTTTAACCACGTTTATTTATTTTATGTTTATCAAATTTTGATGGAAATATTTAGAAAAAATTAATTTATCCTTCTCTACTATTATATAAAGTCGGTTATGAAGTCTTACGATTGAATAATTAGGAGAGCGTTTCAATTACTGTTGTTTTATTACATTATTTTTTACATGATTCAAGTTAAAAATAGCAAATAAAGCCTTTGTGCAACGATATTAAAAAGCAAAAAAGCCAACGTTCAAAAATGCACAAACAATACATGAAAAGCAGCAAACACCTGTTTCGCATCTACTTGCGAGATTCTTCTTCAGTGCAAGATGGAACAAGATACAGCGTGCTAGAAAAAGCAAGGCTAAGCAAAATGACAGAGACGCGCCGGATTATATACCCGATGCGGGTAGCGAATGCGCCAAAAAACAACCAATGAGAGAGAAGCAGAGGAAACGACTGAGTGGACAAGTAGCGACATCTACCGGAGAACGAGAGAAAAAGAAACCAAAAAAGGGGGCATTAAATTTATGATTTCAAAATACTTGGAAAATCAGGAGTACTAGGTAAGTCATTGACTAAAGAGTGAGAATTTTTAATGAAGTGGTAGGCTTTCCAAAAATCAAGATCAAGGTTAGAAGAACATTTTGATAATGATGGCTAAGGGAAAAATGAACATATGTATAAAAGACCAACCATCTTGAGCAATAGAAGAACGTTTAAGCTCCTGATTTTTAACATAACCTTCATGCTCTTTTAAACGAAATCTAAGAGCACGTTTAATCTGACCAATATAAGAAAGACCACGCTGGCAAGATATTTGGTAAATACCCCAGTTATTTAGGCGATCAATGGGGTGTTTGAGATTTGAAAAAGGGATTTTATTAACGGGAGAAAAAAATAACATTAAAATCAAACCTTCTTAAGATTTTAGCAACTTAACCCGTGTCTGTCATTTTGCTCAGCCTTGCTTTTTCTAGCACGCTGTGCCTTGCCCTATCTTGCACCGAAGAAGAATCTCGCAAGTAAATTCGAAACAGCTGTTTGCTGCTTTTCATGTATTGTTTGTGCATTTTTGAACGTTGGTTTTTCTGCCTTTTAATGATTCAAGTTGTTGGCACCGTGAAATCCGGTCTGCGGGAACTTCAAAGAGAGGAAATAAATTTTGCGTCTCCACTAACCGAAATCCTCATTAAAAGATGCGATGTAAAACAATCCAATTCGTTAAATATAATAAACTGAGATTGGAAAACACATTAAACAGGTTACCAACTTTATGCTAAATGAAACAAATTTCTCCTAAAAATAGTAATTTTAGAAAAAAAAGCAATAAATTAAACAAGACAAACAAAATACTGGAAGAACTTGCTGCATATATTACAGAATTACTCATACAGCACATAGAAGATATGATTAAATAGCTGAGCAAATATAAGATTATTTCTAGAAATAGTTAAAAACTCTCCACTGATATGCAAAAAAAAAATTTACACAACAATTATCAAGAAGTGTTAGAGAAAAGTCTTATTTAGCATACACCGAGAGAAGAAAAACATAAAAAAAACCATGCGGAGGTGCATTTATTTCTGAAATAAACTAAGAAACGTTTCTCTGATTAATTACAGAGACACGCAGAAGAAATAGTTAAAAAAATTTTGCAATATAATCCGAGAGAAGAGAAAAATGGAATTTTAATGTGAGGTGCATCTATTATTGAAGTAAACTGAATACCTTGCCGTTGACATAAACACATATTTTTCAAATAATTATTGAGATATGCAATTAGAAATTACGAAATTTCATATTTAGGATACTAATGGAGAAGAGGAAAAAGAAAGAAATATGCGAGGTGCATTTAATTTTGAAGCAAAGTGAATGCTTCTCCGTTGGCATAAAGAAACCTTGTTCATAATAATTATACAGGGTGATTCAAAAAAGATGGGAAAAATTTTAAGAGGTGATAGTACACACCCAAACAAACATTTTGTATCAAAGAATGCATGGTCGAAAACTAAACGTAAAAAAATTAGAGGGCGCCAAAAGTTATGTTCTTATACGAGGCAAAAACACACAATCAACGATTAAGTTAAGTTACGAAAACAAATTTGATGGCATTTGATTACAATAAGTGCTCAAAACATTGACCGGCAACTGTTATGCACGCAGTACAACGGCGAAGAACAGATTGGCGAATTTTCTGAAACACGGCATATCGCGAACAGCAGCCGAAAGCTTGGCGACAAGTTCTTCTGCGGATTCAGTGGGAGTCTCATACACAAGAGCCTTTAGCTGTCCCCACAAAAAAATCGAGACCATGAAAGATCTGGCGAGCGCGGTGGTGCCTGGTGTGTTTCAGAAAATTCGCCAATCTGTTCTTCGCAGTTGTATTGCGTGCATAACAGCTGCCGGTCAATGTTTTCAGCACTTATTGTAATCAAATGCCATTAAATTTGTTTTCGTAACTTAACTTAATCGTTAATTGTGTGTTTTTGCCTCGTATAAGAACATAACTTTTGGCGCCCTCTAACTTTTTTACGTTTAGTTTTCGACCATGCATTCTTTGATACAAAATGTTTATTTGGGTGTGTACTATCACCTCTTAAAATTTTTCCCATCTTTTTTGAATTACCCTGTATATATTCGTAACAAATACCGAACATTCTTATTCAGCGTATTAATATAGGAAAGAAAATTAAAAATAATCAGCGGCGATGCATTCATTTCTGAGGTAAAGTGACTGCCTCTCCGTTGTTACAAAGAATTGTTTCTCTCAATAATTATAGAGATATGCAAGAAAAAATAGCAAACATGCTTATTAAACATAGTTCGGGCGAAGAGAAAAGTTGAAAAAATATGAGGGGGTGCATTCATTTTTGAGAAAAAGTGAATGCCTCACCATTGGTATCAAGAATTGTTTCTCTCAAGAATTATAGAGATATGCCCGAAGAAATAGCGAACAAACTAATTAAGTAGACTCCTGGAGAAGTGAAAAGTAAAAATAAATTGCGACGGTGCATTCTTTTATAAAGAAAAGTGAATGCCACTCCATTGACATTAAGAATAGTTTCTCTCAATAATTATAGAAACATGCTCAATATTTATAGAAGAAATAGCGAACATTCATATTCAACATACTAATAGGGAAGAGAAAAGTAACAAAACACATGCGGCGGTGCATTCATTTCTGAGGGAAAGTGAATACCTCTCCGTTTAGACAAAGAATTTAAACTCTTAATAGTTATGGAGATATGACAGAATAAATAGAAAACATTTGTATCCAACATACTAATAGGGAAGAGGAAAGTGAAAGAAAAATATGCGGAGACGTGTTCATTTCTGAGGCGAATTCTTCTCCATTGACGTAAAGAATTGTTTCTCTCAATAGTAATAGAGATATGGAAAGGGATTTAGCGGACATTCTTATTAAGAATACTAATATGGCTGAAAAAGTAAACAAAATATACGTCTGTGCATTCATTTCTGAGATAAAGTGAATGCTTCTCCGGTGTCATACAAAATTGTATCTATTAAAATTTATAGATATATGTAAGAAGTAATAGCGAATATTATTATTTAGTATTCCTCTAGAGAAGAGGAAAGTAACAAAAATAGGCGGCAGTGCATTCATATCTGAGGCAAAATGGATGTATCTCCGTTGACATAAAGAACGGTTTCTCTCAATAATTATAGAGATATAGAAGAAGAAATATCGAACATCGTTATACACCATACTAATGTAGATGAAAAAGTAAAAGAAAAAAAATATGCGGAGGTGCATCCATATCTGAGGCAAAGTGAATGCCTCTCCGTTGTCTTCATGAATAGTTTCTCTAAATAATTATAGAAAAATGGCAGAACAAACAGCGAACATTCATATTCGGCATACTAATAGGAAGAGGAAAGTAACAAAAATATGGGGAGGCGCATTCATTTATGAGGTAAAGTGAATCCCTCTCCATTGACATAAAGAATAGTTCTTCAGAATAATTATAGAGATATGGAAGAACAAATAGGTAAAATTCTTATACAGCTGGATCCTGGACAAGTGTTAAGTAAAAAAATGTGCGCCAGTGCATTCATTTCTAAGGCAAAGTGAATACCTCTCCATTGACATAAAGAAATGTATATTATGGAGATATGCCAGAACAAATAGCGAATATTCTTATAGAGCAGACTTCTGGAGAATTGTAAAGTAAAAAACAATATGCGGAGGCGCATTCATTTCTGAGGCAAAGCAAAGGTCTCTCCGTTGACATAAAAAATTGTACCTCTCAATAGTTATAGAGATATGGAAGAAAAAATAGCGAACATTCTTATACTGCAGATATCTGGAGAAATGGAAACTAAAAAAATATGCGGAGGTGTATTCATTTCTCGAGCAAAGTGAATGCCTCTCCGATCACAAAAAGAAATTTATCTTTTAATAATTATGGAGATATGCCAGAATGCATAGCGAACATTTATATTCAGCATACTACTAGGGAAATGGAAAGTTAAAAAAAAAATATGCCGAGGCGCATTCATTTCTGAAGAAAAGTGAATGTCTCTCCGTCGACAGAAAGAATTGTATCTCTTAATATTTATAGATATATTCAAGAAGTTATACAAACATTCTTTTTCAATGTACTGCTAGAGAAGACGAAAGAAAAAAAATATGTGGTGGCATTCTTATCTACGAACATTCTTATACATCAGACACCTTGACAAGTGATAAGTAAAAAAATATGCGGCAGTGCATTCATTTCTGTGGCTATGTGAATGCCGCTCCGTTCACAAAAAGAAATGTATCTTTAATAACTATGGAGATATGCCAAAACAAATAGCGAACATTTATCTTCAGCATACTACTTGAAAAGTAGACAGAAAAAAAATATGCAGAGGCGCATTCATTTCTGAAGAAAAGTGAATGCCTCTCCGTTGACAGAAAGAATTGTATCTCTTAATATTTATAGATATATTCAAGAAGTAATACAAATATTCTTTTTCAACGTACTGCTAGAGAAGACGAAAGAAAAAAAAATATGTGGTTGCATTCTTATCTACGAACATTCTTAAACATCAGACTCCTACACAAGTGATAAGTAAAAAAATATGCGGCAGTGCATTCATTTCTGAGGCTCTGTGAATGCCGCTCCGTTCACAAAAAAAAGTATCTTTTAATAACTATGGAGATATGCCAAAACAAATAGCGAACAATTATCTTCAGCATACTAATTGGGAAGTGGATAG
Organism: Maratus speciosus; assembly: GCA_963932465.1. NCBI lineage: Eukaryota > Metazoa > Arthropoda > Arachnida > Araneae > Salticidae > Maratus > Maratus speciosus. Next base: position 506,784,516 of record OZ010790.1, read on the forward strand.
ATGAAAAAATATGCAGAGGCGCATTCATTTCTGAGGAAAAGTGAAGGCCTCTCCGTTGACAGAAAGAATTGTATCTCTTAATATTTATAAATATATTCAAGAAGTAATACAAACATTCTTTTTCAACGTACTGCTTGAGAAGACGAAAGAAAAAAAATATGTGGTGGCATTCTTATCTACGAATATTCTTATACATCAGACTTCTAAACAAGAGATAAGTAAAAAAATATGCGGCAGTGCATTCATTTTTGAGGCTATGTGAATGCCGCTCCGTTCAGCAAAAGAAATGTATCTTTTAATAACTATGGAGATATGCCAAAACAAATAGCGAACAATCATCTTCAGCATACTACTTGGGAAGGAAGTGGGAAGAAAAAAAATATGCGGAGGCGCATTCATTTCTGAGGAAAAGTGAATGCCTCTCCGTTGACAGAAAGAATTGTATCTTTTATATTTATGGATATATTCAAGAAGTAATACAAACATTCTTTTTCAACGTACTACTAGAGAAGACGAAAGGAAAAAAAATAAATGTGTTGGCATTTTTATCTACGAACATTCTTATACATCAGACTTCTAGACAATTGATAAGTAAAAAAATATGCGGCAGTGCATTCATTTCTGAGGCTATGTGAATGCCGCTCCGTTCACAAAATGAAATGTATCTTTTAATAACCATGGAAATATGTCAAAACAAATAGCGAACAATCACCTTCAGCATACTACTTGGGAAGTGGAAAGAAAAAAAAATGTGCAGAAGCGCATTCATTTCTGAGGAAAAGTGAATGCCTCTCCGTTGACAGAAAGAATTGTATATCGTAATATTTATAGATATATTCAAGACGTAATACAAACATTCTTTTTCAACGTACTGCTAGAGAAGACGAAAGAAAAAAATATGTGGTGGCATTCTTATCTGCGAACATTGTTATACTTCAGTCTACAAGACATGTGATAAGTAAAAAAATATGCGGCAGTGCGTTCATTTCTGAGACTATGTGAATGCGGCTCCGTTCACAAAAAGAAATATATCTTTTAGTAACTATGGAAATATGCGAAAACAAATAGCGAACAATCCTCTTCAGCATACTACTTGGGAAGTGGAAAGAAAATAAAATATGCGGATGCGCATTCATTTCTGAGGAAAAGTGAATGTCTGTCCGTTAACAGAATGAATTGTATCTCATAATATTTATAGAGATATGCAAGAAGTAATGCGACCATTCTTTTTCAACGTGCTGCTAGAGAAGATGAAGGACAAAAAAATATGTTGTGGTGCACTCATTCCTGAAACAAAGCGAATGCCTAACCGTTTACATAAAGAATTGTATATATTAATATTTACTGAGATATGCAATAAGAAACATCGAACATTTTTATTCAGCATAGTGCTAGGGAACAGGAAAGTAAAAAATTATGCAGAGGTGCATTCATTTCTGAAGCAAAGTGAATGCCTCTCCGTTGACGTAAAGAATAGTTCTTCAGAATATTTATAGAGATATGGAGAAGAAATAGCGAAAATTCTTATGCAGCAGACTCCTGGACAAGGGGTAAGTAAAACAATATGCGGCAGTGCATTCATTTCTAGGCAAAGTGACAAACTCTCCGTTGACATAAAGAAATGTATATTATGGAGATATGCCAGAACAAATAGCGAATATTCTTATAGAGCAGACTTCTGGAGAATTGTAAAGTAAAAAACAATATGCGGAGGCGCATTCATTTCTGAGGCAAAGCAAAGGTCTCTCCGTTGACATAAAAATTGTACCTCTCAATACTTATAGAGATGTGGAAGAAAAAATAGCGAACATTCTTGTACTGCAGATATCTGGAGAAATGGAAACTAAAAAAATATGCGGAGGTGTATTCATTTCTCGAGCAAAGTGAATGCCTCTCCGATCACAAAAAGAAATTTATCTTTTAATAATTATGGAGATATGCCAGAATGCATAGCGAACATTTATATTCAGCATACTACAAGGGAAATGGAAAGTAAAAAAAAAAAAAATATGCGGAGGCGCATTCATTTCTGAAGAAAAGTGAATGTCTCTCCGTCGACAGAAAGAATTGTATCTCTTAATATTTATAGATATATTCAAGAAGTTATACAAACATTCTTTTTCAATGTACTGCTAGAGAAGACGAAAGAAAAAAAATATGTGGTGGCATTCTTATCTACGAACATTCTTATACATCAGACTCCTTGACAAGTGATAAGTAAAAAAATATGCGGCAGTGCATTCATTTCTGTGGCTATGTGAATGCCGCTCCGTTCACAAAAAGAAATGTATCTTTAATAACTATGGAGATATGCCAAAACAAATAGCGAACATTTATCTTCAGCATACTACTTGAAAAGTAGACAGAAAAAAAATATGCAGAGGCGCATTCATTTCTGAAGAAAAGTGAATGCCTCTCCGTTGACAGAAAGAATTGTATCTCTTAATATTTATAGATATATTCAAGAAGTAATACAAATATTCTTTTTCAACGTACTGCTAGAGAAGACGAAAGAAAAAAAAAATATGTGGTGGCATTCTTATCTACGAATATTCTTATACATCAGTCTTCTAAACAAGTGATAAGTAAAAAAATATGCGGCAGTGCATTCATTTTTGAGGCTATGTGAATGCCGCTCCGTTCAGCAAAAGAAATGTATCTTTTAATAACTATGGAGATATGCCAAAACAGATAGCGAACAATCATCTTCAGCATACTACTTGGGAAGGAAATGGGAAGAAAAAAAATATGCGGAGGCGCATTCATTTCTGAGGAAAAGTGAATGCCTCTCCGTTGACAGAAAGAATTGTATCTTTTATATTTATCGATATATTCAAGAAGTAATACAAACATTCTTTTTCAACGTACTACTAGAGAAGACGAAAGGAAAAAAAATATGTGTTGGCATTCTTATCTACGAACATTCTTATACATCAGACTTCTAGACAATTGATAAGTAAAAAAATATGCGGCAGTGCATTCATTTCTGAGGCTATGTGAATGCCGCTCCGTTCACAAAATGAAATGTATCTTTTAATAACTATGGAAATATGTCAAAACAAATAGCGAACAATCACCTTCAGCATACTACTTGGGAAGTGGAAAGAAAAAAAAATGTGCAGAAGCGCATTCATTTCTGAGGAAAAGTGAATGCCTCTCCGTTGACAGAAAGAATTGTATATCGTAATATTTATAGATATATTCAAGACGTAATACAAACATTCTTTTTCAACGTACTGCTAGAGAAGACGAAAGAAAAAAATATGTGGTGGCATTCTTATCTGCGAACATTGTTATACTTCAGTCTACAAGACATGTGATAAGTAAAAAAATATGCGACAGTGCGTTCATTTCTGAGACTATGTGAATGCGGCTCCGTTCACAAAAAGAAATGTATCTTTTAGTAACTATGGAGATATGCGAAAACAAATAGCGAACAATCCTCTTCAGCATACTACTTGGGAAGTGGAAAGAAAAAAAAATATGCGGATGCGCATTCATTTCTGAGGAAAAGTGAATGTCTGTCCGTTAACAGAATGAATTGTATCTCATAATATTTATAGAGATATGCAAGAAGTAATGCGACCATTCTTTTTCAACGTGCTGCTAGAGAAGATGAAGGACAAAAAAATATGTTGTGGTGCACTCATTCCTGAAACAAAGCGAATGCCTAACCGTTTACATAAAGAATTGTATATATTAATATTTACTGAGATATGCAAGAAGAAACATCGAACATTTTTATTCAGCATAGTGCTAGGGAACAGGAAAGTAAAAAATTATGCAGAGGTGCATTCATTTCTGAAGCAAAGTGAATGCCTCTCCGTTGACGTAAAGAATAGTTCTTCAGAATATTTATAGAGATATGGAGAAGAAATAGCGAAAATTCTTATGCAGCAGACTCCTGGACAAGGGGTAAGTAAAACAATATGCGGCAGTGCATTCATTTCTAGGCAAAGTGACAAACTCTCCGTTGACATAAAGAAATGTATATTACGGAGATAAGCCAGAACAAATTACGAACATTCGTATACAGCAGACTTCTCGAGAAGTGTAAAGTAAAAAACAATATGCGGAGGCGCATTCATTTCTGAGGCAAAGTGAACGCCTCTCCGTTGACATAACAAATAGCATCTCTCAATAGTTATAGAGATATGGGAGAAGAAATAGCGAACATTCTTATACAGCAGATATCTGAAGAAATGGAAACTAAATAAATATGCGGAGGTGTATTCAATTTTTGAGCAAAGTGATCACAAACAGAAATTTGTCTTTTAATAATTATGGAGATATGCCACAACGCTTAGCAAACATTCATAATCAGCATACTACTAGGCAAATTGAAAGTAAATAAAAAATATGCGGAGATGCATTCATTTCTGAATCAAAGTGAATGGCTCTCCATAAGACATAAGGAATAGTTCTTCAGAATAATTATTGAGATATGGAAGAAGAAATAGCGAACATTCTTATACAGCATACTCCTGGTAATGTGCTATGTAGAAAATATGCCGTAGTACGTTCATTTCTGAGGCTATGTGAATACCTAACCGTTAACATTAAGAAATGTAACTTTTAATAATTAAGGAGATATGCCAGAACAAATAGCGAACATTCTTATACAGCAGACTTCTTGAGAAGTGGAAAGTAAAGAAATATGCGGCGGTGCATTCATTTTTGAAGCAAAGTGAACGCCTCCCCGTAGACATAAAAAATGTGTCATTTAATAACTATGGATATATGCCAAAACAAATAGCGAACATTCATCTTCATTATACTACTTCTAAAGTAGAAAGAAAAAAAAATATGCGAAGGCGCATTCATTTCTGAAGAAAAGTGCATGCCTCTCCGTTGACAGAAAGAATTGTATCTCTTAATATTTATAGATATATTCAAGAAGTAATACAAACATTCTTTTTCAACGTACTGCTAGAGAAGAAGAAAGAAAAAAAGTATGTTATGGAATTCTTACCTACGAACATCCTTATACATCAGACTCCTAGACAAGTGACAAGTAAAAAAATATGCGGCAGTGCATTCATTTATGAGGATATGTGAATGCCGCTCCGTTCAGCAAACGAAATGTATCTTTTAATAACTATGGAAATATGCCAAAACAAATAGCGAACAATCATCTTCAGCATACCACTTGTCAAGTACAAAGAAAAATAATATGCGGAGGCGCATTCATTTCTGAGGAAAAGTGAATGCCTCTCCGTTGACAGAAAGAATTGTATCTCTTAATATTTATAGATATATTCAAGAAGTAATACAAACATTCTTTTTCAACGTACTGCTAGAGAAGACGAAAGAAAAAAATATGTGGTGGCATTCTTATCTGCGAACATTCTTATACATCAGACTCATAGACATGTGATAAGTAAAAAAATATGCGGCAGTGCATTCATTTCTGAGGCTATGTGATGCCGCTCCTTTCACAAAAAGAAATGTATCTTTTAGTAACTATGGAGATATGCGAAAACAAATAGTGAACAATCCTCTTCAGCATACTACTTGGGAAGTGGAAAGAAAAAAAAATATGCGGATGCGCATTTATTTCTGAGGAAACGTGAATGCCTGTCCGTTGACAGAATGAATTGTATTTCATAATATTTATAGAGATATGCAAGAAGAAATGGGACTATACTTTTTCAGCGTGCTGCTAGAGAAGATGAAGGACAAAAAAATATGTTGTTGTGCATTCATTCCTGAGACAAAGTGAATGCCTAACCGTTTACATAAAGAATTGTATCTCTTAATATTTACTGAGATATGCAAGAAGAAACATCGAACATTTTTATTCAGCATAGTGCTAGGGAACAGGAAAGTAAAAAATTATGCAGAGGTGCATTCATTTCTGAAGCAAAGTGAATGCCTCTCCGTTGACGTAAAGAATAGTTCTTCAGAATATTTATAGAGATATGGAGAAGAAATAGCGAAAATTCTTATGCAGCAGACTCCTGGACAAGGGGTAAGTAAAAAATATGCGGCAGTGCATTCATTTCTAGGCAAAGTGACAAACTCTCCGTTGACATAAAGTAATGTATATTACGGAGATAAGCCAGAACAAATTACGAACATTCCTATACAGCAGACTTCTCGAGAAGTGTAAAGTAAAAAACAACATGCGGAGGCGCATTCATTTCTGAGGCAAAGTGAACGACTCTCCGTTGACATAACAAATAGCATCTCTCAATAGTTATAGAGATATGGGAGAAGAAATAGCGAACATTCTTATACAGCAGATATCTGAAGAAATGGAAACTAAATAAATATGCGGTGGTGTATTCAATTTTTGAGCAAAGTGATCACAAAAAGAAATTTGTCTTTTAATAATTATGGAGATATGCCACAACGCTTAGCAAACATTCATAATCAGCATACTACTAGGCAAATTGAAAGTAAATAAAAAATATGCGGAGATGCATTCATTTCTGAATCAAAGTGAATGCCTCTCCATAAGACATAAGGAATAGTTCTTCAGAATAATTATTGAGATATGGAAGAAGAAATAGCGAACATTCTTATACAGCATACTCCTGGTAATGTGCTATGTAGAAAAATATGCCGTAGTACGTTCATTTCTGAGGCTATGTGAATACCTAACCGTTAACATTAAGAAATGTAACTTTTAATAATTAAGGAGATATGCCAGAACAAACAGCGAACATTCTTATACAGCAGACTTCTTGAGAAGTGGAAAGTAAAGAAATATGCGGCGGTGCATTCATTTTTGAAGCAAAGTGAACGCATCTCCGTAGACATAAAAAATGTGTCATTTAATAACTATGGAGATATGCCAAAACAAATAGCGAACATTCATCTTCATTATACTACTTCTAAAGTAGAAAGAAAAAAAATATGCGAAGGCGCATTCATTTCTGAAGAAAAGTGCATGCCTCTCCGTTGACAGAAAGAATTGTATCTCTTAATATTTATAGATATATTCAAGAAGTAATACAAACATTCTTTTTCAACGTACTGCTAGAGAAGAAGAAAGAAAAAAAGTATGTTATGGAATTCTTATCTACGAACATCCTTATACATCACACTCCTAGACAAGTGACAAGTAAAAAAATATGCGGCAGTGCATTCATTTATGAGGATATGTGAATGCCGCTCCGTTCAGCAAACGAAATGTATCTTTTAATAACTATGGAAAAATGCCAAAACAAATAGCGAACAATCATCTTCAGCATACTACTTGTCAAGTACAAAGAAAAATAATATGCAGAGGCGCATTCATTTCTGAGGAAAAGTGAATGCCTCTCCGTTGACAGAAAGAATTGTATCTCTTAATATTTATAGATATATTCAAGAAGTAATACAAACATTCTTTTTCAACGTACTGTTAGAGAAGACGAAAGAAAAAAATATGTGGTGGCATTCTTATCTGCGAACATTCTTATACATCAGACTCATAGACATGTGATAAGTAAAAAAATATGCGGCAGTGCATTCATTTCTGAGGCTATGTGATGCCGCTCCTTTCACAAAAAGAAATGTATCTTTTAGTAACTATGGAGATATGCGAAAACAAATAGTGAACAAACCTCTTCAGCATACTACTTGGGAAGTGGAAAGAAAAAAAAAATATGCGGATGCGCATTTATTTCTGAGGAAACGTGAATGCCTGTCCCTTGACAGAATGAATTGTATTTCATAATATTTATAGAGATATGCAAGAAGAAATGGGACTGTACTTTTTCAGCGTGCTGCTAGAGAAGATGAAGGACAAAAAAATATGTTGTGGTGCATTCATTCCTGAGACAAAGTGAATGCCTAACCGTTTACATAAAGAATTGTATCTCTTAATATTTACTGAGATATGCAAGAAGAAACATCGAACATTTTTATTCAGCATAGTGCTAGGGAAGAGGAAAGTAAAAAATTATGCAGAGGTGCATTCATTTCTGAAGCAAAGTGAATGCCTCTCCGTTGACATAATGAATAGTTCTTCAGAATATTTATAGGGATATGGGAGAAGAAATAGCGAAAATTCTTATGCAGCAGACTCCTGGAAAAGTGGTAAGTAAAACAATATGCGGCAGTGCATTCATTTCTAGGCAAAGTGTCAAAGTGAAAAACTCTCCGTTGACATAACAAATGTATATTATGGAGATAAGCCAGAACAAATTACGAACATTTCTATACAGCAGACTTCTCGAGAAGTGTAAAGTAAAAAACAATATGCGGAGGCGCATTCATTTCTGAGGAAAAGTGAATGCCTCTCCGTTGACATAACAAATTGCATCTCTCAATAGTCATAGAGATATGGGAGAAGAAATAGCGAACATTCTTATACAGCAGATATCTGAAGAAATGGAAACTAAATAAATATGCGGAGGTGTATTCAATTTTTGAGCAAAGTGATCACAAAAAGAAATTTGTCTTTTAATAATTATGGAGATATGCCACAACGCTTAGCAAACATTCATAATCAGCATACTACTAGGCAAATTGAAAGTAAATAAAAAATATGCGGAGATGCATTCCTTTCTGATTCAAAGTGAATGCATCTCCGTTGACATAAGGAATAGTTCTTCAGAATAATTATTGAGATATGGAAGAAGAAATAGCGAACATTCTTATACAGCATACTCCTGGTAATGTGCTATGTAGAAAAATATGCCGTAGTACGTTCATTTCTGAGGCTATGTGAATACCAAACCGTTAACATAAAGAAATGTAACTTTTAATAATTAAGGAGATATGCCAGAACAAATAGCGAACATTCTTATACAGCAGACTTCTTGAGAAGTGGAAAGTAAAGAAATATGCGGCGGTGCATTAATTTTTGAAGCAAAGTGAACGCCTCACCATAGACATAAACAAATGTATCATTTAATAACTATGGAGATATGCCAAAACAAATAGCGAACATTCATCTTCAGCACACTACTTGGAAAGTAGACAGAAAAAAATTATGCAGAGGCGCATTCATTTCTGAAGAAAAGTGAATGCCTCTCCGTTGACAGAAAGAATTGTATCTCTTAATATTTATAGATATATTCAAGAAGTAATACAAACATTCTTTTTCAACGTACTGCTAGAGAATACGAAAGAAAAAAATATGTGGTGGCATTCATATTTGCGAACATTCTTATACATCAGACTCCTAGACATGTGATAAGTAGAAAAATATGCGGCAGTGCATTCATTTCTGAGGCTATGTGAATGCCGCTCCGTTCACAAAATGAAATGTATCTTTTAGTAACTATGGAGATATGCGAAAACAAATAGGGAACAATCCTCTTCAGCATACTACTTGGGAAGTGGAAAGAAAAAAATAATATGCGAATGCGCATTTATTTCTGAGGAAAAGTGAATGTCTGTCCGTTGACAGAATGAATTGTATTTCTTTATATTTATAGAGATATGCAAGAAGCAATGCGACCATTCTTTTTCAACGTGCTGCTAGAGAAGATGAAGGACAAAAAAATATGTTGTGGTGCATTCATTCCTGAGACAAAGTGAATGCCTCACCGGTGACATAAAGAATTGTATCTCTTAATATTTACTGAGATATGCAAGAAGTAATATCGAACACTTTTATTCAACATAGTGCTGTGGAAGAGAAATGTAAAAAATTATGCAAAGGTGCATTGATTTCTGAAGCAAAGTGAATGCCTCTCTGTTGACATAAAGAATAGTTCTTCAGAATAATTATAGAGATATGGGAGAAGAAATAGCGAAAATTCTTATGCAGCAGACTCCTGGACATGTGGTAATTAAAAAAATATGTGGCAGTGCATTCATTTCTAAGGCAAAGTGAAAAACTCTCCGTTGACATAAAGAAATGTATATTATGGAGATAAACCAGAACAAATTACGAACATTCGTATACAGCAGACTTCTTGAAAAGTGTAAAGTAAAAAGCAATATGCGGAGGCGCATTCATTTCTGAGGCAAAGTGAATGCCTCTCCGTTGGCACAACAAATTGCATCTCTCAATATTTATAGAGATATGGAAGAAGAAATAGCGAACATTCTTATACAGCAGATATCTGAAGAAATGGAAACTAAAAAGTCCTTCCGGCTAGTGCCGGGAGGAAGAGGTAGCTTTCATATTCCTTATTTTAAAAAAGCCATTTTATATTATTCAAACACATGAAGCTCAATTTAGTGAAAACCGAATATAGGAGATTCAATACTAATTTTTATCAATACTAAATCATTATGAATGAGAATTTCGCGAAATTAGTCAACTTTATCCAAGCTGCTGCTATTTAAAGTAACTTATATTTGGCTGCCAAATTCGACGATTTCTTAAAGTGCCTGCCATTTTAAGACAACATGATGGATGAGGCTAACCAGTGAACTTGGTCGAGACCTTAGTAATTCCAGTGCACATGCTCACTCACATCGGAATCGGTTGATATATACGAGTGTTGTCGCAGGCAAAAAATCAGATTTTTCAAAATGTCACCCACATTAGAAATTGAAACTGGTATATCTGAGCCATTTTTTGAGATAAAGACAAACAAAAAATGCTCCTGAATCCTTATATCAAGGTCAAATACTTAAGAAAGAAACCTTGTTCAATTTCCAATTTTTTTGGACCTCAAATGCTCTTTAAATGTAATTTTTTTTTATTTAATGGCCGCCATTTTGAAACAAGATGGCTGATGAAGCTGGCCAGCGAACTTGGTCGAGATATTGATGTATACTATCCACATGCCTCCTTTCGTCGAAATAGGCGAATACGTGTGTTATCGCGTGACAAATACAAGATCATTTCAAAATGTTAGCCATGATAGAAATTCAAAGTGCTATAATTCAACCATTTTTTAAGATATAAACAAAAGAACATATTTTCTGAAACAAAAACTGCTCCGGAATATTTGTATCAAGGCCAAACACATAAAAAAAATCTTTTTCATTTTCCAATTTTTTAATACCTCATTTTAAATTTTAAATTTTAAATTTGATGTTTTTTTTTAAATGGCAACACTTTTGAAACAAGCTGGCCAACGAACTCGGTCGAGACATTGGTATGTACTATGTACAGACCAAGTTACATCCAAATCGGTTCATAAATACGCCTGTTATCGCGTGACAAAGATCAGGTCGTTTTAAAATACCAGCCACAATTGAAACTCAGCCATTTTTTAAATATAGACGAAACAAAAACTGTTCCGGAATTTTTGTATTAAGGTCAAACACATACGAGAAAAATCTTTTCCATTTTCCAATTTTTTGGAATCTCATTTTAAATTTTAAATTTTTAAAAAAATTTTAAATGTCCGCCATTTTGAAACAAGATGGCGGATGAAGCTGGCCAACGAACTCGGTCGAGATATTTGTATGTACTATGTACACACCAAGGTACATCCAAATCGGTTGATAAATACGCCTGTTATCACGTGACAAATATTACGACGTTTAAAAATGACAGCCACGCTAGAAATTCAAAATGCTATAACCCAGCCTTTTTTTAAGATATAGACGAAACAAAAACTGCTCCCGAATCTTTTTATCAAGGTCAAATACATAAGAAAAAAATATTTTTTCAATTTTCAATTTTTTGGTACCACATTTCAAATTTAAATTTTTCTTACAAATTTAAATGGCCGCCATTTTTAAACAAGATGGCGGATGAAGCTGGCCAACGAACTCGGTCGAGACATTGGTATGTACTATGTATAAACGAAGTTACATCCAAATTGGTTCATAAATACGCCTTTTATCGCGTGACAAAATTCAGGACGTTTCAAAATGTCAGCCACGCTAGAAATTCAAAATGCTATAAATCAGCCATGCCATTTTTTCAGATATAGACGAAACAAAAACTGCTCCGGAATCTTTGTATAAAGGTATAATACATAAGAAAGCAATATTTTTCCATTTTCAAATTTTTGGTACCGCATTTCAAATTTTAAATTTAAAAAAAAAATTAAATAGCCGGCATTTGGAAACAAAAAGGCGGATGAAGCTGGCCAACGAAATCGGTCGAGACATTGGTATGTACTATGTACACACCGAATTACATCCAAATCGGTTCATAAATACGAGAGTTACAGTGTGACAAAGGTCAGATATATATATATATATATCAATTTTGAACGGGGGGTGGTCTGGGGGTCATGATCGATGAAAATATACCAAAATTTTTTTTAATCGCTTTCCTCCGAACGGCTGCAATAGGTAGCTTTTTGTAATGAAAGCTACCTAAAAAATACGCGGAGATGCATTCATTTTTCGGCAAAGTGAATGCCTCTCCGTTGACATAAGGAATAATTCTTCAGAATAATTATTGAGATATGGAAGAAGAAATAGTGAACATTCTTATACAGAATACTCCAGGTAATGTGATATGTAGAAAAATATGCCGCAGTACGTTCATTTCTGAGGCTATGTGAATACCTAACCGTTAACATAAAGAAATGTAACTTTTAATAATTATGGAAATATGCCAGAACAAATAGCGAACATTCTTATACAGCAGACTTCTTGGGAAGTGGAAAGTAAAGGAATATGCGGCGCCGCATTCTTTTTTGAAGCAAAGTGAACGCCTCTCCGTAGACATAAAGAAATGTATCATTTAATAACTATGGAGATATGCCAAAACAAGTAGCGAACATTCATCTTCAGCATACTACTTGGGAAGTAGAAAGAAAAAAACAAAATGCGGAGGCGCATTCATTTTTGAAGAAATGTGAATGTCTGTCCGTTGACAGAATGAATTGTATCTCTTAATATTTATAGAGATATGCAAGAACTAATGCGACCATTCTTTTTCAACGTGCTGCTAGAGAAGATGAAGGACAAAAAAATATGTTGTGGCGCATTCATTCCTGAGATAAAGGGAATGCCTCACCGTTGACATAAAGAATTGTATCTCTTAATATTTACTGAGATATGCAAGAAGTAATATCGAACATTTTTATTCAACATAGTGCTGTGGAAGAGGAAAGTAACAAATTATGCATAGGTGCATTCATTTCTGAAGCAAAGTGAATGCCTCTCTATTGACATAAAGAATAGGTCTTCAGAATAATTATAGAGATATGGGAGAAGAAATAGCGAAAATTCTTATGCAGCAGGCTGCTGGACAAGTGGTAAGTAAAAAAATATGCGGCAGTGCATTCATTTCTAAGGCAAAGGGAAAAACTCTCCGTTGACATAAAGAAATATATATTATGGAGATAAACCAGAACAAATTACGAACATTCGTATACAGCAGACTTCTCGAAAAGTGTAAAGTAAAAAGCAATATGCGGAGGCGCATTCATTTCTGAGGCAAAGTGAATCCCTCTCCGTTGACATAACAAATTGCATCTCTCAATATTTATAGAGATATGGAAGAAGAAATAGCGAACATTCGTATACAGCAGATATCTGAAGAAATGGAAACTAAAAAAATATGCGGAGGTGTATTCACTTTTTGAGCAATGTGAATGCTACTCTGATCACAAAAAGAAATTTATCTTTTAATAATTATGGAAATATGCCAGAACGCATAGCAAACATTCATATTCACCATACTACTAGGCAAATGGAAAGTAAAAAAAAAATATGCGGAGATGCATTCATTTCTGAAGCAAAGTGAATGCCTCTCTGTTGACATAAAGAATAGGTTCTTCAGAATAATTATAGAGATATGGGAGAAGAAATAGCGAAAATTCTTATGCAGCAGGCTGCTGGACAAGTGTTAAGTAAAAAAATATGTCGCAGTACGTTAATTTCTGAAGCTATGTGAATACTTATCCGTTAATATAAAGAAATGCAACTTTTAATAATTATGGAGATATGCCAGAACAAATAGCGAACATTCTTATACAACAGACTTCTTGAGAAGTGGAAAGTAAAGAAATATGCGGCACTGCATCCATTTTTTAAGCAAAGTGAACGCCTCTCCGTAGACATAAAGAAATGTATCATTTAATAACTATGGATATATGTCAAAACAAGTAGCGAACATTCATCTTCAGCATACTACTTGGGAAGTAGAAAGAAAAAAACAATATGCGGAGGCGCATTCATTTTTGAAGAAAAGTGAATGTCTGTCCGTTGACAGAATGAATTGTATCTCTTAATATTTATAGAGATATGCAAGAACTAATGCGACCATTCTTTTTCAACGTGCTGCTAGAGAAGATGAAGGACAAAAAAATATGTTGTGGCGCATTCATTCCTGAGATAAAGGGAATGCCTCACCGTTGACATAAAGAATTGTATCTCTTAATATTTACTGAGATATGCAAGAAGTAATATCGAACATTTTTATTCAACATAGTGCTGTGGAAGAGGAAAGTAACAAATTATGCATAGGTGCATTCATTTCTGAAGCAAAGTGAATGCCTCTCTATTGACATAAAGAATAGGTCTTCAGAATAATTATAGAGATATGGGAGAAGAAATAGCGAAAATTCTTATGCAGCAGGCTGCTGGACAAGTGGTAAGTAAAAAGATATGCGGAGGTGCATTCATTTCTAAGGCAAGGTGAAAAACTCTCCGTTGACATAAAGAAATATATATTATGGAAAAAAACCAGAACAAATTACGAACATTCGTATACAGCAGACTTCTCGAAAAGTGTAAAGTAAAAAGCAATATGCGGAGGCGCATTCATTTCTGATGCAAAGTGAATCCCTCTCCGTTGACATAACAAATTGGATCTCTCAATATTTATAGAGATATGGAAGAAGAAATAGCGAACATTCGTATACAGCAGATATCTGAAGAAATGGAAACTAATAAAATATGCGGAGGTGTATTCACTTTTTGAGCAAAGTGAGTGCCTCTCTGATCACAAAAAAAAATTTATCTTTTAATAATTATGGAGATATGCCAGAACGCATAGCAAACATTCATATTCACCATACTACTAGGCAAATGGAAAGTAAAAAAAAAAAAATATGCGGAGATGCATTCATTTCTGAGGCAAAGTGAATGCCTCCCCGTTGATATGAAGAATAGTTCTTCAGAATAATTATTAAGATAGTGAAAAGAAATAGCGAACATTATTATACAGCATACTCCTGGACATGTGCTAAGTAAAAAAATATGTCGCAGTACGTTAATTTCTGAAGCTATGTGAATACTTATCCGTTAATATAAAGAAATGCAACTTTTAATAATTATGGAGATATGCCAGAACAAATAGCGAACATTCTTATACAACAGACTTCTTGAGAAGTGGAAAGTAAAGAAATATGCGGCACTGCATCCATTTTTTAAGCAAAGTGAATGCTTCTCCGTAGACATAAAGAAATGTATCTTTTAATAACTGTGGAGATATGCCAAAACAAATAGCGAACATTCATCTTCAGCATACTACTTGTGAAGTAGAAAGAAAAAAATCTATGCCGAGGCGCATTCATTTCTGAGAAAAAGTGAATGCCTCTCCGCTGACAGAAAGAATTATATTTCTTAAAATTTATAGAGATATTCAAGAAGTAATACGAACATTCCTTTTCAACGTACTGCTAGAGAAGTCGAAAGAAAAAAAATATGTGGTGGCATTCTTATCTACGAACATTCTTATACATAAGACTCCTAGACAAGTGATAAGTAAAAAAATATGCGGCAATGCATTCATTTCTGAGGCTATGTGAATGCCGCTCCGTTCAGAAAAGGACATGTATCTTCTAATAACGATGGATATATGCCAAAACGAATAGAAAAGGAAAGAAATAGTGGAAAGAGAAAAAAATATGCGGATTCTTACTCATTTCTGAGGAACAGTAAATATCTGTCCGTTGACAGAATGAATTGTATCTCTTAATATTTGTAGAGATATACAAGAAGTAATGCGAACATTCTTTTTGAACGTGCTGCTAGAGAAGACGAAGGACAAAAAAATGAGGTGGCGCATTCATTTCTGAGGCAAAGTGAATGCCTCACCGTTGACTTAAAGAATTGTATCTCTTAATATTTACCGAGATATGCAAGAAGTAATATCGAATATTTTTATTCAGCATAGTGCTAGGGAAGAGGAACATAAAAAATTATGCGGAGGTGCATTCATTTCTGAGGCAAAGTTAATGCGTCTCCGTTGACTTCATAGATAGTCTCTCTGAATAATTATAGAGATATGGCAGAACAAATAGCGAACATTCATATTATTCGCCATACTAATAGTAAGAGGAAAGTAACAAAAGTATGCGGAGGCGCATTTATTTCTGAAGCAACGTGAATGCCTCTCCGTTGACATAAAGAGTAGTTCTTCAGAATCATTATAGAGATAAGGATGAAGAAATAGCGAAAATTCTTATACAGCAAACTCCTGGACAAGTGGTAAGTAAAAAAATATGCGGCAGTGCATTCATTTCTAAGACAAATTGAATGACTCTCCGTAGCATAAAAAAATGTATATTATGGAGGTATGCAAGAACAAATTGCGAACTTTCTTATACAGAAGACTTCTGGAGAAGTGTAAAGTAAAAAAAAAAAATAAAATTTGCGGCGGCGCATTCATTTCTGAGGCAAAGTGAATGTCTCTCCGTTAACATAAAGAATTGTACCATTCAATAGTTATAGAGATATGGAAGAAGAAATACCGAACATTCTTATATCGCAGACTTCAGGAGAAATGGAAAATAAAAAATATGCGGAGGTGTATTCATGTCTCGAGCAAAGTGAATGCCCCTCCTTTCACAAATGAAATTAATTTTTAAATAATTATGGAGATATGCCAGAACGCATAGAGCATATTGACATTCAGCATACTACTAGGGAAGTGGGAAGTAAAAAATAATATGCGGAGCTGCATTCGTGTCTGAGGCATAGTGAATGCCTCTCCATTGACATAAAGAATAGTTCTTCAGAATAATTATAGAGATATGGAAGAAGAAATAGCGAACATTCTTATACAGCACACTCCTGTACGAGTGTTAAGTAAGAAAATATGTGGCAGTGTATTCATTTCTGAGGCTACGTGAATGCCTCTCCGTTGACATAAAGAAAAGTATCTTTTAATAATTATGGAGATATGAAAGAGTAAATAGCGAACAAATTTATACAGAAGACTTCTGAAGAAGTGGAAAGTAAAAAATTATGCGACGGTGCATTCATTTTTGAAGGAAAGTTAATACCTCCCCGTAGACATCAAAAAATGTATCTTTTAATAATTATGGAGATATGCCAGAACAATTTGCGACTATTGATATTCAGCGTACTACTAGGGTAGTGGAAAGTAAAAAAAAATATGCTGAGGCACATTCATTTCTGAGGCTATGTGAATGCCTATCCGTTAACGTAAAGAAATGTAACTTTTTAATTATTATGGAGATATGCCAGCAGAACAAATAGCGAACATTCCTATACAGGAGACTTCTGGAGAAGTGGGAAGTAAAAAAATATGCGGAGGGGCATATTGACATAAAGAATTTTATCTCTCAATAGTTATAGAGATATGAAAGACGAAATAGCGAACATTCTTATACATCAGATTCCTGGAGAAGTGTTAAGTAAAAAAATATGCGACAGTGCATTCATTTCTGAGGATATGTGAATGCCTCTCCGTTAACATAAAGAAATGTAACTTTTAATAATTGTGGAGATATGCCAGAACAAATAGCGAACATTCTTATAAAGCAGACTTCTGGAGAAGTGGAAAGTAAAAAAATATGCGGAGGCGCATTCATTTCTGATGAAAAGTGAATGCCTCTCCATTGACAGAATGAATTGTATCTCTTAATATTTATAGAAAATTGCAAGAAGTAATGCGAACATTCTGTTTCAACGTGCTGCTAGAGAAGAGGAAAAGCAAAAAGATATGTGGTGGTGAATCATTTCAGAGGCAAAGTGAATGCCTCTCCGTTGACATAAAGTAGTGTATCTCTTAATATTTACTGAGATAAGCAAGAAGTAATATCGAACATTTTTATTCAACATAGTGCTAGGGAAGAGGAAAGTAAAAAATTATGTGGAGGCGAATTCATTTTAGAGGCAAAGTGAATGTCTCTCCGTTGACATAAAGAATAGTTTCTCTCAATAATTATAGAAATATGGAAGAAGAAATGTAGAACATTCATATACAGCAGATTTCTGGAGAAATGGAAACTAAAAGAATATGCGGCGGTGCATTCATTTCTGACGCAAAGTGAATGCCTCTCCGTTGACGTAAGGTATTGTATCTCTTAATATTTACAGATGTATACATGAAGCAATTGTGAACATTCTTACTAAACATACTGCTAGAGAAGAGGAAAGTATTAAAATGTGCGGTAGCACATTCATTTCTGAGACAAAGTGAATACTTCTCCGTTGAGATAAAGAATTGTATCTCTTAAGAATTATAGAGATATGGAAGAAAAAATATCGAATATAGTTATACACCGTAGAAATATAGATGAGAAAAAAAATATGCGGATGTGCATTCATTTCTGAGGCAAAGTGAATGTCTCCCTTGACTTTACGAATACTTTCTCTGAATAACGATAGAGATATGGCAGAACAAAAAGCGAAAATACTTATCCGGCATAGTAATAGGAAGAGGAAAGTAATAAAAATATGCGGAGGCGCATTCCTGTCTTAGGCAAAGTTAATGACATATTGTTGACATATTGATACCGTTGACATATTGAATATTTCTTCAGAAAAATTATAGAGATATGGAAGAAGAAATAACGAACATTCTTATACTGCAGACATATGGAGAAATGGAAACTAAAAAAATATGCAGCGGTGCATTCATTTCTCAGACAAAGTGACTGCCTCTGAGCTCAGAAAAAGAAATTTATCTTTTAATAATTATGGATATATGTCAGAACAAATAGCGAACATTCATATTCAGCATACTACTGGGGAACTGAAAAATAAAAAACAATATGCGGAGGTGCATTCATTTCTGAGGCAAAGTGAATGCCTCTGCGTTGACATAAAGAATTATATCTCTCAATAGTTATTGATATAAGGAAGAAGAAATATTGAACATTCTTATTCAGCAGACTTCTGGAGAAGTGGAAAGTAAAAAAATACGCGGCGATTCATGTATTGCTGATGCAAAGTGAATGCCTCTCCATAGACATAACGAAATGTATATCTTATTATTAACAGATATGTGCAAGAAATAATAGAGAGCATTGTTATTCAACATGCTGCTATGGCAGAGGAAAGTAAAAAAGTATGCGGAGCTGCATTCATTTCTGAGGCAAAGTGAATGCCTCTCCGTTGAAATAAAGAATATTTCTTCAGAATAATTATTGAGATATGGAAAAAGAAATAGCTAACATTCTTATACAGCAGATTCCTGGACAAGTGTTAAGTAAAAAAATATGCGTCAGTGCATTCATTTCTGAGGCTATGTGAATACCGCTCCACTGACATAAAGAAATGTAACTTTTAATAATTATAGAGATATTCCAGTACAAATAGGGAACAATCTTATACAGCAGACTTCTTGAGAAGTGGAAAGTAAAGAAATATGCGGCGGGGCATTCATTTCTCAAGCAAAGTGAATGCCTCTCCGTAGACATAAAGAAATGTTTCTTTTAATAATTATAGAGATATGCCAAAACAAATAGCGAACAATAAACTGCAGCATACTTGTAGAGAAGTGAAAAGTAAAAATATATATAGAGAGAAACTTATATTTACAGAGATGCGCAAGAAGCAATATTTAACGTTCATATTCAACATACTGCTAGAGAAGAGGAAAGAAAAAAAAAATGCGGAAGCGCATTCATTTCTGAGGCAAAGTGAATGCTTCTCCGTTGACATAAAGAATTCTATCTCTTAATATTTACTGAGATATGCAAGAAGAAATATCGAACATTTTTATTCAACATACTGCTAGGGAGTACGAAAGTAAAATTATGCGGAGGCGCATTCATTTCTGAGGAAAAGTGAATGCCACTCCGTTAACTTCATGGCTTTATTTTCTCTGAATAATGATAGAGACATGACAGAACAAATAGCGAACATTCATATTCAGCATAATAATATTAAGAGTAAAGAAACAAAAATATGCAGAAGTGCATTCATTGCATTGGCAAAGTGAATGTCTCTCCGTCGACATAAAGAATTGTATCTGTCAATGGTTATAGAGATATGGAAGAAAAAATAGCGAGCATTCTTATACAGCAGATTCCTGGACTAATTATATAGAAATGAGATATGCAATAGCGAACATTCTTATTCAACATACTCCTGGATAAGTGGAAAGTAAAAAAAAATATTCCGCGGCATTTCTGAGGCAAAGTGAATGCCTGTCCGTTGACATAATGAATAGATTCTCACAAAAATTACAGAGCTATGGAAGAAGAAATAGCGAACATTCTTATACAGCAGACTTTTGGAGAAGTGGAAAGTAAAGTAATATGCGGCGGTGCATTCATTTCTGAAGCAAAGTGAATGCCTCCATGTTGACATAAAGAAATTTATCTTTTAATTAATTATGGAGTTATACCAGAACAAATAGCTAACATTCATATTCAGCATACTAATAGGTAAGAGGAAAGGGAAAATATATGTGGATGGCGCATTCATTTCTGAAGCAAAGGGAATTCCCCTACGTTGACATAAAGAATTGTTTCTCTCAGTGGTTATAGAGATGTGAATATAGAATTAGACAATTACATGAGATACAATTCTTTATGTCAACGGAGGGGCGTTCACTTTGCCTCACAAATAAATGCGCCTCAGCGTTTTTTTTTTTTTACTTTCCTTTTCTTTATTAGTATGCTGAATATGAATGTTTGCTAATTCTTTTTTTCATATCTCTATTACTATTGAGAGAAACAATTCTTTGTGTCTACGGAGAGGCATTCACTTTGCTTCAGAAATGAACGCGTCTCCTCATATTTTTTTTTTTACTTTTCTCTATAGTATGCTGAATATGAATGTTCCCTATTTTTTCTGGCATATCTCTATAATTGTTAAAATATACAGGGTGTTTCAGTTAAACGTTTCAGAACTTCTAAGAGGGGTAGGGTACATCCTGACAACTCGAAATCATATAGCAATTTGGGGTGGGAAATGCTTTCCTGAAGCGGTGTTGTACACAGAAGCACCATAAAGAAAAGATACCGTAAGTGAGAAATCGTTTTAATAATACATGAAAAGAAGCAAAAGGTAAATGGATTAAAGTAAGTGTTCGAAGTTGCTTCCACGGGCTACAATGCACGCCTCACATCTCCGACGCATGGACATCCGAACATTCTGTAATACTTAAGGCGAATTTCGAATTTCTCCGGCAGCTACTGCGATTCTTGCAACCAGCTCCTCAGCATTGTCAACAGGGGTGTCATAAATTAGCGATTTCATATGACCCCAGAAATAAAAATCAAGACATGATAGGTCGGGTGACCAAGCAGGCCAATGCACGGGACCACCACGTCCATCCACTGTTGACCAAACGTGACATCCAGGTAGTTACGAACAGCTCCGCTATAATGGGCAGGGGCTCCATCGTGTTGGAACCACATTGTCTGTTGCATCGATGCAGAAATCTGTTTATCTCTCAAAAGTTGTGGCAATACTTGCTGCACAAAGAGCAAGTAGTTATCTCCGGTTAGACGACACGGTAACAGGTAAGGCCCGATGCGGTGATCTCCCATAATACCGGGCCATACATTGACCGAAAATCGAATCTGTGCTGCACGACGTCGTATTGCATGCGGGTTCTCGACCGCCCAGATATGGTCGTTATGCGAGTTGAAAATTCCTTCCCTCGTGAAGGATGCCTCATCGGAAAACAACACTTCACCAGGAAAAGTGGGATTTGTAGCACATTTTACAAGGTACCACTGTGCGAAAGCAATACGAGGTGCATAATCCTCCGGTTGCTGTGCCTGGACACGCTGCACGTGAAACGGATGCATGTCTTGTTCTCGGAGAATCCTCCAGACGCTGCAAAACGGAAACCCCGACTATGTTTGCTAGACTTCGTGTACTCGTTCTTGGATTCCTCTGTACATGCTGCAGCACATTCTGTTCGACGGCTGGAGTCCGTGCTGTTCTTACCCTGACCCTGTCAGCTCTTTCAAATGAACCTGTCTCAGCTAACCTCTGGTGCAGTCTTGCAAATAAATTATGACTGGGAATACACCTCGTCGGATATCGTTCCGCGTACAAACACTGTGCGGCTGGCCCACTACAATTTGCAGCCCCGTACACCAAATGCATATCGGCTAATTCTGCGTTCGTGTAATCATTCATCCTACTAACTTGGCGTTCTTGTGCGAAATGAAGATTCCCTGCACGAAAGCTCGGAACTTTCGCACAACGCCATCTACCGCGTCAGTAAAGCATTTCTGACTGCCCATTGGTATATGATTTTGGTTCGTCAGGATGTACCCTACCCCTCTTAGAAGTTCTGAAGCGTTTAACTGAAACACCCTGTATATTTCCTTATGCCAACGGAGAGGCATTCACTTTCCTCAGAAATTAATGAACCACCGCATATTTTTTTACTTTCCACTTCTCCAGGAGTCTGCAGCATAAGAATGTTCGCTATTGCTTCTCTCATTTCTCTATATATATTGAGAGAAGCAGTTCTTTATTTAAACAGAGAGGCATTCACTTTACCTCAGAAATGAATGTTCCTCCGCATATTTTTCTTTTATTTTTTCTTCTCTAGCAGTATTCTGAATAAGAATGTCCGCTAATTCTTTTTTCATATGTTTATTACTATTGAGAGAAACAATTCTTTACGCCAACAGAGAGGCCTTCACTTTGTCTCAGAAACACTAAATAGAACACTAAATAGAGAACAAATATCAATTAATAAATAAAACAGTCATTAGAAGATGAAAACATTTACAGGAGAAAACAAATTTTGAAGAGCATCACGAATCATGTTAGAATTTAGGGCACAGTACACCTTCAACAGTCGCAGAACATACGAAATTTGTCATGAGCTTAACATTTTTAAAAAATATATATAATGACGCTATAAAAACACAAAACTTTCAGGGTATCGATATGTGATATTGAACTATGCTTAAAAAATTCAATTTGAATATAATATAACAAAAAAATACAAGGGGTCAGTTTCAAATATCTATTTAAATTGTTTGCACTGGATAACATTTAACCGCACGCACGATATCTCATGCAAATTTCGTGAGATTTGCATAAAAGTGATTAAAGATAATACTCTGGACTATAATTTGAACTAAAACTTTCGTAAACGGTTAATTATATAAAAGTAATTAACTGTTAATTAGAAAAATTAGAAAAGTACGAATTTTTAAATACATTCAACCTTAAAAATTTTTTCACGCTAAACACAGCTTTATAATTCTAGTTCATTTTCAAGATTATATAAAAGTTCATGCAGGGCAAAATTTTTAAAACTATTCTTCAAACAGTTTTGGTGATGTCATTTGCCTAAGAGTAAAAAATGTCATTTTTAGAAAAAACCGTTGAAAGATTTATTTATATTTTAAAAATATAAAATTCATAATAAAAGAGACAAAACTACTAATTATATAACTTAATCAGTATTAAAAATAAAATCCGATGCTAGTTTAAATTGATAAAGATAAAATTGCCTGAAAAATGCTGCAGAGTATGGGAACTTGCGTCAAAAATAAATAGATGTAAATTATTAAACTGTAGCACTTACTCTTGCAAAAAAATTAATTTTAAACACACAAGTTAAGTTTTATTGCTAAGTTAAATATGCCTTTTTTATAAAATTAAATTATTTAATGTAAAATATAGGTCATTTTTTAGGGATTCCGATATTTGGATATCTGATTCACATATTTTGCGGCACAAAAATTCGGATAGTTTACTAAAAAAATATTAATATCGATAAATTCGTATCCTAAACTGCCTGCTTTTTAATTTTTTATAACAGGAATTAGCACTTTAGAATGTATTTTTATCATCACATTTTGTATAGAGATTTCCACTAATGACTCTTTCTTAGACGCTGACCTGAATCACGTTTCGCGCTATTATTTATTATAAATGTTAAAATACTCAAAAGTGTAATAATATTAATTACAAAATCGAAAAAATATTGTTCTGAAAAAAAAAAGTTTTGTTTCAAATTAAGCACTTAATAGCGACTAAAAACTAAGCAAATTTGCGATCACGTTTCAGAGTAAAGTCTTGAAAGTAAATAAACTTGACAAAAGTGGAAGTAGAAGTTAATGTTTTAAAGATTTTTAATTATTATTTACGGTAAACAACTAAAGACAATGAAGCACTTTAGCATATTTCCAAAGTCGCGATAATGTAAAAGTCTGGCAACAAAATGCAAACAAGCCCCCCATGACAGTTGTCGCAGGGCATTTAAATCGGAAATGAAGCAATAATGTCTACATTTTCCCTAATATCTCATTAAATAATTATCGCACAGTTAAAAGATTGGTATCAATTTATTCAGAATAGAAATATCTTTTTAAGATGTAAAATTCTAAAAATCGATTTTTTGACTATTTTAAAGCTGTATACTGTCCCCTAAGAATATTCGTGTACTTTAGTAAGCTTTATTTGGTTTGTTACATTTTTCTAGTGTAGCATAAGAGTTCAGAAGTCAAGGTTGATTATTTTAAATACATGAGAGGATTGTGGCAAGTTTTTGTTGAGAAAACAATCTGCAGAAACCGCAGGATCAGTTTGCTGAAAAAATTAACACAGGGGTGATGCAGACCAGTGTTGGGCACGCTCACAAAAAAAACGAACTAATTCAAACTCAAACTCAACTTCTCAAAAATGAGTCAAGTTCACGATCAAATTCAATTTTTTTCAAACGAACTCGCTCAACTCAAACTCATCTATGAAAGTGAGCGAAGTTCACTAAAAACTCGTTTTTTTTTTTTTTTAAATTAGAACTTTATTGTCCAAATTTACAAAATTTTATGAGTAATCTTCTGGTTATTCGATGTAAGTGTCTTCATGAGCCCGGCGCAACTTTCCTTCCCGACACTCTGTCCGAGCTGGGTTTGAGGATTACTTTTTTCTAAAGCTTCAGACCGAGATGGCCGGGACTGGGTTTATTTTCCTGCCCAAGTCGAGGCTGTACTGAATTCGTCTTGAGATCTGAACAGGCAGAAATTTTCAGTTCCAGTTCCAACACAGCTCGTATGAAAATCATTGCACCGGCATGGCTCTGGCCTGTCCAGTAAAAATATCAGTAAAATTTGTCCCTGCCCAATTTCAATTTTTTTTTTTTTTTTTTAATGCACGCATTTTTAAATCGCTATTATTCCATAATTAAAATTGATATATTTATTTTTATTATTTTTTAAGGTGGGTAGATGCAATTCTAGGCAATAAAATTAAAATACGGTAAAACCTGAGAGAAAAAAAAACTGCCTGTGACGGAACCCCGTGCTTAACGAAATAAAATAAAAATGTCGATCTATTTAAAATTAGAATAACAGTACTTGTGAAAAGAATGCAATGCATTTACAACAGACAATGCTCATAGGGGAATCAGCCCATAACGGATTTTTCTTTTTTTCTATGCAATTCCGTCTTAGAACATTTTATTGTATAGACTTTAAAATTTTTATATCTCCAAGCCATAGAATGTGTATTAACGATATTAATGGTAACTGATATTCACATATAACCAGATGTATTAAAAAATAAATACCACAGCTCAGAAAACTTTATTTTAAATGAAGAATATAAACATGATGTAAAAAGATAAAATAAGTATTTTTAGTTAGGACATCTCGTACAAAACAATTTTAACCTTATAGGCGTGTGTCTAGCCGAGCCAATTATTTTTTTGTGCAGGCTAGGCTGAAGTTTTAGTTTTTGTACCGTGTTTGATCAATAATTTTTTGGAGCGGGTCGAGTTGTGCTCGGAGCAGTTTTGGCCAAACTTGAACATTTTTACCGGGGCAAAAGAAAAATTGTCTACGGATCTACTCTATACGAGGTGAAACAATAATAAATTTAGTTATGCGCCAATAAAATTCGAACTATACGGAATGACAGTCAATTTGCAACAATGAAACATTTTAAAGGCTTAATTAAAAGTAACAAAAATTATTATAAATAAAAAAAGGAAGTGTGTGATTTAATAATAATACAGACCTGCCAACCTTTGAAAATGAGAAATCGTAGCACACAAAATTTAAATTAATCTGGTGGTTGGTTAGTTTTTCGTGTTTCGCAGCCAATTTTTCGTTTTCTTACTGATCTTTCGATGAAATTTGCATTTTCTTACTGATCTTTTGACGAAATTCCAGTTTTCTTTCTGCGATATTTTGACAAAATTCACGTTTTTACCATCCTTCGACGAAATTTATTTCCTTCTGCGACCAATTGACGAAATTGATTTTTTTTTTACGCAGTCATTTGCCGAATTTCGCGACAGTTTATCGCAACCGATCGGCAAAATTCGCAACAATTTTGCGCGACCGATCGGCAAAAATTTCGATATCTTTTCGCGACCAATTAACAAAATTCACTGCTCGTTTCCGCGTCCTTTTGACGAAATTTGCAATATTTTCCCTGGTGCTTTTTCCCTTGATAGTTTATCAAAATTCATGATTTTTTGCGCAATCGTTTGACGAAATTTGCAATTTATTTTTGAACTCTTAACAAAAATAACGATTTTATTCAGCGACCAATTGAAGATATTTAACTATTTGTAGATAACTATTATAGATAACTATTTGTTTCTGAGATCTTTGACGAAATACCCGATACTTTTTACACGATTGTTTGAAGAAATTCTCAATTTTTTCGGCGATCAATTCACGAATTAATTCGGGAAAATTCCATAAAAGAAAAAATAAATCGCGGACTTCCAAAATCGAAATTTCAAAATATACTCGCAGAAGAATCATAGGTCTATTGAAGAATTCGTTGGGGGAAATACTGCATAGCATATTTCATTATGCAGGACTTTCCTTTTCGGTGTGCTAATCGCGCGATTCCGAACACTACTTCAAACCATGCCCCTGAAAGAACACCCCCCCACCCCTCCTCAAGAAACTCTTAAAATGGCACCCCTGTTTTTAAGGAAGGGAATTCCTATATAAATATTTACAGAAACCGATTCATTCGTGGTTAATATACATAAAGAGGATTTTATGTTAAGAAGTTTCTTTTTAAGCCCCAGATTTCTTTTTCCATGAGCTTTTAATGTCCAAATTTTCGGACTAATGACCAGTTTTTTAAAACTTTCGGAAACGAATATGTTGAAATTTTGGAAATTTCGGAACAGAATCACTCCTGAAAAATATGCTGCGCGGGCTAAAAGTCGCAACTAGAAACAAAAAATGCATTTGTGTTTTTTGCAAAAAATAGTAGTTTAAGACCGATTTTCGTAGTATCGTAGTTCATAGGTCCAAATCGTAGCAACTACGATTTTTTCGTAGAAATTGGCAGGTCTGATAAAAATACCCTTTTATTAATAATCACAGTTTACCATTATTCAATTTACGATTGCACATTGAGAAATCAATTTAGATATCCTAAAAAGATAGTTTAAATAATGTTTATTTTGTTTATTTCTTATTGTTCTATCTTAACTCATTCTCAAATTCCCTGTTCAACAGTACGAAACTTTCTGACACATTCTGTTACTAATTTTTAAAAGTAAAAGCATAAAACTGGCAAGTTTGACTGCTGAAGCGATTTCGAATCGAATAGCCTTTTTCATTTTTTCATAAATGGGTTATAAGTGATTCTTATGACGTGACAACAAGTTCTTTCCCTTTCATTCGTTGCTGTGTCGGGAATCCGGTTCAAAACTCCCACTTTGACAGTATTTTCTGGAAGATTTTCTGGCTTTACCAAAAAATGAAAAATGCCATTCCTTTACATAATTACTGAACAAGAACACTAGCCAACTTCATGCATTTACGAAAAAAAAATTTCAGAAATGTCACAGAAAGTAGCTCCTTTGGAAAACAGCCTTAAAAATCACAAGTAAAATCATATATTTTTCAATAAATTCACTTGCTTGCGCTTTCCACCAAGCACGTAAAATAAGGGTGAATTTTTCATAATTGAGTTCGGTGCCCACTCCAAATTAATGTATTATAACGGAAATTTTTAGGAAAGAACATGAATTGCTGTCAAAAGATAAAGCTTAACTTTCAAGATGAGCATTATATGCTTATAAAAAAGTGTTTATAAAAAAAAAAACTATTTTTACTCTTATGCTTATTTGTTTAAGGGTATTTGTGAGTGAGTTCTTAAATTATCTTCATTAATGTTAAACCTATTGACATGGAATGCATTAAAAAAAAAAAAAAAATATTGCCCCAGAAAATGAATATCTTTAACTTTTTTTTTTTTTTTTTTTTTTTTTTTTCTGGGTAATTTTCTTAAAGGATTTCTCTTTTTCTTTTTTTGCTTATAAGCAATCGAAATTTTATTACTGAAATACACATATACATATATATATCAGGAAAAATTTTAGCATGTTTTAAGTTTCTTTGCAGCTTTCATTAATTTAAAATATATTAGATGTTCTGAGGTTTATAAATTTTACACAGTTGGTCATATGTTACAATCTATGGGCCAGATTTCGGGTCATTGCTTTCTAAAATTAAATGGGATAAAAATTAATCTCAACTCCATTCTTCATAAAATGCATTTATTTCTATTTTGTTATATTTTTTACGACTGAGAGACATTTGAGGCAGTAATTCACTTATTTTTATTTATCTTTCAATTTATATCTTTAATTTCTTAAATCACTGTGTTAAAAATTGTGAAAAGGAATAGAATAGAATGAAAAAGGAAAAACGAAAAGAAAAAGAAAAGATTCTTTGAAAAGACGCTATATTTCCTTTTTCTTTTCTTTCTTTTATATTAGTTAAAATTAATGCAGTTTTTTAAATCAAATTCCATATATCGATTTGTAATCCCTTGCTCATGCAAGATTTATTTTAAAGATATTCTTGTTACTGTAAAATCCATGAGATTATACGGCCAATTCTCAGTCTCTGCTTTTATTGTTTAAATAAGGGGTATGCAGAATTGGAGGGATAGTGCTGTCACAAAAGCTATCTATGACCTCCCGCAGCTCGAAAATCGTCACGGTGCCAGGAAGGTAATCACTACGTTTTATGATACCCGTGTATCAAGAAAACAGATGAAGTTACAAACAATCAAAGGCCCCGAAGATCATGTACCTCGAGGCTCTATACCCATCCTGAGTTCTGTTTTTGCGCTTTTGGGAAGAATTCACCGAAAATAATCAGCTTGAATGTAAACGTTTGTCCGCCCCTTCCGACAATGAAATAACATGTAGTTTGAAAGCCAATAACACGAAGATTTCTACAATAGAAAAGCTGTCTCCTGCGTTTTGTTGTGTCATTGTAAAATTTGGTGATTAAGAAACGTATATATATATATATATATATATATATAAATATATAAAGAGATTATCTGTCAAAATTTAACCATGGCAGAAAGTAAAACACAAAATGCTCTTTAAAGAGAACCAGAACCTTACAATTAAATAAATTTAGATAAATATTTTTTCCTCAATTTTAAGATATCCTTTTGCAGAATAAAATCTATGAGATTTTATATCAATGATACTTTAAACGAAATTAAAAGAATTTTTTACCTGAAGACTTTATCTAATTTTAGTTTGAACATTTTAATAATCTTCTTTGTAGAGTTTTTCATATTAAATAATACTCACCAGATAAAACATGAATAGTGAACAATGAAATTGATAAAACATGAAATTGTATAAATAACTTAACGAAAAATAATTTATTTATATTTAAGCAAAAGGCTCTGGTAAATAGACTTTTTCTGTTAAGATTAAAAATTCAAAGTTTAATAAAGTTAAAACAAACACAGACTAGATTATTAAAAAAACTTTTATATATTTGTATTGTTATTTTTCGATTACTGGATTAACATACATGTGATTTTGATTTAGGAAAATCCGCTTCTGTCCCATCAACCCCCCTCCCCCCATCCTTCCTTCCTGTGGTTGGTTGGTTGTGTTTATGACGGCCAATTATCAACAGGAGGGATATAGGCCCTGAGTGGGGGGAGTGCCCTCCGTGGGGGTCTTTCTAAGGGAACCTAACCCGTATTTACGCATGAAAATCCACTGTTCGAAGAAAACCGCGAAACTCCGAACGATTAGGCCAACGGGCGCGATTGGGTTCGAATACAGCACCTCCCGTCTACCAGCTTCGAGAGCAGAACCTCTTGGCCACTGGTGAGGCCCTTCCTGTGAGTTAGTAGAGTCCGGCATCGGCTCGAGTTATCCGCTTTTATCCAAACCCAGCTGCGAGTCGGGTGTGCAATATACTTTTTCGTTGCGGGTCGGGTTGAATTCTACTTTTTTTGCTGTGGGTTCTGCAACTTTCATTGTTTAGACATTGGTTTAGACTACTGCGGGTCGGGTTCGGTTTGACCCAACATTTTAAAAGAATGCCAAAAATAATTTTTTTTATATTCAAAATCCATAAACAATAAGATCTTCATTATGGATATAACCGAAAAGTACACATCTATTCAGCGAATACTTTTTCAATTCTTAATATATTTATACACTTATATCGCTGCATATGGGGCCCTTCCAATCTACGCACATACAACGGGTGTGTGCAAAGACTATCACAAACTCTATATATGTGTTTTGTGTGTGTAAAAACGAATTGTTGATCCCATTTTTCATATTCCGAGAGAAGAAAAAATGGTTCTTAACTGTACCGTAAAGAAAGAATAATCTATGATCACATTTCTTATACATTTTATTTCTCATGCAGTAATTTGAATATATAATCTTCAACCTTAAAAATGTATTTATTTTCATCTGAAACATAGTTTTGCTGAAACATTTTGTGAACATCCAAACAATCCAATTTGGGAAAAAAAAAAAAAAAAAAAAAAAAAAACTAGACCCTGCAAGAATTATTCTAGGCTAACCCAATTCGGAAAAACAAAAATTAATAACATTAAGGCCAGAAAAAGAAATTTCTGGACAACCTGATCCGACGTAGGAAATATATTTAATGATCCCACCATCTCTACTATCCAGAGGTTTTAATGTATTTGAACAGTTAAAGAATGAATTTTATGAATATTTGAATATTAAATATTTGTACTCTTTTCTATTAAAAAAAAAAAAAAAAAAAAAAAAAAAAAACATAAGATTGGCAGAGGAGGTATAATTACAGATTACTTTTCACAATTGCAGTAAAACTTAATTTACTTTCCTTTCATTTCGGGTTCGATTCGGGTTGCTCGTCGCCGAAAATTATTTTGGCGCATTCAAGTCGGGTTGCAGGTCTAGCTTTTTTTTTTTTTTTTTTTTTTTTTTTTGTCGTGTTTGGATCGAGTTGACTTCAAATAAATTTTCGGGACTATCTCTGATGAATTAAAAATTATAGTAAAATTTACTTGCCGTAAATGACGCAAAAAATATTAAACACTTAAAAAACCAAGAATGAGAAGTTTGCGCCCTCAACACCCTGTGGGAAACAATTTTTTAATTATGTTTTTCTTTTTATGTTTATAAGTTTAATATTTATCTTAAACAGACACTTCAGGAGGCCAAGTAGAGTTCTGAGCGGGTCGAGTTGCACCCGAACCGAACCCAAACATTTCATTTGAAGTTAAGTCTACCATCAACCCCACCCGAATCCATCAAAAAAATTTCTGGACTTGCAACCCGAAGAAAAAAGTTTCGATGATCGCAACCCCACATATTTCAAGCCGCACCAATTTCGAACTCGAAATACTTCAATCCGCAACCCGATCGAATCGAACCCGAAACGAAAGAAAAATAAATCATTTTTAATGCAATCATTGAAAATAATCCATAATTATATGTTTAATACCAATTTTATCTTTTACAGAAAGAAATGTACATATTTATTATTATTCTTTAATATTCAAATATAGTAAAACCTTTGAATAGCAAACAACTCGGGATCGTTGAATAGAGTCCTGCATCGGATCGGGTTGTACCTTTTTTTGTTGTTGTTGTTCGGGGCGGGGTTATTCTATTTAGAAGTCAGCACGGGCTGAAATTCCCAGACCCGGGCCCGGCCTGACTTATAGAAAAAAATTCGGCCCGGCCCGCACAAAAAAATATTGGCCTGGCCGGGCCTGGTTAAAAAGTTAAAATTTCGGCCCGAGTCCGGCCCGGCCCGGTATAACATCTAAAAGTTCGACTCGAGCCTGGTCCGGCCCGAAAAGAGTTAAAATCTCGGCCCGACCCGAGTGAATTTCTACAAAACATTGATTTTTAAGCCGATTTGGTTAAAAATTTGTCTCGTACGAGGAGTTCAAGCCAAAAATATTTATCTTAACTTTCTTTTCATATTCATAATATTCCTTTTTATAGAAGTGCCGCAGGGTGCAATATTCATTTTTTTAATGAATCTCTATTTCTTGTATGTAAATGTTTCAGTTATAATTAATATTGTTAATCCATGTATTGAAGTGTTAATAATCTGAAAAATGCTATAATAAAATCTAAGGCGGAATTACTTAGAAAAGAAAAAAAAAAAAAATGCGTTGGAGACAAGTTTCCTTCTTAGCAAGTGTAAATGTATTATATATTATAAATGTATATGTATTCTTTTCTTGCGTATTAGTATATTAATTTTGCATGGATGAACACTTTTTCAGTTTAAAACAAGATTCCGTCATAGGCATGTTCTTTTTCAAACGTTTTACTATATTTTAGTAAGCGTAGAAATCTACTATTCTTTAAAAATAATGAATTTTAATGTTTAATAGTAGTATAATGACGATTTAAAAATGTATGGATTTTTTGAAAAATTTTTTGGGCCAAACCTAATTTTACTGACCTCTGAATGGACCAGGCTACGCCGAGAATGATTTTCATACGGGCTGGGTCAAAACTAGGACTGAAAGTTTGGGCCTTAAAGACTAGGAATGAAACCAATCCTGGCTCTGTACAGAAAAAATAAGCTAGGCCGGGCCCGACCCGAACCTTCAGGAAAAAAGAAGGGCCCGAGCCTTCAGACAAAAGTATCGCCCGAGTGCCGTGAATGAAAATAGGACCGAACACCCGGGCCGGACTCGGGCTTCGGGGACACGGGCCGGCCCGTGCAGATCTCTGATTCTATTTTCTTTCTGTGGGTTGGTTTCACTCTACAATAATTCTTAGGGTTCAGATTTAAGTTTTTTGCTAATCGGGTTGTTGGGATTTTCATAAAAAGTTTGAGCAGAATTATGTTCCGGATGAAAATACATAAGCATTTCATCCGTATGAGCATATATTTAATTTACTGCTTGTGAAATAAAATGTATAGATGAAACGCAATTATAGATTATTCTTTCTTTATGGTACAGTTAAGAACCATTTTTTCTTTTCTCATAATGTTGAAAATATCATTTAACAATTCGATTTTGACATGCACAGAACACATATACAGCGTTTGCGAGAGTTTATGCACACTTAGACGTGTCTATAAATTATAAGATGTGTAGTATACAGCGGTAAAAGCGTATAATACAAATACATAATTGTGTTAAAAATTGGAAAGTGTTTGCTAAATAGAAGTATCCGTTTTCTGTGTGTGTGTCCGCTATGTATGTCTTATTGCATATAGATTTTTAACCTTTTTATTTTCGACATTCTTTTGAAAAAACGGTTTACCCGAATGCAAACCGCAAGAGTCAAAACCCAATCCGAAACAGACACGAACCTGAAACAGAAGTCAAACAGAAACAGTAAACAAAGAAACAGTGTACTATTCTTTAAAGAGAATTTCAATTATAGAATAATAGTAATTTAAAAAATATGTATTTTAGGAAAAAAATCTTGAGCCAAGGAAGCTGTTCCTTAAACAAATTTTTACACGGGTCAGACAGGGATGGGCCAATGATTTTCATTCAAGCAGGGTAGTGGGGGGCCGATAAATTTCAGTCGGTGAAAGAATGAAAGGAAGAATAAAGTGTCTGGTTCGGCATAGATCGAGCTTGCAGAGAAAGCAAGACCCGGACGCGACCCAGTAAAAGCTATGATCAGATTCGACCCGTCCCGAGTCCGTGTAGGTCTCTAAATGGCATTTGAATTGAAAAAAACGTGTTCTTAACGGCTGGAAAATTTTTAAATAAATTATGAAAAAAAATGAGTTTGAGTTGTAAATTTCGTTCAAACTCACGGATTTTTTGAGTTTTCGTTCAGCTCACGTTCGTTTATCAAAAAGTGAGTCAAGTTCAACTCAAAGTTCACAGAAAGTGAACGAAACTCATGAGTTTTCGTTCAGTGAACGCGCTCATACCCAACACTGATGCAGACACATACCTACCTCTTCCCACAAGCTGTCAATCCTTTTTAGGATAACGACCCCAGAAGTCTGATGAAAAGTCGTATTTTTGGAGAAAAAACATCGAGGTAAAGTCGTGCTTGAGTTGAAATTGAAGGAGTTATGTTGCCGTAAAAAGAAACAAGAATTTATTTTCCTTGAAGCATTAAGTTTTCTTAATTGGAAACAATTGTATGGCGAAATGCACAAGACGAGAACCCCATTTACCCATTGACAGACAAGCTGCTTAACCCTCTATCTACTGAATTATGAATTCATGAAAAATTTATCTTCAAAAGCATTTTTTGTTAATTGTTTAAACTACATTAAAAGATTTACATAACCATTTTATAAATTTTAGAAGGATTAAAGGATTTAGAAGGATTAATTAAATTTGAATTTATAGGGATTTTGTGCACTATTTATAATCCCCATTCAAATCTTTTATTTTAAATATTTTTGTTAGTATTTTGTAGAATTGGGAAATACACAAATATAATGTTCTTACAATAGAAATAGAGAAGTATTTCCGAACTGAAAAATCCGCCCTCCCCCCTTTCCCAATGCCGAGAAAGATGAAAAGATGTAAAGGCAAAATAAATCATTCTTTAAAATATATTTTTGTTTTGTGTAACCCATAATGCTTTTGGAACAAGATAAAGTAACGTCTCTATAACTAATTCTAAAATACATTACAACTAATCGATGTATTAAATGAATTTTATAACAGGTTATTTTAATGGTACT
This sequence comes from Maratus speciosus, assembly GCA_963932465.1. Lineage (NCBI taxonomy): Eukaryota > Metazoa > Arthropoda > Arachnida > Araneae > Salticidae > Maratus > Maratus speciosus. Next base: position 506,819,399 of record OZ010790.1, read on the forward strand.
TATAAGTACCGTCAGTAGATAAAGGGTTAAAGGATGTCTTGAAATGCTGGACAGACTTTCTGATCTTTTCGCTGGTGGTCCTGGTTTATTTACAATGTGAATAACTGTCACAGGAACTAGCTGGTGAATTTGATCTGCAGTCGGAAACAGAAGATGCCACAGCGCAACGATTATTGCTTAGCTGTTCTTGTAAAGACTGATAAGTTAAGTTGTACAGAGGCCAAAATTTCCTGATATGAGGAGGCAGCCTCTACCATCTTCTCACAGGAATCCAGCTGCTGTCTGAGTATATAAATTTTTAGTTTATCAGGAATGAGTTCAGAAATTTTAACAATTAGAATTTGTTCAATTGAAAGATCGGGTAATGAGGAAACTTTTTTACAATCAAGTCTATTGGAAAATGAATGGATAGACTCTGCACGATCAAACTTAATGGTGTTGTACTGGATAGCTAATGGCTGATTCATCCTTAAAGTGTTTCTTTAAAATGTTTAAAATCCCAGGAGCCGATGCCTTAATCGGGCCTTGAACTTAACGTTTCAGGTCTTTTATCTTTATTATCTAATGAACAGTATATGAGTATTTTTAGCAGTTAATTCAAATTTTAAGTAAAAGTCACGATTTCTACCCACCGATCTCGGACGAGCATTAACACTAGTATAAGAGAGTTAGTGGAACGGAAAAAATCTTGATAGAGTATGTGGACACTGTAAATCAAGTAGCAGATATGATGACAAAGCCAATCGGACATTTACGTTTAAAAAGAACTAACAATATTTAACCCTTAAATGCCTGGTGTTGCTTTTCGGCAACATACCCAATTTAGGCTCTAAAATACTATTAGAATAATATTGAAGCTATAATGCCTAATGTTGCCGATAAAATGTAGTCTGAAAATATTATTAAATTGATTTTCAACATTTAGGTGGCAACACTTGTGCTATTTAAGAATAAAGATAAATTTATTTTTTCAAATGTTTCTACTTGTTCTTTTTGTTTTGTTTGGAAGCTTGCGAAATACCCTATTTTGACCTGCAGTGAGCAAGTAAAATTTATCTAACAAAAACATAGCTGTGAAAAAAGGGAGCCAAGTTCTGTAAAGGCAATGGCAAGAAAAGAAGTGATATCTAATTTGGTGCCAAGTTCAAATAAAATTCACTCAAACTTACCTACTGAAGTATTATAGCATTTTTTAAATTGTTTAGAAATAAAAATTATTGATAGCATATTAATAATAAATCTAGAACTTGGCAAGTTTTTACCTACAAGTCATTTATTTTTATTAACAACACTATTATATCAATCAAAATTTGTTATTTCATGTTTCGAAGCCTTAATTTGAGTGAGCTCCTTCCCCTTGAAAGATCCATTTAATTTTAACTGCAAAATGCCTCATTGACACTAGAATTCAGGACTAAAAAGTTTAATTTTATTAAATACGTGAAAAGAAACTTTTACCCATTTTTGAAATAAATTTGTTTTTAAATTATGGTGGGATTCAATCATTTCAGCATTTTACGAATAAAAGATCTTTGCCCTGGAAAGGGTTAAAGGGGTGCAGTCTCTAGAGTGATGACCAGTAACAAGCGTAAGTGTATCTGTCTCTTTGTCAGGCCTTTTAGTCTGTTTGCATTGAGGTTTCCGGATGCTGGGTGCTACAGTGGTAATCAAAGACGGACGGGAGTGTATCTGTGTGTTTATTGGTCTATCAAACCCTTAACATGAGTTATTTGTTAATAATAATAACTATATTAATTTTTTTATAATGACATTGTTATTAATATTATCATCATCATTTTATTAAGACATGAAATTAATAGGCATAACATTTATTAAAAACTTGCCAAGTTCTAGATTTATTATTAATATGCTATCAATCATTTTTATTTTTAAACAATTTAAAAAATGCTATAATACTTCAGTAGGTAAGTTTGAGTGAATTTTATTTGAACTTGGCACCAAATTAGATATCACTTCTTTTCTTGCCATTGCCTTTACAGAACTTGGCTCCCTTTTTTCACAGCTATGTTTTTGTTAGATATCATTACTTTTTGTAAAGTTACAATATATTTAGACACTTTACTTAATGTTTTTTAATGTGTTTACATGAGACTATTTTATTCACCAAGCAACATTCAATTTTAATTTAAATTTCCTACAACAAACTATTTGGCTGTCAATTTGCGGCATAAATCTATATTTTAATACTGCTACACTGAATGCATATTTTGAAACGAAATGTATTGATTCGAAATTTTTATTGTTTCTGAAACAACAATTCCTATTAAATTCCTATATTAAATTTTCCTATTAAATTTTCCAATTAAATATCCTATAGCTGGGCCTGCTTTTTTGTACTGGAAGTGAAAAATAAAGTTATGTGCTTATGCCACACTATGTATCATTAATCCATTGGTGTGGGCAAAGAGGCAGTGCAGAGGAAGGACATTGCTCCTCCCTGGATTTTTAAATTTAATTAACTAAATAAACTTTTCTCTGATGATTTTGAAAATAACAAGTGGGTAAGTGTGATCACAGATCGCACAGAGGGTTTTGTTTAATATTCTTTTCAAAACACTTTATCCTTTTGAAAAATCTGTTAGTTCCACATTTCGCAACCAGGGGCGTACTCTATTCTTAAAAAACCTATGTCCGAACGAAACTCCGTTTTACATACTATCCGTAGATATATTAGTCGAGTGGATTGAGCCCATAGTACCCGAGATAAGTAGGTGCACCTGGCGATAAAAAGTGGAACTAAAATATGTAAGACTATGGTGCATAATATGAAAGAATGGTCAAAGGGATGTCAGCAAAAGTTGGAAAAGTGCTCCCCGGGTGAAAAGGGCGGATGTTAGAAAAATTGCTTAAAATACACAAGTTAGAGCCCGGAGGAGTAAATAATATAAGACTTTTTGAAAGTTTTATGATTTGTCGTGTACTCTGACGTATTCAGCTATACGTATGCAAAAAGTCATGTCTCCAACTTAATTAGGGACTCCCTTAGAAAGAATTGCTTAAAATACATATGTGGTAGCTCAAAGAGTTAAGCGTAAGACTTTTTCAAGATTTTATGATCTGTCGCCTAGCCTTAGGTGTTCTGCTATAAGTATGCAAAATTTCAAATCTGCAATTTAATAAGGTGCTCAGTTAGAAAGAATTGCTTAAAATACGCATGTGGAAGCCCAAAGGGTTAAATGTACGACTTTTTCAAATTTTTATGATTTCTCGTTTGATGTGAGGTGTTCAGCTATAAGTATGCAAAATTTCACGCCTCCAACCTAATTAGGGTTCACTTAGAAAGAATTGTTTAAAATACACATGTGGAAGCGCAAAGGGTTAAATGTACAACTTTTTCAAAATTTTATGATTTGTCGTTTGATGTGAGTTGTTCAGCTATAATTATGTACAATTTCACGCCTCCAACCTAATTAGGGGCTCACTTAGAAAGGATTGTTTAAAATACACATGTGAGACCCCAAAGGGTTAAATTTACAACTTTTTCAAAATTTTATGATTTGTAATTTGATGTGAGGTGTTCAGCTGTAAATATGCAAAATTTCACGCCTCCAACATGTATAGTTTCTGAGAACGGGCTCTATGACGGACAGAATATCTCAATTTGTTGATTTTCTGTAAGCAAGTAAACCCAGATAAACCTCCAGTAAGTAGATAGGTTTACAATGGAAGTCTATGGGAATTTGGCGAAATATCAGAGATATCGCCAAGGTGGCGTCACTTTTGGCAACTAATTTTGGTCGCCAAATTTGGCGACATATCGCCATGTTGGCGAGAAACTTGGTAGCATTTGGAGACAGAACAGCGTCCCCTCCTACGGCAAATTAAAATTTCGCCTAATAGACGCAATGGTAAAGTAAAAATGGGCACCCCTAGGTGGGTAATTAATCGATTTTCACAATTTTTTAATTTTTTTCCTTAGTTTTATAGTGTAAACGAACTTCGCACCAAATTTGAAGTCTGTAGCTGCAGTAGATATACGAGATCTTTTTGATGAGTGAGTCAGTCAGTCAGTCAGTCAGTCAGTGGCAAAATTATCGGATATCAGACATTTTGAAATGTCATTATCTCGGAAACTAATCATGCGTTATTTATAAAATTTTGGATTTTAGGTAATTAGGGTGGCCTTACTACACATTTCGTATAACAAGTACGTAGGTCTCATAGATTTTCAGTTGTAGAGCATTGAAATTAGATGAAAACAGCTCGAAATGGTTCGTGTAACTAACACACGGCTATGTCAGGCGAACTTGGCTGACACACTGCCGTGTGTCTAGATTTCTTATTAAAGTTCCTAAAATTCTTGTGTGTTTAATATTGTAGAATTTTATCAAGGGAAATTATTTTTTCAATTAAACACTAGTATTGCCGATTAGTAACGAACTGTTTTTTAGCCATAAACTATACTTAAAACAAAATATGATTTTTTTAAGTATTTTTCCCATGATTTATTTAAAAAATGAAAGCCGAAAAACATTATTACAATGATTTTTGAAAAATCAGGCTTTTAAGGGTTAACTGGCAAATATTAAACTGATGTAATACTGTGACTTGTTCATATTTCAGGAATAGTCCAATTTTAGGAAGGGTGTTAAATTAAAAATGGTTCGTTACTTTATCTTCTATAGATGGCATTGTGGCGATGAGGCGATGTATTTTTTTCACTGTGTTTATGTCTCATGGTAAACGGCAAGACGAGTAAAATATGCTTGTGCTGTAGTTTCTCTTTTAAAACGCAACATGATAAATTCTTTCTTTTATCACATTGTATTATTGCGCAACAAATCGTTACTGCTGCTATTTTCTCATTACAACTAAAAGCATATTTTTTTTAATTTGAATAGAAAATGGAGTCACATTTAAAAGAAACATATTTTCATTCATAAAGCTGTTACATTTTAATTAAATGTTTTACGATGAATGTTTCTAAATGAAGTTTCTGGACATTTTCTCACCTATACTGTGATTAGGATCTCAACCAAGGAGTACTACTTAATATATAAGGCATGCGTGCATAAAGGCTAGCAGAGTCAGATTTAGCCTTTAAACCACTCCGTGCAAAAGTAAAAAATTGCTCTCCTACATAATAAGCATTAACAAAAAAGGTATATGGTGTTTTTTACATTTTTTAAAAGACGTCCAAAACAAACCAGCGTAACTCACACTCAGTACACAAATACTTATAATAACTTTTCACTTAAAATACTTAATTAATAAAAAAAAATAGTTAACAGGAGTAAAATCCAGACGAATTTGGTTTTTTTTTTTTTTTTACGAACTTTTAGTTTAGAGAATTCTTTAATTCAGAAACATCTAAACTGATACTGAGTTCGTGCTTAATTCCTAAAATACCTAGGTCTAACAATCCTGTTTGAGATGATGTTATACTATTATTTTAACACAATCAAACTGATTGGTAAAGTTATCATACTAATTGAATACAGTGGAACCTGCCTAAAGTGATCACACTCGGGACCGGCTAAAATGGTCACTATACGGAGGTTGTCACTTTATGAAGTGTCTTTAAAAATGGCACTTTAGAATTTTATGTAATTTCAAAAAATAAAACAAATTAAAATATACATAAGGAAAAATTCACTATATTAAGTAATGAATTGATTAATTAACAGTTATAATAACTGAATTACAAATTTAAAATATATTACATAGAAGATAATTAACTTAAAACTCACTTTATTTCTTTTGAATAACACTAAAGAACTTCCGTAGTAAATGATTTATATAACACATAACGATAAGATACACTGTAATTAATATGCATTTTTATTTTGATTGTAAATCACATAATGATAACGTTTCTATAACTGGCAGTAATTAACTATTCATTAAAAAGTTATACAAACTTTTATCAAGTTTTATTTGCAGTAAAAAAAGGCAGAAATTTTTCGTTGCGTAAAACACTTCTTTTCAACAATTATGTTTTCAGTCATGCCTTCACATTTTCTCAATAAATCCAGCATTGGTGGACAGTTCTTTAGGGTTTTCATTTTTTTTTTTTTGCACATCAACATTTCTGCATCGGAAATTCCATCATTTTCTTCGATTTCAACTTCATCTTCACTAACACAATCTTCATCATTTTCTTTTTCAAACCTATCGCAAATTTCATGCTTCAAACTTTCTTGATCAGCGGAAGCATTGCATGTTGGGATATCACTGTCAAAATTCATGAATAATTCAGCATTCACGGGTTCATCTTCAAAAGGCAACTGATTTATAAGATTTTGAATATTTGAAAGGCTATTGTCATCATTTGCAGACTGTGAACCACTGATATCTTCAGAAATTTGTTGCAAAAAACTAGATTTTTCAAAGCATTTTGAAATGGTGCTTTAACGTACGAAATTCTATGAATCATTAACGCACATTATGGCATCGAGGACGTTTATACATGAAGCAGTTTCATTTGCTGATTTGCATTCCTCTGCTCTGGAAATTATAGCCTGGAGAAAGAACTTTCTATAATGTGTATGATAGCTTGAAAACTTCAATTATTCCTTGATCTAGTGGCTGAAAATACGATATGGTATTAGGTGGTAGAAATTTTACTTTCACATTTGAAAACGACAAATCACTCGGATGGGCTGTTTAATTATATAACTCATTTAGTAAAAGTAGAGGATGTCATCCAGGATTTTTTATTTCCATACCACGAGACTGGTAAATTCTTGATGTAAACCTTTTTGAAACAGTGTGGTTTTCTAGCTTTTCCTGTCAAAAAAGGTTTTAGTTTCTCTCCTGTTGAGCTGCAAGCAAGCAAACTAGTAATTCTCTATTTAGGAATCTTTCCATCTTTACATTTATTTCCAGCCATTGCTAACCTTTTGATTGGAATTGTCCGATAATAAAAATCCCATTCATCAGCGTTGAATATGTCTTCTTTCTTGTAATTCTTCAGCAAATTAGAAATCCGTTTTTTAAAAGAATCGACTGTTTCCATATCAACATCAATTGAGATTTTCTACACAAAATTTTCTGAGAAATGTTATTTCTTTTCTTGAAAGATTCTAACCAGCCGTTAGAAGCAGTAAATTTTTTTACATTGAGTGTTTTTTTTTTGTTTGTTTGTTTGTTTTTTAAAAACTCTAAAACTTTTCTTGTAGCAAAGGTGCAGAAACTCTAGCATTCATCCCACACACTTTCTTAAACCATTCCACAGCTGCTTGATTTACTTTTTTTTTTTTTTCCATTTTCCGACTTCTAGACTCACTTTCTTTAAAGCTTTGTAGATATTCAGATTTTCTTTTTAAAATATTGCTCACACAAGTTTGACTGATTTGAAAATTTTCATCATTTTGAAAATTTGCTGCTCTTTAACTATTATTTTTTAGAAAATTAATAATTTCAATTTTTTATCTTTTAAACACAACTCTTTATCGTGTTTAGATTTTTTTAGATTTAGATTCTTTATTCTCCATACTTTAAGAAAAAAGATAACTGCATTACAAATAAAAACTTGAAAAAACAACCAAAGCAATAAGAAAACTACAAGTTCATACAACTAAAACAATTAAATGTTACAAATCTTGCAAGCAGTACAATGAATGAAAATGTGCAGGTTTATTCTTAGAATTTCTGAGAGCATATTACAAAGGGATCCTTTTTAAAAGAAATCCAAACAATCGCCAAGTCGCCTCTTCAGATAAACATAGACACATGACTTAGTTACCCAATGAGTAGCGGGCACAAGTATTCCTATCATAGGATCCTTCAATATGCATGGGGAAAACATTCGTTATTCCTTTCCTCTCTCACCTCGAGAGAAACATGGAAGGGTTGGTCACTTTAGACAAATGAAAATATCATTACAATATAGGACAAACTGGTCACTTTGTACATTAAGCAGGTGGTCACTACAGGAGACAAATTCCTGTACTTTTTCATGGATGAAAATAAAAATTTCGGAAAATAGTCACCTTAGTCTTTTAGTTTGAAAATTTCGGCATGCAGAAAAATGGATGGTCACATTTTACAGGTTCAAATAACATTGACAATGACAGGCTATTGCACTATAGACATGGTGGTCACATTACCGGAAAATTCTCATATTATTTCATATGAGCACGAGTAAAATTTTGCAAAAGCGGTCACTTTAGCCAGGTGGTCATTTTAGCAGGTTCTACTGTATTTCCAACTGAGCGAAAAAATACCCAAGCCGGGAATCGAACCCAGATCATTGGCTTACATTGCCAATGCTCTACCCTTTAAGCGACGTGGGCTGACAACCGGCGAGCATATTTCGCTCGGAGAATCTTATTGGTAATAAAACCTTAATGGATAATAAACTTATTGGAACCTAATTGGTATTTGTCATGTAGACAGCTCAACAGAATAATTTTTACAACAACTCAACAAAACAGATTTTACCTGTGGTTTATTCTGTTGAACTGTCTGCATGATAGAACAGATGTTATTACCAATAAGGTTATCTGAGCGAAATATGCTCGCTGGTTGTCAGCCCAAGTAGCTTAAACGCTAAAGCACCGGCAATGTCAGCCAAGGATCTGGGTTCGATTCCCGGCTTGGGCATTTTTTCGCTCAGTTGGAAATATTCAATTAGTATGAGATGATATTGTTCGTAAATAGTTATTTATTATTTTAGTTTGGACCGGATGCAATAGTTATTGGAGAGTTAGTAAAATTCTTCGAGCAATGCTCAAGTTTAGAGCAAAATTCATTTTTGTTGCGAATTTCAAAACTTCCAAAGGTGGTAAATCTTTTTCCGATAAAGAACACACCACTGATATTTCATCACAATGCTCCAAGCTTTTTAGATCAATTATTCTCCATCTGTTGAAATGGTTTCTAAATTTTTTCAATGAACCAAAATTACAGAAGAACAACTACCTTTTAGTTCACATATATTAATATAAAAAACAGAAGTTACTGTTGTCGCAGCTGTAATAATCTAAAGAATTTATTGCAGTGTCAACAAGGTGGTAAAATAGTTTAATTTTGTGTTATTCTTGCGCATCGATTATGTGTTCATCCTGAATTTCATAATCAAATTGCCTTTTTCGCTGACGAGCGCGATGTCTCGCTATTGATTCAAAATTTTTATCTGGATCTATTTCGGATGCAGTTTCGCCAGCATCGGCAAGGATGTCATTAAAGCATAGTTGCCAACCTTCCATTAATTTTCCGTAATATCTGGATTAATTTGACACGGGTTATCTCCTTTAGAACTCCTTTAGAAAATAAACTCCTTTAGAACCAGAAAATTTATTTCATGAATCTTTGTTTATTTAATTCAATGTTTCTACGTGGAACGTATTTAATTTTGTTTTTTAAAAAAATTTCTCGCTCCAAACGTTTTAAACCAGTGTGAAATTAACGCACCTATTACGGAAGATTAATTTGAGGCTGACACCTATGCATTAAAGTGATTGTCCGATCTCAAATTCTTTAAAAAAAACGATTGAAACTTTCCAAAAGTTTTATTACCAATTCAATGCCCTAATTTTCGCCCTGCTTAAGTTTACTAATGGGACTGACATAATTTAAAAGCTCATACAATATCACAACAGAACAAAGAAATTTTAATCGTTTTATTTGTGTAAGCAACCCAGATGCTTCATCTCTTATAGAACTATCCATATCTTTGTCCTCGTAAATGCTAAGCAATGCATCATATATTTGACTGATTTGATACCTCAGTGGCTTTATAGCCTCAATTCGAATTTTCCACCTGGTGTCGCTGAGAGGCTTTAAGGTTAGTTCTTCAACATATTTCAAAAGAATGGCCTATCTGAAGGGCGATGAAGAAAAAAGTAAGTACTATTTTTGAACAATATTAAAGAAATTGGCTCCTTCTAACGATGATTTGGCCATGTCATTTACCACCAGATTGAGGGGGTGCCAACCACATAACATAAAACAAGCACGAGGATTGATTTTCTAATTATTTCTTATCACCCCCATACGATTTTCTTTCATATTCACCCACATTATCATATCCTTGGCCTCTCATGTTTGCCAAAGGCAAGGCAGTCTCAGGTTTTCTAACTCTCGAAGTAAAATATCGAAAAGTTGTTGGCTTATGAATCTTTCAGCCGGAAGAAAGCCCCAAAAATGTTCACGAATGTCAATATCTTCTTGTTAAATCGACACATACTTTATAACGAAGGTCATTTGTTCCGCTTTAATCAAGTCAGGTGTACAATCTAATACAGTGGGTGATCGGTTAATGAACTGTTCGGTTTACGAACACTTTCGCGAGAGATTTTTATGTTCGGATAACGAACACATGTTCGGTTAACGAACACATCACAAAACAAAGCCACGAAGAAGCAATGCTGTGTTTCATATTTTCTGAACTATATTTAATTACATCTATTGTCTAATTAAAGAACATTTTAACAGTTGTATACGTATGGCATAATTAATTCATGGGCTACCGAAGGCTTGTGTCCTACATTTTAGGGTGCCCAAATCAGAATGAATAGATGAGAAACATTAATTTTTATATTTTGCTTCCCTTTTGAAAAGAATATTTTTTAATTGCAAATTAATTATTATAATTGAAATTTAGTACCCAAATTATAGACAGGCGCTAGACTCCACTTGAACTTTTTTGGACTCTGCATTAATCACGATCTTTTAAAGAACTAAGGAGTTTATGAAAGGAAATCAAAGTGACAAATTGATATGAGTTAATACCGTAGTCAATGAATGTGATCCTAAGAGTTTTTACAAAGGGCGTGTCATTCATTTATTTATTTTAAATACGCCACGACACAGACAAAGTTATCAAAATAGATCTGTACATGTGAAATAAGGACGTATTTTAACCTTATTATAAAGAGAAAAATTATATTATCTTTTATACATTATTTAGCTTTTAAGAACGAATTAATTGAATTTCCATACAAATCAATACAAAATCTATGATCGGTTAACGAACAATTCGGTTAGCCAACACTGTTTTGGAACGATTAAGTTCATTAACCCATCATCTACTGTATAATTGAGTGAAATTTTCACTTTTTTACTTCATCTAATATGTGCGTTTTGACATTGATTGTGTACAATTAGATCAATGACCTCATTTTGTTTTACTCAAGTACGTGGTTATTTAATGTTATTTGCTCAAAGCCCTCCTTATGTACTCCTCCACGACAGGATAAAATTCAGCTAATAGTTGGACCAGCTTTAAAAACATTCCATTATCATGCTCATTCAAATTTTCGTTGTTACTTCTAAATGACAAGAAAATTTTTCCTAATAGTTTGATGATCGAACTACACGTTGAAAAACGATGTTCCAATGCTGGGTTTCTGCAATCCAAAATCTTTGAGAAATAGCATCTATTGTTTGCAAAGTTAGTAAACGAATACTCAATTGAATCCAGTACTATTGGGCTTCAATATGTTTATTTGTAGTTTCATGATTTCCGAGGGCTTGTACAATATACCGCCAATCGCTATAGTCATATTTTGATAAAGAATAAGTCTTTGCAAAAATTTTGCACTAGGAGCAGAAAACTGAGTCTTTGGTTACAGAATGCACCAACCAATTTCTGTGAATTTTCACTCCGTTGCTGAGATCTCTTGTACAGTTGCTTGAGGTGAACCTACGTCCGCTGGTATCAGTAGGAAAATCTAAGTTGTACACTGTGGACACTGGACCTGCTTTCAAAAGAAAAAAAATCCCTGCCGGCCCGGCCTACAGACAGAGGTAGATTTCGAAGTCAAATTTCACAAACAAAAACTAAATCATGATTACAGATAAATCCACTTTAACAATTTTATCTGGCCGCTTTTGAAGAGTTTTCATTTCATTTTTATATAATAGCTGATTTTATCAGAATCATGTTTGGGTGGTATTCAAAAAAATACTTTTCCATGCTCAACAACTCGAAATTTTCTGGCATAATAACAGATTCATTTTTAATAAAAAAAAAATATATGAAACTTGTTGACGTGATTTTTGAAGAGATTTATAAGCGACCTGTTTTTTTTTTTTTTTTTTTTTTTTTTTTTTTGTTCAATTAATTAAAATTTGATATATAAACAATTATTTTCTCAGAAGGACAATATTTTTCGTTTCTAACACAATCGCTTCGGGAAATTCCGTTCAAAATGCCCACTTTGACATCATTTTTTGAAATATATTCTGCCTCTATCAAAAAATCGATCATTACGGCACATTATATAGTTTCTGAATAAGCGAATCTACCAATTAAATGCGTTTGAGAGCAAAAATGAATTTAAAAATGAGTCAGAAAATAAGCAGTTTGGATTTGAGTGCGTCCTTAATACAATGATTTTTCCAACACAATCCGCTTCGGTAAATTCGGTTCAAAATGCCCTTTTTAACAGCATTTTTAAAAATATATTCTGCCTCTATCAAAAAATTGACCATTACGGTACATTATATAGTTTCTGAGTAAGAAAACGTACCAATTGGAAGCCTTTGAGAGCAAAAATGAATTGTAAAATGAGTCAGAAAATAAGCAGTTTGGATTTCAATACACCCTTACTAAGATGATTTTTTTCTTCAACCGCTATGTATTTTTAATTTGTTTTTGCTGAAAGAATTGGTTCTATCCAAAACTTATCTATATAGATGTTGTAGACAATATTAAGAAGATATATGATAAATTCATGGGGATTTTATATCTTTTGAATTGACGGAGTTATGGATTTTTTTCTTCTTCAAACCCCCTTTTTGTTTTCGTTTCTAATTTTTTTTTGCGGTACGAATTGGTCCTATCAAAAACTTGTGAATATAAAAGTTGTAGATAATGTTAAGGAGATTTATAATAAAATTAATTGGATTTGATATCTTGAGAATTGACGAAGTTATGATTTTTTTTCTCCCAAAAACCCTATTTTTTTGCGCCCCTTGAACCCATTTTTAACTTTATCAAAAATCTGTGATACATAAATTTTTGGCCCTATTTTTAGAAGTAATAAAAACTTTAAACTGATTTGATATGTACAAAAATTAAGAAGTTATGGGGGGTTTTCTGTTTTCACAAAACCCCTCCCTATTTCCATCCCCTTGGTCCGATTTTGCCCATTAACGAACTTGACCGAGATTTTATGTCCATTGATTTTATGTATCAGTTTGGAAGAGATTGGTACAGAATTACGAAAGTTATCGTGTCCGGAAGAAAGTGATATATATATATATATAGATAGATAGATAGATAGATAGATATAGTATATATATAAAGTTTTTCACTGACGGTGGTTTTGGGTTCTAGGGGCCATGATCAGTGTAGATCTGCAAAAATTTTTCAGAAATTCCAACATAGGAACGATCCCAATAGGTAGTATTTCATACGAAATCTACCTAAAATTCTTCCTGAAACAGAAATACATTCAGGTAATAGTCCTGGATCAGAACACAAAACCAAACCGACAGGACGATCTTCACCTATCTTTGTCTCCATCTGCAAGTGCGATGCATTTCTACCTCATTCGCTTCATTCTCTTCGTCTTCTTGTTGCTCAACACCATCAGGAACTCCATCTACAGAGCAGTCTTCAGATGACTGCTTTTTTTTTCATTTTGTTTTGGCAATTTTGCGCCCCTCAATTTTTTTTTTTTTTTTTTGCTCCGTGTGGGGAACAGACTGACGGATTGTTCGTCCGGCCCCGAGGCTGGGATTGCGGTGGCTCGGTATCTTAAATTTCACACTTGATAGTAGGATTGCGTTCCTGCCATCGATCGTAATTTGGTAGTTCGGTTCCTGAAGCGGAAGAATCATTCAGCCAATCAGAGGTAATAGTTGGCTGTGTTGTGGTTGCACGCGCATTCATTTGTGCTTCATCTTAAGATAGCTTTCAGGTTATCCTAAGATCGTGAGGTACCACAATACGGTTTATGCTTTGTTTATATCATAAGACAGAACTTATGCTCTTCATTTATCTTTGGCAGGCCGCACACTTAGACAACAAAACCAACATGAAGTACGTCTGCCTTCAGCGAGACAAAGCAGAAGAGGGGAGTTTTAGGGGAGTAAGGCCCCCATCCTTATTGCATATTGAAGTACGTCATGACGTCATGCCTCAAGTCTAGATGCCGATGGAATGCGTTCACATGCAAAGTTCTTGCTGACGAAAGGAATCAATTTTGGAAATGTATTTATTAACTTATTACGCGTTAAAATAGTATTTTTTAAAATAAAAAATCTGAAAATTGCGTATGGAAATTTTGCACCGTTAAAAATGGCGTTAGGTTTAGTTTCATTCAAAAAAATTACTGTGTGATTATGTCAAAGTGGCGTAACTTTCAACGATTTTTCTTTCCACGTTACCAAAGATTAGTTGAAATTGAAAAAAACTTTGCGCATATTAAACACATCTGTTATGTCAGTAACAACTGAAAGAAACTTAAGCACTTTTTTCTGGATAATGAATCAGTAAATTATAACACAAAGCATTCTTCTATGTATGATTCTACAACATTAAATTAAATAGTACTCTTATACACCAGTATTTATGAATAGGAAATGTAGTTATTTTTTTTTTATTTGAGCATGGAGTTGCATGACATTATCAGTGAATAAAAAAAGCATTGTACAACAGCTTACCCTGTAGGATATTCAAATCTAAAATTGCATCAACAAATATATTTTTAACTACAGCAGACCTGCCCGGCGTTGTCTTTGTTAACTATTGTGTTATTCCGAATTAAATACATAAAATTTAATATCCTCAAAATATGGCGATCACAATAAACGGAGCCCTGTACATTCGCGCCTATAAATCTTTAAATCGGCAATCAGGAAAAAAAAAGTGACGAGTATTTTTATATTAGCCGGGCGCAAGTGATAAATCGCCAAATATTGTTCCCATTGCCGTCATTTGTAATGCATTTATAAAATTTACAATGTAATCCTTTCAATCATTTCACTTAAAATGATTTAATTATTAATGCTTTAAAATTTCACTTAAATTTATTTAAAATACATAATAATAATAACAATAATAATAATACAGTAGCGCTCAAAAGTATTTTGACAACCTTATATTCTCTCTTATTTTATTTAATATAAAAATGTAAAAGAAAATATATTCCCTATAATTGAGAACACTGTGACTGCAGTTATTTAAATGTATCAAGTTTCAACTTGTTTGTTTACATTCGGCGCCACCGAAGAAATATGACTCCGCCTTAGCTCAAAAGTATTTTGACAATTAGTTTGCATTTAATTGTTGAAGGTCTCAGTGGCGCTGTAGCTTCTATTAGTGTTTTCATTGACTTATTGTGATTATTTTTAAGGATCAGGAATGCCGAAAAGTAAAAAAAATATTGAAGTGGTTCTAGAAAAGCCGCTGTAAATGCCCTTAAGAAAGGTGGACTGCAAGCAGAACTAGGTTGTTCTTTTAACGTGTCTCGGCAACTTGTTATTACATGGAATAAAGTTTTTAATAAACAGAAATACATCGAAAATAAGCCTCAAAGTGGCCATCCGAAAAAAAAACTTAAAATATTGACTATATTATAAAAATGATATCTACAAGTGATTGTCGTAAGTCCGCTGTAATAACAAAAAATGAATTGAAAGATAATTACGTCATAGACATCAGTGGCGTACCCAAGGGGGGGGGGGCTGATGGGGCTACAGCCCCCCCCCGAAATTTTCGAAAGTGATATGAAAAAGTTCTGATTTTTCGTCTTTCTTTTTCGGAAATTTTTTTAATTTTTTTTCAATCGTACAGCGGACTAGCCATTCTTATTAGTCCCATATTAGTTCACATTGACAACAAAGAAGAGAAAGGGGTCTGACGGGGCTACAGCCCCCCCCCCCTCCTCCCGAAATAGTCGAAAAATTAAATGCAAAAAGTGTTTTTACCTTACTTTTTAAGCTAAATCTGTAATTTTTTTCTTCTGTCATATAGCAAAATAGGCATTCTCGTTAACACCCTATTAGTCCACATTGACATCACAGCATACCGAAAGATGGGGAGGGGGCTGATGGAATTTCATCCCCCTCCTCTCGAAATGGTCGAATATGAAATGAAAAAATACTGCTGAATTTTTTCTGTCTGTTTAAGATAAATTTGCATTCCCCCTCCCCCCTATCGTTCAACAGACTATGCGCTTCCTTCGCTTTAGTTCCATATTAGTCTATATTGACACCAAAGAAGAGGAAGAGGGTTGATGGGGTTACCCCCCCCCCCAACCAGAAATAGTCGAAAAATTAAATGAAAAAAGTGTTTTTACCTTACTTTTTAAGCTAAATCTGTAATTTTTTTCTTCTGTCATATAGCAAAATAGGCATTCTCGTTAACACCCTATTAGTCCACATTGACATCACAGCATATCGAAAGATGGGGAGGGGGCTGATGGAATTTCATCCCCCTCCTCTCGAAATGGTCGAATATGAAATGAAAAAATACTGCTGAATTTTTTCTGTCTGTTTAAGATAAATTTGCATTCCCCCTCCCCCCTATCGTTCAACAGACTATGCGCTTCCTTCGCTTTAGTTCCATATTAGTCTATATTGACACAAAAGAAGAGGAAGAGGGTTGATGGGGTTACCCCCCCCCCCAACCAGAAATAGTCGAAAAATTAAATGAAAAAAGTGTTTTTACCTTACTTTTTAAGCTAAATCTGTAATTTTTTTCTTCTGTCATATAGCAAAATAGGCATTCTCGTTAACACCCTATTAGTCCACATTGACATCACAGCATACCGAAAGATGGGGAGGGGGCTGATGGAATTTCATCCCCCTCCTCTCGAAATGGTCGAATATGAAATGAAAAAATACTGCTGAATTTTTTCTGTCTGTTTAAGATAAATTTGCATTCCCCCTCCCCCCTATCGTTCAACAGACTATGCGCTTCCTTCGCTTTAGTTCCATATTAGTCTATATTGACACCAAAGAAGAGGAAGAGGATTGATGGGGTTACCCCCCCCCCCCCAAACAGAAATAGTCGAAAAATTAAATGAAAAAAGTGTTTTTACCTTACTTTTTAAGCTAAATCTGTAATTTTTTTCTTCTGTCATATAGCAAAATAGGCATTCTCGTTAACACCCTATTAGTCCACATTGACATCACAGCATACCGAAAGATGGGGAGGGGGCTGATGGAATTTCATCCCCCTCCTCTCGAAATGGTCGAATATGAAATGAAAAAATACTGCTGAATTTTTTCTGTCTGTTTAAGATAAATTTGCATTCCCCCTCCCCCCTATCGTTCAACAGACTATGCGCTTCCTTCGCTTTAGTTCCATATTAGTCTATATTGACACCAAAGAAGAGGAAGAGGGTTGATGGGGTTACCCCCCCCCCCCAACCAGAAATAGTCGAAAAATTAAATGAAAAAAGTGTTTTTACCTTACTTTTTAAGCTAAATCTGTAATTTTTTTCTTCTGTCATATAGCAAAATAGGCATTCTCGTTAACACCCTATTAGTCCACATTGACATCACAGCATACCGAAAGATGGGGAGGGGGCTGATGGAATTTCATCCCCCTCCTCTCGAAATGGTCGAATATGAAATGAAAAAATACTGCTGAATTTTTTCTGTCTGTTTAAGATAAATTTGCATTCCCCCTCCCCCCTATCGTTCAACAGACTATGCGCTTCCTTCGCTTTAGTTCCATATTAGTCTATATTGACACCAAAGAAGAGGAAGAGGGTTGATGGGGTTACCCCCCCCCCCCCCAACCAGAAATAGTCGAAAAATTAAATGAAAAAAGTGTTTTTACCTTACTTTTTAAGCTAAATCTGTAATTTTTTTCTTCTGTCATATAGCAAAATAGGCATTCTCGTTAACACCCTATTAGTCCACATTGACATCACAGCATACCGAAAGATGGGGAGGGGGCTGATGGAATTTCATCCCCCTCCTCTCGAAATGGTCGAATATGAAATGAAAAAATACTGCTGAATTTTTTCTGTCTGTTTAAGATAAATTTGCATTCCCCCTCCCCCCTATCGTTCAACAGACTATGCGCTTCCTTCGCTTTAGTTCCATATTAGTCTATATTGACACCAAAGAAGAGGAAGAGGGTTGATGGGGTTACCCCCCCCCCCCAACCAGAAATAGTCGAAAAATTAAATGAAAAAAGTGTTTTTACCTTACTTTTTAAGCTAAATCTGTAATTTTTTTCTTCTGTCATATAGCAAAATAGGCATTCTCGTTAACACCCTATTAGTCCACATTGACATCACAGCATACCGAAAGATGGGGAGGGGGCTGATGGAATTTCATCCCCCTCCTCTCGAAATGGTCGAATATGAAATGAAAAAATACTGCTGAATTTTTTCTATCTGTTTAAGATAAATTTGCATTCCCCCTCCCCCCTATCGTTCAACAGACTATGCGCTTCCTTCGCTTTAGTTCCATATTAGTCTATATTGACACCAAAGAAGAGGAAGAGGGTTGATGGGGTTACCCCCCCCCCCAACCAGAAATAGTCGAAAAATTAAATGAAAAAAGTGTTTTTACTTTACTTTTTAAGCTAAATCTGTAATTTTTTTCTTCTGTCATATAGCAAAATAGGCATTCTCGTTAACACCCTATTAGTCCACATTGACATCACAGCATACCGAAAGATGGGGAGGGGGCTGATGGAATTTCATCCCCCTCCTCTCGAAATGGTCGAATATGAAATGAAAAAATACTGCTGAATTTTTTCTGTCTGTTTAAGATAAATTTGCATTCCCCCTCCCCCCTATCGTTCAACAGACTATGCGCTTCCTTCGCTTTAGTTCCATATTAGTCTATATTGACACCAAAGAAGAGGAAGAGGGTTGATGGGGTTACCCCCCCCCCCCCAACCAGAAATAGTCGAAAAATTAAATGAAAAAAGTGTTTTTACCTTACTTTTTAAGCTAAATCTGTAATTTTTTTCTTCTGTCATATAGCAAAATAGGCATTCTCGTTAACACCCTATTAGTCCACATTGACATCACAGCATACCGAAAGATGGGGAGGGGGCTGATGGAATTTCATCCCCCTCCTCTCTAAATGGTCGAATATGAAATGAAAAAATACTGCTGAATTTTTTCTGTCTGTTTAAGATAAATTTGCATTCCCCCTCCCCCCTATCGTTCAACAGACTATGCGCTTCCTTCGCTTTAGTTCCATATTAGTCTATATTGACACCAAAGAAGAGGAAGAGGGTTGATGGGGTTACCCCCCCCCCCCCCAACCAGAAATAGTCGAAAAATTAAATGAAAAAAGTGTTTTTACCTTACTTTTTAAGCTAAATCTGTAATTTTTTTCTTCTGTCATATAGCAAAATAGGCATTCTCGTTAACACCCTATTAGTCCACATTGACATCACAGCATACCGAAAGATGGGGAGGGGGCTGATGGAATTTCATCCCCCTCCTCTCGAAATGGTCGAATATGAAATGAAAAAATACTGCTGAATTTTTTCTGTCTGTTTAAGATAAATTTGCATTCCCCCTCCCCCCTATCGTTCAACAGACTATGCGCTTCCTTCGCTTTAGTTCCATATTAGTCTATATTGACACCAAAGAAGAGGAAGAGGGTTGATGGGGTTACCCCCCCCCCCCCCCCAACCAGAAATAGTCGAAAAATTAAATGAAAAAAGTGTTTTTACCTTACTTTTTAAGCTAAATCTGTAATTTTTTTCTTCTGTCATATAGCAAAATAGGCATTCTCGTTAACACCCTATTAGTCCACATTGACATCACAGCATACCGAAAGATGGGGAGGGGGCTGATGGAATTTCATCCCCCTCCTCTCGAAATGGTCGAATATGAAATGAAAAAATACTGCTGAATTTTTTCTGTCTGTTTAAGATAAATTTGCATTCCCCCTCCCCCCTATCGTTCAACAGACTATGCGCTTCCTTCGCTTTAGTTCCATATTAGTCTATATTGACACCAAAGAAGAGGAAGAGGGTTGATGGGGTTACCCCCCCCCCCCAACCAGAAATAGTCGAAAAATTAAATGAAAAAAGTGTTTTTACCTTACTTTTTAAGCTAAATCTGTAATTTTTTTCTTCTGTCATATAGCAAAATAGGCATTCTCGTTAACACCCTATTAGTCCACATTGACATCACAGCATACCGAAAGATGGGGAGGGGGCTGATGGAATTTCATCCCCCTCCTCTCGAAATGGTCGAATATGAAATGAAAAAATACTGCTGAATTTTTTCTGTCTGTTTAAGATAAATTTGCATTCCCCCTCCCCCCTATCGTTCAACAGACTATGCGCTTCCTTCGCTTTAGTTCCATATTAGTCTATATTGACACCAAAGAAGAGGAAGAGGGTTGATGGGGTTCCCCCCCCCCCCAACCAGAAATAGTCGAAAAATTAAATGAAAAAAGTGTTTTTACCTTACTTTTTAAGCTAAATCTGTAATTTTTTTCTTCTGTCATATAGCAAAATAGGCATTCTCGTTAACACCCTATTAGTCCACATTGACATCACAGCATACCGAAAGATGGGGAGGGGGCTGATGGAATTTCATCCCCCTCCTCTCGAAATGGTCGAATATGAAATGAAAAAATACTGCTGAATTTTTTCTGTCTGTTTAAGATAAATTTGCATTCCCCCTCCCCCCTATCGTTCAACAGACTATGCGCTTCCTTCGCTTTAGTTCCATATTAGTCTATATTGACACCAAAGAAGAGGAAGAGGGTTGATGGGGTTACCCCCCCCCCCCAACCAGAAATAGTCGAAAAATTAAATGAAAAAAGTGTTTTTACCTTACTTTTTAAGCTAAATCTGTAATTTTTTTCTTCTGTCATATAGCAAAATAGGCATTCTCGTTAACACCCTATTAGTCCACATTGACATCACAGCATACCGAAAGATGGGGAGGGGGCTGATGGAATTTCATCCCCCTCCTCTCGAAATGGTCGAATATGAAATGAAAAAATACTGCTGAATTTTTTCTGTCTGTTTAAGATAAATTTGCATTCCCCCTCCCCCCTATCGTTCAACAGACTATGCGCTTCCTTCGCTTTAGTTCCATATTAGTCTATATTGACACCAAAGAAGAGGAAGAGGGTTGATGGGGTTACCCCCCCCCCCCCCAACCAGAAATAGTCGAAAAATTAAATGAAAAAAGTGTCTTTTCCTTCCTTTTTTAAGATAAATCTATTTTTTTCTTCTGTCATACAGCAAAATAGCCATTCTCGTTAACACCATATTAGTCCACGTTGTCATCACAGCATACCCAAAGATGGGGAGCGCACTGGTGGAATTACAGCCCCCTTCTCTCGAAATAGTCGAAAATGAAATGATAAAATAGTGCTGATTTTTTTCTGTCTGTTTGAGATAAATTTGCATTTTCTCCCCTATTATTCAACAAACTAGCCGCTCCCTTCGCTGTAGTTCCATATTAGTCTACAGTGACACCACATTATACCCAAAAAGGTAGAAGAGGGCTAATGGGGTTACAGCCCTCTCCCAAAAAAGTCGAACATAAAATGAAAAAGTGCTGATACTTTCCTTTCTGTTTGAGATAAATTTGTATTTTTCCCCTATCAGTCAACAGACTAGCCGCTCTCTTCTCTTTAGTTCCATGCTAGTGCACAGTGACACCACATTATACCCAAAGGGGTGAAAGGGGCTAATCTGGTGCCCCATTTCTAAATAGTTGAAAATGAAATGAAAAAAGGCTGATTTTTTTCTTGTTTGAGATAAATTTGTAAATTTTCTTCTGCAATACAGCGAAATAACCATTCTCGTTAATACCATAAGTACACATTGACATCACAGCATACCGAAAGAAGGGGAGGCAGCTGATGGGCTTAGAGCCCCCTCCTCCCGAAATAGTCGAAATAAAAAAAATATTGCTTTTTTTCTTTCTGTTTGACATAGCTTTGTATTTTTTTCTTCTATCATTCAACAGACTAGCCGCTCTCTTCTCTTTAGTTCCATATTAGTGCACAGAGACACTACATTATGCTCAAAAAAGTAGAAAGGGGATGATGAGGTTACAGCCCCCTCCCAAAATAGTCGGAAATGAAAAAAGTGCTGATTTTTCTTTTGTTTCCGATAAATTTGTAATGCAATTGTTTTCTGCAATACAACGAACTAGACACTCTGGCTAGTCGCATATCAGCGCACGGTTACACCACAGTATACCCAATGAGGGGAAGGGGGCTGATGGGGCCTTTTCGAAATAATCAAAAAATGAAATGAAAAAAAATCTCCTGTTTCTTCCTTTCTTTTGAGATAAATTTATAATTTTTATTTTGCGACGCAGCTATTCTGGTTAGTCCTATATATTAGTGCACAGTGATACCCCAGCATACAACCAAAGAAGTCGATGGAAACGGGTGTTATGAGGTTACAGCTCCATTCCCCCTCTGAAGAGATTGCAGTGAAATGAAAAAAGGGTTGATATTCCTTCTTTTTCAGATAGATTTGTTTTTTTTTTTTGGCATGCAACAAATTTGTTTTTCTCGTTAATCCAATATCCTCCTCAGTCCTGCGACCAAATTTACTTGAGACCACAAAATCAGTTTTCAAATTACTGAAAAATAGCTCCATCCCTGTTTTACTGGATAAATAAAAAGATGTATATATGCTCAGTTCAAGACACCTACAAATTTTTTTCGCGGATTTTCTGCCAAAATTCACGTTTTTTTACGAAATCCTTCGTCTAAATTTGCGCTTTTTCCGCGGTTTTTGACGAAATTCGCGTTTTTTCTCGTCTTTTTGATGAAATTCGCGTTTTTTCTGCGGCTCTTTGACGAAATTCGCATTTATTTGACGAAATTCGCTTTTTTTCCACACTTTTGCCGAAATCCACGTTTTTCTGTAGACCTTCTTTGTGATCCTGCTTTTTCTTTTTTTGCGATCCTTTAACGCAATTCGCGTTTTTTCCGCTTCTCTGATGGAATTCGTGTTTTTTTTTAGCGATCCTTTGTCGAACTTTGCGGTTTTTCTGCTGCCCTTTGACTAAATTCGCGTTTTTTTTGAGGTCATTTGCCAAAATTCGCGTTTTTTTTTACAGAATCCTTCGTCGAAATTTGCGTTTTTTCAGCGGATTTCTGATGAAATTCGCGTTTTTTTCTCGTCTTTTTGATGAAATTTGCGTTTATCTGGGGCCTTTTGATGCAATTCACGTTTTCCCGTGTCCTTTTGACGAAATTTGCGTTCTTTTGCGTTCCTTTACGAGCTTTTTTTCACAGCCCTTTGACGGAATGCGTGTTTTTAGCGATCTTTTTTTTTTAATTCACGTTTTTCCGTGACCTTTTGATGAAATTCGCGTTTTTCCGCTGATCTTTAACGAAATTCGCGTTTTTTGTGATCCTTTATCGAAATTTGCGTTTTTTCCGCAGTCGTTTGAAGAAATTAGCGTTTTTCTGCGCCTTTTTATCGAAATTTGCGCTTTTTTACGCAATCCTTCGTCGAAACATGCATTTTTTCCGCGGATCTGTGACGAAATTCGCCTTTTTTTCGTGATCCTTTTTCGAAATTTGCACTTTTTCAGCGGCTTTTTGACGAAAATTGCGCTTTTTCCGCGGGTTTTTGATGAAATTCGAGTTTATTTCGCTGATTTTTGCTGAAATTCACGTTTTTTTTACGAAATCCTTCGTCGAAATTTGCGTTTTTTCCCGAGGCTTTTTGATAAAATTCGGTTTTTTCTCGTCTTTTTGATAAATTTCGTGTTTTTTCTGCGGCTCTTTGACGAAATTCGCTTTTTTCCACAGTCTTTTGCCGAAAATCATGTTTTTCTGTGCCCCTTCTGTGACTCTGCTTTTTCTTTTTTGCGATCCTTTAACGAAATTCGCGTTTTTTCCGCTTCCGTTTGACGGAATGCGTGTTTTTTTTAGCGATCCTTTGTCGAAATTTACGTTTATTCTGCGGCTCTTTGATGAAATTCGCGTTTTTTCTGCGGCCCTTTGATGAAATTCGCGTTTTTCTTGAGATCATTTGCCGAAATTTGCTTTTTCACGCAATCCTTCGTCGTAATTTGCGTTTTTTCAGTGGATTTTTGACGAAATTCGCGTTTTTTCTCGTCTTTTTGATGAAATTTGCGTTTTTCTGCGGCCTTTTGACAAAATTCACGTTTTTCCATGTCCCTTTGACGAAAGCCGCGTTTTTTTGCGATCGTTTACGAAATTAGCTTTTCGCCGCCGTTTCACGGAATACGTGTAGCGATCTGTTTTCGAAATTTGTATTTTTCCCGCGACCTTTTGATGAAATTCGCGTTTTTTCTGCGGCCCTTTGACGAAATTCACGTTTTTTTCGAGGTCATTTGACGAAATTAGCGTTTTTATATGGCTTTTTGACGAAATTCGTTTTTTTCAGCAGCCTTTTGACGGAATTCACGTTTTTCTGTGGCTCTTCTTCATGACCCTTTTTCTTTTTTTGCAATCCTTTAAAGAAATTCGCGTTTTTTCGGCTTCTCTTTGACGGAATTCGTGTGTTTTTTAGCGATCCTTTGTCAAATTTTGCGGTTTTTCTGCTGCCCTTTGACTAAATTCGCGTTTTTTCTGAGGTCATTTGCCAAAATTCGCATTTTTTTTTTTTTTTTACACAATCCTTCGTCGAAATTTGCGTTTCTTCAGCGGATTTCTGATGAAATTCGCGTTTTTTTCTCGTCTTTTTCATGAAATTTGCGTTTTTCTGCGGCCTTTTGACGAAATTTAAGTTTTTTCTGCGTCCCTTTGAGGAATTTCGCGTTTCCCCCTTCCCTTCGACGGAATTTGTGTTTTTTTAGCGATCCTTTCTCGAAATTTGCTTTTTTTTCTGTGGCGCTTTGACGAAATCTATATTTTTTCTGTAGTCATTTGACGAAATTCGCCTTTTTTTCGCAATCCTTTGTCGAAATTAACGTTTCTCCGCGGCTTTTTCGACGAAATTCGTTTTTTTTCCTCGCCATTTTAGGAAAATTTACCTTTTTTGCCGCCTTTTGACGAAATGCACGTTTTTCCTTGTTCCTTTGACGAAATTCGCGTTTTTTGCGATCCTTTACGAAATTAGCCTTTTCTGCGAAGTTCTTTGACGGAATGCGTGTTTTTGGCGATCTTTTTTCGAAATTCTCGTTTTTTCCGCGATCTTTTGATGAAATTCGCGTTTTTTTCTGCGGCCCTTTGACGAAATTTGCGTTTTTTTTCGAGATCCTTTGTCGAAATTTGCTTTTCTTCGCGGGTTTTTGACAAAATTGGCATTTTTAATGGCCTTTTTGACAAAATTCGCTTTTTTCAGCAGCCTTTTGGCGGAATTCACGTTTTTCTGTGGCTCTTCTTCATGACCCTTTTTCTTTTTTGCGATCCTTTAACGAAATTTGCGCTTTTTCCGCTTCCCTTTGACGGAGTGCGTGTTTTATAAGCGATGCTTTGTCAAAATTTGCGTTTTTTCTGTGAACCTTTGACGAAATTCGCATTTTATCTACGGTCATTTGTCAAAATTTGCATTTTTTTCGCGGCTTTTTGACGAAATTTGTGTTTTTTTCTCGTCTTTTTGATGAAATTTGCGCTTTTCTGCGGCCTTTTGACGAAATTCATGTTTTTTCTGCGTCCCTTTGACGAATTTCGCGTTTTTTCATCTTGCCATTGACGGAATGCGTGTTTTCTTTAGCGAGCCTTTGTCGAAATTTGCTTTGTTTCTTCGGCCCTTTCACGAAATTCGCGTTTTTTTTCACTATCCTTTATCGAAATTAACGTTTTCCGCGACTTTTTGGGGAAATTCGCTTTTTTTCCTCGCCTTTTTAGTGAAATTTGCGTTTTTCTGCGGCCTTTTGTAGAAATGCACGTTTTTTCTTGTCCCTTTGACGAAATTCGCGTTTTTTGCGAACCTTTACGAAATTAGCTTTTTCTTCGAAGTTCTTTGACGGAATGCGTGTTTTTAGCGATCTTTTTCGATATTCGCGTTTTCCACGCGACCTTTTGATGAAATTCGCGTTTTTTTTCTGTGCTCATTTCACGAAATTAGCGTTTCCTCGGGAATCATTTGACGAAATTCGCGTTTCCTCCTCGAGCATTTGACGTAATTCGCGTTTTCTTCGCGATCATTTGACGAAATTTGACTTTTTTTCACGCGATCCTTTGACAAACTTCGCATTTTATCCGCGTCCCTATGGCAAAATTCCTCAAGGTTTTTTTCTTGATCCTTTAAAGAAATTGGAGATTTTTTTTCTGCGAACGATTGATGAAATTGATTATTTTTTTCGGCGACCATTTGTCAAAAATTGCGCTTTTTAAGTCCGAATTTTCGGACTGATGACCGAATTTTTCAAAATTTCGGAACAAAGTCACCCCTGCCCCTCCCCTCCCCCCCCCCCCAGGCTAAGGCCTTATTGGCAAAAAAGCATTTCTGTTTATAACACAATTCAACGTATTTCGTAAGATTTAGAACATTATGAAAATTTA
This sequence comes from Maratus speciosus, assembly GCA_963932465.1. Taxonomy (NCBI): domain Eukaryota; kingdom Metazoa; phylum Arthropoda; class Arachnida; order Araneae; family Salticidae; genus Maratus; species Maratus speciosus. The sequence goes on from OZ010790.1 coordinate 506,845,712, forward strand.
AGTCAGCCCCCCCCGAAATAAAATCCTGGGTACACCACTGATAGACATACACGTTTCATCAGTCAAACGACGCCTAAACCTCTATGGTTTACATGGAAGAAGACCAGCAAAAACACGTTTGTTATCTACTAAGAATAGGAAGGCTAGAGTTGCATTTGTAAAACGGCATAATCCTTTCAAGTGCAAAGCAATTCCATTGCGAAAGTGTTGAAATTAATGATTGACACCGGAATTTGAAAACAAATTTATTTTTAAATAAGAAAAAGCTATATTTCACACACATAATAAACCTTATTTTTTTAACCAAAATTCTGGTGTCAGTCATTAATTTCAACACTTCAGCAATAGCATTGCTTTGCTCCTGAAAGGGTTATGCCGTTTTACAAATGCAACTCTAGCCTTCCTAGTCTTTGTAGATTAGAAACGTGTTTTTGCTTGTCTTCTGCCATGTAAACCATAGAGGTTTAGGCTTCGTTTGACAGATGAAACGTGTATGTCTATGCTGTAATTTTCTTTCAATTCATTTTTTATTATTACAGCGGACTTACGACAATCACTTGTAGATATCATTTTTATAATACAGTCAACATTGCAAGTTGTTTTTTTTTTTCGATGGCCACTTTGAGGCTTATTTTCGATGTATTTCTGTTTATTAAAAACTTTATTTCATGTAATAACAAGTTGCCGAGACACGTTAAAAGAAAGAGCTAATTCTGCTTGCAGTCTACCTTTCTTAAGTGCATTTACAGCGGCTTTTCTAGAATCACTTCAATATTTTTTACATTTCGGCATTCCCGATCCTTAAAATTAATCATAATAAGTCAATATAAACACTAATCGAAGCTATAGCGCCACTGACACCTACAACAATTAAATGCAAACTAATTGTCAAAATACTTTTGAGCTAAGGAGGAGTCATATTTCTTCGGTGGCGCCGAATGTAAACAAACAAGTTGAAACTTGGTACATTTGAATAAGCGCAGTCATAGTGTTCTCGATTATAGGGAATATACAGTAGACTCCCTCTAATCCGCACAGCTTGGGACCAGAGATTGTGCGGATTTTAGAATTTTGCGGATTTCTGGTCATTGATTTGTTTACATTTTTGAAACATTAATTTGATTGGTAGTTAAGCAAATTAATTATAATGTATGCTTACAATAAAGTGAAGCATTAAAATAAGTAAAATATTAAAATAATTTATTAGTTTAAAAGTAAGTAATTATTAAAATAATTATGTAAAATATTAAATTATTACGAATGAAATCGATTCAATTCGATTCCAAAAGTCCTATGCTGCCATCTAGTGGTAGCAAGGAGAACAGTGTTAATACTATTATCAGTATATATAGCTTATTGTGCTGACTGTAACTTTTTTCATTGTTATTTAGAGTCTTGAATGCTTTTCTTATACTGCTTTGTATGTTTAGAAATAAATTTGTCTATAATTAAAAAAAAAAATTCCGCGAACAATAATTTTAAAATAACGTTCCGGTTCGTGGATTTTTCCATTTCGAACCCTGGAATTTTTGATATAGATATGCTAATTTATATCAAAATCAAAAGTAATGTAAATTTATTTAGTAATAAATCAGCTGTAATAGCCAAAAGAGAATGATTAACAAAAAAATTAGTAAAAAAAACATTGCGGTAGTCGCTGATTTCGGCGCCATCTTGAATTTTGTTCCTGCAACTTAAGTGTAAATTTCATTGTTTACATCTGAAAAAATACGCGGATTTTTGGCGTTTGCGGATTTTAGGGTCGCGGATTTAAGGGAGTCTACTGTATTTTCTTTTACATTTTCATATTAAATAAAATAAGAGAGAATATAAGGTTGTCAAAATACTTTTGAGCGCTACTGTAATAATAATAATAATAAGTTGTTATTGACGAGAGAAAAAAAATGCTACGGCCTAATTTTCGGCCGGCTGACATAAAAAAAAAAAAAAATTCCTTTCGGCCAGTGCCGGGAGGAAGAGGTAGCTTTCATATTTCTTGATTTTAAAATTTTTCAAGTTTTACTCGAAGCTAATTTTACTCAAATTTTAAGAAGCTAAAATGCGACGAACTCGATAAGAGAATATTCGTCAATACTGAATTTGAATGAGAATTGCGTCACATTAGTAGGCTACTAGCCGCCCTTGGCGACCAGTTTGGTCTTCCTTAAAATTTATAATAAGTGAAATTTTAAATTCTAGTGCTATATTCACCTTTAGGTAAATAATTAAAATATACATAAAGCACAAATAATTGTACAAAAATTGTTTTCAGGTGTATAAATATAATATAAAGATATTTAAAATACAAATTTCAAATATCTCGAATTACATCAGAAAAACCTAGAACGTTTTCAATCTTTACAAGGACGTCTTCAGATTCCTACTGAAAACGGCCTTGTAAAGACTGAAAACGTTCTAGGTTTTTCTGATGTAATTTGAGATATTTGAAATTTGTATTTTAAATATCTTTATATTATATTTATGCACTTGAAAGCAATTTTTGTACAATTATTTGTGCTTTATGTATATTTTAATTACTTAAAATTTATGTTTGGGAAAGCATGCTAAGCATTGAATCATGATGTTACTTTTATTCATAATTTAATTTACTTGGATTCCCTTAAATATAATTAATAAAATCCCTTAAGCTAATGTTAGTTTTTGTTGCATCAAAATATCTCAGTTTGTTGATTTCTGTAAGCAAGTAAACCCTACTGCTTTGTAATGAAAGTCTATGGAATTTGGCGAAATATTAGAGATATCGCCAAGTTGGCGTCCCTTTTGGCGACTAATTTTGGTCGCCAAATTTGGCGATATATCGCCAAGTTGCCGACAAACTTGGCGGTATTTGGCGACAGAACAGGGTCCCCCCTATGGTAACCCCTCTTATACGTATGGTGATGCATTAAATTCTGTTCAATAACCAATGGCCGCCATTTTCAAACAAGATGGCGGATGAAGCCAAAATGTCAGCTATCCTAGAAATTCAAACTGCTATATCTCAGCCATTTTTTAAGATAAAGACAAAACAAAATATGCTCCGGAATCCTTGTATTAAGGCCAAACTCTTAAGAAAATAATATTTTTCATTTTTTAATTTATTTAAACCGCTTTTTAAGTTTTAAATTTTTTTTAAAATTTAAATGCCCGCTATTTTGAAACAAGATGGCGGATGTAGCTGGCCAACGAACTCGGTCGAGACATTGGTATGTACTATGCATACAATTAATTTCATCCAAATCGGTTTATAAATACGAGAGTTATCGCATGAAAAATCAGATATATATCTATAACCATAACATGAACGTATTCGCTGCCACACTATTCACGTGAAACATGAAAATTAAAAAACTGAAATTAGTTTTTTTTTTTTTTTTTTTTTTTTTTTTAAGAATTAAAAAGAAGATGAATATGACGTCATAGTGGAAAAAAAATGACATTTTCAAGCAGAATTTTTAAGTTCAGATTGCCATTTTTTGACCAAACTACAACAATCTGCATTACACTGCACTGGTGAAACATTTCAAATTATACATAGGTAAATTGCATCACAAATTGTGATGCGATATCACACAAATCAAAGCCTGATGATGATACCCTCCATAAATTTTGAAATGTGTTTGAATGCAGTAGTTATTTAAAAACTTGGCATATTAAACAAAAACCTAATTTGTAGAACAAATTAAAAAAACAAAATTTATTTCCTAAATTGTTTAAGACCGAGAAGGGGCAGATATTAAGATATTTCATTCAATTCGTTCTACATTTAATGTTAAATTTTTGTAACAAATAAGCTAAATCAATTGAACATTAAAAAATAAAAATGAAATTCATACAATATAATGCTTTAAACACCTATATACCGAGTGTCCCAAAAAGGACTGACTGATTTTAAAATTCAATAACTTCCAAACGGTGACAGATATTAAAAAAATTCTTGCAGGAGGGTTATGCATAAAGTCAAAAGTTTTTTTACAGTGATTTTCGATTTTAGTTCGAATTACAAACAATAGATGGCGCTGCGATCAATAGAGGCTAAATTCAGGCTCGATTTTTGGTACTTCATGGCCCGGATAATACATTTCCATCTCCTTTTTCTGCATGAACAACAGAAAGGACCGAAAATCGAGCCTGTATTTAGTGACTATTGCTTACAGCGCCATCTATTGTTTGTAATTTGAACTAAAATCGAAAATCACTGTAATAAAACTTTTGACTTTATGCATAACCCTCCTGCAAGAATTTTTTTAATATCTGTCACCGTTTGGAAGTTATTGAATTTTAAAATCAGTCAGTCCTTTTTGGGACACCCGGTACTTAGATTCCGTTCAAATGAAATTGAAATAAATCTTAGACTTTTTCCATTTTTAAGTTGTAAATATTTGTACTGCAGATTTTGCATTATGTTTATGACGATTGTACATAATATGATAAGGTACGTGCAAAATACAAAACTTTAAAAAAAGTTTAAGATTTATTTCGATTTCATTTGAACGGAATCTAAGTATATAGGTGTTTAAAGCATTATATTGTATGAATTTCATTTTTATTTTTTAATTTTCAATTGGTTTAACTTATTTGTTACAAAAATTTAACATGAAATGTAGAACGAATTGAATGAAATATCTTAATATCTGCCCCTTCTCGGGCTTAGACAATTTAGGAAATAAATTTTGTTTTTTTTAAATTTGTTCTGCAAATTAGGTTTTTGTTTAATATATATATATATATATATATATATGGATGGTCCTTAAAAAATTAACTTTTAATTTTTTTATGGGGCACCGTCCTATTTTGTTCTATGTATAAAATAAAGACTTCCACAAAAAATTCAAAATTTTAAAACATTTTTTAAGGGTCGCTACCGAGGTTTGTATTTTTAAAAAAATAATAAAAATTGACATATTTTGTAATCTAATAATACATTATTAATACAAATCCATAGTCATTGCCAAATTGAATCATGGTATGATATTAGGCTGTAAAGACTGTCATTTGTTTCAAGTTTCAGCATATTTACACAGTATATTGCCCGAACACAGACAGGAGTATTTCATGTCTACACTCTATTTCACCTCAATTTGGCAACATTGTGAAAGGTAGAAAATCTAACATTCCGCCTTGAAAAATAGTTCTATTTTTTAATCTTAAATAGCTAAAATGCGCAAAAAATGCATAAGATAATGCTTATAAATTATAGAATTTGATTTTTTGATATTCGTAAAATGTCGTACTAAATGGACATATTCGTATCAGAAGCCAAGCATGCAGAGCCCAAAACTTAAAAAAAAGATTTTTCGGCAAGCATTCTTTTGACTGTTCACTGGGATTTCAAAATTCTGGAAAACATTTCAGGATCTGAAACTGCAGACAAATTACCCATTATTGTTTCAGGTAAAGGTATTGACCAGTTACTTGTTGTTCCAAAACTTCAGTCAGAAACAAGCGAGGCAATACTTCTGCTGTTAACGAAATATTGGAGTCGTGGAGGGTACCGAGAAAGTAAAATGTATGAGTTTTGATATAACATTTGTTAATACCGGAGACGCTTGTGCTCTATTGGAACGGAATATGAACAAAGAAATGACTTGGATCGCCATCATCACATCCTTGAAATACTGTTTTTGTTCTTTATGTTTTGTGTGAAGTTTATTGTATTTCTCCATGAGTGCTATCCTACTTTCGGCTACATCGGTAACAACTTTGTCTGAAGTCGCTAGTGCCTTACATGTCTTGCACGATTCAATTTCATTCCAATTAGTCACATCTGTTTCAAAATAGTCTAAAGGTAAATCCATAATTTAAAAAAAAAAAACCTCAGAGTACTGCTTGTTAGAAAATCTTGCAAGACATTGCTATAATTTTTTCAGTTTACTGTATGATATCAAAAGCTAGTAAATCTAAAATAAATTTTCTGTAAAGTAAAAACAATAAAAGAAATAAATATCAAATAAATAAAACTTGCTAACAGATGCTTGACTTAAGTCAAGATAAAGTGTAAAGTTTCTTTTTTTCCCAGGTTTTTAGGAAAGAAAAGTATTCATGCATACAAATCGCAGTATACGTACACACAGATACTTAAATATAACTTCAATGTTAAAGCATATAAATTTCATCAGGAAAAAGACGCCTCTGATCTTTCCCCTGATGGCGGTTGTTTTATTGCAGTTGAAAGCACTTCTAGTTTTTAACATCTTTTGACAGTCTTTATGTTATAAAGACCTTTGTATGTATTTTAGCACATAAACATAAGTACAAACAATCTTATACTTTGATATTTTATTAAATGTTATAAAGCTCTTTTTGTTAACCATTATAATATGATTTTACTTGAGTGGTGCAATTTTTTCCCTTTATAATGTAATATAAATTATGATAAAATAAAAATGATACAATAAAAAAGTTTCGGCTCATATAAGTCAAGATGTGAAAATTTAAGTTCTACTTCATATACAGTCTTAAAATTGCTCATGCATTTTTAAAAAATAATTTATTAGTTTGGAGATTTATTGCTTTAAAACTTTTGAACTATTTTTAATTCATATTAAGAGATGAAGAATAACTAACATTTTAAGTATGACATGTATATTTCCCAAATTAATAATAATAAATGTATAGTTATTCATAGTAATAAAATAATTATACTATAAACTAAACTAATGTGTATTTCAAAGTACATATATATATATAAAAAAAATCCCTATATTAATCTGAAGATACTGGAAGTTATAAATTCATGAATTTATAATTTGAATTTTTGTTAACGATGTAAAACTACCTAGAAATAGAAATTTCAATTTTATTTTAAAAATCTTTTATTAATCTGAACTTAAGATACTGAAAATAATAAATTTATGAATTAAAAACTGGATTTTTAATTTAAATTCTTGATCCTTCGGATTTTAAAGTCTATTCTGTCACATAGTAGTGTTCAAATGATGAAAACATTTAGATAAAGAGTGCAAATTTTCAGCCAAGACCTGGTTTAAATCAAGATAAAGACGGATCGCTACTTATGCCATGTATCGACATGAAAGCCTGGAGTGGAACCATACTTTGTTGGAGAATTAAATTTCTTATACTATACTAATTGAATTAAGTTAATGATTTAATTTATAAGGTATGAAAAAGTTTTAATTTATGTTAATTTAGATTTTTTTTTTTTTTAAGTCCAAATGTAAGAGGATATCGCTTTTTATGTAACACTCTCTTAGTTGATTATTTATTAAAAATAATTTAAATAAACAGTGTCCTTTCTACACCTTAAAAAAAATATATATATATTCTCTGTTAAATTATTAAAACTTATGAATGGCTATGAGAATTATTTTGAATAAATTGAACTATCTTTATAAAAATGATTTACATGTTCGAGTAAGAGTTAGCTAAAATTATTAATGTATTTTTTCTCTTGATTTCTCTTTTATTAATTTAAATTCAGAATCTTATTATAAAAAATAAGATCATCTGGGTTTCTTGAAATTAATTTTAGGTTTCTTTTTATTTTCTTAATTAGATAGAAAATAATGAATTCATTCATAAACTCTTCATAGTATTAAAAATAATAATAGTAATAATACAATATGTTCTTTCTGTGACTACCCATAAAATTTTCATTTCATGAGACATATTAAGCTAGTAAATTTGAAATAAAATTTCCCTAAAATAAAAAAAGTCCTTCCGGCCAGTGCCGGGAGGAAGAGGTAGCTTTCAAATACCTTATTTTAAAAAAGCCAACTTATATTATTCAAACACACGAAGCTCAATTTAGTGGAAACCGAATATAGAAGATTCAATACTAATTTTTATCAATACTAAATCATTGTGAATGAGAATTTCACGAAATTAGTCAGCTTTATCCAAGCTGCTTTTATTTAACGTAACTTATATTTGGCTGAGATGTTGATGTATACTATCCACATGCTTTCTCACATGGAAATAGGCGAATACGTGTGTTATCGCGTGACAAATACAAAATCATTTCAAAATGTTAGCCATACTAGAAATTCAAAGTGATATAAATCAACCATTTTTTAAGATATAAACAAAAGAACAAATTTTCAGAAACAAAATCTGCTCCGGAATCTTTGTATCAAGGCCAAACACATAAAAAAATCTTTTTCATTTTCCAATTTTTTAATACCTCATTTTAAATTTTAAATTTAATTTTTTTTTAAATGGCAACCCTTTTGAAACAAGATGGCGAATAAAGCTGGCCAATGAACTCGGTCGAGACATCGGTATGTACTATGTACAGACCAAGTAACATCCAAATCGGTTCATAAATACGCTTGTTATCGCGTGACAAAAATCAGGTCGTTTTAAAATGTCAGCCACAAAAGAAATTCAAAACGCTATAACTCAGCCATTTTTTTAGATATAGACGAAACAAAAACTGTTCCGGGATCTTTGTATTAAGGTCAAATACATACAAAAAAATCTTTTTCATTTTCTAATATTTTGGTATCTCATTTTAAATTTTAAATTTTTAAAATTTTTTTAAATGGCCGCCATTTTGAAACGAGATGACGGATGAAGCTGGCCAATGAACTCGGTCGAGATATTTGTATGTACTATGTACACACCAAAGTAAATCCAAATCGGTTCATAAATACGCCTGTTATCACGTGACAAATATCAGGACGTTTCAAAATGTCAGCCACGCTAGAAATTCAAAATGCTATAACTCAGCCATTTTTTGAGATATAGACGAAACAAAAACTGCTCCCGAATCTTTGTATCAAGGTCAAATACATAAGAAAAAATATTTTTCCATTTTCAATTCTTTGGTACCACATTTCAAATTTAAAATTTTTAAGAAAATTTTAAATGGCCGCCATTTTGAAACAAAATGGCGGATGAACCTGGCCAACGAACTCGGTCGAGACATTGGTATGTACTATGTACATACCGAATTACATCCAAATCGGTTCATAAATTCGAGAGTTACAGTATGACAAATGTCAGATATATATATATATATATGGATATATATATATATATATATATATGGATATATATATATATATATATATATATATATATATATATATATATATATATATATATATCAACTTTTTAACGGAGGGTGGTTTCGGGGTCTGGGGGTCATTATCGATGAAAATATACCAAAATTTTTTGAAACCCCGAAACCACCCTCCGTTCAAAATTGATATATATATATATATATATATATCTGACCTATGTCACACTGTAACTCTCGTATTTATGAACCGATTTGGATGTAATTCGGTGTGTACATAGTACACACCAATGTCTCGACCGAGTTCGTTGGCCAGCTTCATCCGCCATTTTGTTTCAAAATGGCGGCCATTTAAAAATTTTTTAAAAATTTAAAATTTGAAATGTGGTACCAAAAAATTGAAAATGGAAAAATATTTTTTTCTTATGTATTTGACCTTTATACAAAGACTCCGGAGCAATTTTTGTTTCGTCTATATCTTAAAAAATGGCTGAGTTATAGCATTTTGAATTTCTAGCGTGGCTGACATTTTGAAACGTCCTGAATTTTGTCACGCGATAAAAGGCGTATTTATGAACCGATTTGGATGTAACTTCGTTTATACATAGTACATACCAATGTCTCGACCGAGTTCGTTGCCCAGCATCATCCGCCATCTTGTTTAAAAATGGCGGCCATTTAAATTTTTAAGAAAAATTTAAATTTGAAATGTGGTACCAAAAAATTGAAAATTGAAAAAATATTTTTTCCTTATGTTTTTGACCTTGATAAAAAGATTCTGGAGCAGTTTTTGTTTCGTTTATATCTTAAAAAATGGCTGAGTTATAGCATTTTGAATTTCTAGCATGGCTGACATTTTGAAGTGTCCTGATTTTTGTCACGTGATAACAGATGTATTTATGAACCGATTTGGATGTAATTCGGTGTGTACATAGTACACACCAATGTCTCGACCGAGTTCGTTGGCCAGCTTCATCTGCCATCTTGTTTCAAAATGGCGGCCATTTAAAAAAATTTAAAAAATTTAAAATTTAAAATGAGACTCCAAAAAATTGGAAAATGAAAAAGATTTTCTTCGTATGTGTTTGACCTTAATACAGAGATTCCGGAACAGGTTTTGTTTCGTCTATATCTAAAAAAATGGCTGAGTTATAGCATTTTGAATTTCTATTGTGGCTGACATTTTAAAACAACCTGATTTTTGTCACGCGATAACAGGCGTATTTATGAACCGATTTGGATGTAACTTGATCTGTACATAGTACATACCAATGTCTCGACCGAGTTCGTTGGCCAGCTTCATTCGCCATCTTGTTTCAAAAGGGTTGCCATTTAAAAAAAAGTAATTTAAAATTTAAAATAAAGTATTAAAAAATTGGAAAATGAAAAAAAATTTTTGTGTGTGTTTGGCCTTGATACAAAGATTCTGGAGCAGTTTTTGTTTCTGAAAATTTGTTCTTTTGTTTATATCTTAAAAAATATTGAATTATAGCACTTTAAATTTCTAGCATGGCTAACACTTTGAAACGATCTTGTATTTGTCACGCGATAACACACGTATTCGCCTATTTCGATGGAAGAAGGCATGTGGATAGTATACATCAATATCTCAACCAAGTTCGCTGGCCAGCTTCATCAGCCATCTTGTTTCAAAATGGCGGCCATTAAATTTAAAAAAATTATATTTAAAGTGAGGTGCAAAAAAAAAAAAAAAAAAAATAGAAATTGAAAAAGGTTTCTTTCATAAGTATTTGACCTTGATATAAGCATTCACGAGCATTTTTTGTTTGTCTTTATCTTAAAAAATGGCTCAGATATAGCAGTTTCAATTTCTAATGTGGGTGACATTTTGAAAAACTTATTTTTTGCCTGCGACAGCACTCGTATATATCAACCGATTCCGATGTGAGTGAGCATGTGCACAGCCGGTCTCGACCAAGTTCACTGATTAGCCTCATCCACCACGTTGTCTTAAAATGGCAGGAACTTTAAGAAATCGCCGAATTTGGCAGCCAAATATAAGTTAGTGTAAATAAAAGCAGCTTGGATAAAGCTAACTAATTTCGCGAAATTCTCATTCATAATGATTTAGTATTGATAAAAATTAATATTGAATCTCCTATATTCGGTTTCCACTAAATTGAGCTTCGTGTGTTTGAATAATATAAGTTGGCTTTTTTAAAATAAGGAAAATGAAAGCTATCTCTTCCTCCCGGCACTGGCCGGAAGGACTTTTTGTAATGAAAGCTACCTGAAAGGTGAGATAGAGGTGTGTGTGTGTGGGGGGGGATAATATGTTTGAATACCGAATAAATGTTGAATTTATATTTAAATAAATGTGTATGTGTGTGTGTATACTGAAAAATTTAAGGCTAGTCATTGAAAAATGGTATTTAGTTATTATTTAAGAATTCAGGGAAGTTTTTTTTATGCATTACTCTTACGTCTTGTTAAAAAACAAGAAAAGTTTAAAGTTTCTCTAGGATCTAGAATCTTATTTTTCATAATAATATTTTAAATTTATACTTAATAAAGGAGAAAAAATAAAACAATAATATTGACAGCTACATTCCAATAATTTGAGCTAGCAATTACTTCCCAATACCTTTAGGTAAATCTTACTTAAATATGTAAATGATTTTTTTTTAATAAAAATAGTACAATTTATACACAAAACATTTCTCATAGCCATTCACAAGTTTTTAATAATTTGCAAAAATAAATATTTTTAATGAAAAAAAAACTATCAATTATTTAAGTTAATTTTGATAACTATTTAAGAGTGTGTTAAAAATAAGAAAACAACTGCAATATATTCTTAAATATGGACTTAAAAAACCTTTTGTTTTTAAATTATATTTAAAAATTTTATCCAAATTTCGCATTTACAACGTTTTAAAAACCCTATAAATTAATTTATTAATTAATTATTAATCTCTATAATAATAGCCTAAGTCATGTGACTGTCATCAATAGTTCCGGGTTGACCGCTTCACTTTTTATATGCCAAACAGCCAATTTGGTAATTTAATGCTAGCCGGGCGCAGGTGATAAATCGCCAAATATTGTTCCATCGCCATCATATCATCAGTATTTTAATAGTCCAACTCATGCGACTGTCTTAAACAATTTTTCGCGAGGTAAATTACAACAAAACTTTGATGTTGAAATTAAATGTCATAGTTTATAGTATTATTTATTCCTTTTTTTTTAAAAGTAATAAGAGAAAATTGAGAATCATAAATTTTAAGTATTTCCGTTTAAATTAAAGTTAAGTATTTTAAATAAAATGAGTGAAAGTATTATATTTTAAATGAAATTAATGAAATAAGAAAAAATACGACGGGTACGATGTTTGGCGATTTATCACCTGCACTCGGCTAACATAAAATTACCGAGTTCATGATTTCTGTATCAGAATGTTCCGATTTGGCGAAGGATTGAGCAAGTAAATTAAATTATGAATAAAAGTAACACGATGCAATGCTTAGCACAGATTTAAAGGCGACCAAACTGGTCGCCAAGGGCGGCTAGTTTAATTCAATAAGTACTGTACAAGAAATTCAATCTTCCTTACGTTGAACGTAAGGTCTTGGCTGAAAATCTTTACTAGTCGATTTTAGCAGCTCTACTTGTGACGAAAACAGCGTTTGTAGTGTGGGAGGAGTCTAAATTGATACGTCACCTTGTTTATACCTAAGCGTTGTGCGATTTAGCGCTGACCCCTTACTGAACCTCCATCTATCTCATTCCTCCATGTCCATGTCCCCAAGCACTAAGATGTTATATATTCCTGCGGCCGCCATTTTGGATTTCTCGGCGATGTTTTGTTGGCGTTTATCGATAAGGCAACCCCGACGAGTGACGTGTTTTGGCAACCCCGTTAAGCCTAACATGGGCATAAATCTGCTTGGCGAAATTTACTTGGCGGAAAAGGGGTTTTCACGCCAAGAAAAATCCAAGATGGCGGCTGCGGGAACCAAGTAGTACCAAAATTACTTTATATTTTGATTTTTTTTTTTTTTTTTTTTTTTTTTTTTTTTTTTTTTGCTTAAATCCTATATCTAATATTTATATACATTTTATAGTGACAGAGGGGTTTTTTGACTAAATAAAGAGCATTTGGTTCTTTACAATTTTCCATTGCATTGATATTTAGGTACTACTTGCAGAGGTCGTACTTGTCCTGAAGTTTCACGACCAGGAAATTCTTCGGCACCAGTGTTTTCTTATGGAAAAATCTCTTCTTAAATAAGGCGAAATTTTGCGCGTTTAATCTAGATTTATTTTTCTGTAAACAAATATTGATGTTTGTCCTGAAAAAATCACTTAAGAGTACGACCCCTGTACTTGATTATCACGTCGATCAAAAAACTATCGCCAAACTATAGGATTAAATGCCAATACTGGATGATCGTAAATGTCACGACCACACATTCACTTGACATAAAACACATTGCACGTCTTTGTTACGGCATCAAGAGACTTTTAATTCGACGTTCTAGTTGTATTTTTATTAATGTTTTACTAATTTATTTGTTTTTTCGTTATTTAATATAAAAAATATGTTAATTTGTCTAATTTGGCGAACAGTTTGGCGATTTGTATAATTTGCAATATAATATATCACATAATGCCATAATACATTTGAGGCATGTAAATATAATCAAGTAGTACCAATTACGGTACTGTCGACCAATTTCGCCAAATTATATAAATCGCCAAAACCACTCGCCAAATTATACACATTGATATAATTTTTATTTTAAATAACGAAAGAACAAATAAATTAGTAAAACATTAATAAAAATACGAATAAACGTCGAATTAATGATTTTATTGGCCATTATTGGCATTTAATCTTACAATTAATTAATTAATAGCAACCATTATTGGCATTTAATCTTACAATTTGGCGACAGTAATTTGGTCGTCAGGATAACTAAGAAGTACCAAAAATACAAGTAAAACGTCGAAATAAAAATCACTTGATGACGTAAACACGTGTAACTTGCTTAAAGTCAAGTGAATGTGACATTTACAATCAACCATTATTGGCATTTAATCTTGTAGTTTCGCGATAGATTTTTGGTCAACGGGATAACTAAGTAGCACCTAAAATACTTACATTTTATTCACAAATACAATATCTTAAAAATATCAGTTTGTTTATGGTTTAATTTAATAATTCTGCAGTTAAATACGTAAGTTATTAGTATTATTTTGTCCGAAATCATCTGAATAAATCAAATTTTATATTTGGTATGCTTCTACGCCATAAGTGAACGTCATCATTAAAGTAACGCTATTCTTTAGTGATTTTTTAAATTTAAATTCATTAATTTTCCTATCTTAAAATTTTTCAATGGCAACATTCTTCCATTTGTATAATTTGGCGAATAGTTTACGATTTGCATAATTTGGCGAAATTGGTCGACGGGATAATCAAGTAGTGGCACACATGTCATATACGCCCCATATTGGCGCGATTTTTTTCTGACGCCAATGTCATGTACGCAACGGGTACTTAACTGGCGCCGAAGTGTCGTTATTTTGCATGATATGGTAACCCAGATGTTGTTTATGCTGTTGATGTTTTCGCCAAATTGGCGTCGGAAAAAAATCGCGCCAATATGGTACGTATATGACATCAGGACCCATAATAACATATTATAAGGGTTATATGATGGCACAGATTTCATATTCGCCCCATATTGGCGCGATTTTTTTCTGACGCCAATGTCATATGCGCAATGTGGCGCCAAAGTGTCGTTATTTTGCTTGATATGGTAACCCGGATGTTGTTGTTTGTGCTGTTGATGTTTTCGCCAAATCGGCGTCGGAAAAAAATCGTGCCAATATGGGGCGAATATGATATCTGCGCCTATATGATAAGAGAGTCTTGGTTTTTACCATAATACAAGGAGTTGAGTATTGGCGTTTTGGCGTAAAATTGCAGTTAACACAAGAAACAAAAATATTTTATTTTGACATGATTACTTTCCATTTAAAATCTAAGAATCTTGATGACATTTTTGATATATTTCATTTTATCCTTCTCGACATATCAGCATTGAATCATCTTTATGCATTCTGACAGCAACAGCAGCAACTAAAGCCGCTCCTCTCCCACTACCATCTTCAGATAGCATCAAGTCAAACTTGTAGTTAGTATCTGTTAATTCTTCAATCTTTTTCTCCATAAGACCTTTAAAATGAGGATGATGCCTGTATACTGAACCATCAACTCCGACAGTAGTGAAAGGTCTTTGCATTTTGTTCAAGACAGTGGCAACAGCTGCTGAAACTAAATATGCTGCTCTTGTAGAAACTCTGGTACAAACAAGTTTTAAAATTTCACAGTCTTCATCTGTCGCTAGATCCATATTCATATTTTGCATTACTATTTTTGTCTTTTTGTTATTTTGTCTGGGATCACTTTCAACATCAGAAACATATTTTGTTTTAAATGCATGAGGGGTTTTGAATTCTTCAGAAAGTTGTCCATTAAACATCAGACCATCTGCAGTAAGCTTCACAACAATTCTTCGGACAATTTCACCCATGTACATACCAGATATCATTTTCTCAAATAATTGCTTTCCCTTATTCAATGACACTTCATCAATTTGATGGTCAAAGGTAGTTCGTAAGAATTCTAAGCATCCATTATCTCCAAAAGCACCCCATTCTGTATTGATAATTACTTGTTTAGGATAATCGTGATCACCTTCCCAAGTTTCAACATTTTCTAGTCTTTCCATGTAGCAAGCATTGGTGCCAGTACCCACAATTAACCCAACTCTACACTCTCGATTTTTGTGGGAACATGACATCAGTGTACCAGTAGTGTCATTAACAACTGCTACAACATCAATATCTGCATACCTTTTTCGCTGAACTGCCTCACAAAGAAGCTGTACAACATCTTTCCCCACTACTCCGGCGCAGTTGAATCCTTTCGTCCAGCGAACGAGAAATGCGCTGGTTAAGCCTTTCTGTACACACGGGAAACTAAAGGTGAAGCCTAAAGGTAGAGTGTGATGGCTAAGAACACGTTGAAATAAATAACGCTCAAGAGATTCGGCAATATGATCAAAGAGCTGTTCTCCAGAACCAAGCATGATTTCCTGGGGTAATTCGTAAATTTCACTCATCACGTTGAAATAATCTCCACGTAAATCTATACTCAAAACTCTAAAATTTGTTCCTCCTAAATCAAGAGCCAAGAATTTTCCTTGTTCTGATCCATCAGGCACATCTCTGACAAAAGTAGGGAACATCTTCACTGTAGCTGATTCATGCCTCTCTCGACTTAATCCGTTATTGAATTCTTGTAGTAAAAAGGCAGAAACTTTAAGAAGTACACCGTCTGTTAGAATAAAATCTTGTAAAATGGCATCAACTTTTTTCCGGGTTTCAGACATATTTTTAAACCCGCCACAGATAATTTAGAAAGTTACCGGAACATGTGTTAAGGGAAAAAGTCTGCAAATGAAAGAAAATAAACCATAATACTAGGAGTTGGACATCGGCCTTCTGACGTAAAGTTGCAGTTTAACAGATGAAACAAAGAAAAAGCAAGGCATGTGATATAAAGTGCATGCCCTATAACTGCGTATGCAACAACAATAAGAGTTTATTTTACCTGACAATTTCAATAAATGCATGCAAATGGCGTGGAATTTACTTGAATTCTATTTCATACGTATTGAAAATAACACCTTTATTTTATAGATAACTAGCTGAGTACCCGCGCTTCGCTACGGTAAATTCTCCCTCTTTCACAACTTCCTATTTTGGTCGATCTTTTTTACTATTTCTCAACCAGTAATTCTAATTTTGCACCTTTTTTTTATTTAAGTCAACCTAGTTTTTATATGTAAAGATGGATTTTTGCAATCACTAATTGATTTTTAACTCATTTCTTGGTATGTTAGAATTATAAACATTATATTTACAGGTGTGTTTATAGGTCAATAATGACAATGCAACTCTTTAATATTAGAAAAAATTAATTATAAATTAATACATTTATTTTAAGGCATTTTACTGTTAGCCTATCTCAGGTGATAACTCACCAAATATTTTCTGTACTTCGTACAATTTTATGCGAGTTGGAACAACAATAGATTTAATTATGCAACAATGAACACTCGCCAAAATATACCAAATGATTAAAACTGCAACAATGAAACATTTTGAAATAAAAAATGCTGAAAATAAATTAAAAAAAATCCCTGCTGGCTCGGGCCTACAGGCGGAGGTACATGTCGAAGTTAAATACTAAATTCACCACCAAAACTTAAATCAAGATTGGAGATAAACCCAGTTCTTTCACTAAAAATGAGCTCTAGGAGCTAAACATTTTGTGAAAATTCTAATATACACGAATACGCACACGCATGTAATATGGAACAGGTTTTAAAAATAGCTATTGCAAATTCAGAGAACCTCAAAGTGTTAAAATAAGTTAATATTTCCATAGTCGGGATTTTATCATGTTTTAATACGTTTCTTCAAACTCACATGCCGTTACATATTCACCTGCTGAGGTCCATTTTATTTCCAATATGACGCAATATTTTGTTTTTCATTTTTTAATTCATCAAGCTATTTATTTTATTTTCAGTTTTCAAGCGGAAATCTTGCTCTAGAATACTTATGACGTAATATTCAATTTGTTTTCAATTCGTCAAACTATTTATTCAATTTAATTTTCCACGTGAAAAACTTGCAATAGGAAAGCAATTGTTGTGGTGAGAATTTTATTGCTTTTTTTTAATTGTTGGCAACTGCTATAACGAAAAATGTTTTTTTCTTCCTGTCATTGTTGTGTATGAGCTGGTTTTATCAGAATCATGTTAAGACGGTATTCAAAATTTTGAACCCTCCCCATTTCCATTCCCTTGGGCCGATTTTGCCCATTTTCAATCCCCGCCGAGATATTAGCCATCTCAAAGTTTTTGGCGAGTTTGAAGACAATCCGTGCATAATTGCGACTTTTATCGTGCGGACAAAATTTAGTACATACATACATATATATATATATATATATATATATACATACATATATATATATATATATATATATATATATATATATATATATATATATATATATATATATATATATATATATATATATAGTTTATATATATATATATATATAAACTTTTTAGGTGGGGGTGGTTTTGGGTTCCTGGGGTCCTATAATGAAAAGTTATGAAGGAATTTTTCAAAAGTCGCACCATGGTAATGACTGCAATAGGTAGTATTTCTTACGAAATCTACCTAAAATGAAGAATGTAATATTTTTTAAAATGTATATATTTATCAATTATTAATTAATTAATTTAGGATTATATGCTAAGTAATACATTTAGAAATCCTAAAAAAAGATTACATAATGTTTCATTTTTTCTTTCCTGCTGTCCTTACTTTAAAAACAAACAGAGTAAAAATTATATATCATTTAATAAATTCATATGCTTGCGTTTTTTAGCAAGTACCAGAAAAAGCAGTGAATTAGTCATAATCGTGTTCTAAGCCCACGCTAGATTAATGTACCGTAACGGAAAAAAAAGCATGAATTTCGGTCAAAAAATTGTGTGTGTTTTAATATAAGCATTGAATAGTTATAAAACAGTTTTAAAACAACCATTGTTTTCTTATTATTTTGACTTCTATGTTTATCTCTTTTTGTATCTTAATCTTCTAGTCATTAAACAGCATTTAATGCATCTCCATACCTATAAGGAGGGGGGGGTTGCCATAGGGGGCCCCTGTTCTGTCGCCAAATGCAGCCACGTTTGTCGCTACATTGGAGATATATCGCCAAAAGTAACGCCAACTTATCGATATCTCTAATATTTCGTCAAATTCCCATAGACTTCCAATGTAAACCAATAGGGTTTACTTATTTACAGAAAATCAACAAATTGAGATATTTTAATGCAACAAAAACTAATATTAGCTTGAGGGATTATATTAATTATATTTAAGGGAGTTCAACGTTCAAGTAAATTAAATTATGAATAAAAGTAACACGATACAATGCTTACCATGCTTTCCCAAACCTAAATTTTAAGGGAGACCAAACTGGTCACCAAGGGCGGCTAGTTTCCAAGATTACAATTGTTAATTTCTTAAAATATATACGTTACTATAACAATGCATAGTCCGTGCGGAAAAAACTGCTTGCAGGTGTACATTCGTCACACTATACTATAACCATGAAAAAAAAAAAAAAAAAAAAACTCTTGTTTTATCGACATCATTAATTCATACATGTATTTTGCTCATTTCATTTAAAATACACACATTTAAAATGATGAAAAGAAAAAATAATAAGAAGAAAAATACATTAAACCAAAAAATTTTATTTCAACATCAAAGAGTATTTTGTAATTTACGCAGGCGAAGTATAAATAATGCCATTGTCTACAAAACGAAATGAAACATTTGAAAAAAAAAATAATTTTGTTGATAAAAAAAATGAGCATTTAAAAAATATATCTTTTGAAAATTACATGCTTTAACATACCAGTTTTTTAGATCAATAAAAATAAGAACTTAAAATAAAAGCATAAATAAATATTTTGCAAGTAATAGAATGTAGTCAATTTAAACTGCGATCTTCAAATTGTAAATATATTTTACTACTGCAGCATGGCGTACGTAATACGTATTTTTCACACTACAGTAAACATTTCATTCTTTGAATGAAGCCATTCATGGTTTTTTGAACAAACATTTTTATATGTATAATTCCTAACTTCTAAAATAATTTTATTGTAGCTTCCTCCTCATCAGATAACTGCCAAATAGTAAAATCTATGTCAGTAATCAGTATTAAATAAGTTATAATTAATAATAAATGTTTTCTATTCAAAAAATAACAAATTCAAAAGTTTTACGGAATTACGATGGAATAATACTCATAAAAAATATTCACGTTCAATAAATAGCAAAGGTTAATGCTTGGCATGGTTTGTAACAAAAATCGTTTGCACGATTAGGGATGAAATAAATGGCGCGATATCATACATTTTCGCATGGTGTTCGTAGGAGTAAAAAGTACCACAGATTTATTTATTTATTTTTAATTTAGTTTTAGTTTTTGAGGCGTTTGTAATACTTTTCTTAACTGACATAGTTGTTTTAATTATTTAACCAAAAGAATTGATTAAAAAATTATTCAATTTGAATTTATTCCCTTGCTATAGTAACAGAATGAAGAGAATGAGTTTTTAGAAATTATTACTTGAAAATTTGAGCTTTTGGCGCCAAAGATAGCGCCAAATTAGAAAAATATGAAATATCTCTCGAACTATTGGACTTAAAAGAATTTAGTTAGAACCATTCGATTCAGCATACAAAAATACACCAAAATATGTTATCAGTTGAAAAATAACTATAAAATCAGATTTTTAAGGAATTTTTTTAAAGTTCGGTCTCTTTTTTACCCCCCTTAGGGGTGGAATTTTAGAAAATCCTTTCTTAGCGGCACTCAATGCCATAAGAACTATTTTTACCCCAATTTTCAAAATTTTAGGTTCAGTAGTTTTGGCTGCGCGTTGATTAATACGAAATTCAGACTTTCTTTTATATATATAGATGGAATTTAATTTCGGAAGAACAAGATGCCGCAATTGATTTTTTAACATCTTTTTAAAAGTGAAAAGTTGCATTTTCATTCTTAAAAATTAAATCTAGAATGCTTATATGAAAATGAAATCATTTTTATTGCTTTTTTTAGTTCGTGCTAACACTAACTTGATCTTGAATATGTATTTAAGTATTGCGCGGCAGCGCAATACTTATTTATTTCCAGTGTCACTTCTCAATGTTAATTTAACATAGAAAAGCCTATGGAGATGATAACTTTTTCATTTTTTCTTCCCACCTTTTTGTCCCTGATGCCACTCATTTTTTATTCTTTGCTAATTCTAATGATATTATAAATACAAAGTGTAAAAACGTTTGCCTGACGTCAGGGTCAAAACGAATGGCAAAATACTTTTGCATATAGGTGAATTATAACCCAGAGAGAAACAAGGGCCAATTTTTTTGTATATTATTCAAATATTTTCCTTAATAATTCCAAATTTCACTTTTTTCATTGAGAATCAACGGACATTTTTAATAGAAAATGTAACATTTTTTTCTTCATTGTGGCAAAAATTTCAAAAGCCGTAATAATAATTTATTTGGTTTTAGTAGAAAGATTCCCGCGTGAAAAATTTTAATTGAAATAGTTTTTTTTTTTTTTTTTTTTTTTTTTCAAAAATTAAAAAGGTGAATATGGCGTCATAGTGGAAATAAAAAGGATATTTTCAGAATACGTTTTTGCTTTGGTCAAGTTTATATTTTAGTAAAAAGTTTCTAATGGATAGCTATTTTTACGCAGGTAGCGAAGTTAGTGGGGAATTACATAACTTAAATTTTAAAATGTATTTTTTTTTCGCGATGAGAACTATTTATGCCCCAAGTTAAACTTAGGTAATAATTTTCTGATGTGTTTACATAACCCTTTGGGAGAGAATAAGGTTTAAAAATTCAACTAAAACTTTTATTTTTTTATTTTTTACTGTATCACAGCTATAATATTGTTAAATATTAGCAGTAAGGATTCAACATAATTTACATTTACATTCATAGCGTTCCTGAGTAGGAAATAGAGTATCTAAATTTAAGTGAAGTTAATTTTTTATGTTTTGATTGTAGATTTTTTACGTTCAGATTGGAAGTTTTTGTCCAAACTACCGCAACCTGCATTACTACAGTGGTGAAACATTTTGAATTACACATTGGTAAACTGCATCCCACATTGTGATGCAATACCGCATACATCAAAGCCTGATGATGATACTCTGTATTAATTTTTGAAATGCGTTCGTCTGAATGCTGTAGTCATTAAAAAACTTGACATATTAAACAAAAACATAATTTGAAGAACGAATTAAAAAAACAAAATTTATTTCCTACATTGTTTAAGCCTGAGAAGGGGCAGATATTATTTCATTCAATTAGTTCTACATTTAATGTTAAATTTTTGTAACAAATTAGTTAAGCCAATTGAAGATTAAAAAATAAAAATAAAATTAATACAAAAAAACTTAGATTCCGTTCAAATGAAATCGAAATAAATCTTAGACTTTTTTTAAAGTTTTGTATTTTGCATGCATCTTATCATTTTATGCATAATTTTCATAAACGTAATACTAAATCTGCAATACAAATATTTTCAATTAAAAATGGAAGAAGTCTAAGATTTATTTCGATTTCATTTGAACGGAATCTAAGTTTTTAGGATGTTTTAAGTATCATATTGTATGAATTTTATTTTTATTTTTTAATCTTCAATTGGCTTAACTAATTTGTTACAAAAATTTAACATTAAATGTAGAACTAATTGAATGAAATAATATCTGCCCCTTCTCAGGCTTAAACAATGTAGGAAATAAATTTTGTTTTTTTAATTCGTTCTTCAAATTATGTTTTTGTTTAATTAAATGTTTCTTTCATCAAAAGTGACGTTAAGCAGGGCCTGATTATTGCATGGGCCTCCGGGGCCTCGGCCCTGGCTCCACCAATTTCAGAGGCCCACAAATTTGTGTGTATTTTCTCACAATTTAAGTTTTTCCACTGTTTGCATTTTATATTTTGATCCCTGACGTAAAAACAAAGTTTTACTGTAATAAAAAACCTCCATATTTAATTTTTCTGTAAAAGTCCTTTTCAATTTGAGAATACCTATAATTTTCTAAACTTGCCGTATCCAGAAAATCAAATTTGGGGAAAATACCAAAAACTGCATACTGTGTCTATTGGTTTCAATATAAACGAGGATTTTACAATGTCAGAGTTATAGTTTAAACTGATTACTAGACTGTTAGGGAAAACACAATTTTTATTATTTTGGATAAGGCGAATTTTGAAAAAGGCGTCCTCATTTATTCTGCAACATAAACTGTGGATCGCAGATGCTTGTGAATTATATACAAATGCTTAATTTAGAAAGTGGACGGTAATTCATTTTCTTGATTATTCTTGTAAGTTAAATTTTTTTTTGTAAACCTGAAACTTTCACCCAAACAACTTTGTCAACTCATCAAATAAACCTACTTTTTTTCTGAAAGTGTCGCCGGGAATGGAGAGGTAGGGAGGGCAGCTTTTTAATAGGCCCTGGGCCCAACTTCAGCTAGATCGGGTTCTGACGTCAAGAGATTTTTTTCATTACTTTTCTTCAGGAAATTGAATTTCCTGTATTATAGTAGACGCTTTTAATTTCCAATACATTTGAATGACGATACTACACCATTTTAAAGCACTTATAATATCAGTTTTAAATTTTACATACAAATAAGTATAAAAGTAAAAATAGGTTAAAAAAACCCACTCTTTTATAAGTATTCAATGTTCATCTTGAAAATCACGATTTTTTTACTGCAATTCATGTCCCCCCCCCCCCCCCACCCATATTATTTGCGCTGTCCGAACAAAAATAGTCGAAAAGATGATCTCAAAATATCAAATAAATGTCTCGCGCAATTTTTAAATTTAAACTGTTTTGCAATTTATTTTTTGTTCATTTTACGTAATAAGTGTAATGTGACGTAATTTCTCTCATTTAAGACTTCTAAAGCATGTTAATGAATTTATTATTTTACAATATTCTTTCTCTTTTAAAATTCACGTGTAAAATAGTTTTTATGACGTAATTTTCAATGAATTCCTGCTTTTTATATTTTCTGTTTATAATAGTCACGTGTAAATAAATTTTTAATTTGAAGCAAACATTATTGTTTGCGCTGTTTATACAGTTGTCAACAGTTTAAATTAATACCGTTTTCTAAAATCTCTCTATTCTAAAAAAAGTAACTAACTCTGTCACCGCCGCCGCCGGTTTTGAATTTTTTTTGTGACCGGGGGTCTTTCTTTGTTAATATTAAGCAAAATATTGCATACAAAAACATGAAAATCGGTGGTATTATAGAGAAAAGTTTGATAAACACGCTGATGCAGACAGTTTTCAAATCGAAGAATTATTTTAAGAGATATTTAATGCTAAAGATGGACAAAATCGTTCCATTAAAAAAATTTTATAGGAGCAAAAACTACACATGGAAATTTAATCATTTTTAGATCATTTTATGCGTTAGAATTTCCCGGTGTGCAGACTGCATTTATTTTTTTCATTTGACTCATTTTTTGAGGTTTTATTTCTATTTTAAATTCAAATTTTCAGCATTTCGAGAGATATTTTTTACGTATTTTAGAAAATAGTATTAATTTAAACTGTTGCCACTGTATAAACAGCGCAAACAATAATGTATGCTTCAAATAAAAAATTGATTTACACGTGACTATTATAAACAGAAAATATAAAAAGCAGGAACTCATTGAAAATTACGTCACAAAAACTATATTTACACATGAATTTTAAAAGAGAAAGAATATGTAAAATAATAAATTCATTAACATGCTTTAGAAGTCTTAAATAGGAGAAATTACGTCACATTACACTTATTACGTAAAATGAAAAAAAAATATAATATTGCAAAACAGTTTAAATTTAAAAATTGCGCGAGACATTTATTTGATATTTTAAGATGATCTTTTCAACTATTTTTATTAGGACAGCGCAAATAATATTTCATTTCTAACAAAAGTAATTTCACGTGAATATTAAAAAGAGAAAGAAAAGTTTGACGAAAATTACGTCAGATTAAAAACGATACATTTAAAGTGTCTTATTTAAAAAAAAAATTCTTTTCGCTTTGCTAAAAAATACCGGGAGACAAAGACTCTGTTTACTTAATTTATTTTATATTAGCTTATTTTGAAATGCTTAACTGATTTTATTCAATCAAAAACTGAAACAGCCATTGTACCTTTTAACAGCAGCTGATTTGGCCTTAAAATTCCCCAATCAAAGAGAAATGAATGGAAACCCGTTTATAGGTAGATCGCCACTGTTTTTTTTACAGTCTGCGGTGTCTGAGCGGGGTTTGGCGAGTGTAGCTCGTAGGGGGCAGCGTCCCCTAGTATGTAAAGCATATCTCTCGAAATGCTGAAAATTTGAATTTAAAATAGAAATAAAACCTCAAAAAATGAGTCAAATTAAAGAAATAAATGCAGTCTGCACACCGGGAAATTCTAACGCATAAAATGATCTAAAAATGATTAAATTCCCATGTATAGTTTTTGCTCCTATAAAACTTTTTTAATGGAACGATTTTGTCCAACTTTAGTATTAAATATCTCTTAAAATAATTCTTCGATTTGAAAACTGTCTGCATCAGCGTGTTTATCAAACATTTCTCTATAATACCACCGATTTTCTTATTTTTGTATGCAATATTTTTCTCAATATTAACGAAAAAAGACCTCCGGTCACAAAAAATTCAAAACCGGCGTTAGTTACATTTTTTTTAGAATAGAGAGAAACTCTAAAAATATTAAAATGTTGCATTGTCATCGGAAACACACCGGTGAACGTATTCTTTTAAAATTCTATCCTATCAGGAACTAGGTTAAAAATCGATTACAGAATTTCGTCTTTACGTACAACAAGAACGAAAAATCATGCGCAGATTATGAAGTATTTAGCAAAACTTCACAGTTGGCTAAGGTGAAAGAGGACGTCTAAATGAACAATTTGGAAAACGCATAACGCCCTTGAAAACCCGATTTCTGCTATTACCAGCAATAGTCGTTTAAATACAGTAGAGCGCCGATTGTCCGAACAAGTCGGTACCGACCCCAGTTCGGATAAGCAAAAGTTCGGATAAACGGACAGACAACTTAAGGGATGTCCCTGACTATATACTAAAACCTTCGCAGGTTATCTAAGCTTAGGACTGGCAGCACTAGTTAGTGCTGGTATGTTTAAAAATTGTGTTTTTGTCTTTTTTATTTTGTTTTGTTGTTGTTTACATTTACATTTTTACCATTAATTTTTTATTTCTCTTTTTATCATTTTCTGGACTACAGAGATTATAATTAAGGAAAAAAGCTTTTGATTGTTGCTTGGTTCAACAAAGACATTCTTTTCAATGCTGCCATATTTCTAATTCTTAAGTACGTTAGTTGAATAGGATCAGCGTTCTTCCGCCCAGGGGCGGATTTAAGGGGTCGCGATGGTCGCAATCGCGAGGGGCCCCGCATCCCAAGGGCCCCCAAATCGTCTTTTGAGTTCAAAGAGAGATGTGACGTTTTGATAAAAGGATTTTTTTAGAGTTCTTTTTTTAAATTTTTCAGTTAATATTACAATATCATTTTC
The DNA here is from genome assembly GCA_963932465.1 of Maratus speciosus. Taxonomy (NCBI): domain Eukaryota; kingdom Metazoa; phylum Arthropoda; class Arachnida; order Araneae; family Salticidae; genus Maratus; species Maratus speciosus. The sequence continues at coordinate 506,871,985 of OZ010790.1, forward strand.
ATGTAATAAATATAATTTTTTCTATCATTTGCTGCTACCAGAAATGTTTTAGTTTTTCCTTATCTTTTTTTTCTTTATGAATTATCAAGACTATGATCGTTTGTGGACGGATAGGGTGAGATTCAAAGGAAACTTCGGTCTGAGCCGAAAGAAGCACTGCTAGAGACATTCTATGACGATTTAATTATATGGATTGATGGACTAATTAAATCATGGGCCGTGAACCTGAGGCCCCTGATTTTGGGGGCCCCACACTTGGTATGCAGTTTTCATAAAACTGATATTTTAAGTGAATTTTTACTTTGTTACTGATTATCTATATTAATAAAGGAAAGTTTTGCTCTGTGTGTAAGTCTGTGTGCGATGGCTAGCAAAATCTACCGCACGTAGAAGTCTGAACACTTGGTTGAGGATAGTCTAAGCCAGTTTCTGATGCACCTGAGGGTCAGATTTTTAATATTTTAAGACCAGGGCCCCCTGAGCCCTTCAAGTCTTTATGCCTTAAATTTTTAATAACTTGCCTCTTTTTTATCCGATTTTCTTTGTTTTGGGGGGCCTTTCGCCATTTAGTTATCCCCCTTTCTAAGTTTCAGTTAAGATTGTAGGGATCGATACAGGGTCCTATAAGTTTTTGTGCCCTAAATTGTTAATAACATGGACTTTTTCAATCTCGCTTTCGCTAGAGAGTCTTTTACTCGGGACTTGGTTGGGGACCCAAGAATCTAGCTTCCGCAAAAGAGTCGCACTAAGTGGAAGAATAAAGGGCTGCGGACGAAGATGGGCCGCTCGCCGCGGCCCATCTAGCCGCGAACCATCTGCGGCGCTATTACTTTTTAATCCAATATTCGTTTTTGGTGCCCTTTTTCAATTTAGTTATTCCTCAGATTGTACATTCCAGTTAAGACCCTGGACCCGGTCCAGAGGCCCTTGAACTTTTTGTCTGCCGTGCATTTTTCACTCCCTAATTGTGTCGCCCTCTGAATGCATAACTTTAAATTTGATTCTTGGATTCCTGTTCCCGGGCCAACACTCTCATATTTTTATTGGGGCCTTAAGGTCCTTTTTAATGCATTTCCCCCATTTTTGCGCATTTCTTTAAAATTTTATTCCAATAATTCATACCCTATGCTTAATTTCGTCTAATTGAAGATCTAAAGCGCAATGTACTAGGACCTTTTAACATGTTTTCATTTAAGAGCCCTGCTCTCAACTATCAGTTGGCCTCTTTTGCTTCCTTAAAAATGGTCACAAGCTTTTTTTCTAACAACTTCTTAGGTCCTCCAACTACTACATGAACTAAAAAAAAAAAAAAATCTCAGCCTTCAGCTACCACCAATTTTGAATATTAATGGCTTTCTTGGAGTCTTTGCTGCACCTTCTTTAAAAATAATCCAATTCTCTTGCAATTTTTTTTTACATAGTTCTTGGGTCCTCCGGCTACTTTATAAACTACTAAAAAATTTCCTTATACCCAACTATATTCGAGTTAAGATCGTGGTCTCCTGGAACGTGGTACAGGGTCCCTTGAAGATTTTGTGCCCTTAATTGTTAATAAATTGTCCCCTTTTAATCCGATCTTTGTTTTCAGGGAACTTTTCCATTTAGTTATTTCCCATTTCTACTTTCCACTTAAGGGCCTGGCTTCCTGGGACCCAGTCTGGAGTTCCTTGAACTTTTTGTACGCCACGCATTTTTCACCCCCCTAATTCTGTCACTCCCTCAATGCATAAATTTAAAATTGAGTCTTGGACTCCTGTTCCCGGGTCAACACCCTCATATTTTTATTGGAGCACTAGGGCCCTTTTTAAGCATCTTCCCCCATTTTTTGCGCATTTATTTAAAATTTTATTCAAATGATTAATTTATACACTATGCGTAATTTCGACTAATTAAAGATCTAAAGTGCTGTACTTGAACCTTTTAACATGTTTTTATCTCAGGGCCCTGCAATCAAATTTTAAGTTGGCCCCTTTTCGGCCCCTATTATCTCGCCCTTTAAAATGGTCTGATTCACTAGCTTTTTTTCAAACAACTTTTTAGCATTTCCATCTGCCCCTCACATTTTTATTGGGGCCTTAGGGCCCTTTTTAAGTATTTCCCCTTATTTTTTGCGCATTTATTTAAAATTTTATTCTAATGATTAATTTGTGCATTACGTTAAATTTCGACTAATTGGAGATCTAAAGAGCTAAATAGTAGGACCTTTTAACATGTTTTCATCTTAACCCTTAAATGCCGGCTGTTGCTTTTCGGCAACATACCCAATTTAGGCTCTAAAATACTATTAGAATAATATTGAAGCTATAATGCTTACTGTTGCCAATAAAATACATTTTGAAAATATTATTAAATCGATTTTCAATATGTAGATGGCAACACTTGTGCTGTTTAAGAATAAAGATAGTTTTATTTTTTCAATTGTCGCTACTTGTTCTTTTTGTTTTGTTTGGAAGCTTGCGAAATTCCCTATTTTGTTTTGCAGTGAGCAAGTAAAATTTATTTCTTATTATAGTTCCTAAAATTCTTGTGTGTTTAATATTATAGAATTTTATCAAGGAAAATTATTTTTTCAATTAAAGACCAGTATTGCCGATTAGTAACAAACTGTTTTTTAGCCGTAAACCGTACTTAAAACAAAATATGATTTTTTTAAAGTATTTTTCCCATGATTTATTTTAAATAGAAAACCGAAAAACATTATTACAATGATTTTTGAAAAATCAGGCATTTAAGGGTTAAGACCCTGCTCTCAACTATCACCTTGACATCTTTTGATCTCCCCTGTTATAATTCCCTTAAAAATAGTCCGATTCACTAGCTTTTTCTTTTCTAACAACTTGTTAGGTCCTTCAGCTACTCCATGAACGACAAAAAAATTTCTCAGACTTCAGCTACCACCAATTTTGAATATTAATCGCCTTCTTGAGGCCTTTGGTGCAGCTTCTTTAAAAAGGATCCGATTCTCCTGCAATTTTCTTTAACATAGTTCTAGGGTAGAGATCCGGCCCGAGGTCCGAAGCCCGACCCCAGCCCGGGCCATACTTTTTTCTGGAGGCTCGGGCCGGGCCGGGCCTAGTGACTACTCTTTACGGGCCGGGCCTTACGTTTTTCAGGAAGAATCGAGCCGGGCTGGCCCTAACTTATTTTTTCTGTACAGAGCCGGGACTGGTTTCTTTTCTAGTCTTCACGGCTCAAAATTTTCAGTCTTAATTTTGAGCCAGCCCGTATGAAAATCATTGTCTCGATGTGACTGTTCGTTCAAAGGTCAGTAAAATTAAGCCTGGCGCAAAGACTTTTGCAAAATATGCATACATTTTTGAATCGCCATTATTCTACAATTAAACATTAACATTTATTCTTTTAAAAGAATAGTAAATTTCTACGCTAATTAAAATATAGTAAAACGCGTGAACAGGAACCTGCCTATGACGGAATCATGTTTTAAACTGAAAAGGTGTTCATACAGGCAAAATTAATGTACTAATGCGTAAGAAAAGAATATATAATACATTTACTAAGAAGGGAACTTGTCTATAACGCATTTTGTTTTTCTTTTCTATGTAATTGAGTCTTATAAGATTTTACTGTATAGCATTTTTCAGATTTTTAACAATTCAATGCATGGAATATGGATTAACAATATTAATGATAACTGAAACATTTACAGTGAAGAAATAGCGATTCATTAAAAAAATAAATATCGCAGCCTGCGGCACTTATATAAAAATGAAGTTTAGAAACATGAAAAAAAAGTTAAGATAGATATTTTTGGTCAGTACTCCTCGTAAGAGTCAAATTTTTAACCAAATCGACGTAAAAATCAACGTTTTGTAGCAATTCACTCGATCCGGGCCGGGCTCGGGCCGAGATTTTAACTTTTTTTTCCGGGCCAGGCCGAAATTTTTTTTCTACGAGTCGGCCGGGCCCGGGCCTGGAAATTTTGGCCCGTGCACACCTCTATTCCAGGGTCCTCTTTTATACTTTTCGGCATCAACTTACGTTTACTCACTACAGTCGTAATTTAAAAATAACGATACTGTTAAAGGTAAAGGTAAGTGGTTAACTTCAGAGAAGGGTATTTCACCCGTAAATTAAATATTGGGTTGGTGTTAAAGGGAATTTGATAACTTTATAGATGGGGAGGGGGGCACCTTCCACTGCTTAGGAGCGCATTCTTTCCTCGGGTTTTATTGGCCGATTTCAATGGCAATTGGTTCATTTAACTGAAATTATAATTAAGCTACTTTCATCATTATGAAAGCTTATCATTATTCATTATAAAGCTTTCATCTTCATGAAAGCTTGTATGATTTTATATCTTTAACACCATTTTGTTTGAATTTATATTTTTAAATGAAAAAATATTGAATTAAAAATACATGCTATTTGTCTATTTTATTTTCTGCGTAATTTGATTTTTGGAGTCTATGGTTAACAAAAGCGAGCGAAACCGCGACGAAATACTCAGGTTTTTACTGATTTCGTCGAACTTTTCACACATTTTATTTTTACAGATTACATTACCGATTAGAAGACGGTTTCCACTTTAAGAACATATTTTTGCTTCGTCGGTACCTCTAAAATTACGCCCTGGAGGGGCGAAACCGTGACGAAACACTAAAGTTTCTACAGATTTCGCCGAAATTTTCACACCATTTTATTTTGTAAAAAATATTTCTACCCGTCCGAACGTTTCATAATTTTTGTAGGTGATCTAAATCTAGTCTGTTGAGATTCTCTAAAAAAACTGTGTTAAAATACATACGGATGTTTAGTTACTTTTAGCGTACAAAAAATATCGACTCTGTGAGGCGCGAAGTGACCCGAGTTCGCCGATTATTTGAAAGGATTAAAATTCATATTTTTAAAAACCGATTGCACCATCGATTAAAAGAAGATTTTATCTTTAAAAACATATTTTTGGATTGTCGGTACCTCAAAATTGCACCCTGCAGGGGCGTTGCCATAAGGGAGAAAAACGTTTTTTTTTTTGGAAAAACGACAATCTTTGAATTTTCTTTTTCAAAGGGTTAACTGCGATATATATATATATATTTTTTTTTGACTTAATTACGGGATTTGAGAAGTGAGGGTACAATCTTTTAGAATATGTCTTCCGTTTTTAACTTTAGTAAGCGGTTTGGTCGATGTAAGTTAATATGACAAAATACACCCCCCCCCCCCTCCCGGAATGCCTTCTTTTTGTTGTTCATTTTCTCATGATGCGTAAATAAGGCTTGTTTTTCCCTCTCGTTGATCGAGATGAGTTTTTAATGAGAGTGCTTTGCGATTGATAATGAATAACCCAGCTTATAAGTAGATATTTTAGAATTCTGAGTATCAGGTGTATCAGAAAAGGCCTTGGACTACCTCACAAAAAATTTCCAGTTTGTACGTGCGGTAGATTTCGCTTGTCATCGCGAATACACACACAGAGAGCGAAATCTTCTTTTATTATGTATAGATTATAAATATACCCAATTTTTTAAGATGGAAGGGCCCCAAAAAGTTCCAGTGAGAGGGGCCCCTCACTTCATAAATCCGCCTCTGCTTCCGCCGTTCGAGTCATTTCATAGCTGTTTCCAAACATTCAAAGGCTTCATTATGGGATGGACCTGGGTTATTTTCAGAGCATTCGTTTTCATTTTCTTTAATTTCTTTTCATCTTGAATCTCATCCATTTAAAATCTGATATCCAGGGTCATGTACTTCACCATTTAACCACTCGTTAATTTCATTTTGTTCATAGATTAGGATTCTTCCTATCTTCGTTATTGTTTTTACATTCCTTATTTTCTGATCCATTACCAGTTTTTTCTTTTTTTTTTTTTTATTCTAAGCCAATGGACAATTGGGAATTCAGTATAAAAAAATTTTGGGAGAAATAGGCTGTTCGGATAACTAAAAGTTCGGTATTTTTTTTTAGAGAAATAGGCTGTTTGGATAATTGGAAGCTCGGTTAGTTGGAGTTCGGATAATCGGCACTCTACTGTATATGATTTCTTTTGCAACCATGTATATGATCTACAGCTATGTATGTATACTACATGGTATGCTCAAAGTTAGTTCAGTCAAATGCATAGCACAGTTGAAAATTTCCACACAGCAATTTCCGGCCAATAAATGTGGAATATTTCGGAAACCCCCTGTGCGGGCCTCCTTTAGAGCAGACGTGAAGCATCAGATCACGTGACCTTCCAGAGAATTAATATTAAAAAACATTTTCTCTTGTTCTTTTAGTTTAGTTTTATAGTAAAATGTGAAACTCTAACGCAGCATGCACGCTGCATATTTCTTGATCTTCCGAAAAGGAAGAAATAAATATTCCTGAATTTATAAAACTAGGGGGCTCCGCCCCCTACGAGCTACGCTCGCCAACCCCCGTCCAGACACCGCAGACTCTAAATGCATGCTAATTTGATCGGCTTTAAAAAGATTTCGAAAGATTGAATAATAATTTAAAAAACAGTGGCGATCTCCCTATAAACGGATTTCTATTCATTTCTCTTTGATTGGGGAATTTTAACGCCAAATCCGTTGCGGTACTACTTGATTATCCCGTCGACCAATTTCGCCAAATTATATAAATCGCCAAACCACTCGCCAAATTATACAAATTGACATAATTTTTATTTTAAATAACTAAAGAACAAATAAATTAGTACAACATTAATAAAAATACAAATAAAACGTCGAAATAAAAGTAACTTGATGACATAGACACGAGTAACAACATTTCAAAATAAGCTAATATAAAAGAAATTAAGTAAACGGAGTCTTTGTCTCCAGGTATTTTTTAACAAAGCGAAAAGAAAGTTCTTTTAAATGAGACATTTTAAATTAATCGATTTTAATCTGACGTAATTTTGACCAAGCTATTCTTTCTCTTTTAAATATTCATGTGAAAATACTTGTGTTAGAAATGAAGTATTATTTGCACTTTCCTAACAAAAATAGTTGAAAAGATCCTCTCAAAATATCAAATAAATGTCTAGCGCAATTTCTAAATTTAAACTGTTTTGCAATATTATTTTGTGTTCATTTTGTGTAATAACTATAATGTGACGGTGACGTAAATATGACGTAATTTCTCCTATTTAAAACTTCTAACGCATGTTAAGGAATTTATTATTTTACAATATCCTTTCTCTTTTAAAATTCACGTGTATACTTTTTATGACGTAATTTTTAATAAGTTCCTGCTTTTTGTACATAATTATTTAATTCTAATTCCAAATGATTTTTTCTTTTTATAATAGTCACGTGTAAATAAATTTTTAATTTGAAGCAAACATTATTGTTTGCGCAGTTTATACATTTGGCAATAGTATAAATTAATACCATCTCTCTATTCTAAAAAAAAAGTAACTACCGCTGTCACCGCCGCCGGTTTTGAATTTTTTTTGACCGGAGGTCTTTCTTCGTTAATATTAAGAAAAATAATGCATACAAAAATATGAAAATCGGTGGTTTTATACAGAAATATTGGATAAACACGCTGATGTAGACAGTTTTCAAATCGAAGAATTATTTTAAGAGATATTTAATGCTAAAGTTGAACAAAATCGTTCCACTAAAAAAGTTTTATAGGAGCAAAAACTATTCATTGGAATTTAATCATTTTTAGATCATTTTATACGTTTGAAGTTCCCGGTGTGCAGACTGTATTTCTTCTTTTAATTTGACTCATTTTTTGAGGTTTTATTTCTATTTTAAATTAAAATTTTCATCATTTCTAGAGATATTTTTTACATTATTTTAGAAAATGGTATTAATTTATACTGTTGCCAAATGTATAGACAGCGCAAACAATAATGTTTACTTCAAATTAAAAATTTATTTACACGTGACTATTACAAACAGAAAAAATCATTTGGAATTAGAATTAAATAATTATGTACAAAAAGCAGGAACTTATTAAAAATTACGTCATAAAAAGTATACAAGTGAATTTCAAAAGAGAAAGGATATTGTAAAATAATAAATTCATTAACATGCGTTAGAAGTCTTAAATAGGAGAAATTACGTCATATTTACGTCACATTACAGTTATTACATAAAATGAACGCAAAATATTGCAAAACAGTTTAAATTTAGAAATTGCGCTAGACATTTATTTAATATTTTGAGAGGATCTTTTCAACTCTTTTTGTTAGGAAAGCGCAAATAATATTTCATTTCTAACAAAAGTATTTTCACGTGAATATTTAAAAGAGAAAGAATAGCTTCGTCAAAATTACGTCATATTAAAAACGATTAATTTAAAATGTATCATTTAAAAGAACTTTCTTTTCGCTTTGTTAAAAAATACCAGGAGACAAAGACCGTTTACTGAATTCCTTTTATATTAGCTTATTTTGAAATGTTGTTACACGTTGCTACGTCATCAAGTTATTTTTATTTCGACGTTTTATTTGTATTTTTATTAATGTTGTGCTAATTTATTTGTTCTTTCGTTATTTAAAATAAAAATTATGTCAATTTGTATAATTTGGCGAGTGGTTTGGCGATTTATATAATTTGGCGAAATTGGTTGACGGGATAATCAAGTAGTACCGCTGCGGATGTGGCGTTAAAATTTCCCAATCAAAGAGAAATGAATAGAAATCCGTTTACAGGGAGATCGCCACTGTTTTTTAAATTGTAATTCAATCTTTCGAAATCTTTTAGAAGCCGATCAAATTAACGTGCATTTAGAGTCTGCGGTGTCTGGACGAGGGTTGGCGAGCGTGGCTCGTAGGGGGCTGAGCCCCCTAGTTTTCTAAAATAATGTAAAAGATATCTCTAGAAATGCTGAAAATTTGAATTTAAAATAGAAATAAAACCTCAAAAAATGAGTCAAATTAAAAAAAGAAATACAGGCTGCACACCGGGAACTTCAAACGTATAAAATGATCTAAAAATGATTAAATTCCCATGAATAGTGTTTGCTCCTATAAAACTTTTTTAGTGGAACGATTTTGTCCAACTTCAGCATTAAATATCTCTTAAAATAATTCTTCGATTTGAAAACTGTCTGCATCAGCGTGTTTATCAAACATTTCTGTATAAAACCACCGATTTTCATATTTTTGTATGCATTATTTTTCTTAATATTAACGAAGAAAGACCTCCGGTCACAAAAAATTCAAACCGGCGGCGGTGACAGCGGTAGTTACTTTTTTTTAGAATAGAGAGATATTATCTTGGATTCCCAGCGAGGAATATATATATATATTTAACAAGTATTAACCTAATGTTTCGTTGTAAATAGTGTGTAAATATTTAAAAGTGTAAAAATAGAATTTTCAAAGTTTTTAATCATCCTGTGCTTATTTATATTGAACAACGCGTGACACATTTTACTTTCAGTCGTGAAATAGGCTGACTTTAAAATGATATAAATTCAAAATCTTGAACTTTGCTCTCCAACTTTGATTTAATTCAGAATAACGTGAAACTCGTGGAAAACATGAAGATTGTTCATTAATAAACGGACGTTGTTCATAACTTTTGTGTGACCCCGTATATAATCTATAGAATTTATACACACCAAGTGATATTTAAAAAATAGTTAAATTTAAAAACGCATACCACAACTGAAAACGCACTTCCAACATTTATTGTTCGTAGGCTTCAATAGTTCAATTATTGTTCATTTTCTTCTATAGCCAATTGTTTTCCGTGTCCCTGTAAATGATCGATAAGTTCTATGTACACCCTATTCTATAGTAAGAGCCTTGCAATGCACCTCAGTGATGTAGATCAATTTCAATATGTTTAAAAGGCTGTAATATCATTAAAATACACGGCAAACGATTTTTCCCCACAGACCGTAATGCAACGAAATTCTTTTGAGTGGTTCTGTAAATGAATCGAATATGCTACACACTTCATTTTCAGTACCGAACATGCCATAGTAAACCCCAATAACATATAACCACTTCATAGCAATCAGACTTATTTACGCGAGTTGGAGCACGGAGATATAGACGGGCAGACAAACGGAATTCATATAAGCACTTTTCAAATAAGTTGGAAAGTGTTAAAAACCAGGTTGAGTTAAATAAAAGAGTGTAAAAATGCAGATTATCTGCTCAGAAATGACATCCGTTTCGGATGCGAAAATATAGCGGCTGGGTCTGAATTTTTATTGGCTAAATAGAATAGAAGAATATGATGTGTTATTATTACTTTTTTTAGCTGACATGCTATCAAAGTCTGAGAGCTAATGTGCCCGCCGTTTCTGTATGTATGTACTGTACGTGCGTACGTACGTATGTATGTACAATTAAACGTAACGCGATAACTCTTGATGGAAATATCCGCTTTGATTTAAAAAAAATTTCTAGGTTCATTCTGATAAGGCGCTTCCCTGATTAGTTTTGGGGATTCATTGGTTAAGTATAAAGGAGGGAAAGGGGGGCTAGTCCCCCCTCAATTTAGATAAATGGGTTTTCATGCAGGATTATTCGATTTGCTTCAAATTTGGTATACCGTTTTATTATGTTAAGGGGTTTCCTTCGTTAGATTTAGAGGTTTATTGGTTAAATATAAAGGGGGGAGAACGGGGCTACCCCCCCTTAATTTAGAGGGGTTTTCATGCAGAATTATTCGATTTGCTAAAAATTTGGTATACCGTTTTATTATGTTAAGGGGTTTTCTTCATTAGATTTGGATGTTTATTGGTTAAATATAAAGGGGGGGGGAGAACGGGGCTAGTCCCCCTCTTAATTTAGATAAATGGGTTTTTCATGCAGAATAATTCGATTTGCTTCAAATTTGATATACCGGTGTATTCCGATATGGTGCTCCCTTCATTAGATTTGGAGGTTCATTGGTTAAGTATAAAAGGGGGAAAGGGGGGGGTCCCTCCCCTTAATTTAGATAAATGGACTTTCATGCAGAATTATCCAATTTTCTTCTTTTTTTTCCCTTAAGATAAGGAGCTTTTCTTGATTAGATCTGGAGGTTTATTGGTTAAGTATAAAGGGGGGAAATGGGGGAGCCAATATCACCCCTCAATTTAGCGTTTTTCAATAAATGGTTTTCTCATGCAGAATTATCCGATTTGCTTCAAATTTGGTATACATGTTTATTCTGATAAGGCGCGTCCCTGATTAGATTTGGAGGTTCATTGGTTAAGTATAAAGAGGGGGGAAACGTCCCCCTTAATTTATTTTTTGAGGGCATTGCTCTCTGAAATAAGAATATAATATGCAATTAGTGTGACTAGCCTGTGAGCTCAATGCCATCAGTTTAATTGAGCACTTTTCTTTTTATTTAAGTTTCTGCCCTTTGATGAGTAGATTCGTTTCATTGTCTATTTCCAGTAGTGTAGTCGAGGTGGGGCGCCCCCTCTTTTTTCAACACTTTCCAACATAGTTGAAAAATATTTATGACTTCGGTTTGTCTGTGCGTCTGCCCGAACTCTAACTCTCGTAAATATACTCGGATTGCATTTTTTGTATGTTATTGACATTTACCATAACTCGATCGCTATAGAAAATAAAGTGTGCATAATTTAAAGCTGATTTACATGGTCGGTCAAAAAAAATCGCTTAAAGTTCGTTTTAACACTAGAACGCTCGGAAATTTTACTCAACTTTCACAAAAATATTTGACATCAGAATTTTTATTTAAAATTATTTGACTGATTTATTTAACGTAAATCTGCGTGGTTTAAATTTAACTTATTTTATGAAAGAATTTCTGGTTCCAGTCGACATTTAATCATATGGTTGGAGACGGATCGACTCCTTCCGGGCGTTCTAAGAGTTAATGATGCTAGACAATTTCAAACATAATGAGACTGATAGGCATTTACAGTGCGCGAAATAATTATGGCCTACCACAATTTCAGCTGCTATATTATAATGACAAAACAATAATAATAATGTGTTGTTTCCTCCGTTGTAATTATGCAAAGTAAACACGGATTCATCGGTGGCTGTAGAAGTGTAGAAGTACTTGGCAATGCGCTGAGAAAGCTTATCAGTAAAATTTGGATTTCAGAAAACCTTACTCAATCGAAAGTTCATCTCGTTGTTTTCAGCAGAAATATTTTTTTTTTTTTTTAAATTTGTGACAACAGTTTAAATAGAAAATTCACTAAATTATTTGTTTAAGGAGTCTCAGGATTCTTAGAATTGAAAAAAAGAAAAAAAAAACATTCCGTTTTCAACATTTAATATCTTAAAATGTATGTTGGTTTTAAAACAAAATTTTAAGAGAAATGAAATATATAAGTATGTTTTTTTTTTCATATATTTAGAAAATTACAAAATGCGGAATTATTATTTATGGAGAATAGGGGGCTTCGAACTTTCAAGCATTTCTCGAGCAGAAAATTGGTACGTCAGCTTACGCGCAGGATTACAAAATAAATTTTGCAATTAGATTGAAAATTTTGGTGCTTAATTATACTTCAGATTGTAATAAATACCTTGAACCTAAATAAATTTGAATTTAAAACATTTTTATATTTTTAATACAAAGTTGTATTTAGTTATCACAAAATTTTGAAATTTTCAACATTATAATTACTTAAAAAATACATTTTTTTTGAACAATGAAAATAAATTTTAGGTTCAGTTTATACAGACTAACATGAAACCTATATTTTGGAAAATTTCATGAAAAAATATTGAGAAGTTTTTGAGATATTTTGCGTGTTATTCTCAAAAACATCATTTTGAGTAAAATGACTTCAAAATTTCGGAAACGCCGCTTCAGCTATTGGGTTGGTACTATTCTAAAAGCCGTAACTTCTGTTATAATTTGAATTTCAAGGAAACATTTAATACGCCATTTGGCTCATGACTTTCTGAAATCGAACGGGGTAAAATTGATGTTTTAAGAGCACAAACTGATATGAATCCTACAGATAGTGCCCGAAATATTGACAGTAGTTCAAAAATCGTCCGAAATTACCTAAAAGATCCATCAGGGTATGGAACGAGAACTGGTGGACTACCCTCAGTTACAAATAAGGAAGTCTCTCTTCTGAGGCACAAAACACAAAATAAAATTGTAACAGCTCGATGATTACGAGAGGAATTAAATTTGCCAATTAAGGGGTCTCAGGACTCTTAAAATTTGAAAAAAATGAAAAAAAAGACCATTTTCAACATTTAATATCTTAAAATGTATTTGATTTTAAGACACAATTTTGATTGGAATAAAATATACAAGTATGTTCTTTCATTTCATGTATTAAAAAAATTATAAGATGCAGAATTAGCATTTACAGGGAGCTCCAAACTGTCAGACATTTTTTGAGCAAAAAATCGGCATAACAGCTTACGCGCACGATTACAAAATAAGTGTTGCAACTAGAATGGAAATTTTAGTACCTACTTATACTTCAGATTATAATATTTACCCTGAACCTAAATAAATTGTATTTAAAGCTTTTTTATATTTTTAATGCAAAGTTGTATTTAGCTAATGCAAAATTAAGAAAATTTCAACAGTATAATTACCTAAAAAAATATTTTTTTGAACAATAAAAAGGAAATTTTAGGTTCAGGTTATACAGACTAACATGAAACATATGTTTTGAAAATTTTATGAAAAAATATTCATAAGTTTTTGAGATATCGTGCGCGTGATGCCCAAAAACGTCATTTGGAGAAAAATGGCTTCAAAGTTTCCGAAACGACGCTTCAGCTATTGAACGTGTATAAATGTAAAAGCCATAACTTCAGTTCTAATAGGAATTTCAAGGAAACAATTATATCAAAATGTTCAGAAAAGATAGGAGTTTAACATCTAAAAAAATTAAAATTTCAAAAATTTTAAAGCTTTAAGAGTCCTGAGACCCCTTAAATTTGCCAACTGTTCGTAGAACACAACAGTTGGTGAATAAGCTGATGAATAAATTTAGACTTAGCTCAAGTAAATGCCGGAAAAAAACGATGCTGTCTTCCACTCTTAAGGGGACTCTTCACTCACTTGAAAACACCCGTTCGCTAATGTTAAACCAATGCGGACCTTGTTTTCGAATTTCTCGTTTAAATTTAAATATTGTTAGACGATTTTTTTTTTTTTTTTTTTTTGGCATAGGATAGCTAATGTCGATCTGTAATAGGGCTATTTTTTACTTTTCAGATTTCGATTGTAGATTTTTTAAATAAAGGTAGTTTCCCTTTCGGAACCGGTTTCCAAAGTGAAAGTACCTTTATTAAAAATATCTTCAACTGAAATCGAAAAAGTAAAAAATGTCCCTATTAGAGGTCGAGCTCAGCTATATTATGCAAAAAATAAATAAATAAATAAATCTTTTAAAAATATTCAAATTTAAATGAGAAATTTGAAAACAACCTGCCCATAGGTTTAACTTTAGCGAACAGGTGTTTTCAAGTGAGTGAAGAGTCCCCTTAAGGCTAATCGGAAAAAAATTCGCGCTCAGCCATATGAGTTGGAGCACTGAATGGCGAATAGTTATTTTCTCTGATGAGAAAAGGTTTCAGCTGGATGGTCCGGATGATATGCGCAGCAATGGGAAGGATAATAAGAAAAAGCCTTTAATGTTTTCCCCTAAACAACAAGGAGGGGGGACGATAATGATATGGGGCGCAATAGGATGGGAAAGAAAAAAATATTGAATTCCTATATAGAAAATGAGCAGCTCTGATTACCTGAACATGCTAAGTAAGCAGTTTCTTGAAATGGATTTCAAACGACCGGAACAAATTGTTTGTTTCGGAAGATCAACTGTAAAATTCACGTGTCAAAAAAGTCCAAGGATTTCTTCAAGTCGAAAAAAATGAAACTGCTAAAACCTTAGCCAGCTACATCGCCTGATTTGAATATAATAAAGAACATTTGACGTATAATGGCAAGAAAAGGTTTTGCAAATGATCGACATTTTATGTCCAAGGACAATTTGAAAACAGCTGTTCTTGAAGCATGGAACTCTATTGATATGAAATACATTGAAGACTCATATGAAAGCTTGAGGCGTCGAATGGCAGCTTGCAACAATGCTAAATGTGGGCGAACCAAATATTAATTATATCTTGTTTGAACAATCAATGTGGAGGACTTTAAGCTAAAAAAAGGTATAATTATTTCGCAATTTATGTATCATTTAAACATGTTCAAAGACTGTATACGAGTCTATTTTTTTGAATACACGAAATTTGAATGTTCATTTTACATAACGTGGAGTAAATCTTTTATATTTCAACTGTCTTTATTTAATTGTAACTATATTTTTCATGTTTGCTTAAATTTAGTAAAAGGGCCATAATTATTTTGCGCACTATATGAAGTGTACTAAAACATACATTCTGTAGAATATGGGATGCAAAACATTTATTATTCATTTACAGGTGTCACACAAAGGAATTCCGTTACATAATGGTCTTCGGGGAAAACTTTGCAGCGCACTTTAATTTTGTTACACTACTTCAAATATAATGAAATTGATATAAATTACTGAGGTTTACTACACTTGTTGTATAATATGATGTGCATAAGCATTTATCGTTCATTTATATGTAGGGACACACAAAAGATTCGGATACAGTACTATATCTGAAGTACTGCGTCTATTAGCGATAACTGCTGAGAACGTCATTTTATTTATGGTATGTGTGGTTCAAGTTTAACTAAATTTTTGCTTACTATGTGGCGTGTACAAATTCTATGTATCATATATAGGGCTACGCAAAATAATTCGTAAGCATTGAAGAGTATTATGGTGAATGGCTTAAAGGCGGATTTTAATTGAGTTATGCACTTTCAAGTTGAACTGTATTTCGTATACTAAGAGATGTTCCTATAATATAAATAAAATGACATACAGGACCGCACAAAGAACTGGGTACATGCCCTTCTATGGATGATAATGTCTGGAAGTATGATTTCAGAAGTTTAAACCATGTTTCAGCCTGAATTAAATTTTAGCTTAATATGTGGCGCATATAAAAATCTGTTAGTAATATACAGAGCTGTACAAAATAATTCAAGTATGTTTACGTATATTGATAGAAATTTATGACGGTAAATTTTCAACCAATTATGCATTTTTTACTAAATTAAGTTTTAGCATACTATGGGCGGTAATTGCTGAAATGAACGCCCATAGTCTGTATATTAAATTGTAATTTAATTTTTTAGTTACTTTCATGTGCATTTCAAAATTAAAAGCAGGATTCAGAATCAAATTTGACCTATGGATGAGACAGATCCTAATGTTCGAGACCATGAGAATCCTCGTAATTTTTCCCAGGACTACACCACTAACTGGAACTGCTTTCCTGTAGTATACCCACATAGCATTTTTAGTTTGCAGAAAAATTGTAGCAGTCTTGCTTTGAGAACCTACAAAATTGCAGCAAGCTCAGCATGACAAGACTAAAAGTTCATAACAAGACTGTAGCAAGGTAACGCAAACGCCGAATCACCACACTTTGAACTTACAGTTAACCTGTCGTGCAAGTTAAATTCATGCTGTATCAAATTTATTGCAAATTAACGGCAAACAAGTAATAATAAATAACTAGTCGGATCTACTAATCCCAAAACTTTCTTCTATCTCATGCATGTTAATACTTGAAAATTCGCTATCACACTTCCAAAATTAAACGGCAATCTATGCCCATCATGAGGAATTTATAGATATAAAATTCCGTGCATTAGTTTTTGAGATATGGCTATCTGTGAAATCGTGTAAATCCAGCAAAATTCGCCTAGCAGCGCCCCCTATCGGGTGCCTTACACCAAAACCTCTGTTAAGTCAAAACCATCAAGCAACCACTTACGTCAAGGTCTAACTAAATCTGAAGTTTGGGGGAAATCCGTGTATTAGTTTTTGAGATAGAGTTATTGCGAAAATATGAAAATTCCAGCATAGCAGAGTCACCTATTGGACGATTAACACCAAAACCTAATCAGCAACAACTTGTGTTAAAATCTAACTAAATCTGAAGTTAGATGAAAATTCGTGCATTAGCTTTTGAGATAGAGCGATTGAGGGAATCGTGCAAAATGCAGCACAGCAGCGCCACCTGTTGAGCGATTTGCACCAACAGGTAATCAGCATCAAGTCATATCAAGGACTAACTGAATATGAAGTTTGATGAAAATCCGTGCATTAGTTCTTGAGATAGAGCCATTGCGGAAATCGTAAAAAATGCATCATAGTAGACCCACCTGTCGAGAGATTTGCACCAACACGTAATCATCATCAAGTCATATCAAGGACTAACTGAATCTGAAGTTTCATGAAAATCCGTGCATTAGTTTTTGAGATAGAGCGATTGCAAGAATCGTGCAAAATGCAGCACAGCAGCGCCACCTGTTGAGCGATTTGCACCAACAGGTAATCAGCATCAAGTCATATCAAGGACTAACTGAATATGAAGTTTGATGAAAATCCGTGCATTAGTTCTTGAGATAGAGCCACTGCGGAAATCGTAGAAAATTCAGCATAGCAGCGCCACCTGTTGAGAGATTTACACCAACACGTAATCAGCATCAAGTCATATCAAGGACTAACTGAATCTGAAGTTTCATGAAAATCCGTGCATTAGTTCTCGAGATAGAGCCATTTCGGAAATCGTAAAAAAGGCGGCATAGCAGCGCCATCTGTTGAGCGATTTGCACCAAAAACTAATCAGCATCAATTTGTATCAGGGACTAACTGAATATGACTTTTTATTAAATTCCGTGCATTAGTTCTTGAGATAGAGCGCCCACAAAATTTGTGTCACACACAGACACACAGACAGACATACAGACTCACAGACAGACATTTTGTAAAAACATGTTTTTCGGGTTCTCTGATCCCTAAAACGTGTAAATCCGTCGAAAACCGGAATTCGAAAATTTTCATGAATCCAATACTTTCTTCTTGTAAAGATAGAAGAAAGTAAAAAATACTACAAACTTACTGCAAAGTAATAATCTTTCCAGCCCCACTATTTGTTTACAACTACAGCTGTTACACTATAAGTTTGACCCCTTCAGAGGGGTCCATAGACCTGATCAGGTCTATTGATGCATACGCACCGTTAAGGTACATGCATCGTTTTTACTACCATAACCAAGTTAGGGTAATATTTGTATTTTTCCATTCGAACCTTTTTTGGTATTTGATAAGTATAGCGTTTAAAAAAAGCGGTGCCAACCGAATACAATTTCTGCAATTCCTGCGTATCTGCCGGTTGTCTATTTTCTCAACAGAGGGGTTTTTTGCTTTCGCCACTTTCATGAATTAAAAACAGTCTTACCATCAGTTTCACAACAAACTACTCATGCAAGTGAGTGATGGTATACCTTGCGGGAGATTTGCTGTGAATTTCTCAATTTAAATTTGTCACGGCAAGATAATATGAGAAACAATCAAACTTACTGCTAATGTTCATGCTATCTGGATAGGGGCTAGACTAGAGAAATACGCGATCTTCAATTGAAATGAATCGCGAAAATTTTCTGGTCTGATTCAGCAAATGCTCTATCAGCGGTGACTCTTAGGTTATTTACATGAGGCTTCACAATCACAGTATAAAAATTTAAAACACTAGGGGGCTCTGCCCCCTACGAGCTACGCTCGCCAACCCCCGTTCAGGCACACCAAAATTTAAAAAGCACGCTAATTTGATCGACTTTAAAAATATTGAATTAAAATTTAAAAAAAAAAAAGTAAGCGCTCTCTCTGTAAACGGGTTTCCATTCGTTTTCCTTGGATTGGGGATTTTTAAGGCCAAATCTGCTGCTGTTAAGAGATACAATGTCTGTTTTCGTATTTAATTAAAAAAATTAGTTAAACATTTGAAAATAAGCTAATGTAAAATGAATTAAGTAAACAGTGTCATTGTCTCCCGATATTTTTTAACAGCGCTATAAGATAGTTCTTTTAAATAATTCATTTTAAATGTATCGTTTCAAATCTGACGTAATTTACACCAAAGTTTTATTTCTCTTATTAATATTCACGTGAAAATACTTTTGTTGTTAGAAGGAAATATTATTTGCGCTTTCTTCGAATTCACGATAATAGTTGAAAAGATTATCTCAAAATATCTATCGCAAATATATTTTTCAATTTAAATTGTTTTGCTATATTTTTTGCCATTTTAAATATGACGTAATTTCCTCAAATTACAAGTTTTAACGCATAATAATGATTTTTTTTATTTTAAGATTTTGTTTCTCTTTTAAAATTCAAGTGTAAATATGGTTCGGCACAGATGTCATTGGCGCAATTTTTTTCTGACGCCAATTTCATATACGTAACGGGTACTTAACTGGTGCTAAAGTGTCGTAATTTTGCTTGATATGGTAACCCAGATGTTGTTGTTTATGCTATTGATGTTTTCGCCAAATTGGCGTCGGAAAAAAATTGCGCCAATATGTATATGGCATCTCTGCCTATGGTTCTTATGACGAAATTTTCCTGCTTTTAACATGTAATCATTTAATTCTAATTTTAAAAGTTTTTTTTTCTGTTTGTAATAGTCACGAGTAAATAAATTTTTAATTTGAAGTAAACATTATTGTTTGCGCTGTTTATACAACTGGCAGCAGTTTAAATTAATAACATTTTCTAAAATTTGTAAAAAATATCTCTCGAAATGCTGAAAATTTGAATTTAAAATTGAAATAAAACCTCCAAAAATGAGTCAAATAAGAAAAATAAATGCAATCTGCACACCGGGAACTTATAACGTATAAAATGATCTAAAAATGATTAAAATCTCATGTACAGTTTTTGCTCGAATAAAACTTTTTTAATGGAACGATTTTGTTCAACTTTAGCATTAAATATCTCTTAAAATAATTCTTCGATTTGAAAACTGTCTGCATCAGCGTGTTTATCAAACATTTCTCTATAATACCACCGATTTTCATATTTTTGTATGCAACAGTTTTTTTAATATTAACGATGAAAGGCCATGCTTAAGCATTCAAATTAGGTGCCGATCTACCCGGAATATCTACGCCGATTTTCATTGGTCCATTTCCAAATCAAAACTTTTTTTTATATATACTAGGAGGGCTCCGCCCCCCTGCTCGCTCTGCTCACTAAACCCCCGCCTAAATGCTTCGCGAATCCGTTCGGTATCGCGAAGCAAACCCTATTTTCTAGCCAACTCCAGAAGAAATTATTTCGCGTTTCCATTCTGGATCGCTTCGCGATTCTTCATTTTCTATGCATTCAATTTTTAGATTCCACTTGGTATAAACGCGCTCCTCCCCAACTCCTGACGATTTTATTTCCTAAACTCCAAGCAGGTAATCATTAGAGCTTACAGAATTTCATAATTAAAAGAATTATTGGTACAGATGTCATATTCGCCCCGTATTGGCGCGATTTTTTTCGATTGCCAATTTGGCGAAAACATCAACAGCACAAACAACATAATCCGGGTTACCACATCAAGCAAAATAACGACACTTTGGCGCAAGTTAAGTACCCGTTGCCTATATGATATTGGCGTCAGAAAAAAATCGCGCCAATATGGGGCGAATATGACATCTGTACCTAAAAGAATTATTAAATATAAAATCATTTAAAAAAAGGTAAAATTTATAATTTATTTGAATAATTACAAATTAAATAAAAATTATATATATATAGTGTTACGAATATTGTAATTAAGTAGTGATGTGCTTAAAAATAAAGTAAATAGATCAATTAAGCTCTATTCATAAGCTTATATTAGTTTTTGTTGCATTGAAATATCCCAATTTGTTGATTTTCTGCAAGCAAGTAAACCCTATTGGATTTCAATGGGAGTCTATGGAAATTTGGCGAAATACTGGAAATAGCGCCAAGTTGGCTTCACTTTTGGCGACTAATTTTGGTCGCCAAATTTGGCGATATATCGCCAAGTTGGCGACAAACTTGGCGATGTTTGGCGACAGAGACGGGAACCCTCCCTTGGTATAGCGTCAGAAAGCACTGACCAATCAGCTGCGTTTCGCAGTATCTACGCAGATTTTCATTGGTTCATTTCCAAAGCATTACTTTTTTTTATATATAGAAGGATAGAAGGATATAGAAGGATAAAATTTGCAGGTACGGCATAACGTATAGGCTAAAGTACATTTCTGTTGTCACAGATCTAAAAGAAATATGCAACTATAATAAATACACAAGTATTCATGAAAAAATTGTGTCATTTTATTTTTTTACACTGGAAAATACACGAGGGGAAGAAGAGAATACCCCATGCATTCACACAAATTGTCGGAGGAAAAAACGATACTATTCATTCGATTGGCATTTGTGGCTTCTTTCAATTTATGTTTTGAAAAAGGCTTACGGAGGTCATCTTCATATATCATATTGAAATTGTAACAAACTTTGAAATTTTCGATGCGAACACCTAATGGATTCTTTTGATATTTTGGATTCTTCGGAAAATTTTACCGTGGTATACCAAATGAAATGACATTCGGTGGAGCAGTTTAGTAATTATGCATATATAAATTTTGAACTTTTAATGTTAAATTTATTTTTAAAAGTTGCAAAACAAACTGAAATTAGTGATGTTTTTAAACGTAACTCAAAAACTACCTGGCGGAATGAACTGAAATTTTAGATTCACATATTCGAAGTTTCTAGAATCGATTTCTGTTGAAATTTTAGAATTTACAATACATTTTTCGTCAAATATTCATTTCATAATTTATATATTATCAAGTTCTGCTTAGAAGTTTGACGCCTGAAATGTCTTGATTAATTGAATTCTCGCGTTCCTTATATAATCAAAGAACATGACGAATATCCTGCAGAGCTCAAATGCACCGGAAATAGATTGCAGTTAATAACACAGTCCAACAAAATTCCCCTTTATTCATGTTGCATGTGATTTATTAACTGTTATTTAATAATTCGAGGGGCTGAATTCGAATCTGATTTTCTTTTTTCCTTTCAGCTCAAGTTTTTGAGCTACAGTTACCCCTTCTTGGTATTGATTGCCCTATGTGTTTAGATTTGTAACTGCTATAGTCCCAGGTAGCACAGCAATATCGGCCCGACACTGCCCAATATCGGCCAATCTTGGTGTGCATCGGCAAAGACCGGTCATGTTTACCGACATTGGCCAGTATTGATCGATGTTGTCCGATGTTGGATTTGTGACATTAAAACTTCTGGAATCATGAATATTTAAATTTTTTATTCACATATTGTACTTTTTGTGGGAAGGTAGAAAACAGGAAACAATTATAATAACATTTTAAGACTGTAAATCCATGTAGAAAAACTCACATTGACCAATATTGCCCGATATCGGGTTATATCGGGAGCAAGGATGTGCCAGCCAGCCAACCAATCAAATACAAGACAAGTACCCAACATGGCCGCTCTATTTTCTCGCTTTCTTGCCGTATATCTACCCTACCTTCATGGCTGTTGCAGATTAAAAACGAAAATATTTATAGTGATGGCAGTATGGAAAAGTGAGGTGTGTCATTCTTGAAATCCGAAAGTCACATCTTTATGTGAAACGGGTAAGTGCTCTTTATATTTCATATAATGTTTGTTTATTGAATACATATAATCAGACGCATTTCATATATTCAAACTTGTTTTTTAAATATTGTTTTCTGTTCACATTGGTATTATTACTTGATTAGTTATCCATATTCTTGTGTAGTGTGTATTTTCTGTTCATATCATATTTATACTTGTCTCGGAATGTATATTACCTTTAAAGATTTTCGTCACTAATGATTGTAAACAATGCATATGAACTTTTGGTATAGTGTTTGAGTCAGTATATTATTTAACCGTTTAAGTAACACCAAAACACGTTTTCATTGTTTATATATTAAAATTGTCCGTTTACTTTATTCTTGAAATAATTATTTATATTAAAACGTGATTTTCTTTTTTTATTGTACGTAACTGAAAACGATTTACTTACTTAAATGGCACAAGTACAATTAAAGTTGTGACCAATTTATATAACCTTGAGGTCCTTTTTATCAGAATTTGGAATAAATATTTCAGATATCCTAATTCAAGTGTGAGAAATTTTTTTCTTCTTTCGTTATAAGGGAGAGTATAGAACTTTTTGTTTTTGTTTTGTCATACTTGCTACTTTAAACTTAATTTTCCAAATATAAAAATCGTTAAAAGACTCAAGATCAGTCATCAAACAATTACAATCAAAGGTTATTTATTCTTTTTATATTTTCTTTGTTATTTATTATTTTATTTTTTACTCCATCCAAAAATAAAAATTTGATACAGTTAAAGCTGATTCCTCTTATTTAAGTTTAATCATTTGTGATTTTTTTAAAAGATTTCTACTGATAAATTATCTGGTGTGTGTGTGGGGGGGGGGGATATTAAGATTTCAAGATTCTGTATAATGCTTCTTCCTACCACCAATACAGTTAAAAATCTTTAAACTCCTTATTTTGTTTAATTTGCATAATGTGTTCTTAATTAAGTCATATACAGAAATTTAATCATTTGGGAAGAGTTCCCTATCTTGTGCCACTTGGCGCGACTGGCAAAAAAGTAAGCAATGTTGTCAAAAGGGCACAGATGTCATATTCGCCCCATATTGGCGCTATTTTTTTCTGTCGCCAATATCATATAGGCAACAGGTACTTAACCTGCACCAAATTGTCGTTATTTTGCTTGATGTGGTAACCTGGATTATGTTGTTTATGCTGTTGATGTTTTCGCTAAATTGGCAACCGAAAAAAATTGCGCCAATATGGGGCGAATATGACATCTGTACTGTCAAAAGTTGTCTGTTTTAGCTTCTTACCAAATTTTTATTTTAATTATATTTTATTAATATTATATTTATATTATTTGTAATATTTTATTTTTAAATTTACCAAATCATCTTACCAAGCGCCAAAAGATTGCAACAACAACATCCTAAGCATTTATCGCCCAAGTTAACTTTCCAAGTTTTCTGGCACATCACACATGCTATGGAATTCTTGTCATGAATTTTATAATGGCTATGTTAAAGCACTATTATTTATCTGATGTCTATTAAGAAACCATTAATAAATGCAAATTTCCCAAAAATTTAAGGGTACTTTTCGGTTAGGCGGGCACCAGTGTGAAATATACGTATATATACATATATTTATGTGTGTATATATATATGTATAGATATATATTTACATATATGTATATAAATATGTATATATAACACTGGCACCTGGCTAACCGAAAAGTACCAATTTCAGTTTTATGAATAAGCAGTTTCTACCTGTTAAATTCTTCTTGGGGAAGATTTCAAGATTCTGTATAATGCTAAACCTTGCATTTTAAAAATCATCTATTTTTTCAACCTCAAATTTTAGTGATTAAGTAATATTTACAAGGAGAAAAAATTTGTCGACTGGTATTGAAGAATTAAAAGTGTATAAGATGCTTTTTGTGTAAAAATAAAGTTTGTTAATACAGTAGACTCCCTCAAATTGAATAATTGAAGGAAAATGATCTCATTTTTTTTTTTGTGCATATTCAAATATGCATTATTAATTATTTACTTGAACTTTGCTTTTAATATTTTAATCAATTTTTAAATTATCTTACTTTTTATCCTTTTAGTTCATTACTTTACTTAATTATTTTAATATTTTACAATATCACAATCATTCATTATAATTTTGATTGCATTAAAATTACTGTTTAAAAAATGTAAACAAAGCAATGGCCAGAAATCCACACAACATCTGGTCATAAGCTGTGCAGATTTGAAGGAGTCTACTGTATTATATTGAAACATGTCAGTTTTTTAATCAATCATACATATATTTCCTGGCTTGTGTGGGCCCATAGGGACAGAGGGGCTTCTGCCTCTGTGCTGTGTGCTGGAGATGCCCTCAAAAATGGTGTAAGATTGAGTTTAACACACACAGCATGGGTCTCTATATTGCAGTCAATGTTGTATTTTTACTCTCTTTTATTTAACTTGTTTTTATATGTAAAGAAAGAATTTTGTAATTGATTTTTCACTCTTTTTTTGATATTCTAGAATGATTAAAATTATGCTTGTGTATTTCCAATGACAATATGCCATTTTAATATTTTTAGAACTTCATTATAAATTGATTCTAAGGCATTTTTGTTCTACCTAGCCGCAGGTGATAAATCTCCAAATAATCTTTGTTATTACAACTATGTATGAATTACAAAAACAATGCAGTTAATATGCACCAAGCCATTTACGTCAAAATATGTTTAGTGGCTGTGAAACTGCAACAATGAAATATTTGGAACAATAAAAAAATATATATATATGAATAGAAAATAACTTTTTATTTTTTAAGTTTCCTAATTTTTATTGATTATTTTTAATTATTAATGATAATTTATTTTATTTTATTTTAATATTTCTTATAAACAATGATTTTTTTTTTAAATTTATTACCGTATATACTCTCATTAGTCAACCCCAAAATTTGAGAGATATAACATGTCCATCCATTCGAATAACAATATTTAATAATAGATATAACAGTAGTAATCTTGGTCTTAATTTAATTTTAATCAAGGAAGATTAATATGAATTCTGCAATCAAATAGGGCTGAAAAAAAAACGTTTTTTTTTTTTTAAAAGCCTAACCCATGTGGGTTTTATTGGGGGGGGGGGGGGGTTGGTTTCTTTCGGGTTTTTGTAGTTTTTTGCTGCACGTTTCTTTGAACAATGCCAACTATGTTTAATTACTTACTTGTTATGATTCTATTATATATGTAAGATAAAATTTGAATTAAATTTAGATTTTCAGACATCTTTGCATAAAAATTAAAAATGATTTGAAAGAACTGCAAGACCCAACCCTGATCAAATTAATATAATCCAAAGAACTTGCATTTTTAATTTTTTATGACTACATAGGGAAAATGACTATAGTGTATAGGTTATAATTCATTTTTTTAATAGTACATAGAAAATGTGTTCATAATGTATTATGTATTTTTGCAGTTGTGGCTGTATTTAATATTTAAATTTTACTTATGATTTGTATAGAATTACAGACGGACAAATTTTCATTTTTACATATTAGATAATGAATGATAAAAAATAGTCATTTTTCCTTTTGGATAATTTTAATTTGCTGATGTTTGGGTTTTGCGGTTCCTTCAAATCATTTTTATCTTTTTATACAAAGATGTCTGAAAACCTAAATTTAATTAAATTTTTATCTTACATGTATAACAGAATCATAACAAATAAGTAGTAATTGAAAATAAATGATACTCTGCAGCAAAAAACTCGTATAAACCAATAAAACCCACTTTTATGTGGGTTAAAAATTATATGCAACCTATTAATTATATGCAAAATTATATTCCAAATTATATGCAAAAACTTAGTTTTTTTTAAAAAGCCCACCCAGGTTTTTTTGGTCGGGTAGGTGGGCAGACAGCCCTGATGAAAACTATTCCAAAATACTGATAATAAAATGGAATTATTTTCATTCCTTTAAAATTTTGGTGTTTATTTACACGCGAGTACATACAGTAGAAGATCTTTATAACGCAATTCTCCAAATAACGCACAACTTCTCAGATGTAAACAATGATTTTTGCAGTTAAAAAGCACCTGCATTTTCACATTGTAAAATATTGCTACTCTCTAGGGGACTAAATTTGATACATTAGTTCAACTTTATCTTCTAACTTAAGACCTTTTTATTGAAAAAATGCTATTATTACAATAAACATTTTCAAAAATGTCTAATATAAGGGATGGTTGTGTCAGTTATATTTGGATCATGTTTATAAAGTAAATTTAACAATGTCTGACCTATATCATGCAAAAACTTATAATTTGGATAACTCTTGGTAACAAGAATGCAGTATAAAGATATTCTAATGTATTTTGATGTGTTTCAGACATATTTGGCCATGTTTACAAGGTGAATTTAATGATGTGACCCATATAACGCAAAATTCTATATAATGCACAACCTTGCGTTTTTTGGTTTGCGTTATAAAGATCTTCTACTGTATAGTAATTAATTTATGATTATATGTTATAAAAAATAGTTTAGAAATCCTGTATAACAGTTTAAATAATATTTTCTCCTGTTACTATATTTTAAAAGATAAGTAGAACAAATATTATATATATTTTAAATAAATTCACATATTCATGCTATTTATCAAGTAATACATCAAAGCAGTGATTTTTCAATAGTTGGGGTCTTTGTAAAATTAATGCATTGTAACAGATTTTTTTTTTTTTTTTTTTAAAGACATAAATTGTAGTCGTGAAATTAGGTGTGATTCTAAAGATAAACATTGAATGCTTATAAAAGTGTACTTTTTTAGAAACTATTTTTACTTTTATTATCTTCATAAAGAATTTTAGTTTTGAAAATTCACTTTAATTTGAAAATGCCTTTTTGAATATTATGTTCAAATTTTGTAAGTAGAAAAAAAAAAAACTGAAGTGAAATTTTAAAATTGTAAGTTTTCAGTTTGTAAGTTAAGTAGTTGGTTTGCAATTTTGTTTTCTGATTTATAAAACCATTAAACAATAAAGTTGTGAGTACTGTGTGATTTTAGCACTAACTATTAGATACAGTAGACTTCTTCAAATCCGCACATCATCGAATATGTAAACAATAGAACTTTCAGTTCAGATGTAGGGACAAAATTACAGACTTTTTTATTTTTATATAATTCCATGTGTATTTTAATATGTAACTCTTGTTAATGTGACTGAACTCTTCCTTGTTCATGAAGGAAATAGCATAAATTTATTTCTGAAAAATTCGAGATATTGCTGATATCACTGGTAATTGCAATCTTCTTACCAAATATATTTATGTATTAATCAAGCTTTTTTGGTTATTAAGTCTGGCTAAACCTGAAATAAAACTTTTTTTATTTTATGATTTTGATATGCATTAGTAGGGTACCTTTGTGAGGCAAGTTTGGTTGAATAATTCAAGAAAAATGTATTTATAATCTTTATTATGTATATTTAATTATGCATTATTATTTACTTGACGTTTACTTTTAATAATATAATTATTTTTTAAATTATCTTAATTTATATTATTTCAATTTATTATTTTACTTAATTATTATAATATTTTACTATAAGTAAGCATTCATTATAATTTCGATTGCATTATTACATTCAAATTACTGTTTAAAATATATAAACAAAGAAAGCAATGACCAAAAATCCGCTCAAATTCTGGTCCCAAGCTGTGCAGATTTGAGGTAGTCTATTGTATTAATATAATAAAGTAAAAATATTTCATTTTCAAGCTGAAATTTTGGTGAATAAATTCAAATCTCCCATTTAAAATTTGTTTGTGAAAAAAAAAAAAAAAAAGCTATAGCAAATTATAAATTGTTAAAGTACTTGGTCGGATTGTAATTTTGGTTCATTGTACTTTTCTAGATAGTGTGGAAATGAAGTTTGAAGGAACAGAAACCACTCTAGCTGCATTGGAAAGGTGATTGCAGAATTTGACGACAGGATAGAAACACTTTTCAAATGAGAAGAAGATGACTAACAAGAAATAGATGATTTGTCGAAAAAATTTTTGTTAAATAATAAATATGATTAATAATAGTTTGTAAATAAAAAAACATTTAATTCTTTTTTGTAATTAATAAATTTTATTTGTTATACATGGTAAGTTTTTATTTAAATTCTAAGAATTGACTTCTAATTTTTGTATTATCATTTTTAAAACTAGTATCCAATGTTTAAGATATTTCAATAAAATGCAATTTATAAAATAAATTTACAAACTTTTAAAATCACCTTGTAAATTTTATCTTAGAGAAAAACAGTTGATAAAAATCGACTCATATAAAATCTATCTAAAATTAGAATTTTTAACGAAATATAAATTCTGATGATATTTAAATGCTAAGTTTTTAGATTTCTAATTATTTCAAATGCCTTACTTATGTGCAATTGAGAGAATTTATCAATTTGAATTTCTAAAATGTATTTTATATCTCCCCCCCCCCCTGACTCAAAATGAGCAAAATCATAGACAGAGACGCGCTGGCTCTGTCCAGCGCGTCTCTGTCTATGATTTTGCTCAGCCTTGCTTTTTCTAGCACGCTGTTCCTTTTGCACTGAAGAAGAATCTCGCTAGTAGATTCGAAACAGCTGTTTACTGCTTTTCATATGTTATTTGTGCATTTTAAACGTTGGTTTTTCTGCTTTTTAATAAAGTCAATACTCACATTTTTCTGACGAAGAAACTTTTTAAAACAAATCTAGAACAAAAATATTATTGTTTTATACAGAAGAAACGTATTTTGAATTCTTCAGAGAGACTTAAGTCTCTTTTAATTTTGAAACTAATAATTTTACTTAATAACTACTTACTAATTACTTAATAATTTAGATTTAAAATTTTGAAACTAATAATATAAACTGATTTCTTAATTTAGGAGTAATTAAAAAAAATTAGTTTGGTTTAAAAACACAACAGGTAAATTTATTGTTTTCAAATAAATTTTGCCAAATATTTGCTTTTTTTCTTTTGCAAGTTTTATAAATAAATGAAGATTAATATTTATGGGAAAAATGAAAAGAATAAACCATTTTAGCTACATGTTATGTTTTTAAATTATAGTTAGATTATATTGGTCTTATGAAAGCATATGATAATGTTCCAATCGCAAAATTATGGAATGTATTAAATGAAATGGACATAAATCCACGTATTATTAGAACAATTCAAGAACTTTACAGACAATCAAAAGCAAAGATTAAAATGGGCTAAAGATTATCAAAAGGCTTTATAACAGATAAAGGACTCAGACAGGAATGCTGTATCTCCCCAACACTTTTTAAATGTTATGTTGAAGAAGCACTGAAAATTTGGAAGGCGAAATGCAGAGAAACGGGACTTAACATAAATGGAACATCAATTTTTACTCTACAATTCGCAGATGAACAAGTTATAACTGCAAAAAGTAAGAATGGTCTAGAGAAAATGGCAGTAAAATTAAGGAAGAATATGAGAGATGGGGACTTCACATGAACGTCAGCAAGACCGAAAACCTATGTATAGGAGGAAATCTAAATAATAACATAAAAATAGAAAGTTGTAAGCATTATAGGTATCTAGGTGTAGCCATTAATGGATAAGGAAGAGACTCACAGGAAATTAAATACAGAATTTTTCAGGGGAGAAAGGCTGTAAAACTATTAAATTCTATTTGGTGGAGTAAGGAGATCTGCAGGAAAAAAAAGTATAATATATACAACTCTATTGTAAAGAGCATATTGTTTATATATAGCAAAAGGATGGAGAATTATGGAGACAGAAAGAAAGAAATTAGCTGCAGTAGAAATGGATGCCCTAAGGAGATCATGCAGGTTATCAAGAATAGAAAGAATAAGAAATGAAAGAATATAGGAAATGATGAAAATAAAGGGAGCCATATTAGATGATATTAAAAAAACAATTAATCTGGTATGTGTAATGTAGTTCAGTACCGGGTTCGAATTGCACAAAAAAAACTCCAACTAATAATTTTACTGGAAACATGACATTTTATTTAAAGTTATGGTGAATCATACAATAAATTGGGAACGCAGTAAAACGGGAAAGAGAGCCCGTAACACAAATTGGGCCTGAGGCGCAATTCGTAATTAAATCCTTTAGAGATGGTGGTCAGCAGAGAAGTGACAGATTCGCTAGAAATCAGATACATTGGTGGTATACAATATCGCCAATTTACAAACTTATTGACGCCAGAATAAAAGAGACAAAGCATTGGCGAGAGATTTTGCAGAAAATAATGTGACAGCCCCCACAGCATTACCTATCGGGATGTACGACAACCCTACTGTATTTCATGTAAGAGCGCCATAAGGTATGGATTTGTTTACTTTCACACCAACGAACTGAGATTAAATAGAAAGCATGTGCTAAGATAAATGAAATATATTTGAAACCGCAATTGCCATAAAATACTTTTTTTATTCTGTATTTCTTTTTACCCTATCAAATTCTAACTGCAATTAAGAATCTTATTTACAACGCAGATAAAATACGATAAAAGGAAATGTAATGTTAAAAAGACAGCTGCAGTTAGGTTTTTGTGTACTTGATTACTTTTAAATAAAGACCGTTAAAAAAATAATTATTATGCAAGAATGGAATTTTGAATAACTAGAAAATGAAATCATAAATCTTTGTACTTGAACATGTTGAGTTAAGTTTGTTGGGAAAAGGAGAGAGAAAAAATAAAAAATATATAAACATGTAGATAGAACTACGTATTGTTTTAAGAAAAAGAATTAATTTAATGATTTCACATGTTCAAAGTAGATTTTGATTAATGGGGGGCTGGAAAATGATATATAGTAGAGAAAGCTGCCACAATTGGAATAAAAGTTAGCTTTGCAATATCGGCCGATCTGGTGTTTACCGACATTGCGAAATCGCTGTTACCGATATTACTGTACTGCCTGGGTTGGGGCTCCTACCAAGACCCCAATTGGCGCGGGGCTCAGGGAACCGCCCGTTTCTCGATGGTTGCGCTGGCCCTGACTGTGACGTCCCGAGAATACTGCCCATTAAAAATAATTTTCCCGTTTTATAAGGCTTTCAGACAAACAAAATTATAAGAAATTAAATGGAATAAAATGC
The DNA here is from genome assembly GCA_963932465.1 of Maratus speciosus. Lineage (NCBI taxonomy): Eukaryota > Metazoa > Arthropoda > Arachnida > Araneae > Salticidae > Maratus > Maratus speciosus. The sequence goes on from OZ010790.1 coordinate 506,903,557, forward strand.
GTGTGTAACAGACGTATCTTAAAAAAAGAATAATAATAAGTACCTGTATAAAAGACAAAACTTCTCTAAAACATTTTTTCCCCAGTCCCATCCGATTCCGTCTTAACAGGTATGATTGAATAAATGATGCGGTAACTGTGTGTTATGAGAAACATCTGTTTAAAACGGAATTTTTCCGATCGCTTGCGATTCCACCTTAGCAAGTTTTATAGCATCTCACTCTTCCCCCACCAAACGCTGCCATATTTTCAGTTTCAATCGCATTTATATGGAACGAAATCTTTTAAATATACTAAACAACCATTACACTATGTTAATAAGCAAAAATAAACAAAATTTTCAATATTATTTTATTTAAATAATTAGAAAAAAAACATGAAAACAAATGATTCTCAACGTTACAATGTTAAACAACATCAGACTCACGTGTGACGTGTCCAAAGTCTTTGGACGTGTCTTCGAAATAATCCATACATTATTTAATTCGGAATAATAATTATTATTCTGGACTTACCGCACTAAAAGTTTAGTAAATCAAATGAAAAATAAATGATTCCGGAGCACGACGATGTAAAATAATGAGTTCTAAGACAAATCTAAAGGTGCGTTTTCACTGGTCGTTCTAACGACCTAAAAATCCTCAGCTACCCAAAACCTTAACCTAAGAGCGTTTTCACTGGTTACAGATAAACCCTTACGCCAACCAATCAAAGGCAAGTTTTTACTGCGCAAGCGTCTACAGTCTACAGATCAATCAGCTGTCTCAGTTATAAACAACACGAGATAAAAGATAATTCCTCTTGTCATATTAGTAGCAAATATTTGATGTCAAGCACACAAGTTGTATGTGTTCAATAAAAAACAAAAGCAAACACTTTGTATAGAGTATAATCGCAAATTTTGACAGGTTTTCGCCGCTAAAGGGTCTTGAAAATAATGCCTCACAAATCAATGCCTATACAAGCTCTTGTTATGCATAATAAAAAATCAACGAAACTTATTATTACCTTGTGAATTCAAACAATAATTTTTTAAATAATGACGCTCGTGAATCTAAAGATTTAGAAATAATCCAGACGGTCATTTTATCTGTCAGTAGTTTTGATACCATATAGCTCGCATCTAAAATTATTTTTTAGCTTTTCTCATGACAAATTAAAAGCCTAAATATGTGTTTCTGATATTCATTTCAGTGCTGTGCTCATTATTTGTACATATGTATTTTGTGGCAGTGCAGTTATACACTGAAATAAATAAAATATTGTTTTTATTTAAAAATTACTGTTAATAAATCATAATGTTTTAATGATTAATTTTAAAATTCAGAGGTAATTTTTCACTTCAGAGATACAGTGATGAGTGAAATACTTTACTCAAAATTGTTATTGTACATGGGGCTGCTTCAAAGTACATTTTAATTAAATATGTGTTGGTTGATTCCTATATTATATTATAAGTACATTATCATATTAGAAGAGTTAGCAAAATGCGTAGTGCGTGCCTGCCTGGGTAAATATTTAATTTTATTATTTGAAGAGCTCGATTGATAAAGGTGTTAAGTGATACTTTCAGAAAATCAACTAATAAATTGGATAATTACAATGTTTTTACTGTCAAATGTCTCTTTTATCAATAAAAATCTCTGTGAGTATTTTTTTTTTTTTTTCAAATAGTAATTTAACAGATGGTAGAGGATCATTGATTATCTTCAATCACATGATCAACTCTTTTCCTTTTTTTTTTTTTAAATGTCATACACTGCTTTTATCATCTAAGCTCTTCAGTTATTAGCACTCTATAAAAATAATCAGGCTGTATTAATATCCTGTGTTAGAGGCAAATAATTTGATTGGCGATGACACTGATGGACACAATGGATATTTCTCGTATTATATCATTACTACAATTAAAATTATCCAATGTAGGTACACATCTACTTTTTGTATGTAAAAAAAGAACTTCACAGAAAAAGGCAAAATAAATTATAGATAACCATAATAAATATTTAAAATTGTAAATATTACTTTATAATTTTACATTAGGGGTCTATGGCAGTTTTTTTTTTTTCTTGTGTTGGTACCCATTTTTTTTTTTTTTTTATGGATTTGAGAAAAATAAACTTTTGTAACAAAAAATCTGGCATTTAAAATTCCTTTGCCCTCCCCCCTCTTTCTGAAATTTACTTTTCTTGTGAGTTTGTTTTGTTTACAAATTACCCACATCTTAAATCCTTACAATTTTTTTCATATAGTTTGAAGTCACTTTTATGGAAAATAATTTTGTGAAGAGTTTCTGTTTTTATTTAGGAGAATTTTGTGAAGGAGTCACAATGTTTGCCTTGAGCAATTCGCTGGTTCTGTCAGTAGGTCATAAAAAGGATACTTCAATGTTAGTTGGGTGTAAATCTTGCAATATTTTTTCCTTTCAGCAATAGAACCTTTTATTTTTCATTTGTGTGACTTAAAAACAACGCCTTGATGCTGAAATACATATTTTGGTTTGTTGTATTTAATTTATTCTTTTTTTTTTAATGAAATGAATGAAAATTTTATATTTTAAAAGAAATTAATAATTCCTGTAGGAACGATATTTAACGATTTATCTGATGTGCTTGGCTGACATAAAGTGCCCAAAAGTGTTGTGAATTTAAACAACAGGATCAAACGGCATAACAAGGATTACACTATTAAATATCTCTCCATCCATAACATGCAAATAAAACACATTCTATTATCTCTCAGCTAGTTTAAAAATTAAAATATGAAAAAAGTTGTTGCATTGTTACTGGACAAGTATAAACGTAAAAATAGGGTTACTTGTGTTTATTTGGGCCAGGATATTTATTTATCCGGGCCAGGTAAAGAGATTTCCAAAAATGGTTGTCAATTGTCAGTTTTGTTTATCATTGTCAATTGCCCATGTTGCTCAAAATGGTAATTTAATACAAAATATCGTTAAAAAGAATAAATAATATAAAAGCAAACTGGAATAATACAAAACAGCAATTTAGTATACATCTATTAAATACATAACATCAAAATGATGGCTTTTAGCAATAAATGATATTAACGATGGTAGTTTTATTTTGAGCGATTAATTATGCTCACCAGAATGAATATAATATATTATGTCTATATATGTATATATATAGTATGCTATATCATATTATATAGTTATATGTATATAAATATTTCTGTCATCGCCTTTAATAGGGCAACTATATAATATGCACTTAAAATGAAAAAAAAGTATATAATAATAAGGGGTTACTGTAATATTTTTGGCACAGTGAGTATGACCTGGACCGAATAATACACAAGTATCAAAAATAGTTTTTTTTTTCTTTAACCACCACCCCTAAAGCATTCAATATTTATAAAAATCATGTCTAATTTCAAGACTGCAAATTATGTTGGTCCAAAAAACTTGTTACAATACATGAATTTGGCATGACTCTAATTATTGAAAATTTACCGGTTTGATTTACACTTGTTATCAAGTGTAAATCAAACCGGTGAATTTATTAAAAAAATTAATTTATTAAAAAAAAATTACACTTGCTGTATATTTTTTTTTTCAGATATGACAACAGGAAAGGGGAAAAAAGCATTTTTAAAACTATGTATTCAGAATCTTTAAATTGTTTTCTTAACTTATAATTTACTTAATATTAAGCTATTAATTGATAAAAGCAGATTTAAAAAAATACATATTACTCATTTTTTATTTACATTTTATTTTCTACAATTAAGAGTTTTAAAATATTTTGTTGTTACTATTTCAAAGCGAGTTGGCATATTTTATTGGTGTGTTGTTTGGAGCATAATTAACTCTGTTGTAACTTGTAACTATAAAGAATGTTTGGTGATTTATCACCTGTGGCTAACTCAAAAATGCCGTAAAATTCATTTCTTATATGACAATAAAGTTCCTTAAAATATTATCGTCAGAAGCACACTTGTGTACATATTTTTTATAATTCTGGACTATCAAGAAGTGAGTAAAAAATCTATTATATAATTCTAGCTTAACATATTTACAAGTTAAATAAAATAGTGTAAAAAGATTAATAGTTAAATAAGTTAATTAATAATTAAAAGACAAATTCACAGTTTAATGATAATACAGCTCACACTTCTTAAAAAAATACAAATGAATTCTACTAAAGTAAACAGTGGATTTAACAAGAAAAAGATATTGAATTGGGTTCAGCAGTGACCCGGAGCTGAACAATTTTTGATGCTCCAGCTCTGCTCCTGGATAAAATACTGTGGCTCTGGCAACTGCTCCAACTCGGCTCCGACTTTGCGCTTTTGAGTTACAGATTTTAATTTACACATTTAATTTTTTGCTCACGAATTCTTTCTTCCTACTTTACCTTCATTAAAGATCTGACAAAATGCATTTTTCTTCTCATCAAACTTGAAATGCTTGTTCAGAAAATATGACATCTTTTAGCTTTTACTTTTAAACTAGAAAGTTTGGTGGAATTTTAAACACAAAAATCTTAAAATTCTTCCACACTTTTCAAACAACCAAAATTGTACAACTACACATGTAAACAACTGGCGGCCATATTTGTTTTCAAATAGTTTTGTCACTTAGCTCAAGTAGAAAGAAGAAGTGAAGTAGTGTTACCATGTTTTTGTGGGAAGTTTTCCATCTCTAATAAAACAAAAAGCTCAAAAAATGTTATAATTAAAATACTGAATAACGATGTAATTAAAATATTTTAAGACTGAAAAAAAAAAAAAAAGATTTAAAGGAATATTAAAAACTAAAGGAGCCTGGGGCAGGGGGAAATCTTGATGTATACATGATATATATCTGATATTTATTTTCAAAATATCATGAAGTTTGATATTTTCATATATCTGACTGACACTAATTTTCAAAATATTGCATATGATATTTTCAGTCAAAACAAGTGTAAATGAATTTTTTGATATTTCCAGTCGAAAAAAGTGTAAATGAATTTTTTAACTGTTGTTGATTGTGTCATTCTGTAGTTAAGAAATTTTGCTTTGGCAGGCTGTTTTTAGCTTCCCCACCTTCTGTAAAAAAGTCTTTTCCAAGCTTTATATTTCAAGCTGAATTTTTAAATCTAGAATGTAGAACTGATAATTATGTGAGACAATATTTACTATAAAAGCTATTTAAAGATAAACTGTAAAATTTAGAGAAGTTATTTATAGCTTCATTAGAATCTTTTCTGCTTTTGGTTTTCTTTAGTTTAAGGCTGTTCTTAACTGCTCTGCTCAACAAGCGCAAATCGTTTTGACATAGTTAAAAATTCATTTTTTAACGGAAACATATAAAATTGGAAAGCCTGGCCATGGAAATGATTTGGAATAGAACTGTTTTTCCATTTTTGGATCCATCCATTACCTATTGAGTTATAAGCAGGGTTGTAATTTTAACCGGTCAAAATTGATTTTGACCAGGACACTGGATAAAAGTGGTTTTAACCGTCCAAAATTGGTCAAAAGTGGTCAGAAATGGTCAAAACTGTTAAAAATGGTCTTAATTTTAATAATTATTTTTTCTTTGCAATTAAAAGTAACTTAATAAGTAATAAAAGTAACAGGCAGTTAAAAAAATAATACACTGATAAGTTAAGGAAGCTCATTAGTAAAATATGCTTATGCAATACAATAAGAAAGCTAGATCCATAATTGCCCTATCATTGTTAATAGTGTATCAACAGGGAAAAAAAATCGTTCTTCCTTTCAGCTGTTGATACAGGAGCATCTAAGAAATCTGCCCAGTATTGTTTAAAACTAGCAGCTGATGCTAAAGAAGAGGTAGAAAACAAGTTCAGTTTGCTTGTAAAGTAAGAAGTTTTGTAAGTGACAATGAAAACAAGATGAAACGCATGAGAGGATTTTCAAAATGCATATAGAGACGAACTGTTTATTTCTTATGGATGTGCTGCACAGAGTCAGATAATATAGACGAACACGAGAACGCTGTTCGCAGAAAATTTTCAAAGTTTGCAGACAGTTCTGATGGTTTCTTTTACAAATTTCTTCATTAAAAAAAATTATCAAGACCCCGGGGGAGAATCAGTGCGAGGCCCGTCGCAGACTCTTGAGAAGGTCTGCAGACTATTTTTCAACTGGAGGAAAAAAAAGTTATCTAGAAATTATTTGCCATGTACCATGGTACAGTATTTTTTAGAAGAAGTGCCGCGGCATATATATTTATAAAACTTAAAAATATTGTAAGTGTGGCGCTTATGCCGGAACGGCAGGTACGATGCTTTTTTTTTCTCCTGCTAGGGCCGGTAGCAGAAACAGTGTAGCACTGAAGCAGGTGCTGCAGATTATTTTAGGCTTTGCAGATTAATTTAACAGATTAAAAATAAATTTTGTGTTAAAAAGTAAATGTTAAATGTTGATCTCTTTTAAATAAAGTTTATTTGGTTGGAAAGTTTTGCGATTGTTTAGCGTTTCTCTGCGATTTGCGGCAATTTTTTTTACATTCGAAAGGGCAATTCAGTTTTAATATCTTAGTAAATATTATCCTCTTTTCAATAAAGTTTAATTCAGAACCCCCCAGTTGAGTGCATGTAACATAATGCGAGAGATTGGAAAGAGGACTTTTTCATTTTTGCTGTTAGCAGTGATGTAGGACTCAGGAGGGGCGTGGCATTTTTTTGCAGAAAATTTTTAAGAAATTATTTGAGTTCGCAGACAGTTTTACATTTTATCTAAGTCTGGTGCTGCACATTACTTGAATCTTGTAGGACAAGATATTACAAACACAAACAAAGTTAATTCAATAATGAAGCATGTTATTGAAATGAAAAATTGCAGATGAGCATGAAGATAATATTGATAACATTGTTAAAATCATTAACAACGTATACAAAGAAGTAAAACATTTATAAAATCAACTTAAGCCTATTTCCCTTGCTTTAGATAAACTTAAAAAAGAAGATGCTACTATATCTGATGTATGCGACGAATGGTTAAGATTGCTAAAAGAAAAAGATCTTGAAACTTATTCTAAAATGATACAGTCTCGATAAAAGAGCTTGTGTATAAAAAATAATTAAAACATTTGTGTTGTATCTTGGTGTTGTTATTTATGTTATGGCTTTTTTAAATTTGGTATTTGCTGGTGTTATGTTACTTATATGATGACATTTTTAACAAATGTTAACTTTGTTTTTAACATATGCTAGTAAAATATATTTGATTAGTAGTAAATAAATTGAATAGTCAATTTCAGTGGTCAAAATGGTCAAAATTGATTTTGACCAGGACGGTTAAAACCGGTTAAAACCACTGGTTAAAACCACCATGGTTAAAACCGAGACAACCCTGGTTATAAGCGAATTCAATTACATGACAAACCCGTTTTCCACCTGCTCTTGAGTGCTCTTTCTCCCTTCGCATGAAAATTCGGTTCAAAACGCCCACTTTGACACTCATTTCTGAAAGATCTATTGTGTTTGCAAAAAAAATGGAAAAAACAGCTCAATGACATAGTTTGTACATAACAACATGCTACAGTATATAAAATTCAAAATAATGCTAAAATCAATTAAGAGATGTCAGCACTGTACAACACTGGTATCATTCATACTTGGAAAAATATCTCACCTGCATCAGAAGAGAAAAATTTGCTAGAAGCAGGGCATAGCTTTTTTTTTTTTTTTCATGTGGGAGGGGAGGGAGTGTATTCTAAACATTTTATGAATCTAAGGAGAAGAGGAATTAAAAGGTATTTCCTCATTCATTGGTTTTGTGAATAATGGAAAACATAATAATATAGTACTTTTGTATTTGCTTGTCTTCTAGATTATAAAAAGGAATTTTTTTTTTAAATGTAAAAATAATATACTTCCTCTTCAAAGAAGAGGATGTCTTCGATCTAAAGAAACATGTTATGATAATTTAGATATCTATATATGTATTATTCTTATTTATAAAATACTACAATATGAAAATATTTTAAATGGTATGAAAAATAAATACTGTAATGAAAGAAATGTTTTAATTCTATATTCAAGGAAATTTTTCTAGAAGAGTATAGTCTTGTTTTAAAAAAAATCAGTTCTTATACTTAAAAATATGCAAAAAAGACTTTGCACTCCATCCATTTCTTTTTAAATTAAGAGTTGCAAAATTTAATTTCATTCTTCTTAGTTTTTTTAATTCATCAGTATGATCAATAGGTTAAGGCTTCCATCCTTTCATGCAAAGACACTCACAAGCTAATGTTAAACCTATGGGAAGATTCTTTAAAAAAATATTTGTTGCATCATAAAAAATATAATGCATCATTTCCCATTCAAATTAATTTAAATAATATAATTTATTTCAATTTTACAACTTAAATTAACATTTTCAAACACCTAATTTCTAATCACAAGTTTTAAACTTATAATGTAAATTTTAATGATAAATAATTCAATATTTCCTTATTTTTCAATGTAAACATTATCTCTTATTAAGATTATTTAAGTGCAATTAGTATTTTATTATATTTCAGTAATTTAACTTTCAAATTTCTTTCAACATACATCGCGAATGTGTAAACACATCGGAATTTTCTAAGTCTAAAATATAAAAAATGGAAATCTTTTATTTATCAATATTTCCCTTTTAAATCATATTATGTGGATAGAAATATTTATTTCTAGCCGATTGCAAAATTTTCAGTGACTTGTGGTAAATACTTTGGCAGAAATACGCAAAAATGTATTTTCTATCTTTTCTCATTTTTAATTTCGGCGCGCGACGCCATGAGATCATTCTTTCCGACATTTTGAAAGTTCCAGCAAGAAGGGTATTCCCCTTTGCCAAACAGACGCTTAGCTCAAAACCGGACGTCTGCTAAATCGTTTAACATTCCTTTTGGAACACGCACGTTCTGTGTGACGTCAGGCGCGGGGAGGATAGGCGTTTTTAATTGGCTGGCGCGCTCTGTAATGGCTTTTCATGTTTGAAACTCTTCTGGAAAAGTCATCATTCTTCACCAGGGAGCCGTTGGAGCAAGTAACTTGTGGGGGCTGCGACGCCGTGCTTTTTTAGCCGGTTGTTGCGGCAGAGGAGTTCGGCGAGCGAGTGAGAAGAGATCGACGTTTTTGTTAGGCCTTGGCGGCCGTATATCATCTAAAGGAAATATAATATTTTACTCTTCAAGAAACATTTCTAAGTAAATTTCATGGAACATTATTTGGAAGCCCTGAATTGTTCTGCTCATCGACGTTTTATTATTCTTCGATTCTTCTTTGCTATAAAAATATGAATTGAACATCTGTTTTTTTTGTCGATGCAATAAATAGTAAATTGCCTATGTAAAGAACCGAAATCGTCAAAATCTGCATTTCTGAAAGAAGTTCTCAAACTTCCTATTTCCAATTTTCCAAATCCGTAACTTCTCATTCGCTTCAGATTCGCATTGAATAAAAAGAAATAGAATCTACATTCCCGAAGGAGGATTGTCGACAGCATGTATCCAGTTTTCCAAATACAAGAGTCCTTCTACGTCCCTAGTTGATCTTGACTTTACACTCCTGAACTTTAAGCCCTAGTTTAACTTTACATTCCTGAACTTTAATCCCTAATTTAACTTTACATTCCTGAACTTTAATCCCTAATTTGCAAAAAGAAATATTACGTAAACTTCTGCTTTTTCTTAGATGATAATATGTCTCTAATTGTCTAAAATTATAGTAAATTTTACATTCACTTTGATAATCTTTACATAATTCATAATGTAAGAATGCATTCAAATCAGCAAGTTTTATATATGTTTAAATAAACGTCATTTGTGAATTATCTTTCTGTGTTCAAGTACTTGGGTGAGTGTTTACTTTTCTTTATTTCTTTTCAGCTACGATAACTAGTAAATATAATTTTATTTGATCTTATATAATTTAAAATAATTCTTAAAAAACACATTAAGCGATGTCAACCACTTACGTCATCGGCTGTAGTGTAATTTTGAGCTTATGAATCGGAATTAATTTTTGTTCAATTCAAACTTTGGATTGAATTTCACTCTCCGATTCATTAAGCCCAACTTTACAGTACAATATTATTTACATTTCAATATATATATATATATATTTTTTTTTTTTTTTTTTTTTTTTTTTTTGTCATCAGATAGCTGTAAATTTCTACATTCGATTTTTATTTTTTTAATTTTGCTTGCAGTTTTTTTTTTTTTTTTTTTTAATGAGGACATTTTTACGTTTAGAACAGGTTCCTAAAGTGAAAGAAAATTAATTAAAAAATCTGCAACCAAAAGTAAAAAATGGTGAATGCATGATATATTAATATATTGTACAGCCATTTATACATGTCTGCAAATTCTGAGCCAACATTTACATTCAGTACAAAGTGGTATCCATCTAAAGGAAAAGAACAGAATATTTCTGTCAATGCCACATGCTTTTATAATTTGTTTTCACCTCCACATTATTTATAAATATTCTGTTCTATTTGAGTAGTCTAATAAAAAGATGCTTTAATTTTTTTTTTTTTTTAATGCTTGCTTATATTAGCATGTTTTCTTAAACAATAATCGGTTAGCCAGGTGCCAGTGTTATATATGCATAATATATATATATATGTGTGTATATATACAACATATACATATATGTATATATAACACTGGCGCTGCGACTAACCAAAAAATACCCAATAATCTAATTTTATATTAAAGTCTTTATTTTAATCTAAGCGATTGTTCTAATTTACGTAATTGATAATTACTAAATCCCTTAAAAAATAATGTTTTGAATCAGAAAACATTAAATTGAATTTACTCTTACATTGCAGTACATAATAGAACATAAAAAAAAATTTAAGCAAAAAGTGACTTACTTTTCATAAAGATAGGCAATAAAGCAAAATATAAGTAATCTTCAGCAAAATATAGGTAATCTTCAGCAAAATAAAAAAGAAGCGTAGCTTCCACATCCATGCAGAATATAAAATGTGTTTTAGCCTGCAAGTTTGCATCCAAAGGACTAAAGATTATTTCTAACCTAATAGTCCCCCAGGCACATTCCAACGGGCCAACACAGAAGTAAGGAACCAACAAGCTGCAACTCTACTAGAAATTAGTTGACTTTGCTGCTTTCTGTACCGATCGTCAAAATGTTAGTGACAATAACTGATGCTGCTGATGAACAGATAATACTGCTTAACATCTATTCACACCATCCTTGTTGCATTTCTATCAACTGTAGCAGCTAAAGCAACTAGCAAATTAAAAGAGAAAATAATGTAATACATGCATACATATAATATTTAAAAAATGAAAGACAAAATGTAATAAAACAAATATTTGATTCAAACGTTAAATGTTGATTTTTTGTTAAAGTACTACTCAAAATCAGACATGGGAAACTGAAAACAGCTGACTATATATGTATTTGTTAAAATAGTATAGGGTGTAACATTAACGAAAACCTCATAAAAGAATTTTATCCTAAGCAATGATTTAGTATAAAATTACACATGCTTTCACTTAGATTAGGCCTAAATTCCATCAACTGTCATGAGACTTTAAACTACATTTAAATACAAAAACAGTTACATAATCAGGGTTACCACATCAAGCAAAATAACGACACTTTGGCATTGGCGTCAGAAAAAATTGTGCCAATATGGGACGAATATGACATCTGTACCGATTATCCTACCTGCACATACTTAAAATTGTTTTGGTGGACTTTAAAATCTTTCTGCAAAAGATTAAACTTATAAAACATACCTCTAATTATAAAAATGTTTGTCAACACAATTTTAATTTATGAAAGATTACCTTACCTCCATTAATTTTTTTCAATATTATTTGAAACATACCAGTTTATTTAGATACCTTATACAATGTGACAGTATTTATATTTAGGTTTTTTTTTTTTCTTTTGCAAATAACATGCTTTAAAAATCCCCGCTTTCAATCTAAGTTTTAAAATTTTCCTAAAGATAAAGGCTTCACATTTAAATTTTTCTTTTTTTCTGCATTTATAATTATTAACAAAACAATAACACTACAAAGCAATCGAAGAATCAAAATTTAACAACCCTTGTTTATAATTTTAAGCTACTTTCTAATTGACCAATCAAAGTGTATAATTACAAATTCAATCGTATAACTTTCAGATTCATTAGCACACTTAGAGAATATCAAACAATTTCAATACAAAGTTAAGGGAGCATTAATTCTGATCAAAGTTACAGGATTTATGGGTAAACTCTAGTGGAATAAAACTTAAATGCCTATCATACTATGCCTACATACGAAAACATTGCTCAATTAGCAACAAACCACACATGAAAATGCATACAAATTCTTAGAAATACCCAGACAAAAAAAAGCTATACATGATTTCAATTGATTTAAAATCTCATACAAAGTTATAATCCTTCATAGAATTTTCAGCATGAATCCAAGAACAAGAAGTAAGATGGCACATCTGTGGGGGACATGCATTAAAAATAAAATAAAAAGTAGAACAGTCAGAGTTTTGTTTGTATGACAATGTTCACAAGTAAATCTCAGTAAATGGGTAAAGAGCAAACTCATTTGCAATTGAATCTTTCTTTCTTAAAAGAGAATAGGAGAATACAAAATACAGAGGCTTATTTATTTTAAAGTTTATAAGCTTTTCTACATCCTTGCATAAATATGCATAATCAAGTACTATTAACAAAACTGAATTGGAGCTTGCCTTTAACTAATTTTCCATTTAAAAACCGATATGAGCTACAGTAACAAATAATTCTTAACACAATTATTTTAAGTGAGCAAAGAGATATTTAATTCGAAATTGATTAGAAATAGTCTATCAAATAACCAATTATAATTAATGAAGCATGTAATTAAATTTAAGAAACAAATATTCATATAAAAAAAATACTTTTATTCTTTGTACTGTTAACTTTCAATAAAATTTTGAGAACAGCGTATTATATCTTCATTATTACCCGAAATAAAATCCATAAACGAACTATATAATTAGTATTTTAATTTTAATAAAATGCATCTGAATAATTACCAAAGACAGATAGATATGTATCCTTCTACAAAGGTGCAACATTTCAACAATCCTTACCGATTACTATTTGTTAAACGAAAACACATTAATAAAAGATGGTATATCCAACACAATTTAATAAAACGTACCATATTTCTCGAATCACAGAACATAGATTCTTGTTTGATGCAAAAACAAGAGTAATTCTAAATTAAAACACCGATGTGAAATATAAATATTATTTTTAATACCATATTAAACCACCGCCATATTTAGCAAAAATCTCTTTTCTAATTGGCTGAGCTTAGGTTAGCCGTGCTTAGGATTGAACAGAGACCATTCCTTCAAAATCACGTTCTAACGACCTAAAATCTTGTGCTTAGGTAAAAAGTTAGCTAAGTTAGACATTGGGTAGACCAGTGAAAACGCACCTTAAGACGTCTATGGAACTTTACCCGAGGCTAACGAGAAAGACAGGTTACCGCGGTGGGTCCGATTCTTGGGACCCTTTGCGGTAGCCAAGGTGCGTTTTCACTGGTCGTTCTAACGACCTAAAAAATCCTAGTGACCCAAAACCTTAACCTAAGAGCGTTTTCACTGGTTACATATAAAATCTTTACGCCAACCAATCAAAGGCAAGTTTTTACTGCGCAAGCGTCTACTTTACGGCTTTACTGTCTGCAGATCGAACAGATGTCAAAAAATGTAAACAAATAATTGTTGTTTGTTGTTGTCAGTTTAATTAGTAGTAGCAAATATTTTGTATAGAAATTAATCGAAAGTTTCAACTGTTTTCCCCACTAAAGGGTCTTAAAAAATGCCCCACAAATCATTGTTTATTCAAACTTTAAATTGTGGCTATGGATTTATACTCCTAAATTAAATAAAAACACTAGGTCACCATGATTTATGTATATTTAAAAACATACTGAATAAATTATTTTTCACACAAGTACGTGTGAAAAACGTTACGTACGTTAGTGGCACATGTGTAATAGAGATCGACTATAAATTTAATGTTGCTTTTTGAATTTCCTTTTAAAGAAATTGAGTAGAATTATATTTGTTAAATAAATCAACAAATTAAATAAAACATTAAGGCAATGTAAAAATTTGAATGTTCCGACCCGCTTATGAAGTGATATACTCACTGTTTTTTGTGAATCGTTTTTCATATTTCACAAGAAAAGTTAACATTTAAGAATGTTTATTTTTATTTTATTATTTTTTTAAATATGGAAATTTTTTTATATTTTAGTTTTTTTTTATAAAACTTTAAACGTTTAACATTTTATTATATTTTTTAAAAAATGGCACATTTAGAGAAATAGAAATTCCTAATAATGTTCATCTCTGTAACAAAAGAAAAAGAACAAAATTTAAGGGAAAAAAATATGTGTGAAAAAAATCTTTAAAACTTAAATAAAATCTAAAATAAAACCTTTTTTATATTAGAGTGAAAAAGAATATTTTAGAAATTAATGGTGGAACTTGGGACCCATGAGCACATACAACTGTACCAGTGGTGTAATCGTAAAAAAAGCAGAAGGCATACGCTCAAGGCAGAGAGTATACCCTACAGTGTATATACTATAGCTTTTTTGAGAAACAGACAGTATATGGTGTTTCCTAAAAAAATCCTGAAGTTATACGGCGTATACCACCATATACCCTCCATACATCCCTGAACCGTACGCCTGTGACACTGGCAGATTCTCTTATACATATCATCACTACAGTCAGTATAAAATTATCCAATTTAGTTAAATCTACTTTTTGTGACACCCCCCCCCCCCCAAAAAAAAAAAAAATAACAGTAAAATGCAAAATAAATGTACTTAAAATTGTAAGTTTTACCTTATGATTTCACATCAGGGGTGAAAGTTTTTTTTTTTTTTTTTTTTTTTTTTGGCGGGGGGACCCGTTTTTGTTACAGAATTGAGAAAAATAAATTTCTGTAAAGAAAAATCAAATTCAGTTGTTTAAATTCAAAGTAAACATTTAATCATCCTTTTTTTAAATGTCTTCCTGCTATACTTTTCTTCTGAGCTTATTTTGTTTGTAAATTACACATTTTAAATCCCAACAATTTTTTCTTATTGTGTGAAGTCGCTTTTATGGAGAATAATTTTGTGAAGGGGCTTCTTTTATTAAGAAGAATAAAGGGGTATAAATGTTTGCCGGGGCAATCCCTGTTTTTGTGAATAGATCACAAAAAAGGTACTTTTATCTTGGATATTTTTTTTTCTTCCAGCAATAATTCCTGTTAGTGTTCACTTGTATAAATTAGAAACGATGTACTGAGGTTGAAATAACAATTTTGGTTCATCGTATTATTTCTCCTTATTGTTTTATTCCTTTTTTTAATGAAATAAGTGAAAGGCACTTATTTTAAATGTATGTAATATATGTATTTTAAATGAAAATTTTGTATTTCAAATAAAATGAATGAGAGGTTTATATTAAAAAAAAAAATGAATACAAATGATGACATTATTTAATGGTTTATCTCAGGATCGAAAGTAGAGGGGAGGGGGGGCAGAGGAGGCATGTTCCCTGGTCGCCATAAGGAAAACGAAGGGGGTGTCAAATGAATTTTGGTTTTTGATTTCTTAAGAAGCTACACTAGTCACACGAAGAAACTCGCAAGCTAATGTTAAATATGGGAGCATTCTTTTCAAATTTCTCGCTTGCATTTTAATATTTTTTTCCTTAAGATAGCTGAGTTTGATCTTTAACATTGTTAGGTTGTACGTTTTCGATTTTGGTTCAAGTTTTTTTATGAGGCTACTTAAACTTTCAGAACCGGTTCAAAAAGTGAAAGTAATTTTATATATATATTTAAAAAAACTGCAAACAAAATTTAAAAAGTAAACATTTATCCTGTTAGAAACAACCTCAGCTGTCCCAAACGGAAAAAATCATTTAAAAATATTAAAGTGCAAGCGAGAAATTTGAAAAGAATGCTCCTATAAGTTTAACATTAGCTTGCGAACCTGCATAGTTTCTTCATGTGACTTCCTTTGGATTTCGTTTTCAAAGTTTTAATGAATCAATATTTGACAAAGTTGATTACGTATTTTTTTATTACATATTTTAAATTTGAAATAAGTCAGCGATTAGAATTAAAATTCTCTTCGTAAATTTACTTTGCGGAGGCCAGGGGGTGGGGGGGGGGAGGGGGCAAAATTTATGTTTGTGCTGGGTGCAAAAAAGGCTAGTTTCAGCCCTGGTTTATTTCATGTGCCTGGCTGACATAAAGTACCTACCCAAAAATGTTGTGAATTTGATAAATTTCACTGGATCAAATGGCATAGCAATGATTTCACTAATAAATATATCTCCAACCATAACATGCCAATGAAACACATTATGTTGCCTCTCTGTACGTTTAAATGTTAAATTATGATAAAAATGATAGAGTTACTACTAAATAAGTATAAAAGTAAAAATAGTTTTTTTTTAACCACTTTTTTATAAACATTGAATGTTTATAAAAATCATCCCTAATTTCAGGACTATAATTCATGTTGGTTCAAAAAACTTCTGTTACAATACATTAATTTGGCATGACTCTAATTATGGAAAATTCACCACTTCGACTTGGTAGAAAGCATGAACTACTGAATTTATTAAAATGATTATTTTTTCCCCCATTTTTTCAAGTATGACAACAGAAAAGGCGAAAAAAACATTTTTGAAACTATGTATTGAGAATTTTTAAATTATTTTTTCGAAGTTTAATTATAATTTACTTAATATTAAATTATCATTTGATAAAAGCAGATTAAAAAAATTATTTCTTTATTATTGTAATTAAAAATTCTCTTTATTTTTTATTTATATTTCATTTGTTACCTAATATTTCGCTGCTACAGTTTCACAGAAAGTTGGCATGTTTTAATGACATGATTTGATGCAAACCCTGTTATTTTAACCATAGAGAATATTTGGAGATTTATCACCTGTGACTCTAACAGAAAAATACATTAAAATTCATTTATCACTTTATAATTAAGTTCCTAAAGATACTAAAATTTATTGCCAAAAGAAGCACTCAGGTGTACATCATTTTTACAATTCTGGAGTATTAGGTAACACGAGTCTACTCTTGGTTAGGGATGCACCGAATATCAAACTATCTGGTTAAGCTGAAAGTATTCAGCCGAACCGAATACTTAAAAAAACCTTTTGAAACACATTTTAAAAAACTTTTCACAATTTCTACCTTTAACTGTCAACTTATAAATATATTTAAAATAATTAGAAACAAGTTCATATTTAAATAAAATAAGAGGTTTTTAGATTATTTGTTTGCTGTAACTTAAAAAAATAACCATGATGAGGATTAAAATGATGATTAATTTGGATTTTCATAGGAATTAATGATGTACAAATACAAGTTTCTAAATTTTGTTTAGTAAATAATATGTTTCTTGCTTTTTTACAAAAAAGAGTTTCTAACAAAATGGAAAAACTTTTGCGGTTGATGATAGGTACAAAGACAGACAATTTTTGTTCAGAAAACCATAATCCACTTTTTGAGTCATCATAAATACATTATAGGGTAGATGTGCCAGTAATGGACACCCTTCCAGTAATGGACACCCCTTGATGTTTTTGGTTCATAAAAAAATAACTAATAAATATTTAGCTTTAATTATTTTTTTTATAATTCCCCCTTGTATGTTTTATAAAACTGGGTTATTGTTGACACTTTTAATCAAACCAATCAGGAAGCAGAAAATAATGTTTCAAAGTTTCGCTGTTTTTCTGTGAAAATCTTAATGAAGAGGCTAAGAGTTGGCTTCGTTTAATCAATTTATATATTATTTATTTTCTTGCAAAATTTGAATGTTTTTGTTTGAATAGCAATAGAAAACTTTGAATTTTATATACCAATGGCCATTTACAAATTTTCATTTATTTTTAAGATTTTAAGAGGGGTGTCCATTACTGGGATGGTTAATTAGTCATTTTCCAGTAATGGACACCCCATGTAGACATTGCTAAAAATGCAATTTTAGTAATGTTTATAGTGCATAAAATACTTTGGCTTAACTGCAAACCTAAATAATCAAATTTAATTTTTAAATTATACTTACCAAAATGTAATAACACCAAAACTTTTATAAATAGCTGCTTTTAAGTTATTTTATGAGATTTTATGAAATTTCAATATTTTATTTTATTTGTTATTATTATTTTTTTTTTTTATGTAGTACATATACCTTGCATATTTTAAAATCCGGCAATCAAACCAGCCAGGAAGCAAAAAATATTGTTTAAGAGCACAGTCAAAGAGGGGCTCATAGGGCTTAATCCCTCTCCGTTTAAATAAAACAATTAAGTTATAGAAGCTATTAAAAATCTATTTTCTGTCTTAAATGTTTCCTTATTTTAAAAAAAATGTAAGACTATTAATGAAAGTTACAGGTAATATTCATGAAACTATAGTAAATCTGCAGATCATTGGCCTCAAACATCAGTACTACAGTTTTATTTTGAAATTATTTTATTCCTAGTATTTAAAATATTCAACTCACAATATCATTTCTTTCATATTTGTAATATTAATTATTATAAATGATATATCAAGTAGAGTCTGGAAGATTGTTAAAAATAGTGACACAAAACTAAACATTTAAAAATAGTGGCACAAAACTAAACATTAATATTCCAAAACTTTTTTTTAATTACCCTTTAAATCCACCACTGTTACAATAATTTGATAGCTGTAATTGCCTGATATTTAGTATTTTAATCTATCCATCTAAAATAATTAAAACATCGATCTTCTGATAATTTCAATAATTGATACAAACAATAAATGATTATCACAAATACTTTATTAATTACTGGTATCCTAAATGTTAAATTTATTTGAAAATAACTATTTTGTTTCATTAGCATGTTTTTATTAAATTCTGGTTCTAAATACAGTCATAAAAACAATTATATTTATTACTTTTTATGGGGTGTCCATTACTGGAACAGAGGGTGTCCACTACTGGGCCAGAGGGTGTCCATTACTGGGCGTTTGGGTGTTTTGATATATTTCTGTTATTTAAAATTAAATTTTTATTCATATTGGGAAATGAGGCTATAAGAATAGTTAAATATTGTCGATAGATTAATATAATATTGAAAAAACTGGAATATAATAATTTTAACTATTAATAAAAAAATAATTTTTAAAGAAATTCCTTAAGGGTGTCCATTACTGGCACATCTACCCTATCTCATCTCACTCAATCTTGAATTTTCGTTTGTTACTTTAACAATAATGAAGACATCATAACTATAGAAACAGATGTCATAAATTCCCGGAGCCGCCATCTTGGAATTTTTCTTGGAGTGAAAACCCCTTTTCCGCCAAGTAGTAAATGTCGCCAAACACCGGTTTATACGCATGTTAGACTTAACGAAAATAAAATGTAAATAATAAACAAAACTCGTTAAAGTGGCATTCACTAAACGTTGTATGAGCGCTATGCGCTCATTAACCGAAAAAAAAAATCACTGGATTCCGCAAACTCCTGCCGCAACCACAAAAATGCACGAAACTCATTAAGTGCCAATCAGTAATCGCACTCATTAACTGAAAAAAAACATCACTGGATTCAGCAGTTCTTGCTGTGTAGCATTCTCAAAATTCAGCAGTTCTCGCTGTATAGCAATCTCAAAATGTAAAAAACTCGAAAGGCAACAAAATATACATAAAATTATTAACATACCTTAACAGACGTCTGCTTTCTTGAAAGCTCAAGCATGAAATACTGTCATAGCATCACCATCATTTTCAAAAATAGGCTTATGAATACGCATTGACACACTATAAACAAACCTCCTTTTTTCGTCAAAATTTCCTCAAATTTATTAATTACTTCAGCAAGAGTGTTTAAACAGACTACAGAAACCATAGTCAATCAAATACATCCAATAAATTTAACAAAAATAAAAAGACAGAATAATACAACACAATATCAAAACACATCCACAAAATCCTAAGCGAAAATGAGCTTCTCAGGGGTTCCCAGAACACGACACGCCAGAACTCACACGGGGTTCCACATATCGATAAAGATTGCCAACATAAAATCACCAAGAAATCTCAAAACATCCAAGCGGCCACCTGGGAATATAAGGCATTTAAGCCTAACTAACTATTAATTAGCTAAGAAATTTAAGTACGCTTATAGACAAAAACAGAAATAGTTATGCTACTGTATTATCTAAATATTTATTACAGAATGCTAATTATGAAAAAACACTTTTAAAATGCTTTAAATATTTATAAATATAAATTTATTATAATTATATAAATTATGGAATAAATTTATTGCATGGTATTTTAAAAAAGATATGATACTGCAAAACAGTTTTTTTGTTTACATTACATTTTCATCAAATTTTAGGATAAAGTTATAATATAGATTCCCAAAAGGCAAATCTCAACACCTTAGAAATTTTAAATCAAAATATCTTACACATAATTATATTAAAAAAAAAAAAAAAAGCACTTTAAACATATTAATATTTAAAAAATGAAAGGCAAAATATAATACAAATATAAATAAATATTTGATTCAAATGGTAAATGTTGATTTTTTATTAAAGTACTACTCAAAATCAAGTATGGGAAACTGAAAATAGCTGACTATATATATATTTATTAAAATAGTATATCACTTTTAACATTAAGAAAAACTTCATAAAAGAATTTTAGCCCTAAGCAATGATTTATAAAATTACACATGCTTCCACTTAGATTTAGGGCCTAAATTCTATCAACTGTCAGAAGACTTTAATAAAGCTATGTTTAAATACAAAAACAGTTATATTAATTTTAAAAGTTGCAGAAATTTGTCTTACCTGCATATACTTAAAGTTGTTCTGGTGGACTTTAAAATCTTTCTACAAAACATTAAGTTTATTATACACATAAAGGTGGCAACCTCTAATTATAAAAATGTTTCTGTCATAACTTTAATTTTTGAAAGATTACCTTACCATTAATTTTTTAAACATTATTTGCAACGGATAGTTTGTTTATTTAGGTTAATACAATGTGACAATTTATTTAAGTATGCAATGTTGTTGACAGTTTGTTTATTTAGGTTTTTTTTTTTTTCTTTTGCACGTTGCATGCTTTATAAATCACTGTTTTCAATCTAATTTTTTAAATTTTCCTAACGAAAAATAAAGATTTCTCATTTAAATTTTTCTTTTTTTTTTCTGCATTCATAATTATTAACAAAACAATAAGACTAAAAAGCAATCGAAGAATCAAAATTTAACAAGTTTCAGTTTCGGTCGATACTTAATTTTAAATCATACCAATCGTATCATGTAACTGCTCTGATGACAATAA
This sequence comes from Maratus speciosus, assembly GCA_963932465.1. Lineage (NCBI taxonomy): Eukaryota > Metazoa > Arthropoda > Arachnida > Araneae > Salticidae > Maratus > Maratus speciosus. The sequence continues at coordinate 506,924,937 of OZ010790.1, forward strand.
ATATAATTAACATAAGGAAAAAAGAAGACACTTTGTCGTCTTAAAACAACAAACTCTATCTTGTTTATTATTATTATTATTTTACTTTCAAAAACACTTAGTCTCATATGAATATAAACAACAAACTATTTTTGCATCTTTTAAAAACACTTTTTTACTTTAAAAAAGAAAACACTAGAAACTTTTATTATCTAAAAACATATCTCCCCTTTCCCTTGCCTTTTTTTTTTTTTTCATCTTTTAAAATAAAACCAAATAGTGCAATTGCCCTGGTAACAAACAAAATGAAGATATTACGTAAGGCTGGCCCACACTTTTTTTTTTACTTAGCAGCAGACTTTATTTATGCCCCAGACTGAAACATATAAATGCTTATTTCACATTATATTTGCAATATGGGCATTTAAAAATATTTTCAGCTAAATAATTTTTGTACTTACTCATTGAGTAATATATTGTGTTCTCATAGTTTGTAGTGCAGCATGCTATTTTTGGAAAATGTAATTTAACGAGTAATGTAATTAAAAAAAGACTAGTTTGTAGGGAGCACAAATATTATTTTTGATGTTACTTAAATAAACTTACTTTACTGTCTCCTCTTTTGACATAGAAGTGGTACTCACAGATTTTTTAAAATCTTCTTTTCTGAAGTCCAAGGGCTTGGTCTGAAGTCCAGTTGCTTGCAGACGATCACTAATGGTAGTCACTTATTATACAATAAAACTACACACTTGTGATTTTCTGAAAGCATTCAAATTTGAAGATGTATCCCGGCACCAGCTGATCTGCCAGACGCTTACCTCCACTGGTATACTTTGTATTGATTGATATATACAATTTCTGGATGTAACATCAAAAATATTGATGCTTCTTACAAACAAGTTTATTTTTATTACATTACTCGCAAAATTATATTTTCCAAAAAACAGCATATTACACAACAAACAATGACAAAACTAGGACCTACTATAGTTTCATTACTTCTAATATTTTGACCACTGAATTTATATACATCATGAATTCATGATTCGTCTAAAACTTTAATATACACTCAAACATATAGACTCAAAGAATCTCCCACAGAGAGCATTTTATTTTTTGATAATGAATTCCATTTTCAAAAATAGTAAGAATAATAAGTAATGATTTTTGAAAAAAATAAATGAATAAATAGTTCTTTACTTTAATAGATAAATAGGTACATTTAAAACCGATGACCTATGCTGTAAGATAAATCTGTAGCCATACTTGTAAAAGAAATGCACCTAAATAACAATTTAAACAAAATTTTATGAATATGCATTTCAAATGGAGAATCTCCTATTATTTTGATAGCAATACTTTTTTAATAAATGAAAATAATTGCTAAGAAGACATGCAGATTTAACTTAAAATACATTGAATATGCATTTATAACTGCTTATCGAATTGGAATGGTAATGTGTACAAATTCTTCAAAATGGGCACATAGAAAAGCTACACATGGTCTGAATATCTCTCAATTGATTTAAATTTCATACAAAGTTATAAATCTTCATAAAAGTTTCAGCATTAATCTTAACAACAAAAAGAAAAATAGCACATCTGCAGGTGAAAAGCATTAAAATTAAAATAAAAAATAGATTAGCAGTGTTTTCCTTACATGACAAAGTTCACAAGTAAATATCTGAAAAGGAGTAAAGAGCAAACTGTTTTGCAATCAGATGTTTCTTGCTTAAAAGAGAACAGGAAAATACAAAATACAACGGCTTGTTTATTTTATAGAAACTTTGTTTACATGCTCGCTTAAACATGCATAATCAAATACCTACTAGTAGCAAAACTGGATTAAAGTTTGCCTGTAACTAATTTTCCATTTAAAAATCAATGGGCTACAGTAAACAATATCCTTCTTAACAATTACGATTATTTTAAGTGAGTAAATGGAAATTTAAATCTAAATTGATCGGAAATACCCTATCAAGTAACCAAGTATAATCAATGAAGCAAGTAATTCATCTTAAGAAACAAACATTCTTAAAAAATACTTTTAATCTTTGTATACTATTAACGTTCAATAAAAATAAAATAATTTTGAGAACTGGACATATCTTCATCCTTATATCCGCAACAAAATCCTTAAACAAACTATATAATTAGTATTCTAATATTAATAAAATGTAGAATGATTACCAAAATTAACAACAATTTAAAGAATCCATATGGATTACCCACAATTTATTAAATTAAAAGACAATAATAAAGGATGATATCTATCCAACATGTCAATAAAACTTACCGTTTTGCTTCAATCACAAAAAATAGATTCCTCTTTGACGTAAAACAAAATAAATAATTAAAACGATATAAAACATAAATATCACTTAGTAAATTGACAACACCGCCATTATTATCAAAAGCTCTATTTTAATTGGCTGCGCTTAGGTAAGCCGTGCTTAGGATTGATCACGAATCAAACCTACAAAATCGCGTTCTAACGACCTAAAATCTTGTGTTTAGGTAAAAAGTTAGGTAAGTTAGACCTTGGGTAGACCAGTGAAAACGCACCTTGACTTTTTCGTTAGCCTCGGACTTTACCCATGTGACGTCAGCCGCGGGTAAACGGAAGAAAAACACCAATAGGAGTGAAGAACATTTTCACACTGCTTCCCCTTCGTCCAATAAACAGTCTTTTTCGGCGGATATCTCCCCGCAGAGGCGTGGCTGTTGCCATTCGTGGATAAAGTCTGTAGAAATGAACTTTAAATTCACTAATCGTCCCGTGTGACGTCACCTGCACTCATAAAGGTACCTTAGTTTTTGAGGATGGATTTTAAGTTGTTGTTTCTAGACTCAATGAACGAAAATGACACGGGAAAAAAATACTTCTACTTTTACTTTTGTTTTCATGTGCGTGTTTGTGTTTCAATTTGCAGATTGCAGTGTGTTTTAGCAATGTTTCGGAATATTGTTTCGTTTAGCAGGAATTGCCAAAGGGCTCTATCTGCTGTTAGTAACCAATCCATTCAAAAAATTCTTAATGTTCCTGAAACTAAAGTAACAAGGTTAGAGAATGGTTTGCGTATTGCCACAGAGGACTCGGGCATACCCACATGCACTGTTGGACTATGGATTGACGCTGGTAGTAGGCATGAAACTGAAAGCAATAATGGAGTTGCGCATTTCCTGGAACATATGGCATTTAAAGGTACTGCCAAAAGGTCACAGACTGATCTTGAACTTGAAGTTGAAAATATGGGAGCCCACTTAAATGCATGTACTTCCAGAGAACAAACAATATTTCAAGCTAAGTGTCTTTCTAAAGATGTAGAGCACGCAGTTGATATCCTCTCCGACATTCTACAAAGTAGTAAGTACGGCGAGTCAGAAATCGAGGTTGAAAGAGGTGTGATTTTAAGAGAAATGCAAGAAATAGAAATGAATCTACAAGAGCTGGTTTTTGATCATCTTCATGCTGCAGCTTTTCAGAATACTCCTTTAGGTCGAACCATTCTTGGTCCAATAGAGAACATAAAGAGCATTTCCCGTAAAGATCTGGTGGATTTTAAAACCAATCATTATGTTTCTTCAAAAATGGTTTTAGCTGGTGCTGGAGGTATCAATCACGAAGAACTTGTGCGACTTGCTAAGATATATTTTGGAAAATTAAACAGTCATGGATCAGAAAAGCATACCAATGTAGTCCCTTGTACATTCACTGGTTGTGAAAGTCGCTTATGTGATGAATCTATGCCTCTGGTCCATGCTGCTCTCGCTGTTGAAGGATGTGGCTGGATGAATCCCGAAAGTTTACCCTTATTAATTGCTAATATCTTAATAGGCAACTGGGATAGATCTCATGGGAGTGGTGGAAATTTATATAGTAAATTAGCCCATGAAGTTGGTTCTAGAAATTTATCTCATAGTTTTCTCTCATTTAATACGTGTTACAAAGATACAGGGTTATGGGGAATTTACTTAGTAAGTGATGGAAAGACTCTGAATGATATGATAACCTGTGTACAAGAAGAGTGGAAGAGGATTTGTACCTCTGTAACAGAGGAAGAAGTAAAGAGAGCTAAAAATTTGCTGTTGACAAATTCACTGTTACTTCTTGATGGATCTACACCAATATTTGAAGATATAGGACGTCAGATGCTTAATTATGGACGTCGAATTCCGTTGCCAGAAATGGAAGCTCGAATTGAAATGATAAATGCAAAGGTTGTTCAAGAAGTATGTACTGATTACTTAAAAAATAAACCGTCAACCATAGCTGCTATTGGACCTGTGGGAAATATGATGGATTATGAACAGTTATGTAAAGGAATGCAGTAAAGTTATCTTTTATTTCATTATAAAAAATTGTTTTGTTTGTTAATGTGCAAGAAGAAATTTGTAAAATTTGTGATCTGCGAACGTCTTTTGATATATATATTTTTTTAATTTATCAGTTGGCAAAAATATTCAGTTATTTAAGCTGATCTGTAGATGAAAATATGCTGTGTTTCTCATATAACTTAAATAAATTTTTATGTAAAAAATCATTGTAGTAACATCACTTGTTCGTTATCTTTTCAAAAGCTTCATTTTGACCGAAGTCCTGACTGGTATGTTTACTGACAAAAAGTGATATTTAACATTTATTGATATTATCATCATTATTACTTTTTTGGGGAGGGTTTAAGTTTAGTGTGCATGAAATATAAAAAAAAATTCAAATTATAGAATTATGTCGATTGCATAAAATTTCATGTGACTTAAAGGTACCTGTACTAGTCAGATTCATTGTTATTTTTTATGTGCATGAGGGCAACAAGGTTCTGGCCATTATGCATTACTGTAGAGTCTCAAAAATCCGCACAGCTTGGGACTGCAGGCTGTGTGGATTTTATAATTTTTCAGATTTTAGAGTTTTGCAGATTCTGGATTAAATGATTTATTTTTTTTAACTTACCTGTATCCATTTACAAGAAGAGCTTCTAATGATTCAATTTAAGCAAATCAAAACTTGAATCCCCTTTATTTATCTGCACATTGTAATTTTAATACCCAAAATTATTTTTTATTACAATTTAACATTTCTTGTATAGTTCTTTGCTTGAGAACTTTCATTTTCTCTTGATGAAGTTTTTTTTTAATTCTGCAAACAGTCATTATTTGCTGTTGGTCTATACAACTCAAAGCAAATGCAAAATAATAATGAAATGAGTGTTGCCAACCTCACATGAAATATAAAATAAATTAATTCGCTACTTTCCATAGTGGCCGATAGATTGTGCCATTACTAAAACCTTTGTGGGCTTCGTTTATGCTTCACATCAATTTCTATTGTTTTACATTTTGTTGTGTGTAGGTTTCTGTGAAATAAAATAATTTTATTTGCGTAATATCCAGTGTAATTACTATTTTCTCATAAATTTACATTAAAAATAATTTTATTTTCATTCGCTGATATTTGGAATAAAAATTGTAAAGAATACTTCATAACTGGAAATTTCATTGTTTACGTTTTGAAATGCAAGCAGATTTCAGAAGATTGCGGATTTTAGAGACATAACAAATTACATACTATTGGAAATTTCTCTCAAGAAGTTATATGCTGTGAATGATTTTTCAATGTGTAGAGTTCATGCAATTTGTGCACTAATTTTAAGCTTCCCAGTTAAAATAACTCCACTTTAAACTTTGGTTAGGATCCAAAAAACCCATCTTATATTTTTTTTTCCTAGAGCGAAACTTGGTGCATGAAACAGAACATAGAGTGGTTAACTGATGTGCCGATAAATTTTTGTTATTTATTTATTAAAACATAAATCTGACTTATAAGCTTGACATCAGGTGTCTGCTTATAAGTTATCGTCAACATACAAGGACAAGATAGCCACAAGCAAATTTACATCAGACAATTTCAACACGGAGCCAGCAGGAGTTGAACCAGCCCATCTATGCTCTCAAGCAATTAGCGGTGTGATGCCTTAACCACTCAGCCATGGTGGGCCTTAATTTTTTATTTTCTATGAGTGATAAATTCATCAAATAACAGTGAGAAAGAAGATAAATATTGCTGCATATGTCTTCTCTTCTGGAAGGTTGTAACTCCAGGTGACACAATGTGAAAGTGCACCAAGTTGGCGATTTTTGAAAAACATTGAGAAATCTGGAATTTCATCAATTTTAATTAATTACATCAAATTATAATTCTCTTATATGTGAATTTTAACTTTAAATTTATTACTTTCCCTATATACACTAAACGACCAATGATGATTGGTCACTTGCAATTTTAGACGTTTTGCTAAATATCTAGAAAAATACATGAAGAATTATCCTGAAACTCCAGGTGTGTAAACAGAATAGTATATAGGTCATATATTTCTGCGAAGATTCCCCCCCCACCTCCCAAACCCCATAGGGGACCGTCAACAAATTGAAAAAGAACGAATATCTTTTGGATAACCCTAAAAGAGCCGCCAGGTACAAAAAAAAAATAAATAAAAAGGGCCAGCGGGCTCTGCGTCCTGCTAAAGCGGCTTAGAGTCAACACTAGGGTTAATTTACTATTGTTTCAATTTTCTAGAAATTTGACCGCAGTCAGACAATTAGCAACGCAGATAGTGATTTTGAAAAAAATATAATAAGAAAGGAAAAGAAAAGAGTATCATTTCATTATTTTTTTAATCTATAATAATATTGTTATTATTTCTGTTTGCTGTTTAGGCTGTTGAAAAACATTTTTCCCTGCTCCTCAATAATGTGAAACTGTGATTCAATCTCAGCCCTTAGCAACTGGCTGGGGAGAAAAAGTTTGAACTCATAAAAATCCAACAATAAAACAAAAAAAAAAAAAAAAAAAAAAGAGAAGCTTTCCCTGGAGTGTCTCTTTTCAAATTTCCAGTTAAGTGTAGATGATCCAGACACATTATTCGGTTATAAAATATTCTTGAGTAAATATAGTATAAAGATTTTTGTAAAACAATTATTTAAATATAATGATTTCTTATTCTTGAGTATGTAAAACAATAATAAAAAAAATAATTTCTCAGCAGTTACTGTGCATTTGACCCCATTTTTTTTCGATGTGTTGCAAATACTAAGATTTTTCTACCGTTTATCCTCCCATCCAGTTTCAGAAGGATCAAGCCTCTCTTCCCTGCTCTAACGATTTTGACTAAGATCAGAATCCTACCGTTTTGGAGTATGAGAAGAGCATTAGGCTAAGTCACATGCTCAAGAAAATTTTATTTGTGCATCACTATGGGTCAATGCATTTAAATGAGAATAAAGGTTCAAACATTTATTAAGTTGTTGAACAGTTGACAGTAAACGAAGTCGCAAAGTTGGTTAAAAATCTATAAAAGTCTTTAGTTTTTTTATTTTTCTGCTCTATTTGTTACTTTATTATAACAATAGTTAACCGCCTGATATTATGAATTGGAGCTGATTATGTTTTGGTGTAAATTTTCCAACAGGTGGCACTGCTATACTGCATTTTTTTTACAATTTCCGTAATAGTTCTATCTCAAGAACTGATGCATGGATTTTCACCAAACTTCAAATTCAATCATCCAACAGGTGGCACTGATGTGATGCATTTTTCACAATTTACGTAATATCTCTATCCCAAGAACTAATGCATGAATTTTCATCTAACTTCGGATTCAGTTAGAAGTTGGCACAAGTTGTTACTGATTAAGTTTTGGTGTTAATCGCCCAATAGCTGGATTTTTCACGATTTTCGCAATAGTTCTATCTCAAAAACTAATGCACGGATTTTCATCAAACTTCAGATTCAGTTAGATGTTGACATAATTTGTTGCTGATTAGGTTTTAATGTACATCACCCAACAGGTGGCGCTGCTATGCTGCATTTTGCAGGATTTACATGATTTTAGCAATAGTCATATCTCAAGATATATCCACGGCATTTCATATCTTTAGAATCCTCATGATGGGCATAGATTGACATTTAATTTTGGCACTTCTGATAGCTGATTTTGAAGTATTAACATATTTGAGATAGAAGAAAGTTTTGGGATTGTTAGACTAGTTTTTTCTTCTGCTGTATTTGTTATTTTAAAATTTTCTAAATTTCTACTACCGCACACTGACATTCCCATCCATTTGATTGTTTAAAACTCATATTTACAAAAATGGAACACTTTATTAAAAATGCATAATAATTTATTAGTTTATTTAATTTGTAAGTCCTTATATTTTTTTGGTTCTTAAAAGGTCCTTAAATTTTATTTAAAGAAATGTGTATTGAAGCCTGAAAAAGCCCAGCCCAGTAAAAAAAAATTTATGCATCCCTTCAAATTTTTGCTGGACGCAGGATGAGTCGTTCAGATAGCTTCATCGCCCCAAGCCTTCCCTTCCTGCTTTTCGGTGTCTTTAATTTGTGTAATTTCCCTTTTAAATTTGTCCGGTTTCATTTTTTTTTTTCCAACCTGGCTTCCGCTAGAATGTCTTTTACTTGGGACGTGGCTGGGGACCTATGAACCTTGTTTCCACAAAAGAGTCTGAATAAGTGGAGGAATAAAGGGCTGCGGACGAAGAGAGGCCGCTCGCCACGGCGGTTGTAATGCACTATAATTGTGCATCCATGACATCACCATATAGTAATGATTATAAATATATTTCTAATTTTTAAACCAGCAATTTGATTTTTATTGATTGTTACTGTATGGTTACTTTAGTAAGAAAAAAAAGCACAAATCTTGGCTTACAAAATGCAAATAAATTCTATTAAAACAGTAAACTAAAAATTATTGTATTGAATACTCATTAATAGTTATTTTATAATTTCTGGAAATGATCAGTTCTCTCACCTGACTTTAATTTAAATAAGGTGGATAAAATCATGTTTTTTTTTTTATCATATTAGTTTTTAAAAATTTGTGTTGTACAAGGTAAGTGCTGTTATACTCAATCATCTCCAAAAGTCCATCACAATGAGATAAAATGTTTTATAAATAGTTTATTTCCGGCTTAAAATAACGTATTATAATTCATTTTTCTTATTTTTAGTTAATTGGGTACTTTTTAGTTATCCCGTCGACCAATTTTGCTAAATTATATAAATTGACAATTCTTATTTTAAATAACGAAAGAACAAATAAATTAGTATAACATTAATAAAAATACAAATAAAACGTCGAATTAATGGTATTATTGGCATTTAATCTTACAATTAGTTAATTAATGGCAACCATTATTGGCATTTAATCTTACAATTTGGGACAGTAATTTGGTCGATGGGATAACTAAGAAGTACCGTAATTTCCGGCCTATAATCCGCATCGGCGTATAATCCGCAGCTACAATTTTTAGCCCTTATAAAAAAATTTCAGGAGATAATCCGCATCGGCATATAATCCGCAGATTATACGCCGGACTATACGAGAAATACTCATCGTTTTCAACGTTCCAAAGTACTATTAATAAACCACCTCCCTATTTATTTAGTTGCTCTATTTAAATGATAATTGTAATAAAATAACTCACTGAAAAATAATAATAATAAAATAAAGTTAAAAAATGCAAATAATTTTTTTCATTGAATCAAAATTTTTATAACTTTAACTTCATAAAACGCCGTTCATTTAACGCCGATTCATTCGATTAATGTGTAATGGATTCCCATTGGTTGCATCGTAATATCAATCATCATAATCTGTAAAATTGCCGTAATTTTGGGAGGAGCTATTTCATAAATGATTGAGATTGAAATTTTTGAAAGGGATGAGTTGAGAAACGTTTTGTTCTTCATAGAAACATGGTGCCAAAAGGCTAAAAATAAAATAAAATCATAATCGGAAGCCACTCCCACTAGCACGGGCACGTCATATGTGAACCAATCACAAGCAACTCCACGAATGGTCGATAGCAGACAATCGTTTGATAACTATTTACATTTTTATTTTATGACTGCCGGTTGAAACTGGATGTCTGCCCTGAACTTCTGCTTTAAAAAATTTTTCGGCAGATAATCCGCACTTAAAATTTTTGAGGTTTTTTAACAGATAATCCGCGGATTATAGGCCGGAAATTACAGTACCATTGATTGATTACACTACCTTTCAAACACAAGTAAACATTTCTTTTTTGTTGCATTTTAAATTTATTTATCCTATTCATACAAAAATCCTGTAAATCAATGCTTGAGCATAAAAGGTGTTAGATTTAGTTAAATAAGGCTGACTACACAGCGTTATATTTTGCTTACATAGCCAGCAGTCAATCATGGAGGGATGATTACTGGATAATGGTCTAGTTTAGTTTATTTTTCATAACTAAACAGATTTAGCTCTATATTTAAATAATATGAAATAAACACTTGTTACCTGTTTGATTTACAAGAGGCTGATTACTGGGTTTTAAAGGTCTTCCTTCATTCTTTATAATAACACGAATTTAAGAACACTTCAAAAATTAACTTTTTTTTTCAATGCATCAGTATTATGAGTGATTTTAAAGTGTATTGTATGAAATTAACAAAGTCAATTTTATAATTAAGGCTAAAAGTGGAATGTTTTGACTTTTGGGTAATAAAAGAACACTCAAGTGTTGCAATTAAACAAGCTATTAGAAAATGGTTTGATGAACTAGAGCTTTTTATGTAGGCAAAATATTTGTACATTCTTCAGGATACAAGCTATATTTTGAAGAGATGTGAAACATCTTTCATAAAACTGATAAACTAACTGGACCAAAAGGATGGGAAAATATTATACCAATTATCTCACCTATGGCCCTAATATTTTACGCATTAATTTGTCGATGCTTTTTTGACAATAAAAGTTAAAAATAATTCAAAAATTTTTATTTAAATTATTTTAATGAAAAATGATACATTTTACTATTACATAGTGAAATTGAACAACAAACAATGAATGACACATACTTTGTGACCAATGAAATTCATTTCCTTGCAAGTTTTTTATGTCCCTAATGTTTTACACATGTTCGAATGAGACAAAATGAGTAAGTCTTACCACTCTGTTGTTCCTCCTTTGGCAACGTAAACATCTATCACTCTTCGCGGCATAATTGAAACTAATCATTGGCACTCAGAAATTGGAATTTTTTGCCATTCTTCAAGAAGAATTCTTTTCAACTGCTGATTGTCACATGGTTTTCTTTTTCGAACTTCCTTCTTTAAGCACCACCACAAATCCTCTATAGGATTGATGTCCGGTGAATTCAGAACCCAATCTAACATAGGAATGCAATTTTTTTTAAGCCAGGCTTTTGTTGTCCTAGCTGTATGCGGTTTGGCTAAGTCTTGTTGAAAAAGACAACCCGATTGAAAGCCAAGTTGTTGAATTGAAGGCAACTTATTCTGCAAAAAGTCCCGATAATGTTGCACATTGATAGTCCTGTCATATGGAATTATTTGGTTGACACCAGAATAACCAAAGCATCCCCAAATTTGAACATATGATGGAAACTTGTACTCTTGTTTAACGCATTTTGTGTTTAAAGGTTTATTTGCTTACCTTACGACCCGATGGTCGATATTTCCATTTAAAAATGGAAAGGGGGAATTTTTCTGACCATGTAACATTTTGCCATTGCTGATCTGTTCATTTTAAGTGATCCACAGCCCAAAGAAAACGTTTATTTTTTTAGCAGGAGTTTACATTTGCTTTTGTAAGATTTGAAGCCCATTTTATGCAATCTTTTTGTAACCATTTTACGAGTCACTGGTCGTCCTATGCTGTCTTGCCATAGGGATGCGGCTTCTGTCATCATTTCTGGTCTGCTGTTCATCACCACTTGACACAACATTTGATCGTCTCGGCCCGTTGTTTTTGATGGGTGACCAGTACTGTTTCTTGGCTGTATATCTCCGGTTGCAACAACAGTTTTCAAAACATAATGCACTGTTGATCAGGAATCATCAAATCCCTGCCTATTTGCCTTATTAGACCCTAGAAATGAGACGGACTCGGGCTCGTTCTTTCTGAAACCAGAAAATGTTATTTATGTATAGAAAAGATTGAAAGAACTTTTTTCTGTTAGGAAATTTTTATTTCCTTAACATGTTTCCACATTTCTTATCACACATTCAACCTATCAATCTTTAACATCTATACTGGCTTGATTCATATATTTCCTTCTGTCAACATTCTACATAGTTTAAGTCCTACATCAAGTTTTTATTTAAATAAGTTTATTCAGTAAAATAAATACCTTTATTTTGTCACTTACCTTTCTCTACTATTATCCTTTATAATAAAGTGTTAAACCTTTTCCTATCTTTGACTCTCCATATATTGTGGCTTACAGTTCATGGGAAACATTGTAATGTTTACTCTCGTCGGTCCTCATGCACGCACGGCAAGACTTGGATGACGTTTTTCATCTGAGGAGTTTCAGCAACTAATGACAGGTGGCGTAAACTGTCAGTTGTCGTCTACGTTCTAGGCCACACCCTCGGATCTTTCTAGTAATGTACAGTGACGTTCATTCAGTGCGGGATGAAGGAGTTGCGTAAGAGTGGGAGTTTCCCTTGGAGTACTATTTATAGTCGAGCCACACAGCTGTTTAGTAGCTTCGTGCATTTTAACATTTAAGTTTCGTTCGCTTTATTTTCTTTTGATTGTACGTAGTTTTTATAAAGCTTTAAGATGCCTGCAGTGTGATAGAAAGAAGCTGTTTGTTTTTCAAGTTCTTTTACTGTATAATACAAAGTGGATTTGAATCACATGTGAAAGGTGTTTCAGTAATGTCGCCATCGGAAGATTGTTTAGTTTCTGAATTGCCGGTAAAGTTGAAACAATATTGCTCCATTTAAATATGAAGGTCTTTTAATGCAGCTATATTTCGACACGTTCAAATTACATTAAAGTATGTTTTTCTTTTAAATGCTTATAGTTTATTTCTGTTTAATATAAAGTGTTAGTGGTTAGATTTTTCCTCCTTTCTGCTGTGTCATCTGAAGTTGGATATCTCGGCCAATCTTCCATTTTTATAAAGGATTGTGGATGTTTTTAGTACTTCCATATATCCGTATCATTGGGCCAATTAACTCGTCTGCAGTTGGAACCCTGGAGTGATATGTATGTTCTGGTGGTTACTGTGTAGTTTTCAGGTTTGCTACGGAAAGTGCCGGCAACTATTTCCGAGCATGTTATATTGTGGGGGAGAGGCTGAGGTATTTTTATGGAATGATAGATGTGCTTTTAAGTAGAGGTATACAAGATCTTTCACTACTGCTTGTTATATATATATTATATCTATTTAAGTAATTTAATAGTAATGATCTCATTTTTTTATATTACAGTATCTAAATTGAATTTAAGTAATAGAATCTAAATATAATATGAAAGTTTAATATAATTTAAAGTTAAAAGATAATTAATTAAATATGAAATTCATTTTGATTTAAGACATGAGTTAAGCTTTATTATTCATTTTCATTTTAAAACTCCTTTCGATGCTCCAAAGCTAAATGGTCTGTATGTTGATAATTTTAAGATAAGAGTTATGTTAGCTCTTTTTATTAAACACTTGAGACCTCAGAAAACTGAGAGTAGTGTTTGGCTATGATAGCGTTTGTCACATATAGATTGTTTAAATGAAATGCTTTACTTTTTATATATTATTTCTATTTTTATTTCTGTTAATAAACTTTGTTGGTTTTTACTTCTGTTGTAGTTCTTTTTACAGACACAAATCTCTTATTGATATTTTATTTAAGTTAACCTTTCACTTCTTAAACCGGGTCGGACTATTTTCAGCCATAACGCTCCATTAGCGTATGCTAACGCTGCTATACCATTTTTAGATTGAATTACCTTTACAAAGGTAATTGCCGGTAAAGTTGAATCAATATTGACGAAGTGCTCAATTTAAATATGAAGGTCTTTTAATGCAGCTATATTTCAACACGTTCAAATTACATTAAAGTATGTTTTTCTTTTAAATGCTTATAGTTTATTTCCGTTTAATATAAAGTGTTAATGGTTAGATTTTTCTCAACATTATCGAACTTTCGAAACAATTTTTTAATATTATGTAATTTTTGTTGTGTATATTTTTGGTATCGGACTCAGGTTCTGATGACAAAAAATCTTTCAGGCTCGAGCAGGCCCGGGCTCCAAAAAACTAACCCTAACTCATCTGTATTAGACACCTGCCATTTCATTTTTCGATTTTCTTTTTTTGCAGCTCTACCGTTAATCTTTTACCACACATTTTCTTCTTATAAATTGATTTGAAACCGCTCTTCTTTTAAACAACCCATGCCATCACTCCCGGATGTGATAATTTGCATAGTTGGAAACAACCAGTCAATTGAAATTGTCAAAAATTTTCTTTAAATACGCATGCACAAAACAATAGGGCTTTCTATTTTTAAGAGGTAAAATGTTTTACATTATCCCAACATTATCCCTGTTTCTCAACATTATCCCTGCTTAAAATTACTTAAAAATATTTTCAATATTATTTTGATGAAAATGAAGGGGAAACAAAAATCGTGTTTATTTATTTTAGTATTTGATTGCTGTTTCAAAAGAAAATTTGTGATGTTTTCAGATTTATGTCTACGGCATTTCCGACGACGATCAATTAATATGGCACCAATCGAAACAAGCACAAACAATGAATTTGTTTTTAGTAGGATTTTTGATTGTGACAGAAGACATTTTTTAATCCGATCGTTTATTTATTTTTTATTTAGTTATCTAACGCAAAGAGAATGTTTTCTTCGATTTTTAATAGACCAGAATTAGCTGGAGGTTTGCAAATTATTTAATCTTATATTGTGCACGAGTCATAATCGTTCTTCATATGAAAATAAATTTACTGGTTGTTATATCTTTTCGTCATGATCTCTGCTCATGCTGAGGACTCTGTAATAGATTTACGATGTCACTTTCCTTCGTAAGTAAATATAATTACCGTGTTATTCCATTAGAAAGCAATCAGTCAGTGCTTCGTCTTTTAATATAAAAGCATCAGACCTTTAAGGTAACAGTGTCAATTTTGTAATTTACGTTGATTTTCCGGTTCACGTCAATCACGGAAGACTGTTGTGAGAAAGGAATCGATTATAGTTAAAGATGTACATCTTTTATAGGAAATTGAAAAACTTAGTTCGATTCTCCAGCATACAAATAGTAATTTCTG
Organism: Maratus speciosus; assembly: GCA_963932465.1. NCBI lineage: Eukaryota > Metazoa > Arthropoda > Arachnida > Araneae > Salticidae > Maratus > Maratus speciosus. The sequence continues at coordinate 506,940,057 of OZ010790.1, forward strand.
AAAACTTCGTGCCTCTCTTCATTAAACACATTTTTTTAACATGTCCATCAAGTTAGTGTGTTAAAGGGGGGGAAAAAAAAAGAATCCTTTTAAGCATAAAGTTTCATTTTTCGATTTTCTTTTTTTGCAGCTCTACCGTTAATTTTTTACCACCCATTTTCTTCTTATAAATTGATTTGAAACCGCTCTTCTTTTAAACAACCCATGCCATCACTCCCGGATGTGATAATTTGCATAGTTGGAAACAACCAGTCAATTGAAATTGTCAAAAATTTTCTTTAAATACACATGCGCAAAACAATAGGGCTTTCTATTTTTAAGAGGTAAAATGTTTTACATATGCAAATCTGATTGTGTGACTTTATTTATTTATTTCATTCAATGCAATTAATTTTAGACAACTGACAGTTCAAGAATTTGGTTGTTTATTTAAAGAAAATTAAGTTTGAGCTTTCTTTATTTAAAAAACTTTACTTTTAAACTGGTGCGCAAAAAATTAGGGCCACGGGTAAGGTATAACAGGTCCATAAAGAGGTGGATTAAAATCGTCAAATAATCGTCCTGTTCTTTTATTTCTAAATAAATATAAAACCCATGTTACCATAGAGTTGTGAATTCTACACAGACAATGAAATTATTCTTAAAGGTTTAAACAATGAGTGTTTAAATCTATAAATTGCGAGTAGGAAACAATTGTGAAAAATTGGCTGAATCAAACACATAACATAAATTATACTGTTACAACAGCTACACATTCTATCAAGCATGCTAAGAACTCTATATCATGACAACTAAAAAAATGGGTCAAGAAATACAAGGTTTCCTGATAACGCCAGATGCCACGTTTTGTTGCTTGCTAATTTCTGAGTAATTATTATGAAATTGCAGAGACTGTTATTAAAACAGTAGAACAGAGTCTATCAAGGCGAGCAGTGGATGTTATAAATTCTTACTGGAGAATAACTTAGTAGCTGTCTCGACACTTCAATCTCTAATTCATGAAACTAAAACTAACTTTGAAGTTTTTAACAATTCTGTGCAAGAAATTGATGACCATACCAGCAATCTATAATATTGATGGCAATGGTTTACTTATATTTATTGAGAATGAAAATGTAGATTTTTGTAATAACTATTGCATTGGGTTTTTTCTTTTTTTTTTACTTTCAAATGCTATTTGCTTTGCATGTTTTTTCCATAAAATTCTATAGTTTAAATTCATTGAAATGTTGCTATTATAAAGATATCTGCCACAGTCGAGTTGCAGATGTTTTCCGTTATGAAACAACCATAGCAGATAATATTTTCCAAACAAATAAACCATCTGTAATAGCTATTTTTTTAACAAAAGCAGATGATATTTTGAAAAATGCAATGACATTTCTGTATCAAATTTTATAATGTTTTATTGTGAGTATTTTCCTGTTAAAATACCGAGACATACCAAATTTTGTTGAAATAAATAAATTAGTTAAATCTGAACTTTACAATGGTGTTTCAGATTTGAGATAACCTCCAGCATAAGATCTGTTTTAAATATTAGATACTTCCAGAAATATTCACGGCTCGGACTTGTTTTTCAGAACAAAAATTTTTATCAATCATTTTCGAACTGCAATTGTAAAGATATACAGTCCACTCCCTCTAATCCGCAACTCTATAATCCAAAAACGCCTATAATCCACACTATATTTCACATGTAAACAAAGAGTTAAAATCTTTTTTTAAGCAAGATAACACGCATTTTGATTGTAATAAAAGTTGGCTAATCTGATGAATTTATTCAGAATTTTAATTAATTTTATATGCACTAAATTTTTTTAATGCATTTCTGCATTAGTTAGAAAGAAATATTATGTGTATCTTATAAATAATTATTAGATTGCTATTTTCTGAATGCATTTATTGCCTATATAAAAGGTAAAATTCCTTTCAAAGAGGGGTTAGCTCTTTTGGATAAATGTCTTAATCTTTTAGAAAAATAAACTTTTGTTATTTATCAAGAAATCCTGACTTTTATGTAAAAGGCTTCAAGATTAAATTGCAGAGTATAAATTAAAAGCTATAAAACAAACCATTATCACTGCAATGTTTGAGATCTAAAAATAAGTAGAAATGTTTCTATTAATTGTGTATTATTATAGTATATAAATGTATTTCTAATATTGGGTATAGTTTATATATATAGCAATTTCTTTTATTTCTGTGTTATTTATTTACAAGGTGGTTACAATATTTGTTGATAAATTCCAAATATTACAATGTAAACAAAGAAATGACCCATAATCCGCAAAATTCTATAATCTGCAAAACACTTGGTCCCAACCTGTGCGGATTAGAGGGAGTGGACTGTATATAATAATTGAAATTTACGAAAAATATGAATTAAATGCATGTTTTGTAGCATATAAGTTGTTTTTTAACTACGAAATTTTGAATGTTTAAATATATAATGAAAAACGCATATTTATAAATCTATAGACCAGAAATTTTTTGTTGTAATTTAAAATTATTTACAGTTATTTCAATGAATATAGAGAATTTTTAGCAGAGAAATAAATTAAAATAAGTGAACAAATATATTATTTTCATTTTGTTTCCTCATTCAAATATTTCATGGTTTATTAAAAATATGCTTTTATATTTTTTATATGATTTTTAAAGTCTGGAATTCTTGATTTTTAATTAGAATAAGTGTCTACATAGTAATTTCTTTCAGAAATGAATTTTTTTTCCTTGTTTAATACTTTTATATAATGCAGTTTAATTATATAAATACAAGTTTAAGTGCGAATCTTTGCATGTTTACATATTTAATGAAAAGTAAAGATAAAATAAATAAATAATAATAATAACAAACTAAAAAAAAGTTAACTGGAACTTTTATAGACCATAAAATTAAGCTTATTTTAAAATTTATTTACTGTTATTTACATAAATAAGCTACTATTTTTCCCAGTGAAATAAATGTATCGTTTTTTACCAATTCGCTTTTTAACTTTTGAATTTTTTAAATCATGGATTCTTATGATTATAAATAAAATAACTGTCTTTGTGCTGAAAAATAAGTTCTAAAAAGATATTGAATTGCTGAAAATAGTTATTACGTAGGTAATAATTACAAAACCAAAAATCTGAAATAAAAAAAAAGTAATATTAAAAATTTTAAAAAGGGTATTAAAAAAATCATCAAATATTCGAAATACTTTCATATAGAAATAAAATTAAAATAATATAATTATTCATGCATTTATATCACGTTTTAATTTATTTCTCTGTTAAAAATTGTTGATATTCATTGAAATAACTGTAAATTTTAAATAACAAAAAATTTCTGGTCTATAGACATATAAATGTGAGTTTTTTTTTTTCATTATATATTTAAACATTCAAAATTTCGTAGTTAAAAAACAACTTATATGCTACAAAACATACATTTAATTCATATTTTTCGTAAATTTTAATTATAATATATATCTTTTCAATTGCAGTTCGAAAATGATTGATAAAAATTTTCGTTCTGAAAAACAAGTCCGAGCCGGATTTGATCCCGGGCCGAAAAAACTGAAATCCAGCGTCCTACTGATCATGCTACTGAGCCACTTGCCAGAGAAGGAAATTTATCCAATTATGAATGGTAGCTTAAACTTTGTGAGTTATATTCTCAAGACCCCCTGGGGGTTGTGCTTTAAGGCGCTCATATATCTATATACTAACTGTACTCTATTGATACACAAATGTCCAGCACATTCGGTGAGACCAACCTCGGACCCTCTCCTTGTAAGTTGCATTTTCTAAATTGCTTTAGTTCAAATGTTGGAAAGAAAAAGAAGCAAATGAGTTAGCAATTTTTAAAAGTTAATTTCATTTTTTTCCTATTCATCTAATTTATTTTCTGCTATTAGAATGGACAAATTTTATTTTCTTTAACTCTGACGTTTATTTTTGTTATTGCAACTATATTACTTTACATTACTGCAGCAAACAAACATTTTATGTTACTTTGTGTGATGCTAAGATTAAAAATAAATAAATGTTAGATAATTATTTTTTTATATTAAGTTACAATTTTCAAACAAACTTCATTTAAAATTATATTTTTTATCTGATTGAAATTATATAATATTTAGAAGCTCATACTATATATGTATATATACATATAGTCAAACATTTTGTAATTATAAACCATTTTAACAAATGAAAAATTGACCATAAAAATGAAATCCTTTACGACACCATAAAACTGATTATCCAAAATGGTGTGTATGTATATATATATACAATAAAAGTGTTGCATGTGTCACAACATCTAGTGTCATTTTTGTGCTTAGCAATTCTGATTTGTGTTTTATAATGTAGATGCAAAAAAGTTTTACCGGAAAATTTAGAAATATTCCATTATTGTATTTCTTGTTGGTTTATTCATTTAAATCCTACCATAAAATTAATCTTTGAATTCCAAGATAATTCTGAAAATTCCAAAACTTTACTACATCTTTAAGGCTTATATATGTAAAAGTGTAACAAAATTATATTGCACAGCTGGAAGAATGGTCTCAACTCAAAAAACAAGCCTCTTTCAGCAGACAAGAAAAAAAAAATAATTCTAATTCTAAATTTCTATCTTTCTATTGTATTGTACTAAATGATGTAAGGAAATAGCATAACAGACAGATTTATGACATTGCTGAGTACCATTTCAGGCTTACTGATTGTGGGTTTAACTTAAAAACAATCATTTTTGAGTTGTGATGATATTTTTTAGGGGGTGAGATATGTTAGGCAGTGAAGAGAAGGGGGCAGTATAAAACTAGGCAACTGATTTACAGTGCAAAAACGCTGTAAAATGAAACCCATTTTCTTATTAGCTGATTTCTCAAATCTTTTTCCATTTTCTCTTTTATTTCCTATCAATGTTTTTTCTTCTCTTGTAGTTCTAGAACATGCTCTTGTTTGATGAAAAAAGTATTTCAAAATGCATAGCCTTTGCTATCTTTTATAGTGTAATTAAGAAGTTAGTATCGTGTTCTGTATCAGTATTTTAACCACTTACTTTGTGATAAAATGAAAGATTTAGAGAATTGTAAAAATTGAAAATAAAGAATATAAATTGAAAAATTTCCAACTAAGTGAAAAAGTGTCCGGGCTGGGAATCAAACCCAGAACGTTTGGCTTAAATTGCCAATGCTCTTCGAATTGAGCTACCTGGAATGACAATCGGCCAATACAATTAACCCAGATAACCTTTTGCTAATAGCATCTGGTCTACCTTGTAGACAGATCAACAAAATACACCAGTTACAAACTCTATTAAATGATGAAAATGTAGGTACATTTTTTTCGTGCAGTTGGGAAAAATTTCAATTTGTATAATGAAATGTTAATCCGTATGAGTGGGGACTGTACATATATAACGTTATCATTCGAGGGGGGTCTGGTACAGATATCATATCTCTAGGGCAAGGGGTGGGGGGTATGACTTTTGATATTATCATTTTTTATCAAAACAAAATTTTCCTTTTTTGGAAATTTTTTCTTTACATCAATATAGTTTGTTACCCTTTTTTGGGGGGCAGTTATCTATTTTTTATGAAGATATAAAGTTATTATTAAAACCATTAAATGATTATAAAATCATTGCATTCCAAAATATGGAGTATCCCAACATTCGCCATTACTATTCTTCTGTCACATATATAATTTGTTGTTAGAGAAACCAGGTTCAAAATGATATTTGTTATGTTTACTAGTAAAAAGTGAGAAAGAATATTGTCCACCTGTTTGTTTATAAAAAGTTCTGCTACCACCGTGCAGGCGGAAAATGCAAGAAGACAATATCATTGTTGAGTGCATTATGTAACAAAAAACTATTATTAAAAACTTAACTAGTAAGTATTTCTTATTGTTATTTGATATACAGTTATCTCATCTATAATAGTGATATTTTAATAAGTTGTCTTCTTCATTTAAGTCAGTAAAGTATGCTAATAATAAATGTATAACCACATCTGTATAGCATTGCAAATTATAAAAAGAAAAACAAAGGAAAAAACTGTTTAAAAAAAGACACTGATAATGATATCATTTGTGAAAGGGGGGGGGGGGGATTAAGGAATGATAATGCATACCGTAAAAGAAAATGGGGTGCAAAATTGCCAAAAATTTGATAATGTTATATATGTATAGCCCCTTGTGTTATAATAATAAAGAATATGTTAACCCTTTAGCAGGCAGTGTAAAAAAACCCCACAATTTTAAGAGTACTGGAGCCAAAATATTTAATAAAAATTTTCCTTTTATAAAGTAGGGAGAAAAAAGCAAGTTTTTATTTTCTAATAAATTCGTTTGTAAATTCTGGTGCGAGTCCATCATTTTACAAACAGAATTACTTCATGCCGGAAAGGGTTAATTCATTAATGGAAAGCTCAGTATAATTATTAATTCTTAATGTGTTTTAAAATCTCAACCATAAAGATAAAGCATATAATTATACATAACTTTCATGCTGACAGTAATAAGCTAATTACCATTAAAGGAAGTTTAAATTTAATATAGAAAAAAGGTAACAACAGAGGTCTACTGCTGATAAAACAATTATTCTTAGTGAAAATAAATTTGTTTTTTATTACTCAACAATGAATCATATTATAATAACAAGCACAAGTTTGATTGTTTTAATATCTTACTACAATCCTGCAAACAGTCTTTTAAATTATTCCAACTTAAAAAAAAAATATATTGCTTGTTTTGGTTGAAGATATTACATATAATTCATCATATTAAGTTATTATATTATTGCATATTAAATAAACTCTTATGTAAATAATGCAAGAGTTAATAAATATTATATAATTAAACTTATGTAATTAATGTGTATTTATATATGTTATTCTCCTAGAAATGTACAGAACAGTGCCTCAAAATACAAAGTGGTTAAAATTAAACTGACGGTACTCAGAGGCTCATATTTCTGGTTCTACTAAACGGATCCAAATGAAACTTCAAATACATGTTATGTAGATCATGCAGCCGAGGTTTTAGTAAAAAAAAAGTTTGAAATTTCACCACCGAATGGCGCTGTACTGATATAAAACCATATGCAAATGAGTAGCTAAGGTAATTTTGTTATAAAAGCAATACATATGGTTAAAAAAAAATCATCCATCCGCAGTGAGCATGCCGCTGAATAAGAAGGAATGCGCATTCATTGTAAAACTTTTTTATCAGAATGGGAGCAATGCTTCGGCAGCACTCTGTGCTTATCGGTGGAGGAAAAATTTAAAGAGAGAACCTATGTCCGTAAATTTAGATAAAGGCATGATTTGTAAGTTTGAAGAAGTTTCTCTGGATGTTGTACCAGGAAGAGGATGATGTGCAACTGAACCGGTGATTGCGGAGAAAGTTGCAATTGCAACAGCTGAAGCATCTGCAAGTTCTACAAATGCTACTGTAAGTAGCTGCTCAATAGAATGAGCACTGGACATTCTGTGGGCAACTGTACACATGATTTTATGCAAAATTCTGAAGCTCTGCCCGTACAAGATGCATTTTGCAGCTGAAACCGCAAGATTACTCTGTACATCTTGACTTCGCCTTGCATTTTCTGGAGAGAATGCAAGTGGATAAGTTCTGGCCATTGCATATCTTATGGACACTTAGATGGTGCTGTGAACACACAGAACTGCCGCATATGGGGTTCTATCAATCTGCACATCATGCAACAACAGCTGCTACATTCCACATACGTCACGGCACGGTGTGGATTCCCGTCGAATTTCATTTTGGGCCTGTACTTCTTCAAGGAAGTCGCAATGAATGGGTTTGTTAGGTGTACAGTCACAAGTGACCGATACGGCAGACTCCTGGAGAATCATGCTGTCCCGGCGTTAAGGCAAAGAAGCTGTTGGGCCACCACAATGTTCATGAAAGATGGAGCAACTGATTATATGGCGAAATGTGTAAAGAATGTGATTCAAGCTAACTTCCCTGATGAATGTGGTGTCATCTCGCATACTTTTCTGATTGCCTGGCCACCTAGGTCACCAGATCTGAAGCCTTGTTACTTCTGGCTGTGGGGTTTTATCAAAAATCGTGTTTATCAAGGATGTGTAACTAAGGAAGTGGGCTTGAAAGCTAGCATCATACACCATGCCTCCCTCATTCCTACTTATATGTTGTGTGCGGCCGTTGATAATGCAGTGGTACACTTTCATCATATTGTTGACTGATAAGGTAAGCACATAGAGCCCACGTGTGTAAATAAATAAAATATTCCTTTATTCTTTGATTTTGTGGCAAAATTTTAACCTTTTTTTTTTTTTTTAATGAAAACCTCAGCCGCATAATTTACATAACATATATTTGAAATTTCATTCGGATCTGTTCTGTAGAACCAGAGCTATGAACCACTGAATATTGTCAGATTAATTTTAACCACAGTGTATTTATTTAAACAAATTACTGCAATTGAAAAAAAATTATAACGAAAATATAGTGTAAATAACCAAACAATGCACATAAATAATTAAATAAAAATATTAATTTCTCATATAAAATTCCACAAAGCCTGATAAATGTCCGTGACCCATCACAGCCCGAGTTTGTACCACATACTGATCCTTCTGGACAAAAACCAGTTTGAGTTAAATAAAAAAGTGTACAAAAAATCAGAACTGTAGACATCATGGTTACAAACACAGCATCAATGCAATGTAAAATTCCAATTAATAAAATATTTTTTACAATCTAGGAAAATATTAGGAACTTCAAAGTGATATAAAAATATTTTTTATCCTATTTTTTTTTTTTTTTTTTTTTTTTTCAAAATATTTACAAATGTAATTTTAAAATGTAAGTTTCTGGAAAAATGAGCTATATATTGTGTTAATTCACTTGGCAAGAAAACTTGCTGTTAGACATTTTATTTTTTCTTGCTGTTAATAGACGGTGGTAGTAGCTCTACTGGGCACTTTTTTCTTTTAGAGAATGTACCAATAATGTAAAAAAAAAAAAAGTTTGCCTGTATACTCCAATAGATCAAAAACAAGTTCTAGAAGAAAAAAATACTTTTTTACTATTTAAAAGTCTAGATTAATAGTACACACAAGGAGAATAATTTCACAAATAACACAAAAGAAACAACATTTGGTAGTGAAACAACAAACAGGATTTTATTTGCTCAGCAAATTACATGAATAATTTTACATCCAACTTTATTTACAATTATAAAACAAGCTGAAATATTCACCAATAGATAGAGAGTGAAAAAAAAGGAACTCTTCAGTCAAAATTAAAACATTACATTAAAAAAAATGCTTTGCAAATAAATAATACTTCCCATCCATGAAACAAAAACTATACAATATATAAAATAATTTATAAAAAGACTGGCAAACAATATTTTAAACATAGAGGTATTGATGTAAAATTAACACCATAACTTATTTTGGAAAAACTTAACAGTGCAACGAATAAACTAAAATAATCTTTCATTTATTTGAAAGATCCCATTTCTAAAAGATGCTAGATATATTTCTCACAATAACTTAATTCTAAGGTATCACCATAAAATATCAACTTCACTATCCCAATTTTAAGGACACAGGGAAGTAAAATACTTATATATATATTAAAAAAAAAATCTTAATTTTGTTTTTAAAAACCCAGGATAATTTTTTAAACTCAAATATTTTACTTTTAGGTAGTTGGGCAAGAAAGTTGTTTTTAGCACTGTTATTTAACTTGTCCAAACATCTCTGGAAGTACAAGATTTTACGAAATCAAAGTAAGAATACTTGCTTTACCATTACTTCTTGAAATTGCATTGGATGCACAATGCAAATGAGTTTGTTCATACCTTTAATAAGTATAGAAATCATTGCAGTTTGTCATTTCTTATCAGGCAAGAAAGAGGTAGAGTATATTGAAATGTCCCTCTAACCCAGAAAATTCTAGATTTTCTGCTTATGTATTACAAATCTAAAAGAGATGAGCCCTACCAGAACTCTACAATACCTTTTCCATTTCCACAAAGAAAAATGTTGAATTGAACAATCATTTTAATACAGCTGCCATAGATGCACACTGATTAGTTAACTTTATGCATCTAATGTAACTTAAGCAAGCAATGGTAAAGCAAACATCATTGCTTGGATTGTTTAAAATCACAAGTATTGTAAGATATTTAGATACATAATTAGAAGCAAAGCTAAAGCAATTATAATAATGTAAATATATCTGTTAAATCAACTTCCCAAGCTTGATTTGTAAACTTTTTTTTTTAGATTTAGATTATTTTTTAATGTTCTAAGTATCTGAGGATTATCTTACATTTTTATAAAACTACCCATAAGACATTCTTTAATTATATTTTTATTTAGCAGTTTGGGTCTAAACTACTTTATCTAGTCCTTTATGAGAAATACTTGTTAAAATGTTTTTACCTATACAATTTTAAATTTCACTTAGATAAAGAAAAATATCAAAGTGCTTTTAGTTCACTTATGTCACTCAAAAGTGCACAATAAAAAAAAGAAAATTATTGATAATTTATATATGACAATAACGCTCAAACTGGTAGACTGAAAAAAACTAAAAACAGAAAAAACAACAAACTTTTCAAATAATTGAATAGTTAGAAAGAGTGGGAATATAAATAAACCCTTAAAAAAAGAGCCTAGGAAAAAAAGAAAAGAGACTCTAAATAGAATGTGATTCAAAAAAAGTTTAAATAGCTAAATTTCAGCAATTATTTTTTTTACTTCAATTTTCTCAAAGCAGTTTTTCAAGATGCAAGTACACTCTTACAAAAACTATTAAATATTCAAATATTACAATATATTTTATTTACAAAAATCAAAGTGTTCTAACATTGTTGAAATTTTTTTAAATATATATTTATAATCACAAAAATTGTTGCTTATTTACAAGTACTCCTCAGAAATATTAATTTATATATTTTTCAATGCAAAATTTAACAACTTATTTCAGGTGGGTCATTCTACAGAAAACCTTTTTGAAAATGAAAATTTCAATAAAAAATTTAACCCTACAACTTTTATATTAATATCCACAATTCATCTTTCATCTCTTTTCAGATTTATATAGGTGGTCATATAATCTTTTCATTATTTAGTGCTTAATTATAATGTAGGATATATCTACAGAGGATATAAATACACAATGTTTCATTTCATTATCTCAAGCTTATTTAGGGTTTATTAGAGTTATTTAGGGTACAATATGTAATTTAAAGTAAATGTCTAAAAAAAAAAAAAAAAAAAAAAACCCTTTAAGTATATGAATTGAAAATTCATTTTTAGTAAATAAATTATGCTAATTTTAAAAGTCATGAGCGACAGAAACTTTTCTATAAGAAGAGTCAGTACCTCAGTTCTCAGCATCTCAAACCCTAAGTTCACATCTATTTCTAGTTCAATGAGAATACTTCAAAATCAATAAAAATGAAAATGTGCACATTCACAGTTAATAGCTGAAATTGAAGATGGATACCTCTTGCCTCAGAATATTTTTATGAGATCAGGGGTCTGTCCAGACTTTTCTCATAGGGTCCTGTTTTTGTCCAATTGTGAAGATTTTCTTATATTTGTAAAAATTCTAGTCATAATTTTGTGAATTTGAAATTATCATTATATTCAGATTCTATTCCTTCATGTGTATATATAAAAAAATAAGTAATATATTTTTTGACCAGTTTGGCTGTTTTGTTACAAGCCACATTTAATTATCAATGACTAAATTTGTGAAAGATTCAATTTGAAGATTGAAAAATTCTGTGAAAGTTCTATTTATAAGACAAAGAATTTTGTGAGGGGTTCGGTTTTGAGATGAAAAGTTTTGTGAAAAGTCCTGTTTTAAGATAAAAAAAATTGTGAAGGGTCCTTTAAAGAACTGAACATTTTCTAAACAGATCTCTGGTAATGAACACTATAATTTTTTGAAAATTATTGCACATAATTTTATTCTAATAGAAGATATGAGAAAGGCTTGTAACAGCAATTCAAATATGTTGAAAAAAAAAAAAAAAAAAAAAACTTTCTCTTAACAAAATTTAATTTTCTGAGGGGAAAAAAATTACCTTATTGAATGAAAAATATATTCATCAAATTCACAAAGTGAAAATGTTAATAGAGAAAATGAGGCTTAACATATAACGGAGATATTTAAGTATACTTCTGTTCATTTAAAATAATAAAATATTATAAACCAGCAGTCTTTATTGAATATATATTTTTTTAATGGGTTATATTATGTAAAGACACTAAAAAATATATTATGACAAAAATTAACTACAGTGTACTGAAAAAGTTGTTTTCTGTAGAATAAGCTAGGTTCATTATGCCACACTGATATCGTTAAAATATACCCATGAAATTTGAAACTTATGCTCTATACTGATTTTTTAGCATAAACTGTGCACATATTAACTTAGTTTTCCCACCCCCTTTCAAATAAAGCTTATTTAGATTTAATTATATTTTTAAAATGAATAAATATGTAAAAATATCCAATTCTTTTCAAAGAAGTGTAAGCTGATATAGTAAAACAAACTATCTAACTGCAATTAGATACAACTAATTATTGTCTATAAAGGGTTTTAATTTTTTAACAAAACTGAATTACAGTTTAGCAACATTTTAAAATTTTAACTTAAAAGTTCATGTTTCCATAAATAGCTAGAAAAATTTGCAATTTTCCAGCCATTTAAATTTCTACAGACTTCCCTGTCATCCAAATCAAAACTTTATATGGATTATATTTTAAAATATTTTAAGTTGTGGAAAGATTAACTGGTTTTCTAATTAAACCATCACTTCAAAAATTCTATATGAATAGTTTGTTTTCAATCATTTTATTCTATTTACACAGTATAAAATTATCAAATAGTAGTTTAAAAGAGAAATAAGAAATAAACAAAAAAACATATATAATCATCAGTAAATTAAGTCAATTTCACCAGCAACAGATTTTTTAAATATTTAGATAACAAATATGTAAATAAATAAAATCATGTTATATATATGAAAATGGCAATGAAAATATATAAAGGCACTTTCAAGATTTATTTTAATATTAAAGGAATTTTCCTTATCAAGATTAATTTTAAGTAAAAATTGGCTAAAAGCTAATTGATTATTTCATTTCTTAACTTATAAAACATTTTGAGAATTCCTTAAACTCGTTTTTCAGTGAATTTGTTCTAAAAACAATACACAAGTAATATGAAAATTCGTGGATAAAAATTTATAAGATGAAATTAATTTCAAAAGTGTTATAAATAAAATTAAATGAAGAAAAAAATATACTTGCAACAATTTGCATTGGTTAAAAAAAACACTGAAAAGCAAATAAAAAGCAAACTTTTCCTTGGAAATATTTGCAATTTGCACTAATATTAACATACTTTAAATAGGAATGCACTGAATATTCGCTATGTATTCAGTTATACTACCAAATGTTTGGTTTGACCGAATATTTGGCAAATAAATGCATAAAATATCTTTTTTTTTTATTTAATAAAACTTCTTATGTAAGTGATATTTTTAATTGTCAATAAAGATATTAATATAAACATCTAATCATATTTAAATAAAATAGATTGCTTTAACATTATACATTTTGTTGCTTGAAAAGTGACGCTTACGAAAATTCATTATTGCAATATTCATAAAAATTAATGATGTTGTTATTATTATCATTATTTTTTAATCTATAGCAATAATTCAACAAAGGCAAATAACGATGAATAAATGTAAGTTTCTTAATATTTATTGTCTGTCAACAATCTATTATTTGCTTTTCCACACATAGTGTGTTTCTAAGCTAATAGAGCAAACTTTCAGGGGTGATAATATATATCAATATAAATAGTTTTTGTACAGGAAATTAGGATTACAATCTAATTATTTAGTTGAACATACAGAATATCTCATTTCCAGCTGAACTCTTTCTTATTAAACAATAATGAAGATATAATAAAGATATTTTCAACAGACTTATTTTGCTTCATGTGAAATATGATATCACAAGATGGGCTGGAAACTGCCAATATTCACATGCAAAAATACTGAACTAGATGCTCCATAATTTGGTATACATTTGACAATACATGCAGCATCACTGACATAAATTCAGTGCACATACAATAATGGCATCAGATTTATAAAAAGCAAAATTAATCGAATGAAAATTTTACTAAAATATCTTCAATGTTGTTAAAGTTACGAACAAAATTCGAATTCAACTTCCAGTGAGACACCATGCATTTTCGACTGAATAAATGGATTGTGAAGCTGGTTTCTTGTATAAAAATTGTCTTGATGTGCATTATCACCCCTGGAAGTTTGTTCCAATAGTATGAAAACATCCTGTATATTTTCAACCTCTGAAAATAATCACCCAATTCAGATGCTGTTTGTTGATGCAACTAAAACTTTCTTGCTAAATCAAGAGGAGCAGAAAAGTTATTCTTTTTGGGTTGCCATCATTTGAACATTTTTTTTTTTTTTTTTAATAAGGGTTTACTGGTGGAGAGATCTTGTCAATCAAAATGGAAGAATTTGTGTTAAATAGGATGCCAAACTGTTTTAAAACTTAACTTCTTAATATCATTAAAATCCTGAATATTTGATATTTGGTTTTTCTGTGTGCCGGATATTGGGTATTTGACCAAACTTGCTATTCAGAGCATACCTAATTTCAACAGTGATAAAAATTTTCATGTTGAAAAAATAACTAAGAAAACCATAATATATTAATATTATGAAAATAAATTAAAAAAGTATTAGCATAGCAAAAAAAAAAAAAAAAAAAAAAAGGAAGGCCTAAACTTTGAGTTTGTTGATTATAAAAATTTGAATTATAATTCTACAAATCTGTCACTGTAGGATTTGAAATTGAATGAAATGCCCAATACTATATACTGAAAGGAATATTTAATAAAACAGAACTGAAATGATCGCAGGCAATAAAATTGCTTATAAATATATCCTACTCTCAATGAAAATAATAATAATAATAATAATCAGTACATAAAGACAATGTGTCTAAATGTAATTTTTAATACATATACTCAAATAATTAAACAAAACTATTTTAAAGAATTATTGGTAACTTTTGTGAAAACTCAAAAATGGTCAATTAAACATTCAGAATAAACACTTAACATAAGTTAAAAATATATATAATGTATATTTGTGATAACATTTGTTATTTGCAATGATAAATAAGTGATCTAAAAAATGTTCCATACTAAAATAATAGTAATAATAATAAAACTACAATAAATGCATTTATGCAAAATGCACAAGATCAGTTCATACACTTTCCACAAATAACAATTTACAGCTAGGAATGTTTAAGAAAACTTTTAATTAAAGGACAGAATCTTAAAAATCTCCAATGATTTCACTTGTCCATTTAAGTGCTTCCAAGTTACAAATGGGCAATTCATTGAGCAAGTTTAAATACATGATAATTAACAGAAAAGAAATATTACTTTTTTTTTTTTTTTCTTCAGAATATGAATATTTCCAGAGATAAACTGAGAAAGCAGTAATCTTTTAATACCTGATATATAAATAAATTGTTGAAAATCCATGTATCATCCACCAAAACATTTGCGTTTAACAACTCATTTAATTCCTGATTTGTAATTTAGAGGCAAAATCCAACATTTTATCTGAAAGCAATGTTTGTGTAAAAGCAAGTACAGATGACAAGATGAAAACTGTTCAAGTAAAAATTTGCTATACAAATCAGTTAAATTTTTCAATTTAGCAAAACTTTAAAAATTAAATTAAACAGCCACAAGGAATGTGATGATGCACTTTTACGCAGTTAAACTAATGCAATCTTGAGGGTTGGAGAGTGAAGGAGTTTTATTAAGCAATCGCTTAGATCGCCTGCAAAAAAAAAAAAAATAGAAAGATCATGCACATTGCAAAGAAATAATATCCAGCATCAATAAAACATTTCAAATATTTATTCAACAACATAATAAAATAAATACAAAAAATAATTGATTAAAATCTACAATATTTTTATGTTAAAAGGACTTATTTCCTCAAGAATTTAAAAATTTGACAAATTGTTGATTTTTAGATTTTTATGCTAAAACTGTCATACTTTAAAAGAAGGGCTGTTCAAAGCAGTACTTGCAAGATCCATATTGCCTTTTGAAGGCTCTAATGGTGCCCATTTGAGAGTTTCATCGTACAACTTTGGCTTGCTTAGATTTCCATTAATTTTTTAATGTTTTTATTGCAGGTGGAATTAAGTTTTTTTACTTTCTCCCTTTGAGCAAAAAAAAAAAAAAAAAAAAGAATTCTAAATTTACCATGATTTATTTTTCCTCTTTGTACTTCTTTTCTATTTTTATACCGGGTGTCCTAAAAAGGACTGACTTATTTTAAAATTCAATAACTTGCAAACGGTGACAGATATTTAAAAAGTTCTTGCAGGAGGGTTATGCATGAGGACAAAAATTTTTTACAGTGATTTTCAATTTTAGTTCAAATTACAAACAATAGATGGCACTGCCATCAATAGATGCTAAATTCAGGCTCGATTTCTGGTACTTTGGGACCTACTCAATACATTTTAATCTCCTTGTCCTTTTTCCGCACGGAAGAAGAGAAAGGCCAAAAAATCAAGCCTATATTTAGCACCTATACTTACAGCGCCATCTATTGTTTGTAATTCAAACTAAAATTGAAAATCACTGTAAAAAAAAAGCTTTTGACCTCATGCATAACCCTCCAGCGAGAATTTTTTAAATATCTGTCCCCATCTGTAAGTTATTGAATTTTAAAATCAGTCAGTCCTTTTTAGGACACCCGGTATGAGTGCCTTACATCACAGTTATCTTATGCCAACACTTTGAGACATGTGTATCATGTAAGTAGGTATTTATAACTTCCAGTACTATAGTGAGATAATATTATTGCAGGTTTCCAATCATGTGAATGATGGCATATTTCATTATTTGCATCCAACTGAGATACAGCCCTGCTTACAGAAAGGTAGGACAGGTCTACTTTAAAATATATCTCAGCTAAATTTTAGAGTGTTACTCTCATCGTAACGTGAGCTATAACTACTTTTACACAGTTTGCAACAGTTAACAAAATTTTAAATACATTTCTGCCAGTTTGTCTTATTTTTACCTTCAAAATGCTTTGTTAAAGTTTTTTTTTTTTTTTTTTGGTTGATCATTATATTGCATGTAAGATATTTAAGATCAAATTTGAAACATTTCAAAAACTTAAATCAATAATGTGTGTTTATTCATGATTTTTTAAAAACCTTTCAATTCAATTTTTCCATAGTTGAAATAGTTTTTCAGGGAAATTAATGTCATTAAACAAAATCAGATATTAAAATTTGTTGGCTATATTTTTATTGAGAGCATATGACGAATAATAATAATAATTATTATTATAATGCATAATTAAAATAAACAGCTAAAAATTAAAAAAAAATAATTTTCTAAAGAATTTCTTTAGAATTTAATTAATAATAACAAAAATTAAATTAAAAAAGTTATTTATTTATTTTGACGTACTCAGTTCCCTTAATCCTCCGATTGCTTATCCTGCTATTTTCATGTGCAATGCAAATGTAGCAAAATTTGCTCATCCTGCGATTACTGCAGATATGGTCTTTTTTCCCCTTATTCAATAGCGCTTCTTGTGTTTTCCCATTTAGCCAGAAATAATAATTTAAATATAACATTTAGGCTTTGAAACAGATCTTGCCCAATAGATAGCAGTGAATGTCTACTTTTTTTTTTTTTTTTTTTTTTTTTTGAATCATTTTATTAGTTGGTTTTAGAAGCACTCTTGATCATCTTTGTTCACTACTTTCAAATCAGAAATGGCTGGCCAAAAGCACTTATTGAATGGCAGAAAATATATTCCTGGTAATTTATAAGATTTTGAAAGTAATATTAGTTATTTTGAAGACAATGACAGTAGTGATTGTAATTGATTAGATTCCTTTTCGAGATAGCAATGGGTCTGAAGATAACTCATTGTTCATGCAAAGCACTAGGCAGTGGTGCAAAATTGATGAGAAGAATTTTCACTGATCAAATGTTACAATCGATTGTGCAAGAAACAAACAGATAAGCTGAATAATATATCAATAAAGTAGTTCCTAAAGATAGATCATGTTGGAAAAAATGAACAGAAATGAATAAGGAAGAACTCAGATTATTTTTTTCAGCTTTGTTACACCAAAGAATAATAAAAAAGCCAGATCAGGAATACTATTGATCTAAACATCAAATATTACAAACAGCAATTTTTGATAGCCAATATTAAGGTAATGGCTATAAATATAATTAGCAGAGATTTGCTTTAGCAGCAGAAAGCGTATATGGCTAACTCTTGACATATCCTGACACGATCTAAGCAATAACTTTAATTAAAAAGATTAAAGATATATTGCAAATTAACTTGTATGTAGTTCAATTAGACTTAAACTAGTAATATAACTGCAGTGGATTAAGTGAAACATAGATAACCATTTAGAAATAAAAAAATATTTATTAAAACCAAAAGCAAACAATAAAAACAAATTTAACTTTCATAAAGAAAATATATAACAACTATTAAACTACAGATATATATGGCATTTACCCCGGGACTCACAGGCATATCATATAAACTGGACTTAACATTAAAACATCAATCATGATCCACTTAAAATAATATCAATGGAAAAACATCTCAAAAACTTCATTTCATCAACAGCCATTCATATCAATGAGTTCCAATCCACGTCAACATCATGAGATAGGTTCCAATGAAACATCACTAATTCCTCCAGATATTCACTTACTCAAGCTAAAGCCATATTCCTTCATGACACACACAATCCAAGAATCAGCATCTTTAAAAAGAGGAAAAACTACCCCTTTTCCATAAACAGCTTCATAAGCATATCCAAGAGATTTTAAAGTGACCTTAAACGATGACAACAACAATCTTGGAAAAATATGATGCAGAAATAAAACGATGATACCAAAAAGCCTTGATGTTTAAAAACTGAAGAACGAGATCTTTTACAAATGTAGTTAAAAATTACTTTTCGTTACATGATGACTAATGGCAAGAATTTGACTAATAGCGAGGAAGGAACTGAATGAAGTTCCGAGGAGGGAAAAACTCTTTTATACAATGACTAGCGGTACACCCCCTTCCGGGAATGTTCGATGGGATGGGATTCGTCGGAACAGACTATGTCAGCTAATTCATTCATAAAGCTAGCTACCGCTACCTGGCGAAGGAAAAAGTAAACTGCTTAGTATGATCTGTGATACGGAAAATAGATGCCTGGTAAATGAAATTATCGGAAGTTTGAAAAACATAAACATGGCGTTTAAAGGAATATAACTTAAAGAAACTGGAAAGACTTCTTGAATAACTAAAGGATAAATGGATTAGCACAGAATAAAGGTAAGTTTTATTTCAGAATATATTACATTTGAATAAAATTACTTTGATAAATAAAGTACTGCATATTATAGTGTAATAAATTAAAGGGTTATTAAATACAATTAGAGGCATTGAGAATAGGAAAACGAGCTTGTTATTTCCTAACAATTTGTACTTTCTTCATTTTGCCGCTAATGGGGTATTTGATAGTGACACTCACCCATGGCCAAAATTAAATAAAATTTATGACATAATGAAATATCTTTTATCCACAACAGATCGACGAATTTCATGTTACTTTTCACCTCTCAAATGATTGATGAAATTCATGATTTATTTTCTATGACCGATTTATGTATTTCGTATTTCTTTTTCCTGTGACCGATAAAGGAAATAACTAAAAGGGCCGTAACAGCCACCAGACACAGTGTCTAGACTCAGCACCAAACAAAAACGAGATTAGATCTTGTGGTGCACATGATGAAAAAAATTTTTTGGACCCCCATAGAAACATATTTAAAAACAACAAATTAGCTGATCCTTGCAATTCACAGAATTTATGACTTTACTTTTTGAAGTCAACCATTTCTCGTGTAATAGAAGAAATTAATTGTATGGTTTCCTTTTCAAACTTTGGACATGGGTTGAAAATATCAATGCATATAACCCAGTTCAATCAAAAAAGAAAAAAAAAACCCCAGGGATTCCAGTTTTGGCTATAATTCTATTAAAGAGATAATAAAACAATTTTGTCAGAAGGGACCATAGTGACAATACCATCACTGATATGCATTTACATGCGAGTAGTTAAAAATGAAGATACATCAGATTTTGCAAAATTTTCTAAAAATTTTTTAAGAGAGCATAGCCATGCGTGTGTACCTTGTGAAAGGGGCTTCAGCACATAGAATCAAATAAAATCTAAATTCAGAAATTCATTTAACAACCCAATTGTTAAATGCCCATAACGTTTGGTGAAAGTTTAAAAACAATTGTGGAAACTTGATTTTCTTCCTTTATTTTAATAAAAATAAACATTTTGGATAATTATTCTGAGTTGTTGATTTAAATTATTTCAATGGTATTTTGTCATGTCTGTATTAATGCAATTCTTTAAGTGGCATGTAAAAAAATAGCGGGTTTAATCACTTTAATGTTTGCCCCAAGATAAGTCGGGGGTAAGAGTACTGTTTCCCTATACATGTCACCGGTGAAGTGGTTAAAGATATTTTTTCTCCCTCCCATACAGTTCAACTCTCCTCCATTTATAAATGTTGGGAGGACGACTTCCCTCCTGGGAAAATATGAATTTCACTGTTTTTTACTCTAAAAAACCTATGACCGGCAAAAACACACAAAGAAACACAAATTTGATGCAAAGATTGTGAAGTTGGACTTTGCCTTGAACCATGCTTTGAGGATTATCACACTAAACTGAAATTTTAAAGTAATTCGTACTCGTATAGCATTTTTTCTTAGTTGCATGCATGAATTTTGCTTTAGTATTTTATGTAATAAACTAGCTGCCCTTGGTGACCAGTTTGGTTTCCCTTAAATGTTGCTAAGCATTATATAATGCCACTTTTATTCGTAATTTACTTGCTCAATCTTTCGCCAAATCAGAAGATTCTGATAGAGAAATCAAGAACTTGGTATCTTTATGTTAGCCGGTTCCATATTTCATTAATTTCACTTAAAATATAACCCTTTCACTCATTTTATTTATAATACATAACTTTAATTTAAAACTGATACATATAAAATCCATGACTTTCACTTATTTCTTTATTTAAAAAAAAGAAAAAGAGAAGAAAAATTAATATAATAAACCACGACACTTAATTTGAACATCAATGCATTGTTTTAATTTACCATGCGAAAAAATAAAAATACTAACTGCAGAGTTAAAAAAGGTTGGTGAAAATTGCACCCGGCTAACATAAAAGTACCAAGAATTCTTTGTGATCATGGCAACTTTTATGTAGTTTTATTCTAAAAAATAATTTTAAATAAAAATGTCCGTCTTGCACGTGAAAAGCGATGAGGTCAGTCCTTAATTGGTTATGACAGTCACATGACTTAAACAATAATATAGATGAAATGATGGCGATGGAATATATTTGGCGATTTATCACATGTGGCCAGCTAACATTAAAGTACAAAAATGGACGCCTGGCATATAAAAAGCGAAGCGGTCAGCACTATTGATTACAGTTACATGACTTCAGCTACTGTTATAGATATTAAGAAATGAAAAATCCTTGAAAATTACATCATTCTGACACATTCACATAATTTTTTTCTTTAATTTTATCAATGTAGAAATACATTTCAAGCTAAGGATAACGTCGCTTTCACTGGCGCAAACTTTTCAGACGTACTTTCTATACATTTATGCTTAACCACCAAATAAAAAATTATTTTCTATTTCATTGTAACGAAAAAAATAGCCTCAATAAAGCATGAAGACAAAATATACCCAATGGGCATTATTCTTGTGATATCACAGTAAATATTAATTTTTATTCTCTTATAAAAATAAAGTACACATGCATAACTATTTTTGCGGAAATACGACTTGCAAATGAAAAAATACATCCAAAAAGCCACGTGTCTGAATATTTTTCATTGTTCCTCTTTTCTCAGCAACAATGGAAGTAATCTGATTGCCACTATTTTGGAAAAATTTCATAAAAAACTTTTTAAATTAAAATATAAAAATAGAAATATTTTTAAAAATAGCTAGTGCAAGTACATCTACAAATTAACAGTATTCATTAAAAAATTTTTTTTTAGCAAAACCGGTTCCGTAGAAAGCTTAGGGCCGATGACTAAATCAACAGCCTTGTATTTTATATATATACAGGGTCATTCATAATTCCCTCCGGGGTTTCGAAACGTTATAGTAAAAAAACGAAGACGAATATGAAAAAAAGAAACATGAAATTATTCTGAAACTATTCAAGTTTTACTTACATACATTACAGGTGTTCTATATGTGAACCCTTGGGAACACGGCATACATCAATGCGATAGTCCAGTTCCTGCCATACTCTACTCAACATGGTACTGTCTATGTTATTGATAGCACGTGTTATCCTTTCACGCAAGTCAGCTAAATCACGTGGCATAGGTTGTACAAAAACCTGGTCTTTCACATACCCCCACAAGAAAAAGTCACATGGTGTTAAATCCGGTGACCGTGGAGGCCACTTTAGAAGAGGTACGCCATCTTCAGAAGCTCGTCCAATCCATCGATGAGGTAAGTGTGTGTTCAGGTATTCACGCACATCACACAAAAAATGGGGAGGAGCACCGTCTTGTTGAAATAAGAAATCATCCTCATGTTCCTCTAACTGCGGCATTAGCCACAGCTGCAACATATCCAGGTACACTACACCGGTAATGGTCTTCTCTGTAAAAAAGAATGGCCCATAAACACGTGAGGAGGACATAACGCAAAACACGTTAACTTTTGGGGAATCCCGATAGTGTTCCACTACAGAATGGGGATTTCCAGTGCCCCAAATGCGTATGTTGTGGTGGTTGATAGTGCCACACATGTGAAATGTGCTTTCATCACTAAAAATCAATTTCGACATTAGTGTTTCACGTTCATGGACATCAATGCAAAACATGAAACGAGAAATGCAATCTGCTGGAGTCAACGCTTGCACCAGTCCCAATCTGTACGGCTTCAAACAAAGACATTTTCGCAGAATTCGCCACACTGTTGGTTGAGAGATCCCCAATTCTCGGCTTCCGCTAGCGGTTGATTTTGTCAGGCTCCTTAAAAACGTTTCCCGTACACGATCTACGGTGTCCGCAGATGGACCAGGCCGACCACTTCGTTTCCTGTCACATAGGTATCCCGTTTCTTTAAATTTCCGGTACCACACATGAATTGTTTTGTCAGTTGGTCTCTGTTTTCGATATTTATTACGAAAGGCCCGTTGAACTGACACCACTGATTCAGATTTTGCAAACTCCAACACACAAAAAGCTTTCTCTTCGCCTGTAAACGCCATTTTTCTTTACTACAACTGGCTTCAATACAGATGTTACTGCCATCTACCGGAAACTAATTAAATTAAAACTTGAATAGTTTCGGAATAATTTTATATGTTTCTTTTTTTCATATTTGTCTTCGTTTTTTTACTATAACGGTTCAAAACCCCGGAGGGAATTATGAATGACCCTGTGTATATATATATACACACAGCGAACCATGCCATGTATATATATATATGGCATGGTTCGCTCTGGAATGGTTACCGACATTTTCCTTCACTTGGATTTTATTATTAGTACAATAGGAATGTAACCATAAATTAATTGAGAATTATTTTCAAAAGTTAGTTTTTGTGTGATAGCATCTGAAATTGATTTTTCTGAAAAAATCTTTTCTCAGGATTTAAATCTATGAAAAATATTCTCTTTTCCAAAAAAGAGTTGTATGTTTTAATTTTGAAATATATGTATATTTGAAATATGGAATTAAAAAAAAAAAAATACACAATTTTTAAAGTGTTTTTGGTTAAAAAATTAAGCAGTCAGAAGGTTATTACAATACAAATAATCATTAAATACATATTTATATGCCTCCAAATGATTCAAATTGCTAAAAAATATGTGCAATATAACAACCTCAAAACTACAAACTACAATGTTTTTCTGAAAAAGAAAACAATTTTATAAAATGAAAGAAAAATTTAAATGTCTACTAAAACAAACATTTGCAAGCAACTAACAATTCTAGCATAAAAATTCAAGAGATTAAATGCTTGTTATACAAGTTCCCTTTAAATAATTTCAAAAATATAGAATTCTTTCAAAAAATATTAATAATTGCTGTTTCTATCAACAAATTATGTTTTCAGAAAATTCTACAACAGACTGCACCAAAAGCAGCATGTTTTACTTAAAAATACTAAATCAAAGCAGTTAAGTATATTACCATAATAACAATATTAAGTATACAGCTTGAGGTTTTTTTTTCCCCTCCCGCTATAAAGCTAGAGAATTAAAATTTTATATTAGCAGCAATTTAAACACACCACATTGAGGGATTATACATATGTACACACATATGTATGTGTGAATAAAAAGTGAGAGTGAAACAAACAAACGATAGTATGAGGATGACAGAACTATATATTACAGGAATAACTTTAAAATTACATGAACACATATACCATCAACTAAAACATGTCATAAAATCCATTGAAAAAGGAATATCTATATTGAAATAAAGTAAATGACTATGTAATTTTATATACAAATAATTAAAATTAAGTATATATTTCCCTTTGTTTTAGCAAAGAATTCCAACAAAAACAAATTCATTTTAAAAGTAATCTTTTGCTTCAACATTTATAATTTTAAGAATTAACTGTTATAATGAAATAAGTATAAAAAGTTATAAAAGCATAAAATTAATTTAAATGCATGTTTCAAATATTATAATTTTTTAATTTATTAAAAAAATGTCTTAGATTTTACAATAATTTAATTAACTTGAGAATGACTATACACTAGAAATGTAATATAATTTTTAGCCATATCATATAGAGGAATGAATGATATATGAATGCATGATGCATCATGTGATTTGTACAAAAGATTGCAAAATGTTAATTTTCATTTCTTTTATCATATTATAACCCCACTTACCACTTCCTTAAAAAAGACTTCTTTGCAACAAAAATTATTTTTTCAAAATTTTTTTACTGAAATGGGCTAAATTTTAATATTTTTAAACTGAATACTAATTCAATAGTCAGGGAAAGTAGATATAAATCGAGTGCATTTTAATGCAACATTTTGACAGTTTAAAGATTAAAGATTTAAGAAATGCTTATTTATAATGTAGTAATTTTTCCCGAATTCTCAGATCATTTGTTCTCTTTTTTAAATAATCATACTAGCAAATCTTATTTTTATGAATGAAAAAAATCAAAATGCAAAAACAGAAGCAAATACATGAGAATAGAAACATTCAATGATGGTTTTATTCTATAATTTAACAAATAAACTTACACAGGTGACTGATTTCCATTTTCTTCTTTTTCTGATTTTGGTGCATTTTCTTTAACGTAAGCACGACATGAAGCAAGTTTCGATTCTAGAGCCTGTAGTTAAAGATGAATATGAATAATTAGTTCAACACACACACGTGTATATACAATATAATCCAAGTAAAGCATTAATAAAACAAAATGAATTGATTTAAGATATATACAGGCTAAATTTAAACTCATGGATCAAAAAGAAAAGAGACAGAACACACCTAGACAAGCTCAAAACACCATAACACGCATGGTCGTAACTCAAGTGGTGGAGTGCTACGTGCTGCTTTTTGATTGTTGAGAGAAATCTGTTTTACTAAACTATTTAGGCTTCCAGAATATTTCCTTCCAAAGCACCATACATAAAATGCATCTCCACCATGTGAAAAAACAGCACTTTATACATTTAATGACAGCTCCATCTAGCATTTCTCTGCTTGCAATACAAACATGCATTGTAAGATGAAAATTGCCAGTTTAGATGTTTTCTATCATTTTTTAAGTTTTGCTATGAGTTCTGATTCATCCTCAATTCCTGTGAAAGAAATCTGGTTCTATTTCAAATCTCCCCACCTCCCCCTTTCAAGGTCAATTATTTGTTAAATAAAGTTACTTACTTTGTAATTCCTTGATTTCTTCTTCAAATTTTCATCCATATTAGCATTCTTATTAGTAATAAGATCTCACATAAATAAAATCAGCAATAATTTTCTTACTAAAAAGAGTTCTATGCACAACCAGAAAGCGGCATGTAGCACTTCACTGCTTGAGTTACAACCGTACATTGTATGGGCAGACCATGCATTTTATGCTTGTTTTTTAGGTGTGTTCTATCTCTCCTTAAAGTTTTGCCCATAAGTTCAGATTAACTCTTTATATATATATCGATACTAAAACTTGTCAATTCCAACGGGAATTATTAACATTAAAAGGGGGTCTTAAAATAAATATTTTGTTTGAATACAGAATAAATATTTTGTTTAGATTTTTTTTTTTTTTTTTTTAACATGAATGAGAAATAAGTTAACACAAATCAGTAATGGACTAAGAAGTGGATGAAAAGTGCTGCCTAATCCAGGCTTCATAGTTAGAGTAGAGCCTCAAAAATCAGGTTAAAGAAAAATAATTAACTTAAAGATTTAGGTCTAGAAACTTTCAATCTTCTTTAAGCTTTAAAAGGTTAAGAGTATCAAATAGATTTTTTGAATTTTATCCTTCACTTAGATATTTTGATTCTGAAATAATTCACTATATTAAAACTTACATTGAAATTGAATTTGAAAATTAATACTTTTTTACTACATTTTTTCATAAATCAGGAGGTAAGAAGGGAAGTAGTGCAGCTTAATACAAGACATTAATTACTTTTCATGCGATTTGATTTTTCGCTATCTTGTGTTATTGGACTCATTGGGATTGAACATTTCAAATTTAATGCAGATTATTTTAAGGTAGCAATTACTTTTTTGTGCATTTAAAATATTATTATATTCTTGGATCAGTGAATTAAAGGTCAAAATCAGAATGTTAAGACTGCATTGTTTTTATTTCTGGATGATTCAGCAGTATTTATATATTATGTATATGATTACGTATGGGACAATATTTTTAACCATTTGTGCATGGCTAGTTCTTATGAGGCTGAAAAATGTATAGTCAAAAATTCTCTCTTTTATTGATATGACAATCTAAGAAAAACCTCTCTTTTACTGATATAACCAAAATAAATTTATTTTTATTATTTCACAAATATTGAGATTTGTTATTGGAGACACAGAAAAAGTTAATTATGTACACATACTTGTACATGATGTTTGTTGTTAACTCTGAAGTTCCAAAAAACAATATTTTTTAATTGCAAATATTTTTTACCTTACAGATCAAAGTTTATAAATTT
The DNA here is from genome assembly GCA_963932465.1 of Maratus speciosus. Taxonomy (NCBI): domain Eukaryota; kingdom Metazoa; phylum Arthropoda; class Arachnida; order Araneae; family Salticidae; genus Maratus; species Maratus speciosus. The sequence continues at coordinate 506,967,482 of OZ010790.1, forward strand.
TTAACTCTGTGAGCTATATGGAAACTCTGCGACTGTTTCTTTTTCTTATCTATATGCAGCAAACAATTACTTTTGTTGTTGATGAATTTTATATTAGTCTTAGAAAAATTCTTTTATTTTTGCATATAGGTGTATTTCCCAAAGACATTCTTATGCTTCATAGATAAGTAATATTTAATGTTTTTTTTTAAAAATAGCATCTCAAAACTACATTTCAGGTTCATTTAGATATTTTTTAAACAAAAATTCACAATTGATCATATGTTTAATATTTGGTACTTTTCCGTTATATGGACACCATGTCAAAATGTATGCTAATGCATTATTACTATGCCAACTGTTACGTTTGGTGACAATGGTGTCCGTATAATGGAAAAGTACCTAATATTTTAACAATTTGATTAATAATTTTTTATAATAACTGTGAGATGAAATCTCACAGTGTTTAAATTATGTTACTGTTTTATTTCTATTGGCCTTTTACATCGATGCTCTTTAAGCTTAAATCCATATTTATTTTTGCGCGGGCGATTCGTTTCGACCGCACATCGGCAAGTTCGCTGACGTTCCGCTGCCCCTGGCATGGGATGCTTCTCCTTTGAACTTTGTACGATTGTGATGACGTCATCGGAGCAAGTCTCTCACGGCATATGCATTGAATGGGTGTTTGATCTTTCGGAGGTGTGTCTATTCACCGTGCGAGGAGCAATAGAAAATAAGCTTTTTAAATGTTTCCTTTTGGATTTGTTTATTAAGACATTACCTAATATTTTAAATTCTCTAATAGATTTAAATCTTTTCTTTCAGTAACTTTTGAAGTCCCCGTATTCTTACTATAAATTAAAAATTCCATTAATTTTAAATCAGAATCTGTTTTGTTGGAGAGCTGTCATGACTTAGTTTTGGTTTTAAAAAGATCGCGGGCTCCGGCTCCGGTCTGCCGACGCCGATGAATGTGGAATCCGGTGAAAAGCTTTTGCGTAAACGATGTGTACTATTTTAACAACTCCGGTTAAATTATTTCTTAATAATTTCTTGATTCATGCTGCACTTTTAAACTAACTAAATAACTTGAATTAATTTATGAACGGTGACCAACGGGAGCCTTATCTTCTCTTCTCAAGATGAAAATAAAGGATTAATTTATATTGTTATCAAGTCTCCTCTTCATTTATTTTACAGACTACACGATCCAAGTAAGAAGTTTCATTTATTTTTATTTTTTTACAATTGCTGACCTCAAAGAACAGAGGGTTTTATTGCAAACATTACACAACGCATGTAACTAAAAGGAACTTCAAATTAATTATACCTTTCATATCACGGCACATTATCAGTTATATCACAATAACAGTTTTGTACCACTAATAAAGAGTAATATCATCCTTACATATTTAGTTATTAAACTAAAAAAATGATGCTTCATAGATAAGTAATATTTAATATTTTTTAAATTGGAATCTCAAAACTACATTTCAGGTTTATTTAGATATCTTTTAAGGGTGTTCTCAAATCCAAAAGGGCAACTTTGACATAAGTTTTAATTTATTTTTATTCGAAAATGCATGAAACTAGTGGGTGTTGTTGTTCAGAAACTATGTAACTGAACTGTTTTTCCCATTTTTTTGCAAACGCAATAGATCTTTCAGAAAATAGTGTCAAAATGGGTATTTTGAACCAAATTTCTGCATGAAGGAAGAAAGAGCACTCAGAGCAGGAGAAAAACATGTTTGTCACGTGATCAAAATTGCTTATAACTTAATAGGTAATTGATTGATAAAAAAAAATGGGAAAAACAGTTCAATTCCAAATCGCTTCCATGACCAGGCTTTCCAATTTTATACCTTTCTATTAAAAAATGAATTTGTAAATGTGTCAAAACGTTTTGCATTTGTTGAGTAGAGCAGTTAAGAACAGCCTTAAACAAAAATTCACAATTGATTCACAAATGTTTAACATTTTAACTATTTGATTAATCATTTTTTATAATCGCAGTTTCGTACCACTAATAAAAAATAATATTATCCTTACATATTTTGTTATTAACTTAAAAAAAATAATAAAATAACCCATTTAATTAAAAATATTAAAAAATAAACATAGTACAGAAAATACTTCATTTGAAATCTGGATAAATGTATTTTGGGTATTTAAAAAATACAAAATACTTGGAAAAAGCATAATACATTTCAAAATACTTTTGTTTTATCAGTTTAAAATACAAAATATAAATTACAAATGTATTTCAAATACATGTATTTTCAATACTGCCCAACTCTGAATTACTTACCCCAACTTTTCTTAAAAGGTCTCCTACAATATTTAAAGCAGAAATCCGTGAAGATGGTGTCAAAGGAAGAGTGGAATTCAGTTGGTGAACACTTAAGCCTTGGAAAATAATAATAAAATAAATAAAGCTATGAAAACTCTGATACATTATAATAAATAGAAACAATCCACATAAAAAATAAATTTATGCAGAATTTTTTATAAGATGCACCATTTTATAGATGCAAAATGGGAAAAAATGAATTTTTTTTTCTAGATAAAAATCCTACATTCAATCTCTATCCAATTTCTGCATGTCATCAAGGTAACAGTTATGATTTTTGGTTATATATTTCCGTAGTTTTAAAATACCAAATTGATTCATTGTCAAGGTATTCAACACCTTTTTCCACATAACATCATGGGCACAATGAAGATTTTTTGCAGATAGAAATACTTACTATTTCGCCTCTTAACTCTAAACATGGCAACATAATACACTCCAGATATAAAAAAGAGATATATATGGCTTTATAGTAAACAGCGAAGGAGGATTCAAACAGTCACACTATAATCAGATGTATTTTCTCTGTTCTTACACTCAACTCTAATTCAAAGCATCTTAGATAATGAATGGTGGTGAATCAGCATTTCAAAGAAAAAAAAAACGTCATCAGTTTGTCTAATAGTGATAAACATGTAAGTCTTTCACATACCCACTGTTTTACAAAAGGGGGAACAATCCCATACATTTTAATAACAAATTTTTTTTTCAGAAAAAACAAAAATAACCATTTGATTGGAATTTATGTCTTCTTTAAATTTTTGTGTTTAAAAAAAATAAGCTTGAGTTTGGCAGAAAATATTTCTTGATTAAAATCTACAAGTAATTTTGTGCCAAGCAATATATACCGTACTACACTAGTAGTCGAGACCCCATTACTAAAGACTAACAATATATATATATATATTTTAATTGCACAAAAAATGTGATTGTTCTTGCATTTAACAGACAGTTTATTATTGGTATTATGAAAAAACAAATTTTAGAATAGCGTTCAGTGATTCAGTGATATATATATATTACGTTAAACAAAATGTTATTCAATGGCATTTTTTTGTCATCTACAAACACTTTATCTACACAATTTAAGCTCAGTGCTTTTTCACTCATTTGGGAATGACAGTATGTCAGCAGCACATTAGTATTAAGGTTTTTCAACACATCAAAATAAACTTTTCTAAAGACGATACTTATCTAATTATTTTCTTGTGTTTGAATTAGTACATAAAGCTTGTTTTATATAAATTGTATTAGGCTGGAAGGTGACTGCAGAAAAACATACGTTTCAATCATTATCCAATTCATACATCATGCAAAAGACAATGCTGTCTATGGAAAAATTAAACATGCGATCTGCAAATGCAATCTGTCCCAAGACTATGCCAGACTGACTCAAAGACTTACATTACATCTTCCATATAGTAGAAATCTGCTGCAATTACGGCTGATGATCAATGGCAAATAAAATTGCCTATAAATTCGGTTACGAAAGCTTAGTGATAAAAAAAAATTGTTTAAACTGATCAAAGTACACGTTTTCGAAGTCCTAGTCAGATTGTTTTCTCATACTCAAATTAGTATATAAGGCTTATGAAAATTGTCCTAACCATTTTCAACTTAAAATTTTACAAACATTTTTAAAGCTGGGTTTGTGCTAATCTGTCAGAAAAAAAAATTCCTGAATTAGAGACCAAGTTAGACTATTTTTTGTGTTCAGTTTAGACCAGAAAGCACATTTTCTGAAAATCATTACACAGTCTTTGATATCATCTGTAATCATGTTGCTGTTCAATGACCAATAGTATCTGGCGAGAATTCTGATTAATGAAGTTAATTAAAAGCATTGCTTACACCTATGAAAACAAATTTTTTCTGAAGTTGAGACTTAGCTAGATCATTTTTTTGTGCTCGATTTAGTGTAGGAAGCAAATTTACTGAAAATTGTTGCACCGTCTTTTATATCATCTGTAATCAGGTTGCTGATCAATGACCAATAGTATTGATGAGATTTCAGATTACTGAAGAATTGATCCTGAAAATTGCTTAAACTTATGATTTTTTTTTTTTTTTCCCCAAAGTCAAGACCTAGGTTAAATTATATTCTCATATTCAAATAAGTCACGATGACGATATGATCTGTAATCATGTTACTGATCAATGACCAATAGTATTTGGTGAGAATTCTGATTACTGAAATTTAATTAAAAGCATTGCTTAAGCCTATGAAAACGAATTTTTTCTGAAGTTGAGATTTAGCTAGACCATTTTCGATTACAATTATACGATTACGAACAACATAAACTCAATGAAAATTGTAGGAATTATTTTCTATTTACACCATCATTTTCAGTATATTCACTGAGGTAACTTTGGCCCAAATTTCTCTGTTTCATGACATGTTCAGCATCCCCATTCTCTTACTTTATTAAAAAAATGAATATCCTGTTAATTTTTTGTTTTTTAAGAATAATTGGAATCATACCATTATCATAATTTTTTTTTTTACCAAAAAGTACTTTTGAACATTTGGGCCAATGTTCCTTGAAATGGGGTAACAATGGTCCATGTGTTAAAACAAATGCTATAGGGCCAGCAGCATGATGTGGGCCGATGTTACCCATTGAAAAAGAGGGGAGAGGGTAAGAAGTGTAAACATGTAAAAAGATAGTAAATTAACATATATTTTTATTTAAAAAAATATTAAAAAACTCATAGATATTGCCTAAAATGGACAGACAATGTTTGAGACTGAACCCTGGTTTCTATTAGAAGTTTAAGTGGCCTAATTTTTGCCATAATATTTTTTCATTCATACATAATCGAGTCTGGCCCCTGTGGCCAATGCCAACACTTTAACTTCTTTTCCATGCATTTAACAACACAACCCTCCTTTGATTTCAAAGTAATACTTCCGGGGCAGAGATTGCCATTAAATAGCACAAGTACAAAATTTCCAATGTTAGTCACCTTTGTTAATAGCTTTTTTGTTTGGTTCAGTTGGAACCAATACACTGGATGAATCTTCAACAAAATTATTGTTTGTATAAGCACAAATGTCTATTTTCATAAGTATACCAAAAATAAACAAAAACATTACTTCAAAAACATCAATGCTTAAATTCAACAAAATAACAAAAACCTCTCCTTCAAATATGACATTTTTTAAGCATTGACAGGAAGTATAAACAAAAGTTTAAATGATAATTGGTTGGGCCAAAGTTACCCCAACTTAAAAAACACTTTTATTTTTTTTATCTCAGGATAGACAATGCACAATCCTACATTGGACCTTGATCTACACTAATGAGGTTATAATAACATATACTTACCAAGGTCCAAATGAATTAATTTAGAGCTTGGCAGACAAAAGTTGTAAGATCAAAATTCTCACCATCTTCACACGTTTTTGTTTGATTGGTGCTGCCACAGCAGAACCTAAGCGAATTACTTGTAATGAGCTGCCAGACTAAAGATAGTGCTCCTACCTATATTTTGAGACCAAAACTTTGTTGATCACTCAAGCGAACCAGAAAATATAGCAAATTTAATATTTTTTCTTTTTTGGGGCAAAGTTACCCCAGTTGATGGTACTGGGTTTGTTTTAACCACATAAAAGGAATTTTACAACCTAGCAAGACTGTTTTCTCGTGCTTGAATTAGTATAGGAGCAAAGTTTTGGGAAAATCGTTCAAGCAGTTTTCGACATATAGTAGCACTGCTGAGTTAGTTTAAACCTGTCAAAATCAACTTTTCTTAATTCCAGACCTAGATAGATCATTTACTCGTAAAGTAGTACAGGAAACACATTTCATGTAAATCGTTTGATAATTTTTCAATTTATAGCAAACAACATTTTCAATGCTGAGTTTGTTTTAATTAAACCTGTCAAAATAATTTTTTTTTTTTTTAATTCTGTACCTATCTAGATCGTTTTCTTGTGCTCAATTCAGTATAGGAGGGAAGAGGGAAGTTTCATGAAAATAGTTAGGGCCATTTTTTATATCATCTGTAATCAGGAAAATTGCTTGCTCGTTTAATATTTATGATAAGTTGCATGATAAACTGAAACAATACATAAATATGGTAGGTACAATTTTAATTTATTCTTCAACTACTTCTCAGCAGTGAAATTACACTTGAAATTATTGAATATTAAACACGTGAATTATCACTTTGCTAACTAAGCATAAACCAACAGAGTGAAAAACGTCCAGGCCAGGAATCGAACCCAGACCCTTGGAATAGTAGCACTCCAGTGCTCTACCATTTAAGCCACAAGGATGATGCCCGGCTTGGCATCTCTCACTCACATAAGTAGACTTACCGACTTATGTGAGTGAGAGATGCCAAGCTGGGCATCATCCTCGTGGCTTAAATGGTAGATCACTGGAGAGCTATTCCAGGTGTCCGGGTTCGATTCCCAGCTTGGACATTTTTCACTCTTGTTAGTTTACACTTAGTTAGCAAAGTGAAAATTCACGTCTTTAATATGTATATATATATTTCAATTATAACCTTAAAATTTTATTTCATTTTTGTATAAATGTTCATATTTTGAATAAAGTACAGCTTATACTTAGTCCTAGTTTGTATTTTATAATGTTATCTCTTTGCAACATACTATTTTTGTACTTAGCTTGTTTGAACATTATTAGTTAACTTTTCGTAAAATGTAATAATTTTTCATTACACTTGTTCATGATTATATCTAATATAAATATGATCTTAACAGTTAATAAAATAAAGTTAAAATAAATAAAATTTTTACTTACGTTTTGAAGGTATTTCTGGCTGATTCTCCAAGTCAGATTTCAGTTTATTAGAGTCAACATTTTTTATATTTTCAGTCTTTAGGTCCCTATTAACAGTCTTTTCATACACAGGTCTGCTACTCTGATGAATTACCATTTCTTGTCTCAAATCTAAAGAAAGAAAAATCATGCATCAACGATGATAGTGACACACCTTTAACACTTCCAGAATACTGTAACAAAATCTCACTATCTAATAGGGGGAAAGATGATGTCTTTGGATACAGTACATTGCATCGAAATCTTATGTGCCCCTGTAAATGAATGATAAATGCTTTGCACCCCATATTCTAAAGAAAGCATACTTTAGTGCACCTCAGAAATTCATATCAATTTCATTAAGTTTGTAACAGAGTAACATCTTTAAAATACGTCAAAAACAATTTTTCTTCATAGACAAAGATATACCAGAATACTTTTCAGTTCCCCTGTATGCATACTTTAAGTGCTACATATAATATATTCTGTAGTAACCATTTTCTAACATACATCAATAATGTATATAAATTTCATTATGTTTAAAATTGTGTAGCACTATTAAAATACACTGCAAATGCTTTTTCCCACATAGACCACAATGTTACAGAATACTTTTGAATGCCCCTGTAAATAAAGTATGAATGCTACACATTTCACTTTCAATACCAAATATATCATGGCAAGCTTCAATAATGTATATCAATTTCATATCAATCAGAGAATATTTATGTGAATTAGAGCATGGACAGATGGCAGACAGACAAACCGAAATAAATCATTTTTCAACAATGTTGAAAAGTGTTAAAAAGAAACATTACAATATCATTTTTGAAAAAAAGTACAAGCATAGAACAAAACATATTCTAAACTAAAAATTCAAAACTATTATATTAATAATAAAAAACAAGACCATTTTATCAGATTTAAAAAATTAAAAATTTCAGAATCTTATACAGGTGAAAAAATAGAAATGTTAGTAAGTGATGGTGCATAAATGTTTGTTAATTAAGTGATCTACATGAAATGGATCAGAAATGGGTGAAGGGAAGGGGGTTAAAAAGACAAGGCACAAAAATAAACAACTTTAGCATAACTTCTCATGCTCACAAAATAAATAAATAAATAAATAACACAGACATGTTTAAAGGATAACACTATTTTGAAATCCTTTATTTCACCATAGACTTGCTTAACTCAGAACAATGAAACAAACAAACAAACAAAAAAAGATCTTGTGTACAAAAGCTAGTCAAACATGTAGCTGTTTTTAAAAAATATACATTTTCAGTGAAATAGCATCAACTTAAAAAATATAAATTTTCAACTAAAAACTTCATTATTTAAATGTGTATAGAAAAGCAAAATAGCACTATTTAAAAAAAAAAATCCAATATACTTCACTAGAGAAATGTGCGACAGTTAAACTTTGAAAAACTCAGAAATAACAAGTTAACTGCTTGCAAATTGATTGAGCTAGAGTTTCTACCAATTAAAAAATTTCTGTAAAAAGCACTAAGATTTTGTTACTGTTTACTTGCTAAGGTGACTTTACTTCAAACTTCTATAGCTCCAAAAATTCTTTTTCACTTTTGATATTGATTTCTAACTAATAAAATATCATTTTTGAGAGTATACAGCAAAAGACATTTTGAACTGTTCAAAGTAGTATTACCTTTTAGATGATTTTGGTATCCAAGAACATAGGGATCTCGCCTATAAAGTAGATTTGTTTATTTAACTCTACTGAGCCCTTTTTTTTTATATAATTGTGCAATATTTTCATTTAGTTGTTATTAATGAAACTACATTTTAGAACAGGCAGATGACAAGAACTGCACAAAAGTCATTTTGATTATCACCAAAGAATTCTTCCCTTCCATATTTCGGTAATAATTTCATAATCAGTAAGGTTAAAAATAAATAAAAATTTAGGTTCTTCAAATACCTGCAATTATTGGCTTTTACATAAAAATTAAAAATTAGATTTACACGAGAAGACGTAATTTTTTATTGCAATTATAGGAAGAAAGTCATTAAATATTTTTAGTAGTCAAATGACACCAACAGATGTTAAGTTAAAAATCTTTTGGCATAAAACTTAAAGTACAAAACAATTAAAAGTGATAAACCCAACAACTAAAGACAAGCCTATAATAATATAATGACTATCATCACTCTTCTACTACTACAACTAATAAAAGTTGGCAATAAAAACATTTTTCTCAAATTCAATTTTTAATAGTTTCATGTTTATATCTTTACCTTATGTCATTAACTTTCAATCTTAAATCTGTGTCTTATAAAGTTATACTTAAGACATTAATTAACAGAAGACTCTAATTTAATAGGAAGTTCTAATTATTATACAATTATTTTTATTTTCTTCAATGCCAGAATTTTAGTCTATGCTATATAATAAAAATCAGCATAATAAAAAAGCAACTTCATAAATTACTAATTGAATAAAGATATTTCATAATAAATAAATAATGAACAATAAAAAAAAGTTTATTTTTGTTTTGTTTTGAATTTTATATTTGTAACATAACTTTCTTATTTTCCTTTTTTTAAATGTTACTAACTGTCCTTGCGACCAGTTTGGTCTCCCTTAAAATTTATGTTTGAAAAAGCATGCTAAGCATTGTATCATATTACTTTTATTCATAATTTAATTTACTTGGACTCTCTTAAATATAATTAATATAATCCCTTAAGCTAATATTAGTTTTTGCTGCATTAAAATATCTCAATTTGTTGATTTTCTGTAAGCAAGTAAACCCTATTGGTTTACAATGGAAGGCTATGGGAATTTGGTGAAATATTAGAGATATTGCAAAGTTGGCATCACTTTTGGTTAATAATTTTGGTCACCAAATTTGGTGCTATATTGCCAAGTTGGTGGCATTTGACAACAAAACAGGTTCCCACCCTATAAGTATGTAGATGCATAAATGCTGTTCAATAACCAATGATATGTGTTTCATTCGGGCGTTGGCATTAATTAACAAATAATCGTGATTTTTGTTCCATGCACAGTAGCGTAATATATATATATATAGATTGCATTCTCTCTTTATTTATAGAATAGTTGTTTCTGTTTGTAAGTGGAATATATATATATATGTTTAATAATGGTTTTGAATACATTTTACTCTCTTTTGAATTTCTCTTACTGCTTTGTGATGTAATAATTATAAATGTTTATAAATAAAATTAATTAATTATTGAGAGCTACTTAAAAGGATTTCAAATTGTAATGCAAGTTTATTGAAGGCATAAGAAACAGGTAAAACACAAAATGTTGCAGAATATATTTTACAAATAAAAAGTTTAAAGATCTCTGAAAAATCTGGACACGCATAGAATACAAATGAAACTTTGTGTGAACATACATGCACCCACACAAAGAAAAAAAAATGGAAGTTAAAAAAAAAAAAATCTACAAATAAATTTTCTGAGATTCATTATTATACATAAATTGCCAAATGATACCTCTTGACTCATCTTTAAGTCTCTGAACTGTCACTTTTAATGCTTCCTTTTCATCCAATTCACTTTCTAAAAATGCATTTCTTTCAATTGCCTACAAAAAGAGAGAAATTTAATGTATTTATTGTGTACATATTGATATATATATCATTGTAAAAGAATAATGCACAAATAGTTCATCAAGAACATCAGCAACATACCAGATTAAGCCGGGCTTCGAAATCTTCCAATGAAGACACTGCAGCTCTAGAATGTATATATTTTAAACAAATAAATTTGAAGTAATTTAATACACACATATATTTTCAATTAATGAATCCTAGTGATACAACCAGACTTGGAAACAAGTATATTAGAATTAATAATACTTATAATCATAATAATGTCTAATTTTGATCGCCTTTGTTAATTTTATATTTAGATACGTAATAGTTATAAAATTAAACTGATTTACTATGATTATTTACTACTTATTTACTATAGCAAAAAATTTATATATAATGACATTTTATGGATTTTTGAAATCCAGTTGGAGGCAAATTATTATTTGAAAATAGTTTACACACAATGATATTTAAGTAAGGAAAAATAATATGGTCATGGAATTAAGTATTGAATGAGAATGCAAAAGAAAGAATACTAGGCAAATTCTTTCCTAACATTCCAAATTAAGGAATGCCACAGAATGAAACATAAGTAGAAAATATGGTAAAGAAAATATATGTTTGATCGACATGGACAAAAGACAAAATATGCTAGTTTCAATAAATCATTTACAGTTAGAAATATAATTATGATTTTATTAATAGAAATTACATTAAATTCTTTCATTGAGACTTAACTAAAACAATGCAAAGGAAATCACAAAAAAATGCTATTGAATGGCTGAAAAAGCAAAAACTGATCAAATCTATCATATAGACGAGCCTAATATATATTGTGCATTCACGAAAAAATTAAAAATTGTAATTCAACACTAATACATTAAAATAAAAAGTTTTCCCATCTATCAGGAGTATGCTGAGTAATTTTTTTAACCCGTAACTGGAAACGGGAGTCAGAATGACTCCACATTGTTCTTTGGCTCTGATTATCATGTGTTTTTTTGTCCTAGATAAAATTATTCCTCAGTACCGACAAGTAGTTCTTTTATCATTACATGATTTCCAGAATATATTGCGTTTCTAAAAAAAATTCCAATGCTGTTTACAAAAGACAAAAAAAGGAAAATAACATTATATCTCTGAACATGTAAAAATTCATGTCTCCAGTTACGGGTTAATTTGTTGACTGAATAAGTATATATATTCATCAATAAATGATTGCATAATAATAAACTTAGAAATGCATTTTTTGAAATTTTTATTTTATAAGATTCTGCAAAATTCAGATTTTGTCTCAGAAGCCCTTCTGTTTCATAGAATATTAATTTTAAATGAGCCTCCTACTTCTATCTTTCTCTCGAAATCCTTTTGTAGAGTTTTAAAAAAATATCATGGAAGACGGTAGTATTTCGAGTGACGCAGCCTTAAGCCTAAAATCGTATCGTTAAAATCGTATCGTATCGTATCATAGAATTCGTAGATGGCGGAACTCATATATACAGCTAACTCGACATCAAAGAAAATGCGAAAAGCCGCCTTTTAATAACTCAGCAGATATACGTCTTATTGTTCTGAATTTTCTAGAACAGTCTTATATCTGCAGTCTAATCGTATACTGAAATTTTTGCATTTCTACGTGCAGTATATTTTGAGATCTAAATAGCCATTTTTAAAGTGAAAACGTTGGTATAATATCGAGGAAGTTCCTAATTTGAAAATCTCGAAAACGGTTCTAACGATTATTTTTAAATTGATACATAATATAAATGTGATTAAGGCGAGGTGAATAACACTTTTCTTTTTTCTGGGAAAACTCTCGTTCGTTAAATAATTCGATTTTTTTTTCTCTCGAAAATGACACGGGCGATTTTTTAATAATCAAATAAATATGTTTCAGATGAACCAAATAACAATTTACTTGTTTCCAGCAAGACTCTTGTTCGTTTTATAATGCACATGAAAAATCGGACTATATTTCTTCGCCATTCTATGGAAATTTCACTGAAAATGCATGACACTGTATTCATACACATGCTTTCTTTTTAACCACTTTTGGGGAGAAAAATTTTGTCTTCCCACGGCTGAGGGCCATCGTCTACTGATCTTAACATAGGCAGTTCGATACTCTCAGGTGCGTGTGAAGTTTTTTTTTTTTTTTTTTTAAAGTCTGTTAGTTGACCATTATTCTCAGTTCCTTTGTAATTTTTTAATTGCTATTAAGTTAAATAAAATTACAATTATAATGACGCCAATTTGATGATGATTATTTCTTGGCAATTTTTCAACAATAAAAATATTACCATAAATTTTATAAATATATTTAATTTCAATCACTTTACAAAAAATATACATTAATAATTATTATTTGAATATAAATCACACGATCAGAAACGTAAAAAAATATTTCATTTCAGCTCTTCTTTTTATAATATCATTTTTTATTATTATGACGGTCAATCAATATATAATCACTGACATCCATAATATTATTATTGTTATAATTATTATTTTCCTTGCATAAAAACTATTGTGATGTAATAATTATTTTATAATAAATAATTTAGTTGAAATGTTTTATTTATAAATAACAATGAAGTTTTACATAATAAGCATATCAGAATTCTGGTGTCGCCATCTTTTGACGCAGTTGCATACCAGTGGTGTAGTCCTGGGAAAAAAAGTGGGGGGACGCTCATAGAGGGACACACGTTAGGATCTGCTTCGCCCATAAGGGAAACTTGATTTTAAATCTTGTTTTTTATTTTGAATTCCCGAGAAAAGTAATTGAAAAATTAAATTGAAACTTAAAAAATTGAAATTTAATTAAAATTAAGTTATTTAAAGTTTCTTCTCTGTTGGTCGTTAAATAGCTTGCACCAGAATTAAAAAAATAAAAACCCTATTTCGTGTCTGAAAATTTCTGAAATAGAAATCGTAATTCAGTAACACCAATTTATTAGAATTTGTTTTGAGTTATTTATTTTGAAAATAATTCAAGAATAACTGTTGTCCATGAGAGCATTGAAAATTATTGTATTTATACTTTACGGACATGTATGGTTTATGGAAAGCATTGAAATCACGACAGTAAAAAAACACTGTGAAATGTTGGCATGTCTTTATTTTTTGAGGTCCACTGAATCGGCATTCCCATAGCCACCAACTTTTACACTTTCTTCCTACCACCAAAATTTAATAGTAAAAGTTTCCATATTTAATCGGCGAACTCTGAGATTCAATAAGTCAAAAATTTCTTTTAAACTTTAGTAGTAGGAAAAAAAGCATAAAAGTTGGCAGATATGGGCTTTCCTATTTTTACATGTATTTTATATGCATGCATCTATATCTAGTTGAAAAAAAAGTACGTTTTCTTTTAGCTAATTTTCTTGTTTTCGCCTCGGTTCCGTTAACATAATAAAAAATAGTTCTTATCATCCGAATTCTCTGAAAATTTAATAGATTATAAATATAACTATATCCGAGCTCTTTTTGAAAATTTCGTGATAGAATATGTATATTTAGTATTGAAAACTCGAGCCGAAGGCGAGCGAAACCATGCTGAAACACCCCGTTTTTAAGTGTTTTCGTCGAAATTTTCATACATTTTGTTTTCTAAAAATACTTCTAGGCGTCCGAATGTTTCGAACTTTGTTAAGTGATGTAAATCTGGTCTTCAGAGATACTCAAAAATTGTGTCGAAATGTGGACGTTCAGTCAGTTTTACCGTAGAAAAAAGAACGTTTCCGTAAGGTGCAAAGTAATCTGCAGTCGTAAACTTTTTTAAAGAGTTAACATTAGTATTTTTGAAAACCGACTGCATCGTCGACGAGATGGTCTCGTACGTATTTTTTATTAACCACTACCTCTAAAATTGGGCCCTAAGGAAGCGTGCCGCACGGAATTAAAAGATAACTGCAAAAATATACCTTTTTGAAAATTGTTTTTCAAAGGGTTAATAACGATATTTTTTCAAACTGATGGCGTTTAAGACGCAAAAGTGTGATCTTTCAGAACATGTCTTCAGTTTTTCTATACTAAACGGCTTGGCCGATGAAAGTAAAAGAAGAAAAAAAAAAGATGACAAACCAACCAAAAATCCTCTGCGTTCGGTTCTCCATTTCTTTTGCTGTGAAAATCGGGCTCTGGCTATGCGAGAGCGCTTTTGCCAGCTTGGAATGAAAGAGATGAGTTTTTGATGAGAGTTCGTTAGGATTTTTAATTAATATCTCGGCTAATTATAAAAAAATTAAAAATCTAAACCTCAGGTGCATCAGGACCTACCTTTGACTATCCGCACACAAATTTTCAGACTTCTACGTGAGCTAGATTTCGCTCTCTATTCACATAAACACTGAGCGAAACTTTCTTATATTAGTATACATTTAAATTAAGGGGAAAATGAGTTTAAAGCAAAGGCAATTTACTCAATTCTGTCACTGTTTAACAATATGCATTAGAATATCAAACAGATTTTTCATTAAAATTAAATTATTGTTATTAATTAAAAGACCTGAAACCATAAATGATAAGGTGTGCGTATTCTTTTGCATGGTCTTGCATAAATGTTCACGCGGTGTTTTCCACAGCAAACATCCAACAGTGGTCCTTACTGACGTACACATGAATTATTTTCATTTTGAAAAAATGTAAAGTCATGCATTTCAAATAATTACCATTAATAGATCCTGGGTTTCCAAATATTTTTAAATGTTTTGTAAACGAACGATAAATGCTATTTTCGATAGGGAACATTTTGTAACGATTTCCAATACCATACGTCATTTTCAATATATTTATCTCTTTGCACTTCTTTGTCGCGTCTGACGCGACATTATCTTTCTTTGCAAAATTTGTTTTGGCACCAGTAATAAAATAAAATAAAATTTGTGTTATTTAATCAGAGCATTTTTGAAATTGTGTACTTGAAGGAAACTTCTTTTAGAAAAGTGGTGCCGACAGAATAAAATTTGCGTAAGAGACACCGGAGTCGAAAAGGTTAAATAATATTATAACTTCTTTAATGAGTATTTCGAACAAGTTCCACTCATAAACCGTTATATAAAAGAATAATTTTTTAGGTGCGTTCGTAATTATATAAATACCTAGCGCCTATAGTCGTCGTTCAGTCCGTCTGTCTGTCCGCATATAACAGATCAAAAACTACCCAACCGAATGGTCTGAAATTTTAAATATATGATTGTTGCAAAATTTTGTCGAGCCATTTTAAATTTTATGAAAATCGGATGTATAGTTTAATTACAGGGACAGTCAAAATTTTTCTTTACATTACGGCCAATGGGAAAAATTATTGCAAGTGCATTTTAAGGATGTTACACCCTTCCGAATGGTCTGACATTTTAAATACATAATTGTTGCAATATTTTGTCGAGCCATTTCAAATTTTATGAAAGTCGGGTCTATAGTTTAATTACAGGGACAGTCAAAAGTGTGCCGTTGCATTACGGGGAATGGGAAAAAAATTATTGCAAGTGCATCTTAATGATGTTACAGACTATACACTTACGAAGTGCAAAAAAATATACATTCAGTACAATATGGGGTGCAAAAAATAATTATAAAACTAGTTATAGTACGAACGCACCTCATTTGTCACGTTTGACGAGCAATTTCCAACTTGTTTATTCTCTCGTAAACGAAATATTGATGGTCTACAGATTATTTACAATATTGATAGCACTACAGTGCACTTCAAAAATATGCATAACATTTTGTCGCGATTTAAACAAATTTCTGGAAGTTAAAATACGAACAGATGGAGACAGAGAAGCTATTCGACACCATAAACACTTTTCAACTTTGTTGGAAATATTTAAAATCAGTGCCTTATTTCTTAAGATTGTCAACTTATTGGTGTGCTCAACTTTTAAAAAAATTAATGACATTGGAAAGTCTCTGTCCTCCCGTGTCTCGAGCGTCCCCCCTGAAAATAAAAAGTAAGGGGACGCTCTAGATAAAATAAAAAAGTGAGGGGACGCCGTCCCCCCTCGACTACACCACTGTTGCGTACTACATTTTGTCTCTTATTCGGAAAAAAAAAAGAAAAAACTAACGCTTTTCACCGCTTTGAAAGAATCTCTTGTGACTAGAGGTCTATTTCGCAAATATTAAGAAAATTACTGCATACAAAAATATTAAAATGGGTAGTATTATAGAGAAATGTTTGATAAAAACGTTGAAATAGACAGTTTTTAAATCGAAGAATTATTTTAAGAGATATTTAATGTTAAATCTGGATAAAATTGTCTCATTAAAAAAGTCTCATAGGAAAAAAAATATACATGGGAATTTAATCATTTTCATTCAATTTAATCATTCAATAGAAACTCGAAGTTTGCAGAGAGCATTTATTATTTTTAACTTGCCTAATTTTTTGACGGTTTATTTCAATTTTAAATTAAAATTTTCAGAATTTCCAGAGATATTTTTTACATATTTTAGAAAAGGTTATTTTAAATTGTTGCCAATTGTTAAAACAGTGCAAAGAATAATATATCCTTTAAATTAAAAATTTATTCACACGTGACTATTATAAACAGAAAAAAATCCTTTTAAATTAGAATTAAATGATAACGTGTTAAAAGCAGGAAAATATTAAACATTACGTCATAAAAATTGTTTTTACACATGCTTACTTAAAATGAAAGAAAATTATAAAATAATCAATTATTTTCAAATTAGAATTAAATGATTACGCATTAAAAGCAGGAAAACATTGAAAATTACGTCATAAAAATTATATTTACACGTGAATATTAAAAGAAAAAGAAAATTTTTAAATAATAAATTCATTGATATGTGTTAAAAGTCGTAAATGGAGGAAATTACGTCATATTGGCCAAAGTGGCCAAATAATAATATTACAAAACAGTTTAAATTAAAAAATATATTTATATGAGAGATTTATTTCAAATTTCGAGATGATATTTTTAACTATAGTTGCCAATTTTAAGGTAGCGCAAATAATAATATTATCTTTCTAATAATAAAAATATTTTCAGTTGAATGTTACAAAGAGAAAGGAAAGTTTGGTGAAAATTATGTCAGATTTAAAACGTTACATTTAAAATCTCTTATTTAAAATCATTTTCTTATAGCGTTGTTAAAAAATACCATAAAGCAAACACTCTGTTGACTTAGTTCCTTTTATATTTGGTAATTTTCAAATGTTTAACTAATCTTATTTAATCAAGCACGGAAACAGCAACTAACATCAGCTGATTCGGTCTTGAAATCCCTCAGTAAAAGGGAAACCCGTTTACAGTAAGATCGCCATTGATTTTTTAATTATACAGAGCAGCCTCGATTATCCGAGCTAATTGGGACTGTTAGTAAATCGGAATCGGAAATCTCGGTTAATAGAAACTGTGTGTAAAAACTCGCCGTGCTTGCGAATTTAACATCTCTTTTAAAAAAATGTATAGAACGTTTTTTAAATAATAAAAATAAATATATGTAAAGTTCTGTTTCACAGCTTAACAAATTAAAAAAGAAAATCAACTACCAGTAGTAAATTTTAAAATGCAAATTGAAAAATTTACGAAAGTTCACACAGCCACTGGAAACAAAGCATTGTTCGCTATTGACTTCTCAGGGTCCAGTGTTTCTTTGGAGTTGAGTGCTTTTGAGGGCAGAAGGGCCTGTATAGCACGGACAGTGAGCTAAAGAGTGTGGTTATTTTTAAGGCTCATTCAAAAGGAAAAAAAAATCAGACTTTGTTATCGGCTCGGTTAACAGAAACCTCGATTAATCGAAGCTCGGTTAATCCAGGTTCTACTATAATTCAATCTTCCGTAATCTTTTTAAAGCAGATCAAATTAATGGGCTTTAGCACAAAGTCACATAGCTGATAACTGCCATGCTTGTTGGCCACCTTTTTTTCAAAAAGTTTGCTTCACCTTATTCAATTAATGAGATATCTCCGATAAAATAAGTCACATTTTCCCGTTCTAAAATACTGGTATCCAAAAATCGTAGCATGTAACTGACACTACAAGTACTCATGGAACTAGACTATTTTAAGTCTGATTTTTATTATAGACTATATAAAATTATTAAAAATATATATTATGATAGGAACTAGCGGGCTTCGTCCGCTATTTACGTTACGAATATAAAAATCATGTTTTTTTTTTTTTTTTTAGGGAAAAAGAAATAAAAACCTATTTGACGATAGGTTTATAAAGACACATTTTGTATTTGTTATATTTCCGGGGATGAGGAGGGGGGGGGGACTATTTTGATTAAATATCGCAATTAGTCCACATGGCAGATATAATTATGATAGACACTAGTGGTAGTAGTAGTTCTTTTTCTTAAGACACTAGTGGGCTTCGCCCCTCTATGGCGCCTTATGGGTCCAGCTTCCATAACTCAGAAACTACCTTTCGGACATCAATGCAACAGATTTCAAACGTTATAATTAACTTAATAATCACCCTATATAGCATTAAAGTAAATTTATGAGTACTGCATACTATTTTTTTATCGTAATTTCTGAAGAGAAAAAATTATTTCGGTTCCATTCTTAGGTACTGGTCTGAAAATTTTTGAAAAAGGGGGGAAGGAGGGGACATAAGACTGCTGTTTGTGAAACAACACAACGGGGTCTGGCTTATTCAACTTGGTTTTTGGTGACTTCAATTGGAAGGTGGTTTGTTTAAAAGAATGCGTTCCCTGCCCCATGAAAATTGGAACTATTGGTGCACCATCTATGTAAGGATTTAATAATTATAAATTAACATTTTGGATTTATTAATTTAAGGATAAAGTGTTTTTAAAGGAATATCAAATGAAACCCTCTGTGCGATCTGCGATTATACTTACCCACTTGTTTTTATATACAAACTGCTATAAGGAAAATTGTAATAAAATAGTAAAAATTAAATCTGCATTAAATTCCATAAGTATCTTTTTTTTAATAATTTTATCACTAACCTCAAAAAAGTAATGATATCAATGCAAAAACCCTTGACGGGTTAAAAGTTTCTGACGCAGCACTTTATCTTATGCTCTAAGAATTTTAAATATGGAACTTAAAAATACTGATATCAAATTTTGAGTGACGTTATGCTATTTCTTAAAAAATATATTTGTATTTATTTCATCATTTTATTTTTGTTTTATTTATAATCGCATGTGCAAAAGTTATGTTCAACATGAAAAGCTGCATAAAATTTTATTCGCTGTTGCTTTATCATTTACATCTCTCATAAATTCAAAATATGAGTTTTAAAAGATATGATATAAAATTTAAGTGACGCCTTGATGTGACTTTAAAAGGTTTGTTTTAAAATTCAATTTAAATTATTTTTGACTTGGTTAAAATATTTTTTTACATCTACACAATACTTTTAATTTTCCAATTCACTGTTAAATATATCACTTTCATTGAATCTATACTATGCATTGAAATGTATTTATTTCAATAAATTGATTTATCTTTTGTGTCATGCTATTCAAAATTGTGAGTAAGATTTATGTAAATGGTTTATTTGCGTCAAACTATCCTTTTTCATACATTTCATGTAGTTTGGGCACAATGACGCAAAGAAACCATTTACATAAATCTTACTCACAATTTTGAATAGCGTGACACAAAAGATAAATCAATTTATTGAAATAAATACATTTCAATGCATAGTATAGATTCAATGAAAGTGATATATTTAACAGTGAATTGGAAAATTAAAAGTATTGTGTAGATGTAAAAAAATATTTTAACCAAGTCAAAAATAATTTAAATTGAATTTTAAAACAAACCTTTTAAAGTCACATCAAGGCGTCACTTAAATTTTATATCATATCTTTTAAAACTCATATTTTGAATTTATGAGAGATGTAAATGATAAAGCAACAGCGAATAAAATTTTATGCAGCTTTTCATGTTGAACATAACTTTTGCACATGCGATTATAAATAAAACAAAAATAAAATGATGAAATAAATACAAATATATTTTTTAAGAAATAGCATAACGTCACTCAAAATTTGATATCAGTATTTTTAAGTTCCATATTTAAAATTCTTAGAGCATAAGATTAAGTGCTGCGTCAGAAACTTTTAACCCGTCAAGGGTTTTTGCATTGATCCATTTACAAAAAGAAAAAAAGAAGAAGAAGATAACGTAACTTGGGGTTACTTGGGTCCAGGGTGTGAAATTTATGGTCGGCAGATCACCATTGACTACGAGAAATTTGAGGCTTGTAACTTGAAATGAAGGCAGCATACATGTGAAATATCAGCTTTATTGTAGAATAATGGGTTTATGTAAAATCCAAAAAAACTTGGGGATCACATCAGGGATAGATGTCATTTATAAACATGTTTTGTAGTATATTCAGAGAGTGGATGTTTGATCATTGTTATGACGGAGGTTCCAAGAATCATAATATTTAATTATTAGATCTTTCTAAGTTAAGATGAGTATTTCAAATCTACAAAATCTGTTATTTTCGTGCAAATTCTGGCTTTTTGATCAGCACTTGTAACATTTTCCAGCAAAGAACAAAGGTGTCAAACTGGGAGGAAACAAGTTTAATTGGTTTAATAGCTTTTGATTGATGATGTGTGGTCAAGACCCTTATTATTCCTGGATCTATGCTTTTGCAGACATCAACCACAACCAACTGCAGATTGCGTTGATGTTTGCATCTTGAAACTAAAAGTTAGTTACAATTTAATATCTGAAAGTAATATCTGTTAAGCTGGGAAAACAACTTAAAAGGAGCAGATTTAGAATTAGATTAAAAGTTAGCGAGTATTAAATTGGACATTAATATAAATTTTAGATTTAAAAATGGGATTTTAATATTTTAATGCCTTTCACACAGATATACAAAGTTCATTTCAGATTTCAAAGCTACATTTTACACATTATCACCAAAAACTGATAATCATTAGTCATTACATCCCCCACATTCTCCCTTTTCGACTACATAGAAAACAGCTTTTTCACAACTTGATACCATAATTTACTCTATGCTTACCTTATTAGATTCTATCTTTAAATATTTTAAAACAAAAATGTTTCTTATTTTAGAATGAAATTTTATTTTAAATTCAATGCTATTCAACTGACTTTCTACTACAAATTTTGCCTCTACATTTATTTTATATATTTTTTGGTAATGTAATTTTGCTGTATGCTAGCATGTTGGTCATGATTGAATCAATTTTTATCAAACTGAATATTTTTTATTAATAGATAAAAGATTTTATACTTCATATACATCTACTGTAGGGATGCACAACCTGTAGACCACGACGAGTTAACGTGTGGCCTGTGAATTTTGTCAATTTGCCACAGGAAAAATTGAAAATTTCGTCAGTCAGTTAAGAATTGTGAATTTCGTGGATCGTTTGCTGAAAAAGCATGAATTTTGTCCATGAGGCACGGAAAAAATTGCAAATTTTGCTGATCAGGCATTGAAAAATCGAGAGTTTTGTCGATCGAGCTCGGAAAAATCGCGAATTTCGTTGGTCGGGTACAGAAAAATCGAGAATTTTGCCGGTCAGGCACAGAAAAATCGCAAATTGCGTTGATCAGGCACGGAGAAATCGCGAATTTTCTCGCTGATGTACGGAAAAATTGAAAATTTCGTTGATTGGCTGTGGAAAAATCACAAGTTTCGCCTGGTTATCGCGAGAAGAAAATACAGAATTTCGTCAATTAAGAATCGCGAATTTCATAGATTGGACGCTGAAAAATCGCGAATTTCGTCGGTCAGGGGCAAAAATTCGTCCATTGGGCACGGTAAAAATTACGAGTTTTTTCGATCGGGCTCCAAAAAATCACGAATTTCGTTGGTCGTGTAAGAAAAAAAATCACAAGTTTTGTCCATCAGGTGCAGAAAAATAGCAAATCTCGCCTATCGGGCACAGAAAGATAATTATATTTCGTTGATTAGGTGCAGAAATATTGCAAATTTCGTCTATCTTTTAGTGATCTTTAGTTTTCGTCAATCAGGTGCGGAAATTTGCGAATTTTGTCGGCCGACTTTGGAAAAATTGGGAATTTTGTTGACTGGCTTCGCAAAAATTGCAAATTTGTCGATCAGGTGCAAAAAAAAATGCAAATTCTGTTGATCAGGTTTGGAAAAATTGCGAATTTTCTCAATGATGCCCAGAAAATTTTGTTGATTGGCGGCAGAACATTCGCGAGTTCGGCCAGTTTATCGGCAGAAAAAATCATGAATTTTGTCAATTTGCAGAGGGATAAAATTGCAAATTTCATCAAAGTCAGTTTAAAATCGCGAATTTCATCGATCAAGGGTGGAAAAATGTGCAGAAAGATAGCAAATTTCGTTGATCAGGGGCGGAAAATCGCAAATTTCGTCGATCGGGGGAGGAAAAATAGCACATTTTGCCAATCAGGCACAGAAAAATCACGAATTTTGTCAGCCGACTTCGGAAAAATTGCGAATTTTGTCCATCAGGTACGAAAAAATCGCAAATTTCATTGATCGGCACCTCCCCTCCCCTTCGTTCTCATTAAATGGATCTTGAATTTCTTTTCCTACGACCATTTCAGGATATTCATAATTTTTTCCCCGCAATCATAATTCCCATTTTTCTATCACGATTCTTTGTTGAAATCTGCACTTTTTACCATGAACTTTTGTTTATGTTTGTTTTTTAGCTCGTTTAATAAAACAAAATTTACTCCTCTGAATAAAGTCAAGGAATATTATCATTTCTTCTAAATAATCCTTGCTATGTGTCTGTTATACGTACAAATGTAAACTGCTGATATATCCTTGCCAACTGATTTGGATATGTTGGCTGGATAGGGGAACCTGGAGGGGTAAATCTCCCCCCCCCCCGCCCCCCGAAACTATTTTCATCTGATTATAAGGCCACAGATCACTTCCCTGAAATAGAATTCTCTCCTTGTTACTGATGTGGCCCTTGACAACCCAGAAATTTTTGTAAGTGGCCCTTCTCTTAAAAAGGTTGTGCACCCCTAATCTATTGTAAATATTACAGATAAATAAACTGGAATAATAAAAAAAAAAAAAAATGAAAAATCTGGATAATTAAAAAAAAAAAAACCTTTCATTTGTTAGAAAAACTGCTAATCAGCAACTAGTATGGAGCAAGATTGAAAGATATAGGGTTAGAAAATTCCACAAATACATGAGTTGTGTTACCTTTTTGCTCTTTCTAAATCATCATTTAACTGTTCAAGTTCTCTGATATATTTTTGCAAATCATCTCTTGTAGCTGTCACACGGTCTAATTCTTCTTGCAAATCATTAATTTGAATTTGACTGTCAAACTGAGTTTTTTGCAATTTATCCTACATTAAAATATAAATAATCATTATTTTTACAGACATTAATACCATGAGCAATATTTGCTAACAAAATAACAAAAATATTATTCAATACAAATGATGGGCTTGGTTATAAATATATTTAGTGGTATTTTTATTTTAGCAGAAGTGCAATTGAACTATTAGCTGCATCTTCAATGTAAGCTGCACATAAGAGCGTCGGTGAGAAGTACATATTTTATTGAACTTCGAAGCAAGTAATACAGTTACTTTGTACACTGTTAAAAGAAAATTGAAGCTTTCACATGACAACATTTCTTCCATGTTACTTTTGTTTTCTCCACATAATTGGACATTAGAAGTACCATTTAGAAAAATAACCGATAGAGGTCTCATGTATCCTCTGGATAAATCAAGTGCGTACCAATAAAGAGCCATTATTTTCTTCTAAAGAAAACACACATTTGTATAAATTTAAAAAAAATGTTTTATTTAAAAAAAAAAAAAAAAAACTTAAAAGACTTTTCCCCCATTTATTTAATATATAAATAGTTCTTGCATCTTAAATCAAGTGCTTGTTCAGATGAAAAATGAATGGTTTAAGGGCATTTCACAAAATTCAATGTCAGAAAAACAGATCCCTCACAAAATTAAGAAGTAACATGATTTTGGCATATTTTTTCTCTGTGCTAATCCTTATTTTTGTTTTCAGCAAAGGCTTTTTAAGTTCTCCTGATTTTATTTTTGCGACCTCGTTTAATAAAATTTGATTTCCGATTGTACTGGCCAGAGTGCATCAATGTGATGTAGTGTTTTGCTGAAGTAAACTGTCAATATGGAGATGTTTGCCAATGACTCCTTCATAAATAATCCTTTGGGATTATTTAGGTTGATTCAAAAAACTTTTAATGGTCCTTCCTGTTATTTATATGATCAAATAAACAAGATTTTTTCTTTTTTCAATTAAAAAGGATATTATCAATTTTTCCACTTCAATTATATTTTTCATGACAATGTTAAGAATTAACTCTTTCAATTTTTTTTTTCTGACCTTAAAGAACACAAAGTATCAAAATGCATAAATGCTTACAATTCTACAAGATAAACTCCTTTATTTTTTAACACAATGTGCACTTTCTATTCTTGATCTAGCAAAGCATATTAAAATTACTAAAACATCATAAAGAGTTGATGTGTTACAAAAAAAATGTAAAATAGCACTGTTAAGTGTAGAAGTCTACAGTTAGGAAGAAATTCGGAAATATTTGAAAGAAAATTATCAAAGGGATGTTGAAGTCTCACAAAACAATGCTGATAAAGACATTAAAAAGTTCATGAGAGCAACTGATGACAGAAGAGTAGTAAGAAGCCTGTGTTCAGGTGTTAGAAAAAAATCATCTCAGTGCATGCAAAAATAAATGGCAAATGTGAAGTTGAAGCAAAACACAGTTCTGTGTAGAAACTGTGTAGTGAATATTTAGGTATAAATGCTAAAATTACACAAAAAGACATTTCTATCAACCAAACGTTGAAAAGATTAAACTGGTCTAAAACACATGTTAACTAGAAATAGTGAGGCCAAGTTATTTTGAGTGATGAGACAAAAATTTCTTTGTTTATAGTGATGGCTTAAATTATGAAAGTAAAGGAATCGAAAATGATTTGCATTCTGGTTGTGTTAAATTTTCTGCGAAAAATCCGATTGATATTATGATCTTGTGTTGAATAAGATCTAAAGGTGGGAACATAATGTGTGTGATATATAGGGACATATGAATGCTCTCCCGCCCCCCCCATTGCCAAAAGAAAAAAAAATACTGTAAACTCCCGAATATCCGGCCTAGTAAAAAAAAAAGAGGAATGTTGCAAGTGGCCGAGACAGGCAGGTTCCCGTCTGTAGGAAAGTGCTAGTTCACAACAGGAAGGAGCAAGAAGGAATTGCAGAATGCAATAGCAGAGACAGATGGGAAGGGAAGGGGGGGGGGGGAAGTTAAGGCTTGATAACCTGTTTCGTTAGTTGTGCAACGGATGTTAACAAGTGCAGACATTATTTTGTGCATATCCTGGTTATTTTCATATAGTCTTTGGGTATGCTTTCTGTTTATGTATTGAAGATTAATGAAATGGGTGATAAATGAAAAAAGGTTGTAGTGACTATGGAGGAGAAACTACAAGTTAGCTGGAGGAAGGGACGCCAGTTGATAATATCTGCTTGCGTAAATGGAGGGACATTGCGTCGTGGAAGAGGGCTAACAGGGAGAAACAATCATCTATCAAAGACTTTTCAAAAACTAAGTTTTGACTCTTTTATCTTATGCATAACTTTTGTATATTTAATAACTTTTAATATTTGTGCAATCATTTATTAATAAATAGTAAAATAAGATTTACTCATTTTTTTACAAATTAGGCTTATGCTTTGCATTAATGTTTTGCTTATTTTGAAACTGTATGTATTGTGTATATAAAATTTATCTTAAAATGTGTGACATACGTTTTTAATATAATGGGGGATGGGGGAAGGAAGTGAGCAAATATTTATAGAACTCTGACCTATCCGGCTTTTTTGTTATCCGGCCTATCCTTCTGCCACATTAGACCAGATAGTCGGGAGTTTACTGTACATGAATGAGATACTAGAACACAAAGTGAAGCCTTTCATATGTGATCTTATACAAGAAAATAAAGTATTTCTAATTCAACAAAATTCAGCTCCATGACATGTTTCTGCTGCTGTATGAAAAAAAAGGCATTTCAAGATAATCATATGCTACTACAGAAATGACGAGATTGTTGTACATAACTCTGTAATTTTTGTCAAATTAACAGAAGCAGTAACTGAATTTTGGTTTCATATTAAAAGAATCACAGAACTAAAAACACTTGGTTCAGTTCATGTGAAGGCATTTTAAGGCTGCTATAATTGCTAACGTTTCTAAATAATGAATCAAATGGCTTAGTTGAACTTTTTATATAGCTAATTTTCTCCATATGTATACCTTTTCTTCTGGAGAAATGATAGTAAAATAGAAATATCTGTCTGACCTTTATTGTATCCTATTCTGGAGTAAATTATCTTTCCATTGATTTATTTATGGTTTTAGGACTTTACTTCAAAATTAAGTGCAGTTATGAACAATCAAACTTTAGAAATATAAATTTTCCAAAAGGTTTCCTTAATTTTGCTGGTTGATCTTGATCACTTGATTTCACTTATTAAAAAATATACTATAGGTGATCGATTAACGAACTTAATCCATTCCAAAACAGTGTTTGCTAACTGAATTGTTCGTTAACTGATCTCAGATTTTGTATTGATTTATATGGGGATTCAAGTAATTCATTCTTAAAAACTAAATAATGTATACAAAATTATATAAATCTTCTCTTTATAATAGGGTTAATGGACGTCCTAATTTAATACGGACATCTTTTTGATGGCTTTGTCCGTGTCGTAGCATATTTTAAAAAAATAATAAATGACATGCCCTTTGTAAAAACTTTTAGGTTTACATTCATTGACTACGGCATTAAATCATATCAATTTGTCACTTTGACCTTTTTAAAACTCCTTAGTTCTGTGAAAGATTGCGTTTACGGCAGTGACTGATAAAGCTCACATGGAGTATAGAGCCTGTTAATAATTTGTCAACTAAAGTTCAATTAAAATAATTAATTTGCAATTAAAAACATTTCTTTAAAAAGGGACACAAAATATAAAAATTTATTTTTCTAATCTGTTCATTCTAATAATGGGACCCTAAAATGTAGGCTCCAAACCCCTGGTAGCCCATGAATTAATTAGACCATATGTATATAACTGTTAAAATTTTCTCTAAATCAACAATAGATGCAATTAAATATAGCTCAGTAAATCTGAAGCACAGAATTGTTTCTTTGTGGCTTTGTTTTGTGAGGTGTTCGTTAAACGAACATAAAAATCTCTCACGAAAGTGTTCGTTAATTGATCACTCACTGCATTAAGAGAAATATGTTGTACTATAAATTTTGCAATGTTATGGAAGATTAAGTAATAAGAATAAGCTTAAAAATTACATCCAAGCAAAAATATTTTTACTTTGAATTTGTGAAGAAAAATTAAGTTTATCTGATGCAAATTTAAATGATAACCAACTACAATCAGAATTGACCGGCTATAATCAGAAAACAAGAGTACCTGCTTCATTATTTCACTGTCACAATCTACCTTCCTTTTTTATACATGTTCACGTTTCTATTCATACATGGGAAAAACCAATTTTACATGAGCTTTTCATATCCCATGAACTTATAATTTATTTTTGTATTATATATAAGGAGCAATAATATTTTGTTACCATAATCTCTTAGAAAAAATATTTAGTTCAAACCAATTTCCTCTCCAAGTTTTATTTTGTTTCCTCAATTAGATCCATTTCTAAGCTGTCCAAAAGATTTTAGACACAAGTTACGTAGGCTGTATTTCCAAACATCTCGGTGTAACATAATCAGACCTGCCAACTTTTGAAAATGAGAAATCGTAGCACAGAATATTGAAATTAATCTGGAGGTTGGTTGGTTGATTTTTCGTGTTTCAGAGCCATCTTTTGACATTTGTAAAAGGAATAAGGTTTCAGTCTTTCAACTCAATATAGTAATTTTTTTCTTCTGAAAATTTTTATACGATATTTAAAGTTTCTTCTCGTTTTGCAGCATTTTTTTTACATTTGTAAAAGAAGCCAGGTTCCAATTTTTTAGCCCAGTACAGTACATTTTGACGAAATTCTTGAATTTCTTTTCCTACGACCATTTCAGGATATTCATAATTTTTTCCCCGCAATCATAATTCACATTTTTCTATCACGATTCTTTGTTGAAATCTGCACTTTTTACCATGAACTTTTGACGAATTTTGTGTTTTTTACCACACAAAATTGAAATGTTTAATAATAATTCGTAAATTGAAATGTTTAATAATAAATAGTACAAATCGTGCGATTTTGCACACTATTTCAAATCTTGCCACTCAAAGATTCCCCCCCCCCTTCCAGAAATTCTTAAAATGGCATCCCTGTTTCTAAGGAAAGGGAATTCCTGTATAAATATTTACAGAAACACGATTCACTTGTGGTTGATATACATAAAGAGGGTTTTATGTTAAGAAGTTTGTTTTGCAGCCCAGATTTTTTTTTTTCCCCCATGAGCATTTTTTAATGTCCAAATTTTCGGATTAATGACAAATTTTTTAAAACTTTCGGAAATTAATACTTTGAAATTTTGGAACAGAATCACTCCTGAAAAATATGCTGCGCGGGATAAAAATCGCAATTAGAAACAAAAAATGCGTTTCTTTGCAAAAAATTGTAGTTTAAGACTGATTTTCGTAGCATCGTAGTTCTTAGGTCCAAATCGTAGCAACTATGATTTTTTCGTAGCAGTTGGCAGGTCTGCATAATCCCCAAGGCCGTAGCCAGCAAAATATTTTGGAGGGGATTTTGAAACTTATTTTAAATTTGTTTTACACTAATTTAATAGAGGCATGTATTTATAAGCTTATTATGTTTTATTTTTAATTCAAAGGTTCAATAACATAATTATAAAAGAAAATTTATTCTCTTGGCCTTCTTATTTACAAATAAATTTATAATCTCTTTTGCACTGAAACTGTTTCGCCAATTCATTGACATCAGCTTTACCAAATTAAATGCTTTCTGAACATTTTAAAATATGTTTTCAAATGTTTTATTGTCAAAAATGGCTTGTCAGGAGCATACGTCAAAACAGCTAAGTTTTCTAAACTTTTTGAAAGTTCATGGATTTTTGGAAAAAACTTTCACTGCAGTTTTCAAGAGTTTCAGTTAAATCAGCTGGATGGTCTCTACATCTGGCTATTGTTGTCATTTTATTTGACAGTGTTAAAATTCAGCTTTTATAGTCTCATTTTAAAAATTTCCAATGAATTTCATACACAGTACAGAACGATTTATCTAGGATGGTTTGTGGTCAAATGTATTCCGGATAGCTGGTTGGCCATTACAGGAAAATCCATTTAATAAGTTTTGTGAAATATATGGGGTTGTGGATTTATTTCTGATTTTAAACTAATTAGATTATTCAGATTAAGAATCAGATCCAAAGAAGATCAAATATTAATCGGAGTTTGAAAGAAGGTAATTTATAGAAATCCCATGGAAACAAAAATTCTTCTGGTTCCTCTACATAAAAATCAAAACTTCTAATATATAACTAAATATGTTTCCATTTCAAATCCTAGATGCTGGCATCAAGTTATACCATTCATTTTGCAATGTTTCAAGCAATGCATATGTCAAACTAGCAGTATATGGTACTTTTTTCTGCAAAGATCCTGAAATCAGTCAGTTAGAAAAATCATTCTGGATAACTGGTTTCTGTATAAACGGTACCATACTGTATTTAATTTCATTTGATGCTGATGGAATATCACAATACAGATATGATAGCATATTATTTTGATTTTTGAATCTTAACTAGCTTGACTGAAACTCAATGGAATATTTATAGTCACCCTGAAAGAGATTTCAGAAGAGGATCAAACCCTAGTGATATCCCCCACTGACTAAGATCTTAACATAATCATTATGTATTTTACTCTAACAGTTTTAGTAGTTAATAAGTTCGTTCTAATGTATTAAAATGTTTATTTTTTAATTCCATGCAATTAATTTAACATTTGTCCTAAAAAAATAAATGTAACCTCTGTTAAAAGTGTTTCCAATTAGCAGAATAAATAATAAAACCACCAGAAAGCACTATGTATCTATATTGCAGGAAACACTTCTTAGAAAAGGAATCTGGTGCCATTTTGACAATTAAATTTTCTTTTCAGTTTTATAAAAATTGCTAAATAAAGTTTATATAAACAACAAATTTATTTGTATCCAATTTTTGTATATATATATATATATTAAATGTAATCTCTGTTATGTATAACTTTCATTACAATATTTTCCATTTTATTATTCCAAATACAGATCCAAAAGACAGTATTTTAATTCTAAAAATGAACTTCTTCATGTTGGCTCACAACTTATTGAGAAAAAATATATATTCTCAATATACAGTTTGAACATATTTTGCTGATTGACAATTGTAAAATTTGTGAGTTATGTTTCACCAATTTTCTGGGATTTACAGTTAAAATAAGAGTAAACGTGATCCCTGATACACGCAAACTTTTATAAAAACTAAATTGGCAATTCCATGTCAGAGGCTGCTAATTTTTGTAAGTTTAAAACTATGTTTCATAAGAGCTGTGAAGAAAGCCCTGAAGATGGATTTTCAAAGGTCACTTATAATTTAATAGAATACAAAGGCACAACTTTTTTTCTTCCAGTTTTTGAAACTGAGTCACATTTTAAAAACTAAAATCCTAGCAACTAGTGCCTGGTATAGGGGCCATATCAAATGTAAATTTCCAACTGGGTGAAAAATGTCCGGACCAGGAATCTTATGGCTGAAGCCGCCAATGCTTTACCATCTGAGCTATCCTGGACGAATCTGGTGGAACTTCTTCACCCAGCTAATCTTATTGATTATAGCATCTGGTCTGAAATCTGGTTCAGCTCAACAGATTAAATCGCAGGTAATGGAACTCCAGAAATCGTTGGATACATAATTTAATTTTAGCACAATTATTCTAACTGGAAAATAAATCATATCAGATGTAAATTTTCAACTGGGCGAAAAATGTCTGGACCAGGATACGAACCAGGGATCTCTTGGCTGAAGCTGCTAATGCTCTACCATCTGAGCTATCCCGGACGAATCTGGTGGACATTTTTCGCTTAGTTGGAAATTTGCATCTGATATGATTTATTTACCAGTTAGAATAATTGTGCTAAAATTAATCAAGTGTAATTATGTATCCAACGATTTCTGGAGTTCCATTACCTGCGATTTATTCTATTGAGTTAAGCCAGATTTCACACCAGATGCTATAATCAATAAGGTTAGCTGGGTGAAGAAGTTCCATCAGATTCGTCCGGGATAGCTCAGATGGCAGAGCACTGGCAGCTTCAGCCAAGAGATTCCTGGTTCGAATTCTGGTCTGGGCATTTTTCGCCCAGTTGCAAATTTACATCTGATATGATTTATTTACCAGTTAGAATAATTGTGCTAAAATTAATCAAGTGTAATTACGTATCTGACGATTTCTGGAGTTCATTACCTGCGATTTATTCTGTTGAGCTGAACCAGATTTCAGACCAGATGCTATTATCAATAAGGTTAGCTGGGTGAAGAAGTTCCACCAGATTCGTTCAAAATAGCTCAGATGGTAGAGCATTGACGGCTTCAGCCAAGAGATCCCTGGTTTGAATTCTGGTCTGGACATTTTTCGCCCAGTTGCAAATTTACATCTGGTATGATTTATTTACCAGTTAGAATAATTGTGCTAAAATTAATTAAGTGTAATTACGTATCCAGCGATTTCTAGAGTTCCATTACCTGCGATTTATTCAGTTGAGCTGAACCAGATTTCAGACCAGATGCTATAATCAATAAGGTTAGCTGGGTGAAGAAGTTCCACCAGATTCATCCGCGATAGCTCAGATGGTAGAGCATTGGTGGCTTCAGCCAAGATATCCCTGGTTCGAATTCTGGTTCGGACATTTTTCACCCAGTTGGAAATTTACATCGGATATGATTTATTTACCAGTTACAATAATTGTGCTGAAATTAATCAAGTGTTAGGGCCATATTTAAAAATAAGTTAAAGATACTTTTGTTAACATTAATAGGAAGCATTAATATGAAGATGCGCATTAATAGGAAGAAAATAAAAAACACATTGAAAATTAGTCATAAAAAGTGCATGTATTCAAAATAAAAGTGTCAAAAGAAATCAACTGCAACATGCATTCAAGGGCTTAATTCCAAAAGACTTTCAACAAATTTCCCATTTTTAAATTATAGTAGCCTACAACTTTTTTAAGCACTTTTTATTTTGAGCCAAGAGACTTTATCATATCATGACACAATACATAACTGCAATGAGAATATGAATTAAAACATGGTACCTAAAGTTACTGAGGAAGGATTTGAAATTGAGTAGTCATTGTTTACTTGTTAGAAGTACAAAGTGATTCAATAATCTCAGTAGGTATCAACCTGACTGAATATGAATTTTTATTTTCTCTTGAAAATAACACTTTTAAACAAATAGTCTTTTGGCTTTCAATTATATAGCTGTAAAAAACCTACTTTCAGTGATTCACACTCTAATTGAAGTCTACTTGAAAGAGTTTTTAATTCTTTGTTTCGAGTTTCTGTTTGAAGTAACTGTGCTTCCAATTCTGTCTCTAATTCACGACTGCTTTCTTGAAATTCTTCCAGATCAAGTTTCGTTTCCTCATACCTACAGATTAAAACACCATGAATAAACAAGTTTATGTATGACAGAACAAAAGGGAGACTGTGTTTTATAAAAATATTTAGCACAAGACAGCAATATTTAACCTGTTAAGCAAGTAATTTATTTAATATACACTGCTGGTCATCCAAAGTGCAACACCATGAAAAGATCAACCAAACAGCATGAAATTTACATGCATACACCTTGGTAGGATATGCAATTGATTACAGCGTCCCTTACAATCTGCATATAAAGGGAAGAAAGATTGTCGTTTTGAAGAACGTGGATTGTTTTCTTGTGCGTACAGATTCAGTATGCCTCGTAGAAAAACACGAACAATTTGAGCATGTTTCTGATTTTGACCATAGCATACAAAGACTGGATTATCCTTCCGAGAAATTGGTTATCGTATCAGACATAGCCAAGCAACAGCCATGAGAATACGGAATTGGTAGATGCAGGAGGGAACAACAGACCGACAGGAGCGATGCAACCAAATCGTCACACCACTCCACGGGAAGACAGGCATATTGTTCGCATGGCACCGATGAAATGCACTGTCACATCCGCAACCATAACACAATGAATGCAGCCTCTAATACAACAATTGGTGTCTGCACAAACAGTTTAACATTGTTTGCAGCACAGTGGAATGTCTGCTAGGCATCCATTACTTCCAGGGTTCGCAAGAACCCAGGGTTTTTTGCTGCATAGGTTTTTCATGAAAAACCCAATCTTTCCCGGGGAAAATCGGGTATTTCAAAGGTATAATGTATGTGATATTACATTATTGTATACTATAGCATTTATATATTATATATCCTATATAGCAAAAAAATATATTGTTCTCTTACATACAATATAATTGTAATGCTACTTTACAAATTATAAATTATATGAATTTAAATTTAAATTAAAATGTCAGTGTTTCTCCCAAATTAGTTTTTAACACAAAATAAAACAAATTGTTAATTTGCTTCACCTACAAAATTTGCTTTGAAAATCAAGTAATGAATAGAACGCTAAAATTTAAAATGTATAAGTAGGAGAAGAAGCAAAAAATACATATCTAATGTACTGTATTTTTATGTAATGTGCTTAATGTATATCAGCTTTTTAAAAGAACCAATTCTTTCTGTAAATATGAATATTTTTTTACAAATGCCAAAAAATCTCCTATTCTTTGTTTTTATTTTTAAGCTTATGATTGCATCAGAATTCATATCCCATCCCTACTGAAAACTGATTGGTTTGTAATATACAATTTGATTTGCCCCATCCCAGAAATCTGAATGTCTTTCTAAATCATCCTTTGTTCTTATTTTCAAATTTAGCCTGTGAATAGTCAGTGTGTGCTGTGTTGTTGCTTGCTTGTATCTCAGCTATTTAGGTTTAGACTTTTTTTAAGATGTTTTACAGGTAAAATATTTCAAACTTATGAATGTGAAAGAGAAGTAACTCTGTTTATTTTATAAAATAAAGATTTTTTGAACATTCATCTGTAAAAAAATGCCAAAAGTGTTGGAAAGTGGCATAAAGTCTTCCAGCCGTGCCGCTGGGCTGAAGTTGTGATAATTGATTGAGATTCTAAATGTGAATGTGTGCATTGTGACAGTATTATAAGTTGCAAGGTGGAAAGCAAACTTTTTTTTTATGCAGCCAACATTTTTTTTTTATGATGAGAATATGAATCAGCTGACTATAATGTTTTATTTCAGGTGTTAATGGCTTTTATATATGATTTTTTTTCTTCAAAATTAACTGAAATGATTTAAATTCATTAAATGTATATGTTGTTTAAAATTTTAAATATTGCTGAAAATTGAAAAAAATCCACATTATAGGTTTTTCGGTGGTCTTTTTCAAGTGGGCATGGTCAGAAAAAAGCACTGGGTCCAGCCTTGCGAACCCTGATTGTTTTGCATACCTTTGACATTAAACCACAGGCGTTTGTGTTTACAATGGTGTACTGAACGGTAGAGATGGACATCCGAACATCGTGTTTTCGGATGAATTACGCTTCTGTCTGCAGTATCACGATGGTCAAATTAGAATTTGGAGACACCGTGGGGAGAGGCTGCTCAACTGCTGTATTATGCATTATCACACTGATCCTGCACCCGTTGTTATGGTTGGAGTGGTATTGGATTTGACTCCTGCACCCCCCTAGTACGCATTAACAGTACACTTACCAGCCAGCGCTGTATTTCTGAGGGTTTGCAGCCTGTTCTCCTCCCTTACCTTCAGGGATTGCTTGTGGCCACGTTTTAAGACAATGTGTGACCACATGTTGCACGCAATGTTCAAGCTTTCTTCTTAGCTCACCATATTCCATTGTTACCCTTGGCTGCGTGTGGAGGCAGCGTGGGATGCCATTCTCCAACAACACATCCATAGCCTCTTTCACCTTATGCCGCAGCATGTAACAGCAGTTATATGCAGACGTGGGGGTAACAGTTCTTACTGATTTTCCCGTCTACCTTATTTCAAAGAAGTTGCCTTTGGAATAATTTAACACTGATACTATTTATAATCTGTAAAATAAATTTGGCTTTGATATTTCTTGTCTTTCTTGGTGTTGCATTTTGGATGGCAGCAGTGTACATCTTGAAAAAGTTCAAATGTGCACCAAGTAATAGATTTTTTAAAATAAATTACTCCCTTAACAAGGGATGAGTTATTTAATTTTAACTTGTTAAGCGAGTGATTTATTAAAAAAAAATATTAGTACTGGGTGCATATTTGAACTGTTTCATGATATACATTAAACAAATTAACAGGTTAAATATTCCCAGTAGTTTAAATTAGACAATTTATTTCATCTAAGCAATAAATTTGCATTTCCTAATGTCTACAATATTCCTGATAACTAAATGGTTTTATTATTTCGATCTATATATTTATCTTATATTATAAATAGTTCTTGAAATGAATATGTAAAAACTAATACTTTTTTGAGGACTTTTTCTTAAAGAATATCATTTCATAACAAGTTGGAAATTGCTCGTCAAACGTGGCAAATGAGGTGCGTTCGTACTATAACTAGTTTTATAATTATTTTTTGCACCCCATATTGTACTGAATGTATACTTTTTTGCACTTCATAAAGCGCATAGTCTGATACATCATTAAAATGCACTTCCAATAATTTTTTTCCCATTCCCCGTAATGTAACGGAACACTTTTGACTGTCCCTGTAATTAAACTATACATCCGATTTTCCTAAAATTTGAAATAGCTCAACAAAACTTTGCAACAATTATATCTTTAAAATTTCAGACCATTCGGAAGGCTGTAATATCATTAAAATGCACTTGCAATAATTTTTCCCATTGGCCGTAATGTAAAGAAAAACTTTTGACTGTCCCTGTAATTAAACTATGCATCCGATTTTCCTAAAATTTGAAATGGCTCGACAAAATTTTGCAACAGTTATATCTTTAAAATTTCAGATCATTCGGAAGGCTCTAATATCATTAAAATGCACTTGCAATAATTTTCCCCATTGGCCGTAATGTAAAGAAAAACTTTTGACTGTCCCTGTCATTAAACTATACATCCGATTTTCCTAAAATTTGAAATGGCTCGACAAAATTTTGCAACAGTTATATCTTTAAAATTTCAGATCATTCGGAAGGCTGTAATATCATTAAAATGCACTTGCAATAATTTTTCCCATTGGCCGTAATGTAAAGAAAAACTTTTGACTGTCCCTGTAATTAAACTATACATCCGATTTTCCTAAAATTTTAAATGGCTCGACAAAATTTTGCAACAGTTATATCTTTAAAATTTCAGATCATTCGGAAGGCTCTAATATCATTAAAATGCACTTGCAATAATTTTTCCCATTGGCCGTAATGTAAAGAAAAACTTTTGACTGTCCCTGTAATTAAACTATACATCCGATTTTCATAAAATTTGAAATGGCTCGACAAAATTTTGCAACAATCATATATTTGAAATTTCAGACCATTCGGTTGGGTAGTTTTTGCCCTGTTACATGCGGACAGACGGACGGACGGACAGACGGACTGAACGACGACTATAGGTGCTACGTATTTATATAATTACGAACGCACCTAAAAATGGATACAATTCAGTTTCTAGATCAATGGGAAGTCATCAAGATGAAAACTTAGAATCACAGTTTTGTTGCTGATAACTACAATGTGGCACATCATACTCAAAGTGAATATTCTATGATGATAGGCTAACAAGGGGAGGTTCCAACATTCTAAGGTATGAAATTGGACTATCCTCATCCAAATTTTTAGAACTGATGTATGGTAGATTTTCTTAGCCATCACAGACAGACAGACACATATCTTTTTTATTAGTATTAAGAAGTTATATAAAAGTACGGTTAAACTACAAATTTAGTTTTTTGGGAGACCCATATCATAGCTATATCATAGATGCCAACATTGTAAATACTGTATCAGGAGTAAACTAGTAAAATTTCAGGAGTTTTGGACACTCATCAGGAGTAAAATAGTCACGTTTCAGGAGTCATTTCAGGAGTTGCACATAATTTTTTTATATAAATTTTTATATAAAAATATAAAATATTTTTTAGGTACTTTATGAATCCTCACTACCTAACAGCTTATCCATACAAACATAATTTAAATACTAATTTACTTTTACTTTTTATGTAATTAACATTTTTTGTAATAAAGATTCTTCTTTCCAAAAACGAATTGACAAAATTCACGACTTTTCGCCGTGACTGACTGACGAAAATCGCGATCTTTTGCCGCGACTAACTGACGAAAATCGCGATCTTTTGCCGCGACTGACTGACGAAAATCGCGCTCTTTTGGCGCGACTCACTGACGAAAATCGCGATCTTTTGCCGCGACTGACTGACGAAAATCGCGATCTTTTGCCGCGACTGACTGACGAAAATCGCGATCTTTTGCAGCGACTGACAGACGAAAATCGCGATCTTTTGTCGCGAAGGACTGACGAAAACCGCGGTCTGTAGTCGCGAACGACGGACGAAAATCGCGGTCTTTAGCCGTGACCGACGGACGAAAATCGCTGTCTTTAGCCGTGATCGACGGACGAAACGGACAAAAATCGAGGTCTTTAGCCGCGACTGACCTACAAAAATCACGATCCTTTGTCGCGACGGAGTGACGAAAATCGCGATCTTTTGCCGCGACCGACGGACGAAAATCGCGGTCTTTAGATGCGACCGACGGACGAAAATCGCGGTCTTTAGATGTGACCGACGGACAAAAATCGAGATCTTTTGCCGCTACTGACTGACGAAAATCGTGATCTTTTGCCGCTACTGACTGACGAAAATCGCCATTTTCTGCCACGAATGGCTGACGAAAATCGCGATCTTTTGCCGCGAATGAGTGACGAAATTCGCGTTTTTTGAGGCAACTGACGATTTCCCGTTTTTTGTAACGCACTGAATAATTGACAAAATTCGCGATATTTATCAACGGCTGATTGCCGAATTCCAGGATATTTTTCCTCAACTGATTAACGAAATTCGCGATCTTCTGCCACGGCTGACAGCCCAAAAAACGCGTTTTTACAGAGCACGATTTTTATCAACGACCGATTGATGAATTTCACGATTATTTGCAGCGACTACTGATTGACAAAATTTGCAACTTTTTTCACTGACCGGTTAAAGAAATTCGCGATTTTCTGCCGCGAGCGACTGCCGAAATTCGTTGTTTTATCGACTGATAGGCAATTTTTGTGATATATTTCAATGACCGATTGAAGAAATTCGCGAATTTTTGCCGATATTGATCGAAAAAATTCCCCATTTTTTTGCCGCGAATTTCCGTATTTTCTAACTTATTACCGTACTACCGTATTTTAACCTACATTTCCGGAGAAACTCCGGAATTTCCGGAGATGTTGGCATCTATGCTATATATCTGAGCAAATGATGTATCGAGGGGTTATTATTGTACATAACATATTTATGCATAACCATAGACTGCATAAGTTTTATTAGCTATTTTTACATTAATTTGTCATTAACATTCACAAATTGAACATTTTGCAAAAAAAAAAAAAAAAAGTTACAATCACGTAATTTGAAGAATGGGGCATTTTTTTTTGCCTGAAGTATCATGAGTGTTCGATACAAACTACTGATATTTTTTGGTATCACGCTATTCGCTGCATTATATTTTTCAAAATGTAGCTTATTACACTACAAACTACTACAAAAAGTAACAATTAATGTAGCTTTACTACTTGTAGCATGCTAATTCCGACCACTGGTCATGCATAACCCCCTTTCAGAATAAAGAAACTATAGTACACTTTTATTCAGGGTTCGTACGGGGTCAGGGAATTTTCCAGGACAGTTACCAGTATTTTTTTATAGAAAAAGAAATCTAAGTTAAACGGGTAAAATTTCGCCTTCTTTTAAGAGAGATTTTCTATGAGAAAATACTGGTGCCAAAGAAGTTTCTGGTCTGCGAAATTCCAGGAGGCGTATGAACCCTGTTTATTCAATAAATGGGTCAAACATATATTAATGTGTATGAAAAGGAATATTGTTTAAGAGTTGTGACTGCAAAAAGAGCAGAAAACTAGCAATTTTTAGTATTGATTGCATGTAAATAATTAAATAACACGTACAAATGGATTCATAGTTCTTGATAAGTGATTTTTCAAAAACATACATAGATTAATAACAAATGAATATATAGATGGCAATAATCTTAATCATATAATTTAGCTGATGCATATATTTGCAACATTGATTATGTATGATTGAATATTTTTATGATTATAATTGGATATTTTTTAACGGATAAATAAAAAATATATGAAAAAAATCTGCAAAAATGAAAATGTTAAAAACTTCTTTCAAATTATATGTAAATTTGCAAAACAATTTAGATTCTAAAAAAAATATTTTATAATAAAGAAGAATCTAAAACTTAAATTTAAATAACCTTTATAGAATAGTTGTACAATACCTTTTTTCAAATTCTGCAGCCAAATCTTTATAATAATCTCTTTCTTCTTCAACAGAGCTGAAAGCAGTGCTTGGCTTGAACATATTCTGGTAAGTTTTAGCTTTCTTTACATAAATTCTATGAGATGGATGAAATACTAAATTCAATATTCATAATTATTTCCACTATAAAAATAAAAATACACTTATACAGTGCTTTGACACTTTTCCGTTATACAAACATCATGCCAAAATGTATACTAATACACCAGTTATTTCCACCACCCCCAATCGTACAAAGGTTTTTAATTGCAAACCATACCAAACATTGTGACTCACTATTTATTGAACATAATATTTTTAAAATTATTTAATCATAACCACACAAAACTTCTTAATTCGCTATTTTTCAAATCAAAAATATTTTTTATTAAGTTATTTTTTCGCTAACAATGAGATGGATTTTACAATTAGGCAGTTACCTAATGATGAAGGTATAAAATTATTGTTTCAGGGCTATGGAATTATACTATGTTACAAACATTTCACAGTAAATCACAAATATAATTTTGTTAACACTAACACTGGATGTCATGCCCAATCTATAATGTCATACCCAATCAAATGTTGGATCGCTGGAAGTGATGTCAGCTATTTCAACTTCATCATTCATTTGATGTAAATCTTTTGAAAGAAAATAATCTCTATGCTTTGGGCAAACAGTTCCCCCAATTGGGAAGTTTACAGAAGAATTATACTTACATATTAATTCATATGTTGCCCAACTTGCAGTCCTAAGATCTTTTTCTTTTCTTTTCCTGTTTTCCTTGTGATAAGATTGTAAACATAAAGTTGGAACATTCCAATAAGTACCAAAATCAAAATGATGCTTTGCACAAAGTTTAAATCCTTCAGGTAAAACTTTACCACTTCTGCTAGATATTAGTTCTTTTTCAGACACACTTCTATCAGGTGCTTTAACATTTATTCTTTCTAGATAATTTCTCACATCTGCTGCCAAGTCTTGTTCTGAAAACAACCCATCCTTACAACTTTTGCCGTGTCTTCCACAGTTCAATAGCTCATTATAAAAAAAAAACAATCTCTACAAGGATCCGAATTAAGTTCTTCCATGTTTTGTAAAACAGTTTTTTTAACTAAGAATATATAAACATAAGTATGAAAAG
This sequence comes from Maratus speciosus, assembly GCA_963932465.1. Classification (NCBI taxonomy): domain Eukaryota; kingdom Metazoa; phylum Arthropoda; class Arachnida; order Araneae; family Salticidae; genus Maratus; species Maratus speciosus. Next base: position 507,009,000 of record OZ010790.1, read on the forward strand.
ATCCAAATTAAAAATTCACAACTCTATATTTTTTAAATGGATGAGCAAAAATAATTCTTATTCAACAGAAATATTGTTCTGATATTCCAGAATAGCCAACTATGTGATAACAGTAATGCAAACAAGGGAAGAGTTGAGTTGGGTTTTTTTTTCTGTGTAATTTTATGTTACTAAAATTATTGTTGCAAATGTAAAATAATTTATCAATAATACTTTAAAAAAAATACCCTTTATAAACAAACAAATTTTTTAATGGATGGACATAAAGAATTCCGATTGCACAGAAATATTGTTCTCGTTCTCATGGTTCTAGAATATTCTACCATGTAGTACTAGTAATACAAACAATAGAAGAGTTTGTTTTTCAGAATTTTGTGTTGCTGAAATAATGTGATTAATAAACTTAAAATATTTTATCAATGATTTTTTTTTAAATACCTTACAAAAAATAATCTTATCAGATACCTTTTTTTTTTTTTTTTTTTTTTTTTAAATGAAGGAGCATTATAAATTGGGATGGTTGGAATATCTTGCTTTGAATAATTTTATGTTCTGAAATTAATATGATTTTAAATTAAAAATGCTTCATCGATAACGATTTTAAAATGTACCTTATATTAAAAAAAAAAAAAAAAAAGACTAATATCTTTATATCTGTGCATTTTATTCAGTTATAATTGTGTACAAGTTTCAGGTGATTTTTTAACAAATGTTAAAAATTAAACAAAATATTTATTCCAAAATATATATAAAAGTATAAAACATTGCAAACCTTTTGCTTTTAGTCTATTAAATGTGAAAAATTATAGTAAATTTTTAAACAGTAATGGAAAAATCATATATGCATTTCACAGGTATATACCAAATAGAGAACATGTCGGTGATTTTTTGAGATTTTAAAACTAAATAATTGTTCTCAATAAATATAAACGTAACAATATATAAAATATATCAATTCATATAGCCAAGTAAATGTTAAAAAATTGTTATTCACACGAGTTGTTCTGAAAAGCAAAAAATTCCTGACTATCGGAATAGAGTATGTTTAAAAAAATCATTTTTTTTTAAAGTTACATGCCTCAATGGAGTTTATTTTTTCGTAAAGAGATATAAATAGAATAAAAGAATGGCAAAAGAATTATTTCAAAATGTCATTGCCGCAGGAAATTATGACAGTTTGAAAATATCGGTCAAATATGACGATTTTCACATTTTGGCGCTCTGTTACTAAAAGCGCATCCAACTTGCCTCAATTATATGTACATTTTTAAAAAGTGCTAATACATGTTTTTCAAATGACACCTCTTTTGCCATGGCAACTTCAACGCGCAAGCTGTTATTGGGTCTTAAAAATAGTAAAAAACAGCAAAAATGCAATAAGTTTGTGACCTTCAATGACCTTGCGGCAACAAGTTGCCACAGACTTCTCATCTATTATATAAAGTTGAACCCTCCTACATCCCATATATAAAAAGAATTTTGTGGCAAGTTGTTTGCGCAAAGAATTGTGGGTCATAGCAATTTTAATGTCTAAAAAAAAACGCTCAATTTTTCGCACCGCAAGGTGACCTTTGGGGGCCCATAAAAAATTAACAACTCAACTTTGGAAAAAAAAACTTCTGGGTTTGGCCTTTTAACAAGATAAGTAATAACTGGTAATTTTTTGGAGAAAATCTGAGATGGCATGAATCACCCCATAATGCTAGGTGTGACACTTTCTCAGATTTTTGCTCTTAAGCACACCTCGCCCCCCACAAGAAAGTACATTTAGATTTTACAGATCAATCCAGGGGTGATTCTGAGTAGAAAATTTTTTCTCAAATTCATATCAAATTTTTTGAAAGGTTACAGCAGAGAGGGGAATGCCCTCCCGGCACTAACTATGCATTTTTTCTGCAGCCCTTTGACAAAATTTGCATTTTTCTGCAATCTTATAATGAAATTTGTGTTCTTCTCGAGATCTTTTGGAGAAATTTGCATTTTTTTCGCCCTTTTTATGACGAAATTTGTGGGGGAGGGGGTGTTTGTGATCTTTCGACAAAATTTGCATTTTTTTTCTGCGATCTTTTGGGAAAACTTTTGTTTTTTCCGTGATCTTTTGGCAAAATTTGCATTTTTTTGCGATCTATTGACGTTATTTGCGGGATTTTTTTTTTTTTTTTTTTGCGATCTTGTGACAAAATTTGAGATTTTTTTCGTGTTTTTGAGTTTGAGTGTCCTATCCGTTTTCATGATCTTTTTTACTAAAAGTGGTTTTTTTTTTTTTCGCGATTATTTGACAGAAATTCACGTTTTTCTGCCATCCTTTGACAAAATTTAAATTTTCTGCAGTCTTTTGATGAAATTTGCATTGTTTTCATGATTTTTTTGATAAAATTAGTGCTTTCCCGCGATCTTTTCATGAATTTTTCTGCAAATGATTGAAGAAATTGATTTTCGGCGATCATTTGCCGAAATTCAGGATATTTTTATGTCTGAATTTTCAGACTGATGACCGATTTTTTAAAATTTTCAGAACCGAATGCCTTAAAATTTCAGAACAGAATCATCCCTGGATCAATCGCAACAATGCAAAATTCTGCATTAAACTCAAACCACCCTCTTGCTATTCTGATCTGAAAAGAGGATTTCAACCGAGTAATACCTCTGTGGAATGCAGGATTATATTCTAAAATTGACTATTCCCTAACATCATTCCAACTTGATGTTTAATTTCGCACTTGTTAGCACAACCTTCCTGCTTCTCTATTTTAAAATTAAGTATGAATAAATTAAATAAATTCAAAACTTAAATTATATTTTTCTAATTAAATTGCAGAGAAAAAATGTATAGCTCTGAAAATAGCCCTTTTTCTTCTGCTGCCACTTTCTGACATTTTTTGGAACATTTTCTTATCGTTTTGCTACCGTCTACCTCTTCAACATATGTGCTGAATTTCATTCTGGCTAAAGTTTGGCAAAATGCATGAATACAAAATTCAGTACTTTCCTATAAATGCAAGATTATCCAATGAAAGCAAAATTTATTGCTCCAGTTCAGTTATTGTCACTATCAATGTTATTGTTACTGATGGAAACATTTTTGCTTTATAATATAGATTGCAGATGGTTGTCAAGCATTCACAGTAGGAAAGAGTGGTAATGAATGGACCAATTTTTGGTTTTTAATTTTTGTAATTTTTTTTTGGCTCAGAATTGGCTCTTTAGTTACTTTACTTATTTGGTTATATAAAAAAGTCATAAAAATTGAATTAGAAAATGTCTATAATGAATGATAATAGAAAATAAAAATGTAGAAATTTGGCCCATTCATCCCCACCCATGGAGCTGAATGCAGACCTGCCAACCTTTGAAAATGAGAAATCGTAGCACACAAAATTAAAATTATTCTGGAGGTTGGTTGGTTTTTCGTGTTTCGCAGTCACCTTTTGACATTCGTAAAAGGAATAACTTTTCAGTCTTTAAACTCAATGTAGTAAATTTTTTCCTCTGAAAATTTTTATACGATTTGTAGTTTCTTTTCGTTTCGTAGCTTTTTTTTTTTTTTTTTTAAACGCTTGTAAAAGGAGTCTGGTTCCAATTTTTTAGCCCAGTGCAGTAAATTTTCATGAAATTCGTGATTTTTTTTTCCCCCGCGATCATTTCAGGTTACCCACACTTTTTTCCCCACAATCGTAATTCACATTTTTCTATCACGACTTTTTGCTGAAATCCGCACTTTTTACCATGAACATTTGGCGAAATTCGCATTTTTTACCTCGATCCTTTGACGAATTTTGAATTTTTTACCACGATCCTTTGACGAAATTAGTGTTCTAGTTTTCTTTCTGCGATCTTTCGGTGAAATTTGAGTTTTCTTACTGATCTTTCGATGAAATTTGCATTTTCTTACTGATCTTTTGACGAAATTCGTGTATTCTTTCTGCGATATTTTGACAAAATTCACGTTTTTACCACGATCCCTTGATGGAATTTATTTTCTTCTGCGACCAATTGACGAAATTGATTTTTGTACTCGGTCATTTGTCGAAATTCGCGATAGTTTATCGCAAATCGTGCGATTTTTAACACTATTTCAAATCTTGCCCCTCACCCTCCCCTCCAGAAATTCTTAAAATGGCACCCTTCTTTCTAAGAAAGGGAATTCCTGTATAGATATTTACAGAAACACGATTCACTCGGGGTTAATATATATAAAGAGTGTTTTATGTTAAGAAGTTTGCTTTGCAGCCCAAATTTTTTTCCATGAGCATTTTTTAATGTCCGAATTTTCGGACTAACGGCCAATTTTTTAAAGCTTTCGGAAATGAATACTTTGAAATTTTGGAACAGAATCACTCCTAAAAAATATGCTGCGCGGGGTGAAAATCGCAACTAGAAATTAAAAATGCGTTTGTGTTTTTTGCAATAAATCGTAGTTTAAGATCGATTTCCGTAGCATCGTAGTTTATAGGTCCAAATCGTAGCAACTACGATTTTTTCGTAGCAGTTGGCAGGTCTGTGAATGGGCCATTGAAGGTAATGAATGGGCCACTAAATGAATTCAATGAAAAAATATGGAATTAATAATTTATTCACCAAATATGACAATATGAATGGCACTTGACATGATATGATCAAAAGCATGCTGAAACAGTAAGTAATACACAATGTTTATCAAAATTTATAAACATCAAAAGTGATATTATTAAATCACATAATTGTAGCAGAAAAAGGACAAAATAATGAGATTATAAGAAACAACATAAAATATGCATAAAAATAATAGGTAATGCACATTATGATTTAACGAAATTTATATTTTTCCAAATTAATATTAAACGACATGGTTGTAACTAGGGATTGACCGAATACCGAATAGTTGATTCGGTATTCGGCATGTAAACTGAATATTCGGCTTCGGCTGAATACTTTTAAGTATTCGGCTGAATAATTGCAGATAAGCATTTTCTTAGAAATAGAAGAATTCTCTTTTACTTAGCAGTAGAATAGTCTAAACAATGAGTTTCAATATTATGTGCATGAGTTCAGAGTTCAAAAAACAAGTCAAAGGCCATTTTTTATTTAAAAAAAACTTTTTCCTTCCTAAAATAGTCTACATAGGTGCGAAATCAAAACAACTGTCTACAACCGAGAAAAAAAAAGTAAGGAAGATGTGCATCTTTCCCTTATCATTTAATTTTATGTACTTCTACATTAGATTTTTTTAATTTAAATTTATTTAATGTGTATTTTCTTCAATATAATACACATCAAATAAGTATGTATCAGAGTTCATATCTGTATATCTAAGGTACATATTAAAGAAAATACACACATCAAATAAGTATACCCCTATGCCTATCCTATAGCTTTTATAACCATTATATCAAAATCGCTCAAATTATCTTCACCACCACAATCAGGGCTTGAAATTCAGTTTCTCCCAGGAGGGGAGTCTTCCTCCCAACATTTGTAAATGGAGGGGAGTTGAGCTGTTTGGGAGGGAGGAAAAAAAATCTTTAAAAACCACTGTTATTTTACGTGTCATTTAAAGAATTACTGATATTAATACAGAAATGACAAAATAGCATTGAAGCAATTTAAATCAACATCTCCTCCCAGCGCTAGTTATTTTTGTTGCAGGTTGAATTAACTCTGTTTTTGGTTCGTGTCAATTTCAGGCTGAGTGTAGATTCCTAGAAGTAGGGTTCGGGTTACACCCAATTTTTCAAAAGCTAGTTCAATATATTTTTTCTTATAAAAAACTAACCTATAATAATAAACATAGATATTTGTGTGTGTGCTGTTTTCTAAAGAGACGGCTGTGTTTTTTCCACGATCCTTTGACGAAATTCGCGTTTTTCCCGCGATCCTTAATGAAATTCGCATTTTTTTGCGATCATTGGTTGAAATTTCCTTCTTTTCAGTGCCTCTTTGACTAAATTTATGTTTATTCCACGATCATTTGACTAAATTCACATTTTTTTGCGATCCTTTGACGAAATGCGTGTTTTATTCGCAATACTTTGACGAAATTCGCCTTTTATACCCGATCCTTTGACGAGATTCGTGCTTTTTCTGCGATTCTTTGACGGGATTTGCGTTTCTTCCTCGATTCCTTGACGAAATTCGCATTTTTCCGCGATCACTTGACGAAATTCGCGATTTTTCTACAATTCCTACACGAAATTTACATTTTCCCGCGATCCTTGTGACGAAATTCACGTTTTCTTCAGCGATCCTTTGACGAAATGTGCGGTTTTTTTCGAAATCCTTTAACAAAATTAGCGCTTTTTCCGTGATCCTTTGACGAAATTTACGTTTTTTCCGCGATTCTTCAACTGAATTAGCTTTTTTCTGCAATCCTTTGACGAAATTCACGTTTTCTCCATGATCCCTTGACGAAATTCACGTTTTTTCCACGACCTCTTGGAGAAATTTGCGTTTTTTCTGCCATCCTTTGACGAAATTTGCGTTTTTTCATCATTCCTTAACGAAATTTGTAGTTTTTTCGCGATCCTTTGAGGAAATGTGCGTTTTTTTTCGCGATCCTTTAAGGAAATTTGCGTTTTTTTTCGCCATCCTTAGACAAAATTCGCGTTTCATCTGCAATCGTTTGATAAAATTGATGATTTTTTTTTTGCGAACGATTGACGAAATATTTTCTCAGAGCTTATTTGTCGAAATTCGCAATATTTTTCCGCTATATATTTTCATTTCCGAACTTAAGACCATTTTTTTTCGTAATTTTTGGATGCCTTAAATTTTTGGGAATTTCGGAACAGAATCACCCCTGATTTGCTAATCAGTCGCGGTAAATAACGCAAAAAAGCTTGTCAATCGAACACTTGAAAAAAATTGGTCGATTGGTTGCTCGAAAAAATCGTTAATTTCAACGATCTTTCGCGGTGAAAAATACAGTGTGAAATGTAGTGTCAAACGGTCGCGCGAAAATATTCGAAATTCGCAGGGCAGTCGCGGAAGCTGTTCTTGTTCAAAATGCAAAATTTTCCGGAAAATGGTGAAGTTTTTTGGACGATAGTCTCCTGCCCACAATATTTTTTGGGGCGGGATTTCAAAATTTTGGGCGCGAATCCCGCCCTGAAAATGTTAAAATATTAATCAAAAAATAAATATTCTATCAATAATTTGACAGAAAATAGTTAAATGTACAAATTGATATAATACCTTTTGTATTTTGAGAACATTCCTATTCAATATGTTTATAATTAGACTTAGACAATCAGTAAATCAGCTTAATGACAACATTGTTCTTTTTTATTTGAACGAACTTTTGTTTTTCTGACAATACTTATCCTTAATAAATACCCTGTATAGTTTAATATTTTCATAGGTTATTTTTGGGTATTGACTAGTGATAAAACAATAAAAAATAAGTGATGGGTTAATGAATTTGTGAGTGGAAAGAAGTCATTAAATTAAATTGAGAACTTAATTTCAATTAAAACGTATTAAAAAAGCTAATATATGCAAAAATGCATATTAAAAAGTTTCAAGTATTCGGTATTTGGCAAAATTGCTGCTTCGGTCAATCCCTAATTTAAAGTTTAGTTTCACTATGTGCTATGTTCAAAGCTCTGTAGATCATATACAGGGTTGCACAAAATAATGTGCATACATTATATGATATGGGCAGCAGAGACACGGAACACTCCGGATCTGTGTTTTTCCTGGAGCTAGAGCCGGAGCTTGAGCTCTAAAATTTACCCTGCTCCAGGGCTCCTTTCGTTTTTAAATATTCTTTTAAATCTTTTTTTTTTTTAATTTTTTAAATTTCCAGGCTTAAAATATTTTAATCACATCATTATTCAGTATTTTAATTATATACTTTTTTTTAGGTTTTTTTTAATTAGAGATGGAAAGCTTCTCACAAACACATGGTAACACTATTTCACTTTTACTTTCTACTTGAGCTAAGTAGCAAAACTATTTGAAAATAAATATGACTGCCTATTGTGTACATGTGTAGTTGTACAATTTTGGTTCTTTGAAAAGTGTAGAAAAAAATTTAAGAATTTGTATTTAACATTCCACCAAACTTTTTTAAAAGTAAAAGCTAAAAGGTGTCAAATTTTCTGAACCAGCGTTTCAAGTTTGATGAGAAGAAAAATGCATTTTTTCAGATCTTTAATGAAGGTAAAGGAAGAATTTGTGAGCAAAAAATTAACTGTGTAAATTAAAATCTGCAACACAAAAGCGCGAAGTCGGAGCCGACTTGGAGCAGTTGCCGGAGCTGGAGCCACAGTATTTTATTTGAGAGCGGAGCTGGAGCATCAAAAAGTTTTTGGCTCCGGGTCACTGATGGGCAGAAATTTTTGAAAATGGATTTATAGCTGTGTTCTGTGTGTTTTAATTGTTTATCTAGATATCTCATTTCATTGTCTTATTTAACAGTATTCTAAAAATGTGAAAAAATGTTTCGTAATCTATAACCCATGAAAAATCTTTAGTTCTTGATTTTCTTTAGTTGAAACGTGAAAAGGTATAGTTCAAAATTTTGAAATTTAAAGACAAATTTTTAAATTCTTAAGCTAAAATTATTCCATGTATGCATCACAGCAAAATTTCTGAGTCATTCCAATCAAAGCGCTAGCTAGGGGATTTTTTTAAAATAAAATTTTGTCATTTGTTGGCGCCTTGAATGAAAGGTTTAAACATTTATCTTAACCATCCCTACCATCACCACCATTTAATAAAATCTACAAAAGCCCAAGGCTTTGATAAATTATTATTAAGTTAGTTTGGACTTTTTTCTAATTGAACGTTGCATCAGACATAATACCACTTGTGCATTCAATATTTTAAAATATTCCTTTAAGAACATGAAACATGTAATTTACGATTTCTCCTTATTACCCGACTACGGCAAAGCCAAAGGAGGGTTATGATTTTGACAGGCTATGTATGTATGTATGTATGTATGTATGTATGTATGTATGTATGTTCATCTGTTCCCTCGTAACTTCTAAACCACTAATCAGAATTCGACAAATGACATATCATTAGAAGCGTCTTAATTGTCCGCTGGTTATAGGCTATATAGATTTTCACCAAATTCAATGTGGCGCCTTCTAGCGGACAAAATATACAGAGTAAAAAAATAAAGTTAAGCTAGATATGCCGTGTTTGGTATCATTTTAAAGCGCTTCACTTGTACATTTCGAATATATATATATTACTAGCATTTGCTTGTGACTTTACTTGCATTTATGGGCTAATTGCATATAATTCACATCTTTTCGTTCTTAATTTCTTTGGTACTTAGTAATCAGAATAAGACCACTGCAGTGCCATTAGAAGGGTCTTGATCTTGATATTCTGTTGGTTGTGAGCTATAAAGTTTGTCACCAAATTTACTATTATGCCCTCTAGCGGACAAAAAGTTGCTTAAAAATCCACATGACAGTCAATCGTTAGCAGAATTAGATAGATTAAGAAATCTTCCTAGGTCATCTTAATACATGAAACCTTCAATCTACATTACACATTTACACATTACACTAACGACCTCATCCACTAATCGGTCCATTACCCATTTGCTGCCATCGACGGATATGTGCGTCACTACTACCAAATACTGGAAGCGTCATACGTCAAAAAATAAAGTTAAGATAAATATGCCGTGTTTGGTATCATTCAAAAGCGCTTTACTTGTACATTTTGAATATATCTATATATTACTAGCATTTGCTTGTGACTTTACCTGTATTCATGGGGTACTTTTATACTTTTTCAGCGTAGTTTTTTGTCGTAGTTGGGTTTTAGTTTTTTTACTTTATCTTGTATTTCATATATAGTCAAACGTTTAAAGTTTTGTTTAAATTTTTTAAGTATTTAATTTCAGTGTCTGCATGTGCACGCGGTGATTAGAAGGAGGGGGGGGGTAATTTTTTTAAAAAGTCCTCAGAGAAGTTTGCCCCGCAGTTTTAAAGCCCAAGTTATGCCTATGGGTAATACTAATTACATTCTAGTGAATAATTCATGTCAGCAACATTTCAATTACTTAAACAATAGTTTTTAAATACTTAGATATTCCAATCAGTTAAATATAAACACAAAAAAAAATGTATCTTAGTATAAATTAAACATAAAATTTTGGCAGTATGACGACAGAAAGTGATACTATGCATTAATTCAATTAAGATAATTTTAATTATTTTATGAACTTTATTTAAAGTCATTCTATTAAGCTTAAAAAGGCAAATTAATAAGCAGTGGGGAAAATAAAAAGATTTAATTTGCAACTATAGACTTTTCAAAATGAAACACACACTTTATATATAGGTGCCAGTATCATCATTTTTCCCTCTCTTACTTATGTTTGGCTTTTATTTATCTAGAATTTGACTCAATTTATTAGAAATCTATCCATTTTCATAAAATATTAAAAGTTCAATTCTGAAAACTTTTATGTAACACTTATGGAAAAACGATTATTCAAATTTTGGAAGCCATGTGTGTGTCCGTAAACATAAATTGCCCACTTGCCTTAGAAAAATTCAATCGCAGTGAGTTCATTATTTGGCAATGTGAACACCAAAGTAAAATATAAAATCAATGTGTTTATTTAGAATATTAATCAACTTACAACCATCGTAAATGAGAAATTAGCAGTTTACCCCATTTGCCGCAAAACTGCGAGCAATGTCCGTCTAACAAAAAACTACTAAACGAACAGAAACTTAACAACAACAAAAAATTAATTGCGGCTACTGCTTTCTTAAGTAAGGAATTTTAAATTGCTCTTTTTTCATGCAGATAGAAATCAATCAAACATGACAGAAAACTAATCAGAATTATTCATACAAAATAAATTAACAGTCATGAATTGTAAATACTACGGAATAAATATCAAGTGCAATTAATTACCAATTGATAGAACAACAATTTTTATTTTAAAACTTTATGCTGGTGCATTTACGCTTATATTTGTCAAAATAAAATTTAACACATCAAAAAGTGAACGAATAATAAATTACATGAAATTAATAATCTCTTCTCTGATAGCAATAAATCCTCTCAATGTAATAACGTTAAGGAAGATGTGACAAAATTGTTTTTTTTTTTCCGAGGATTATGAAATGTAAAGTTTTTAGAAAGAAATGAATTTTCTTAAATAATAAAAAATATATAACTTACAACACTTAATTAATTGTTACTACGATAAAATTCAGCGAAACGAACTAAATGGGATAAATTTAATGATGACATAGATAAACTTCATCTGTTTTGTTTATAAAACTTCACATACGTCGGCCATTAAACAATTCCCTTTAAAATTATAAAATTTATTGGCTCTGTTCACGAAGAGCAATCAGCTCGCCCTAAAGAACCAGCACACATAACACATCCAACAACATACAAGGCCAGGTCATGAATTTTAGAACGTCAGACAGAGTGGATCATCTTTACACGGCGCGCGGCGATTGGCACAAAATGATGGGCGTGCCGCTTTGTACCAAGCACAGTATAAAACATGTAACATTTAAACGTCACGAACTGGCCTTGTATGTTGTTGGTCGCGGTTTAGGAGAGGTCGTCTTCATGATGTCTGCTTCTACACAGTATCGGTCGCCTGATCAGGTCAGCGCTAAATCGCACACAAAGACTTTTATCTTTTATCGCACAACGCTCGACTACACTCCGGTGCAAAGCCATTGAATATATTCAATGGCTTTGCTCCGGAAAACAAACCGAAGGGTCCTTCCATGCTAGAAACGAGCGTCATCTACTGGCTAATCCTCTAAAGGTTTATCTTGGAACCTATCCTCTGTCTAATCCTCTGGTCTGGGTTTTTAAAGTTAATTTTACATTTCTTTTTTCTTCTTAACAATAAATTAAAAACATCCTTCATTGTATTCTTAAAACAATAATAATAATAATAGGTTCTTTCTGTGACTTCCCATAAAATTTTCATTTTATGATATCCTTATTTCAGAATCTGTTGGTTCTCAGTAGAAAGGAAACAAGGTGCTTGGAGGTATGTGGAGTAGGTATTCTTTGAGCTATGCGTTTAGAAAATGATCATTATCTCGATCATTATACAACTGTTGTTGCCATTACTGCAAAAAAATTAAATCTCTCATAAAGAATTTTATTTTGATTAATATGGGCTATATTTTTGACAAAATAATTCCACTGTGAACTATTATTACAAAACTATTTATATTTATGATCTATCGAGTGATCTATACTGTATACTGTCCTCACGTCCTCACCATATTTTTGAATAACTATACTACAGCTAAACTCAATTTCACAGTAAAATACAATAAAAATGTGGCAACATCAGCTATAGAATTTTTTTTTTCAATTTTCATGTTGATAGTTCATCTGAATGTTTAGTAAACATCATCGTAAGTATTATTTAAAAAAAATTGTATTTCTAGCATATTTGTATTTATTTTAGTTTTCTTACTCAATCCTTTAATATTATTAATGATATAATATTGTTTTAGTATATTTTTGATCACTTATAGCTGCATCAAACGTAATTAATAAAATAAGGAATTTGAAAAAAACTTTTTTCAATAAAAAGATGAAAAAACAAAATTTGATTTGGATGTATTTTTCCGAAAATTTTCGTATGTATTGGTAAAAAATATTTTTATTTTATTTATTTATTTATATACTTTTAAATTTTTGTTTAATCGTTTTCTTGTTAAACATTTTGTACCTATTTATAACTTTCAAATTTTTTTCTGAGATTTTTTACTGCTTCATTTGATGTCACTGTATCTCTTCCTGAGTCATATATAGTACTTTATTTTAAGATCGCCACAGGTTAAAAACAAAACAAAACCGGCTGATTGTTTGGAAACAAATCAAATATATTAAAAATCGGTCAAAAAAAAAAAAAAATTTTTTTTTTAAGTAGATGCTTGATGGTGGTAAAATCTTCATATTGCAGTCTGTTTTTATGTTATTTTTGTTCGAAGTTATCACAAGTAAAAGTGATTTTTATCACTTACTACAAAAATGCAAAATTATCATGTTGCATGGTATAGTACTGAATAAATGATAGTACTTAATAAATGAATGCACTAAAAATGAGCAAGACAAATGTGGTTACTTTAAAAATACATTTATTTTCTTCTTACTTTAAATATTACTGTTGTGATTCATATGTTACTGAGATAACTAGGGTAAATGCACCAGTAAATAACCAGGGAAAAGTTATTGACCATGAAGATCAAGACACAAAACAGTAGAAAACAAAAAATAGTGTACTGCTAAATTGATTTTGGTTGGTGGAAAATGCATAACATCCAATGAAATGCATTGTTACAAGTTATAATAGTAATTAATTAATACTGTGGTTGGATATTAAGATAGATTAATCAGAAAGCTTTCCACAAATCTTCAAAATATGACGCTCCCACTATTAGGGGGAAAATTATTATGTTCACAATTTTTAAATATAAAGTTCAATGTAATTTATCTGGCTCATTAATTGAGGCATGTAGTTCATTTATGTTTGTTTCATGTAAATAAATTTATTTTCTTTTAAAGATAACAATTTAGATAGTTATTGAAGACTGGTTAATTACTGGATCACTAAAATGTCAACTACACTAGTAATTGACTAGAATGAAAAAATGCAGATGTTTTATTTTTTTAAGAAATTATTTTTTTATTAAATTAAATCAAATTCAGGTGAAACATAATTCTTGTATCGCTATAAGATGAGTAGATAATAGCAATACAAATAATTTTATTGAATAATTGAGATATACGAGAGAATATTTATCGGTTATTATTGCAGAATGTTTGAAAAATAGTTTAGAAACCAAACCCATCACCCAATTTGTTCGAAAATGTATACAGTTCTTACGACAGTAAGGTGAACCTGTAAAATATTCATCAAATTGGAGCTCAATTGAAGCATACTTTGGACGTTATTGTGTTCCCTCACATGCATACGGCGTCGTAAAAACACCAAAAACTGATTCTGTGTCTGAAGATGTAAAAAACGCTACATATGGAGTCATTGTAAAAATAATGAAAACAAATTCAGGGAACCTTAAAATGTAAAACATATACCAATATTTCCGTACTCAGCTTTTTATCATGGGTACACTACTTTCCTTAAATTATATGTACACATAAAGTAAAAATAAGGGTTGCTGTAATTAATATTATCAGTGTTGCTGTTGGCACGGTTCATCTTCCTGGCATGGATATTACATAAGTACTGATTTTTTTTTCTACATAGCATATCAGATTTTTTTTCATTTATCTTCCGCATAAGATTTAGAATTTAAAAAATCATTCATTTTTTACTCATCGACTGAACAAAAATTCTGTTATCAGAAATTATTTATTACATTGTTTAATTTGTTTCATATCTATGTAAAGAGGAAATTTTGTAATCAATGTTTCACAGGGTTCATGATATGTCAGAATTCTAAAGATTATGTACACCAGGGGTCGATCTAGACAAAATGTGGGGCCTATTTAGGGCCCTTTCACAAAAATCTATTTAATAAAATAGGCCCCTTCACAAAAATTAATTTAATAAAATGGGCCCCTTCACAAAAATAAATTTAATAAAATGGGCCCCTTCACAAAAATAAATTTAATAATATGGGCCCCTTCACAAAAATAAATTTAATAATACGGGCCCCTTTACAAAAATAAATTTAATAATACGGGTCCCTTCACAAAAATAAATTTAATAATACGGGCCCCTTCACAAAAATGAACTTAATAAAACAGGCACCTTCAGAAAATTCCTTTTAATAAAATAGGTCCCCTACGTAACATTCTTTTTCATAAAAACTGTTTTAAAATGTGCAATTTGTAAATAAAACCAGATCACGAAAAACAAAAACTTTAGCAAGGTGATTTAAAGAATGTTTTTGTCCATAAATTCTTGATTCGAATTTGAGTAACTGGATTTCTACTTTCGTTACAAAATGTTATTTTCCACAAAAACATAATAAAATTCACAAAAATAATTTCTACTTTTCACAAAATGGCCCCAAAGAATAAAAACCTGCATCGACCCCTGTACACATGTATATCTGCTTAATTAATAAATAATTTTAAATCATTTTCTGATAACCAGGTACAGGTGATAAATCGCCAAATATTTTTTAGGGTTACAATTGCAATAGGAAATAAAATATAAATGAAAAAATAAACAGTGTAATAATTTTCTTAAAATATATGCTTTTATTATTACTAACATCCAATATATATATCTGATACGTGATTTGTGCGTAAACAATCCAAAATCAAGTAAAAGTTTATTAGTTGACTTATAAAATTCAAAAGTTAATTCTGATTCAAACCATTAATGATTTCTTTGAAATGAAAAATATATTTAAGGGTTTGAATTGAACTTTCAGTGATATATTAACCTTTTAAGCATCCTAACTGTATTTTTCCGTAACGTAATCTTTGAATTCAAAAGTTGATTTAACACAAAATTCATAGTGCTGTTTTGTGCAGTGCATGAGATAAATAAATATGTAAAGTAATCATATACAAAAATACATACAAATACTTTATAATACAAATACTTGCTATTATTTTATGAATCATTAAACCTACATGAACAATTCTGCAGAGCGCTTAAAAGGGTTAAGATGGGATTTGAAAGATCCCATCTCCTTAGTAACAAAAGGTTCAGAATATTGACTAAAATTGCACTACTGTTTTTTTTTTTTTTTTCTAAATTAAAAATAATCTTCACTTTGTTAAAGAAAAAAATTATTATTTTGTAACAGCAATGGCAGGTAAAGAAAAAAACTTTGTAAAAAAATTAAACTCTATAGCAGGTATAAAACATTTAATTTCAACATTGTATTGCTCATAAACTAAATTTAATTGTATTAAGTTAAATCAAAGAATGTTTTTGAAAGCCGCAAAAATATTTTTTAAAAATTGGCTGCGTATAAAAGCAACTATCTTAAATTTTATGAGAACTGATCTAAAATATTAAAATAGCTTAAAAAATGGCAAAAGCCTTAAGAATATGAAATTTTAAAATTACAGTATTTTCAGTGTTGTTTGTTTGGCTTAAATTACCTTAAGATTTAAATCTTGACCAACTTGATCCACAATTTTGTTTAAAAATGGCAGTGCCCAAATATTTCAAACTAAATAAATATATATATTTCAGACTAAAAAAAAAATATATATAATGTAAAGGAAATTAGAACAGTTGCGTACCATAGGAGGGAGCTGATTGTACCATGCATAAAATTTCCTGTTGCATAAAAAAACTGTAGCACAAAGAACTTTACTCGCCATTAGGAGGGCAGCAGCATAGCCAAGGGGAAGGGACTGTCCAAGGAGTCTGGCGATAATAAGAGTTTTGTGTATGGTGAGGGTCGTGTGCAGGGTTGCAAAAAAGCCGGCTAAAATTAAAAAAAGCCAGGCCGGTGGCTTTTATTGGTTTTAACCGGCTTTTTTTGGCCATAATTGGCTTTTATGCAATAAAGCATTGTAATTATAAACTACACATTTTAAAGTGTTTTTAATTAGTTTTAATGACATTTAATTGATTTACAGTTTAATAAGTAACCCAATTTCTCAATAATGAGGACATAATACTGGAATAAAGCTTAGATGATTTTGCTAGTGATTTGTATGCAGAATTGCAAATATGTCTGCTAAATTTTAAAAGGGCCATACCAACTGCCAATTTTTTTTTATTTTTACTGCTTTATAAAATTAAAGAGGACAATGGTTACTTAGTTATGTTTTATTACTTAATTTTAAGAGCTATTAACATACAAGTCTTATTTTATTTCTAGCAAACATTTAAAATTATACATAGTCATATTAATAAACACCACCATTTCTCACTATTAAAAACATTATGAATAAGCATATGCATGAATATGCATAGCAACAAGCTTTTCAAAATTTTATTTTGAGAATTTTTTTTTTTTTGTTTTCGTTTAAATGCTCTATTTTTTTATACACTTATGTACCACTCTCCTCAAATAAAACATCTTTTCTAATTTCTCGTTTCCATTTTGATATGTTATATTTTGTCATTAAGGCTGTTAAATCCAAAATGGCAACTTTCTGACCTAAGTTTTAATTTATTTTTATTCAGAAATGCATGAAACTAGCAGATGTTGTTGTTCAGAAACTATGTAATTGCACTGTTTTCTCTGGATTTTTTTTTTTGTGCAAACACAATAGATTTTTCAGAAAATAGTGTCAAAGTAAGCGTTTTGAACTGAATTTCCACACGAAAGAAGAAACCACTCAGAAAAGGGTGAAAAAACGTGTTTGTCACGTGATCAAAATCTCTTTATAGCTCCATAGGTAATTAATGGATCAAAAAATGGAAAACACAGTTCGATTCCAAATCGCTTTCATGTTTCATGGTCAGGCTTTCGAATTTTACATCTTTCCGTTAAAAAATGAATTTATAAATGTGTCAAAACATTTTGCGCTTGTTGAGCAGAGCAGTTAAGAACAGATTTAATTAAATATAATCTTTAAAATGTGTAGTTGGAGCTATATAATATAGAATTTCAAAACACCAGTTTGGAGCCTAACATATATCCTTTTCAATGTTTATATATATTATTTTTTTTTTCAGAGATAATGCGTTCACAGTTGTCTTCTAGAAGTTATAAAGACTTATTTATTTGATAAAATTTAATAGAAGTCTAGTATTTTTTTTAGTAGAAAATATTTATAAATGTATTAAAAATTAATTGATCTAAATTTAAAACAAATTTACTATAAACCAACTTTAAAAAATAAAAACTGATTTCTTCCAATAAAAGCCGGCTTTTTTTAATAAAAGCCGGCTTTTTTTAAGTGGTTAAAACCAAAAAAAGCCGGCCGGCTTTTTTTGGCCTGGCTAAAAGCCAGCAACCCTGGTCGTGTGTGACATTTTCTCTTTAACAATGAGAAATCAATAGCATAAGTTGAAGCTAATCCTCATACCAAAGTCTGAGAGCTTACTCTGAACTTGGAGAATGTTCTAAAACTGTTTCGAACCATCTAAAATAAATTAGTTGAAAAGTGAAATAACATAAAACATTTTTTTTTTTTTTTTAAACACAACCTAATACTTTCAAAAGAGTGCTAATCTACTGCTAATAAAATTGTTACAAAAGCTTAACATCCTTAAAGTCGACAAGATATCAGAAGTAACTATTGAGGTTGAATATCATATCAAAAACGGCGAAACATGAAACAGAGAAACGCAGAAGAATTATGGCTCTTTTAGACAATTGTAACCAAATTATTTTTTCCAACATGAACTATATTTGTGCATAGTGCTTGTTACATTTCTAGTTTCTGTAGCCGAAATTGCAAGATCTTTTTCTTAAAGATTAAAACCTTAACTCAGAAACTCCCATAGGGAATTAATGACTGACAGAATTGGCACTTGTGAACTCATTATCCAGTATCTATTCATGTTCTATGATCATGTGCTATGATCATTCATAGCACATGTTCTTAATTCAATGACAAGAAATTAAAGATGGAAATTGCTTTTTTAAACTTAAGCATTTGATCCTAATTTTAACTTTAATATAAGAAATACTTATGTTATATAAAACTTGATTTAATTCTTCAGTATGCACTTTGTTTTTTATATCATAATGTTTGTAAAATCTTTGTTACTGTTAAATACAGTAGACTCTCTTAAATCTGCAACCCTAAAATGTAAAATCTAAATTCCACACATCGTCTAAGATGTAATAACAACATTTGAAATAATAACATTATGAAGATGAAATAATAACATTTTCTTTTTAGATGTAGGGATAAAATTATAGACTTTTTTATTTTTTATACCATTCTGTAGGTACTTTAATATGTAATTCTTGTTAATATGACTAGACTTATGTTTTTTCATGAAAGAAGTATTTAATTTCTGAAGAAAATCAAGATATTCTTGATATCACTTGTAATCACAATCTTTTACCAAATGTATTTACTTATTCAAGAAGCCTTTTTGGTTATTAAAAGTCTGGCTAGATCTGAAATAAAATTTCCTTATTTTATGATTTTGATGTGAATTAGTATGAGGCATGTTTCATTGAATAATTCAAAATAAATGTATCTCATCTTTATTATGCATATTTAACTACCCACTATTAATTATTTATTTGTCCTTTACTTTTAATAATTTCATCATTTTTAAAATTATCTTAATTTTTATTATTTTTGTTTATTACTTTAATTATTTTAATATTTTATTATATTGTGATTGTAATAATTCATTACAATTTGGAATGCATTATTACCATAGCTGCCAACTCTTCCGATTTTTTCAGAATTCTTCTGAAAAATCGGCATTTTTTCCGATTTTACGCGCATAATGCATTTTCTTCTGCTTTTCGTCATTTTCTTCAGATTTTCGGCATTTTTCTTACGCTTTTTACGCGAGTTTGGTCAAAGGACCGCAGAGAAACCCGAAATTTCGCCGAATGTTCGCGGGAAAGACGCAAATATCGTCAGAAGATCGCGTAAATTCGCGATTTCTATGTTCATTCTGATAAGGAGCTTTCCTGATTAGATTTGGAGGTTCATTAGTTAAGTATAAATGGGATTAGATCACCCCCTTAATTTAGCGATATGTTTTTTTTCATGCAGAATTATCTGATTTGCTTCAAATTTGGTATACTGGTTTATTACGTTAAGGAGCTTCCTTGATTAGATTTGGAGGGTATTGGTTAAGTATAAAGGGGGGGGGGTACAGGGGATATTTCCCCTTCATTTAATTTTTGTGGGGCATTATTCATTGAAATGTATAATATACAATTAGTGTGAATAACCTGTGAGCTCAATGCCATCAGTTTAACTGGTACTTATCTTTTTTATTGCTATTAACCGATGTGGGTTATGAGGCATACGGGTTTATGTATTCAGTTCTGTATTGTCCTAGTTTCAAACTTTACTGTTGAATTTAGTGTCATTCTGCCCCGAATTTTCAATGTTTCTCTTATTTTAGCTCTGCCAAGCTGCCCCATACCTGGAGCTCTCAGATAAATATTATTTATGAAATATAAAAAGTTCAAAGAGGAAGGTCAGTGAATTCCGGGGGGTGCGAGAGTGGACCGAGGGGCTGGGGTTAGTTTTCAAACTTTTAGCAAACCTCTCCTGTGACATATCATCGGAAAGTCCTTTGACCACTCTTTCATATTATGAACCTTTTGTCCTCCCAGAGTTGAATTCCGGGAGGGGGTAAATTTTTTTAAATTGTAGCGATTTCTACAATAAATATCATTAAATGAGGTTTTTTGATGGAACCCTCTGATAAATATTATTTATTAAATATAAAATTTTAAAAGTGGGACTGCGTGATTTCCGGGTATATTCTGGGAAGAAAGGGTGAACCCACGTGGGAGGGGTAGATTTCAAACTTTTTTTGGACCCGTCATGTTATATATCATCGGAAAGTTTTCGGACCCATCTTAATTATCCACTCTTTCATATTATGAACTTTTCTTCTTCCCTCCCTAGTTTGGCTCCCCGAGAGCGGCACTTTTCGAACTTTTTTGAAATCGTAGTGTTTTTAAACATTTTAGGTCGGATTTTTTTACGGAGCCTTCCGATAAATAATTTATAATGTATGAAAATTTCAAAGAGAGGGACAGGCAGGGTGTATTTCGGGAGGCAATATAATTGGAATCCTTGGAGTTGGGACTCTTTTCTATCTTTTGCTGACACCCCTCATGTGATATATCATTGGAAAGCTCTGTGACTACTATTTCATTTTATATATCACCCGTGCCCCTCCCCTTACTTTGCCCCCGCGCGGGGGCACTTTTCTAAATTTAGCCGACACCCCTCATGTGACATATCGTTGGAAAGTCCTTGGACCACTTATTCATATTATGCACTTTCCTTGCCCCTCCCCCTACTTTGCTCCCCGCGAGGGTTCGTTTAATGTATTCCAGTCGAAGGCTTTCTAAAAATGGGGAAATTAAAGATCCAATCTCAAATGACATAGAAAAATCAATAAAAAATATTGATCTCATTTACCATTCTTTAGTTCATGTTTTTGCCACTAGGGGATGCTTTTGATTCTTATTTCTTTGGCCATTTTGGTGCTAATTGCCGAAAAATTCTAATTTTTGTTACTTAAACTCCCCTGACCGCTTCATAGCTACTCGCGTTTTTTCAACTAGGGTGCGCCCTCATATGACTTTTCCAGTCTTGCGCTCCATTATAGCCTCCCTTTGGTTTGTTGTTTTTTTATTCCATCTGTTTTCAGTTACCCTATATTTAATAAAATCTGCCTTATATATGCGTAAAAACAATGATTTCAATAATCGATTGTAGAACATCTCTTTTGTAGATTCTCGAAAGTAATCGATGACTGTATCGATTGTGTATTTTACGATGACGACTTTTTTTGATTGGTAAATTTTCGAGAATCGTCCACCACTAAGCCCTATCACTACACTATGAAATTGTCGGCCAGAATAATAGCTAAGTTTTCCAATAACTGTTTTTAGCTTCTCTCGTTATAATCGATTGTAGATTCTAGGAATTAATTGATGGCTGTATCGATTGGGAATTTTTACAATGACGATTTTTCTCGATTGTCGAATTCTCGAGAATCGCCCATCACTAGTTGTAAATGGAGGCATGTTTTCAAAGTTTTCTGAAAAATTTTTAAGAGAACATAACCATATGTTTCCAATAATTTCCAAAGTTATAAATGTTGTGCGTGTGCTGTCTGTCACAAGTTTTATCTTGTGAAAGAGGATTCAGGGCCCAAAATCGAATTAAAATCTAAATTCAGAATTTCATTAAAAAAACCCATTCCTACTTCAGAAAAAAACACATTTTGAGTACTGAAACTAAATGATATACTTCTGTGAGTTTTATTGCCACACATTTAAATTTAAAAATATGGTAATAACTTATTTAGCATACCTACCACTTAAAATCAGAATTAACATTAAAATTTAATAAATAATTGAATAAATGTAAATTAAAGCCTGCATTATGTGTGTGATACTCTGCACGAAATCGCCCCAAATGTGTTATTTTCATCTATCACTGCGGAACAAGCAAGAAAAACTCATATTCTTGCATATGTGCTGTATATATCTTTATATCTCATTTTCCGTCATTTTTGATGGGCTATCTTTCTAGTATATATAAAACATAAGTAAGCATATCTTATACTATAATGCAAGCAAAAATTGTGTGTGTGTGTGTGTATGTAAATTTTATCTTAAAAACGACTCTAACGATTTTGACGAAATTTTGTATTTTACCATTTTCGAGCACGATAAGACCATTGGGCTAGGTCACGTGTTTAAGAAAATTCGATTAGTGGGTCATTTTGGGTCATGAATGGTTCAAGGTCAAGCTAATTATATCTAAAAAATGGCTCAATCGATTTTGACTAAATTTTATATCCAACCGTTTTTTGGCACAACAAAACTATTGGGCTAGGTCACATGTTCGAGAACTTTCGATTAGTGGGTCACTATGGGTCAAGCCAATTTTATCTAAAAAATGGCTCTAACGATTTTGACTAAATTTTGTATTCTGTTGTTTTGGATTATGCAAAGACCAATGGCATAGGTCACATATTAGGGAAAATTCGATTAGCGGGTCATTTTTGGATCACTGTGGGTCAAGCAAAGTTTATCTAGAAAACGGCTCTAACATTTTGACGAAATTTTGTATTTTACCATTTTCGGGCACGAGAATAGGCTAGGTCACGTACACGAGAAAATTCGATTAGTGGGTCATAATAGGTCAAGGTCAAGCTAATTATATCTAAAAAACGGCTCAATCGATTTTGACTAAATTTTATATCCAACCGTTTTTTGGCACGAGAAAACTATTGGGCTAGGTCACATGTTCAAAAAATTTCGATTAGTTGGTCATTTTTTGGTCACTATGGGTCAATCCAATTTTATCTAAAAAAGGCTCTAACGATTCTGACTAAATTTTGTATTTTGTCGTTTTCGATTACGAGAAGACCAATGGGATAAGTCACATATTAGGGAAAATTCGATTAGTGGGTCATTTTTGGATCACTGTGGGTCAAGCAAAGTTTATCTAGAAAACGGCTCTAACGATTTTGACGAAATTTTGTATTTTACCATTTTCGGGCACAGGAATAGGCTAGGTCACGTGTTCGAGAAAATTCGATTAGTGGGTGATTTTGGGTCATAATGGGTCAAGGTTAAGCTAATTATATCTAAAAAAATGGCTCAATCTATTTTGACTAAATTTTATAACCAACCGTTTTTTGGCATGAGAAAACTATTGGGCTAGGTCACATGTTCGAGAAATTTCGATTAGTGGGTCATTTTTGGGTCCCTATGGGTCAAGCCAATTTTATCTAAAAAAACGGCTTTAACGATTTTGGCTAAATTTTGTATTCTTTTGTTTTAGATTATGAGAAGACCGAGAAAATTTGATTATTGGGTCACTGTGGGTCAAGCAAAGTTTTAGAAAACGGCTCTAACGATTTTGACGAAATTTTGTATTTTATTGTTTTCGGGCGCAAGATTACCATTGGGCTTGGTCGAATGTTCAAGAAAATTTGATTAGTGGGTCATTTTGTAGCATACCATTTCCGGGCATGAGATGACCATTGGGCTAAGTCACAAGTTCGAGAAAAATCGATTAGTGGGTCACTGTGAGCCAAGCTATTTGTATCCAAAAAACGACTCAAACGATTTTGTCAGAATTTTGTATTATACAGTTTCTGAGCATGAGAAGACCATTGGGCTAAGTCACATGTTCGAGAAAATTCAATTAGTTGGTCATTTTTGGGTCACTGTGGGTCAGAGTTGAATAATATAGATGCTCACGCCGTGCGCAGAAAATTTTTAGGAAAAAAAACGTAATTTTTGTTCATGTAATTTTTTTTTGGTACTTTTCGGTTAGCCGGCCGCCAGTGTTATATATACATATTTATATACATACATATATGTATATATACATACATATATATAATACATATATATATACATATATACAGGGTCGATTTAGAAAAAGAAAGTTGGATAGCAGTAACTGCTATACAAAGTCAGTTTTGAATAGCAGTTAGACACTTTTGTATAGCAAGTAAAAAATAGCTAATGTAGCTTTTAAATCTTGAAACAAATTAAGTATTGCTCATAAAAATGTCAAAAAGATGTAGAAAACAACAAAATTGATAAAAAGTTTGAAAAAATGCTTCTAATATTAAGAAAAGTGCAGGACTCATTACTTGCGTGCATTGAAAGTGTGATGTGGTAGCGGCCGAAAGTGGATCGGTGAGTTGGCTCTCTGTATTATTGTAGATCTCAGTGCGTAACAGTGAGTGTTCATTTTAGAACTACTACAACACGCACGTCAAACTTCTATGAGCAAACGCCGTGATGAGCGAGTAACAGTGATTCAGTTATCAATCACAGCGTCAGAGCGGGAACAAATCATGTGTTTACTGGGAAAACTGCGCCCAGCAATGGCGTCTCGCTGTACTTCCATTGTAAATAAACACTTGGGGAGGGTGAAAACATAATGTATGTCGTGTAAAAACACCTTTAAATTTTAACTTTAAGTGTACATGACATAACAAAGGGTGTGGGAAATATGCATCGCAATGATTGCGATTTAATGCATTTCTTGGATCGCATTTTATTTAAATTTGAATCGCAAATTGCGATGCGATACCGCTTAAATCGAACCCTGCATATATATATGTATATATACATATATGTATGTATATAAATATGTATATATAACACTGGCGCCTGGCTAACCGAAAAGTACCTTTTTTTTTTTTTTTTTTAAATACCGAAAAATTAAAAATATTCCCCAATTTTATGTATGATTTATTTATTGTTTGCCAGGGAGGATTCTGCTCCGAATTTTTCGAAAATTTAAGGCATTCGGTTCCGGAAAAAAAAAAAAAAAAAATCAGCCATCAGTCCAAAAACTCAGACATAAAAAAAGTATGACTGAAATATATTGCGGATTTCAACAAATGGTCACCGAAAATAAGCTAATTTTGTCAATCGTTCGCAGAAAAAAGTCACCAAATTTGTCAAAACATCGTGAAAAAAACGCAAATTTTTTCTAAGAGGAACATGGAGAAAACGCGAATTTCTTCAAAGAATCGTGAAAATAAAAAGAATTTCGTCAAAGAATCGCAGAAAAAACGCAAATTTCATCAAAAGAGCGCAGGTAAAAAACAAAATTTCGTAAAAGCATAGCGGGAAAAGCGCAATCTATGTCAAAGGATCGCGAAAAACACACAAATTTCGTAAAAGAATCGCGGAAAAAATCAAATTTCGTCAAAGGGCTGCGGAAAAGCGCAAATTTCGTCAAAGGATCACAAAAAAAACCACATATCGTTAAAAGATCACAGAAAAAAAAGAGAATTTTGTCAAAAAATCGCAGAAAAAAAGCAAATTTAGTCCAAGGTGTGCAGGAAAAAACGAATTTCGTAAAAGCATAGCAGAAAACGTGCAAATTTTGTCAAAATATCACGAAAAAAATGCAGATTTAGTCAAAGAATCGCAGAAAAAACTAATTTCGTCAAAGGATGGCGAAAAAAAACAATTTCATCAAAGCGCCGCCGAAAAAGTGTGGATTTCGTCAAAATATCGCGAAAAAATGCAAATTTCGTGAGAAGATCGCCAAAAAACGCAAATTTCGTCACCGATCGCGAAAAAACGCAAATTTCGTCACATGATCGTGGAGAAAACACGAATTTCGTCAAACGATCGCGGAAAAATGCAAATTTCGTCAAACGATCGCGAAATAAAACGCAAATTTCGTCAAAGCGTCTGGAAAAAGCGTGAATTTCGTCAAAGGATCGCAGAAAAAACAGGAATTTCATCAGCCGCAATAAAAACTCACCAGTCTCTTTAATGATACCTATGAATGGACCTCTCCTTACAAAATATGATTCAGTTGTTTCAGAAGCAATGTCACATTATTTCTGTGAATATTAAGACTGGCATTTTGTGGGAAGAGCTCACAATATAAAGAATTGGGCTGTTTCTAAATTTATTGACAAAATAATTGATAAGATCCCCTTCTTATCATGGATTTTTAGCTTTATTATTTTTTTAACTAACATAATTATTCTGTAATTAATATTAATTTTTAATTTAAATGGTAATTATTTTAAAACTACTGTTTTTAATTCATGTCGTCAAAATAATATAATACGTTATTTTATTAAACATTAAATTAATTTGCAGAAAGTTTTTGACCCAATATTTATGTGCGCAGAAAGTTTTTGATTTTGGTTTTATACAAGTCTGCTGTGGGTCAAGCTAAGCGCATCTAAAATAACAGCTCAAAACATTATGGCAAAATTGTGTGTTATATCGCTTCTGAGCATGATAATACCATTGAGCTAAGTCACATGTTCGGGAAAATTTGGTCACTGTGGGCCAAGCTATTTGTTTCCAAAAAAACGACTCAAACGATTTTGTCAAAATTTTGTATCTGGGAGCACGGCAGTGCGTCCGCCAAGTTCGCACAAGCCGTAAGCTACCTTTTCCTGAACCATTTCGGCATACTTTCCACCCCCTCATAACGTCGTTTTAGGAAGAGATATAGGATTTTTTCTTTTATACACATGTTCATATGGTCAAACTGAACTAAGGTTCCACAATTTCATGTTTCTTTATTTAGTAGTTTTCGAAATATTAAATTACGAAAAAGCGCTTTTTTGTCACTGACTCACTTCGCATCATCAAATAACAAAGGTACTTCTAAAAGTCGTAGAATCATGAAATTTCACAAGTAAGTTGGGTTTGTAGCATAATTAACCAGAAAAATCTGAAAACACAGAATTTCCGCTTCTAAACCCTCCAAACAGGGGGTGTTGATTTGGTCGTATACATTCAATTGGGCCAATGTTGGTCGCCAAAACTCGATTACAGAGTTCTGAAGGTGTCACGTAATTTCAAGCTGAATAAAATTGTATATGCTTTCCCGAAAATGCTGATTAAATAGAAAAAATGAATATACCTAAAAATTTTAATCAGTATAGGTTATGATATATTTACGATATTAAAACAATAAAACATTTATCAAAATATAACCGCAATTCGGTACGTTTCTGATATAGTAGCCTTGGCGAAATAGAGAAAATAGCCTTGACAAGAAAAGAAATGTGATAATAACGTATTTTCTGGCAACCTATTTACTGTGTCATATACACAAGCAATTTTTTCCATTTGTATACAATTTATTTAATTTAAGGAACCCGTTTATTTATTTTTATATACCAACATAAATAATTTGTATATAAAAAACAAAATTTTATACATGTATAAATAAAATGTTTATATGTATATAAGGTACTTGTTAGTTATCCCGTCGACCAATTTCGCCAAATTATATAAATCGCCAAACCACTCGCCTAATTATACAAATTGGCATAATTTTTATTTAAAATAGCGAAAAAACAAATTAGTTATTATAACATTAATAAAAATACAAATAAAACGTCAAAATAAAAATCATTTGATGACGTAAACACGTTTTGTCAAGTGGATGCGACATTTACGATGAACCATTATTGGCATTTAATCTTAAACTTTGGCGACAGTAGTTTGGTCGACGGGATAACTAACAAGTACCGTATATAAATAACATAAAAGTTCATCAGGTTTGTTTTCATAGTTGTTTAGATCATTTGGCAACATATCTCAGTTTCTGAAGTACGAATTACGCCAAGATTTTTTAAAAATGCCAAAGTCACTATAGTGAAAAAATATCCTAATTCTCATATGAAAATTTGAAAATATCCTTTTAATTAAATGAAATGTGTAATTAATAAACTGTCTTTAACGATGTGCGACAGATACGCCGTCCGAAGACCGCTGCTAATGTTATTATATTGTATTATTAGACTACTTACTGTTAATTTATTGTTAATTTTAAATCTGTAAAAGAAAGATTATAGTTATAGATAAGATATGTTGGTCGCCAAAACCCGATTACAGAAAATTAGCCTGAGTTATAAAGGTGTTACATGATTTCAAGCTGAATGAATTTTTATATGCTTTTACAAAAATCTTAATAAGGCAAATCTTTCAGTTTATCTGTTCATATTTCTATCTTTTAATTCCTTAAAACAAATTTTATTTAAGACCGGGAGGCGTCTGCACAGATCATCACCTCATCGAGTTGACGTCTGAAATTTTAGGATTAGTTAAAAATCGATTAGCATATTAAAATGTAAATGGTCTGCCAAGTCATATCTTTGTGGAAAGCACCTACAGACCCAATTTTACCGTGTTGATTGGTGGATTTTCCATTGTGTTTTCCTGCACCCATTCCTCCATGTTTCCATACTTTTGTATGCAGGAAAATACAATAGTAAACCTATCAGTCAACCACTAAAATTATGTCTTCAGGTGGTTTCTGCCAAGACATGAATTAACAGACCAGTTGGATTTTAATATGCTAATCTAGTTTTGACTAATCCTAAAATTTCAGCTGTAATGTCGATGAGGTGATGGTGTGTGCAGACACCTCCCGGTCTATTATAAATGTCGGAATTCTAATCTTAATAGCACACTGGTCAATCTGGCAATTATCCCTACTGTTTGTGGAACACTATACCTTTAAGTGCGTTTTAGTGATGTTAATGAACTTTATGCATATGTATCATACATACAATATATATGCATACTATACGTAATACATTTGCATCATATATATTATTGATATGAGTATAATACATAATACATATGCATCATTATGACGTCAGAATAAACAAAACATTTTTTCTCGCCAAATTTGAGAATTGGCAGGATATATTACCAAATTTGGCGACACTTCGCTAAATGTTGACAAGCTTGGCGAGTATTTGACGCTAGTGGCTATTTTTCAATGAGTTAATTATTAATGCGAGCCATCTATTTATATTTTTCCACAAATTAACTGAATAGTTAAATGGTATAACGTACGAATATTTCCAAAGGGCAAATAGTTTCGTCACTGCACAAAACCTCTGCCATTGTTATTATATTGAACTGTTATTATACTTGCTGTGACTATGTTGTTAATCTTTACTCTGCTAAAACTTCTGTATTATATAAAGAGAATTTACGGAAACTGTTAAAGCACCGAAACTGCCAGTTCTCCTTATGATTATTATAATTCTATAATATGTAAACTGTTAATAGGTAAACTGTACGTTAGAATGAATCTTCTATAATCCGGTTCTTCGCATTTTAGTTTTCAGGTTTCGAATAAAATTAGCTAAAATCTTAAAACCATGGCACATTGGCTAATTCCTCAACAAGAGTAGATGAAAAGAAAGAAAGATTTTCAAATGGATCAATGGCAATGAGCCTGTAGACCTTCTATTCTTCCGTAATCGAGTCTAAGGTTAACGTGAAACAAAAAGATATTAGCATCAATATGGTTTAATGTAAATGCAGATATTGTCAAAGGATTTCATAGGAACCATTTCACATGTACCCAATCGTAACAGTTAAAATACAACAACTGGCAGTGAGCCCAATTAGAAACGATCACTTAATAGGATTAAAAATTTCCGCATTCGAAAACGAATCGTAATTGATAAGGAAACATGCATAAGTGAGTTAAGAGATATTTGTCATGAAAGATGAAATACATAACAACACAAAATATATGATGTGCTTCCATGATTGTAAAGAGTTCTTGATTTCTCTATCAAATGCTTCCGACTTGGCGAAATAATGGGCAAGTAAATTATGAATAACAGTAATATGATGCAACGTTTAACATGCAATTAATAGAGCAAATACTGCTTTCTAAAGGCGGCTAGTATTTTAATACCAAAAGAAATAAAGTATAAATTTGTAAACCTCAATAATATAAATCTAGGTATTTTTATGTTAGCCGGGCGCGAGTGGCAAATCGCCAAATACTGTTCCTAACTCCATTGTTCATATTGCATTCATTTCATTTAAAAATATAAACTTTTCAGTCATCTCATTTAAAATAAATGCATTTCCCTCATTTTATTTAATAGACTATGTAACATAGAAATAAATAAATAAATAAATAAGAAATAAAAACGTAAACCAAAATATTTTATTTGAAAAATCAAACCATTGTTACTAATGTGAAAAATGAAAACTGCTATTGGCAAAAAAACAAAATGCTAATGAGGAGATTTGCTCCCGGCTAACATAAAAGTACCAAAATGCAAGTTTTTTTTTTATTACTATAGTTTAGAAAAAAAATTGAAAAAACATACAAAAAGTAGTGATATCCCAACAAAAAGTTTTCGGTAAAAAAAAGAAAAAAGCGCCAAGTTCTCCTTAATGTTTCGGCCAGAAAAAGTAGTGATATCTGAAGTTCGCACAAGTTAAAAGCCAAACATCCCAAATCTTTCATTGAAAATGGCTTCCTGCGACTTGGCCGTTAATGCCTTCGAGAGGGTTTTTCAAATTTTAAAGTATGTACAAATGAGCTACATGCCAACTACATTTTTTCATTATTTTAGGCATTTTGTTGCACAAAGTACAGAAATAAATTACACATTTAAAAAAAGCATTTACACCTCTTCAGTCTATTTAAATACTTAGAAGTTAAAAATAACAAAATACTTGTTTCGGAAGATAATATCTCTAATTGCTAAAACATAATTAGTATAAGCTTTTAGCAGTTTATAAATCGAATACCTCTTAATGTATGCAAACAAACTATAATAAATGTTCAAACAAAAAAAATCTCTTTCGTCAATGCACAAGATTTCAATATTATACAATAAAATATTATGTAACATATAGAGAGATTTGAAGTAAGTAAATTTTGTTTTATTTCTTGGGTTTTACGTTAATGACTTTAGCTTTAGACCGTACAAAATGGCAATTAAACCACCATTGTACTAAATGATCTGTAATCAAAACTAATGTTTGTTGAAACTGGATGATATTTATCAGAAATCTTTTACTTATAATGCCTTTATGTGAATTTGCCTCTTTGCATTCTAATATTACTTTTAAAATTTAAATAATTCATAAATGCGAAATTTCCAATCATTAATTTTGAAATGCTGTGGAAGGCATTAACGGCCAAATCGCAGGAAGCCATTTTCAATGAAAGATTTGGGATGTTTGGCTTTTAACTTGTGCGAACTTCAGATATCACTACTTTTTCTGGCCGAAACATTAAGGAGAACTTGGCGCTTTTTTCTTTTTTTTACCGAAAACTTTTTGTTGGGATTATACTGTTTCTGGGCACGAGAAGATCATTGGGTTAGGTCACATAGTCGAGAAAATTCGATTAATGGGTCGTTTTTGTGTCACTATGGGTCAAGTTAATTTTATCTAGAAAACAGCTTTAGTGATTTTGATTAAATTTTGTTTTCTGTCATTTCCCGGTTCAAGAAGACCATTGGTCTAGGTCGCATGCTCAGGAAAAGTCGATTAACCAGTCATTTTGGGTCACTATGGGTCAAAGTTTAGCTAATTTTATCTAAAAAATGGCTCAAACAATTTTGACAAAATTTCTTATTACACTGTTTCCTAGCACGAGAAGACCATTGGGATAGGTCAGATGTTCGATAAATTTAGATTAGTAGGTCCTTTTTGGGTTACCGTGGGTCAAGCTAATTTTATCTATAAAATGACTTAGCGATTTTGACTAAATTTTGTATTCTATCGTTTTTGGATTCGAGAAGAGCATTGGTTAGGTCCTGTGTTCAAAAATTTTCGGTTAGTGAGTCCCTATGGCTTAGGATTATGCCAATTTTATGTAAACAGCACGAATCATACAGTGAGAATGAAATATCGAATTGAACACAAGACTAATTTAGACCGAGCTTAGCTCGGTCATGCCTGCTAGTTTATATAAATACAGCAAAACTTGTAAAAAGGGAACCTACCTATAACGGGATGCTGTCTTAAACGGAAATACTCCATAGCCCCATCGAAAAGAATATAATACAATTACGCCTGTTAACACGAAAACCTGTTTAAAATGGAATTTTCCACCACCATTTGCGATTTCATCTTGACAGGTTTCACTATATATATATATATAGATATATATAATCTGAAGGAAAATTTTAGGCCCCACCTAAAAAGAAATTCTGACTATGCCCACTGTAGGAGGAATGCAGTATTTTGAATTGCCTGGGGCATTCATAATCCTGTCAATTCCACTGAATTATGAATCCACCCCCAAATGTTCTTTGGTACTTCTTTTATATAAGGGCTGTAGCAAAATAGGACTTGACGAGAGGGAATTTTTTCATATACTAGTATATTTTCTTCAATCTGTTTACTGTTGTGATAAACAGAAGAGTTTTTTTTAATCAGTATTTATCAGGGTTCGTAAATATCATGATATTTTCGAAAATATCAAAAATATCCGATATTTTCGATATATATCCGATATTTTCAAAGCAGCCAACTTACAGCTGATAATAAATGTTTTCGAGCATAATATAGATTAGAAATTAAAATATATTGCACTTAACATGAAAACTTAATCAAAAAATAATATAAAAATGCATTTTTCTTTTCTTCTTTTTTTTTTGTTTTTTCACTTAGAACAAAATTGAAGATGAAATAATTAAAAACAGTAACAATTTGATTTCTACACTTATAAAAAAACTAACTATAGGATTCAGTATCAAGACCAAGTATAAAAAAATCAGATATTTTCAAAACAAAATTTTAAATACAAAAAAAGTTTTTTAATTGAAAAATTTTAACATAAATGTAAGTATAAAATGTTTTATTTCATATTTCCTAACATGCTGTATAGTTCAAACTCAACTGAACCAAAACGTGAAAAAAGATTATTTTCTAATGAAGCTGTATATAATTGCTTATTTAAATTAGTCAGTTTATCTTTCAATGATTGTTCTGAATTAATTATGTCCCACATAATTATTAGTTCAACATTAAAAAAAAAAAAAAAAAAAATGCTTCAAATCTAAAGTTTGAAAAATATATTTGTTTTCTTTTTTGGCTAAAAATGTCACATCCAGAAGAGACAAGTTCCTTATCTACAGATTCACAGTCAATAACAGTTGAAAATTTATTTCATTTACACTGAAATATTACAAATTAAGACTGAAAATATCTTGCACACATTCATATTTTGAAAATAAATATCAAATGCAGAAAATATGAAACATCTTGATATATTGAAAATAAATATCAAGTAATATGAAATATTAAAGATCTTGATATTTTGAAAATAAATATTGGATATATACCCTTTGATATATATTAATGAACCCTGGTTGGTATATAAATGATTATCAAAATTACACTTTATCTTTCAATGGCTGTTCTGAATTGACTGTCTAATATAATTATTAGTTCTACATTTAAAAATAAAAGTTTGAAACATAAAGCTTGGAAAAGATTTGTTTTCTTCTTTTCCTAAAAAAGTCACTGCCAGAGGCAAAATTTCATTTACACTTGGTTTGAATGTGAAAAATATCAAAATTACTTTGCAGGGTGATATTTTGAAAATAAATATCAATATACAAACTATCAAACATCTTGATATTTTGAAAATAAATGTAAAGAATTTGAAAATATCAAAAATCTTGATATTTTAAAAATAAATATCGGATATATATCAAGATATATATCCATTGATATATATCAACGAACCCTGATATTTATACAATTTATTCAATATAAAGAAGCAACTTATCTACTTTTATATACAAACAAAGTAATTTATCCCTAATACATGTAATTAGAAGCAATTTTTTAAATACTACATAAACAAGCATGACTGTTCATTAGGTTTGTTTTCATAGCTGTTTATATTATTTGACAACAAATGTCACATCTGAAGCCTGGATTAAATCAAGTTTTTTTTTTTTTTTTTTTTTTTTTTTTTTTTTTTTTTTTTTAAAGCACTTAGACCCCTGTAACAAAGAAATATCATTTTTTTATATTGTAGACCTTGATATAAGGATTCCAAAACATTTTTTTATTTCATCTTTATTATAAAAAATGGTTGAGATGTAGGAATTTAAAATTTTTGAGTGGCTGGCAGTTTGAAACAAGATATATCAAAGATAAAGGATTCTTCCGTATTCGGTTCTGCAGTCAGTTTGTGAATTTTACCAAGTGTGGTTTCATGCAAATTTAATTTAGTTGTTCCTGAAAGTATGTTGTTGTCAGCATAATTTATATGTCTGACAGGCAACTTTGACTATGAACCTAATTATAGAAAATAAGCTGATTATTTAGAGACTATTGCTTATTCATGAATTATGTAACATAATATTTACCGTTTTTTCTGGCCTATAATCTGCCAAAAAAGTTAAAACTTTTTGCAATGTGAACAATCGGCCACCACGGATTGTCAGATTTTTTTTTTTTTTTTTTTTTTTTTTAAACAGTAAGGGCTTTTTGTCGCCATCGCTTTAGTGATAGCATCACTGCATCTTTGAAAACATGCCTTGCAAAAAACAGTACTACTTAGTTATCCCGTCGACCAATTTTGCCAAATTATATAAATCGCCAAACCACTCGCCATTATACAAATTGACATAATTTTTATTTTAAATAATGAAGGAACAAATAAATTAGTATAACATTAATAAAAATACAAATAAAACGTCAAAATAAAAATCACTTGATGACGTAAACATGTGTAACTTGCTTAAAATCAAGTGAATGTGACATTTACGATCAACCATTACTAACATTTAATCTTATAGTTTGGTGATAGATTTTTGGTTGACGGATAACTAAGTAGTACTCAAAAAACGTATGAGTTATAACACCGAATTCAAACTAAAAGTTGTAGAAAATGCAGAAAAGATGGGAAACAGAGTAGCAGGCTGTGAATTTAATATTGATGAATCCTATATGTGATTCCAGAAAATTATATTCAATTCGCCAATTATAAAATTATATTCAGAAACAGTGTATAAATTTCTCAATCTCAAGATACAGGCCAAAATTATTTAGATTGTTAGGAAAATTAAGAAAATTATTTATTTTCGGTTATTTGTGGAATTAAGAATTAGAATTTCTTTTTATTCCTGTAAAATACTAAAACTATTTTGTAAATTTTATTTATTATGGTTAGAATTTAAGGGGAAACAACAGTTGTGAAATCACGTCATGTAAAACAGCTGACATTGATGTACCCTTTTCTCGGAAACTATTGAAGTGATCTCAATAATTAAAAAAAGACAGTTTTGGCTGCAGGTAAACAAAATTGATCATTTAGCAAGAAATGAAAACAAAAATTACAATACTTACACAATTTTGCAATTTTTTTTTTTTTTTTTTTTTTTTTTAACTTAACTATTGCATTTTATTTATTTATTTATTTGCTGAGCAATCACTTTATAGTTCATCTACTGCCAAAACTAAAAAAAAAAAAAAAAAAAAATGAATGACAAATGCTTCAGTAATTTCTGAGAAAAGGTGCTGCTTTACATGCGATCTCAAAAACGTTGTCATTCCCTTAAGAAATATGATTATTTTCCTCTAAGTTTATTTATTATTTTTTATTTTCAGTTGATAAATGTAAAGTTAGATATAATTCTGAAGACAAAACAAGAATGAAATTTAGTGTGTTTTTATGGATTTTGAAATCATTTTTCATCCTATTATGACAGATGCAAGTAAGTAGTTTTAAAAACAGCTATATATACAAAATCTTTAGTTCTCAAGCTTAACCCTTTTAGATCAAGTGCTAGCATGCTTCTTTTTTTACTATTAATATTTAATACTATTAAAAAATTATGCTTTAAAATATTTAATGCTATTATAAAGGTTAATCAAGATTGATGGTATGCTTCTGTGTAATAAAATAACAATTTTGTATTTTAGCGTTTCATGTTATATAGGTATCTTTAGCTTTTTTTCTGATTAAAAAAATTCCTTACTTGCTGAAGAATTGAGATATTCTAATGTTAGATTAGGTACTAATTGCATACCTGATAATTTGTCCGATTTGCCACTATAACGTAAAAATGTGGATTGAATTGCGATAATTGCCAATTTTGCACAAAATTGACAAGTTATTCTACATGGTTCGTACGCTTTGGAAAAAATAGAAAAAGTGTTGGGGGAAAAAAAAATTTCATTTTCAGGGAATGAAAAGTGCTGGAAAATATCGCAAACTTCGACAAATTGTTGCCGAAAAATATCAATTTCAACAATCGTTCGCATTGAGAAATCGGTAATTTCGCCAAAGGAGCACTTTAAAAATTTGAATTTTGTCTAAAGATTGTGGAAAAAATGTGAATTTCGTCGAAAGGTCGTGGGATAAAACGTGTATTTCATCAGAGACTAAAATAACCAGAATTTCGAAAAAGATCTCGAATAAAGCACAAATTTCGTCAGAGGATCGCGGAAAGCACACATTAAAAAATCGTGAGAATACGCACGTTTTTATCAAATAATCGCGCAAAAAACACAAATTTCGACAAAGGTTCGTGAAAAAAACACGAATTTCAACAAAATATCGCAAAAAAATTGCGAATTTCTTCAAAGGATCATGTAGGGTGATTCTGTTCCAAATTTTCCGAAAATTTAAAAAAATCAGTCACCAATCCGAAAATTCGGCCATAAAAAATTGCGAATTTCAAGAAACGGTCATTCAAAAAAAAAAAAAAAAAAAAAAAATCAATCGTTTTCGGAAAAAAATACAGATTTTGCCAAAGGATCACGGAAAAAACACAAATTTCGACAAAAGATCGCAAAAAATTGCGAATTTCTTCAAAGGATTGTGTAGGGGTGATTCTGTTCCGAATTTTCTGAAAATTTAAGGCATTCATTTCCAAAAATTTTAAAAAATCTGTCACCAATCCAAAAATTCGGCCATAAAAAATCGCGAATTTCAAGAAACAGTCGTCCAAAAAAAAAAAAAAAAAAATTGTCAATCGTTTTCAGAAAAAACGCAGATTTTGCCAAAGGATTGCAGGAAAAACGCAAATTTCATCAAAGGATCACAAAGAAAAACCCAAATTTCGTCCAAGAAACGCGGGAACTGTAAATTTTGTGGAAAGATCGCAAAAAAAAACCCCTGAAGATTTCGTCAGAAGATTGCAAAAAAACCTGAAAATTTCATCAAAAGATCGCAAAAAACCCCCGAAAATTGCGTTAAAAGATCACAAAAAACCCGAAAATTTCGCCTAAAGATCGCAAAAAACTGAAATTTTCATCAAAAAATTGCGAACAACCGAAAATTTGTTCGAAATATTGCGAGATAACGACATATTTCGTAGAAAGTTTGCGAAAAAACGGCAAATTTCGTCGAAAGATTGTGAAAAAACAAGAATTTCGTCAGAGGTCTGCAGAAAAAACGCATAGTTAGTGTCGGGAATGGATTTCCCTCCCTCCCCCTCTGCTGTAACTTTTCAGAAAATTTGAGGTAAATTTCAGAATTTTTTTTTTACTCAGAATCACCCCTAGGATTGCAGAAATAACGCAAATTTTTTCAAAGGATCGCGGGGAAAAAGGGAAATTTCATCGAAAGGTTGCGAAAAAAGACTAAATTTGTCAAAGGGCCTCGAAAAAGCAGGTGACTCCAATGCCAGGAGGGGATTTACCTCTTCTGCTATCTGCTGTAGTCTTTCAGAAAATTTGCTGAGAATTTTAGAATTTTTTAAACTCAGAATCACCCTTGAAAATTTCGTCAACTATACATTGAAAAAAATCACGAATTTCTTCAATCTATCATTGAAAAAAAAATTGTAAATTTTAACAATCCGCCGGGGAAAAATACCACAAAATTCGTCCATTGGTCATCGATAAAAAATGCAAATTTCGTCAATTTGTCGAAAAAATTGCAAGATTTGTCAGTTTGATGCCAATTTCATATATTGCCCCCCCCCCACCAAAAAATACTCTCCTTCCTAACATAGTCAATCAGTAATTTAAAAAAAAAAAAAAAAAAAAAAAAAAAATCGGTCATTTATAAAAATCTTGAATGTTGTCAATCAGTTAAAATTTCACCAAATTATATTAATTCCAAATTTTTCACTGTGTAACTGATAAAAAAAATTTATTTCCTTTTTATAAATTCATTTTAAAAAAATCTTTTGTATTTAAAAAGTAAAAGTAAATTACCTAACCTTTGTTTCAATTATTTTTGTATGGATAAGCGCAAATGCTGTAAGGTTTGAGAATTCAGAGACTATTTATTAAAAAGTATATTGTTCACAACTTCAGAAATGCTAATATATGACTCCTGATGAGTGTTCAGAATTCTTAAAATTTTAAATGGTTTACTCCTGTTTTCTGCTCTTGTAGTGATACCATACCTTTTATTTAATTTTTTTTTTTTTTTTTGCACTTAAAGAAAAGAAAGTCAAGCTCTGTTGTCTTAACTTTTTATTATATGTGAAATTTCTTCCCATGGTACCTTAATAAGTTAAAACACATTATTCTTTAAAAATTCTCTAATAATGTCTTGAAAATGCCTGTTATAAAAATTAAAAGATTTGATAAGATTTCTTTTAAATAGATAATGGGGTGGCCATTTTCCCTATGTGTTATTCGATGCCATTTTTATGCATGTATCTAAACAGTTCTTGAATAGTGCTTGAATTTTATTTGTTCTTGAGTGTATGAACCATGTTCTATGTCAGTTATGTATTTCTATTT
The DNA here is from genome assembly GCA_963932465.1 of Maratus speciosus. NCBI lineage: Eukaryota > Metazoa > Arthropoda > Arachnida > Araneae > Salticidae > Maratus > Maratus speciosus. The sequence continues at coordinate 507,047,531 of OZ010790.1, forward strand.
ACTGCGTAATGAGATAAAAAATCAAATCTGGTGCATGCTCTAAATTTATATTATGGAGAGCAGTATGATTAGAAATTTGTTAAGTAACAATTTAAAATGCATGAAGTGCAACACATGTATAATCATAATTTAATTAATATTAAACTATTAAATAATAAAAGGAGTATTTAAAAAAAATTACACATTTTATTATTTATTTATATTTCTACTTTTTAGTGTTTAAAATATTTTGTTGTTGAAGTTTCACAGCCATTTGGTATATTTTGGCAAGAGTGATTTGATGCATTGGTGCATACTCTATTGTTTTTGTAATGCATAAATAATCTTTATGATTATAAAATCATAAAGATTGTTTGGACGATTTATTACCTGTGGTCGCCTAACAAAAAAAATGTCTTAAAATTAATTGATTAATTTATGATTAAGCTGTAAAAATACAAAAATGTTGTATGGTCATCGGAAATTCACATTTGTATAAAATTTTTATATTCTAGCATATTAAGAAGCGAGTCGGTGGTTACGAAATAAGACTAACATTAAAACAATATAAAAATATGTGTATTATTTATATGTAATTTCATACATTTAATTATATAAGTTTTCTTACCATGTACTTTTTTAAAAAAAAATGAAAGTATTTAATAGTTTGATTAGTTTATATTTTTAATGTAATGATACTGTTAATTATTTTTTTATTCTATATTTATAGCTTACAATTATTTTCTATTTTCTAAGCAACATGTTGAACCAATATCATGATTTGGGTTTTATACAAGATATGTGGTTTTTAATGTCTAAAACTGTCAAAATGTTTACTCAAATGTTTAAAACTGAAAATCATGAAAAATTGTAAATTTAATGTTATTGTAAAAGTAATTTTTAACAGTTTTTGGACTCAATTTTAGGTTTTTCACAATCATCGTCAAAAACTTATTAACCATGGGAAGTAATACATATATAATCATGGCAGACTTGTCAAGCTTTCTGATTTGGCAAGAGATTTGTGATTGTCACATGTTTTCCCTTTCCTATAGACCTGATTTTTGACATATTTCACCTGATTTTCTTGTGCATTTTTCAGTGTTCTATTACTTTATCCACAAATGTAATGCAGTTGAGCATTAAAAAATTAAAATCAGGTTTTCGTTCATTAGTATGATTGATCAGTAGTATTTTTTGTGATTAAACTGTACCCAGATTGATTATAAGGTATGACTCTTTAAAACTTTGTCTATTACTATGAGCATATTTTTTTATTTGTATCAATTAAGAATTATTTCAGACCTTATTTATTGTTATATGTGTTTAAGGAGATTTTTTCCCTATGTTATTTGTATTTAATTTAAAATAATGTTAAAATGGCATACATTGAAGTTCTCTTTATATGTAAGAAATATCTGTATAAATATATATTTATAATGAAAAGCGCAATATAACAAAAAGATTTCAAGCATGAAAAGTGAGAAAAAAACAATATATAACAAATTTGTTACTTTTTTTGTTTAACTTAAAAAATGGCATGGGACATTGAATATTATTTCTTAAATACCAACTATTTTTTTCAGTATGTAACCTGCAATCTTTTTCTCTGTGGCCAATCATATATTTTCAATGCTTCCAAGAGAGGGGAGGGTCAATAATTTAAGACAGACAGGGAGATGACAGCTTAGTTGATTGAACTGGATTATGTTTTTTTTTTTTTTTTTTTTTTTCAATGGCTGATTTCAGAGACAGTTGCTTTTCCTGACAATTTATCACATCTTAATTTTTAAAGCTCTTTGTGCACTGGCTATGTTTGACAATAGAAAATGTTTGAGTTTCGAAGAGAAAATCAAAATTATAAATGCATCATGAATTATGTTAAAAAAAGCAATTTACATTTCAGAGTTTTTCAAAGTTTTACTGTATTATATAAATTATTGGTGGAAAAGGCAGCTTCAATTTTCTTTCATTTCTTTATTATTATTATTATTATTACACTTTAAACTTCTACTTCTTTTTATTTATTGTACTTTTTTATTATGATAATTGAAGGTTAATTTTCATTATTATTTTGTTGCCTTTGGGTTTTTAAATGAGAACTTCTTTTTCTAATATTTTTTAAAGTGACCTATAGATATATTTATACAGCTTTCATGAATGAAAATGCATAATCGCCTAAAATAATCAACTTTGGAAGGTTAAGCATGTCTATTTCTTGCAACTTTATGCTGTTCTCTCCACCAGGTATGGAAAAAAATGTGTCTTACTTCCAAGTTAAAATGATTTTAATTTCCTGTTTATATCAGGCTTTCTATTTTTGTCAATTTGAATCAGTTGTTCATTAGCCATTTTATCCTTATTAAATATTTTGTATGTAAAATATCATCCATTTTGACCTTATATTCTTTTTATTTATTATTGTGTATTTATTTATACAGATGTTTTCAAATTAAACCTATAATTAATACACTTTAAAAAATTCTTTTAACCTCTTCGGTCCATGGGTCCCCGTACGGGGACCTCTGTTCTTTTCCTTATAAAAACTAAAATGTTCGATTTTTTTACATTTTCACATCACTTTAATAGCTTAATGTTTTTTGCGTTCAAAGCAAATGAATAAAGCATATAAGCTGATTCCCACATAAAATAAATGTTATTTACATTTGAGTTTGCAAAATGCCTAAAAATGCCCAATAGACAATATGACCAAGAAAGTGAGAAATTTTCATAAGTATTTAAGTATCTTTTTCAATAAAAAATTTTGAGGATTTGTAGATTATTTACTTGTTTAAATCTCTTAAATTTGTGATTGCATTAATTTAGGTTAATAGTTATTAAATTGATGTTTTAAGGGGGTTTGTAGTTTTAGATGCATATTTTTTAACCTAAATTACCAAGTGCTTAAAGGATCAATTTCAGAAAAGATATTTTTTCTGTCATTTACGATGTCATTTTGTTTGGAAAAAACAAATGAATAAGCATTTGTATTATTATTTAAGCTTCAGAACTGAAGAGGTTTAAGTTTTTAGATGTCTTCACAATTTTTCAAATAAAATTTTGTTTGTTCATAAAGAAATTATTAATTTAACCCACTAAAACACTCAGTTTTTAGAACTTTGTTGTAAACAACTACTTTTAATTAGATTTGGTTTACATGAGATAAAAGTTTTAGTTGTAGGGGCCTCACTTGAATTTTAGTATTTAAAAATATTTTAACTTTTCCTCACTTTATGACGGTCATAGCTACTGGTGTAATGAGTCGTCCATTTTAGTTGCATTCAATTAATTCATATTGAAAATAGAAAATTTTTCTGCTTAAAAAGTAAATATTTTAAACATAATTTGTAAGATTTTTTTTTTTTCTTTCCCGGACAGACTAATTGAATTAACTTTAAGCAAGTAGGATTTTATAAATACTGTCATATTAAGCTTTTATTAAAGTTTGTACAATGAATTAGATTTAAAATTACCATGTGCCATTCTTTACAAAATTGCCAGGTAGAGAGGCTTGACCCACTCTATGTAAGAGAGGGCTGGCCATTGCAGAGTGTCTACAGAATCTGGAAATCAGGGAATCATGGAAAAATCAGGGAGGTTTATCAATCTGGAAAAGTCAGGGAACTTTGTAAAATTACTCGAAAATCAGGGAAATTTGTCTATATGCGAAAATATTTGCATTTTCACCTTGCCAATGAGACTGATTCGTCTATTTTATATACCATATTTTTTCACGTACTGATTAGTCTTTCCCAATATTTAAAAAAAAAGATGCACATGGTATGAGTTTTTAATATTTAACGCAAATTAAGGTAATCGAATGTCCTCATTTTCTGTAGATAGTGCTTATATTAAAGGCAATGTACCCATTTTTAAAAATATTAAATAATACTTTAGCATAACCTGACCAGGTAGAGGTGGCCAGCTTAATCCAATTAGCTATCCCGTCAGATGTAGATAAGTCTTGGAATTTAATATTTTTGAGAAAATGTGGAAATTTTCTGGTCACTATATATCCATTGGCCACTATGTGAAGTTGCTGGACTAAATTTTGAGCTTGGATTTATAAGACTGTAAACCTTATGAATATTAGGCAATTTTTATATTTTTCTCTTGTTTTTTTTTCGCCCATGAGATATTAGCAAGCTGGATAAGTGTGTTATAATCAGCATACATGAAAAAATACCGTATGTGTAATTTTAATAATGGAAATCATACCGTATGTGTATTGTTAATAATGGAAATCAAGGAAGTCTGATAAAGATAATCAGGGAAATCATGGAAAAATCAGGAAATTTTTTTTGCCATTTCTGTAGAGATCCTGCATTGGGTCAAGGCTCCCTTAATTAAATACTTTTGAAAATCTACAAATAGTGTTTATCAAGCATAGTTTATATTTATAATATCTTTAAGAAGATGATAAATATGATTATGAAAATTATTGACTATCTCAGAACATCTATGTCCCTTCCCAAAAGCAGAAAGTCTCTAGGTAGAAGACCAGCAAAGTCAGGAATTTTAACTCATACATAATAATAAAAAAAAAAGCAATTGAAATTGAACATGAAGAGAGAAAGGCGGAAAGAGAGTAAAATCCAGAAAAGCAAACATCCAAGAGTCCAGAAAGTGGTTAAAAAAATTGTTCCTAGTAGTATGGAGGAGTCTGATATTGACATCTCTTTTAGCTGCACTGATGAAGATACAGAAGAGTTTGAAAAGGAGAGTAATCAGTTTCATGTGGTGACTTTGCTACAGGGGTGTAAAAAAATAAAAAAATCGGATTTTTTTTATTTAAATCGGATTTTTAAAAAATTTAAATCAGATTTTTTTCCCTGTGTTAAAATATTAAACATCTACGAAGAATTAAGCATTTAAAAAATGAATAACCCTCTAATTACTAACATAATCTGTTTTTTTTTTTTGCTTTAATTAATAAAATTTTAATTATGTAATTATAGAAATTAAAAAAAACTGCAAATTAAAAATTTCTTTAGTAACATATAACATTATGTCCACTAATATTTTGTAATAATTATATAAACTAATATTAAATGCTGCTTATATTTTAAAGTTATTGATAAATTGCATTTAATTTTAAATTGATGATACAGATTAAATTTTGTGATTATTAAACAATTAACTGTTTAATTAAGAGCACAATCTACATTTTTGAAGAAGTGGTTGAAAAAAAGGTGATAAATAATCGTTTGATAAATTCATAAAGCGGCCAATAATTTTACACAGGTTCTAAAGCATATGTATATTAAATTGATCAAAAATTGTAGCAACGTATACAGCAAACTTGCACATAATTTATAAATAGATTACAAAAATTGTATTTTGAAATTTAAATAAGAATGTTTCCCCACAACATTAAAATATTTGAATAGCTACTAAATATTATGTTTTGAAGTTATTTAACATTTAGTTAGATGTTTTTTAAATGTATAATACTTCTTTTTACACAGTTTAATATTGTTATAATTAACAATGACAAATATTACATTTTTTACAAGTGATTTAGTGATAATTTTCATCACTGATTATAATGCTTTTTCATACTATTTTAAAAAATCAGAAAATATGTGATTTTATCATCTGATTTAAATCAGTTGATTAAAATCATTGACACTCTATTGCTATGTTTATTGTATATAAAAGAATGAATAACTTGATTATTAAAAGGAAATTATGACATTGTAAGTTATATTAGATTTAAATATCATTTTAAATTAAATGCTTTTTATGTTTGTTAGATAAAAACCATGCTTTTTACAAACTTACCTTACTTAAATTTTTCACAATACTCAGGAATTACGCTTAGAAACAATTATTTAAAGCTTTGTTTTGTGTATTCATAAGTCACAATACCTGTAGAAACTTTCCAAATTATGTTCATCTTAGATTTGAATACTTTTTTATGTCATTTTAAAAACATTTAGAAAATTTTTGATTTTAATCAATGATTTTTTTTTTTAAATCGATTGATTAAAATCACGATTTAATCGCTGATTTAAATCAACTGATTTAAATCGTTGACACCATGCTTTGCTGTAGTAAAATTTACAACAACGAAAGATTTATGTTATTTTGTTGGGTTGGTGACACATGAATTATACACATGGTTCTCGCTGCCGCTCGCCATTGTGTCAAATCGCAACAAAAGGCTTCATTTGGCGACTAAATGGAAGATTTGACTTGCCAAATTTCCAGTGCTCAATTTTTGCTCAACTATTTTTGTCTGTTAGGACAGGTGACATGCTTATTTGCATTATTTATATTTCTTTTGAAAAATGTCAATCTGACATTACAATTAAATGTTTAGAGGATCTCCTGGTTATGGGAAAAGAAAAACTATGGAGAGTGTGCCTGAAGAAATGCAAGATGTTGTTTATGAAAATTACTCAGCCCGTGATAGCAAAAAAGAACAAGGTGTTTTAGAACATTTAAAACAAGATTAAATAAGGTATCTCCTACAAAATTTAAATGAACGCTTTGTTGATTCAGACAAACTAGAGATTTTTAGTGTGTTTTGCCCATAAAATATCCCATTAGTAACGGATAAGAACAATTTTTAAAACTGTGATATAAAGAGAAAAATTAATCAGTTTTTAACCTTATACATTTGAATGATACAGACATTTCCTTATCTGAGGTACAGTCAGAATGCAAATTATTTAAAACTTTCTTGAGTTCTTGCTGCAGAACCTTGAATTTAGAGATACCATAGATTTCATTTGAAAAAGCAATTTGCAGAAACTTCATCCTATAACATGGAACATGCAACAGTTTGCTAAAATGTTGCTGCTTACATTCAGTAAACTATGAGAAAGGCTTCAGTGTGATGAACACACCAAAAACTAAATTGAGAAATCGGATGCATAATAAGAAATGTCAAAAATCTCATTTTAGTATGTGTTAATAGATCCAACAGGTAACAGTGCAATTTCAAAACTGTCTTTAAGGTATAGGCTTCAATGAAAAGCCGGAGAATTCTCAAAAAAATAAAGTTTTTGACACATACTTTGCCGTCTATATTTTGAATTTTTCAGAAATCCTTGAATGTAATATCTTAAAATCCTGAGTTTAACAGGGATTGGAAGTTTTATTTCATAGCATTTTAATGAGTTAAATCTGGTTTGAAACTTTTTTCTTGATTGTGCAAACATTTTAGAATATAGATTATTCCGAATATATTTAGAAAAGTTTAAAAATAGATTTAGAATAGAATACATCTAAAATATAGTTTTTTTTTTTATAGTTTCTGCCATGGATAATTAAATTTAGATGAATAACTGATTTATAAGCAGTTACAAAAACTTAGGCTATTTTAGAACATATTGAAAAAGAAAATGGGGCTGAGTTGAAGATCGAATTTTCAGTGTTTCACGATGAACTTATTTTGCTAACATTTTTACTTTCCTCTATCTTTACAAGAAGAAAGTATTAGATTCATGAAAATTTTTTAATTCCGGTTTTCGACGGATTTACGCGTTCTAAGGGTCAGAGATCCCGATAAACGTGTTTTTAGAAAATGTCTGTCTGTCTGCGTGTGACACATTGTTTGGGCGCTCTATCTCAAGAACTGAAGCACGGAATTTAATGAAAATTTATATTTAGTTAGCCCCTGATATAAATTGGTGCTGATTAGTTTTTGGTGCAAATCGCTCAACAGGTGGCACTGCTATGCTGCATTTTTTATGATTTCAGCAATGACTCGTATCTCAAGATCTAATACACGGATTTTGATGAAACTTCATATTCAGTTAGTCCTTGATATGACTTGGTGTTTACTACGCTTTGGTGTAAATCGCCCAACAGATGGCGCTGCTATGCTGCATTTTCCACAATGGCTCTATCTCAAGAACTAATACGTGGATTTTCATCAAACTTTAGATTCAGTTAGTCTTTTATATGAATTGGTGCTGATTATGCTTTGGTGTAACTCGTCCAACAGGTGGCGCTGCTATGCTGCATTTTTCCTGATTCCCGCAATAGTTTTATCCCAAGAAGTTAATGCATGGATTTTAATCAAACTTCAGATTCAGTTACTAAGTTGACTTAAGTTGTTGCTTATTAGGTTTTGGTATATATCACCCAACAGGTGGCACTGCTATGCAGAATTTTTTACGATTTCCGCCATAGCTCTGCTCAAAAACTAATGCACAGACTTTCACGCAACTTCAGATTCAGTTAGAAGTTGGCAAAAGTTGTTGCTGATTAGATTTTGGTGTAAATTACCTAACCGGTGACGCTGCTATATTGCATTTTTCAGGAAGTATTAACAAGTATGAGATTGAAGAAAGTTTTGGGATTGCCACATCCGACTAGTTTCCATTTGGCGAATGTTTTTTATTTCTGATTAGCCAAATTGCTAACGTTGGTAAAAAGTCAGCAAGAACCCTGATTATACATTTCTGACTGTGGAGTCACCTTCTTATGACGATGTGAACAGTAGGTGGGCCGAAAAAAACTTTTTTTCGATTTTCGATGATGGGTAGTGTGGAAAAGTTGCCACTGGTGGCGCTAAGTTTAAACAAAAAATTTGAGATTTTTTGGACAATCCCTTCATTTTGCCGCACATGGCTTGAAGTTTCGCTGAAATGCTGATTTTTAAACTTTTTTAGCAAAAATTTTAAATATGTTAAATTAAATTTATTTTCACTGAATTTACTTCAAATGTCATGTTTAGTGTACGAAATGTTTAAATAAGCTCTGATTATCTATTATTTATTAGTTATGTGTATTTTGAATTAGGCGATTTTTATAGCCTTTTCACATATAACTGAGCAAAAATTGTATGTATTGTTTGGTTTGTTCATCAGTTTCTCTCTTTTGTCTTTATTGTGTTCCTCGCTCTTCCTTCTTTTTTTTCGATGCATTCAGAATCACATATTTGAATGTCGGACCACAGCATGTCTTGGTAACAATTCTGGAAGGAGAGGAGAATGTAGAGTAAAAACCAATTAAAACGCAATCCGTCATTATGAGGATGAGGGAGGAAATAGATAGGGGTAACTGTGAGATGAGATGTTAATTATTTTTCTGCTCTAAAATACAGCTCTAATGTCAGAAGATTCAAAAAGTGAGAACTTTGAAGCAGGCAGTTCGTCTGAATCAGAATTTGAACCAGGGTCTTTAAAAGCAGACACTCCCAAATGAATATCCCTTTCTCATACAGCCTTCACTGGATTTAGACTGGGGGGCAGGGAGCGAAAATCCACTACCGACACTAATTATGTGTTTTTCTTGCGCACTTTTGATGAAATTTGAGTTTTTCCGCGATCTTTTGACAAAATATGCTGTTTTTTTGCGATCTTATGAGGAAATTCCCCGTTTTTTTCGCGATCTTTTGACGAAATTTGCCGTTTTTTCGCGATCCTTTACGAACTTCGCGTTTTTTCCTCGATTCTTTGACGAACTTAGTGTTTTTTCTGCGATTCTGTGACAGAAAATTGCGTTTTTTCGGCACCTCTGGGACGAAATTCACGTTTTTCCCGGGATCTTTTGACGAAATTTGCGTTTTTATAGCGATCCTTTGGCAGAAATTTGCACTTTTTGCGATTTTCAGACGAAATTCCGCAAATTTAATTCCGATCTTTTTACATAAATTTTCCTTTTTTCGCGATCCTTTGACAGTAATCTGCGTTTTCGTGATCCTTTGACAGAAATTTGCGTTTTTTCGCGATCGTTTTACAGAAATTTGCGTTTGGCCGTTTTTTCGCGATTGTTTTACAAAAATTTGCGTTTTTTCGCGATCATTTTACAAAAATTTGCGTTTTTTCGCGATCGTTTTACAGAAATTTGCATTTTTTTCCGCGATTGTCTGACTAAATTCGTGTTTTTTCCTCGATTCTTTGATGAAATTCAAGTTTCTTCCGCGATTTTGTGACAGAAATTTGCGTTTTTCTTACGCCCCTGGAACGAAATCCTCGTTTTTTCTGGATTTCTGGATAAAATTCAAGTTTGTACAGCGATCTTTTGACAGAAATTTACGCTTTTCGAGATCTTCTGACGAAATTCCCCCTTCTTTCCGCAATCCTTTGACATAAATTTGCATTTGCTCGCGATCCTTTGACATAAATTTGTGTTTTTTCACGATCGTTTGACTAAATTTGCGTTTTTCCCACAATCATTTGCCTAAATTCGCGTTCTTTCCGCGATCCTTTTACTAAATTCGCATTCTTTCCGCGATCCTTTGACGAAATTCCGTGTTTTTTCCGCGATCCTGTGACAGAAGTTTGCAATTTTTCTACAACCCTGGGACGAGATTCATGTTTTTTTTCCGGTCTCTTTTGACGAAATTTCGCGTTTTTATAGCGATCCTTTGGCTATAAATTACCGATTTTTATGCGAACGATTGCCGAAATTGATATTTTTCGGCGACCATTTGTCGAATTCGCGATATTTTTTGTCAGAATTTTCGTACTTTTTTTTTTTTTTTTTAAGTTGGCAAATTTGTCTGCAAGTTCCAAAATAAATCTGCGACGCACGTCGCGCGTCTCGAACTTTCTGCTACCGGGGTTCATATGAAGAATACACATCAAATTTTGCAGTTCTCTTCTTGATTTTTTCCAAGGCAGACTTTATTCTGGCTTAGAAAATTATATAATGATTTTGCTATTTTTCCGCAGTGACCAGAAGGACATGTCAAGTGACCCCAAATATTCCGAACCACGTTAAGACAATATGGTGATATTTGTTATCTTTCTGTAGACGGTGCACCTAGTTCCCTTTTTTCCTGTGATGATCGTTTTATTTTTTCTACTATTAAAAAAGATGCTTGTAATTTTTCTTCCTCCAAGATCTTCCTCCTCCTGTATCTTCTTTCCAAATTTCTTTTCCTGCCTCCTGACAAAGTCGATGAGAAGATCCTTATTCCCTGTTGTCACAATTCCTGCAATTTTTGCTCACTTATACGCGAAAAAGTTATAAAATTTACCTAATTCAAAATGCACATAATTATTAAATAATACATAATCAAAGATTATTTAAACATATCATACACTAAACATGACTGTTACGGCGTAAATAACCTCAAATTTATTTGTTTATAATTTAACTCTGTTTATCTTTCATGTTGTAAAACATAATTATAAAAGTGATTTCTTTTGACAGAAAAAATCTAATCTGTTTATCTAAATTGTTTATAATCCTGAATCAATATTTATGAGTAACATTATGATTTCAAGGTCATGTAATATAGATTTATTTACTTTATAATAATTTTGAATTGATGGTGATTTATTAGTTTTATAATTACTTGGATGTCATTTAAATGAATATTATAGCTATTTAGAAGATTTATAACTGCATATTGTAATTTTTATTTTGATGTTTATTTTATATAATATGTATCATTTTTAAAATGGTCAGTCTTGACTCTGTAACCAAGCAGAGAACATGTAACATGTCCTGACTCTGTAATCAGAGATGCCAATTGTTAAATCATGGCTCTGTTTAATACAGAGTGTATAGTGGAAGTCCTGACTCTGCAACCAAGCAGAGAACACATTTTTTTTTGTATTGGCTCTGTTAAATACGGAGAATTACTATTATGGAACAATTATTAACTTCTAATGATGAATAGAATTTACATACTATTTCAGTTTTATTTAATAAACTATTTAACCTAATTGCTCTCCCATCTCACTTGGATTTTGAAAATTTATTTGTCAGATGAATTTCGGCGCCAACATTTATTTTTGGTGCCTCGTAACCCGCGAAACATTTTTTTTTGAAAGAATAGTGAGCAGTTCGTCAAAGTGATTTGTGATTAACAACTGTGATTTATTTTTCAACATGTGATTAGTGTGTGATTTATCTTTCAACCTGCGATTAGTGTGGAATTATTATTGTGCCATTTGGATTACGACATGCCATCTACATTACCTGGAATTAACAGGTAAGAAAATATTTTTTTCATTTTCTATGAATGGTTAATGTTTTAAAATAAGAATTATTCTTTATTTAAAATGGAAAATCTTGAAAAGCTGAAAGCAAAACGTTCTGTTGAACGAACGAGTTTCACGAAATTAATTACAAAATTAGAAACATTATTAAATGATGACATTGATAATACGAAAACCGATGAATTATTAGAGCTTCAAGAAATATTTCTCTTAAAAGAAACGGCTTTCCAAAGTTTGAATCGTGATATTGAAGCTCAAATATCCGACTTAAAAGAATATGAAAAGGACATTGCTAATAGTGAAAAGTACACTGACCAATTGATCAGTGCTAAATTTAAAATTAAAAATAGATTAAGAAAATGTAAAAAGGATAATGTTTCTATGATAGCAACTAGTCGTGTAAATTCATTGAATGGTTCTGCTAGTGGAACAGAAACGAGTTCTGCCATGAAATTGCCTAAATTAAATGTTCCAAAATTTTCTGGTGAAATCGAAGAATGGGTCGAATTTTTTAACTGTTTTGAAACATCGATACACCAGAATAAATCACTATCTAAGATAGAAAAATTCGCTTATCTAAAATCCTTGTTATGTAATCGGGCCTATAATGTGGTAGAAGGGTTTCCTTTGACAGAACAAAATTATGATACTTGTATTGATTTATTAAAGGACCGTTTTGGTAAGGTTGATGTTATTATTAATAAACACATGACTAATTTATTAAATATGGAACCAGTTAAAAATTGTTCAAATTTAAATGCATTAAGAAGATTGCATGACATGTGCGAAGTTAATATTAGAAGTTTAAGAAATTTGGGCGTAACATCCAGTTCTTATGGACAATTGCTAAATCCTATTTTGCTAAAGCTATTGCCCCATGAATTAGTGATTGAATATCATAGAAAACGTGATACTAGCAAAGAGTCAGATGTAACCGATCTAATTGCCTTTCTGAAATGTGAAATAGAATGTAGAGAAAAGGCTTTGTCAATGACAAGTTCTAAAAATGATGCATCCTCTTCTTTTGTACATAAAAATAAAACTGAATTTCGTGAAAAGAAAACATCAAATAAATATCAACATGCTAATACCTTAAATGCCACTATTAAAGTTTTTTGTGTATTTTGCAAAGGTAATGATCATTTATCTTCCGAGTGTAAAAATTTAGCTGATGATAAGAAAAGATTAATGTTACGTAAGGAGGGTAGATGTTACAAATGCTTTTTGAAATCGCATTTATCTTCGCAATGCCGCATAAAATTAAAGCCATGTCTAAATTGTAAAAGCACTGAACATAACAAATTATTTTGCTTTAAGAAAAGTTTGAAACCGGAAATTAATGAAAATCAAAATCAAACAGTTGTATCTAATTCTCATTGTAATTTTAGAAATTCTAAGCATGCTGTTTTATTGCAAACATGTTGTGTAACTGCTCAAGGTAATTCTAAATCAAAGGTAGTTCGATTATTACTTGATTCTGCAAGCGAAAAAAGCTTCATAACAAAAGCATTAGCTCGTGAATTAAATTTGCCTGTTTTAAGAAAAGAACATTTAACTGTATTCGCTTTTGGCATGGATCAAGGTCGCGAAGAAGAATATGATGTTTTTAAAATTAAATTGCGAAGTAAAATGAATTATCATCGTTTTATAGATGTTGAGGTGCTAGCTACCGATTTGATAAGTGCAACAACATTGAAGGTTCCCAATTCTGACCCTCTAGTTATAAAATACATTGAAAGTAAAAGATGGAGGTTAGCCGACCCTACGCCCGAGGAGTCCGAAGTACAAATTTTACTTGGAGCTGATTATTTCTGGAATGTTCAGAGAGGTGTCATTGAAGAAATTAATGACCATTTATATGTAGCTAATACACTTTTTGGGTACACAATAGTGGGAAAAATAAACTCTAAAGGTAACGAAAGAGTTAATGCTCATCTTGTATCTGTTAATGAAATAGAAAATTTTGATTTGCAAAAGTTTTGGAAACTAGAGTCTTTGGGTATTTGTGATAGTAAAAATGAATTATTTTCACAAAAGGATTTAGATGCTCTTGATTTATTTAATGATAATTTAAATTTTGTAAATGGAAGATATGAAACTAAACTTTTGTGGAAAGTAAATAAAAATGAATTGGAATCCAATTTTGATGTAGCTAAACATAGACTTTGGGGATTAAAATCAAAATTGTGCAAAAATGAATGGTTACTTAAGGAATATGAGAAAATATTAAATGAACAATGTGGTTTGGGTATAATTGAAGAATGTGAGTTTAACAAAGATGAAATAAACACGTATTACATGCCTCACAGACCAGTAATAAGGGAAGATAAATCGACAACTAAAGTAAGAATTGTTTTTGATGCGTCATCCAAAGATAAGGGGGCAAAATCGTTAAACGAGTGCTTATTTCCTGGGCCCAATCTAAATCCTAACATATTGGACATTATTTTAAAATTCCGTCTCCACAAAATTGCTTTCTTGGCCGATATAGAAAAGGCATTCTTGCAAATCCAGATACAACAAGAAGATAGAAATTTTTTGAGGTTCCTGTGGTTTGACAATATCACTAGTAACAATCCCATTTTGAAGGTTTTTCGCATGACCCGTGTAACTTTTGGTGTAACAACTTCACCCTTTTTCCTTTCTGCAACCATCAAACATCACATTGAGGGGTATAAAGATTTGTTTGGAAAAATAGTTAATATGCTGGATACTTCCTTATACGTTGATGACCTGTTTCATGGAGCTGATTCAGTAAATGAAGCTTTTGTTTTATCAAACGGTGCAGAGAAGATATTGAGTGAGGCCAATATGAAACTCAGAAAATTTAAAACCAATTCTTCCGATTTAAAATTTTTATGGAAGGAACATGGAATAAACTTTGAGGAAGACACTCTTGAACAAAATCTTTCGAAGGTATTGGGAATTATATGGATAACAGAAAGTGACACCTTGAAAATAGACATACAACCACTTTTAGTAGAATTTGACCATAAAATTATTACCAAACGTATTGTTTTACAAACTGTGGCAAAAATTTATGATCCTATTGGACTCATTTCCCCTTTCGTGATAAGAATTAAATTTTTAATGCAAGAACTCTGGGAACATGGAATTGACTGGGATTCTACATTACCAGATTCTTTAAGTGGAAAATTCAGAAAATGGCATAATGAAATAAAAGACTTGGTAAATTTTGAAATTCTTAGAAAATATTTTGTAACTATCCCAAAATTAAATCCTGAAACCGCTCAACTTTTCATATTTTCTGATGCTAGTTTAAAGGGGTATGGGTCAGTGGCTTATTTACGTGATTCTTCTTCTTGTGAAACTTCATTTGTAATAGCAAAGTCGAGAGTAGCGCCTCTCAAGAAAATTACATTGCCGCGCATCGAACTTCTTGGAGCACTTACGGCTGCAAGATTAGCGAATTATTTAAAGGAAATATTTAAAATTGTGAATGAAAATATATTTTGTCTAAGTGACTCCCAAATTACCTTGCACTGGATTAAAGGAAGTGCTAACAACTGGAAGCCCTTTGTGGCAAATCGCGTACGCGAAATTCAGGAACTTGTTGCTCCTGTACAATGGAAATTTTGTAAAGGAAAGGAAAATCCTGCAGATGTTCTCTCTCGTGGTTGCTCTGCATCTGAATTGATTAATAACGAGGTATGGTTACATGGTCCTAGCTGGCTGAAGGAAGAATCGTTACCAGTATTTCCCCCTGAAACTCAACCTAATCTACCTGATGAAGAGGTCTTGCAAGAACAACGTAAAACGCTTGTTTGCTCCATATCCCAAAATATTCCAGAATTTGAGCTTTTATTTAAATTTTCATCCTGGTCTAAATTAAAACGAATTACGGCTTGGTGCCTCAGATTCATCAAAAATAGTACATGCCCATCTGAACGAGTCTATGGTTTTTTGACTGTTCCAGAACTTGAAAGGGCAACAAATGCTATTGTGAAATTAATTCAAAACCATGAATTCGGAGACGAACTGAAAATTCTAAAATCCAGAAAGATCCTAAATTCTAAAAGCAAACTCCTTCCTTTACATCCATTTCTTGACGAAAATGATATTCTTCGTGTTGGAGGTAGGCTAAAAAATGCAAACTTGTCTGAATATCAAAAACATCAAATCATTCTCCCTAAAAGGCATCATGTTACAGACTTGATAATAAAGTATTTTCATGAGAAACATCTTCATAGCGGGACTCAATTGACAATTTCAGCAATTCGACAAAAATTTTGGATAATTAATGCTAAAGAAGCTGTGAAAAGAGAAATAAGGAAATGTATGAAATGTTTCCGAAATTCATCACACCTTTCATCTCAGTTGATGGGAAATCTGCCATCAGCACGTGTGACACAAGCTCGAGTATTTTCAAGAGTAGGAGTCGACTTAGCCGGCCCCTTTTTGATCAAACCTCGTAAGGGACGTGGTGTGAAACCCTTTAAACATTATGTTTGTCTGTATGTTTGTTTCGTAACAAAAGCTATCCATCTTGAGTTAGTCACTGATCTTACAACTGAAACCTTTCTAGCCTCATTGAAAAGATTCGTGGCTCGACGTGGAAAACCTCTAGAAATATTTTCCGACAGAGGTACAAATTTTGTAGGGGCAGACCGCGAAATAAAGAGAATGATGTCTCTAATTGCTTCTGATGAAAAATTGCACAAGTATCTTACTGACGAAATGATAGTATGGAAATTCAACCCACCTTCCGCCCCTCCCTTTGGAGGCCTTTGGGAAGCGGGAATAAAACAAATGAAAAATCATTTGAAGAGAACAATTGGTGATCAGATTTTAACTTATGAAGAATTTTTGACCTTAATTGCACAAATTGAGTCATGCTTAAATTCAAGACCGCTTGTCGCTGAGTCTTCAGATCCAAATGACTTTACGGCTCTGACGCCAGGACATTTTATTATAGGAGCACCCTTGACCTCCTTACCTGAGCCTGATATCTCCTCTACCTATGTAACTCCTTTGGAACGTTGGAAATTGCTACAAAAGATTTTCCAAAGTTTTTGGAAAAGGTGGTCGTCAGACTATCTCTCACAATTGCAGCAACGTACAAAGTGGTTTAGAAGCAACCCGAACTTAAAAATCAATGACTTGGTGTTGATAAAGGAAGAAAACCAGCCCCCATTAAGGTGGAAATTGGGCAGAATAATTGAACTATTTCCTGGGGATGATAATATTGTTCGTGTTGTCAAATTAAAGACTTCTACTGGTGAACTGAAACGCCCTATCACAAAATTGTCTCCTCTACCGATGGACATTTAATATAATAGAATTTTACTTTATTTTAACTAACTTTATTATTATTATTTTTTTTCTATGTCTAATTTTTGTAACTTTCTGAACTATTTTGTATATTAATGTCTTTTTCTATTTTTAGTTGTTCCAGAAACTGTTTTTTATAGAAGTAGTAGGATTTAATTGCATTTCATTTAGTTATACTTAACATTTAAGGTAATATTTTAAATTTGTATTTAATATTTGATTATTTAGTATGTGATAGTGGAAATTTGGTAAGTTATAATTGTTCGATGAACTCCGTTCATGGAGGCGGAGGATGTTACGGCGTAAATAACCTCAAATTTATTTGTTTATAATTTAACTCTGTTTATCTTTCATGTTGTAAAACATAATTATAAAAGTGATTTCTTTTGACAGAAAAAATCTAATCTGTTTATCTAAATTGTTTATAATCCTGAATCAATATTTATGAGTAACATTATGATTTCAAGGTCATGTAATATAGATTTATTTACTTTATAATAATTTTGAATTGATGGTGATTTATTAGTTTTATAATTACTTGGATGTCATTTAAATGAATATTATAGCTATTTAGAAGATTTATAACTGCATATTGTAATTTTTATTTTGATGTTTATTTTATATAATATGTATCATTTTTAAAATGGTCAGTCTTGACTCTGTAACCAAGCAGAGAACATGTAACATGTCCTGACTCTGTAATCAGAGATGCCAATTGTTAAATCATGGCTCTGTTTAATACAGAGTGTATAGTGGAAGTCCTGACTCTGCAACCAAGCAGAGAACACATTTTTTTTTGTATTGGCTCTGTTAAATACGGAGAATTACTATTATGGAAC
The DNA here is from genome assembly GCA_963932465.1 of Maratus speciosus. Classification (NCBI taxonomy): domain Eukaryota; kingdom Metazoa; phylum Arthropoda; class Arachnida; order Araneae; family Salticidae; genus Maratus; species Maratus speciosus. Next base: position 507,065,553 of record OZ010790.1, read on the forward strand.
AATTATTAACTTCTAATGATGAATAGAATTTACATACTATTTCAGTTTTATTTAATAAACTATTTAACCTAATTGCTCTCCCATCTCACTTGGATTTTGAAAATTTATTTGTCAGATGAATTTCGGCGCCAACAATGACATTTCAAGTAAATTCAGCTAAAATAAATTTAACATTTTTAAAATTTTTGTTAAAAAAGTTCAAAAATCCGCATTTGAGCGAAACTTCAAGCCATTTGTGGCAAATGAAGGAATTGTCCGAAAAAACTAAAATTTTTTGTGTAAACTTAGTGCCACCAGTGGCAACTTTCCACATTACCCATCATCAAAAATGGAAAAAAAGTTCTTTTCGGCCCACCCTAGTGAATAGTCATATACTTTTATTTATCTAGAAAATGAAGACTCATCTGTTGTGTATTTAACAGATATATAACCCTATGTCATCTGGCGGCACTGAAAAAGTAGTTATGAAAGGGCAATTTAATTTTGATTTTTCTCATTTTATGCCATTAAGATAAATTAAACTAAGGTTATCAGATCTTGTAAGTTTTAATGTGTGTACAAATTGAATAAAATCTGCTTAACAGAAGTAAAAAGTAGCCTCTATTTACTTGATTGTATAGACAATTTTCTGTATTGTTATCTTTATTATAGCAAAAATACTTTAAATGTATTTTAAATATTAATAATGGTAGAAGACATGATCTTAAAATAATTTTGGAGTGTTCAATTGTCATACTAAAAATTTTATACTTAATGTTTATATAATTAATAAACAATATTTACTATTTTTCATTTTAAAATTATACATTACTGCCTGGATCAAGCCTCCCATACTCACTATATGGCAATCAAAGCTACTGATGTAATCAGCTATCCATCTTAGTTTCATTCAGTTAATCCATGGCAGTGTGGGGTCAATCCTCCCTTATAAAGAGAGGCTTGAGCCACTTGTCTAGGTTTTAAAAAATAATAATTTTAGAAAAGAAAAGCACATCATTTACGCTATCACAAATATATATTTGTTGACTGTAAAATTTCCTTCAATATCTACTACCATTTTTTTTTTTTTCTTTTTTTGGGGGGGTGGGGGTGAAAATAAAATTTATCAAAATGTTTTTCTGAAAACATGGTCAATGCTCCCCAGCTTCTCCTACTAAATTTTCTTTGTGGTTCATATTATTCTAAAAGCACATAAGTTTAAGGGTATTAAAATATGAAATGTGTACATCTGGTTATATGGAGGTAACTCAAGAAATTTTTATTATTATTGAGCAGAAAATAGAGATAACTGAAAACAAAATATTTTACAATAGGTCTTTTATAATGGAGACCCCAAAAACAAAAACCTAGGTTTAATACCTGCTTTAATTTTTCTTCTCATCAGCGATTAATTTTGTAAATATTTGTTATTTATTGAATTGATTTGCTTTTCTAATTTCAATCTACATCACATTTATAAGTTTTTTGTTGCAAATTTTGTCGTATGCATTCATATTAATTAAATTTCACTTTTTGAATAGAGAATACCAAGATCTTACAGCATTTAAGAATTAAACAACTTAAATATTGATTAATAATCTGGAGATCTCTTGAAATTAATTTGCCAGTGGTTTGTTTTTAACAGTTAACAATTCCACATGTTTAGTTTAATGAATTGTCTGATCAGAAATTGAAGACTATTTATTATGCATTAGAGTATTTGTTTAGTGATGGTTTAAAAAAGTTCTTTTGTATATTGTAATTAATATATTCTAATATAATTTTCATACAGGAGACAAGTGATAAGTGATAGGTGATATGTTTCAGTAATAATTGATATACATGGTGTATCTGAAAAAGTGGGCAAAACTTTATCGGGTGATAGAACGAATTTCGAGCAAATTTCACCATAGAATGTATGGTCGGAATGCAAACGGGGAGAAGTTAAAAGGTAGTTTTCCCCTGTCCTAGGGTGATGGATTGGTCGAGGTTAGAGTCCTGCATCAGGTCAGGTTACCTGCTTTTACCCGAACCCGACCTGACCCTTGGGTTGGATTGGCACTATATTTTCCCGTTGCAGGTTGGGTTCGGGTTGGTTATTTTACTCTTGCGAGTCGGGTTCGGGTTGACCCAATTTTGAAAAGAAATGTGGAAAATATTTTTTTGCGTTAAAAGCCTTTATAAACCGCAGATCAAAGTTTCACAAAAGCAAAATGTGTGTTCATTTGACTGGCAGTGCTCAGGCATCCCGGTCACAAAATTCTTGACCCAGTTTTATAGTTAATTTTGAAGTTACTTGTTATTTTTTTTTAGCTTTTAATTTTAATTTTAACTTGTCCCCATTTTCGATCACTGTCAATGCCGAAATGCAATTTGCAATAGCGGTGTTCTCTCAATGTCTAGTACCACAAAGCCTTTTTAAAGGCTATACGGTTTGTGCGAAAGCCGTGAGACCAACGCACTAGGCTTGGCATCTAAATTAGTGAGTTGTGTGGCCCCCTTTGTTTTTTTTTAAGTTTAGAAATAGATAGGCTTGGCTACCTTATGCTATAGCTTTCCTGTGCTCGATGGTACCCTACTACCTTTACATTCTCCGTTTTTTGCCTACGCCAGTCGGTGAAATGACATCGAAGTATAGGGCAACCAAAAAAATTCTTGGATGCCGTATGCGCCCCTTTTTCTGGAGGATTTATTTAACCTCATGCTTCCAACTCTGGAATGGCTCTCGGGACTCCACCAGAGCTTCCAAATTATACTTTTAGGCCGTGCATTGTTTCGAAATTCATCCTTAGTTCTTTTTCATATTTAGTTGGAGGTTACGCGCGGCGGCGTTGCACGCCGCGTTGGCACTCCTTAAGCACTGCGATGTCATGTCATATCCTGTCACCAGTCTTCGAAATAACAAACTGCATTATATTTTTATTGTATTTAAAAAATACAATACGCAGCAAAACGCCAAATGGCTCTTCCTGTCTAATGTATCAAATGAATAATTTAATTGTGATGATACACGATGCACTATGTTAAACGGGAAAATTTTCAAAATAATAACTGCTGATAAACTAAAGGCAGAGGGTCGATTGTGTAAAACAAGGTGTATTGTTATATGTGGAACGTTTGAAACAGCAACTAATTGTAAAGCATATTTAAAGATTAGATTTTTAGTTTTATACTGTTTAGAGTCCTGCATCGAGTCGGGTTACCCGCACCGGGTTCTAGACTTTTTTGTTGCGAGTCTTGGTTTTTGGCCCGAGACCGGCCCGCCCCATGTAAAACTTAAAAGTTCGGCCCTAACCTGGCATGACCCATTTATAATTTTATCAGCTTCGTCTAAATCTTTATATCAGGCCTGTAGATCCGCTTAATTGTAGTTATCGGCCAGGTCTGGCAGGGCCGTTCAATTTTTTTGCTGGCCCGACCCGTTTATTTTGTTTATTAGCCTGGCCCGTTAAAAAAACTGTCCTAGTTCTTTGGCCTGGCCCGCTTGAAATTTTGCCGGGCTATCTCTTGAGCAATTTCTCTGAGCACGTACATTAATTACATTCCTGTTAATAAAATGTTTTCTGAAGTATCTCCTCTCATTCTTGTGTTAATTCTTTAACTGCGACAGTGGAAAACTACCTTTTATCTTCTCACCGCTTGCATTCCGGCTATACATTCTATGACGAAATTTGCTCGTATAACTGCATTCTATCATCCCGTAAAGTTTTGCCTCCTTTTCCAGATACACCCTGTATATTGTTGCAGATTTCAATATGGAGATTAGAGATCTGCTCAGACCGATTTTGATTCACGGCATTCAGGCCGGGCCTGGTCTCCACTCTTTTTGGGCCAGGCCCAGGCCATACTTTTTTCTGAAGGCTCGGGCCGGGCCTAACTTTTCTTATCTGTACAGAGCCGGGAATGGTTTCATTTCTAGTCTTCATGGCCCATATTTTTCAGTCCTAGTTTTGACCCAGCCCGTATGAAAATCATTGTCTCGGCGTGGCCTGGTTCATTCAAAAGTCAGTTAAATGAGGCTGGCCCAAAAATTTTACGCTATGCAAAAAATGCATACATTTTTAAATCGCCATTGTTCTACATTTAAATGTTAAAATTTATTTTTTTTAAAGAATAGTAGATTTCTACGCTTATATTATTTTTTATACAGCTAAATTAAAATATAGTAAAACGTGTGAAAAGGAACCTGCCTATGACGGAACTCTGTTTTAAACTAAAAAAGCTGTTGATTCATGCAAAATACTAATACATAAGAAAATAATGTATAATACATTTACACTTGCTAAGAAGATTCAACTTGCAAGGAATCTAAATAACCTTTCCCCCCAAAATCTGGTTTGAGACAGGTTTTGTCTATTATGTACTCAAAATTCTTCCCATCCCATCTGCATGAATATGCTAATCTGAACAAGGAAAAATTCTTGTTTTACACATTATTCTTCATTCAGTCGAAACCAGGTTTGATAAAAATCATGATTTTTTTTTTTTTTAATGAAAAAAATCTGATTTATTTGATTTAAATCAGACTTTTTTGATTTAAATCAGATTTTTTAAATTAATACAAGTCAAAACCCATCAAACTCGATGAATGAAAATGTTTAAATAGACTTAATTATTAAATTCATAATAAAGTTGCAAAAATAATTATAATAAATAATCAATCTTTTACAATATACATGCAAATTACTGAAACATTAAACTTTATTCCTATATGTAATCAGTAATATGCAATCAAGATAAGAAATTATAAAGTTATTAATTGAGACTTTGATCTTTGGTATTACTTAAAGAAAAATTTACGAAAATTGCATCACTATGACACAATTATAATTTTTGTTTTCAACAAAATCTTTCACCATCGCAAAATTTACATGCATACATTTCATATTCATATTCGCTATTTTAAAGATATTTTAACGTGCAATAGATTATTAATAAATGTATTCCCAAGCTTGATGTCACGTTTGCCAGTTACAATTTTGCATAACATTCGCACTCTTGACTTGGGCTTCTAGTCTGAGTGCTGGTGAAATCCAGAAATTTACTTTTAGATGCATCCACAGTAAAATATTTAGTTTTAAGAAAGATAATACTCATTTCATTTTTACTATGATGTCATTTTCATTTACTGAAGCCTTCTGAGATTAGCATCTCAATTTCAGTATCTGCAAAATTTAAAAAATAAATACATTTTTAAAAAATCGTGACGTCATTTTCTGTTCAAAAGTTTAAAAAAGTTATTGCTAATTATAATACAAAAATGGCATCCGTAATGATATGGTAATTTCCATTTTTCCCACTCGCTTCAATGATGGAAGTAACCAGATTGCCACCATTTTAAAGAAATTTCATAAAAAGCTTTTGAAATTAAAAATAAAATATAAAAATGGGAATAAATTTAAAAATAGCTAGTATGGGCACATCTACAAATGAACATCTTTCGTTAAAAAAAATAATTATCAAAATTGGTTCAGTAGAAAGCTCAGGGCTGATGACTAAAAAAATAGCCTAGTCTTTTAAATATATAATTATTTACGTATTTGCATGTATTAATTTTTTTTTTTTTTTTTATAGAGTTACACATTTCTATTAATTTCATTACACTGCCTTGATAAGAATTCAAGATATTTTAAATAAAAAAAAAATTGTTGCAAACAAATTTAAAAGATTCATTTTACTATTAAATTTAAATTGTTATACATATATCTATGCGTGTTCTGTGTAGAATTTTCTAGTTAATTTAATCTAGTTAATTTTTCATTAATGTATTAATCCAATAATATATATAATGTATAAACACATAAGAAGTGCAGCAAAGAATGCTAAATGTGTATGTGTATTCCAACTGATTAACATTCACTAATGTTATCTTTTTCATATAGACTGCAAGTTTCTTTATTTTTACATTCTTGCCACAATCCCCATCATTTCATCTCTACATTATTTGCATATTGCTATTATACCTTCTCCAGAAACATTTTTTTTTTCTGTAAAATGAAGCCACACTGGATCTTTCTTTCTGACAGCCATTTTTCTTATGTGTCCAAATCCAAAAGCTCTCTGTAACTGTACCTAGTATTAGTAAATGACATTATTGTTTCAACTTGTGATTCACGCCATTTTTTCAATCTGTTTTGCTAATCTTATTGACAAACTTATTTGTTTAATATTAAGTTGTTATAATATTATATATTTATTTATTAAAGTTCTTTAAAAACTTTTTTACTTCTTTAAAAAAAAAAAAAAAAAAAAAAAAAAGAGATTATTAAATCATGTAATTTAATTATATTTTTCAATTTGTAATTCTTAAAATCCTTGAAAAATTGTTACTTTACTTATCACATTAAAAAATTATTACTTTTTTTCTTATATCGTTACAGAATACATCGCTATTTCCTCATGAAATTGTGTCCTTTTTATGTGTGTTCGTAATTATATAAATACGTAGCACCTATAGTCATCGTCTGGTCCATCCGTCTATCTACATATAGCAATGCAAAAAAAAAAAAACTGTCCAACTGAATCGTTTGAAATTTAATATATATAATCATTGCAGAATTTTGTTGAGTCATTTCATATTTTAGGAAAATCGAATCAAAACTTAAAAAGATATTAATAAAAGTTTTCTTCATCCTGTCATACATAATTAATTCAATTATATCCCATGATAGGTAATAATTCTTGGTTGCCATGATGATTATGTCATATTTAAGATGGAGTTATATTATTTCTGTATTACTGAATTTAATATATATATATATATAATCATAGTAAATTTTGTATTCATGCATTTTTACATAAGAGTGCAACAGCTATTGCACCAAGATCTGAATATTTGTGAAACTAGTTATTGTACAAATGCACTTCATTTGCCACGTTTGACGTACAAAAGTTTGATTTTCTGTCGGTAGGGAGAGAGTTTACCACAATTTAGAAGAGGTTCCATGGCAATAAATGTACTGGTCATTTTGAAAGACACTTGTATCTCATAATCTACCAGACCTAAAAACTTGAAAATTGTGCGCCCAGACACACACACACACACACAAAAAATTATCTTTCAGAATTTATAAAATTTTTTTGAAAATTCCATCTGAAGGCAAAAAAATCCATTAAAAATCAATTTATATAAACTCATTCATTGCCAGACAATGTTAAAAGCAGGACATCTGGTAAAACCACACATGATTGTTTGACTAGGATTGTTTTTTGGTGTATAAAATTTTTACAAATGATGAGAATATTTGTTTTACTCAATATTCAATTTCTGAAATAGTTCACAACAAATAAAGGTTCCAATTCTAAGCTTTAAAAATAAGAAATGAAAAATCAGTGAAAATTACACTCATATAGACACAATCATATTAATTTTTTTCCTTTGTTTTCTAAATGTAAAAATACATTTCAAGCTAAGCACAACGTCAACAGCGCAAATTTTTTAAACATTCTTCATATGCATATTTTTATGCTTAACCACAGCATAGTGAAATAAAAATATATTTTCTATTTAATTGTAATGAAACAAAGTAAAACTCATAATGAATACAGATAAAATAAAACCAATGGATAATATTCTCATGATGTCACAATAAATATGATTTTTTATTCGCTTATAAAAATAAAGTACACATGCATAATTTTCTTTTACCGAAAATATATTTCAAATGAAAAAATATGTCCAAAAAGTCACCTGTCTGAATATTTTTTATTATTTCTTTTCATCTGAAACAGTAGAAGACCAATTTGAAAAAAGTTCATAAAAAACTTTTAAAATGAAAATATAAAATGGGAATACTTTAAAAAATGTCTGGTGCAGGAACATCTACAAATGCGCAGATATTATTAATATATATATATATATATATATATATATATATATATATATATATAATAATAAATTTGAAATCACAAATATATGAAGAAATTGATAAAGTTCTAAAGATGATTTAGAAATGAACATATGAAAACAGTATGTAAAATAAGAAACTATGAATGACTCACAGAATCATCAGAATATATATAGTAGCAATAGCAAAATCGGTTCAGTAGAAAGCTCAGGGCAGATGATTAAAAAACAGTCTTGTGTTATAAATATATAGATGGTACGGTTCACCATGGATTGGTTACCTACACTTTCCTGCACTTTGATTTTATGTAAGTAGATTCCTGAAGATAGATAAATGTGCATTTGAACTAAAATGCAGCATTTTAATTGTATCAAAATTAAAATCCTTTTTCTTTTTGAAAATGATTGTGACCAATTCTCCTCTATTTCTATTACGATATCCAAATAGTTAACTAATTTTGGGCTGCTTGATGCTCTTTTCAGGCTCAGACTATTTGGATAATAATTTAAACTGTAATTCACCAAGGAATCCTTGACTTTTATCACTAGAACATCATTCATGTATTTTTAATTTATAAAGTTTTTATTTAAAGTAGCACCTGTTTCATATGTATATAAATACAGTGGAACTTCCTTCTAACAAAGTCCCTATTTAACAGAATTTTCTACTAATGAAATTTTCTGCTGAACCTTGACTTTGAAATCAATCTCCTTATTACAGAAAAAATATATAACAATATTTTATTTTACTTTCGTGCATGCACAGTTTTCAAATGGAGAGGTTGCTTTTGCGATAAATGTATGAATTTTTTTTGGCAGATTGTGGAAAAATTAAATTATTTATTTAGTCATTTCCATTCTTCTTGGTTCTAAACAAAACAATTTTTTTTTTCACTCTAAAGGAGACGCTTGCTGTCGCCACTCTCTTACACAGAAACTCTGGTGCTGACAATGGGGGGAAATAAAAATCCCCCTTTTACATTCAATCATCAAAAGATGCAGTTGACACAATGCTGAAAGATGCATTGAAAAAAATATATATATACTGTAAAATCTCGCTAGACCCCCTCCTAAACACCAAACATAATGAAAAATTTTAATCAGAGGGGGTAAAATCTTAATCTTAATTAAACGGGATTTTTCTACGAAATTTGCGAGATTTTTTTTTTTTTTTTTTTCAGGATATTTGACAAAATTTGTTGAGTTTTTTCACGTATTTAACAAAATTTCTGCGTTTTAGCGATCTTTTGATGAAAATCATGTTTTTCTGCGATCCTTTGACCGAATTCGTGGTTTTTTGCAATCCTTTTACGATATGTGCATTTTTTAAATGCGATTCTTTGACAAAATTCACTTTTTTTTTTTTTTTTGCGATCCTTTGATGAAATTTACAGGTTTTTTTTTCCCCCGATTGTTTGTTGAAATGTGCGTGTTTGTTTTTTTCCCTCCGGGATCCTTTTATAGAATGTCCAGTTTTTTTTTTCGCATTTCTTTGACGGAATTTGCATTTTTTCCGTGACCTTTTTACTAAATTCGCATTTTTTATGCAATCTTTTGACAAAATTCGTGTTTTTTGCACAATCTTTTGTCAAAATTCGCGTTTTTTCGTGATCCTCAGACGATAAGTGTTTTTTTTTTTTTTTTTTTCTATCCTTTGTCGAAATTCAAGTGTTTTTACTACGATCTTTTGACGAAATTCACATTTTCCCACGATCCTTTGACCTAAGTTGCTTTTTTTTTCGCGATCCTTTGACGAAATTTGCATTTTTTCAGTGATTTTTTTAGCGTAATTTGTATTTTTTCAGCTATCCTTTGACTGCATTTTTTTAGACCTGACTAATTCGTGTTTTTTTTTTGTGCAATCTTCTGATGACATTTGTGTTTTTTCGCGATCTTTCAATGAAATTCATGTTTTTTCCACCATCCTTCAACAAAATTTGCTTTTTTTTTTTTTTTTTTTTTGTGTGTGTGTGTGTGTGTGTGATTCTTTGAAGTAATTTGCATTTTTTTTCAGTGATCTTTTGACATAATTTGTGCTTTTCAGCAATCCTTTGATGCAAGTCTCATTCTTTCAGCGATCCTTTAATGAAATTCGTGTTTTTTCCACGATCCTATGATGAAACTGGTGACTTTTTCTGCGAACGATTGACAAAATTGATTTTTTTGAAGACCATTTGTCCGAAATTTGCAACATTTTTTTTATGTCCGAATTTTCGGACTGATGTCCGATTATTAAAAATTTTCTGAACTGAACGCTTAATTTTTCGGAAAATTCAAAGCAGATCATTCCTGGGCTGTGGATATCATGGTTTAGAATTGGCACACCTTTCTGATGTGGCAAAAAATACTTGGAGATAAAATACATGGCATTGATTTTGACATATAGGGTGGAATTTTTTGAGGGTTTAGGGGGTGCTTTCTCAGGATTTTTTTGTAATTGGCATTTGATCAGGAGGTGCAGATTAACAGGATATTATGGCATATCAGTTAGAATCAGACAGTTGCCATTCTGACCTTCATCTACCATGATAACAAATGTAAGTTTACTAATTCTGGGAGAAATCATTACACAAAAGGTTTATACATTCCACATTGTGGCAGGTCCGAGTCTGTGTAATTCCTACTTTATACATGTTTCTTGCCTCTGTTGTGTATGTTAACTCATTCAAAATGTCAAAAAGAAAGTGTTTGTGTCTTTCAGATAAATTAAGTCTTTTAGATGCTGTTGATAAAGGAATGAAAAAGAAAGATTGGCTATTAAAGTATAGCAGCAAGCAGTGTCTCAACCATTTAAAAAAATTTGTATGCAATCACAGAAAGGTGTAGTTAGTAAAAATGTGGATAGGAAAATATTTAAGCAGTGTATGCATGAAGACGTTGATAACACCATTTTAAAATGGGTAAGAGTGATTAGGGATAAAAATCTGCCAGTCTCTGGCCCAGTGATCCAACAAAAAGCCTTGTATTTTGCTAAAGAATTAGGACACTCAGATTTTGAAACTGGCGTCAGGTGGTTGGTTAAATTTAAAGAGAGACACAATATTAGTATAAAACCATATCAGGAGAAACTGCAGATATTTCAGAAGAGGTGTGTGAAAAATGGAAAAAAGAAGCTTAAAAATTTTTGGAAGAATATCCTGCAAAAGCCATCTTCAATGCAGATGAAACATGGCTTTTTTAAAAATATTTTTACCTAATAAAACTTTAACTTTTAAAGATGACAAGTGCTTCGGGAGAAAACATAGCAAGGAAAGAGCAACTGTTTTGTTATGTGTGAACATTACTGTCGATGAAAAATATTAAACCACTAGTGATCTCGAAATGTAAAAACCCCAGATTCTTCAAAGGTAGAAAATCTTTAGAGATAGCCTATGATATCAGTAAGAAGTCATGGATGACTTTAGACATTTTTGTAAATTCTTTATTAAAATGAGAGAATCAATTAAAAGAACAATGTCACAAAATTGCATTGCTGATAGACAACTGCCTTGCACATCCATGAGACTGTGATTCAAAATGCAAATTGAAGAACATCAAAGTTATTTTTCTTTCTGCCCATACAATTTCTAAACTTCAGCCATTAAACCAAGGAATAATAAAAAGTCAAGTACATTATCGAAAAAGAATCTTACAAAAAGTTATTCTGCCTCTAGAAAAAAGGCAATGTAATGAAATGAAAACATTAGTTTGAGAACCTGTATGTCAGAGCTAATGAAAACTTGTGAATGTGATGTGATTTCATCGACTGTACACAATTGTTTTGTGAAGGCCGGCTTCAGAACTGATACTAAATTAGATGTTTCTGAATCCAATTCCTGTTTGTCAGATCTAAAGGATAAAAGGCTGCAACTGAAAGAAATGGAAGGTCTTAAAAAAGGTGCTGGACTCTCTAACTTTCTCAATGTTGATGAAGACTGTGACAACTGAACATTCTACTGATGATGACATAGTGCAAAGTGTAATTAAATGTATTGAAGAAACTACTGTAAACAATGAAGATGATAATGAGGAAGAAATTGGAAGACCTTCAAAAGAAGAAATGATAAAAGCCTACGATACAATAAAGTGGTCTGTGTGTGTGTGTGGGGGGGGGGGGGGGAGGTAGTATTCCAGTTTCATTAAAATGCTACAGATGAATTGTTCAAATACTTACAAAAATGCAAAAATTTACATGAACAGTGTATTTTTTATAAGAAAGGTACAAAGTAATATTACAGACTCTTTTTAAAAGTTAAGGATTTTGAATACTCAGAAAAAAGAGAAAAGATACGCTACGCTTCAGTTTTTGTTTACCTCTCTTTATTATGTGTTGTTTTTTTTTTTTGTTTTTTTTACATTATTCTAATTAAATTTTGCTCATATGCCTACATTGCATTAAAAAAAGTTACTGCCCGAATGAAAATACATTTTTCCAATATTTCAATTTTATGAGCATTTTTCATTTTATGCATGTGTATTTTATTATACAGATTTCATGGATTTAAGTTGATTTCTATTTAATGAATTTTCTTCATAATCAAGTGTTTAAGTGTAACTATGAGACTTCATTAAATGGAAGTTTCACTGTAAATATCAGCTAGGGTGGAAATAAATCTCTTTATTAGTATACTTTTAATCTGTTTGTAAATCAGTTTTCCATCATATAAATAATTCTCTTTAACTACAAAGCTGAAAAGATTAGTGAACTGTTCAAAGCTTATACCTGTAACATTAAACTCTAAAAAAAAAAAAAAAAAAAATCCATAATTTGTTTCTTTAAATTTTCCAAATCTATACTATTGTAAAGATCTTTAAAGTCATATGTTGGAAATAGTGCTATATTTCTCAATTTTTAAAATTTTTTCTATTATTTTAATTTGAAACTATTTTAATTATACATGTAGATTTTTTAAAAAAACTTTTTCAAATATTTTAGTTAATGCAGTAGAACCTCGATTATCCGAAGTAATTGGGACTGACCATCTTTCGGAGAATTGAAATTTTCGGATAATGGAGAAAGCTTCAATTTTAAGATTAAAAAGAAATATATGCAATATTTCTTGTTATGGTAATAAGTGCTTAATAAAAATAAAGCAATAGCAAAATAGAAACAAGAATAAATTACCTGAATTTTAATTTTGAAATTAAGTACCTTTTACAAATATCACAAAGGTTTGAAAAAATGTTTTGTTTGTCACAGTTTCGATTGCCTTTGCTTTGAAGCTCTATCACAGGGTTTTTTAATATTATTAGTTCACCAGTATCACAGTCTTTCTGCTTACCGGCCATGCCAAACCTTTTTCAAAACATTCAAAAGCTTCAGAATTGCTAATTTGTTCATTTTCTTCATTCCAGTCTACAGCTTACGGGAGCTCAAGTTAAATTCAAAGGAACTCTAAGAAAGGATATAGAAAATATTTATATATACTCTTAGTTTGGAAAGGACCGCTTGCACACAAGCAATATGATGATTAAAAAAAGAAGAAAACTTTCAAAATGGATTTTGCACACAAGGAATGTGATATTTAAAAATGAATTTCGGTTAACCGAGAGTTTTGGTTAAAAGAGTTTCGGATAAAAGAAGCTCTACTGTATATCCAAAAACTTTTTATTTGCTGTAATATATATGAGGACGTGAGTTTCAAAATTTGCCTTATCCAGACAATCAAATTTTGGAAAATCATGACAAAGTGCATTGTAACCAACATTTTACAATGCCATAAATACATGATAAAACTAGCTTTTTTGCAGATTGTAGTGTTTAAAGTCATGGAAAAGTCAGGGATTTTTTTTAAATGCACTATCATGCGTCAACATTCTCCTGAGTTCACGGTGGCCCCGCAAAAAAGTTCCGATTTTCCCCTTAAAAGGAGAATTTTTGCTATATTCACTTTTTTAACATAAAGATGAAGCTATACAAATTTGTCACCAAATAGTTGGTACTTAAGCGAAAGAAATGTTGAGCCTTGTTACGGTTTCTAGGATGAGATATCATGAATAATTATATAAGAAAAAGAATGAAAATTATGAAACAAGACAAGATAAAAGAAAGCTGTAGCTGAAGTTAAAATGTTAAAAGACAAAAAAATTGAAACTTTTACACAACAAACTGCTTCTGAAACAACACAAATAAATGACACATGATAGTAGAAGTCTAAAAAAAGTTAAATTTCTAATATGCGTAAATTCAGTTATGTAAATAAAAAGTTACTTTGAATCCATCTGAGCTGTATTTTAGTTTTGCTTGTTATATATATATATATATATATATATATTGTAAATGTCGAATGATATAGATTTTTAGTTTCAATTTTATATGTTATTTTAATTTTCAGATGTAAGTTTAATCATTAAGATCTTGAATTGTAATTCGTATTTCTAAAAATGTCGTGAATTTTGGTCAGGGAATTGTAGGAAATATGACCTGGAAAAGTCAGGGAATTTTGTTATTCAAATAGAGCAGGCATGTCAAACACGTGGCCTGCCGAGCAATTGTGAGTGGCCCGCCAACCCTCTGGCATTATTTGTAAGTTTTATTTAGTTACACAAATATTCACACACAAAATGGAAAAAAAAACAGTATGGGGTTTCTGAAAAAATATTTTCCGGTTTATATTTTGCTGTTAATTTAAAACTTGATTCATCATAAATTATTTATTGTACGTAGTATTAAGAATCTCACTTATTTAGCAATAATGTTTAATAAATCACACAGTTTATAAATGAGCTTCGAATCTTTTTTTTTTTTTTTTTTTTTTTTGGCAGGCAGATTGTTTTTTGCCTAGACATAATGGGATTCTGATTCGCCCATTGATACATCGGCAAAATATCTTCAAGTTGGCTGGGGTGCCTGCCTATTAAAGTCAAGGGAAAAATTAACTTTGTACTCCGTGTCATTTTCCCTATCCAAATAATTTCCGATTATTTAGTTTAGACTACCGGTGAAGAACTTACTTAAGATATATATATATATATTGTAATAAATTCAGATTATTGAAAGCTATAATAAAATTAAAGCTCCCGAAAATAGATCAGCTGGTATTTTAAAACAGAGCGTTTTATCTTTCACACTCATACTTTAATATTCTCGTCAAAAGTTTCAAAACATGTATTAAAAGTTGAAAGTCATTTGAGATTTAATAATGGGGAAAATGTTATGATCATTAGGGAAATTTTGAGGAAATATTTGAATGACAAGATTATTATCACCGGTCAAATGTTACCCTAAGAATTTGCACTGCAGCGGTAAAATGTATTAGCTGCTTACTCTTTATTGAATCCAGTCTATTATTTTTAGTGCATTTTCTATAATGAAACGTATAGTATTTTCTTAAAATAACTGCTGATTTTCAAAAATAAGATCGACATTTTTTATCAATATGAGTAAAAATCGATCAAACGAAGAGCATCGAAGATTTCAAGAAAGATGGGAATTGCAATATTTTTCCATTCAAAACAAAAACAAAGTTTTGTGTTTAATATGCAGAAACACTATTGCAGTTTGGAAAGAGTATAATGTTAAAAGACATTATGACACCAACCATAAAGTAAATTATGAAAAATATATTGGCAAACTTAGGGAAGATAAATTGTCAGAATTAAAATTGAAACTTCAAAACCAACAAAGTACATTTACTAAGCCAAATGAGGATAATATAGCAGCTGTAAAAACAAGTTATTTATTAGCACATTTAATTGCAAGCAAGTCAAAACCATTCACAGAAGGGGAATTTGTTCATGAATGCATACTTAAAGCAGTGGAAATGATGTGTCCGGAACAAATAAAAAAATTCAAAAATATTAGTTTAACGTGAAATACAGTTGCAAACCGAATTGATGATATAGCTGGTAATTTAAGAAAACAACTAAAATCTCTAATCACAACATTTGAAACCTATTCCATCCAAATTGACGAAAGTACGGATGTGCGGGATACTGCTCAATTGGCAATTTTTATTTGTGGATGTGAATTGAATTTAAAAGTAAGTGAAGAGCTTCTAGAGATTATACCAATGCATGATACCACCACTGGAAAAGATATTTTCAACTCGCTTATGAAAGGACTGAATGAATACAATTTGTCTTTAAAAAAGCTTGTTTCCATTGCAACTGATGGTGCTCCTGCCATGACTGGTGTCATTAAAGGAGCAGTTACAAAACTAAAAGAGGAATGCAAGCAACAAGGAAATACATATTTCTATCATTTCCATTGCATTATTCATCAGCAAACGTTGTGTTCAAAAGTTTTAAACATTGGGAACGTGCTTAAAAATGTTAGCAAAATAGTCAATTATATTCATTCACATGGACTGAACCACCACCAATTCAGTACATTTCTTGAAGATGTAGGTAGTGAATGTACCGACATACTTTATTACACTGAAATTCGGTGGCTTTCGAGTTATAAAGTTTTAAAGCGATTCTTCGAATTGCTGGATGAAATCACTATTTTTCTGGAATCGAAAAATTATGAATGCACAATATTAAAAGATCAACAATGGGTAAAGGATCTCGCTTTTTCAGTTGACATTACAAATCACCTCAGTCAATTTAATCTTAAACTTCAAGGTAAACTTCACCTTGTTACCACTTTATATGATAATATTAATGTATTCAGGCGAAAGTTAGTTCTTTGGGAAAAACAAATTCAAAAAGAAAATTTATCTCATTTTGAATGCTGCCAGGAATTACTTAAAAAATCGCCAGAAATTAAGTTTTCATAATACAATAATCAGATTAAGTTGTTACAAAATGAATTCGAAAGGAGATTTTTAGATTTAAAAAAAATGTGAAAGTGAATTCCTTCTATTTACTTCTCCTTTTTCAATTGATGTTGAAACTGTTGATGAGAATTTACAGATGGAGTTAATCGAAATTCAGTGTGATACTATCTTAAAACAAAAATATATAGACGTAAGAATACCAGATTTCTATAATTATTTATCAGCTGACCGATTTCCCAATATGTTATGCACAGTAAGACGTATTTTGGCTATGTTTGGAAGCACATATTTGTGCGAACAATTATTTTCAACTTTAAAAAACAACAAAACTCCTGAAAGATCAAGATTAACTGATCAGCATTTACAATCAATTTTAAAAATAGCAACAGCCCAGCAAATTGAACCAAATTTTGAAGATTTGGTTAAAGAAAAACATTGTCAAGTTTCTTCAAAAAAGTAATACTATAGTTTTATTTAAATAATTAGATTAAAACTCATAAAGTATGAGTTTGGATTTCCCATTTTTACTGCTATTGGAGATTATTAAGCACCAGATATGTCACCCTTGCGTCATACCATGCCAGTTATTAATATGTAAGAAAACATTTCCTTTTGCACGGTATTTGTATTTTGTTGCTATTTAAAAATTGCTTTCCCTATTTTATGTTCGTGTTATAATATAAATGTTTTATTTTTCTATGTTTAATATATTTTACCTTGTAGTTTTTTAATCTCAAACTTTTTAGGTTTCAATAATTGCCTGTTAATTTATTTTTCAAACAGTAAGTTATATCTCTGACAACATCGATTTTGCGGAAAAGTTACATCTAAGCGTAAAAATTCTACCCAATTCATTGCGGAATTAAAGCTTGGCAAACGCGACTAGGAAAGCACTCAAATGCCAAATATTCAAAAATACCATTGCTAAGAATTTTTTTAAATCATTTCATTGATTAAAAAAACAGCAGAAATAGCAAAGGCATAAAATGAAAATATATTTTTAAAATTCATAATTTTATTTAGATTTCATGGAAATATATAGAATTTTCAAAATTCATATCGTTATTAAGATTTTATTGTTAGATGTTTGTCGCTGTCTTAATTTTTCGTATATCATAAATTTGTTGTTTATAAAGTTTATCCAAATGGTGCCTTGTATAAATTACTATTTTATTGTGACTAATAGTGAGCATTTTAAGGTAGCAGTTTTAATTATTATTACATATTATTTTTATTTGTTTAGAATTAGTTATTTGTATCTTGAAAGTGTTGAATCATTCTGATATCTACCCGGACATTGAAAATTTTGCATTACCTTAATTTTTCAGTAATCCAAAAGGTTCTTTCTTGCGAACCTTGTGCTGTATTGTGAAAACAAATGAGTAGCATTTTGCCATATAACTTTTTTTTTTTCCTCATTATTTGGATTTGTTTTAAGGGTATGATATTTGGTTTCTTGTTATTTTGATTATCGTATTATTTTCAGTTGCATTATTATTATTATTATATTATTATTATCATGGAATGAGAGTTTAATAAGTTTTTTGAATTGTAAAAAATTAGTTTGACTAAATTTATTAAATATAAAAGCATTGAATTTTTTTTGTTATTCTCTTATCATAAAACTTAAAGTATAAGAAAAATTGTTTTATTGGCAAGTTTTATTTTCACTCCTCAGTGGTTTAAATTTTAAAAATACTTAATTTTTATTTCAAAAGATATATTTTTCTTGTGCATCAATATAATCTACAGATGAAGCAGATTTCTAATGTATTCAACTGGCAATGTCTCTAATTTTTCTGGCATTTTTCTTTGACTGTAATAGGAGTTCAGGCCCCTTTTCCACCTATAGGTGTTCTTTTCTTCCTCATGGAGGAATATGCAAAATATATCTTTTAAAATTAAAATAAGCACGTTATTATAAGTAATACATAATGTATCTCGAATGAAAAACACACATTTTTTTTGCTCGCGAATAAGCTAGTATTAAAAATAAGAAAATATTCTACCTCATCTAATATTTAATAATAAATATGCATTTATGTTGAATAATTTTCCATAACCAGAATAATCTATAAATTGTAAAAATAAATATATTTTTTAACTGAATAAAAACTGCTGGATCTTTTTTGTATTATCGGGCAATTTTATCATAAATCTAACATCATTTTTTCCTTAATGTTTTATTTAAAAAAACTCTCGGTTGTACTTTGAATTGCTTTGTACAGTGTGACAAAAACCTTTTTTTTTCATTCATTTTTTTTTTTTTTTTTTTTTTTTAATATGATGTAATATGGCCCGCGGCCTTATAGATACCATCGTATTTGGCCCACGTTGGTAATCGAGTTTGGCATGCCTGAAATAGAGTATGAACCCAGATATATATGTATATATATAATAATAATAATAATAATAAAATTGAAATCACAAATATATGAATAAATTGGTAAAATTCTAAAGATGAATTAGAAATGAACATAGGAAACCAGAATGTAAAATGAGAAACTATGAATAACTCACAGAATCTTCAGAGGAGCTTGTGAGTTCATTCATAGAAGATGCATTATTTCATCCAATTTTGTCAGCATTAAGCCTAAAATGACAAAATTTAGCTCCTTATAATGCAAAAATAACAGAAAATAGATAATAAAAATCCAAGAGATCTAAAAAAGATACACCTCACACAGGATATTAAAAATGAATAGAGAAAAATACCTAAATTACATACTAGGAAGCATAACTGCAGCATGACTGGATGGTAAAACAGAGTTAGGACTATTTTAACATGTGGGCCTACAGTTGATGATCTGACTGAAACCCATAACTTTGCTGCCATCTGGTGTGAGAAAGGAAAAAATGTAAATTGGAACTGGATGATTAACAATAATGTTTGGTGCTGCCATCTTTACTAAAAAAAAATGAAATTGATTGAAAAATGACTTAGATTAACATTTAGTTGAAGTAGAATGAAAAAATAGCAATAAACGTGATAATACTGAGTAAATATAAAATTAATATAAAGAATAGAAATAAATTAATAAAAAATAAAGAATTATATAAAAATAAATAAATAGAAGGGCAATTGATTAAATTAACTAATTTAAAGACAAAATATTATAATATAAAAAATGAGAATATAAATAACATTTTAAAAAACAGTGAGGAATATTTTGAGATAGTAAAATATAGCCTTGTATTATGTAACTAAATGTGAAAATTTAAAAAACAATGAGGAATATTGAGATAGTGAAATATATCCTTGTATTATGAAGCAATATGTGAAAATTGTTGAGAAATTTATCATGTTAAATACATGATACCCCGTGTTTTTTTATTTAATTTTTTTTTTTTTAATATATCCATACAATATATAAGCAAATATACATACATATAAACATATAAGGTTTTAAACTTTTTTTAGCATTCCTGACCTCAACCCTCCGTAATGGTATTTTTATGTTGTTTTTTTTGTTTTGTTTTTTTAATAGTGTATAATGTATGGGAAAAAACACATACACTCACACACATACCTTTTTATTTTTTATTATTATATATAAATCTACATATACATATATGATATATATATATAATTTTTTGTTGTGTATGTTTTTATAATTTTTTCAGCAATCCACAACCCACCCTCCATAATAGTGTTTTAATATAATTTAAAGCTTATTTTCTGTTAAAAATGATTAAATATAATCTTTACGTTATTAAATATGATAACACTTTTTATGTTGCAGAAGGATCAAAAAGTAACATTGCTGCAAAATTTCAAAATGCTCTCAATCTCCATTTTTTACCACCCATTGGCGTGTTTTGGGACATTGAAAACTGCCAAGTACCAAAAGGAAAATCAGCCATTGCTCTTGTACAGAATATTCGTGAGAAATTTTTTGAAAATCACAGAGAAGCTGAGTTTATGTGTGTGTGTGACATAAATAAAGAAAGAAAAGCAGTGATCCAAGAATTAATACTTGCTCAGGTAAATTAAAATTATCTCATTGCGTGACATTTTGATACAATGTGTGGTAGGGATGGGCATTATTTAACGTATTAGGATAAAAAACACTGTTACTATGCTGGAACCTAATACTGCATTATATGTTACTGAAAAGTCACTGTTAATTAAATAACATATGATTTTAAATGGCAAGCGTTTTCATTCATTTTTCTTAATCAAGAATTCAGCTTTGTGCCTCTAAAATAGAATAATATTCATTAAAAACGTCCTCAATCATTTCATTTGAGATGTGCACCCCTAATTTAGCCATATCTTCACTCTCTAGTTGTGGGCAACTCTGTTACATGTGTAGCGCTAAAAAATTATTTTGCATTTCATCAATCCCTAATGCATGGATAGTAACAACTTGTAGTGCTAATTAAACGCTTTTTCGGCATGATGCCTTGTGCTAGGTCACCACCATCACATATTGTCTGCCGAAAAGTAGAGCATAAACGAAATACTGAAACAAATAGTAGATTAGAAAAAATCTGAAATTTTGTAAGAAAAAAGCTCATGCTTGACATGTTTTGTACCCATGAATCTTATATGTATATGTATATATATTGTAATTGTTTTCATTTAGCATTTCCATAACAAAAAGTCAAGTTTGACTTTATAAAATCCAACAACGTTTTGTCTACTTTTTGATCTCAGCAATTATTTTTCCAACTGAGAATATATTTTCGTGTTTGTTTTTTATTGTTTTGCTTGTAATTTTCAATGAGTTACTTTAATTATATGAATGTTGAAATATTCTGCTAGTAAGGTTTCAGCAAAAATTATTGATAATTATTCATTTCTGCACTTAAAGTGTTTATTTAATGCTCATTATTTTTTATTATAGTCAAATCTGACAAATTATTTTAGCTTCTGAGCAATTCTTCATAACATTTTTGAGTCCGACTTGTGATGACTGATAAATTTTTTGAAATATCAAATTCCTTTGGTGGGGAGGGACAAAAATTATCTCATGGTCACCGTAACACCCCCCCCCCTCTCTCTCTCTCTAGCCACCCCCATGTCATCACTAGATATGTTACCAATGGATGCTTAAATTCAAAGGCCTTTAAACAATTCGAAGTATCATATCCAGGGATGTAGTAGAGGGTATACAGTGGTATATGCCATATACTTTCTGGATTTTTGTAAGGAACACCGTATACCTTCTGTTTCTCAAAAAAGCTATAGTATATACGCTGTAGGGTATACCCTCTGTTTAGAGCGTATACCATCTGCTTAGAGCGTATGCCGTCTGCTTTTTACTTTCTTCTATCTTCAATAGAAGAAAGTATTGTAATCGAAATTTTTTACGACTTCCGGTTTTCGACGGATTTGCATGTTTTAGGGGTCAGAGATTCCAAAAAACATGTTTATAGAAAATGTCTGTCTGTCTGTGTGTCCGTCTGTCTGTCGCCATTGTACCATCAAAAAGTGTATGAAGTTATGTATAGAATTAAACCTAAATTTTATTATAAGTTTTTGGCTATGGCAAGCAGGTCCTCCCGGAATTTGGAAAAATTTCACCGGTAGGGGGCGCTGATATAATAATTTTTGTGCGATTTTGAATATTGTACTATCCAAAAGTGTATGGAGTTATGCATAGAATTGAACCAAATTTTTAGTTTAAGTTTTTGGATATAACAAGCAGGTCCTCCCTGAATTTGGAAAAAATTCGCCGGTAGGGGGCGCTGTAAATGCGTTTTTTGTGCGATTTTGAATATTGTACCATCGAAAAGTGTATGAAGTTATGCATAGAATTGAACCAAATTTTTATTTTAAGTTTTTGGCTATGGCAAGCAGGTCCTCCCTGAATTTGGAAAACATTCGCCGGTAGGGGGCGCTGTAATAGCGATTTTTGTGCGATTTTGAATATTGTACCGTCCAAAAGTGTATGTAGTTATGCATAGAATTAAACCAAATTTTTATTTTAAGTTTTTGGCTATGGCAAGCAGGTCCTCCCTGAATTTGGAAAAAAATCGCCGGTAGGGGGCGCTGTAATAGCGATTTTTGTGCGATTTTGAATATTGCACCATCGAAAAGTGTATGAAGTTATGCATAGAATTGAACCAAAAAAAAAATTTTAAGTTCTTGGCTATGGCAAGGAGGTCCTCCCTTAATTTGTAAAAAAATCGCTCGTAGAGGGCGCTGTAATAGCGATTTTTGTACAATTTTTGTGCCATTTTGAATATTGTACCGCCGAAAAGTGTATGAAGTTATGCATAGAATTGTACCAAATTTTATGTGTTTATTTTTGGTCATGTCACGAAGGTCCTCCCTGAATTTGGAAAAATTCTGCCGGAAGGGGGCACTATAATTCCGATGTCTGTACCATTTTCATTATTGTACCATCGAAAAGTGTATGAAGTTATCCATATAATTGAACCAAATTTTTTGTGCATGTTTCTGGCTATGGCAAACAAGTCCTCCCTGAACTTGAAAAAATTCAGAAAAAAGGGGGCATTATAATTCCGATCTCTGTGCCATTTTCATTATTGTACCATCGAACAGCGTATAAAATTATGCATACAATTGAACCAAAATGTTTGTGCTTGTTTTTGGCTTTGGCCAACAGGTTCTCCTTGAATTTGGAAATATTGCGTGGTAAAGGGGCTCCGTGCTAGCAATTTTTGTATGCTTTTCTTGATTTTTCGTAGTTCTATTGTGCATCGGCGGCTCATGCAGCGGCAGGAACTCGCTTCCTGCTATGCCGGCTATTCGCAAACAGCTGATAACTACAGAATAAGGAAAAATTAATAATTTTAACAAATATCATGATATAGATTAACTCATTTTTAGTCCGTTTAATTGACTTGAGAAGAAATTTAAGATGAAAATCAAAGTTGGTATAGTATTGAACTAATAATATTGAAGTATTAACATGTGTAACTAGGTTTTGAAATACAGTCGAACCCGGTTAAGACGATTACGGTTAATACGCGATCCCGCTTAATACGCGTATTTTTTCCGATCCCTTGAACATCGCCTATAAGGCTAATGCAAAAATATCACGTTTAATACGCGAACGGTTATTACGCGATCCCGCTTAATACGCGATAAATTTTCGGTCCTTTAAGAGAAAAAAATCACGCTTAAGACGCGAATTCATTGGTCAAGATACAAATTCCATCTCTCTTCTCGAGTTTTGCAAATTTAGTGGATTTTTTTTTCTTTTTTTCAGAAAAAAAGCACTGTTTCCGAATAATATTATTTACTTTATTTAACAACAAATTAATTAAGTACAAAATTACTAATCGGAAATAGTGGAAGATATTTCAATAAAACAAAAACCTGCTAAATTAGAAAAAGTCCTTCTGGCCAGTGCCGGGAGGAAGAGGTAGCTTTCATATTCCTTATTTTAAAAAAGCCAACTTATATCATTCAAACACACGAAGCTCAATTTAGTGGAAACCGAATATAGGAGATTCAATACTAATTTTTATCAATATAATGAATGAGATTTTCGCGAAATTAGTCAGCTTTATCCAAGCTGCTTTTCTTTAAAGTAAATTATATTTGGCTGCCAAATTCGGCGATTTCTTAAAGTGCCTGACATTTTAAGACAACACGGTGGATGAGGCTAACCAGTGAACTTGGTCGAGACCTTAGTAACTGCTGTGCACACATGCTCACTCACATCGGAATCGGTTGATATATACGAGTGCTGTCGCATGCAAAAAATCAGATTTTTCAAAATGACACCCACAATAGAAATTGAAACTGCTATATCTGAGCCATTTTTTAAGGTAAAGACAAACAAAAAATGCTCCTGAATCCTTATATCAAGGCCAAATACTTAAGAAAGAAACCTTTTTAAATTTCTAATTTTTTTGCACCTCACTTCAAATATATATATATTTTTTTAATTTAATGGCCGCCATTTTGAAACAAGATGGCTGATAAATCTGGCCAGTGAACTTGGTCGAGGTATTGATGTATACTATCCACATGCCTTCTTACATCGAAATAGGCGAATACATGTGTTATCGCGTGACAAATACAAGATCGTTTCAAAATGTTAGCCATGCTAGAAATTCAAAGTGCTATAATTCAAACATTTTTTAAGATATAAACAAAAGAACAAATTTTCAGAAACAAAAACTGCTCCGGAATCTTTGTATCAAGGCCAAACACATAAAATATCTTTTTCATTTTCCAATTTTTTAATATCTCATTTTAAATTTTAAATTTAATTCATTTTTAAATGGCAACCCTTTTGAAACAAGATGGCGGATGAAGCTGGCCAACGAACTCGGTCGAGACATTGGTATGTACTATGTACAGACCAAGTTACATCCAAATCGGTTCATAAATACGCCTGTTATCGCGTGACAAAAATCCGGTCGTTTTAAAATGTCAGCCACAATAGAAATTCAAAATGCTATTACTCAGCCATTTATTTAGATATAGACGAAACAAAAACTGTTCCGGAATCTTTGTATTAAGGTCAAACACATACAAAAAAAAATCTTATTCATTTTCCAATTTTTTGGTATCTCATTTTAATTTTTTAATTTTTAAAATTTTTTTAAATGGCCGCCATTTTGAAACAAGATGGCGGATGAAGCTTCCCAACGAACTAGGTCGAGATATTTGTATGTACTATGTACACACCAAGGTACATCCAAATCGGCTCATAAATACGCCTTTTATCGCGTGAAAAAATTCAGGACGTTTCAAAATGTCAGCCACGCTAGAAATTCAAAATACTGCAACTCAGCCATTTTTTAAGATATAGACGAAACAAAAACTGCTCCGAAATCTTTGTATAAAGGTAAAATACATAAGAAAAAAATATTTTTCCATTTTTAATTTTTTGGTACCACATTTCAAATTTTAAATTAAAAAAAAAATTAAATGGCCGCCATTTTGAAACAAAATGGCGGATGAAGCTGGCCAACGAACTCGGTCGAGACATTGGTATGTACTATGTACACACCGAATTAAATCAAAATCGGTTCATAAATACGCCTTTTATCGCGTGACAAAATTCAGGACGTTTCAAAATGCCAGCCACGCTAGAAATTCAAAATGCTATAACTCAGCCATTTTTTAAGATATAGACGAAACAAAAACTGCTCCGGAATCTTTGTATAAAGGTCAAATGCATAAGAAAAAAATATTTTTCCATTTTTAATTTTTTGGTACCACATTTCAAATTTTAAATTTTTTAAAAAAATTTAAATGGTCGCCATTTTGAAACAAAACGGCGGATGAAGCTGGCCAACGAACTCGGCCGAGACATTTGTATGTACTATGTGCACACCGAATTACATCGAAATCGGTTCATAATTACGAGAGTTAGAGCGTGACATAAGGTTACGGGGTCTGGGGGTCATGATCGATGAAAATATACCAAAAATTTTTTTAATCGCTTTCCTCCGAATGGCTGCAATAGGAGCTTTTTGTAATGAAAGCTACCTAAAACTGCAATACTTCTTTGATTCCGCCTCCTCACATTTTTTGTCTCTCGCTTCGTGCATGTTTTTACGGTAGTAGAGAGATTCAGGAGATGAATTCAGTCTACGCAGTTACGTCATAAAAATTATTATGGTTAGAGATGACCATGCATGTTGTTAGTGAGGTTTTAAACGTACGTTATATTAGTACTATGTTTTATAATACATATTATGGACAACAAAAATGAATCTCGTAAAGATTAAACTCATACGACTGCGGTTGGATATTTTTTTTTGTTTTCTTTACTGTTTGCTATGCTAACAATATTTTTTTACACAAAAATTAATAAGGATTGTCTTTCCTATATTAAAAAGATGGATAGATTATAATGGTACTCATTATTAGAAGTACTAAATATGATTTTAAAAACTGATAATTTTAAAAAGTGAAAAAAAATTGAACATTCCTATCTTTGTTTTTAAAAAATTACTCTAGTTGAAAAATTATTGTTGTTGTTTAATTTTTGGTTGCAACGTATTAATCGAAAATAAAGCCACGTTGGGATCCATATTTATTTTCCATTATGATTTCAGCCGGTCCTATAAAAACAAACAATGAGTTAAAGTGGAATACAATTAAATTTTAATTTAAATGTACGTAAAAGACACAATAATTGACCATTAACATTTATATGAAAGCTCTAAAGTTTATTTAGACTATTAGATATGTAAATAAGTTCAGTTCCTGCAACATTATACAAATCACGTTTAATACGCGATCCCGCTTAATACGCGAATTTTGTCCACTCCCTTGAAACGCGTCTTAACCGGGTTCCACTGTATTAAGATGTATAAGATAGAAGAAAGTTTTGGGATTGGCACATCCAACTAGTTTTATGACTACACCACTAATCTAATTATATCTCGTTAAGTTTTGGTCGTAGAAGAATGGATTTTTACAATTTTACTTGTTAGAACACAGAGAACATTTTTCTAAATAAAATTTATGGGACCTAGGGACTCTATGAAACTTTTAATCTAGTAACAATTTAAAAAATGTAACTAGTTTGACATAAATTGATTTTCATATCATGAATGGCAACATTTGAGGCATTTTTAACACTTTCCAACAAAGTTGAAAAGTGTTTATGATTTCGGTTTGTCTGTCCGTGCTCTAACTCTCATAAATATACTCAGATTGCTCTGAAATTTTTGGATGTTACTAAGGTTCACCATAGCATGATCCCTATTTCAAATGAAGTTTGTAGCATGTTTAGTTCATTTACAGGGACAGTCAAATGTATTCCGTTGCATTACGGTCAATGGGAAAAAATTGTTTGAAAGAATTTTTAATGATGTTACACGCTATCAAGCATAAAATAATTGCTATGCATTTTTGAAGTGCACTAAAATAAGCATTCTGAAGAATATGTGGTGCAAAGAATATTTGTTATTTCTTTACAGGGCCACGCAAAAGAATTTTGTTACATAATGATATGGGGGAGGGGTTTGTTTGTGGCATATTTTAATTATGTTAAACTACTTCATATATAATGAAATTGATACACCTTACTGAGGTTTACTCTAAGCTATTTTATTCATAATAAGAATCCCGTAGCATTTACAGGGACACACAAAATATTTCAGATACTATATTGTGTCTGAAGTACTGTACATAACTGATGATTGCTGGAAATGCATTTTAAATTATGATATGCGCTTTTATGTTTCACTATATTTATGCATGCTATACGGTGTGTGTAAATGCTATAGTTTGTATACAGGCCTACTCAAAACAATTCGTAAGGGTTCCTTAGTATGAGCGTAAATTGCTTAACGATAGTTTTTAAAGGAGTTATGCATTTTTATGCTGAACTGCATTTAGTTTACTAAGAAATGTTTGTAGAATATAGATAAAATGATATACAGGGTCACACAAAGAATTGGATACATAACCGTCTATCAATGATAATATCTGGAAATGTAATTTCAGTAATTTTAAGAGTGTTTTAGTTTAAATTAAATTTTAGCTAAATAGTGGCGTGTAATAAAGGTACTATTGGCTGTGGACTGTAACTGCTGAAATCATTTTTTTAAATGTTTTATGCGTTTTCTAAAATTTTTACTTATCTTATTTCCCTAAATAACGAAATTTTGTTAAAGCATTCAGGAAGTGTTTCAAAGTATTTAATAATCTATGCTTAACTCATGATTTTTTTTTCTTGTTATAATTGGAATTACACCTCCAAAACTAATGATTTAGTAATTAGCTATAGCTATCAGCCAACAGTATGAAGAAACACTCTGTGTAAAAATAATACACACTTTTGAAAACATGTTTCTAGAAAAATGAAATTTGATAGGAATATTTTCTATTGCTGGAATAATATAAACTAATGCTACTTCAGCCACTATTTGATGAAAAAACACCTTGTGTAATCAGTTGGGATATCCTATTTGTCAACAATACCAAACTTCTTTATAATACTTAACACAAGTAGCTTATATCCTTTTTACAAACAGCAAACATCCACAACTTCATTATCCCCCACCCCATATCAACACGTCATTACTTTCAACTTCCAGTCATACGCAACGCAAGTGTGAGCAAAACTTGTGTATAACTGGTATTTCAGTACTTCCCCCGAAAGCGAGCCCGAATTATTATAACACTTTTAAGTTCACATATGAATCTAACCTCTTACTTGATTATTAACCTCACAAAAGGGAATATTTCATTCTTTTATTCACAAAAGATTTCACACAAACTTGTAGTTTTTCTACACATTCATAACTGGATTATAGAAAGAATGACCAAAGAACATATTTATCTTTTAAATTAAACAAGTCTGATTGTTCGAACAGCAACCATATGATTTCAGAAATTAGATTTATTGGGGAAGAGCCATTAGTTAAATAGTTTTTTTGTTTCTTTGAAATGTTTGGAACATTTCTTACTGCGAGAAAAATATGAAGTGAGCAGGAAAAATTTTAATTTGTTCTTTTCAATGTTTGGATGGGAATAACTCTACACTCGTCAGTGGCTTTTGAAAAGTTCAATTGATGTTTTGTTGTTGTTGTAGAGGCTCAGATTTTTACTTGTAAAGTGGGCAGTATAGTTTAAATTTTAGTCTACAATGCTATTTTCATAAAAATTACGTTCTTTCTTGCATGCTGTGTTTTCTTTAAGGCTGTTTTCAATTGAAATCCAAACTAACCACATTCTGACACAGTAACAATGTTATTTATCCTATTATGCTAAATAATGGCCATACCTATGTTGAAATTAATTTTTAATCATTTCAAAACAGATTGCAGGTAAGTAGATTTTTTTTAAACATAATTCAAAAACTACTTGGTGGCCCAGTCGCAGAAAGTTTTGTAGCTGTCTGCGACAAGCTTTTAAAATTTCATAATCTATCTGCAAATTTTGCATGCCATTTTAATGAATAAATAAAAAATTAAACTAGGAATTTTTTATCATTCTATTTAAAACATGGCAAGCATGATGCATTCTCATTAATTTCTTATAACATTTCATCATGTAACTTCTTGTAGAATTTCTAAAGTGTGAAGGATAAGCAGGACACATAGGCAATAACGATGCTTTTAAAAACCTTCGGAAGCTTCAGAGGCCTCAATCGCGAAAAACGAGTTTTTTCTAAAACCCTTGAATGAAATCTGCAGCCTTTTGAGGAAATTATTTTTTTGTAATTCTTTGGTGAAATTCACGCTTTTTCCATGGCTTTTTGACGAATTTATCGTTTTTTCCGCAATTTTTATACAAAATTTTCGTTTTTCTCGTGATCCCTTGACAAAATTCGAATTTTCTTTTCTGCGTCCTTTTGAGGAAATTATTTTTTTTGTAATTATTCGGTGAAATTCACTTTTATCCATGGCTTTTTGACAAATTTCGCGTTTTTCCCGCAATTTTTGGACAAAATTTGCGGATTTTTTTTTTCTTGCGATCTTTTGACAATATTCGCGTTTTTTCCACACTCCTATGACGAAATTCGTACTTTTCCGGATCCTTTGATAAAATGTGCGTTTTTTCATGATCCTCTGACGTAATTCGCATTTACCGCGATCTTTAGATGAAATTTGCATTGTGTCCGCGATCCTTTGAAGAAATTTTCGTTTTGTTCGCCATGCTTTGACGAAATTTTCGTTTTGTTCGCGATCTTTTGACGAAATTTGCATTTTGTTCGCGATCCTTTAACGAAATTTGCGTTTTGTTCGCGATCCTTTGACAAAATTCGCATTTATTTCACAATACTTTGACGAAATTTGTGTTTGTTTCACGATCCTTTTCCAAAAGTCGCGCTTTTTACGCAATTTTTTTGCCGAAATTCACGTTTTATACGCGATCTTTTGCCAAAATTCGCGCTTTTAACGCGATCTTTTGCCGAAATTCGCGCTTTTTACGCAATCTTTTGCCGAAATTCGCGCTTTTTGCCAAAATTCACGTTTTTACCCGATCTTTTGCCAAAATTCACGCCTTTCACCCGATCTTTTACCGAAATTAAAGCTTTTAACGAGATCTTTTGCTGAAATTCACACTTTTTACGAGATCTTTTGCCGAAATTCACACTTTTTACGAGATCTTTTGCCGAAATTCACACCATTAACGCGATCTTTTGCCGAAATTTGCGCTTTTTAAGCGATCTTTTGCCGGAATTCGTGCTTTTTACGCGATCTTTTGCCAAAATTCACGCTTTTACCCGATCTCTTACCGAAATTAACGCTTTTAACGCGATCTTTTGCTGAAATTCCCACTTTTTATGCAATCTTTTGCCAAAATTCGCGTTTTTTACCCGATCTTTTGCCAAAATTTACGTTTTTTACCCGATCTTTTGCCAAAATTCACGCCTTTAACCCGATCTTTTGCCGAAATTAAAGCTTTTAACGCGATCTTTTGCTGAAATTCACACTTTTTACGCGATCTTTTGCCGAAATTCACGCTATTAACGCGATCTTTTTTCGAAATTCGTGCTATTTATGAGATCTTTTGCCAAAATTCACGATTTTTACCCGATCTTTTGCCGAAATTCACACTTTTACGCGATCTTTTGCCGAAATTAATGCTTTTAACGCGATCTTTTGCAAAAATTCACACTTTTTACGCGCTTTTTTGCCGAAATTCGCGTTTTTTACGCGGGAAAAATTGTCCGAAAGTTGCAGACAATTTTTTAAATTGACTTCATTAGTGCAGACAATAATTGTCCGCAAAAGATTCTTTGTGTCCGCGACTATGTCGCCGTGTAGCGGTGTTTCTGCCACTGGGCTTGGTGGTATGAGTGAGCTGCATTTTGGATTCACACATTTGAAGCTTCTAGAAAAGATTTCTGTTAAAAAAGTTCCTAGGTTACATAAAAAAAAAAAAAAATAACCTATGATTTTTAACATTTTCCAAGATAGTTGAAAAGTATTTATGAATTCAGTTTGCCAGTCTGCCTATCTATTCATGCTCTAACTCACATAAATATATTCAGATTGCCATGTAATGGATATGTGTTATTGAGGTTTACTATCACATGTTTGGTATTGAAAATGAATTGTGTGCCATTTATGGTTAGTGTACAGGTACACTCAAAAGTATCCCATTACCAGGGATGTAGTGGGGGGTATACGCCATATACCTTCTGGATTTTTTTAAGGAACACCGTATACCCTCTGTTTGTCAAGAAAGCTATAGTATATACACTCTAGGGTATACGCTCTGCTTTGAGCTTATACCCTCCGTGTTTTTTACGACTGTGCCACTGCCCATTACATTACAGTCAAAAGGAGAAAATCATATTCAGTGCATTTTAATGGTGTTACACTGTTTCAGACATAATAAAATTGATGTGCATCACTGAGGGGGATGGGCCCCACCTGTAGCCGAGAGGTTCTGCTCTCAAAGCTGGTAGACAGGAGGTGCTGGGTTCAAACCCAATCGTTCGGAGTTTTCCATAGTTTTCCTTGAACTTTGAATTTCCTTGTGTAAATACGTGTTAGGTTCCCTTAGAAAGACCCCCATGGAGGGCACCCCTCGCCTTCGAGCCCATATCCCTTGTGCAGATAATTGGCCGTCATAAACAACACCAACACTTTTGTAGATGGCAACATTCTTTCTATAGAGTATAGAGTAAGTAGCAATTATAGCTCGTCTACAGAGATGCACAAAAGACTTACATTACATTATGATCTATGGGGGAAAATTGTCTGCTATGTATATTATTGATATTAAAATATTTCAATAAATTGATGTACATTACTGAGATCACTATAGCATGTTTCCTGTACATGGTATTTATGGTATCTGTACATGGTTATTTCTATAACATGATTATTGAGTACATAGAGTTTATCATTTATTTACAGATACACTCAGAAGAAATTGGTTACAGGACTGACTTGAAGCCATAATTGCTAATTTTGCGTTTTCAGTTGTGATGTGCATTTTAAAACAACTAATTTTTAGTGTATTATGAGCACGGATGTAGTGAAGGATATGAGGTGTACACCTTATATATTCTTGGTTATAAAAAAAGCTTTGTATACTCTCTATTTCTGAAGTCTGTGGCTTATACTCTCTAGTGTATACTTATATCCTCTGTCTAGTGTTTTCTTTCTGGTCTATTTATGACTACACCACTGATTATGAGGTATGTGGATCCTATACAGGGCTGCACAAAAGTATTTGCACATGCTGCTGGCTATGGACAAAATGGCTGAAAATAAATTTTACTGTGTTGTGATTTTTTAAATGTTTATTTGAGCGTCTCATTTCATCGTATGAACATATAGGAAATAACTATATTCCCATAGTTTGTAAAGTATTTCATAATCTATGCCGTGATGCATGATTTTTTTTTTTTTTTTTTTTTTTTTGTTTTAACAGAAATCGATTTTTAGAAGCTTCAAATATGTGAATCCAAAGCTACAGCTAATTCTGCCAAATAGTTTGTGTTATTCTTAAAAAACTATCCACAATTTAATCTGTTTTGCAGTGATTAAAAATGAATTTATAGGAGTTCCAAAGTTTAAATCTGCGTAATTCCTAAGCTACTTGAGTGAATGACTTGCTGTGTGTTATCCTAAGGTAAAATTTAGTGGAAAATCCAAATATGATGTAAAAACTAGGTTATTAGTATTAAATATTTTTGAGTGTGGTACAATGTCTATATGTAGGTGATTCCCTAAGCAAAATTTAACTATAGTATTAATTAATAGAGGTTATTATTAATCAATTAGTACAAGTCACATTTTTATATGATGATTTGCAACAGTGTTTAGTATGAGGTATTTTCTTTTTACAATTTTACATTGTTCATGAAGTAAGAGTTATTAAGTGTGAAGAAATTTAGTTAAAATTGTGTTTGTGTTCTAAAGATATTTTTAACTAAGAAGGGGAAAAAAAAAAAAAAGAGTGATAGTCATGCATCTATTTCTAATGTATTTAATGATTATGCATCAGTACTAAAATTTCTATGGCCTTATTTATTCACTTTGATGACATTTAAAATTATATTTCCCTTCCTTTTAGCATCTTCATTTAATCACCTTAGTAATGTGATTAATTACATGAAGTCCAAAGTGGATTAAAAATAAGTATAAAAGCAAAAGTATTTAAAAAAAAAAACACTCTATTATAGCATTCAATGTTCATCTTAAAAAGAACACTAAATTTTTTGAGTGAAATTTGTTTTGTTTTTTTCTCCCCAAAAAAATTTCCATTACAATATATTGATTTGGCATGGGCACCAAACTCGATTATGAAAAAATCACGCTATTTTTATTATGCTTGGTAGAAAGTGCAAGTAAGTGAATTGATTACAAAATCTATAACTTTTGCTCTGTTTCTTTTTTGAAATAGGGCAAAAGAAAAAAAAAAAGAAACATTATTTAAACAGGGCTGCCGCAGGTGGCTATTTTTTAATTCAACTATTTTTTAATTCAATTTCACACCACTTTCTCAAAACAAAAACTTTTGACATACTGTTTGAGAACATTTGCAAGAGAAATATACTACAAAATTTGTTTTTAAATAGTGGTGCAAGTAGAATAGAAAAATAGTCACCTGTGGCCTGTGGCAGACCTGTTTAAACTACCTTTTTAAAATTTCTATATTTATTACTCCACATATAATCATAAATTAATTAATGTGAAACTATTAATTGATAAAAGTGTATCTATTGTTTTAAATATTACTCTTCATTTTTTATTTATAATTTATTTTCAACCTTTTAACCTTTAAAATGTATTGTCACAGTTTCACAACCATTTCTTATATTTTGGTGAGCGTTTATTGGTGCATAATTAAATCCATTATTGTTTCAACTTGTACACGATGGTACAAATTGCAGAGAATATTTTGTGATTTATCTCATACAGCTAACTGTCTAACCAAAAAATGCCTTAAAATGTTGTATTGTCATCAGAAACACACGTGTGAACGTAATTTTTATAATTCTAGCCTATCAGGAAGTAGATTAATTAAAAATCAATTAGGGTCAGGTGGGGGAAAGTGGGGGTAAAATCAAGCTTTTTTTAGAGAAGGCCCTAAAACCAAACTATTAAAGTTATTTTAATGAAACTTTTGATGGATTTTATATACATTTTGGATTCATATAGATTAAACATGAAGCATAACGATTCAGTTTTGTTCAATTGTTTTCTCACAGTGAAAGATTTAAAAGACCATGTTTTGATGCACCCACTTTTCCCCATGGTGGGGGAAAGTGGGTGTAGTTCCAAAATTAGTGTATATTTAAATAAAAATATGTAAATACTGTTTTTGAAACAAGAATACACGGAAATAAATGTATCTTAATTATATTTAAAGGTACAAATGCACAAAAAAAATATTTTTTGCATATTATTTAATTAAAGAAATAACGTATACGGCTATCAAAATTATGTTCACTTAGTATATGCAGCATATATTGCTGAATTCTACACAATGTTCATCACCAATAGCAGAAGAAGTGTAATAGTTCCCCAATGGTGACTTAGTCAAATACTTTATGTGATAGAACATATTAATTTTTATCACTTAGCTGATGAATTTAGCTGATTGACTTTTTGACCGGTACCCAAGTTCTACTCATGAACCTTGTTTTATTTCTTTAAAGTCAACTTTTATATTACCTGTTTCATTTCTTTTACTATTTATAATTACTCTGCTTTTTGGATGTTCATCCTTTCCTTTTCTTGACAGATTTTTTTCTTATTTTCAGTTTGTTCTGCATTTTTTACGTCCTTTTCTATATTTGCTTGACTGAATTTTTTCTTATGGTCACTTTCTTTAACAACCAACCTTTCCAAAACAGTTTCGGTGGCTAAAACTTCACCAATCTTGCTCTGTAATTATTTTGTGTCTGTAGTCATTTTATTATGAAATATAGAGCATCAGACATTTACTAAAGTTAACACAGAGGTAAAAAAATATCCCTATCATAGAATACTTAGCTAAGCCTAACTATACCCCCACATTACCCCACCTCAGAAAACAACTCATAATAAATAGAATTATAAAATTTATTCTTAACTTTCTATGTAGATCTGTTCCTTAGATGTTCCTCTACAAGTCTGAAGTAAAATTAAGAGTTTTTGAGAGTTAATAATGATTTTAGAAGCAAGTTCATCCGAAGCTTAAACTAGCATACCATATGCAACAAGCATAAACAAAATAGTTTATAAACATTAAATTTGTTTCCAGTTTCTAAAACTAAAGTAAAAATATTTGCCATAATCTCAATATATGTCTCTAAAAAATAATTAATTAAATATCACAATCTAAAAAGCGAAAATAGGTGTTTTTTAACCCCACTTTACCCCATGGGCCCATTTTCCCCCACCAGACCCTACAAAATTCCATCTTTGCATACAAAAACCAGATTGAGTTAAATAAAAGAGTTTAAAATTAAAAAAATTAGGTTGGAATATGTGTGCCTTTGTTTATGCTTTAAAATTAATTATTAGATTAATCAGATTAAGAGTAAGATCTAATAAGTGCTTCAAACAATATTCAAAATTTGAAAGAGTGACAGTTTATGAGAATCCCTTGGAAACATTTTGCTTAAAAATCAAAATCCTTTCATTTCAAACCTTGGTCTATTTCAGGAGTGGCAATTAATTTCAGAAACAACTTTACATGACCATAATCTGCAACAACAACAACAACAAAAAAAAAGGTATTAAAGTTGCTAGAATTTTTGTTTATTAGGATTAACAAATATGTGTTTAGCATACGTGTAAGTATTGCACTGTTTTAATTATAGTAACAATTCTATTTTAGAAAGCAAAAAAAAAAAAAAAAAGAAAAAGTAAATGTAATTTCTTTTATTGTATCTTGGATGTCAAATAATTAATATCGGGTTCATATGTAGTTATTTTTAGCAGAATACAAGCTGATTTGGATCATCTGCCGAGTGTTTTTCAGGGTTGCTACACCACCTGGAAAACCTGGAAAAGTCAGGGAATCAGGAAATTGGCCAAAAAAGTCAGGGAATTTGGTTGTGATCACCATGACAGTATAGTCTTTAGGATACCAGAGATGACAATCTTCCATTGTTTGGCAAATCCCACCTTTGTCCTGTGCTATCCCCCACTCCTACCATCCACCATAGCAGATAGTTTACAATTTTTAAAACTCATTATTACAGTTTACAATTTTTAAAACTCATTATTACAGTTTACAATTTTTAAAACTCATTATTACCTACAGATTTAAGAACTTTTTCCAGCATTTTTTTTTTCAAGTTACAATAAATAATTATCACAAGGCTCCATCTCCTCACTGAAATGTCTGCTTCTTTTCTCGCTTTGCCTCCCAATGGAAATGTAGCTTACCTGGGCATTGGTGTTTTTGTGATACAGTTGAAGTAGATGATGGCACAATGCACAAATATTTTATAGCAGCAAGGTTTAATAGTTTGCTGAATACTTATAATGATTATAAACTGTTAAAGTGGACAATTCCATTTGTAGTCCTCTGAGTAATTTTTGTGTGGAGGGGGGAGGGGGATAAAAAAAGCTATTAATAGTCAATGGTATTCAGGAAATTTTAGTGTTTTAAATTGGTGCAATATTTGTTTTACCCTCCGCATGTCCACTACGCTGGACTAGAATTTTCGTGAAATGCACCTGGAAAAGTCAGGTAATTTCGTTCTTCTGTATGAGTAGCAACCCTGTTTTTTTATCTCAATATTTTCTACTTAGAAAACAAATGTATTTATGTAATGATTTTATTAAATGACAGCACATTACCACAGATTTTCATATTACTGCATATAAGTTTTGCTGCAATGCACAATTACATATTCTGAATTTTTAACAATTAGCTTTTATCATCTAAAATCAATTTAAATGACAGTAAATGTTCTTTTGATACAAACTGACGTTACTGTGCAGAATTTGTAATATTTTGTTGTAGACATCTTAATTTTAGTTGGTATTTCATCTCCAATCATTGCTGTTCAAAAAGTCTCCCCCTCATACTTAAAGGATGAATTTTTTATTAAAAATGAAAGTAAGATTCTCTCTGATTTGGCAAAAGTTAAAACACACGACAACCAAATAACTATTTGACTTTACGGATCTTGTTTACTCTGTTATGTAAAACAAAAGTGTTAAATAAGTGGCATTAAATTTTGTCAATATATTTGTGAATATAATATTGTAAAAGAATTAAGAATTTTATTGCAAATTGAACATGCTGGTACTAGAAAGTAAAAAATAGCAGGTAAGTGTAATTTTATGGTACTTTATGCACCCGGTAGCAGAAAGAGTGCAGCACAGCAGTGGGTGCTGCAGATCTTTTTTATACCTTGAAGATCAATGTAACAACTTTTTAAAAAATCTGGGATAAGAAAAATTGCTAAAATATAATTTTTCTTTCTAGATTTATTTTACTTTCTGCTTATATTTTCTTTGTAAATGCACAACTGAGCTTATTTTATGAGCTACTCTAATTTCTTATCATAGTAAGCTTGGTCCGGCATTCTTGGGTTGCAGATAAAATTTCGATTTGCTGCAGATCAACACAGAAAATTCTGCTACTGGGTTTATGCAATTATACGCTTTAATTGAAAGTTTAATAAGTAAAGTATTTATCAAAATTTTGTGTACAAATTTTCTGTTGATTATTTTTTATTAAAGTTTACATTGCATATAAAAAAGTTATTGTAATATTTATGCTATTGTTATTCTATTATTACTCTAGGTTACCGTTGTTCATATAAGTGCAACTAGTAAAAATGCAGCTGATGATAAGTTAAAACAGTGTATGAAGCGTTTTGTAGATACTCATGGTGCTCCTTCAACTTTACTTCTAATTTCAGGTACATATTTACTATATATTTGGTCAAAATACACAATGAGTTTGCAACAAGGGTACGAAAAGAACCTCAGATGTTGAAGGGCATGCAGTTGTTTAAAATTTTCTATGTCTGTAGAGGATCAAATATAAAAGATATATAAACAAGAAGTATACCTATTGAAAATAAGATATATTTTTACAGGGGGATTGTGTTCCGCTTATGTACCGGAATTCCGGTATTTATTTATTTTCAATATTGGAATTCTGTTTTTTTTTTTTCTACTTCTTCTTCAGAGTTACCCCTATTCAGCCACAGGAAAAAAATTGAGAAATTCGTAAATCGGTTAAGAAAAGATATGCAAAATTCATCAGTTTTTTAGTTTTCCCCATGTTATAATTCAGGGGTAGTTCTGTTTCGAATTTTCCGAAAATTAAAATAAAATTGTTTATCAGTCCAAAAATTCGGACATATAAAATATTGGGAATTTCGACAAATAATCGCTGAAAAAAATTAATTTCTCCAGACGAAAAAAATCTCTAATTTCATCAATCGTTCGCGAAAAAACACAAATTTTGCCTACGGATTGAGGGGGGGGGGAGAGATTCCGTCAAGCTCTCGCTGTAATAATGGGAACTTTGCCAAAAGATCAAAATAATAGGAACTTCGCGGAAATAACACAAACTTTGCCAAAGAAACGCGGAAAAATATTAATTTCACCAAAGGATCGCAAATTTCGTCAATGGACTGCGGGAAAAACACATTTTGTCAACGGATCGGGGGGGGGGGGTGCAAATTTTGTCAAAGAATACTGGAAAAAAAAAAACAACAAAAAAACACAGAAATTTTGTCAAAAGAAGGGGAAACAAAAATAGAAATTTCACCAAAGGATTGCTGAGAAAAAAAAACCCCAAGAATTTTGTCAAAGGATTGAAGAAAAAATGCATAATTGGTCGGGGAGAGTATTCCCCCCCCCCCCCCCAAATCTCACCTCTTCTGCTGTAACCTTTCAAAAAAAAGTTCTGTGAATTTCAGACTTTTTTTTTTATTATTATTTAGAATGATCCCTGCTGTTATATATCGATTATTTACATATAATTCCGAAAATATTCCTAAAATATATTATTTTTCTCCTGTAAAATTCCTACATTTGTATTTCCAAAATCCTGATTTATTTAAATCAGATTTCATACATGGTATAAAGCACCACCAATATCATAAACCTTAAAAATAGAAGGTTTGAGATTAAACACAAAGCATAAAGAAGAGATCAAACCAATATGTATTCGTGGATGAGTATTATAGATAAAAGGGTACTCTAAACATATCAGTGTAAAATATTTTTTTTTGAACAGTATTGCCTTTTTCAATTCCTACTATTAGTTCACACTCTCCCTATATTTATTTATTTATTTATTTATTTATATATCTTGTTCAAATTTTCAATCGTTAATAAAATACTTATTATTCATCCTATCAAGTTGAAATAAATTTTTTTAAACTTGTACTGGATGACAATTGATGTTAATGCAGTTTTTTCAAATATTATTAATTCATTGATTAAATTTTAATTAATTAATTTTAGTTTTACATGGGAGACAAAATGGCGGCCATTGGTTATTGAAGCATTTAATGCATCTTCATATCTATAAGGGGGTTACCATAGGGGGGGGGGGGGGGTGCTGTTCTGTTGCCAAATGCCGCCAAGTTTGTCACCAACTTGGCGATATATCACCCAATTTGGCGACCAAAATGAGTCGTCAACAGTGACGTCAACTTGGCGATATTTCTAATATTTCGCCAAATTCCCATAGACTTCCATTGTAAACCTACTTGCTTATAGAAAATCAACAAATTGAGATATTTTAATGCAACAAAAACTAATATTAGCTTAAGGGATTACATTAAATTTTTCTTTAATGACCTAAGTAAGGAATTGACTTCAAAAACAAAATTTTTATATCACTTGTTTTTTTTTTTTTTTTTAAGTGTCCTTTTTATTAATCCCCCTCCCCTCTCCCTGGGACACATTCCTTTTGTTCTATAATCAGCACTATTCTCACTAAAATTTCAGGTATTTTTCCATGAACCCACAATCACACCTGAAATTTTATTTATTTATTTATTTTTGAAACAATTGGTCAATTGATATAGTTAGGTGTACTGTTTTGAAAAATAAACTGGATAGCTGTGATTGGTAATGTGCCTTGATTCTAATTGCTTGACCTGAGTTTCAGACCTATTTTTGCAACATGTATAATCAGACATGAGGAATTTTAAGCAGTTTTATCTAGATTTAGTTTCAAATTTTTAAATTATAGGAGCATATAATTTAAAAAGCCCTTTATGAAACCTGCTTCATAAAGGTCTAAGCTTTGTGGCAAATTTTTTCATTGTGAGTCGGGTTGAATCTAATTGCTTCAGTTTAGGGTTGGGTTCAAACTAGTCTGATTTTTCAAAAGAAAGTTTAGAATATTTGTTTCAAATTAAAACTATATAGTATTTGAATATCAATGACTGTTTATTTGTTATTTTTTTCTAAATAAAAGATAAAATTGATATTAGTAATGCAACAGGGTTGGCATGGTTCTTGAAAGTGCTTAAATTTTCCAAAAATAACTTTTTGTCCTTAAAAGTACTTATTTTTTTTTTGTGCAAAAAGTGCTTAAAAGTCCTTAATTTTATTAACTCTTGTATTATTTCTTAATCAGGGTTGAAACTCTTCTGTGTTTCTCTGAATTTCTGATTAAAAAAAAATCTTCCTATGCCTCCCACTCTTCCAAAATTTTGCTTTTCCCTCACAGCACCAAAGTTTAAAATCTTTAAAACTCTATGCCTCAAGACACACAAATTAAAGTTGTCTAATACAGCAATCCTTTCAACAGGAAGTTTACAAATTTCTCCTGTTGACAAAAATATTACACTGCTTAAAAATAATCATTATAAAGAGAAAAATGCAATTTGCCACTTACCTATTGAAGGAAAAGCAAGTATATGGTGACAATTTTTTTTCTCCTCTTTTTTATGTTTTAAAAATGGTTAAAAAGCACCTTGTTTGGTCACATCTGCATCTAGGAAATATGACTATGCTACCATTTTTTTTAAATGGGGGCGTGTGTGTGTGTGGGGGGGGGGGGGGGGGATCACATTTTAATAGAAATCTGCATGTCAAGAACCTTTTCTAATCCTTTCATCCTTTTGCATATTGAATAGTTTAGTGTACATATTTAGCAAGATATCTTAAACCATACTATTGATTTTTATTACCATATAATATTAATGTTTTCAGCCTCTCTCATTTATGAGAGAGATAATCCAATTTTTAGAGCATTTTTCACTCTTGCTCCTCCATGAGCGTAGCTTCTAAACCAATAAACTATAGCCGTTTTTAAGAAGAGACTGTCATCATTATTATCCTGTGAGAAGATTTGAATTCAGTTCAGTAGTTCCAAAGTAATAAGTTTTAATTCAAAATATTGGAAACTGTTCTGAGTGAGCCAAAAATCAAGAGTGAGCCAAAAAAGTTAGAGCCAAAAATCAAGTTTTTGGCTCTAAGGTTAAAGACACATTAAATTTCAAGTTTCTATGCCTAACAATTTCAAATTGTAATTTAGAATGTTTTTAGAACATTTTCTGCTCATTTCATCCCTTTAAATCTCGAATATTTTAGCAAATGTTCTTTGTAAGCATTTTCATCTTAAAGTAACCACCATCTAAAATTTTGTTTTTATCCCCAACAGATTCAAAGAAATTGAAATTTTACAAAACTTTTCGCATTTGCACCCCTTTGAGGACAGTTTGTACGGAGATAAATAGCAGATTTTTAATAGAGATATTATCTATTTTAACTATTTTTAAGTAGAGATTAATGATTGTGATTTTAGAATGTTTTCCATTTATTTCACTCTTTTAAATTTAGAAATTATACTAACTGTTCTGACTGAGTGTAACTGTCTTAAGTTACTACCATGTCGAATTAGTACAAATATAGTTATTTTTATTTTCTTTAATTCAGGGACTCGGCCCCCTATAAACGATACTTATCAATACCTGTCTAGACCTGACAGTCTCTAAAAATATGCTAATTTGCTGCGTTTAAAAAGAAGAAGAAAAGAAAAAAAGACTGCAGTTGTAGAAACTCAATTGCGATTTGAAGATAAATTAAAAAGCATTAAAACTTTTTAATTTAATAAAATATTACCTCCCACCGCCACCTCTTCCAAAAAGAAAAGAAAAAAAAAAAAAAAAAGAGAAATCTGGGAAAAGGAACTGTGAGCAGACAAGTGTATGGAATTTATATGCCATATTGTATAATGATAACTAAATATTTAAGTTTCTGAAAACACTATTTAAGGTTTATAGGACATTTATTTTTAAATATGACAACATTTTTGCAAGTGAAAGCTTTAAAACTTTCTAATTTATAAATGCAGGTGCTCATGATCAGCTAAATATGGCATGACTTTCACTCATAAAAATCATATAATTTATGTTAAAAAAATAATATACTGATATCCAAATATATTCACTTTCGCTCAGTTTCTTTTAAAAATATGGCAACACAAAAATATTAATTATATTTTAAAAAGTAAACGTTTAAAATAATCTTTTAAATCAGAATTAGATTAAAAAAACAAAACAAAAAATAAACATGGTTCTTGTTATCCATGATGTGTTTTACTTTATGTACTGTTATATGTATCAATAATAATAATAAAAAAGCTTCAATACATGAAAATACACATATTGTTATAGTGTCTATAAGAAAATTTTTCTTTTAGATGCTATATTATAAATATTATAATATAATATATTATTTACTAAATATGATGTAATTTTTACCATCAAATGCTTTTCACATATGAGGTATAGGGTATTTAGAAAATTTATATTATTCAGTCAGATTATTCAGTATGACAACTTATTTGGTCAGTGACTGAGAGAGTATTTTTACTGTACTATAATTATGTATATTAATATTTTTAACAATCATTTACCAGATGTATTTCATTGAGTAATAATTTGACTGTTTTTTGTTTTAATAGAAGATGTAAATTTTTCTTCTGATTTATCTGATTTTCGTCATCGTCACAACATTCGAATCATTTTAATTCATCGTGGCCGTGCTCATCAATCACTACTTGCCTGTGCTCATGAACATTATGAATTTTCTACCATTGCATCTGATTTGCCATCAAGAAATCCTGCTAAAGTAAGAGTCAAGTACTAATTTTTCAGTTACATTAAGTAAAAATATAATCACAAAGTGTATTGGTTCCATGTGCCGTAATAAATTAGGTAGTTGTTGGAGAAAAAGACATATTAACATTTTACTTGCTATCATAACTTATTTGTGTAAATTTTAACAAGTATTATCATCAGTATTTTCAATTAAATTATTACCTTTTTATTTTCAATATTCATAAGATAAAAATGTCCAAAACTTTACATTTTTATGTAAATGGGACTGTCGCCACTGAAAAAACAAAAAACAAAAATACCACAGTCTGCACACAGTAAACTGCTTATTTTATAATTAAATTATACCAGCATTTTCATATAGTAATACACATTATGCTCATTTTTCTTTTTTAAAGTCAGTTTTTTTACATTTTTAAAGCTATTTTAATTTAATGGATTAATCTATTTTTTGCTAAAATCTTTCATGAGATTTTGGATAAAAATGCAAAAATCTTCTAAAAGTTTAGGATGCAGTTTATATATATATATATATATATATATATATATATATATATATTTTTTTTTTTTTGGGGGGGGGGGGGGGGAGGTTCATAAAATTTTTTATATTGTGCAGTACATTAATTTTAAACATTTGCATTAGGGTGTCAACAATTTTATCAGTTGATTTAAATTAGTGATTAAATTGTGATTTTTATCAACTGATTTTTTTTTTTTAAATCATTGATTAAAATCATAAATTTCCTAAATTTTAAAATGACGTACAAAAGTGTTAAAATCTAAGATGAACATAATTTGGAAAGCTTCTACAAGTATTATGACTTATGAATAAACAGAAAAAAAAGCTTTAAATAACTGTTTCTAAGCTTAATTCCTTCCTGAGTATTGTAAAAAATTAAGTACAATAAGTTTGTAAATAGCATAGTTTTTATCTGACATAAAAAGCATTTCATTTAAAAATATTTAAATCTAATATAATTTGTAATGTCCTAATTTTCTTCAAGTAATCCAATTATTCATTCTTTTATATAAAATAAGCATAGTAAATTTATGCAAGTAAAAGAATAAAATATTGAGAATTTTATTTTCTTATTTCACTTTTGCAATAATAAATTTATAGCAAATATTAGAGTTAAGAATGAAAGAATGACATCTGCTCAATAGTTATTGTAAAAGAATATATAAGAGAAAAAGAATTGGTATAAAAATGTTAAGAACAGCAAGAGCTTCTTCAGTATAGGTTGTTTAACTTTGTAACTCATATACACCAAACAAAAAAAAAAAAAAAATAATTAGGGATTGAAAAGGCAGCAAAACTTCTTTCTTTAAAGAAGAAGAAGAAAAAAAAAAAAAAAAAAAAAAAAACACAATTGAAAGCTAATAATCCCCACTGAGAAATAACAATG
Source organism: Maratus speciosus (assembly GCA_963932465.1). Lineage (NCBI taxonomy): Eukaryota > Metazoa > Arthropoda > Arachnida > Araneae > Salticidae > Maratus > Maratus speciosus. The sequence goes on from OZ010790.1 coordinate 507,110,392, forward strand.
CCATTATTGAATATTTTTAGGATTTCAGATATAACTAGCTATTCTTATATTTACTTTGTATTTGTGTATGAATGGGTTTAAATCGAATGAATGGGTTTTTATAATTTCTTTAGTTAGCATACACATACATGTGTATAAGTGTAGATTTAAACAATTAACAGAACAAATGCGAAATGAGCTGCAAATAATGTGTTACCTTTATTATTTGGGCTACTAACTAATGAAATTAATTATTTGTAGTTTTTATTAATTACTAGTTAGTGCCCATCAAGATTTGGCGGTAAATAACTTGAATGTTTCATTGGAAAAATTCTTGAATTTTTAATTAGTTGCTTTTAAATTAATTATTCAGTGACGAATTTCTATATTGCATAAGTGATTATTTTTTCTTTAAGGCGATAGGTGGTGCTGCCAGTCTAACCTATTCAATGAAGTGAAAGAATTTTAAGTTTATAATTTACAACTAATTATGCTTGCTTTTTATCAGAAATTTACCTAAAAACACCGGGTAGAGAATTTTTTACTTATTACAATCTCTTTTTTTTTATAACAATATCTATTTTCCTTTATTTATTTATTTATTAAAACTACACGGGCATTAAAAGCTGCCATGGATTTTATTTTTATCTGTTTCATTCTCTAAAAACCTAAATTTGAAACTTGATGCAGCTAACGATTTATAATACAGTAGACTCCCTCAAATCCGCACAGCTTGGGACCAGAGGTTGTGCAGATTTTAGAATTTTGCAGATTTCTGGTCATTGCTTTGTTTACATTTTTTAAACAGTAATTTTAATGTAAAAATAATGCAATCAAAATTATAATTAATGCTTGCAGTATAGTAAAATATTAAAATAATTAAGTAATAAACTACAATGATTAAAAGTACTAATTTGGAAAATGATTAAATTATTGAAAGTCAAGATCAAGTAAATGATCAGTAATGTATAATTAAATCTGCATAATAAAGATAAGATACATTTTCCTTGAATTATATTCAACGAAACTTTCCTCATAAAGGTAACCTAATAATTCACATCAAAAACATAAAGTAAAAATGTTTTATTTTAGGTTTAGCCAGTCTTAATAAACCAAAAAAGCTTGATTAATACATAAATATATTGGGTAAAAAGATTGCGATTACCAGTGATATCGGTAATATCTTGATTTTTTTTTTTTTTTTTACAAATAAATTTATACTTCCTTTGTGAAAAACCCCAAGTTTAGTCATATTATCGAGAATTACATATTAAAACACATATGGAATCATATATAAGTAAAAAATTCTGTAATTTTGCCCTTGCATCTGAACTGAAAGTTTCATTGTTTACATCTGTGATAATGTGCGGATTTCAGGCGTTTGTAGATTTTAGGGTTGCAGATTTAAGGGAGTCAATAGGTAGACTCCTTCAAATCCGCACAGCTTGGGACCAGAGGTTGTGCGGATTTTAGAATTTTGTGGATTTCTGGTCATTGCTTTGTTTACATTTTTCAAACAGTAATTTGAATATAATAATGCAATCAAAATTATAATGAATGCTTGCAATATAGTAAAATATTAAAATAATTAAGTAAAGTAATAAATTACAAAGATTAAAAGTAAGATAGTTTTGAAAATGATTAAATTATTAAAAGTAACGATCAAGTAAATAATTAATAATGTATAATTAAATATGCATAATAAAAATGAGACACACTTTCCTTGAATTATCCAATGAAACTTTTCTCTTAAAGGTATATACCCTATTCGCATCAAAATCATAAAGTAAGTTTTATTCAGGTTTAACCAGTCTTAATAACCAAAAAAGCTTGATTAATACATAAATATATTTGGCAAAGATTGTGATTACCAGTGATATCAGTAATATCTTGATTTTTTTTCAGAAATAAACTTATACTTCCTTCATGAAAAGTTATATAGAATTTTATCATATTATCGAGAATCACATATTAAAATACATATGGAATGATATAAAACTAAAAAATTCTGTAATTTTGACCCTGCATCTGAATTGAAGGTTTCATTGTTTGCATCTACGATGATGTGCGGATTTGAGGGAGTATACTGTACTATCATTACTATATGTAGATTGTAACTGAAGTAAATGTTAAGAAAAAATAATACTCGACATTTACTATTAATAGTACACCGAAAGGGTACTATTAATACCGAAAGGGTAATAGACCCGAAAGGGTTAAAATCCACTTGCATTTGCATTCGGTGAAAAAAAAGGAATAAATTACTTGAAATGCATGTGGATTCAAAGCTGATGAATATATTTTGCTGAATAAAACTGTATTTCTTGAAGAAAAAATCCAACTGAACAGCGAGCACATGGCGAAACACCGAAATATTGAAAATATAGCTAAATCGTTGAAATCTGCTTGCATCCGGTGGGAAAAAGAATTAACCAGGTTGCTAATTAGATGTAATCAAAGTAGAGATGCATATTTCCATGAAAAAAGTTGTATTTCAGTTGGCGATCAATAACAGAATTTTTAATCTCCACTTTGTGAGTGTCGACTCTAGTGGCGATCGATAGCCGATTTTTTAATCACCACTTTTACTACTTTAATCGCCACATGGCGAGTGGTGACCGCCAATTTACACCTATATAATAAAACATGTTATTTAATTGTACTTTTCAATCTGTAATTCATAAAATTATTAAAAATTAATGACACTTTATTTATTGTACTAAAAAATTATATATATGTATTTTTTTATATCGTTACTAAACATATTACTAATATATTTCCTCATCAAATAGTGGCCTTTTTTGAACTAGCATCCTGCCGCTTTTTCTTTCTAGATTGAATACTAAATTATTAATTATCATTTTAATATTAAAGCATAAAAATGTATATTATGTTCCTAATTAGAAAGTTAATTGTTTAATAATTATTAATTTTAAGTAGTGTTAACAATAAAATATTAAATGCAATTATGAATAATTTTAATAAATGTAAATATCACTAGTATTTAATATAGTTTGACATAATTATTACAAAATATTAATGTATATAATGTTATTGTATGCTACTATAATTTACAATTTTTATAATTTCTGTAATCAGTTATTAATTATAATTTTATTTATCAAAGTGTAAAAAACATAGATTATGTTAGCAATTAGATGTTTAATTGTTTTAGAAACCTAAAACTCTTGGTAGCCATTCAGTATTTGAATGTTGGGAAAAAAATCATAAAAATCCGATTTAAATAAAAAAAATCTGATTTAAATAAAAAAAAAAAATCTGATCGTTTTGATTTTTAAAAAAAATCATGATTTTTTTACACCCTAATTTTGCATTTTCTGTTTTATTCTTTTAATTTAAAATAATTTGCAACTATTTTATGTTTGAATTTTCTGAATAAATTCCCAACAGTTATACCTGCATTTTTTTACTTATAGTAACTTAACATTTTCAAGTATTTGTATAATTTAAATATTTTATATGTAAAATTCTTATTTTTAAGTAATGACATTTATCAGTGTATTTTCATATTTTTATTAATATTATAATTTCAAATATTTTGGAAAACATACCAATTCATGTCAAAAGGCTGAATACAGGACTTGACATATCTCTTAAAAGGCATGAAAGTATTTGTATTACTTGTTTTCCATATAATTATCTAAAGTAACTTTTATATTCTTATTGATTTTCTTCATACATTTCTTATGTTTATGTTATCATTATTATTAGTAGTATTATTGTATTTTTGAAATTTAGATGTAAAGTTTGATGAGATTGCCCCTGGAGTCCATCACATTTGAACCAAAAGCCATATCCCAAATATAGAGCCTCAACCTAAATTCTTAAATATCATACCTCAACCATTGATATTTAAGCTTCAAAATTCCAACTGTAAATCTTAATTTTCCAGCATCAAAATTCAACCCTCAAGCCTTAGCAACTGTAACTATAGAACTTTAACATTAATTGGAAACAAATTAAAATGCTTTTTTTATTAACTTTGTATTCTCAGTCTTTCCGTTGAGTCTCTCCAGTCTTCCATATAAACCTGATGGACCTCATCTTTTTTCCTAGCCCGATAATAATTACTTTAGGTAATTGTAAAAATTAACACTAAGTTAAGTAAGTTAATAAAATGCAATTTTAAAATATTAAATTGTATTTTATTTTAACTTACTTAACTTTGTGTTTGCGTTTAGTGTTGCAACTAGCTTTGATTGGTCCTTGCTCACGTCACAAGCTGGGAATCGTACATGTCTTGACCACATATCAATCAAAAGCTAATTAACCAATTAAGTTGAGATGTCTTCCTAATTTGACAACATTGACCCCTTCTGGAAAGTATTGCAGGTGTGAATAATAAAAAAAAAAAAAACTCTTGCAAAAATATTTTTCTTAGAAATTTGAGATTGCCCTACTGGCCTCTAGAAGATGTAATAATTTAAATTAATATGGCTCTTGAGGCCTCTGTACCAATACTTGGACTCTCAATTCTATTCAGTCAATGAATGAGTCTCAAGTCAATTATTATCTCCATCCAAGTTATTTTAATGCTACATTGTATGCACCAAACTATTTTCACCCACCAAGACATCACACACACATACATATATATATCTTCAATAACATGTACTTAGTCTTAAAAAAAAAAATGACTTCATTTACTTGTCTTATTAATATAAAATGCACAGTACTGCAGTTATTTTTTTTTTCATTGATTTTGTTATTTTTTTTTTATCTTTTGCATTTTGTATATGTATTCTGTATGCATTTAGTATAAATCCTTAAGCTTTGTGTCTTTTCTCTTTCCTTGTAGTCACCAGACAGACGTCCTACTGTTCTTTTGGTTACAGATTTACCAACCAATAAAAGTGCTGGACAAATAAGAAATATTTTAAGAAAATTATCCCAGAACTGTGGTGGTAAAGTTTCTGAAGTAAGAGGGAACAAAGCTGTAATACATTTTTCCACTGCAGATGCTGCTGAAAGGTAATGTACTGATTTCGATCATAAATGTAACATACTAAAATGTTACGTGGAACATTATAGACATTTTTCCCTACAGATTATTGATGATAAAGAAATAAGTAATTATTACAAGTATTTTTATTATCATCTTCAACTTAGTATAATTATTACTAGGTATTTATGGTACAACAATCACTTAGCCATTATACCGTTATATTAGACAGCTTACAATGTCGAATTTTATGTGTGTTATTTTAACAAGGATCATAAATAGAAAAGAACATGTTCAAATATTGTTTTTTGATTTACCTCTAAAAGATATCCCATTACTGAATCTACTGCAAATCATTGTATAAAAATAATTCTAGTAAAAAATCAATTAGTAATAACATCTGCTAATTAACATTATACAGTGGACTCCAGTTATACGTTTTGCCTGGGACTGGACAAATAAAATGTATAACTCAGTAAAATGTACAATTCAGTTAATAGTCTACCGGGACCTTTTTTGAAAGTACAGTGCAACCTCGATTATCTGATCTAATTGGGACCGCTAGTACCTCGGATATCGGAAATCTCAGTTAATAGAAATTGTGTATAAAAATTCGCCATGCTCACGAATTTAACGTCCTTAGAATAAAAAAAACAATAGAACATTTTTTAAATGATAAAAAATACATATATAAAGTTATGTTTCACTTTTGATATGTCAAGTGTCCTTCTAAGGCCTTTGACGAATCCATCTTTGAACAAAATGCCTCTTTTTGAGCTTTTTTACGTTTCCAATTGCCAGACTTGTATAAAACCAAAAACTTTCTGCGCACGCAAATATTGGGTCAAAAACTTTCTGCAAATTAATTTAATGCTTAATAAAATAATGTGTTATATTATTTTGACGATATTAATTAAAAATAGTAGTTTTAAAGTAATTACCATTTAAATAAAAAGTTAATATTAATTAAAGAATATTTATTTTAGTTAAAAAAATAATAAAGCTAAAAATCCATGATAAGAAAAGGTGAATTCTTATCAATTATTTTGTTAATGCATTAAGAAACAGCCCAATCCTTAATATTGTAACTTCTTCGCACAAAATGCCAGTCACTCTGTTCTGGCATTGCTTCTGAAACAACTGAATCACATTTTATAGGGAGAGGTCTATTCATAGGTATCATCATTAAAGAGACTGATGCAGGGATGAAAGTGCACTAAAGCCATTTTGGAGCACCTTTGGAGCAGCAAAAATCTGATTTTGGAATAGTAAAATCCATTTTTTGAGCAGCAAAAATCTGATTTTGGAATAGTAAAATCCATTTTTTGAGCAGCAAAAATCTGATTTTGGAGCAGTAAAATCCATTTTTTGAGCAGCAAAAATCTGATTTTGTAGCAGTGAAATCCATTGATGTAGCAGCAAAAATCTAATTTTGTAGCAATAAGATTAAAATTCTATTCCTGGAGCAGACTGGAATTCCAATGCTAATAAACTCCTAAAAATTAAAATGATTGCTATCTTGAAAATATTTTCACATTTGAAAGAATAATTATTCAGATAAAATTTCTCCACACATTTTGCTAACTCTGGACATTCTAAACGACAATTGGGTACAGATTGCAATAATGAAAAATTAGCAGCAGGAAGGAAAAAAAATCAGTTTATTTGGTTTTAAAAAATATTATTTTAGAGCAGCAATTTTAACTAATCAAAGAAAAGCCTATGAATACAACATACAGGACTCCCACTCAACTTTTGTAGTAAAAAATGGTAAAAAGGGACCATTTTTTTTCAAAAAAAGGGACCAAAAAAGACCATATATTTCGCTTAAAAAGGAACCTTTAGGGACCTAAATTCATCAAATCACAAAATAAAATAAAATCTCCTCAACCATTTCACGAAATTAGCGTGTTTTTCGCAATCCTTTGACAAAATTCACGTGATTTCACGATCTCTTACCAAAATTTGAGTGTTTTTTGCCATCTTTTACCGAAATTCGAGCTCCTTTCGCAACCTTTTGAAGAAATTTGCTTATTTTTCGCGATCTTTTGACGAAATTCGCGTATTTTTTGCGGTCTTTTGACGAAACTCGCGCAGTTTTTGAGATCTTTTGAGAAAATTTACGTGTTTTTAGCAATCTTTTGACTAAATTCGCTTGTTTTTCGCGATCTATGGGTGAAATTTGCGTTTTCGTGATCTTTTGACAAAACTTGTGATCTTTTGAAGAAATTTCAGGGTTTTTTTTTTTCTATCTTTTGACCGCGTTTTATTCTTTTTTTTCACGAAATTAGCTATCCTTTGAGAAAATTCACGTTTTTTTCGCGATCTTTTGAAGGAATTCGTGTATTTTTCGCGATTTTTTGACGAGTTTTTCCAGGTATTTTGACGAAATTGGCTGTTTGTTTCGCGATCTTTTGACGTAATTCGCGTTTTTTTTCAGCGATCTTTTCACGAAATTAGTGTATTTTTCGCAATTCTTTGATGGAATTCGCGCTTTTCTGGCAGCTCCTTCACAAAATTCGTGTTTCTTTCGCGATCCTTTGACGAAATTATTTTTTTTTTCGCGATTCTTTTACGAAATTTGCGTTTTTTTGCGATCCTTTGACAAAATTTTGGGCTTTTTCCGCTATTCTTTTACGAAATTAGTTTTTTTTCCAGCGCTCCTTTGACAAAATTTGCGTTTTTTCTGCGATTCTTTGACGAAATTATCTTTTTTTTTTTTTTTTTTCAGGATGCTTTGAAGAAATTCGCGTTTTTTTTTCCCGCGGTCCTTTGACGAAATTCGCGTTTTTTCCGCGATGCTTTGACGAAAGGGGGGATTTTTTTCTGCAAATGATTGACGAAATTGTTTCTTTTTCGGCGACCATTTGTTGAAATTTGCAATATTTTAAAGTGATATTTTTTTATGCCTGAATTTTTGGGATGATGGCCGCCGATTTTTTTTAATTTTCGGAACCGAATGCCTTAAATTTTCTGAAACTTCGGAACAAAATCACCCCTGACAAACAATAAATAAATCGTGCATAAAATTGGGAAATATTTTTAACATTTCGGTATTTTAAAAAAAAAAAAAAGTTACAAGAACAAAAATGAAGTTCTTTTTGTTTTTTCAAAAAAAATTTCTGCAAAGTTCCGAATTTTGCAGAAAATTTTCCGCGCACGGCGTGCGTCTATATTATACAACTCTGCCAATCGCCTACTATGGTTTCACCAACTCCAAATTCCAGAGAAATTTTTTTAATAGGCTGAATCTTTTTACCCATCGGAAAAACATTTTCTAATTTTAGGTTCTTCATTTCATAAATGAACGACTTACTATTAGTGTGATGTTCAGACATGAAATTATTAAAGAAAAGGTTCACAACAAAACAAGGGATTTATGAAAGAAAGGGCAAACAGAAAAATATCATGAAACCCAAATGTCTATTGTGAGACTCAAGTGGGGAGGATGTAATTGTCCGGTAACACATTGCACCTGGTGTTCAATAGAGCCATACGGTCTCTGTCGCTGAAAACAAAGCATTGTTCGCTGTTGACTTTTCAAGGTGCAATGTTTTTTGGAAGTTGAATGCTTTTGAAGGCTGTCACCAAAAAAAAAAAAAAAAAAAATCAGAATTTGTTATTGGCTCAGTTAACAGAAACCTCAATTAATCGAGGTTCTACTGTATATGGTTAAAATTTTGTTTCGCTGGCAAGTTTCAATTACCTTTTACATTGAAAACCAAAGTTTCGTAAGAATTATTCACCATGATATAAATTCGTGGAAATGGAACAGAGGAAAAAAAGACATGTGAGAAAAGTGCACAAAGAAAGGTTATTTTATTATAAAAGCTTTATTAAAAGCACTATTTACACATCTAGCGTATTTAACAGAAATCATTGAAATCGTGTAAATCATTTATCAAAAGACACTTCAGTTGGAAACTGTTTCTTTATATTAAGAACAATTATTTTGGGGTGCTTTGGTTTTGCATCAAGACATGACACAATATACTGAAGTAGCACCTTGCGATAATGTACTTTACAATTTGCAATTATGCCCAAAGGTAAGAGCTGCAATTTGCTAATGCAATTGGATGGGGTAAACTTCCCTCGGATGTTTGGGAGGGGCAGCATAATGTTTCATAAATAGAGGGTGTGTCAGGTATTTGAGAACAAGTCAACAACTGCTTTCGAACAGGAAAGTACACTAGAGATAGTGCAATTTTTTAACGTTCTGTACAGGGGACCACATGCACATTGGATGACATCATTCATTGAAACCACTACCAGCCGCAATAACTGTCTCTACAGGATGTCAAAACTGACTGCAGCCTCTGCAGGTAAAGATCAGATGATTGTTAGGAATATTTGCCACTGCATACACAACGGCTGCCTTGAGAGCCACAACATTGTTGTGTGGATAACTATTGAAGTCCCTCTCAACTACGCCACACACCTAATAGGCCATTCGATTAATATCTGCGTAGCTGGTGGGCCAACAAGTTGAGGATGACATAGTCATGAATGCTTTGGCCATCCATTTTAGGTTTGTATGGGCTGTATGGAATAGTGCAGAGTCTTATTAGAAATCATACGGTCTCCGCATGTTACAGAAAAAAATAGTGCTTTAACACCAGTGATGCCGCTGTACTTGAAAAAACCTGGGTCCCCGGGACCCAGGATTTCCAAAAATCTGGGTCCCTTTTTTACAAAAGCGGGTCCCCATCAATAATAATTTATATTTTAAAGGAATAAATAAAACTTGTTTATTTGGAAAAGATAAATGAAATACATTAATTATTGTTTTAACAATAATTAAATAATGAATTAAAACCAGTATTATTTGCACTCACATAAGATATTTTTATAAAAATATTAAGAGAAATTTTCTTTACTTTTTTAAAAGTAAAAATGCAAGATACAATTTTAATTGTAAAATAATGTTTATTTGAGAGTAGAAGATACCAAGTTCCACTAACAAGTGTCCCTAATGTTCGCATTTCTTTTAAAAAGGGGCAAGATGGGTTTATTGAAAAAGATATTTTTGCTGAAAAAAAGAATACTTATGTTAAGCAAAGGTGTACTTTTTGTTGAATGAATGGGTGCTTTCATTATACTTCCCATTGAATTATTTGTCAGCATAGATCTGTGTTGGAATCAGACATTTTTCTTGGAAGGGAAATTTACATCTAAATCACTAATAAGCATCAAATCTTAAATGTTCTGAAGGCGGGAGACATTTCAATGCAGTAAGAAGGAGGGGGGGGGATTTTTCACTGTTTCACCTACTCAATACATTATTAAAGTACACTGAAATCGTGCTGTATTTTTAAGAATCTAAAAAAAAAAATTAAATCCCATTTTATGAATTTTCTACCTATAAGTTTAGTTTGCACATCGAGCCTGTCACGAAAATCGTGTTTTTTCCGCGATACTTTGACAAAATTCGGCTTTATTACGCGATTTTTCGACGAAATTCCCTATTTTTTCGCGATCTTTTGACGAAATACACTATTTTGTTTCAGCCCTTTTACGAAAATAGCGTTTTTTCCGCGATATTTTGATGAAATTTGTGCTTTTTTCGCGATCCTTTGACGAAAATCGGCTTTTTTTACGCTATTTTTTGGGGATCCTTTGACGAAATACGCTATTTTTTCGCGGTCCTTTGACGAAAATCGGCTTTTTACCACGATATTTTGATGAAATTTGCGCATTTTTCGTGATCCTTTGACAAAATTCGGCTTTTTTTCGCGATTTTTTGACGAAATTCGCTATTTTTTCGCGATTTTTTAACGAAATACGCTAATTTGTCGCGGCCCTTTTACGAAAATCACGTTTTTCGCAATATTTTGATGAAATTTGCGCTTATTTCCGCGATATTTTGATGAAATTTGCGATTTTTTGACGAAATACTCTTTTTTTTTTCCGCGATCCTTTGACGAAATATGCTGTTTTTTCGAGGCCCTTTTACGAAAATCGCAGTTTTTGCGCGATATTTTGATGAGATTTGCGCTTTTTTCGCAATTCTTTGACGAAAATCGGCTTTTTTTACACGATTTTTTGACGAAATTACGCGTCCCGTGGGACGCGTAAGAGCTATTTTGCGTCCCGTCTCCGATTTTTCGCGTAATTTACGCCCTATAGCGCGTCCGCGGCATCCCTGACCTAAGTATAAGCATTGGCATTGACTCTGGCAACTTGAAGAAAGAAACGTGTAGACATCAGATCGTCTTCGTTTCACAGAATTATCAGTGAGGCTGGAAATTTTCTGCACATGTCTGTCAGAACCTCTTCAGGAATTTTACACCGGCACCATCACCGATCTTTTTACAGTTCACTTTCTTGTCCTAGGCAAAGTTTTTCTCATTAAAAAAACAAACAAAAAAACAAGAGCATTCCTGGCTTCTCTTGATCTTTCACCGTGTTAAGGAGGTGCTTGTCTCTAGTCAAGCAGTTATCCCTGGTTCTCTTGGGCAAGAAGTGTACTCTTCTGATCATGTACGACCTCTAACGAGGGTTCTCATGATCCACACATCAGATTGTGGCCTTATCAACCTGCATCTCCCTAGTGAGTGCTCACATCAAATTCTTAAAATTTTCATCGACTTGACTAACTAATTCTAGTGTCTTGATGATTTCATATTGCTGACAATCTCGTTTCCTACATGGAATGTTTGCCACATGAAACACGGCAGCCTTCAGTTCTCTTCGTACATTAAAGACGAATGACCGGGTGAGTTTTGAGAATGTGGCAATCTCTAAATTGAAGTATCATTCAGCCACTGAGACAATGACAGCATACCACTTCATTTCTCAGTTAGTCTAGGTCCTGACTAGAGATGTAAATTTTCCAGAAAAGTTGAAGTGGCGGAAAAAAAAAAACTGTTTTTTTTTTTCAGTTTTTTTCTGGAAAAATGGGAAAAATTGGTTTCCTGTAAATGTTTCTCAAAAATAAGTTATATGTTCTTAAATATATACGATAATAAACTTTTTCAATATTTTTGCACACTAAAAAAAATTATTTTCCCTTAATATGTGAATATGTTATTAAAAAAAAAAAGAGAGAAAAAAAGCCAGCTTTTAAAAGTTTATCCTTTCAGTTTCAGAATTCTGAGAGTAGCTTTTCTTGTTTAATTTAACACCAGTGTTTGTATAATATATCATGTGTCTGTTGAAATGATTTTTCAGTAGCACTTGTTTAATTATATCAGCAGAACTAATTTAAAAAATAAACAAACAAAAAAATCTTTAGTTTCAACCAATATCACTGTAGTTTTAAAGCAGTTTTAAACTGTATTGTACATCTCATCTACATACTACTCATAAAGGATGCCAGTTAAGAAACAAATTATAGTAGTTCTGTATTATTATAAATACTGTTATACTGTTATACTTTTCAAATCTTCCGTTGTTTAAAAATTGGTATTATTTTACAATATTACTCCCCTCCCCTCCCCTCCCCCCCTTACAATTATAATTTTCATTTCCTGTATATGTAGTTTTGGTACAGCTTTCCAGACTTAACACAAACTGTGTTTTAGTAAGATTTAGATCCTTAATATTGAAAGCATTTTTTTTTTGTTTTTTTTAATGAAACTTTTAAAACGGGTGGATTTTTCCATATGTTTAACAATTGTTTTCAAATAGATTTTTCACAGAGATTTGCTTACATTTTCTTTGCTAAGTTTGTATGGATTTATATTTTTTGAAAATACATTTAGACAACTCTAAGAATCTATATTTCAAGAAAAGAAAAAAAAATGATACACAATTTCAACTGCATGTTATTATCAATAGAAATTTTTCTAACAATAGTGAAAAATCACAGTCATGCAAATAAAAATAAATGCATGTTTCAAATTTTACATTAAATTTTCCATCTTACCATTTTCATTTATTGGTATAATATTGAAATACTTTTGACCTGAATTTCCATTTTTAACCAGAGAAGTTCCATTTAATTATCTTACCAAGGATTTGCTTAGATTTTTTGGTACTTTTTGGTTAGCTGGACACCAGTGTTATATATATATACATGTATGTGTATATATATACACATATATATATGCATTTATACATATATATGTATGTATATATATACAATATATAGTATGTATATAAAACACTGGCGCCCGGCTAACCGAAAAGTACCGATTTTTTTTTCACACGATGTTTTTGCGAAATTGTGAACTTTTATAAAAACTTGTGAACTTGTAAAATGTGAATGAAATGTAAAAAATGTAAACGGAATTTTGTAAATTAGAAATTACATATTTAAGTTCTTATCTTGACACTATTGCCCTTTGTACATATAAACAGCTAGATAATAGATTCATTGGTTATTACAGCTATTATACAACAGGTTTTTTTTTTTTAATTCTAAAATCATTACGTTTGTGAAGGATTTAATTTGGAGATTGTAAAAAAATTCTGAAATGTCTATTTTTAAGTGAAAGAATTTTGTTAAAGGTCATATGTTTTAAGGAGAAAAAACTGTGAAGGATCCTTTAAGAGACTCAAGTTCTTTCTAAAGAGATGCCTGCTTACAGATAGGATTTTCCATGTTAAGGTTTTCATGAGGGACACTAAACATGAAAAAAATATAAATAAAAGTATCAGAATGCAGCAATTATAAAATTTTGACTACATTATTTTATAAATGAAATTTCAATTTTTTCAAATTGGAAAAATTGGAAAATAGCCCTTCGGAAAAAAAACTGAAAAAAACCGGTAATTTTCCCAACTTTTCCGGTTTTTTCCCGAGCATTCCCATCTCTAGTCCTGACATGGTTACGTGTAACAGAAAAAGGTTTTTAAGCATGATATACAGGGTAATATTTCACCTATAAAATGCGTTCCCAAATACCTGACGCACTCTGTAAAATAATTTTGTATTTCTCTCGTACTGTATATGCGTGTCTAATTCTTTTAGCCAACTGTCCACGGCTGCACGTGTCATCCATGCTTATAGATTTGCCTCATAATTCGTGAAGAACGTGATCACATTTTTATTACAATGTAGCTTTTTGCATTTTTCAATGACTAAAGGTCGTAGCTTATCGGTATCATCAGCATTTGCTCTCAACATTGTTTATTCTGTATGCTATTTTGGCATGGGTCGCCTTTATCCACCAGGGTTTTGTTAGGAAGCAAATTAAAGAAGAGTCCAGTCTTGTCTATGTTGTAATCATATTTCGCCTAACAGCCTTGAATTAATTTTGGAAATTCTTGATCTTTGAGGTGATTGACTGCGTGATTTTCTTTGCTGCTAACTTGAAGGCTTTTTCTTGTAACAAATTTCTGGTTACGGGAATGTCAGCTGAATGCTCAGACTGAGACCAGAATCATAGATGTTTTTCTAATTCGGAAAATCGTCCTTCTTGCAGACGTGTTCATTTGGAAAATCTTGATCCGGCTTCAATTAAAGCATCTTTTATTTCTTCTTTCTTGCTTAAAATTGTGTTGAGGATAGAGTATGGTATTCTAATACATTGAGACTAATGTTTTCGCCTTGCACCAGGATTGGTCTCCGCCATCCCAATAATTTTGGGTGTTTCCTCTACCGAGAGATCTGTCTATTTCTGACTCATTTTTAAGCTGCACGATGAAATGTAACTGACATGCGACACAGCGCACTGTCTGACGCATATCCATGTTGTTGCTCAAAATAACCACCATATTGCCCTCATAGCATGCATGGTCACGGTGACGTCATTGTGACGTCACTGTAAGTCACTGTGGTCACGTCACATCTGTGACCAAAATGCCACCACTCAGTAACGTCACGTTGTGACTGAGATGTGAACTTCTTAGAAAACTTTAAAAAATTACAAAAATTCTTCAAAACATGTTATTTACTGTATAATTATATATTTTTCTATCAATTAAAAAAAAAATTGAGACGTCATTGTTATGTCATTGCATGTAACGTACATCACGTCATATATGTGACCAAAAAAAAAAAAAAAAAACACCATATTGTAAGTCACAGTGTGAAAAAAATATGAATTTTTAAAATCTTTGAAAATGGAGAGAAATATTTTAAACAGTCCCGAGTTACAGCGGCATGAGGAATGAAAATATATTAGTGGATAGCAAATGGTAAATTCTGCCACGAAGGGGGGGGGGGGGGGGGGGGGGGGGGGCATAATATATAAAGTGCACGATACAAGCATTAAAGCAATTTGGATAACATATTTAGAATTAGGAGTATTAAATCTGTACAGTATTTAGTTTGCAGAGAGGAAACTAATTTTTTTTTTTTTTTTGCCAACCAGTGGTATTCGAAACACTTCTGTGGTTTCAAAATAAAAATTTTCTATTACATTAAGTCTGCAGCTTTTAATGAGCAAGTAGAAAGAGTCTTCAGAGTTTAGTCGGAGTTTTTTTCTTGAGAGAGTTTTTTTCCTGACAACTATTTAACTATTTTAAGTGAGTATTTTTGAAAAAATTCTACTTCTTTCAGACTTTACAAATAAATTAACATTTTCCGAAAATAAAAAAAATATACAAAATTTATGCAAAATGCATGATAATAATTAATTATTCGTATTTCAGATTTGTATTTTAGAGATACGACTTTAAAAAAAAGTTATTTTACAAATTGTTTTATTTTACAGAAAATTAATATGAAAAGATTGGCAGATTGACAAAGAATTCTTTTATTTTATCCTCGATAATCCTTTTTTATTTATTAAGAGCATATCGCTCACCCGCAAGAAAAGTGACACATCTCGCAGAAATTCATTTTGCGTTTTATTCCACTAAAAGGTTTGTCATAGGTGCGTCTTGCTACACAAACAGTTTCATAAGTTTAGCTACACGGAAAATCACGTTATTATGCTATATGTCCATTTGTGACCAAAGAAGAGGGGTGGATTATGTAATGAGGTAAAATTATCCAACCCTCCAAACCACATCCTACGTTTTCATTCTTATGTGCTTTACGCTTTTATGCACTTTTTAATTCTTGCATGCAAAGCTAAGAGCTATAATTTCATGTTACAGTAAAATCATGCACATTTTCTTTTGCCTCTCCTGTGAAATTTACTTTTGTCGAGATGTGTTACTTTTCTTGCGGGTGAGCGATATTTTGTATTTATTACGTGTGAAACAAATTTTACTTATAGAAAAGGGGGGTGGGGGTTCATTATTACCCTTAAATTGATAGTTACTCATTTTAAAAATTTAAACAAAGTTTTATCTAATAAACTCTAATTATTATTATTATTATTTACAAAAAAGAACCTTTACAATCCACTGTAACTTGAATTGTTTGGTAACCGATAAAAAGAAAAGATAAAATACATTGGAAAATTCTTCAAAAAGAAAATTTCAATTAAAGACAGTTTCATAAAATTATTGTTCATTTGAGTTCGAAATCTTTTGTATTCAAAAACAAATAACGGTAAAAAAGAACATCTGCTGAAAATCAAAATCGTCTGCTCACAGAAGAGGAGACGCCGGAAGTTTACTCTGTTTAGAACATCACGAAGTCTACAACACTTTTTTATAAAATAGGAGAAAGAAGCCCGCCATTTTAAAATATTACAAATACACGGATATTATAAATGGGACGTAAATGTAAGTCTTATTTAATTTAAATGTTTTATCCCTGTTTTGTATATTATGATGACTTAAATAGTTTTATGTTATATTAGTAAGGGACTGTTCTGCAATTGTTTTCAGAAACATTTTCCTATTCGACGCTGCGTTGAAAAATATCTTAATCTTCGATCACTTAAAAAGAAAAAAAAAAAAAAAAAAAAAAAACAGCTGCGCAGAGACTGATTCATAACTGCATTCATAGTGGAATTAATTTAAAGATTAATTTGCTGTTACTTGAGATTGAAAATATGTTGAGACAATGATTTGGAATTTTTTTCGGCTTCTTACTGTTTTGTGTTTCCTGATTGCTAACACTTACAGTAGTTATAGACATTATTATTTTGGAGTTAAATATGAATTTCGATTATTATGATGTTACGAAACTATTTCAGATTAGAAATTAGCATTATATTGGGAAAATGTATTTTTACGTATTACACTAGTGAAACTTTTCAAAGATTTTTCTTTTAGTGCTAATAATATTTTAAATTATTATTTAAAATCATAAATCTTCATACCAATGGTTTTCAGATTTAGCATTTGCCAAAATTATAAAATAATAGAAATTTCTTATAACATATGCAAAGATTTTTGAGATATTGTTAAATCTAATAATACATTTAATTCATCTATTATAATTTATTGTTGTTTAATAGTACAATTATAAATACTAATTATTATTTTTAGTGTTTTTCAAATTGGTATATATATATTTTTTAATTGTATATAAGCATTTTTTTTTTTTTGTTTGTGATTTTAATCTAACATTTAATTATAGACATTCTGAAGCGGTTATTAAATTTTCGTCTATTATAAAATTATTTTCTAAGTTTATGATATACGTAATTATTGGCACTAAAAGTAAAATATGATATTTAAACATTGAAATAAAAAGTTTTTCGTGTCTAATAGGAAGTTTATAGATTAAACTACTTTAGTATATATATATTTTTTTAAGTCATATTTATTTACATAATATAGGAGTGAATATTTTTTTAAAACAGATTAACAGTGTTTAACTTCGGTTTGCCTGTCCGTTTTTCTGTATAGCCGCCTGTCTGCGCTCTAACTCTCGTAAATAAACTCGGATTGCCCTGAAACATTTAGATATTGACGTTTACCATAGCCCGTTCCTTATTTCTAATGAAGTTTGTAGCATGTTTAGTTCATTTACAGGGACAGTCAAAAGTATTCCGTTACATTACGGCCTATGGGAAAAAATCGTTTCAAAGGAATTTTAATGGTTTTACACGCTTTCAAAAGGAGTAAAATTGATATGCATTTATGAAGCGCATTTAAATATGCATTCTGCTGAATATGCGAGGCATAGAATAGTTATTGTTCATTTACAGGGCTAAAAAAGGAATTCCAATACATAATGATATGGGGGTGGAGGGAATTGTTTGTGGCGTACTTTAATTATGTTAATCTATTTCATATATAATGAAATTTATATACGTCGCTGAAGTTTACATACTATAAATTATTTCATGTATAATACGAAGTGCATATAGCATTTACAGGGACATACAAAATATTTCAATACTATATTGTATCCGAAGTACTGTTCATTAGCGATGATTGCTGGAAATGCATTTTTAATTATGATATGCGCTTTTATTATTCACTATATTTATGCACAGTATATGGTGTATATAAATGCTACAATTCCTATACAGGGCTACACAAAAGTACTCATAAGGGTTACTGCGTATGGGCGCAAATTGTTTAAAGGTGGTTTTTAAATGAGTTGTTCTTTTTTACGCTGAACTGCATTTAATTTGCTAAGAAATGTTTGTAGAATATAGATAAAATGATATAAAGGGTCACGTAAAGAATTGGATACATTGCCGTCTGTAAATCATAATTTCTGGAAATGTGATTTCAGCAATTTTAAAAGTGTCATAGTTTGAATTAAATTTTAACTAAATAGTGGCGTGTAATAAAGGTTCTAGGTAAACTACAGGATTGTACAAAGGTATTTAAGTATCTTTCCATTTATTAGTATAAATTGCTGAAAAAGAATTTCAACCTGTTATGTTTCAATTGCTAAACTAAATTTCCCCATTATATAGTATATATATCAACCTACAGATCAAATACAGGACTGTTCAAAAGAATTAGAAAACATATTTGGCTATGGACGGTAACTGCTGAAATCAGTTTTTCAAATGTTTTATGCGTTTTCTAAAATGTTTACTTTGTTATCTTATTTACGTTATTTCCCTAAATTACGATGTCTTGTTAAAGCATTCAGGAAGCATTGGAAAGTGTTTTATAATCTATGCTTAACGCATGATTTTTCTTACTTGTTTTTTCTTTTTCGCAGATCAGTCTTTTCCTATAAAACATACCAAATCTATTTAGGTCATATTCACAAAATACAATATACACGGGAATAAAAAATTTAAATAAATATGGCTTATCATGTCGTATTTAATAAAGCAATGACTAATCATAACACATTAAAATCTTACACATTCTTAATATCAAGCTTGTACTCAAGATCAAGCTTAGAACTTAATAAAAAAAAGATGTCAGTTGATAAGCATTGTTTTTTAAGTGGAAAAATTTTAAATATTTTAGAAGAATAGGACTCCAAAATAGCGATATTTTGCTAAAAAGTGTGGTAAAAAGATAAGATTTTACATTTCAAACAAAACTTTATTTCCAAATTGTGCATTTTAAAATACATCACAGTGTTTATGACAAGAACCATCACAGTATTAAAACTTGGAAATTTTTCCAGAGAGAAACATTCGGCTTGCATACAATATTTCAAATGAAAATCAAATTTTAAATTAATTACTTAAAAGGTGCAAAGGCCAACATAGTGAAAAAGATTCCATGCCAGGACTCGAACCTGGGCCATCAGTATAGCGCACTGACATTCTCCCGAATAAACCACATGGAACGATACCCAGCCTGGAAAATTTCTCACTATTACATGTTGGCAAGGCTACAAAAGCAGCACAAAAAGGGATATTTATCGTGAGCCACCGAGATGGGGCAAACACGAAACTTAATTAAATCTAGCTTCGATTGAAACTACATTAGTACTTGGAAATTTTTCCAAAGAGAAACCTTCGCCTTGAATACAATATTTAAAATGAAAATCAAATTTCAAATTAAAACTGCCTTTTAAGCATGTAATTTGAAATTTTATTTTCATTTGAAATATTGGATGCAAGGCGAATGGAAAGGGAAAAAGGCTCAGGAAAAATTTCCAAATATTAATATAGTTTCAATCGATGCTGGATTTAATTAAGTTTCATGTTTGCCCCATGTCGGTGGCTCACGATAAATATCCCATTTTGTGCTGCTTTTGTAGCCTTGCCAACATATAATAGTGAGAAATTTTCCAGGCTGGGTATCGTTTGATGTGGTTTAGTCGGGAGAATGTCAGTGCGCTATACTGATGGCCCGGGTTCGAGTCCCAGCATGGAATCTTTTTCACTATGTTGGCCTTTGTGTCTTTTAAGCAATTAATTTGAAATTTGATTTTCATTTGAAATCATCACAGTGTTTATGACAAATTTGTCACAAATGACACATATTTCACAAATTGGTCACAATGTGACTTCAAAACATTGTCACATTCGTCACAGGTTCGTCACAAAATTAATGCCAAAATAGTCACAAATGACACACTTTTCACAAATTAGTCACACCGTGACTTCACAGAGTGGTCACAATGTGACGTCACAAACGACCTCTAAAACGGCCATAACGACCTCGCATTCTAGTCACTATGACGTCACATCGATGGTCACAAAATCACAGCGTGACTTCACAACGACGTCGCCGTGACGTCACCATGCCTTACGGGTGGGGCCCGGCTCAGCAATAGTGTACCACCAGAGCTGGGATTGTGTATTTAAAAGGACATGTCGTTGTTTCCCTTTGGCTAACAATAACCTGTTTTAGCTTGGTGTTTTGGTTTCCGGGACCACATTGGCGGTGATGTGTCAGCCTGTATTATAGGGGTTTAGCCGAAGTCAGGTGGTCACGTGGCTGTGGTGGTAAAGAAAAACATGAAATGAAGGAGAAAGCTGGGTCCCTGCTGCCACGGCCAACATCTCTATCCCCCTCTCCTTACGTCTCATATGCTCTGTTTTTGCACATGGCTAGTTAGATTCCCAGAAATCCTAGAGCGGTAGTCAGCAAGGGGTAGAAAAGGTTTTAAAAAAAATCTGCAAAATGTATAAGTAAGACAAAATTTCGTCCGAGGACACAAAAATGAAACGTATAACTGAAAGAAACATATATTTCAAAAACATACAACTCAGCTAATTTTTAACGGCAAATGGTCGGGACCACTCAGTTTAAACATATAACCGAGGGAAACGTACAACTCAGGTAACGTATAACTGGAGTTCCACTATAGTACTTAAATTATTCTTTGAATGTCATCTACATAATGAAATTGTAACAAACTTTTAAATTTTCAATACTAGCATCTAATTTTGGACAGGGTTGGAATGTTTTTGCCATAGGTAGAAAAAAACCTGGTTAAAACCGTCCCAGCAAAAATAGGTTTTTACCAAAGTGGTGGCAAAAATAGACTGTCCATTTAATTTTTTTATCCAGAAAAAGAGAAAAAAATATTTCATGAAAGAAAAGAGAAACTTAAATAGTTAAAAAATCAATATTCTAAATTTATTTTTGAGCTCTTAAATAAGTATAATTATATATTTTATGAATGAATACTAACTTTTATCCCAACAAAAAGTTTTCGGTAAAAAAAAGAAAAAAGCGCCAAGTTCTTCTTAATGTTTCGGCCAGAAAAAGTAGTGATATCTGAAGTTCGCACAAGTTAAAAGCCAAACATCCCAAATCTTTCATTGAAAATGGCTTCCTGCGACTTGGCCGTTAATGCCTTCCACAGCATTTCAAAATTAATGATTAGAAATTTCGCATTTATGAATTATTTAAATTTTAAAAGTAATATTAGAATGCAAATAGACAAATTCACATAAAGACATTATAAGTAAAAGATTTCTGATAAATACCATCCAGTTTCAACAAATATTAGTTTTGATTACAGATCATTTAGTCCACTGGTGGTTTAATTGCCATTTTGCATGGTCTAAAGCTAAAGTCATTAACGTAAAACCCAAAAAATAAAACAAAATTTACTTACTTCAAATATCTCTATATGTTACATAATATTTTATTGTATAATATTGAAATCTTGTGCATTGACGAAAGAGATTTTTTTCGTTTGAACATTTATTGTAGTTTGTTTGCATACATTAAGAGGTATTCGATTTATAAACTGTTAAAAGTTGATACTAATTATGTTTTAGCAATTAGAGATATTATCTTCCGAAACAAGTATTTTGTTATTTTTAACTTCTAAGTATTTAAATAGACTGAAGTGGTTTAAATGCTTTTTTTAAATGTGTAATTTATTTCTGTACTTTGTGCAACAAAATGCCTAAAATAATGAAAAAATGTAGTTGGCATGTAGCTCATTTGTACATACATTAAAATTTGAAAATCCTCTCGAAGGCATTAACGGCCAAGTCGCAGGAAGCCATTTTCAATGAAAGATTTTGGATGTTTGGCTTTTAACTTGTGCGAACTTCAGATATCACTACTTTTTCTGGCCGAAACATTAAGGAGAACATGGCGCTTTTTTCTTTTTTTTACCGAAAACTTTTTGTTGGGATATCACTACTTTTTGTAAGTTTTTTCAATTTTTTTTCTAAACTATATTAATAAAAAAAAACTTAAATTTTGGTACTTTTATGTTAGCCGAAAGCAAATCTCATTAGCATTTTGTTTTTTCGCCAATAGCAGTTTTCATTTTTCACATGTGTAAATTAGTAACAATGGTTTGATTTTTCAAATAAAATATTTTGGTTTACGTTATTATTTCTTATATATTTATTTATTTATTTATGTTACATATTCTATTAAATAAAATGAGGGAAATGCATTTATTTTAAATGAGATGACTGAAAAGTTTATATTTTTAAATGAAATACATGCAATATGAACAATGGAGTTAGGAACAGTATTTGGCGATTTGCCACTCGCGCCCGGCTAACATAAAAATACCTAAATTTATTTTATTGAGCTTTACAAATTTATACTTTATTTCTTTTGGTATTAAAGTACTATCCGCCTCTAGCAAGCAGTATTTGCTCTATTAATTGCATGTTAAACATTGCATCATATTACTGTTATTCATAACTAACTTGCCCATTATTTTGCCAAGTCGGAAGCTTTTGATACAGAAATCAAGAACTCTTTACGATCATGGAACCACATCATATATTTTGTGTTGTTATGTATTTCATCTTTCATGACAAATATCTCTTAACTCACTTATGCATGTTTCTTTATCAGTTACGATTCGTTCTCTAATGCGGAAATTTTTAATCCTATTAAGTGATCGTTTTTAATTGGGCTCACTGCCAGTTGTATTTTAAGTGTTACAATTGGGTACAAGTGAAATGGTTCTTATGAAATCCTTTGACAATATCTGCATTTACATTAAATCATATTGATGCTAATATCTTTTTGTTTCACGTTAACCTTTTCAATAGACTCGATTACGGAAGAATAGAAGGTCTACGGGCTCACTGCCATTGATCCATTTGAAAATCTATCTTTCTTTTCATCTAATCTTGTTGAGGAATTAGCCAATGTGCCATGGTTTTAAGATTTTAGCTAATTTTATTCGAAGCCTGAAAACTGAAATACGAAGAACCGGATTATAGAAGATTCATTCTAACGTACATATCTATTAACAGGTTACATATTATACAATTATAATAATCATAAGGAGAACTGGCAGTTTCGGTGCTTTAATAGTTTCCGTAAATTCTCTTTATATAATACAGAAGTTTTAGCAGAGTAAAGATTAACAACATAGTCACAATAAGTATAATAACAGTGCAATATAATAACAATGGCAGAGGTTTTGTGGAGTGACGAAACTATTGGCACTTTGGAAATATTCGTACGTTCAGGGGCGGACTGGCACAGTTTGGCCCACCCCGCTAGATTTAAGCGTTGGCCCACCAATCGACAACCCCATTGTTAAAATGTTTGAATACTGACTTCCCTTTGTACATTGAATAATGTTTGTTTATAATATGAATATAGTACCTTAAAATTGATTAGTTTGTTTTATATCCTCACTACTAACTAATTAGAATGTCAGATATTTGGACAATTCTTTTGGACTTGAGGCAACTCCATCTATTATCTTATCATAATCGTAATTTGGTGATTATCTCCAGAACTACTGGGTAAATTTTAATGAAATTAGGTATGTAAGTAGGTTGATGAAATACAAAAAAATAACCATTCAACAGTTCTCGCATAAAACTCATCAGCGTCAGAAGGTATAAAACAGAGCTTACAATATTGAACTAAAAAATGTGTTAATAGAGGTATGTTCCCCTCTTACAGTTATACAGCTCCCACAACGTGAATTCATAATGGAAATCAGGCAGTTATGAGTCCCTGTGGCAGTCAGCCTCACTCCTCCAGCAACGCTGTTTTCAAGCACTCAGTGGTTCTGGAAGGTGGAAAGTGAGTTCCAATTGTCCTCCCCAGAGCGTCCTAGACATGCTCTATAGGGTTTAGGTCTGGAGATCTGACGGACCAACCCATCAAGTGAATATCCTCACTTTGCAGAAATTCGTCGACCCGATGAGCTCTATCTGGGCGTGTGTTGTAGTCCCTTAAAATGAAATCAGGAATAACTGCATCCCTAAAAAGGCAAACATAGAGTAGAAAGATATCATCATTACACTTCAGACCAGTGACAGAGCCTTTGCCAAACATAGGGAGGGGTGTGCGCTCATCCAACATGATGGCTGCCCAGACCATCAAACCCCCACAGTGGTCTATTTCTCGGACGTTGGGAGGCATGTATTGGATCCCTGGTTTTCTCCAGATGAAAGTACGTCAAGAATTAGAGTTTAGGCTGAACCGAGACTCATCAGTGAATAGAACAGTCCCTTAATGACCCCTCGTCCAAAGTCGATTATCTCTGTACCATGATAAACGGGTTTTTCCCGTGCGCAGAAGTGAGCTGACGCAAGCAACCCTCTGTCATGTAGTCTTCTAGAAACAGTAACCTTTGAAACTCGGCTTCCTGTAGTCGCATAAAAGTCACGAGAGGCCTGGGAAGATGCTGCACTCCTGTTACCCCTCGCTGTAATAGATAAATAGCGATATTCACTGGCCGTCGTGGCTCTTGGACGCGAGGGGTTCGACAACGCTGTAAATCTGGTACACAGCAGATTTACTGCTATGTAAATCAAGTTAAAATCAGTAAATCAAGAAATCAAGATTTAAATAGTAAATCCTGTAATAAATCAGTAAATCAATGTAAAATTAATAAATCCTATAATAAATCAATAATTTTTTTAATAAATTAAGTTACAATCAGTAAATCAAGATTTAAATTGTAAATCCTGTAAATCAATCCTGTAATCAATAAATCAGTGTAAAATCAATAAATCTCATATAATATTTGCGAAATCCTTAAATCCTGTATAAATATTGGAAAATCTGACGGAAGATGACTACATTTCAAAAATCATCTAATAAATCCGTAAATCTTAAATTAATTTTACAACGCAATTTAGCTCGCATCTCGCATTTTGGAATACATGAAGGATGAAGTGAAATGAGCGAAATAGTGGACCAGTAACGGACCTAATAATAATTTATAATACCGATTTAAACAATAAAAAGTAATTATAGTAAAACCTGTGAAAATGGAACCTGCCTATTACGGAATCTCCCTTAAAGGGAAAATTTTTATGGTTGCCATGAAATAAAAATGAACTATAGTTACACCTGTTAAGACAAAAACTTCTCTAAAACGGAAATTTTCCACATTTTTTTCGATTCCGGCTTAGCAAGTTGTTCAAGAATCATTTATTTTTAGTGTGATAAGTCCAGAAAAATAATTTTTTTTTTCCGATTTAAATACATTATTGGTTCTGAGGCTTCTGAATCTGAAGTTTTTTAAAATTTTATTGCATTGTAATATGAGATTTATTTGTTTACATGTTTTTTAATGAATATTTTAATAAAATAATATTGAAAATTTAGTTATTTTTGCTAACTAACAAAGTTTAATGGTTCTTTAGTATGTTTTTAAAATATTTCGCTCCATATAAATGCGATTGAAACCTGAAAGTATTACAGTATTTATTTATGTAAAAAAAAAAATAAATAAATAAGTAAATAAATAAATAAAAAAAAAATAAGATTATAGTTATAGCTTTCCTCCGTGTCGTATCTAGACTTATCATTTTGGAACAATGGCGGATCTCTGGGGCTAATAAAGGGTTCACAAAACGACATCATGCATCCTCGCAGGAAATGACTTGGGGGCGAAGCTTAAGCCCGACGCGACCCGTCCCGGGTTGCGCCAGTTTAAATCCACGGGACTCAGGCTGGGTCAGGCCTTCTCTCTTTAAGAGCCGGCCCCTGCTCTGATCTTACAATTTTTTGCAGATTCGGGTCGGGCCAAACTTCTTTTTCTTCCAGGTCGAGCCAGGCCTGGACTTCATTCTTCCTAGAGGTCTGCACTGGCCAAAATTTTCAGGTCGGAGCTCGGTCCGGAATAAAAGCTAAATGTTCGGTCCGTATCAGCCCGTATGATAAGCAATATTTGTCCCGACCGCGACCCGTGCACTCCTCTGAATTCTTGTCCCCGAGCCTAAGTTGGTTTGGCATCTTACTTATTCGTAAAAATTATATTTATGTTGCACGTTTGTTTAGTGAAATCTTTAGAATTTTTTTTTTCTATTTGATGATTTTTTAAAATTTTTATTTTATTTGATAAGTTACAGAGATGCGTTTTTAAAAATCTACTTTTTTGGTTTATAGAGCTTTAAAAATATGATTTTCTTTTATCATCCGCTTCTTTCATTCTAAACTGATTTTCTTAGTGGATTTTCAGTTGAATGCAATTGTCTAAGTCATACATTTTACGTAGTGTTTATGTACTAAACGGTTATTAAAATTACTGTTGCCTAAACGGTCATTAAAATTACTGTTTTTCTGTATTCTTGAATTTCGAACATAATCTGAAAATAAAATATAAACATAAGTGAGTGTGCTTTATGAATAATTTTAATTACAAAATGCAGGCTAGGCTCGAGTCAATTTTTTAGCTTTTATACCAGGGTGGGCCAATTTTTTTTTTTTTTTTTTTTTTTTGTGTGTGTGTGTGTGTGTATGGGGGGGGGGGGGTTGGACCTGATACCTGATTTTGGGCCTAAAAATTTCAGCCCACGCAAAGATCTAACTGACATATTGAAGGTAGCTTTAATTTTTTTTTAAATGCTTCTTTCAGGCATCATGATCATCTCAATAGTTACTGAATATACCAGGTGTCCTAAAATTGATTGACTGATTTTAAAAGTCAATAACTTGCAAATGGTGACAGCTACTTAAAAAAAAAAAAAAGAAAAGAAAAGAAAATTGCAGGAGTGTTATGTAGGATGTCAAGTGCAGGGGTGATTCTGTTCCGAATATTTCGAAAATTTAACGCTCTCGCTGCGCGTCCCGCGATTTCCACAGCAAATGTAAAAGTAGTAAAATTTGAGCAGCCTGCAATTTCCGTAACAAATCTTTTTTTTAATGATCTGATTCTATTTATTAAAAATACTCTTTCACAAAAATTTTTACATATTTTAACACTAAAATATATGCAGACAGGAAATATGTAATAAAATAAATGCGCAATTTTTAAGCTCATTTTGATTAAAAAAAAAAAAAAAAAAAAAAAAAAAAAAAAAAAAAAAAAAAAAAAAAAAACGCAGCAAGAGGGTTGCGTTTTGTTCCAAAAATTTTTTTGGAACCAGACAAATAAATTCTAAAGCAAATCTCCTTTATTAAATTGAAATGAACTTAATATTATGAGCAATACGATTTTCCAATGTTTTGCCCTGAGTTGTTCGCGGTGTTTTGTTTTCGTGTGACGTCACCTGTGCTTTGCTTAACGTGACGTCACACTTCGGTGGCGTATAAATCTCAAATAAATCAACAAATCACAAGCAAATCAGTAAATCACAAATAAATCGCAAATAAATCAGTAAATCACAAATAAATCAGTAAATCTGTGTACACATATAAATCAATCGGAAATCAGGTAAATCAACTTGATTTGTAAATCTGGTACGCCAAAAACTAGTTTGTCGAACCCCTCGCTTGGACGACCTTGTCCAGGCCATAGATTAAGGACCAAGATGGGACATTTACGGCAAATTCTGTAATGGCAACAGTACTAGCGTCACTATCGTAAAGGCGGGAGAACTAACAAACCACTGAAATTTACTTATGTTGAAGAAATATGTTTACCCTCTATGCTTTGAATATCTATCCGTTCCTAAAACGATGCAGGAGTCAGACGATATTCTATTCATGCTTGCTTTATTTATTTAGCTGTTTTTTTTTTTTACCGTACTTGTATGTTCATTTTTTACTTACAAAATGATAATTAGACTAATAATATAAAAGAAAACGGCCAGAAAAGTCTGTTAAGAGTGCAAATAGTGTGTAAGTTTATAAGATTAAATTGTAAAAAATCAAATACAGGTATTGTGTCAATTTATTCATATCGAATAAAATTTTATTGAGTGTAATGTCAGTGCCTCTATTTATTTTTAACTTTTAGATTTATACAATTCTAAAAATTTGTCGAAAGGAATTTTTCTCTATCGGTAATATTATTATTATTTCTTATATGTTAATATTATAAATATTAATGAATTGATTGTACGTTATTTACATTAAAAACAATATTTTTATTTTATCTGTAAGGAAGTGAAAATGCGTAAATTTTAAAAGATTATTGTAACGATTGTTTAATACGTTAAATTTCATAAATTAATAAAACACGGGCTATAAAAATTTTCCTGCCAAAGTGGAATAATTATGAAATTTTCTGGGACTTGTAGAGTGCAATATTTCGTATATTTTTATATTACACCATTGTTTTTGATACATAGCATTCAAGACGAAATTTTTACATAGTTTTTCGTTCAACTTAAAACCGTTCACTAATCATGTAAAAAAAAAAAAAAAAAAAAAGCTTATATCCGTGCATGAACATAGAATAGATATTAGATATATAAAATAGAATGTCTATTCTATGGTCATCTATCGGTGTAAGATTCTATCGAAAACGTAAACATGCAACATTAAAAAAAGAAAGATCACAATAAGGTGGATATTCAATAATAAGCATACTACAAGGATGGGGAGTTTCTTCCCCATTGTCAATAAGGGCGCTACGATCGCAATCGCATTGCCATTACGCTCTATGGGAATGTCCTATCTTGGTGTTAATCTATGGTCCAGGCTTTCTCTCTATGGATCTAGTATTCTTAAACTGTTTCCATAAGTTCGATACGATGTTGGGCGTTACATTGAAGCCTCCAGGAATCTGCACTTGAGACTGCCTTCTTTCCAGTCTCCCTGCTATTCTCCACCTCATTACAGCATTCAAACGTTGGTCGTTACTCATTTTTACTGTTTGCTTTTGAATTTTACCGTATGTAGCAAAAAAACACTAAGATATTCGGCGAGGTGTGCGAGCGAACAAAACGTGAAAATTGCCACGCTCACTTACAAATCCTGTTCTACTCGCAACTTGCTCCACCCATACACACATGTACGCTTACGTGTTCGACACTGAATAAATGTTCAATAAATAAATGTTCGACACGTCTTTGTTTTGGATAAATACGACCATAGGCATTCCATTCGCACAATAATTCTAATGCACAAGCTAGGCATTTTTTACACATTTCTTATTAACTTTACAGCGATCCTCATCATCTTTAATGAGTTCTTCTGAATCGCTCGTTTTTTGCTGTAAGCTGCGTAGAGCTCGCTACGTCGAGATTGTTGCTGCAATATGCCGAGCTTCTTCAGCAAGTTCATTTAAAAATTTAATCTCATTGAAGCAGCTAGAATCGAACCACGCAATGTCTTTCATGGGCAAGTCATTTCCAGTAAATCGTGAATTCAACTGCTGAATAGCTGTGACTTTATAAACGTTTCCCTTAAATAAGTCAGATGGGGATCCGATAATACTTCTTACCTCATCGTGAGAATATTCACCACATCGACGTTTCGCTCTATATTCTTTTTTTCGGTAGGAAACTCTCAATTTCAATGGTTTACTCCTTTTCTATTAGTTGTTTCCGAAGATGTTCCGCAAATTCAGAAGTATTTTTCATAGCCATATCAAAATTATGTCGTTTTTG
Source organism: Maratus speciosus (assembly GCA_963932465.1). Classification (NCBI taxonomy): domain Eukaryota; kingdom Metazoa; phylum Arthropoda; class Arachnida; order Araneae; family Salticidae; genus Maratus; species Maratus speciosus. Next base: position 507,140,182 of record OZ010790.1, read on the forward strand.
TAAGACACTGGATTTCAGGATTTCGATTTTGTTAGCAGGAGTTAAGTATCCCAGGCCGCTTATTTATGCATATACTTCGATGTCGGCATAGATATATTGAATAGGTCGCTTAAAATGGTTGCTATTAATGTATGCTGAAGCTTGCACTAATTATCAATCGGTGATCTTGCCGAAAAAGATACATGTGACGGAAAATCGTCCATTTCAGTGATATTTTGTAGACACTTAAGCAATGTTAAAAATTTATATTGATCTTTAAAAGATTTCGAAGACTCGCCAAACATGCTATTAAGTGCTCGATCCTTAATCCATCACTCAGTAGCGCTTACTTTTTGTAATCGCGAAGAAGTTTATTTCCACATACAGGCCCCTTATTCAGTGAAGTCCATGCTTTCATACGCTCATATCACTCTGAGCTAAACATGGTTGTAGCTTACATTAAGACAAAGAAGTCCGTTGTCAATTTGCAACATTCTTTTGCATCTGCCAGGAACAAATTAAGCACATGTACATATCAATGAACATGCTGTATATTTGGATTGTCTTTTTCAGTTGCGCCTGCATACCTTTATATCTCCCACTCATATTTGCTGCACCATCAAAAAAATGTCCCAACTGTTTGTGATGAAGGGAGTTTAAACTTCAAGTTCTTCTTTTACTTGGAGATAGAAGGCTTTCCCTGTTGTTTTGGGGGCATCAACCAATTTTAAAAACTAACCTTCACTTTACCACGCTGCTCATAACGAACACAAAGAGCCAACTGCTCCATTACCGATATATCTTTTGTGAAATTTGCTTCCATACTGAAGGGACCTGACTGTCTTGCATCATCGGCAATGTTTATTTGGATCTGAGTGGAGAGATAAGCAGTTAACTGATTTATAAATTACTTGGACAGGAATGTGATCAACGAACCTCTTCCATACCGTTTGGGATTTCCATTTTGTTCTTCTTTCAGATCTATTCTAGCCTTCATCATACTTTCTAAAGATCCCCTTTCTTGACTTTATCTCCATAGCCTGTGTTACATAACCGAGCAAAATATTATTATATTTACATAACAGCTTTACCAATTGTAGAAAATTGCCTTGTTTAACGTCTCTATTATTCAAGACTGCCGCTGCCTTTTCTCGTTTTTTTTCTTTAAGCTAATCCGTGCCTCCCGAGATCCTTAATCTGTAGATTATTCCTAGATAGGTAAGCTAATCCTTGCTTATCTTTTTTACTACGCAAGTGTCCACAGGTAAACTGATCCCACCGAACAACTTCCCAACCTCTACTGACCATATGTGCTTTTTACTTTATCCCCTATCTCTCGGCTTCTATACAAAATGAATAATTTGCACAGATCTGGCAAAAATTGCTGATGGGAGAGGGAAGGTAGAAATTAAGACTTACACCCGATCAAAAAAAAAAGGGGGGGGGGATGCTTCACGGATAAAAAGGAAAAGAAAAATTAAGTTTCATAATTTGTTGTTTTGATTTATTAAAAAGAAAAAAAATTTTGGTCCACTACAACCGTTTGGCCCACCCTGCTACCAAGAAAAATTAAATTTCATATATTTTTAGGGGTTTTTTAGTTTTATTGAAAAGAAAAAAAACTTTAAAAAATGTTTTTTTTTTCTTTTTTGGCCCGCTACACCCGTTTGGCCCACCTCGCTACCAAGAAAAATTGAGTTTCATAATTATTTTTTTTAGTTTTATTGAAAAGAAAGAAAAGTAAAAAAATGTATTTTTGTGGCCCACTACACCCGTTTGGCCCACCCCGCGATCGCGGGGTAGCGGGGTGGGCCAGTCCGCCCCTGCGTACGTTATACCATTTAACTATTCAGTTGATATGCGGAAAAATATAAATAGATGGCTCGTATTAATAATTAACTCATTGAAAAATAGCCACTAGCGTCAAATTCTCGCCAAGCTTGTCAACATTTAGTGAAGTTTCGCCAAATTTAGTAATATATCATGTCAATTCTCAAATTTGGCGACAAAAAATGCTTTGTTTGTTCTGACGTCATAATGATGCATATGTATTATGTATTATACACATACCTATAATATGTATGATGCAAATGTATTACGTATTGTATGCATATGTATTATATGTATGATGCATATGCATAAAGTTCATTAACATCACTAAAACGCTCTTAAAGGAATAGTGTTCAATAAATAGTAGGGATATTTGCCAGATTGACTAGAGTGCTATTGAGATTAGAATTCTGACATTTATAATAGACCGGGAGGCGCCTGCACTCACCATCACCTCATCGAGATTACAGCTGAAATTTTAGGATTAGTCAAAACTAGATTAGCATATTAAAATCCAACTGGTCTGTTAATTCATGTCTTGGTAGAAACCACCTGAAGGCATAATTTTAGTGGTTGACTGATAGGTTTACTATTGTATTTTCCTGCATACAAAAGTATGGAAACATGGAGGAATGGGTGCAGGAAAACACAATGGAAAATCCACCAATCAACCCGCTAAAATCGGGTCTGTAGGTGGTTTCCACAAAGATATGACTTGGCAGGCCATTTACATTTTAATACGCTAATTGATTTTTAACTAATCCTAAAATTTCAGCCGTCAACTCGATGAGGTGATGATCTGTGCAGACGCCTCCCGGTCTTTAATAAAATTTGTTTTAAGGAAGTAAAAGATAGAAATATGGACAGATAAACTGAAAGATTTGCCTTATTAAGATTTTTGTAAAAGCATATAAAAATTCATTCAGCTTGAAATCATGTAACACCTTTATAACTCAGGCTAATTTTCTGTAATTGGATTTTGGCGACCAAGATATCTTATCTATAACTATAATCTTTCTTTTACAGATTTAAAATTAACAATAAATTAACAGTCAGTAGTCTAATAATGCAATATAATAACATTAGCAGCGGTCTTCGGACGCCGTATCTGTCACACATCGTTGAAGACAGCTTTATTAGTTACACATTTCATTTATTTAAAAGGAGATTTTTAAATTTTCATATGAGAATTAGGATATTTTTCCACTATAGGGACCTTGGCATTTTTTTAAAAATCTTGGCGCAATTCGGACTTCAGAAACTGAGATATGCTGCCAAATGATATAAACAACTATGAAAACAAACCTGATGAACTTTTATGTTATTTATATATATATATATTTATAATTTATATACATATAAACATTTTATTATACATGCATAAAATGTTATTTTTTATATACAAATTATTTATGTTGGTATATAAAGATAAATAAACGGGTTCCTTAAATTAAATAAATTGTATACAAATGGAAAAAATTGTTTGTGTATATGACACAGTAAATAGGTTGCCAGAAAATATGTTATTATCACATTTCTTTTCTTGTCAAGTCTATTTTCTCTATTTCGCGAAGACTACTATATCGGAAACGTACCGAATTGCGGTTAAATTTTGGTAAATGTTTTATTGTTTTAATATCGTAAATATATCATAACCTATACTGATTAAAATTTTTAGGTATATTCATTTTTTCTATTTAATCAGCATTTTCGGGAAAGCATATACAATTTTATTCAGCTTGAAATTACGTGACACCTTCAAAACTCTGTAATCGAGTTTTGGCGACCAACATTGGCCCAAATGAATGTATACGGCCAAATCAACACCCCCTGTTTGGAGGGTTTAGAAGCGGAAATTCTGTGTTTTCAGATTTTTCTGGTTAATTGTGCTACAAACCCAACTTACTTGTGAAATTTCATGATTCCACGACTTTTAGAAGTACCTTAGTTATTTGATGATGCGAAGTGAGTCAGTGACAAAAAAGCGCTTTTTCGGAATTTAATATTTCGAAAACTACTAAATACAGAAACATGAAATTGTGGAACCTTAGTTCAGTTTGACCATATGAACATGTGTACAAAAGAAAAAATTCTATATCTCTCCCTAAAACGACGTTATGAGGGTGTGGAAAGTATGCCGAAATGGTTCAGGAAAAGGTAGCTTACGGCTTGTGCGAACTTGGCGGACGCACTGCCATGCTCCCAGATAACAAAATTATAAATGAAAAAATACTAATTTTATATAAATAAATAGAAAACTTTATTATTTATTCATGTTTATACAATTATTAATGATTAATTATTCACATAATAGAACTGTTGAGGCTCTAAATGAGTAAAGCATTTATATTTATATGTGTTAGAAATTCAAATAAACAATTTTATTCTAAATTCAATTTTTTAATATAAAATTATATTTAAAGCAGAACACTATTAAATTTCAAATAATTCAGCGATATCTCCATCACAACCTAATTTTTGCTGTTTTAGCATAGTATAACAATTAACTAGTTTAGAAAGAGTGTTTCTTGACCGTTTATTTCGAATTTTAGTTTGCACTAATGAAAATTAAAAAAAAAAAAAAATCTTTCAATAATGGGTATAAAATGGATACAATTGCAAACAAGATAAAATGGCTACAGACTACTTACTGAAAGTAAAGAATGTAACTTTTTGTCCCTTTCTTGGAGTGTAAGAGGGAGAGGGAAAAAAATTCTAATTTCCTAACAAGACATAAGTTTTTTTTTTTTTTTTTTTTTTTTTTTTCATATATAATTTTTAATTTAATTCAATCACTGTTTTATCTGTAACAGACTAGTTTCTTCAGATAAATAATTATAAATTAGTACCAAAGACTTAAATATTTACATAATTTTTTAAGACTCATTACATAAAACAAAAGTAGCAAAGTTATATAAAACTTTTTGATAATTAAAAAAATATTAATAACTGACAACATACTTTACTTAAGAAAAAAAAAATTAGATATCTGATTTTTAGTTTGGTTCTTAAATTCCTAAGTATTAGACTGGATCCCACCTATTTTATAAAGATTTAAAGTATGTAAAAATATGTTAAATAACCTTTATATTTATAATTATTAATGTTTATTTATTAATTAACAAATAAAAATATTAAATGATATGTTATTAAATTTAATTGTTTATGCCATAATTATCCTTATTAGATTATAGATTTTATTATGCATTAAGACAAATAAGAATTTGTCATATTTCAAATGAAAATCAAATTTCTAAGTAATTGCTTAAAAGACGCAAAGGCCAACATAGTGAAAAAGATTCCAAGCCGGGACTCGAATCCGGGCCATCAGTATAGCGCACTGACGTTCTACTGACTAAACCACTTGGAACGATACCCAGCAAGGAAAATTTCTCACTATTATAAGTTGGCAAGGCTACAAACGCAGCACAAGATGGAATATTTACCGTGAGCCACCAACCTGGGGCAAACACGGAATATAATTAAATCCAGCATCGATAGAAACTATATTAATACATGGAAATTATTCCAGAGGGAAACATTCGCCTTGGATACAATATTTCAAATGAAAATCAAATTTCTAAGTAATTGCTTAAAAGACGCAAGGGCCAACATAGTGAAAAAGATTCCAAGCCGGCTTGGAAGTCCCGACTTTATAGGGTACAGATAATGAAATTGCCAGTCAGCTGTTGCACCAGCATGATGTGTTTCCAGAGCAACATCACATAAATAGCTACAATCTGAAATGAATGACAACTCAATAACTGGTGATATTTTTTAGTCTGGGTAACATCACTAATGCGGTTATCATTTGTTTCACATTGCAGCAAGTTGGTGTATCAACTATGTGGAGGTTTTATTATTTATATTATGTAATTTATCATGCATAGCAAAATCTTCAATGCCAAATTCCGTTGCCAAAGTAAGATGTTGTCTCCCAGACTAATAGAACTAGTATAACCTATATACCTGCTCCTGAAAAATCTAAATCTATATATAAAAATAAAATATAAGTGCAAGTTTTCTAAATACAGTTCTGAATGTTATTCCCAAGCACCCAAGCAAATGAATTTTTCTAGCCTCGAACACAAAAGAAGAATATTGTCCATATCATCATTATAAGAATCTGGGAAGCAGTCACATTTTTTTTTTTTTTGTTGTTTAACAATTCTATGCAAGCTGATTTTCAAATGTGCAGTTGATCTTACTTAATCACTACTTATGAAAACAGCCATCAGCTTTTGCAACAGGAAGCCAAAAAAATCTTCAGTCACAGGGAAGCTCATTGGCAACTTGATTACATAAAATTGTTACTGGTCGTGATAGTATCATTCAATCTTCTGCAATTGAATAATCTTAACAGAACAAATTAACATTATTTAGAGCGTTTAGGGTCTGATTGGAGGTTGGCGAGCTTAGCTGCTCATGGGGGACAGAGTCCCCTATTATTATTTTTTTTTTTAATTACCAGCAGATTTTATTTATGCCCCATAAAAAATGCTCATTTCACATTATATCTACAAATTTACTCTTTTATTACATGAAATAATTTAATGTGGTCATTTAAAAATATTTTTAACTAAATAATTTTTGTACTTACTGTTAAGTAAAAATGTTCATTTCACATTATATCTACAAATTTACTCTTTTATTACATGAAATAATTTAATGTGGTCATTTAAAAGTTTTTTTTTTTTTTTTTTTTTCCTAACTGTTTTATTGTATCATTGTCATCGTCTTTTTCTTTTGGCATAGCAGTGGAAACTCAGGTGTACTGCCATAATTTTGTCTGGCACTTGGTGCAAAAAATTCTGTTGGCAAGTCAATATATAATAATCATATGTAAACATCAGCAAAATATATAATTTCTGGGTCTTTCATGTATTTTTCTCAACTACGGATTTAAAGGCAATAGCTTGGTGTAAGAAAGTGCAGTAGCTTAATGGTCAGCTTGTTGTGCTATTAAGCTGCAGGTCCACGGTACAGTTCCAGACTGCAGACTGGGAAGGTTCACTTAACCTTTCATCCCTTTGGGGCTGATAAAATGAGTACTTAAGCATATTTAAGAACTAAACACTGAGGACCCCACATAAGACTGTTAACTTGACTGGGACAGATGCTGTACAGCACCTCAGGGCCCATTGTAAAAAAAAACAGGGCTGGGCACTGTAGGTTATGATCCTTAATAAATTGTAGTGGCACAGGTTTACTTTAGTTTTTAGTAAACATCATCACAACTTATTAAAATAAAATAAACAACCCTATTAGATTGATAGGTTTAAAAGATTTATTTTCTTCGAGGGAAAGAAGAATCCATAATCTTAATCCACAACACAATAATGTGTACAAAGTGCTATTGAATTATAAACGGGTTCCAGTTTCAATTACTTAAGTATTATAGTAAATCTTGGCTTGATAACAACCCCTGCCAGACTGTATATCTTTTTATATAATTTTTATTAAGTTTGCATTTGGATTCTGCACAGATTGGAAGATATCAAAAATTTTGTTGGGTTTCAAGTTGACTTCAAATGGGATATTCAAACATAAAAAGTTCTATTCTCCATCGCTTGAATGTGAATTTCAATAATGAATGTAAATGTGAAGCATCATAGTTACAAATATGACTGAAGATTAATGCCTAAACCAGGCTCGGCGAACCTTTTCACGTGCACATGCCGAAAATTTACAAACAATATCTATCAACAATGTAACGTGCCAAACTTATGCAAAAGTAATTTTGAAGAGTACGAAACAATGGTTATAAAATCAGTTCCTTTCATGCATTAATAATTTAATTTGTAGCTTATGCATAACTTGGATTTTGCATTTTTCAATAATGTGTAAAGTAAAGGAAAACATTGGGAAAAAAAGAGAAAAAAACCAGCATGGTTTTTTAAAAAAACCATTTGGTTTAAACCAAACAGCCCTGCTATGAACTTCACTGTTTATAATTATCAGTCATGACTGACTCAAGACTTGAGTGCAAACTATAAAGCAAACAATGAATATATGATTAAACTTCAAAGACGCTTTTCACATGCTCATTAAATGCTACAGACTTAACAGTAATAGAAAAATTTTAATTTTAACTGCTAAAACTTTCTTAAAGGACATACAGGTAACAGAGTGAAAAAGGATACAGACCTGGGAATGTGCCGATTATAATGTAAGGTAAGGATGGGTAAGTACTTTTAAAAAATTATTCTAAATAAGATAAAGGCAGAAGTGAGACAAAATTCAAGTAGTACCTACAAATTGTGCTGCAGCATAAAATTCGCTTAAACCACTGTAAATGTGCTCAAGACATATCTATATTATAAGAATTAGCATTTTTATAAGTATCATCATTCAGGTGGAGTGTCAGTATGGAAAATTCGTTCCAATTTCGGATGACGTAATCCACGATTTCTTCTTGAATCTCTGTAGCCATTACCTGAATACCATATTACAGGTAAGAGATGTCTCAAAACAAGCAAGCACCATCTCCTATAATAGGAACAACCGTATGTAGTATCATATCACCACGTAAGTCATGGAAAAATTTATGAAAAATGACGCGAAATTCATCAAATAGTCTCGGGAAAAAATAATGAAATTCATCAAACAATCGTAAAAAAAAACTGAGAAATTTGAAGAACGATCGCAGAAAAAAATTGCTAATTTTCACAAACAATGGATTGTGAAAATAAGTAGCAAATTTCATTGCATGCCCCTTTGGTCAGGGAATTTTTTGAGATTTGGTCATGGAAAGTCAGGGAATTTGCCAGTTGTGTTTTGCTGGGAACCCTGACTTGAGAAATAACTCTGGGCTGACTAAATAATTAATTATAAACACTTTCAAGCTCCAATAATTTATTTTTACAATGTGTTCTAAAACAACTGTTTGCCAATATCAAAAACATCAACTTCTAGATGCTGTCCTCTGATTCTCAATCTTTTGTGTTGCTATTTCCTAAATACATGGTACAAAATAAGATCAGATAAGTCTTACCATAATTTTTTTTCACTAAACATAGAAGAGTGAAAGTTATTATATGCAACGCATCAATAAGTTATGGAGGATATATTTATATCCAGTGGCGCCAACTTATATGAGCCCGTGGGACACAAGCCCACCCAATAATTTGCTCTTCCAACCCACCCAATTTTCATCATTCTGTTTTCGTACTTATTTATTCTTCAATCTCTCAAAATGAATTATTTTGTTGACATTCACAACATTATTTTTTTTTTTAAATACAGTAAAAACAGCAATAACAAAACCTAAAACACAATCTGACCTCCCCCCCTTCAGCGTAAAAGACGTACAATCAATTTTCTCTCAAAAGAGGAATTTCCTGCATATTCACAAATTAATTTTCTTCCTAAAATGCACTAAATTTGCAATTGCTATTATTCAGCACTGTTAGCCAGTTTGGCTTCCAATTTTAATCCGAAATTTCAAATTCATACCATAAAATGAAACAAAATTTTTTTCTTAACCGATTGCTTTGAAATTCACAGATTGCGTTGCATTCGAATACGCGTGTGTTTTTATATACCTATTACGAACTTCGCCCCCCCCCCCCCCCCCCTCTCCCAATTTCCTCACCACCACCTGGGGGCATTTTTGAAAAATTTTCCGACATCCGTCAGGTGATATATCATTAGAAAGCCCTTTAACTTTTTTTTCATATTATGCACCTCCCATCCCCCTCATCCCACTTTCTACCCTTGGGGGCACATTTCTATATAAAAATAATGTAAATGTTCATTTGTACAGTGTAGTCCAGGCATTTTGTGATTGAACATGGGCAAAATTGCAATAGAAGCTTTTTACAGAATTTTTTAATCAGGAACTACTGCTTAATAGCATACTAAAAATCAGACAAAATCTGAGCACGGGAACACCCCTATATACGGATTTCAAAATGGCGGAGGGGATTTTCTGGAACTAAGGCAGAGAATATATCGCTTTATTTTCACAATTTAACTTTGAAGTATAGTCAAAAACGATAAACAGTACACAAAAGTCTACTATTTCTGACAAGTTACTGCTTAAGTTCATTTTTACAGAAATGTTCCAGTGAAGAAAAAAACGTATCAATAGTTTTCATCATATTTATAGTTAGAAGTTAGGTAGTTCTTGTTACATACATTGACTTGGCACACCCTAGAAGCTGTAGAACAGGGCAATCAATTAAGCTTGCATCAGCATCGTAAAGTAGCACAGTTTGTCTTTCAAGAACATGGAATCATATTAAGTAAATAATCTGTAGCTGGTAGTCACTCGCAGAGTATTGGGTAGCACGAGTGTTTTTTTACATACCAGCCCCATTCTGCTGGCTTGGTTCTTTCTTCCGATATTTATTTGTAAGTAAGTTTGATAGCTATGATATTTTGTAGAAGAATCGGTCGGAGGCAAACGTTCAGGTGTAATAAATGATTTTACTGTAGTTACTTTCCTTACCAACATTTGGTGACGTAGTTTATCTATAGAATCCAGTGCCTTGCAGTCATAAAACAGAAGCATTGCTTTTCTTCCAGCCTCAGCCATATCTGAATGTAGGCTTGAATTTGAACAAAATATTTTTGCAATAGAACGGAGCTCTGTCTTGTTCATCTGTTTGAGAAATGATGAGGATTTCCCAATCGAAAAAATTCTGGATGTTGTATCGCAGCCCGTGAAAGCATGCAGAAACAGAAGGAACTTGCTATTTTCACGACCTAACAGAGATTGCATGTTGAGGATATGATAAACTGGTTTGGAACATGATCCTCGTCTTATGTCACTGCGATAGTATAGCTTGAAGCCATTATCCTTTGCCTGTTAAAGAAGGAGAATCAGCAAGTCGGTATCTTCACCTATTACAGTGGTATGTGCATGTGCATGTTCTGAAGATGAGACTGGAGCACGAACAATGTCTATATTGGCATCCCCATCTGTGTTGGGAACAGTACAGCCTTGTTTCTTAAGCAATTCGCCTATGAGGGAAGCCATTGCTTGGTTGTTTTTTCATTGTCCAGAAACTCTTCCTTTATCCAATAAATTTCACGTATGGGCTGAAATTAATATCTCTATAGTTTTTTTGTAGCGTCATCTGTGAGCCAAATCATTGATTGTTGGATACCCAATGTAATTATCAAAAACCATGATAGGTTTTCCATATTGTTTAACAATACAATCAGCGTAAGACATAGCAATGTTTTCATATGTATCATTTTTTACACCAGGAAAAGCGACGCAAGAAAGATCCTCCATCCAGTATGTACCTTTCTGTACATTCCACGTTGTCATATTTTACATTGTGTAAATTTTTAATGTGTTTGACTAGTGCTTGAGCTAACTGAGATTTGTCTGAATTCCTCATCATACTTGGTGATTCAAATAATGCTGCAGGGTACGCACACGTTTCATAACGCATGACATCTCCGAGATTCATTTCACCACAAGTGCCAGTAATCATCATTCTTTGGAAGAGGAGCGCTGGATCTATTTGTATATCTAAGTCATCTTTATAACTACGAATGGCAGCAGCAGATCCTAGAGTTTTCACTTTCTTTGACCTTATAGCCGAATACCTAAATATATCCTTCCCTATCATTTTGGAGATGATGATCATAGCAAATAAGTGCAACTCATCAACATTAATTTCTTTTTTAGCTGTTACGCCTGTAACAATTTTGCGTAGAGTAGAATCAGAATGAAATGGCGATATGTGTTCCAGTACATCGGCCACTTTTTAAATGTCATTGCTGCTCCTCTTCTGTCTCCTGTCCCTTATAGGTATTTTTGATAATTTTATAAAAGTTACACACTCCCAATGTTATTCCTATGGGAGTTTGAAGCTAAAAGTTAGAATATAACACAATTTTTAACTATTTTCAAAACATCATTTAGTACACCTAAAATTGATATTTGGAATTGAAACTGGCAACAGAGCAAAGTATATACACTTACGTTAATAAAAAGCACAGTATGGAGCTGTTTATAGCATTTATTATGTATGTTAGAGGTTAGAGATTAATTAAAAAAGGTTAACATTACAATAATTTCCACAGAGATGCATTATTAAATGGCCGCCAATGGTAAAGCATGTACTTTTCAGAGGCTTATTAAAATACTAAAATTTATAAAAAGAATCTAAAACTCACTCACTAGTGTTGTATAAGCTTCAAATTACACAAATAATGTAGTAATCCGCGGTTAAATAATCATTTAACACCATAAATATAATCTTGAAAAACACTGGCATGACAAACTACTCTGGTCAGATCACAGTCACAGCACAGCATGTATAAAAAATATCGATATCTTTGCTTAAAGTCTCCTTAACAAAGTAAATTGGTGATGAAATGTCCATAAATGCAGGGGTCGTGCGTGTCCTGAAATTTTATAACCAGGAAATGTTTCGGTACCAGTATTTTCTTATAGAAAATTAATTCTTAAATAAGACAAAATTTCGCGCGTTTAAGCTAGATTTATTCTTCTATTAAAAAATACTGATATTTGCCCTGAAAAATTCCCTAAAGCATATTATTAAAAATGTTCCGATGCCTGGGAAAATTATGCACAACTAGCATTTATAAGCACTGGAATCGATTCGGAGCCAGTTGCAATTGCGGATACATGAGATAGAGGAACGGGATTAGCAGAAAGTAGAAGAAATTTAAAAGAACTATATCTGAACCACTGAACTGATTTTGATGCGGTAGGACTTAAAATGTTCAGGAAGACTTAATATGTAGAAAGAAAATATAGTATAGGGCTTGCATGAGGCCGGAGATATATCTCCCCATCGCCGGAGCTTGAAAAACTCACCGCATACCGGATGACTGTTAGGAGATCGGTCTAGTAGTAATACAGTTTAGAATGAGTTATAGATACTTTACTTTATCTTGTTCCAAAAGCATTATTGGTTGTCAGATTGGTTGTTCGATAAAAAATGAATATTTGCAGTCCAAATTGTTTAGTGCTGCCCTCTGTCGTCTTCCGTCTCAACTAAAAGCTATACAACAACGCAAAACGGCATATGATTCAGTCCGTTTTGAAATCCGTTTTTAAGGGTGTTCCCGTGATCGTATTTTGTCTGATTTTGGTGATATTTCTCAGTAATGGTTACGGATTAAAAATCAGTTAACAGAGCTTCTATTGCAATTTTGCCCGGGTTGAAGGTGTATTTACTTTAATTTGCCTGGACTAGTGATAACTCTTGATAGAAATATCCGATTTGCTTCAAGGTTCATTCTGATAAGGTGCTTCCCTGCTTAGAAAACTAAGCATTGATTCATTCATTGGTTAAGTATAAAAGGGGAACCGGGGGATAATCCCCCTTAATTTAGATAAATGGATTTTCCCTGCAGAACTTTCCAATTTGCTTCAAATTTTGTAAATAGATTCATTTTGATAAGGTGCTCGCTCCCCTGATTAGTTTGGAGTTTTATTGGTTAAGTGTAAAGGGGGAACGGGGCTAATACCCCCCTTAATTTAGATAAATTGGTTTTTCATGTAGAATTATCAGATTTGCTTCAAATTTTGTGAATAAATTCACTCTGATAAGGCACCTCTCTGATTAGTTTTGGGGGCTCATTGATTAAGTATAAAAGGGGGAACGGAGCTAATCCCCCTTAATTTAGATAAATGGGTTTTACGGCAAAATTATCAGATTTGCTTAAAATTTCGTACACCAGTTTATTCTGATAAGGTGCTTCCATGATTAAATTTGGAGGTTCATTTGTTAAGTATAATGGGGGGGGGGGGGGAAAGAGAGAGAAACAGGTGGATAATCCCCCTTAATTTATTTTTCAAAGGGCATTATTCTTAGAAATAAGTATAATATAGAATTGGTGTGAATAGCCTGTGAGCTCAATGCCATCACTTAAACTAGGCACTTTTGTTTTTAATTTAATTTTTGCAATTTTATATGCTTTTATTATAACATTCTTTCTTCTTTTTCCATGCAATCGATTGGCTTTAGTTCATCCAAATAATTCCTCGCAGAAGATGAATCTCGTAGAAGGTCGTCATACTGGCGGAGAGGAAGCAGTGCGGTGAATAATCTATATAAATAAAATTGTAAATGTTCGTTTGTACAAAATCTCTAATGTCCGAAAGTTCTTCAGTGATTGCTTTGAAATTCATGGATTGAGTTGCATTCGAATACGAGCGTGTTGTTATATACCTAATATGAACCTCGCTCACCCCCACCAGGGAGTGCTTTTTTAATTTTTTCCGACATCCATCATGTGATATAATATTAGAAAACACTTTGACCACTCTTTCATATTATGTACCTCCCCTCCTTATCCCCCTACTTTGTCCCCGTGGAGACACATTTTTATATAAATAAAAATGTAAATGTTCGTTTACAAAATCTTAAAGCTCCGAAAGTTCTTCACTGATTGCTTTGAAATTCATGGACTGCATTGCATTTGAATGTATGCATGTTTCACTATACCAATTATGAACCTCACCTCCCCTTCTCCCCAATTTTTCCCCATCCGGGAGCAGTTTTTAAATTTTTTCGACACCCATTATGTGGTATATCGTTAGAAAGCCCTTTGACAACTTTTTTATATTATGCACCTCCCGTCCCCCCTCCCTCACTTTGCCCCTTTGGGGGGGGGGGCACTTTACTGAAATATTTCATCAGTATTTTTGTTTTTTAGTTCATGTTTTTTCCTTTTTAGCTCACAGGCTTATTAAAACCTGAGAGCTAATGTGGCCGCAGGTTCTGTATGTACACAAGTATTTATGCACGTAATGCGATAACTCTTGATAGAAATGTCCGATTTGCTTCAAAATTTATAAATAGATTCATTATGATAAGGCACTTCCGTGATTAGTTTTGGGGGTTCATTGGTTAAATATAAAGGGGGAACGGGGTGCTAATCCCCCCTTAATTTAGATAAATGGGTTTTTCATGCAGAATTATCTAATTGCTTCAAATTTTGTAAACAGGTTCATTCTGATAAGGTGCTTCCCTGATTAGTTTTGGTGTTTTATTGGTTAAATGTAAAGGGGGAATGGGGGGGGGGGGGTAATTACCCACCTTAATTTAGATAAATGGGTTTTTCATGTAGAATTATCCGTTTTGCTTCAAATTTTGTGAATAAATTCATTCTGATAAGACTCTTCTCTGATTAGTTTTGGGGCTCATTGATTAAGAAAAAAAGGGGGGAATGGAGCTAATCCCCCTTAATTTAGATAAATGGGTTTAACGGCAAAATTATCCGTTTTGCTTAAAATTTGGTACACCGGTTTATTCTGATAAGGCGCTTCCCTGATTAGATTTGGAGGTTCATTTGTTAAGTATAATGGGGGGGGGGGGAAAGAGAGAGAAACAGGTGGATAATCCCCCTTAATTTATTTTTCAAAGAGCATTATTCTTAGAAATAAGTATAATATAGAATTATGGTGAGTAGCCTGTGAGCTTAATGCCATCAGTTTAACTAGGCACTTTTATTTTTAATTTAATTTTTGCAATTTTATATGCTTTTATTATAACAATCTTTCTTCTTTTTCCATGCAATCGTTTGGCTTTAGTTCATCCAAATAATTCCTCGCAGCAGATGAATCTCGTAGAAGGTCGTCATACTGGCGGAGCGGAAGCAGTGCAACGAATAATCTATATAAAATAAAATTGTAAATGTTCGTTTGTACAAAATCTCTAATGTCCAAAAGTTCTTCAGCGATTGCTTTGAAATTCACGGATTGAGTTGCATTCGAATACGAGCGTGTTGTTATATACCTAATATGAACCTCGCTCACCCCCTCTTTTCCCCCTCTCCTCCAATTTGCCACCCCCACCAGGGAGTGCTTTTTTAATTTTTTCCGACACCCATCATGCGATATAATATTAGAAAGCACTTTGACCACTCTTTCATATTATGTACCTCCCCTCCTTGTCCTTATCCCCCTACTTTGTCCCCGGGGAGACACATTTTTATATAAATAAAAATGTAAATGTTCGTTTACAAAATCTTAAAGCTCTGAAAGTTCTTCACTGATTGCTTTGAAATTCACGGACTGCATTGCATTTGAATGTGTGCATGTTTAACTATTAGTCCGAGTGCTATACGACCAAAATAAGGTGAAAACTTCAAATCATGATAAGAATGCACAGATTGGTCATTATCTACTTTATATTAATACAATGCATTTCAGATGGGGAGGCATCGCGTAAAGTCATGGAAATTCAAGATGGCGGCTGTTATTCAAGATGGCATCATTTTCTGAATTTTCTTACTACGTATCATATAAATGTGTGTTTCAGGTCGATTTCGATGTTTTTAACGTCGAAAATTTCGTTTTTAACACTTTCCATCATAGTTCAATGCGTTTATGAATTCAGTTTGTCTGCTTAGTTTGCCTGCCTGTTTGCTTAGTTTGTCTGCCTGTCTGCTTACCATTCTATGCTCTAACTCGTTTAAATATCGCAAGGTTCCCACTAGGTCCGTTTTTGAGGAACTGGTCCGTTTTTTGGCTTCAAGTCCGTATTGGTCCGTTTTTTGACACTTTTAACCGACTTTTATTTTAAATTTTACCGATGTTTGGCATTTAGCGGAGCAACGCGGAAAAATCGCGCTTTTCGTTCCAAAAAGTACCGTTAAATGTCGTTAATCGATCACGAAAAAACTCGCTAATTTTGTCAAAGGATTGCAAAATTGCGCAAATTTCTTCAAAAGTTCGCGAAAAAACGTGAATTTCGTTAAAAGATCGAAAAAAACGCTGTCAAAAGATCGCGAAAATGCGCTAATTTCTTCAAAAAAAACGTGAATTTCGTTAAAAAGAAAAAAAAAACGCGGTTAAAAGATCGCGAATTTCCTCAAAAGATTGCAAAAAAAAAATGCAAGTTTAATCAAAGAATCGCGGAAAACGCGATTTTCGTCAAAAGGACGCAAAAAACGCGCAAATTACAGCAAAGGATCGCGAAAAACACGCAAATTTCGGCAAAGGATTGCGAGAAAAACGAAAATTTTGTCAAAAGATTGCAAAAAAAACGCGAATTTCGTCAAAAAATCGAAAAAATATGCGATTTTCGTCAAAGGATCGCGTAAAACACGCAAATTTCGTCAAAAATTGTGGAAAAGAACGCGAATTTCATTCAAATATCGCGAAAAAAACGGTCAAAAGATTGCGAAAAAAACGCAAGTTTTCTCAGAGAATCGCGGAAACGCGAATTTCGCCAAAGTATCGTAAAAAATACGCGAATTTCGGCAAATGATCGCGAAAAAAAAACGAGAATTTTGTTAAAAGATCGCGAAAAAACGCGAAATTCATAAAAAGATCTCTCAATAAAACGCAAATTTCGTCAAAAATTCGAAAAAAAAAAACGCGAATTTCGTCAAAAAAATTGAAAGAACACTCGAATTTCGTCAAAAGATTGCGAAAAGAACGTCAATTTCATCAAAATATCGCGGGAAAAAAAACGGTGCAATATTGCGAAAAAAGCATGAATTTCGTCAAAAGATCGAAAAAAAAAATCGTTTCATCAAAAGATTTTAAAAACTTTCATTTCGTCGAGAGATAGTGAAAAACACTCAAATTTCATCAAAGGATCCCGAAAAACATGCAAATTTCTTAAATGGTCGTGGAAAAATACATGAAATTCAGTCTGTCACGTTTTAATTAGCACAAAAATATCATCAATAGGTTGTAAAAGTTTTGCTCCATAGGGAAAGAAATTTTTCGTTATTGATTTTTTGTTAATAAAAATTTTCAATACTGATTTTCTGTCTCTCTCTTCAGGCTATGATTTGAAATCCATACAATTTAGAAATCTACAGAGCCTTTTGTCTCAGTATCCTACATCGAGTAGGTTGCTGCTGCTTTTTTTCCTTGTGGGTCAGGCTGACTTTAATTGTTTCAAGTTTGTGTTGACATGATCTGTTTAATGGAGAATTCTTTCCATTTCAGAAAACAAGTATCGAAATCGCTTTGAAATGCAAAAAATCACAAAGAACAAAATTTACGGCATTGGGCTAAAAGATTGAAATTGGGTTCCTTGTATAAGTGTCAACAGATCAGCATGAAACAAGGATAAAACACTAAAAATATAATAAAATGGGCAAAGAAGATAATTTGCGATATTGAACTGAAAGACTGAAACGGGATTCCTTTTATATCTCAAAGTACAAAATTATTCTAAAAATCACATAAAAAGCTGTAGTAATGTAGAATAAATTTTATTTAAAAGAGGACAAAATTTAATATATTGGGCTAAAACATTGCAACCAGATTCCTTTAGCTAATGTTGAAAATTCGCCACGAAAAAATGCATAAAAAACTAGAAAATCTAATTTTAAAAGTTCAAAAACTGGTTTGGATGTGCATAACTTCAGGCATACAGGTTCCTTCTTGCCAAATGTTTTAACTCTGCATGCAGTGGTCTCTTCAAAAAACATTGTACACATAAACATCTATTTTTATTATATTTAGTATTTAAAATAATGCTAATATTGGAGAGAGAAGAAGACTGGGGGTAAACTTGAGGAACAATGATGCTGTATGTGGTTTAAATAAAGCAGTATCAATATTAGAAGGTTTTTAACCTGTACCAATAACAATGGCTTTAAGGTAATAAATTTCAGAATTTGAATCGGAGCAAGCATTTTTTTTTATAACAAATTATACTTTGAACATTTATTAATAAGTGACAATTGAAGGAGAGGAGGGTTTCTTTATTTTATTTTGCGATTTGCTAACATAATTTCGTTTTGGACCTTTTTTTAAAATAAAATATGTGGTCCCTTTTGGCCCCCTTTTTTGA
Organism: Maratus speciosus; assembly: GCA_963932465.1. Taxonomy (NCBI): domain Eukaryota; kingdom Metazoa; phylum Arthropoda; class Arachnida; order Araneae; family Salticidae; genus Maratus; species Maratus speciosus. Next base: position 507,158,745 of record OZ010790.1, read on the forward strand.
AAAAAAATGGTCCCTTTTCTCCCCTTTTTACTACAAAAGTTGAGTGGGAGCCCTGAATCGCTACTCGCTTAAATTCACTCAGATTGTTATTGATTCAAATATGTTACTCAAGTTTACAATAACATGTTCCGAATAAAAATTGAAGTGCATAGCATACATTTGTACAATACATTTGCATACAATAGTACATTTACAAGGCCATCAAAAGAATTCCATTACGTTAATGTCTGTTAGTCCGGGTGCTAAGGTTGATAAAACTGCAAATTGTGATAAGAATATACTGATTGGTGAGTATCTACTTTATATTAATACAATCCATATAAGAGGGGGAGGCATCGCGTAAAGTCGTAGGAATTCAAGATGGCGGCTGTTATTCAAAATGGTGTCAATTTCTGAATTTTCTTACTATCCATCATACAAATGTGTGTTTCAGGTCGATTTCGATGTTTTTAACGTCCAAAATTTAGTTTTTGACACTTTCCGTCATAGTTAAATGAGTTTATGAATTCAGTTTGTCTGTCTGTCTACTTGCCATTCCATGCTCTAAGTTGCTTAAATATAGCTACTCGCGTAAATTCGCTCAGATTGTCATGTAATTTATATATGTTATTGAAGTTTAAAATAACTTGCTCCAAATAAAAATTGAAGTGTATAGCTTTTATAGTCTGTTTACAGGGCCCTCAAAAGAATTCCATTACATTATTGTATATCAGTCCGGATGCTACGGTTGAAAAAACTGCAAACCGTGAGAAGAATATACCGATTGGTGAGTATCTACTTTATATTAATACAATCCATATAAGGTGGGTGGGCATCGGATAAATTCGTAGGAATTCAAGATGGTGGCTGTTATTCAAAATGACGTCGTTTTCTGGAATCCTTGCAATTTTCATACTATACATCGTATAAAAGTGTGTTTGATATAAAATTCTATGCTTTTAAGGTTAAAAATATCATTTGTAACATTTTCTAACATCGTTGAAAAGTATTTATGAATACTGTTTATGGGGCCGTCTGCCTGGCCGTGCTCTAATTCGCTTAAATATACCCGGATATCCATGTAATTTAAATATTTATATATGTAATTTAAATATGTGGTATACAGCAAAAAGTTCTATATTGAAAATGAAATGTTATAGTTAATATGATAGAAGTGTTATAGTGAATTTATAGTTCGTTTACAGCCGCACTCAAAAGAGTTTCATTACATTATGATCTATGGGAGAAAATCATTTTCAATGTGTTTTAATGATATTAAACTCTTTGAAACATATTGAAATTGATATGCATGAGTGAGGTGCTGTACAATATACTTGCTGTAAAATATAACATGCATAGCATTTTTTGTTCATTTACAGGAATTCTTAATGACTACAGTACTGTTTATAACCTATGTGCTTTTTGCTTTCTTCTATCTTTAGAAGAATAAAATATTGTATTCCCGAAAATTTTCGACTTCAGGTTTTCGACGGATTTACACATTTTAGGGGTCAGAGATCCCCAAAAACATGTTTAAACAAAATATCTGTCTGTCCATGTGTAGCTATTGTACCATGGAAAAACGTATGAAGTTATGCATAGAATTGAAACAAAATTTGTTAGTATATTTTTGGCTGTGGCAAGCAGGTCCTCTTTCAATTTAGAAATATTTCGCCGGAAGGGGGCACTGTAATAGCGATTTTTGTGCCATTTTCATTATTGTACTATCGAAAAGTGTATAAAGTTATGCATAGAATTGAACCTAATTTTTTGTGTATGTTTTTGGATATGGCCAGCAGGTCCTCCTTCAATTTGGAAGTATTCCACCGGAAGAGGATGCTGCAATTTTTGTATAATTTTCTCGATTTTTTGTAGTTCTATTATCTATCAGTGGATCGTGCAGAGACAGGAGCTCGAGTCCTTCTTAGGCGTCTGTTCGCAAACAGCTGATGTACAATAGAATAACGAAAAGCTTTTGCTTTTAATAAATATCATGATCAAGTTTCATTCGTTTTTACTCTGATTAATTGACTGAAGCAGAAATTTAAGAGGAAAATCAAAGTTGGTATAGTATTGAACTAATAATATTGAAATACTAACCAGTGGCGTAGCTATGGGGGGGCGGTCCGCCCCGGGTGTCACCCTCTGTGGGGTGACACCCAATCTTTATTTGCAATATATATATATATATCTATATAACGTTATAAGATTTTGGAAAATAAATCTGAAATAAAATGAAATTTCTAGTTCGCCACAAAACAAATTTAATTTTCTTTTCTTGGAGAATCTGAAATTTTACACAGAATGGGGTGCCTAAATATTGTGCACACTAGTGAACAAAAACTTACCTATCTAACGCGTGGGTAGCAACAGCAAACTTTAAAACAAAGAATCTTCTTCGACATGTAGACACCGTATTGACTTATGCAACCTATGGGAGGAGTTATGAGTCACCCTATAGCACAAAATTAGCACTCGTCACTCGCCAAGTAACACTTCAAACGTGGCGATCAACTTTATTGTGCTCATTCGAGTAACTTAATATTCATCAATGGCCAAAAACGATACTTGAAAGATGTATCCAGGGAGGAAAGTGGTGAAATTCGTTCGGAATTTACGGCGTGCAGATTGGCGATTCTCCTGAACGTAAGGAAAGAAAGTAGCTGGGGTGATTCTATTTCGAATTTTCCAAAAATTTAACGCATTCGGTTCCGAAAATTAAAAAGAAATCGGTCATATCAGGCAGAAAAAGTATCGCTAATTTCGACATGGTCGCCGAAATAAATCAATTTCGCCATCGGTCGCAGAAAAAAAATCACAAATTTCGTCGAAGAATCGTGGGGAAAAACGCAAATTTTATCCAAGGATCGCGATAAAACATAAAAATCTTCAAAGGATCGCGAAAAAACGTGCATTTCGTCAAAAGATCGCTGAAAGATGCCTATTTCGTCAAAAGATTGCGGATAAAATGCAAATTTCGTCAAAAGATGGCGAGAAAAACACAAATTTCGCCAAAAAATCGGCGAAAAATGCAAATTTCGTCAAAAAATTTCAAAAGAAATGCAAATTTCTTCAAAGAATGCCCTCCCCCACCCACCCCACACACACACACACACACACACACACACACACAAATTTCGTCAAATGATCGAGAAACAAACGCAGATTTCGTGAAAAGATCATACGAAAAACACAAATTTCGTTAAAAGATCGCGGAAAAAATACGAATTTCGTCAAAGGGCCGCAGAAAAAAAGCACATATTTTACTGCTGGGAAGGCATTACCCCTTCACCCCTCTGCTGTAACCTTTCAGAAAATTTTTCTGTAAAAATTTCAGAAGTTTTTTAAAACTCAGAATCGCCCCGGGAAAGTATATAACCAATTCTTATTGGTTCAAAGATTATGAACCTAAATTACAATGTTGATAGTTAGCAAAAATACAATTTTGTAAGAACTGTTCATAACTTTGTTACTGGCCAGTGAAAAAAATCAACATACTGGACAGTGGACATTGGGTAAAAATGTTAATTTTGACCTATAAGTCATCCCGTGGTTTCTTGTGGAGGTAGGACAAAAGGTAAATAAGGAATGGTATGGTCATTTCCTTTGTTATTGTTGCCTTGGATTCTTTTACCCTTTTTACTTTCTTCTCGAAATTTTTTCGACGGATTTATACGTTTTAGGGGTCACCCAAAAACATGTTTATACAAAATGTTTGTCCGTTCATGTGTCGCCATTGTACCATCGAAAAGTGCATGAAGTTATGCATAGAATTGAACCAAATTGTTTGTGTATGTTTTTGGCTATGGCCAGGAAGTCCTCCTTCAATTTGGAAATATTCCGACAGACGAGGACGCTGTAATAGCAATTTTTTTGCCATTTCCATTATTGTACTATTGAAAAGTGCATGAAATATGCATAGAAATGAACCAAATGTTTTGCGTATGTTTTTAGTTACGGCTAGTAGGTACTCCTTGAATTTGGAAATATTCCACCAGAAGGGGGCACTGTAATAGTGATTTTTGTACCATTTTCATTGTTATACCATTGAAAAATGTATGAAGTTATGCAAAGAATTGAAACAAATTTCAGATTTATGTTTTCGACTATGGCAATGAGATCTTCCTTGAATTTCGAAATATTCTGCCAGCGCTGTAATAATGCTGAAGGGGATGCCGTAATAGCGATTTTTGTATAATTTTCTCGATTTTTCGAAGTTCTATTGTACATCGGCGGCTCATGCAGCTACGGGAACTTCGTATCCTGCTATGCTGGCTATTTGCAAACAGCTGATGCACAACAAAATAACGAAAAACTATTAATTATAATAATTTTCATTACGAAGAAAATTTTGGGATTGACACATCCAATTATTTTCGAAAGAGAACACAGACATTTATAATCTCTACTAGTCTGTGATTGTACCCTTGACTTCCAGGAAAGCATATACTTTAGGCTGTAAACTGGTAGACCTCATGCTCAGAATCAGTGTGATACATTCAACCATCAGGAGAAGATGGCTGTGGTAAATGAGTCACGAGTGGTCAGATAAGTTTATTGCAGTAATTTAGCGAACAGAGGAATGGGAAGAGAACTTTTCGACAAAGCGCTTTGATTTTGGATTATCTTATTTGGCTAGCAGTTGTAGCCTTCTGATGTAGAATGAAAATAAAATTATTTTCAGTTATGCTTACAAGATTTCAATTGAGGGAAAATATAAATATGTATTTTAAATATGTTAGCGATAACATTTAACTTTAAAATATTTTTATTTTGTTGGCATAAGAAAAGAAATTGCTTTGAGAAAGGAAAAACTCAGTATAAAAAAATGTGGACTAAATATTCTCAGACGCCTATTGATTTTATAATAAAAAACATTTATTAATTAATTGGAGGTGCCAATCCTAAAACTTTCTTCTAACTCATACATGTTAATACTTCAAAATTCGCTAGCACAGTGTCAAAATTAAACGTCAATCTATGCCCATCATGAGGATTCTAAAGATATGAAATTCCTTGCATTAGTTCTTGAGATAGGACTATAGCTAAAATCGTGCAAATCACGCAAAATGCAGCACATCGGCGCCATCTGTTGATGGTTTACACTAAAACCTAATCAGCAACAACTTATGTCAACGTCTAACTGAATCCGAAGTTTGATGAAAATCCTTGCGTTAGTTTTTGAGATAGAGCTATTGCGGAAATCGTGAAAAATGCAGCATAGCAGCGACACCGGTTGGACGAGTTACATCAAAAGGTAATCAGCTCCAATTCGTATCATGGACTAACTGAATCTGAAGTTTTATGAAAATCCGTGTATTAGTTCTTGAGATATAGCTATTTCTAAAATCGTCTAAAATGCTGCATAGCAGCGCTACCTTTTGTGTGGTATACACCAAAAACTAATCAGCATCAGTTTATATCAAGGTCTAACTGAATCTGAAGTTTTCTGAAATTCCGCAAATTAGTTCTTGAGATAGAGCGCCCACAAAATTATTGTCGCATACAGACAGACTCACAGAGTGGCGGGCAGACATTTTCTAAAAAACAAATTGTGTTCATGACCTTCTAAAACGCATAAATCCATTGAAATTCCGAAGTCGAAATTTTTCACGAATCCAATACTCTCTTCTTGTAAAGATAGAAGACAGTAAAAATTAAATATAAAGTAAATAACCTTTCATACGTTGAATTTTCATGTGTTTTTACTTTCTTCTATCTTTTCAAGAAGAAAGTATTGGATTCGTGAAAAAGAAGTCTACTTCCGGTTTTCGACGGATTTATTTATAAAAAAAAATCCTGAAGATGATCTGACTGTTTTTAGGAAATGTCTGTCTGTATGTGACATAAATTTTGTGGGCGCTCTAATATCAAGAACTAATGCACGAAATTTAACAAAACTTCAAATTAAATTATACCTCGATATAAATAGGTATGCTGGCTGATTAGTTTTTGGTATAAATAGCTCTACAGGTGGTGCTGCTATGCTGCATCTTTCACGATTTCTACAATAGCTCTACCTCAGGAATTGATGCACGGATTTTCATCGAGCTTCAGATTTAGTTATACCTTGATATAATTTGGTGCTGATTAGTTTTTGCTGTAAATCATACAACATGTGGCACTGCTATACTGCATTTTTTACGATTTCCGCAATATCTGTATCTCAAGACCAAATGTACGGAATTTTATCAAACTTCAAATTCGGTTAGACGTTGACATACGTTGTTGCTGATTAGGTTTTCATGTAAATAACATGGCAGGTGTTTCTGCTATGCGGCATTTTTTATGATTTTCTCGATAGCTATGTCTAAAAACTAATGAATGGAATTTAATCAAACTTCATATTCTGATGTAACACTTTCACATAAATAGTTGGGTGTATACTTCCCAACAGGTGTCGCTTTTATGCTTTTTGAGTTGTAAATTTTGGTCGCAGTCATCTAAGAGGGTGGGTGCCGAAATTCAATGACTTGTTTGAAAGATGCGATGCTTATATCTCCTTTTTAAATGCACACAATTCAGCGAACATATACCTTTTAGAATCCTCATGTGGGCCTAGATTGTCACTTAATTTTGGCACTGTGACAGCGATTTTTGAAGTGTTAATATGTAGTTACATGCTAATGCAACACACAAAAATATAGAGATAGAAGAAAGTTTTGGGATTGGCACATCCGACTAGTTTATTTTATTTAAATGTTTTGAACTTCAAATCGCATTTTATTCCATTACATTCTAATGCTAAAATATCTGCTTATACGATAAAATAAATTCTTAATTTCATTTATACGCTTTTTCAAAGGATACTTCCAAATAGATTTACTAAAGTATAGAACATCAAAAAATAATGTAAATTTTTTGTTTTCTTATTATAATAATAATTTTTTTAAAAAATATTATCCCTTTGTTAATATAAAGTTCATAAAAGTTCTCCAAAAAATGTTTACATTTTATTTATAATAACGTAGAATTGTGATTGAAAAAATATGACCGGTGTGTGTGTGTGTGTGTGTGGGGGGGGGGGGGGGGCGGGACACCATTTACATCTGCCTCGGGTGTCACCCATCCTAGCTACGCCACTGATACTAACATGTGTAACTGCTTTTTGAAATATTAAGATGTACGGGATAGAAGAAAGTTTTAGGATTGGCACATCCAGCTAGTTTAAATATAGCATGCGTTTTCAAATTTTACTAGGTATGAAGGAATTACAAACTGTTATTATTACTAGTAAAGATTATTTTCTTGGGTAGGAATGCAGCTTATAAATATACAATGCAGTTATGATGATTAGTCGCCACCATTCAATGTGATCTAAAATTTCAACTTATATTTCACTTTCTTAATGTTGCAGTTCCTGACTGTAATTGCAGACTTTTTGACACGCAAACGATAAATCTGTGAATTAAAATGACGCCATTTTGAATAACAGTCGCCATCTTAAATTCCTACGACTTTACGCAATGGCGCGATGCCCTCTCCCTCTTATATGGATTGTATTAATATAAAGAGGGTACTCAATGATCGGTATATTCTTCTCACGATTTGCAGTTTTCTCTGTACTATAAAAGCTATACACTTCAATTTTTTTTCAGAACATGTTATTGTAAACTTCAATAACATATATAAATTACAGGACAATCTGAGCAAATTTAAGCGAGGAGCTATATTTAAGCGAGTAGCTATATTTAAGCGAGTTAGAGCATGGAATGGCAAGCAGACAGACAGTCAAACTTATTCATAATCTCATTCAACTATGACGGAAAGTGTTAAAAGTGAAATTCTTGACGTTAAAACATCGAAATTGACTTGAAACACACATTTATATAATGGATAGTAAAAAAATTCAGAAAATGACTCCATTTTGAATAACAGCCACCATCTTGAATTCCTACGACTTTACGCGATCCCTCCCCCTCTTATATGGATTGTATTAATATAAAGTAGATACTCACCAATCGGTATATTCTTCTCACAGTTTGCAGTTCTCAATCGTAGCACCCGGACTAATCAACATTAACGTAATGTAATTCTTTTGAGGGCCCTGTAAACGGACTATAAAAGCTATACACTTCAATTTTTATTTGGAACATGTTGTTGTAAACTTCAGTAACATATATAAATTACATGACAATCTGAGCAAATTTAAGCGAGGAGCTATATTTAAGCGAGTAGCTATATTTAAGCGAGTTAGAGCATGGAATGGCAAGCAGACAGACAGTCAAACTTATTCATAAACTCATTCAACTATGACGGAAAGTGTTAAAAGTGAAATTCTTGACGTTAAAACATCGAAATTGACTTGAAACACACATTTATATAATGGATAGTAAAAAAATTCAGAAAATGACTCCATTTTGAATAACAGCCGCCATCTTGAATTCCTACGACTTTACGCGATCCCTCCCCCTCTTATATGGATTGTATTAATATAAAGTAGATACTCACCAATTGGTATATTCTTCTCACGGTTTGCAGTTCTCAATCGTAGCACCCGGACTAATCGACATTAACGTAATGGAATTCTTTTGAGGGCCCTGTAAACGGACTATAAAAGCTATACACTTCAATTTTTATTCTGAACATGTTGTTGTAAACTTCAGTAACATGTATGAATCAATGACAATCTGAGTACATTTAAGCGAGTAGCGATATTTAAACGTGTTAGAGCATGGAATGGCAAGCAGAAAGACAGGCAAATAAACAGACAAACCGAATTCATAAACTCATTCAATTATGACGGAACGTGTTAAAAATGAAATTTTTGATGTTAAAAACATCGAAATCGAGCTGAAACACACATTTATATGATGGATAGTAAGAAAATTCAGAAAATGACACCATTTTGAATAACAGCCGCCATCTTGAATTCCCACGACTTTACGCGATGCCTCCCCTCTGAAATGCATTGTATTAATATAAAGTAGATACTCCCCAATTGGTATATTCTTATCACGATTTGCAGTTTTCTCAACCGTAGCACCTGGACTATATACCAATTATGAACCTTACCTCCGCCTCTCCCCAATTTTACTCATCCGGGAGCAGTTTTTAAATTTTTTTTGACACCCATTATGTGGTATATCATTAGAAAGCCCTTTGACAGCTTTTTCATATTATGCACCTCCCGTCCCCCCTCCCCTCACTTTACCCCCTTGGGGGGGGACACTTTACTGAAAAATTTCGTCAGTAGTTTTGTTTTTTCCTTGTTTTTTAGTTCATGTTTTTTCCTTTTTAGCTCACGGGCTTATTAAAACCTGAGAGCTAATGTGGCCGCAGGTTCTGTATGTACGTACGTATTTATGTATGTAACGCGATAACTCTTGATAGAAATATCTGATTTGCTTCAAAATTTATAAATAGATTCATTATGATAAGGCTCTTCTGTGATTAGTTTTGGGGGTTCATTGGTTAAGTATAAAGAGGGGAATGGGGTGCTAATCCCCTCTTAATTTAGATAAATGGGTTTTTCATGCAGAATTATCCGATTGCTTCAAATTTTGTAAATAGGTTCATTCTGATAAGGTGCTTCCCTGATTAGGGTGTTTGATTGGTTAAATGTAAAGGGGGAACGGGGGTGGGGGGTAATTACCCACCTTAATTTAGATAAATGGGTTTTTCATGCAGAATTATCCGACTTGCTTCAAATTTTGTAAATAAATTCATTCTGATAAGGCGCTTCCCTGATTGGTTTTGGGAGTTTATTGATTATGAAGTATAAAGGGGGTTACAGAGGCTAATCCCCCTTAATTTAGATAGATGGGTTTTTCATGCAGAATTATCCAATTTGCTTCAAATTTGGTATACTGGTTTATTCTGTTAAGGCACTTCCCTGATTAGATTTGGAGGTTCATTGGTTAAGTATAAAGGGGGGAAACGTGGGGATAATCCCCCTTAATTTATTTTTCAAGGGGCATTATTCTTTGAAATAAGAGTATAATATATAATTTTTGCAAATAGCCAGTGAGCTTAATGCCATCAGTTTAACTGGGCACTGTTCTTTTTAATTCACTCGATCTGCTAGGGATACCACCGCACGTACTGCAACTGATAATCGTCATGCCAATTATGATGTTGCAAAATATCCTCCAGCCGAAGCTTTGCAACTGCACGCGGCTTGCAGTAGAAAAAAATAATGAGCAATGTTGTAGAAGCAACAATCTTGACAGGACCTTTCAAAGGGGAAGATGTCCTCATTCCTCGCATTCCTTTGATTCCAATGGATGTGCCATTTCAATTCGAGATATTGCAATTATCAATTTGACAGGAGTTTGCAATCTCCGTCAACAAACCTTAGGGCCAAGCTTTAGAATTCTGCAGTTTAGATCTAGACACGGATTGCTTCTCACACAGACAATTATATGTTTTTTCGTGTTCTAGAATCGGCAAACCAGACAATCTCTATATCTGCACAGACAATGTAACAACAAAATATATTGTATATCCACGAGCATCGTGAAATTAAACATATTAGAAACGTGCACTTTCTTTTTTCGTTCTTTTCCATTTAGCCAGACTGAGCCACAGCAACGCGTGGCCAGGTACAGCTAGTATTAAATGATAAACACTATTCGATTCCAAATCACTTCAGAAGTCATGTCTACAAATTTCATGCTTTTTATATATACCAGTGACTCTGTGAATGTGTCAGAAAGTTCAATTTGTTGACTGGAGAAAAATATTTCTTTTGGGATAGCTTTAAGTGGAATGTTTGACTTCTAAGTAGGGTGTCAACAATTTTAATCAGTTGATTTAAATCAGCGATTAAATCGTGATTTTAATCAACCGATTTAAAAAGAAATTGATTAAAATCAAAAATTTTCTAAATGTATAAAATGTCAAAAAAGTTATTAAAATCTAAGATGAACATAATTTGAAAGTTTCTACAGGTATTTTGACTTATGAACAAACAAAAAAAGAGCTTTAAATAATTGTTTCTAAGCTTAATTCCTGAGTATTGTAAAAAATTAAAAACAGTTTAATTTAAAAATGATATTTAAATCTAATATAATTTGCAATGTCATAATTTACTTTAGGAAAGCAATTTATGCATTATTTTTTATAAAATAAACATAGCAAGTGTAATAAATTTCTGTGAGTAAAAGAATAAATAGTCAGTGTCTTAGTTTCTTAATAGCAATCTCAAGTTAAAGAAGAATGAAAGAGTGACATCTGCTCAACAGCTTAATTATAAATGAATGCATAAGAGAAAAATAACTAATTAGTATAAAAATGTTAAACACAGTAAGAGGTTCTTCGATATAGGTTGAATAAATGTTCTTTTTTTTCCCCCCTTTGTAACTCATGTACACTAAATAAAAATAATTTATTGGGTATTGAAAGGCGGCAAAACTTTTCTTAAAAAGAAAAAAAAATTGAACCATTGGAAGCTAATAATCCCGAATGAGAGGTAATAGTGCTGTTATTTAAATATTTTGAGGATTTCAAATATAACTGGCTATCCTTATATTTATTCTGTATGTATGAATGGGTTTAACTCATTTTCATAATTTTTTTGGTTAGCATACACATATGTGTGTGTAAGTTTAGATTTTGGTGATTAACAGTAATTTTTCTAAGTAGTCTTGTTATTTGTGCTACTAACTAATGAAATTACATATTTGTTCTTTTTATTAATTCTGGTATTACTGCTCAAAATGCACCCTGCATTTAAAAAAAAAATAGTTCACCTGTAGTTGTAGCCAGAGATTTTTTGTAAAAAACTTCCCCATTCAACGGTATTTCTAGATTCATGTGCCCAAGATCTTGCAAAAATAATAGAACTTTATTTCTTTAGAAAAACAGGATATTATTAAACCATGTTGTTATTTAATTGTATTTTTCAATTTGTGATTCATAAAATTATTAAAAATTAAGGACACCTTTTTTATTATACTAAAAATTATTCTCTTTTTTTTTTTCTTATATCATTACTAAACACATTACTAATATAGTTCCTCATGAAATAGTGGCCTTTTGTTGGAACTAACATCCTGCCCCATTTTCTTTCTAAAATGAATACTACATTATTATAATTTTAATAATTAAAGCTTAAAGATGTATATATTCTTAATTAAATGGTTAATTGTTAAATAATTATTAATTTGAAGTAGTATTAACTATTTAATATTAAATGCAGTTATTCATAATTTTAATAAATGTTAAATATCGCTAGTATTTAATAAAATTTTACATGTATAATATGTTATATTTGTTATATTATATTGTACAATGTTACATGTATAATTTACATGTATAATATTTGTATATTTACATGTATAATATTAATGTATATAACATTATTGTAGGATACTACCCAATGAAACTACTAATTTGCAGTTTTTATAATTTCTGTAATTACTAACTAATAATTATAATTTTATTAATTAAAGTGTAAAAACATAGATTATCTTAGCAATTAGTGGTTTAATTGTTTTGGAAACCTAAAACTCTTGGTAGCTATTCAGTATTTGAACGAAGGAAAAAAAATATATAAAAAATCCGATTTAAATAAACAAAAAAAATCCAATTTTTTTTATTTAAAAAAAAAAAAATCATGATTTTTTTAGACCATACTTCTAAGGGTATGTATGGTTAATGAAAGCATATGTATGAACTCAGTTGCTTCAGTGAAACTTGCATAGCAATTCCAGGGTGTACCATGGTAGAAATATTTTTTTTCTCATCTTAATAAAATACTTTAGTGTATAAATTTCTTAATCAAATTACTATCTCAAACGTGAATAAGAACAGTGAGGAAAGTTCGTTTTTGAGGATGTTTGTGAGGCATTTATTGGAAGATGTGCAGCTAAGGCGATCATATTTGCAACATGTCATCCCGAAAGCAGAATACTGTGAAATTTGCAACGTACATTGCAGAACAGGCGTCTGAGCTGCAGAACAATTCTGTTCAAATGTGGAAAGAAAAATCCAAACAAAATCGCCAAAGCTACCGTGCTTTACTGACACTGAAAGTTAGCTATGTGCCGTTATTGTGAGTTATTATTGACGTGCCGCTTCTAGTGCAAGATGCTTTGAACCTTCAATCTTTTAACACAATGCCGAACATTTTTTTCAGACGAAATTCATGTTTTTTTCAGCGATCCTGTGGCAAAATGAGTGTTTTATCAGCCATCCTTTGGTGAAATTTGTGTTTTTTTCCATGATCTTACGGCGGATTTTGTGTTTTTCTCTGTGATTTTCGGCAGATTTCATGTTTTTTCTGAGATTTTTTGGAGAATTTCACATTTTTTCCGCAAGTCTTGGACGAATTTCACATTTTTTACATGAATCTTTGACAAAATTTGTGTTTCTCAGCAACCCCTTGATAAAATTCACATTTTCTCAGTGATCCTTTGATGAAATTAGTTTTTCCTATCCAACAAATTTTGCAATTTTTCGCAAATTTCATATATATATTTTTTTTTTGTGATTTTTGGGGGAATTTTGCATTTTCTCCCATGATTTTTTGACACGATTTGCATGCTTTAAGCCAAAAATTGATGAAAATTGCTTTTTCTCAGTGATCGTTTGACAAAATTTACGTTTTTTCAGTGTCCTTTGACGAAATTTGATCCATAATTCTTTGCCAAATTTTGCTTTTTTCATAATCCTTTGGCAAATTTCATGTGTTCTCTGTGATCTTTTGATAAATTTCGCATTTCTTTCAGCGATATTCTGATGAAATTAGTGTTTTTCACAAAAAATAGTAGTTTTAGGCAGATTTCCATAGTATCATGGTTTTTAGTTCAAAGTTGTAGCAACTACGATATTTTCATAGTAGTTGACAGGTCTGCATTATACACATAATTAAGAAAATTGTTTTTTAAAAACATTCTGAAGATAAATTTATAATGTATGAATTTATCTTGCAGAACAATTTTAATCAAATAAATTTGTGTTGCAGAAGATCTCAAAGTATTCTGCTTTGGGGCATGTCATGGTACATAAAAGATGGGTTCATTTTATTTTAAAAACATTGCTAAGCACTTATAAATCCGTAAAAGGTTTATAAACCCGTAAAGGGTTTATCGTAAAAGTTTTTTTTTTTTTTTACTGTCCTTCTTGGGATTTCCTTCTGATGTCATTCTTTTTTAAATATGCGTTATATGAAAAGGAGGCCGTATAAAAATTAAATTTCGTATTTTAATGTGCATAGAGCCCCATTTAAATAAATGCCATATGTAAAAGATGTAACTTGATTTGTATACTTTATGAAACTGAAAGTATCTATTATCAGCGGTTCATGAAAGTGTATATATTTTGAATCATCAGTATAGTTTACGTAAATAGTACTATTAATACCATCATTTCAGTGTATCTGCATTAAATGCCCTTTTAATACATTTTAGTCTTTTGCATTTTAATTCGTTGTCAAATTCATGGTACAATAGCAAATATTATAGTCCATAAAATGAAGATCCCATGAGGATATAATTAAATAGAATCACAACTATATATTCTATTCTAAAAAAATTCTGATTTTCGCAAATTGTGAAAGAAAGCAAAATAGCAGTGTCATTTTACCCTAACAGGGTTTTGAGCCCATCCAATATTTTTCAAAAGTTGGCGCCACTGTTTATATCTATGGCTTGTAGTCTTGCCATAGTTGAAAGTGAAAAATCAGTGAAAATGATGTCATAGTGGTGCAAAAGTGATGACATGTTTCAGTCATAAATATAAAAATTCTTGTTTTCTGTTGAGTATGTCATTTTTTTTTATGTAGAATTTAGAATTGAATTCTGAAGCATTCATTCCAGTGTGTAAAAAATATTTTTTTAAATAAAAAAAAAATCTTTCTACATGGCAGGAAATTTGGACTGTCATTTATAAAAATAATTTTTTTATATGAATGTGATTATGTCATGCATATGACTGCTATTGTCCATGTTTTATAAAAATTAAAATCATTCTTTTTCAACAATCATTGTCCAAGTCAATAGTTGGCGGCAAACATGAGCTTTTTCGGCAATGATGTGATAAGTTTGGAAGATAAATTCTCTTGCTTTTAAAATTGCTGTTAATTTTGTGCCATGCTGTACTGCAATGACATACAATTATAGCATTAGATGTTTGTAACAGTATGGTAGTGGTTTTAAACGTAGCAAACTATAAGCACAGTTATCTATCAAAAAATTTTAGCATTTTTGCAGAATGGTTTCTGAAAATATTTGTATATTCATTCAAATCAACACTTGGTAAAATCAATTAATTTTATTTGTTTTAGTCAGTTAAAATGACCTTATACAAGACCTAGATAGGCCATTATTTTTAATTTCGTGCTTGATTTATTATAGAAATCAAACCATTAGCACCACCTTTGGGATCATCCTTTACCATGTCATTGATCAATGACCAATAATATGGGTGAGAATTTCAAAGTCCAGGCATAGTTGTATGGTTATCTCGTATTCAAATAAGGCTTATTTTATAAAATTCGTCAGAATTGTTTTCAATTAATACCAAGAGTTTGAGTAATTAACTTGTATTAACTACATAAAAGGAATTTTCCCAAATGAGAGACCTAAATAGATAATTTTCCAGTGCTTGCACTTTTCTGAATTTGAGATTTTACTAGTTCATTTTCTCGTCTACTAATTAGTACAGGAGGCATTTTTCATATAAATCGTATTAGCACTTTTAGATGTATAGCAAACAGAATTTTCAGTGTTCAATTTATTTTAACCTATCAAAACAAATATTCTTGCACTTGGGACCTAGCTAGATCATTTTCTCAAGTTCAATTTAATATAAGAGACAGGTTTTGTGGAAATCTTCCCAGTTCTTTAGGATATCATCTATAATAAGGAAAATAACTTCCTCATTTAATATACAGTGATACCTTGGTTTTCATCAATAATCAAACCAAAAACAATCTGCAAAATCCGAAACTGAAGTAAACCAAGTCAATTATTTCCATATAGTCCAGTGGTAGGGGAGCAAAATAAGGCCTAATTCGGAATTAATTAGGGGAAAGCTGGAAATTGTTTTAATCCCTTCTGTTTAGGTCTAGAATGAATATGCTATGTTTTCCCCCTCGTACTAGGTGAGTTCTAGGAAATATGTATAGAATTTTAGTCAAAAAACACGTTTTTTTTTGCATACCATAACAATATCACAAAACAGCTAACTCTGCCAAAAACAATGTCAATACAAATTTTGTAGAGCTAAAATTCTGGGTAAAATGAGTACCTACACTCAATACGTATGTTGAATATTAAGGTCACAATTCTACTTCAAAACTTTAGACCCATCATCAGGAGGATGACCTCAGAATTAATTAGGAGAAAACTGGAAATTGTTTTAATCCCTTCAGTTTAGCTCTAAAATGAACGTACTATGTTTTCTTCATCGTACTTGGGTGAATGTTAGAAAATATGTACATATTTATTTTTGAAAAACACGGTTTTTTTAGTTTTCTTAACAATATCTCAAAACAGCTAACTCTATAAAAAACATTGTCAATACAAATGTTGTAGAGCTTACATAGTTTTTATTTATTTTATTTTATTTTAATGTAGAAAAGGCACATTTATTGCATTACATTAACATAATGACTGGATGTGAACATAGATTGATGAAATTCTGTGAAGCTTAGATAGATCAAATTGATGTTCATGGAAAATAAAATCGGCGAATGGTGTGTGAAGGGTAAAGATGATTACCACGCTTTTCAGTCAATGTCCGGTTCCCATCAGCAACAGTGGTTATTCTCAATTAACACAGCATGCCAAAACAACAAAGCACAAAGATAATTCAGAAAAGCAAAGCGACTCGTCTCTGTCTCGCTTTGTGGTTTCTACTGGCAGAAAAAGCTTGAGTCTGAATATCAAAATTAAAAAAAACTACTACTTGGACTTTAAATGAGGAAGAGAAGATGTACCATTCCGAGATACTGTAAATAATTCATATGGCCCCAAATAATTATTCATTTCAGCCATCAGATGGAATACAAAATTTATTTTGCGAAATGTTTACAGATTACTTTGCCACAAGGTATGCAGTTAAGTTCAAAGAAAGTATCGTATGGCATATCTCATGGATTTGGCTCTTATTTTTTAAAGCAAATTAGGAATGATATCAAGCAAGAATCCCCTTTTTTCACTCTCATGTATCATGAGATATTAAATGACCAGAACTTAAAACAATTTGACATTTTTGTGAGGTATTGGTGGTATCGCTGAAAAATATATTGGAAGTGAGCTTTTAGGTCATACAACTGCAACACAGCAAACAGCACCCTCTAAAATGGAGCTGAATTATTTGCTTATGTTAGGATCAGATGGTCCTAATGTAAATAAATCAGCTTTTAAAATTTTGGATAGAGAAGTACAATCTATAAGAAAATTTGGCTTAACTAGTGTTGGAACATGTAATTTACACATTGTTCATAATGCACTTGGCAAGGGTATCTATTACATGTGAGTCTAACATCACAGATTTGCTTGAAAATATGCATTGTTGGTTTGGAAAATTTCCATATCACCAAGAAGACTTAAGAACAAGAATGGGAAAATTCAATTTATGTTTGTTTTTAAAGATTGTATCTTCATTTAATATCATTAATTAGTGAACATTTATAAAGTAACTAGGGTGCTCTGCCCCCTGCAAGCTACGCTCGCCAACCCCCGTTCAGACACTGCAGAATCTAAAAGCACTCTAATCTGATCGGTTTTAAAAAGTTTAGAGAAGATTGAATTATGCTGAAAAAACCTGTAGCGATCTCCCTGTAAACGGGTTTCCATTCAATTCCCTTTGATTGCAAAAAATTAAGGTAGAATCAGTTGCTGTTAAGACATCCAATGGTTGTTTTCGTGTTTGGTTAAAGAAGATCAGTTAAACATTTGAAAAGAAGTTAAAATAAAATGAATTAAGTAAACGGAATCTTTATCTCTCGGTATTTTTTAACAGCGTTATAAAACGATTGACATAATACAATTTACTACAATTACTAAAATTTGCTGCTTTAACCCCTTCAAGGGCAGTGGTTCATTTTTGGACCACTTAATTTTAATTCTTAAATGCCACATTAGCACCAGATAATTGGGATGAAAATTTCCCTTTTATTAAGTAAGTGAACAAAAGCATTTTTGCATATCGAAATTTGTTTGTAAATTCTGGTGCCATTCACTGATTTCAAGATTTTACGAATAGAAGTGCCTTGTCCGGAAAGGGTTAAACGCATATTAATGTATTTATTATTTTAAAGTTTGCTTTCCCTTTTAGTATTCATATGTAAATACAATTTTCAAGACATAATTTTCAATATTTTCCTGCTTTTAACACGTACTCAATTACGTATCCATTTGGAGATTTTATCATAAATATAACTGGAAGCCAGTGAAGAACACGATTTGCTTGTCTTAAACGTTAAAAATCCACTCCTTTACTAAAACTTAGTAACTTCAACTACAAAAAGTTAAAAGTAATTTTTACTACATAAAATTAAAACGTTGCTTTGAAGTGGAAATTAAATCTCATGATTTGTTGCATTGCCACATACGCACCGGGTTTGGCGTGATTTTTTTACGACAATTTGGAGAAAACCTCGTTTTCAAATACCTGTTACATATGTATTTTTAAATTATTTTCTGCTATTTTTAAAATGAAATAACAATAAATAAAAAAAGTTAATTAATAACTATAGAACAAAACAATTTATAACGTTTTTTGTAAATAAAAAGTAAATAAATTCAAATAAACATTTATTAATAAATAAGCAACAATAGCCGGGTTACCATGTCAGGTAAAATAACGCCATTTTGGCGCCAATTAGGTACCCGGTTGCGTATATGACATCTGTGCCTAATATTTTTCTTTTCGTTTCGATTAAAAAAAAGAATGAAGTAAAAGCTACTTATTTTAAAGGTTTCAATTTTAAATGAAAGTTTTGTATTAAATAAAATGATAATGAAATACAAATTTAATTATGAATAAAAGTAACATGATGCATTTCTCAGCATACATTTAAGGGAGGCCAAACTCGTCGCCAAATTAACTTAAAATAACCTTTTCTAAAATATGAAAAAAAAAATATCTGTTATGATTAAAATTTGAGTTGCCATCATTAGAAAAAATGTATTTAAAATTAGAAAAAAATTTATATTTTGAAAACTAATTCGAATTTTAAAATTCTAATACCAGTTTTGAGATCTATGGATCAATACGGATTTTTGGTGTTATCATCGCAAAGTATTCTATATTTTAGGAGAAATCGCCGTGAAACGTAATCTGTTGTTTAATAAGTCGATTCATACTTCCGTTTCATTAGGATTTTATATATATAGGGTAGATATAGATTATGTGTTAAAAAAGTTTTTTTTATAGCAAAATGTTTCCAAGAACACTATTTTCTAAAAGTCCTATATATGTCCTATATTTTTTCACAAAAAAGTCCTATATTTTACAAATTGGTCACTTCTACCCCTGTGCTACATTCTGCTCCAAAAACAACAAGTTTTGTTAATTCTAATCCAATCTGCTCCAAAAATAGAAATTATGTAAAAAAAAAAAAAAAAAAAAAAAAAAAAACTATGTACCTTATATAGATAGGCTTGGGAAATACACTACTGTTATGATGCATACAGCATCATGAAAGTTTAACTAATTAATGGATTATGCTGGAGGTTCATTGCCTTAAATTTCAGTTTTTATAATATTACATATCTTTATCCAAAGAGGATGAGTACTCCAAAACACGGCTAATGTACCATCTATGAAAAATAACATTATTGTTTTAAAGATATTGAGCCTTAAGGCTGTTTTCAACCAAAATATTTTTATCTCCTTAACAATGCAGAACTTTCTGACACATACAAACTTTTTTTTTTGGTGTAAAAGACAAATTGGTAAGGCATGACTAGAGAAAAGTAATTTGGAATTGAATAGCATTTTTCGATAAATGTCACATTTTGAGTTATAAATGCCCACTTTGATAACATTTTTTAAGATATCATTTGTTTTTATTGATAAATAGAAAACGCTATTTGATTTCAATGCTAAAACATAAGTTTGTCTTACTACACAACTGTTGAATCCTAATATTGAACTGTAATTTATTCTGCCACAAA
Organism: Maratus speciosus; assembly: GCA_963932465.1. Lineage (NCBI taxonomy): Eukaryota > Metazoa > Arthropoda > Arachnida > Araneae > Salticidae > Maratus > Maratus speciosus. The sequence goes on from OZ010790.1 coordinate 507,178,796, forward strand.
ACTGTTACAAAAACAAATTTTATATTTTCCAACTCTGTATCATAAAACAGCAAATCTGAAGTTTTGTTTGCAGTTACAGAAGTTTTTAGTTCCCTGACATTGAAATACCTCTTATTGACTTATACTACTTTTTAAAAATAGAATTCACTATGCAATCTAGTAATTACTCACAGTTACAGGTATTGCTTGGGTTATTTAAATTTACCATGAAATTTTTGTTGTTTGCCAAAAAATATACAACTACTGTAAATAAACATTTTTAATTTGTTACATTCTTTTTTAAATTTAAATCCATGCAGCCTTTTTTCTAAAGTGTTGAAGTTTATAAATTAGTCGCATTATCTTTTTAAATCAAAAAGGTTGTAAAACATTTCTTGTCAGAATGATGTATTCATTATACATTATTGGAACATGGAAAGTTAGTCGTCTATTATAGTCAGTCATACTACTACAAATTTTGAAATTCTCAAATAAGTATATAATTTTTTTTTCCTATTTTAACATTTATTACATTTTATACTGTTAAAATTGTATGTATGCAAAATGGTAAAGAAAAGTTAATAACAAAGCATATTTCCTTTTTAACCCCTTGACCACCAGGCTTGATTTTGCCGGTGAAGGGCTATATACCAGATTATCCAGTGTAAAATGCTTGTGTCATAAAACTCATCTTTGACCAGTGTCCTGTTATATCAATTGCATATCACATACCAATCGGGTTCAAATATGCAACCATTACTGCATAGTGAACGACATGCGTCTTGGTCATTGATTACTGAAATGAGAGGACATACACAGCGTATATCATGGAGGTCAAGGGGTTAATTTGGAGCTGCTACAAAATGTAATTATCTCACTTCAAAACTGTAATTGACCTTCTCCAAAACTGGTGTTTACTGCTCCAAAGCTGTAATGTAACCTGCTCTAAACCTGCTACAAAAATTGATTTTGGATTTTCCACCCCTGGATTTGCCTAAAATGGATCAAGACATTATCATTAAGCAAGTTGCAGACATGACTTGCAACAGCTTTGTCTGGGTGATTTTTCTCCTTAAACCCTGTAGGGGAGACCGTGGCAAGATGACTATGTTAACAATTTTTGTTGTTTATTAATTTATTTTTAACTATAGTAAAATTAATTTTACATGAACTGTTAGAGTATTCCTTTGCAGTATTAAATATATTACCATTTAATTTAAAAAATAAAAAAAAATAAAGAATAATTTTATTTTTTCATAACATTAACAAATTGTCATCTTCCCTCAGCACTGGGGCAAGATGACTTTGGCCTTGGGGCAAGATGACAACACTGAAAAAGGTCGAACATATTTTATTTTTTGAATATGTTACATGGTTTAACAAATGATAACTGTGTTTTTACATCTTACAAAGTATCAAACTAAGCATAATGGATTGTAACGTAATGTTGAAGTTTTTAGTTGTGCAGCTAACAATAGTCACAAATAAAAATGCCATTTTCATAATTGGAACATTCCTCATGCCACCACTCTTGGCATTTAGAGCACTGGATCCATTCTTCTGTTGGTGGGTCACAAGCAGGACATCTGAAAACACCATCCCTTGAAGTTGATGCAACTGGACTGTTTGACCTGGATTTAATGGACTTAGACCTACAGGAACTTAGTTTGAGTTTTTTTACTCCCTTTTTAGCTTTACGAGCTTCTTTTCTCTGTTTTTTTTTTTTTTTTTTTTAATGTTCCTGTTCTTCCTTCCCCTTTGTTCTAATATTTCTTTGATGGGTGTGCTTGTAAGAATGCTTGAGCTCGGTGTTTTGCTTTTTCTCTTTTTCTCACATTGTGTTGCTTGCAATGGTTTGAAATCAAATACACTAACAGGCTTCTTTGGTGCATTGGAATCAGCATTTTCCATAAGTTCTGGTTCTTCTGGAGGGTTTATTCATTCGTTTTCTACTACCAGGGTCTGAGCATGACGAGCTCGTCATCTTACCTCGGACTGCCTGTTTAAAAATATTCGTTTTCATTGCCATGAAGGAAGGTGATTAATTGAGATTTATTCATGGTAATAGATATTATAGAAACTAAGTTACTCATATATATTAAAGAGAAACGATATATCTTACCTGTATCTGTAGCAGAGCTTATTTACACATGCATAAAAGTTATAACGTGGCAACGATAAACTATCAAAGCTTCACAATTAACACAAAAATGGCGATTTCAGCATCTCTATACTATTGTCTAACGAATGGTCGATAGGAGAGCCAGTAGTGTCCGGTTGATGCTGCCACTTATTGGAAAATGGAAAAGTTAAGACATTCGTCATCTTGCCCCGGTCTCCCCTACCTTATTCCAACATAGAAAATATGTCCATAATCTCTGAAGAAGGCACATTCTTCCCTGTTTCTTCCTCCTCATTTGAAGTAACTTCTCCATCCGCCCTCTGTTGCATTTCTTGGTAAAGGTCTTGCAGCTCTTTAGTGGTGAATTCTTCACTGTGTTCTTCCACCAACTTTTCCACATTCTCACCACTCACCTCCAATTTCATGGACTTCTCAAAATCAACAGTTGACTGCATCACATGTGTAGGGTCATCTGGGGAAGGCTCATAGACTTTGAAATCCCTCTCATGCACACATGCCATAATGTCTTCAAGGCAGAGTTCATTGTTCTGGATGTTGCTTCCAGGGATCACACTCCTGCACCAAACTGTGCCAAACAAAAATATCTGCTATAAATGAGTTATTTTGATAGTGTTTATGCCAAAATGGCTATTTTGTTCGTGCTTTCTGCATCCAAATTTGATTTCTTTGCCCCATTACCATGGAAAAATATTGCGAATTTTGTCAAATTGTCGCCAAAAAAATCAATTTCACCAATTGTTTGCAGAAAAAATCGTCAATTTCCATCAAACAGGGCTGTCACATGCTACTAAAATGCTACTAAAAGCGACTATTTTCAGCATCAGGCTAGTATGGCTACTATTTTAGCCCAGAATCCTTCAAAAGCGACTATTTTGGAGAAAAATCAGAAAAAAGGAGACTATTTTCCAATTTTAGCTACTATTTTTGAGAAAAAACTGATTTTTCATCAACACAGATCTCCTGACTCTTCCCTTTTTATTTTTTTCTTTAACTCAATACCCTGTTGCAATTTATTATGACTAGCTGACCTGCTTGGCTTTTCCCGTGCCCACGATAATATTCTTAAATGAACAATAACCCTTTAAGACCTGACATACACAATTGTGTAGGTGATCATAAAGAAAATGAAAAACATTTTCCTCTTTTTTTGTACGATTTAAAGTCTAGCCTTACAGAATTGTATAGATCCTTCCTTGGCATAACCTGACATGGGATATTTTTTCTCCATCAAATATGATCCTATTAACTAGGCAAAACCACCAAAACTTTTCATTTCTACCAAAAAACCTTTCAGTATTTAAGGGTTAAATTTGTATTTTATATCTTTAACTCGAAATTGATGTTGTCTCAAATACGTGCCCGCTGATTGTGGGAAAAATCGGTTTAAAAAAGTATAAAAATAAAATAAATAATAAAACCCCTGATATTTAGCAGTAAATAAGGCTCGAGATAAGTGCCACAGGAAACGAAAGGGGGGGGGGGGGATGCAGCATGTTTCCGACAACTACATAATTTTTGTGCTAAAATATTGATGTAACTATAAAAATCAATGACTTATGCATAATCATTTTTTTTTCACATCGAAATCCTGAGTGAAATTCTTTGATTTTTAAACTGATTTTTGCTGGATATTTTCACTGCCAGGGGGAGCAATATGTCCTATATGAACATACGACACTGGTCCCCACTGCCTTCGGCACCATATGGCAGGCATGCTGCGTACTGTGTAAAATCTGTTAGATCTAAATACCATGGGACACACTCTGTTCTAAACAATCCACTTTCAGAACAAAATGCTGACACGTGTTCAGCTGCTTGTAGAACCATATAGTAGGCATGTTACGCACGCTCTGTCGAATCAGTTAATTCTTAATTCTATTGCCAGGAAACACACTCTGTTCTAAACTAACCATCTTCAGAACGAAGCCATCGAAAACAAAGTTGAATGAACCAAACCCCGCTGTGACTGGACTCATAGGACCCAAGATAGGAAAGCGGCCCTGGTGGAAAAAAAGAACTAAAATATGTAAGGCTATCGATATCAAGTCGAATGAACAAAACCTCATCCTCATTTGGCCCATAGAACCCGAGATACTTTAAAATAAAATTTAAAAATAACTTGAATTATTATTCGAAAATAGTGATATGTGCTACTCATAATTTTACTTCAATGGTATAGAGTGTCATTATTAAGTTAATCATCATGTTTGGAATTAATCTCTATTACAATATCTGTCATGTGGACTAATTGTGATATTTTTTTAATCAAGTCATTGACTCCCCTCCCCATCACCACAAATATAACAAATTGGGGAAAAGGGATAATGGAGGTTCATAATGTGAAAGAGTAGACTAAGGGTTTTCCAATGATAGATCACATGAAGGGTCCGTAAAAAGTTCGAAAATTGCCCGCTTCAGAGACTAATGTTACACTCCCGGTATACACCTCTCCTCCCATTTTGAAAGTTTTATATTTTGTAAATAATATTTATCGGAGGGCTCCGTAAAATCAGATCTAAAATGATATTTCTTGTAGAAAACGTTATGATCTTAGATTTTTATAATTGTAACCTAAATAGCAAGCTAAGCTCGCTAGTCAATATCATAATATTTTTAAAATCTTTTTATATATCCTATAATAAAAAATCAGACTTAAAATTTATGATAATTAGTAAAGAAAAATTTAAATAATGTGCTGTGGGAAAGCATTTCTTTTTTCCTTTAAAAAATTGATTTTTTGATCAAATAAAAAGATCTTCATAGACTTTTACAAAAATTACATATTTGGATTCAGTGATAAAAAATAAGCAAAGGTACATAAATTTCAAATCTATAAATGCAATATTTGTAAAAATTTTATATACCACAAAACAATCCCACTGTGAAAATTACCGTTTTTTTTTTTTTTTTTTTTTTTTTTTTTTACTACAGACAGACTGTCTCGCGTTTTCTGCTGATAAGAAATTGAAAACATTTATTTTTCATTTTAAAAAATTAACCGATTTTAAAGAAAATTACATACTTGGAATCAGCTTAAAATACACATAGATGCATAAATTTCAAATCTATAAATGCAATATTTGTAAAAATTTTATACCCTGTGAAACAATCCCAGTATAAAAATGATCTGTGTTTTTTATCACCTTGGCAACCCTTTCCTCTCATGTGGAGTTTGAAAAAGAATTTTATTTGTGGTCTAATTAAAATCCATGCTTTAGGTGAATTATAAATACTTTTCGATTCTTTTAATTGTGGTTTTTAATTAATAACTCGCCTAATTATCAGAAATTTAAAATTCTGAGTCTCAGTGCATCAAGAGAGGCCTTTGACTACCCTCACAAAAATTTTCAGCTTTGTACGTGCGGTAGACTTCATTAGCATTTGCAGGCAGACAGACAAACATACAGAATTAAACCTTCTTTTATTAGTATAGATTTGCAATTTGTTATCATTTCAGTATCCATTTTTTTTTTTTTTTTTTTTTAATCTACAAAAACTTCCATTTAAAGTGGATAAATTGTGCTTTTCAATCCATAAATGTAGCTCAAAGATGCCAATCATCCAAATTTCGGTGGGAAACTATTGATTTTCTGGTTGACTCTCACTCATACACTTTACAGTGTATATCTCCCAAATTTTTGTTGCTTTTAAAAATATTTAATTTTTAACTGTCATACGAATTTTATGTGATTCATTCTAGACAACTGTATTGTGTGCATTTGATTTGTTCCTAGTCTCTTCACTCATAGCATAAATATAATTCATACCTGAAATTTAGTAACCAATCTGAAATAAATGCCATTTATGAATAAGATACATTTTATTAAATAAAATTTCTAGTTAAAATTGGCATATGAAATGGAAGAGTTGCAAATTATCAAAAATTGATACTGAATTGATAACAAAATGTAATTTAGCAAAACTCGGGGATCTCAAATTTTGTGCTAAAAAATCTGGTGGTCAGCATTTTAATTGATCTACCGCTGTGCTGATCAGCATGGCATAATTTGCTGTGTTCAATCTTTATCCGATCACAACATAAATGTCAACATCCATGTGATAGTTACTTCAATAAAATCTTAAGACCAAAAATAAATAAAATCACACAATACTTTGAAAATATAATTTTTAGAGTGATTTTTATGCAGCAAATGTTTTTCTTTTAAATTTATTATTGAAAAGGTCAAAAAGATGTTAGATTTATTAAATTTGTTGCTGTTCTTTTCCTATCTAAATTTGAAATTTTTATTAAATAAAATTTCTAGTTAAAATTGGCATATGAAATGGAGGATTTTAAAATTAACAAAAATTGGTACTAAATTGATGACAAAATGTAAATTAGCAAGGCTCAGGGATGTAAAAATTTTAGTCTTCATTTTAATCTTTGCCAATGATCTACTGCCGTGCTGATTGGCATGGCGTAATTTGCTGTGTTCAATGTTTCTTTAATCACAACAAAAATCAAATGTCAACATCCATGGAAGACTGATTAAGACAAAATGGTAGTCTAGTATTCTTTAGGGCCTTCTTCTTGTACCATCACCAAACTTTAAAGACAAAAAAAAAAGTGGGAACATATAGATGCATAGTTAGATAAACATATATATATACATCTCTTTTTGTTTTTAACGTCTTCCCATTCATTAAATTTAAAAATATTGATTATTACAGGATCAAAAACGGATTAACAGATACTCGTACTTAAAAAAAAAAAAAAAACATTAAATTGGTATTCCCAGAAATCAATGAACCCATAACCTTTGACCTAAGTTGTCTTGTGTTTTATTAATCAGGTTTTGATAATAAAAGAAAATTGTTTTTAACACAGTTTTTAAATTTAATAATAGATTTAAAATGTCGATAATAACAATTTAGAATATTGTTTATTTCTTGTTTAACCCATTGGTGGCTATAAAATCCGGCTTTATGCCGGTTTTGCTATTCTACATAAATTTCTTGTAAAGGTTAGATCAGTTTTGCACACAAAAGTTGCACATGCCTGTTCTTTGACAAATGCATCTTTTCTGATAAAGCTATTTTTATAGACAGATTTCCTGCTTTAATTCATTAAAATTGCAGCTAATGCATTTAAAGTTTTCTTTTAGAATTGAGGCCTGATTAAAGCAGAAGTCAATGGGCTTGTGTCTCTTGACTTATTGGAAATGCCAATTTTAAGGTGCTTTTTTCGAAAAATGTGTATATTTTCAATAATTTTTTGATCCTGTACTGATTATAATAAATAACAAAAGTATTTTTGTTTCCAGTTGCTTCACAGTAATGCCAAGCAAATATTCAGTTTAGTTTAAGAAAAATGAACTGCATTCTTTTTTAAATAATAATTAATGTGTGATTTTATATTAAAAGTACAAACAGTGGCAAATTAGGGTGGAAACAAGGTGTAGTAAAATAAGATGTGAATTTTCATGAAACAGTTTTGGTTATTATTTTGATAACAAATAAGGATTCTTCCCCTACCCCAATCCCTTTTTTTAAAAATAAGCATGCAGCTACTTTGGCTACTATTTTTGTACAAATGCTACTATTTTGGCTACTACTTTTTTCATCGTAGGTTACTAAAGATACTATTTTTGATGCCATTCGGCAGTGGCAGCCCTGATCAAAGGATCACTGAAAAAACGTGAATTTCATTAAAAAATCACAGAAAAAAAAATAAATAAAATAAACACAAATTTCATCAAAGGATTGCAAAGAACAGGGCAAAATTTCTCAAAGGATCAGAAGAAAACCCCGCAAAATTTCTCAAAGGATCATGAAAATATTACAAATTTCGTCAAAGGATCGCGGAAACAATGCAAGTTTTGCCAAAGGATTGTGAAATGCAAATTCCGCCAAAAAAATGCGAAGAAAAGGGCAAAAAATTTCAAAAGTTTGCAGAACAAACATTAATTTCATTAAAACATTGCGGGGAGAAATGCGGTTTCTTCAAAGGGCCTCCAGAAAAAACACAAATTTCGTTACAGGATCGTGAAAAAGCTCAAAATTCACTAAAAGATCGCATATAAAAGGCAAAATTTGTCAAAAGATCATGGATAAAGCACATATTTATTCCAAGAATCGCAAATTTTGTCAAAGAATCGCTGAAAAAAATCTCAAATTTTCTCACAAGATCATGAAAAAACACAGATTTCATCAAAGAGCTGCGGGGGAAAAAAAAAAAAAAAAAGCAAATTCCATCAAAGGGCCACGGGTAAACGAGAGTTTTGTCAAAAGGTTGCAGAAAACAAAACAAAAAAAAGCTAATTCTGTCAAAGAGCCGCATGTAAATGAGAGTTTTGTCAAAAGGCTGCAGAAAAGAAACAAACAAACAAAAAACCCCTCACATTTAGTCAAAAGATCGCTGAAAAAACATGAATTTCATCAAAGGATCGCAGGAAAAAAAAAAAAAAAAAAAAAAAAAAAAACACTTTCGTCAAAGGATCGCTGAAAATACACCTGTCTCTTTAGAAAACAGCACACATACATATATATATATGTTTATTATTATAGGTCAGGGCTCTTTAGAAAACAGCACACATACAAATATCTATGTTTATTATTATAGGTCAGGGTCCATAAATATCATGATATTTTCAAAAATATCCGATATTTTCGATATATATTCGATATTTTCAAAATGACCAACTTACTGTTGATAATAAATATTTTCAAGCATAATATAAATTAGAAACTAAAACATATTTGCATCGAACATGAAAACTTAATAAAACAGTATTCTAAAATGCATTTTTTTTTTCACTGAACAAAATCAACTAATTGAAAACAGAAATAGTTGGCTTTATACCAGGGATGCTAGCACTGCACCACAAACGGCTGATTTTAACAACTAAAATTTAGTATTTTTCGCTTTACTCAGTCTCAGAAATCTTGTCATTAAAAATAAGGCGAGAAATACTGTTACAATTTAGTGGTACCAATTGGTCATTTGTGGCACAGCACTTTCTTCCTTGTTATACACACATTTTTAAAAAAAATTGTAGGATTCAGTATCAAGTAAATTTTATATTATAAAACAAAATTTTAAAAGCAAAATATTTTTTTTTAATTGAAAAAATAACATAAATGTGATTGATACTGTCTTCTTTTTTATTCCCTAAGTACAGTTTAAGCTCAACTAAAACAAAAAAAAAAATATTTTTAAATGAAGCTATAAGTAACTGATTATCTAAATTAGACAATTTAATTTCTGTTCTCAATTAATTATGTCCCACATAATTGTTAGTTCTACATTTAACAATAAAAACTTCAAAGATAAAGCTTGGAAAAGATACTGGATTTCTTTGACTAAAAAAAATCACTGCCAGAATCAACAGTAGTTCTTTATGATCAGATTTGTAGTATATAATCTACAGAACAACAGTCAATAACAGTTGAAAATTTCATTTACACTTGTTTCGACTGAAAATATCAAAAATATCTTGTACAGTGAGATTTTGAAAATAAATATCAAAGATAGTAAAATATGCAAAATATCAAACTTTATAACTCCGAATAATCCCTAGTTTCACTCAAGTTTTTGATGTGTATCGAATGAAATAGTCATATGTTGTTCTGTGGCAGAAAGTTAAGCAAAACTGGTATGAGTCAGTGTGAATAAAGACTTGTGAGTGTTAAGTTCTCTGAAAACAATGGATAGAATGCACCGAATTCAATAGAATAAAATGACAATGGAAAAATTTCCCCCCTTCCTTTAATCTGTTTTTATATTTTATAACTTCACACTCTTTATGATATTTTATGTTTTAAAGGGACAGTTTACCTTTCAACAATTTTTTTTATTTTTAAAAATATGGTTCAAATGTTGAACTCACTGCATTTCAATGTTCAACTAGAAGTGAATTTTGAAAAAAAAAAATTGCATTTTAAAAAATTCCTACTAGTTTTTTAAATATTGATATTTTTGCCCAATGTTTTTTTTTTAAAGATTTTCTAATGTGTATTACACAAGACTGCACATGGATTTTTAGATACATCTAATATTAAATTTAATATAAATTTTTTACTGATATATATAGAGGGAAAAACGATGAAATCTAACATATCTTCATATACTTTTATTTGAAAAAACAAACAAAAAAAACTGAAGGCTAATTCCATGCTCAGATTTATCATATGTATAATATAGAACGTACGCAAAAAAATTTTAAATCTCTATCTCAAATACAAAAAAAAGCCTTAGCATTTTTAAAACAGGAAAGTTAAGAAAATATGAACATTGAGAAAAGCCATTTAAAGTTTTAATTTGTAAAGTAATTGCACTGAGTGCATTAAGAAAATTTACAACATCTCATGATATAATTGCTGTATGGGTAAAAACGAGATGTCAAAATATTCACAATTAAATAAACTTTCATTTAATATTAAAAAAAGAAAATTGATTTTTTGACCAATTTTAAGGTAAACTGTCTCATTAAATAAAGTTACCGTAAAATTCTGAAAAGTGCCTCCCTCAACTTGACTACATGAAATGTTAACAAAAGTGAGGCTTACAAACATAATTATAACGTATATATATATAAGATTTCTATAAAGGTATATATAATATACTTTTTTTTTGGCCGGGGGAGGGAGGATTCTGAATTTTAAAGTAATTTGTATTTTACTTAATATTTAATAATTTTATGTTGGGGTATACTACATTTCCATCGTTAAATTTTCTATATTTTCTGCTTTTCTAGTAATCAGCGTGACCACGTATGTAGCTGCTTTACCTAATGTTTTGATATATGTTCTGCAGTAGAATAAGCAGTGTTCTTTTAGCTTAGAATAAAAATAATGTTGAGCTAGATAAAATTAAATCAACTAGTAAAAAGAAAAAAAGAAGTTTAATTTATACAAGTTTCAAGTTTGGTAATGTATGTTCATGTGCAATAAAATTGCTTTTGATTTCTGTAAATTTATTTCATTAAGATCAGTTTTTATTTGGGTAAATAATGTTTTGATTAATTTTGTAGAGTTGAATAATAGTAGTAAATTTTTGAACATTAGTATACTTTATTTAATATAAGTTACTAAGTTATAAGATACTTTATTTGATATTTTTATCACACAATGAAATTTTCATTACAGAAAAGTTAGTTTTTTTGTAAAAGAGGCAATCAAAATGCAATTTTTTTTTCTGCCGTTTTTTATTTTATAAGGCAAATTTGTTTTCTACTACAAAGGTAAATGTTATCCTTGTGTTGCTTATTTTAGTTTGCTATAAAATGTTTTTCTGCTTGCAAAAACAGTTTTTGGTCCAAGTGAGTGCAGGTACAAAAAAATGTTTTTTACCTAATCCAAAATTTGTGCTTTGCTGCTACAAAAACTGCTACGAATTATTTCGAGTGAGTATGAACCCTGCTCTTCTGCCAAGCTTTATCTATGAAGCTAATGCAGTTAAGAATGTTGAAATGTTTTTTCCAGAACTCTCTTAAGGACAATTCTGTATCTGATGTCACTTCAAAGCACCTTTGAAACATTGCTTTTGTGTACAGTTTCTTAAAATTTGAAATGACATTCTGGTCCATGGACTGATGAGTGGTACGGTATTAGAGGGCAAGAACTGTGATAAAATTGAACTTCTCCAACAATGTGTGTTCCAGATCTGGAGGATGTGCAGGAGCATTGTCCATTACCAGGAGGCACTTAAGGGGCAACTGATTGTCTTGGAAATTTTTTTTCACATTCAGGCCAAACTTCATCCACTCATTGAAAATTGGCCCATGCTCCCCCCCCCCCTCTCAACATCACACACAATTTACTTTTCATCACATTGTTTCTGCTAAAAACTCTAGGAGTTTCTGAATGATACACCAGTAAAGGCTTCACTTTACAATCGGATTTGATTTAGGGGCTTTGTGTCTTCTTTACTAATGATGTAAAATAAGCATTAATAATTAATATTCACTAAAAAATAATAATTGCATTTTTGGCTGTACCATTTTTAGCAAATGCTGTTTCTGTCTGGAAGCCTTTGCAAATTCTTTCATGCAGCCCTGTATATGATCTATAGTATTTATACACACCACATAATTAGATAAAAGTTAGGTAAGTATAAAAATGCAGCTGAAAATGCACTTCCAGCAATTATCACTCATAGTAAGTCCTGTAAACAAACTTTTTTGGTATGTCTCTGTAAATGAACGATAAATGCTATACATTTTATAATCTACAGAGAATATTTTGTAGTGCGTCTAAATGATCCTTATCAATTTTATTATGTTTGAAGCATCAAGGCATCATTAAAATGCACCACAAATGGTTTATGTTCATGGACCATAATGTAATAGATTTCTATTGTGCTTCCCGGGAACGAACTATAAAATAAATGCTACTTATTCTATACGCTACAGAAAGCAAGCTGTAGTTTACTTCAGTGATGCATATACCTAATTCATTATATTTGAAATACTATTTCATCATTAAAATACACTACAAATGATTTTACCTCATAAACCATAATTTAACAGAATTCTTTTGTGTGTGCTTGTAAATGAACTACAACCGCTACACACTTAATTTTCAATAGCGAACATGCTATGCTATACTATACTAAACCGTAACAACATCTTAAAAGTACATGGCAGTCTGAGAGATTTTTATAGCACAGCCAAGATGTTACACAAACTGAAGCCATAAACACTCTTTAACTTTGTTGGAAAGTGTTAAAAAAAATTAGGGAGGGGGTTATAATTATGGGGTGAGTGAAGAGGGCGGGTAACTAGTATTTTTCATTAGCTACTAAAAAAATTTCCTGGGTATCTGATTTTTTCCAAATTTACAAAGCCCTAGTGCAAAGTAACCTGCTTTGTATTGTTTTTATTTAAAGGGAAAAAATACAAAAACCAATATAATCTTCCTTCCGTTCTTAAAACAAATTAGGCAGAAATAAAGTATCATCGTGAAATAAAATGAACTGTTAGATTTTCAGGCACCTCAGGCGACACAGCAGTTTTAATTAAAGCAAACAGACCACTACCATAAATGCATTATTTAGTTAATCATGCATGATGTGAAATAAATTGTCCATATTCAATTAGTTGTTTTTAATTGTTGTCTGCATATATATATATATATATATATATATTTTTTTTTTTTTTTTTTTTTGGGGGGGGGGGGGTATTTCAAGCATAGAATCAGACATGATTATGATGCAAGAAAAGGTAAGTTAGTTCTTAAATCTCAGGCTGATATTTTTAATCATTTAAGATGGGTGGAGCAGGAGTAATGGATGTTAGTTAAATACTCCCAGTCAATTAATGGTAATTTTTTATGACTGAAAATCTCTTTGATTTTCAACCCATAATAAAATTGTATAAATAAACATTTTATAATAATAATTTAATATTCATTTATATATTCTTAAATGTATAAATACAAAAAAAAAAAAAAAAAAAAATTAGAAAATTTACATGACATGTGCCTCTGTGTATAATAAACCTATGTATTATAAAATGTTTTTGAAATTGTACACTCAAAAACAATAAGGAATCTGTGTTAAAGAACTTTTCATATTTAATAAAGAATTGAATAATAAAGAACCATAGACATATATATGTATAAAAAAAGTAGAATAATTGAACGTAAATTTTCATAGAGCCATAGAGCTAAAAATAACTGAATGAATCCTAATTTTTTCTTGTGGTTTATTCCTTTAAATTATCTCAGTAGTTTCATTTTATACCCTCAGTTATGATATCACCATATAAAAATGAGATATGTAATATGATAAAATTTCGTTTGTGAAATCAAGTAATGTCTGATATGGTTTTCTTCCCCCCCCCCCCCCCCCCCTCCCTATCCTAAAAAAATACATACTGTTTTTTGTTGTTTTTTAAACAAATTCTACTAAATTTAAACATACCTTTTTTTTCCTATTGCTTTCATACTAAAAAAAAAAAAAAAAAAAAAAAGTATGTTTATTAATGTGTAACCTAAATTAATAGTTCAGTAGAAAAAAAATTGCTTGTTTAAAATCTTTCTGGAAGGAATTCTAATTTCCATCTTGTTAAAAGATTACTTGTTTCATTTTGTTTTCATTTTAGGATAAAAGTTGTGCAAATTTTTTTATCTACCTATTACTGTTTTCCTGTATAAATATTTTCTTTTCATAAACTTTTTTTTTTGGCCCCAGTATTTTTGTTGACATATTTCAGCTCTGCCATTGGTTGTTTGCATTTGCTGCTGAATTGTTTACATGACTGCTTTTAAGTTTAAATGCCAGTTAATCTCTTTAATAATTTTTGAAACAGTAAATGAGTAGGATTAAATAAATGAATAATATATAATTTAGTTATTTTTAAATAGTCTCATTGAAGTTGTGCTCTTCTTTTATTATGCTCTTCTGGCATTAGATGGAATTTGCATATTAGTCTTAATGTTCAATGAAGTTTGTATTGTTTTACATGGAAGTGTGGGTTACTGCACTGAAGTGTTGTTGATTTAATTTTTACTTTTCAAAGTTTATTAAGCATTTAATGCTTCTTGTTGTTACAAGTTGTATTCCAGTGTATTATAACCCTTTAAAAGAGTTAAATAATGGTATGAAACATTTTTATTTTGGAAGTTTGTAATTTGTTCTAGAAGTATTTTCTGAAATTTATAACTATAGTATCACAATGCATTATCTCATATTATTTATTTTAATTATTTGTTTATGCAAATAATTTCTGCTTGTGTTTTATTTGATATTTATGTCAAGTTTAATTTTGTTTATTTGGTGTTTACTTTTAAAAATAAATAAGAGCTTGACATTTGTTAGTTTTATACATGGAAGTTCATGTTTACATTTTAGGTAATGCAACTAGTTAAAAAAAAAGTAATTTTTTTTACTTTCCTTATTTATATATGTGTATACACAGTCTAATGATTAAGGATAGCACCATTAATGTCATTCAAGTAAAATTAAAAAAGAGCATTTGCATGATTTCTGGTTATAAAGGGTTAGATAAGCTTCATGTATTCTAGTATTGAGTATTTTTCATTGAGAGTTGTCAGTTCATTCTTTGCCAAAATTGCATGCCAGAATTGGGAGGGAAATTTTATTATCACAACAAATGGGTTTTTAAGTGTTTTCAATTAATGGTTTATATAAATAAATACAGTCTTATCTGTTCTCACTTTTAGAGTTTTACACAGTTTGAAATTGCTGAATTTAGTTTTTTGGCCTTTATTGAATGGAAATATTTATTATTAAATGTGCAGTATACTTGGAAAATCACTTCTCTTCTCCCCCCCCCCTTTTTTTTTTTCCTTTGAACACCTTTATGTTTTAAGAAACTATATAAAGTATGTAATCTGAATGAGCAATTGATACAAAAAATTTGGTATATATAAATTTTTCTCTGACTCTTCTCATCATTTCTCTGAGTATATTAATTGTAATTTTTTTTTTTTAAAGTCTGATATAATTTAGTTCTGATATTAGTTTGTTTATGATTTTTTAAAACTTTCCATTTTAATGTCATTTGTTAAAGCAATTGTTTTGTATTGAAAAAGGATTTGAGAGGAAGGGGAAATATTTATTGGCTATATATGTAAAAAAAAAAATAGCCTTTTGCTTTTTAGGGGTTTTAATGTAGTAGGGAGGGGACTATTGAATCTAAATAGCCTGAAATTGAAAGAATTAATAATTTAGTCATTGAAGTAGAGTCCTGCATCGGGTCGGGTTACCTACTTTTATCTCAACCTGACCCGAAGGTGAAAATTGGCGGTCGCCATCGATTAAAATGGTAAAAGTGGCGGTTAAAAAATTGGCCATCGATCGCCACCCCAGTTGCCACTCGGCAAATGGCGATAAAAATCTTATAGATTGCCAAGTGAAATATAGCTTTTTTCATGGAAATATGCATCTCTACTTTGATTACATCTAATTAGCAAACTGGTTAATTCTTTTTCTTACCGGATGCAAGCAGATTACAGCGATTTAGCTGTATTTTCAATATTTTGGCTTTTCGCTATTGCGTTTCAGTTGGATTTTTTTTTTTTTTTTTTTTTCAAGAAATATAGTTTTATTATTTATTTATTCTGCAAAATATACTCATCTGCTTTGATTTCACATGCATTTCAAATAATTTATTCCTTTTTTTTTTCACCGGATGCAAGCGGATTTTAAGGACATTGCAGTATCTTCAATATTTCGACTCCTGCCACATGCTCACCAGTTAGATTATTTTTCTTCAAGAGATACTGTTTAATCCTACAAAATACACTCACCAGCTTAGATTTCAACTGTATGTAATGTGTGTTGTATGTTAATAACACATTTACTTGTTAAATAAAATCCAAATAACATTTTGTTTTATTTGTTCTTTTTATTGTATACACCTAACTGTTGGAATTTTGATTGTTTTTTTTTATATAAAGAAAATAATAGTAATTTGATAATTGTGTTCATAAACATATACAAATAATCCGAAAATATATTCTAAAAAATTAATACAACAGATTTTGTGGTTTTAAAGTAATTTTCTTGAATTTTGACTACTTCCCTATTCTTATCATGAATAGTTGGCTGGTATAAAACTCTGATTTATAGAAAAATATGTATATATACAACGATTATAGTTTATCTAGATGTCAAGTAAGTTTGAAGCATTATGGTGGCCACTAACTTTAAAAAGTGGCCACTAATGAAACTGAGTCTAATGGCCACTGGCTACTAATTCAATTTCCCAGTTTTCACCTATAGACCCAACCCGCGGTTCGGGTTGGGTTGGCTTTTTTACTTTTGTGGGTCGAGTTTGGGTTGACCTGATTTTTTTAAAAGAATGTCCAAAAGATTTTTTCACATTAAAAGTCTATATAAACCGCAGATCAAAATTTCACAAAAACAAAATGCGTGCCTGTCTGTTTTGTCTAGTCTTAGAATTCGTTTCTGGAAGTTAATATAAACATACTTTTTCAACTACTGGTATGATAAGGATTATAATAAATGCAGTAAAAAACCTATAGATGGCCCAAAAGATTTCTTGTAATATGAACCCAACCTGCAGAAAGAAAATTAGATTCATTCCGAGCCGAAAAAACAAAATTCGGAATAACTCGACCTGATGTTTGACACTATTAAACGATCTCAAGGTGCTCAGAGATTTTACTATATTTGAATGTTAAAGAATATAGATTTGTTCATTCTTCTATGTAAATGCCATCTGCATTGCTAAAGCATTTTTGCTGAATAGTTACAATTCTAATGTTCTAGTCTTGATACTTCTAACGTTGCTATGACAAAAATCTACTGTGTGATAGACAGGAAGAATCATTTAGCATTTTGCTGTGTGTATTTTTAAAGTACGATAAGACAGAATGCTAATTGTGTAATACAAGGTGTACCATTATAAGTGGAACTTTTGAAACAGCAACAAATTTTAAAAGCATATTTAAAGATTAGATTTTTAATTTTATACCATTACATATAGATTGAAATATTATTTTTCTTTCTTTTTCTTTGTTTTCATTGTATCAAAGTTCGGGTATAATTTATCATACCTGTGATATTCATTTAATTGAGTTGTATACGGGGCACAGGACTCTAATTCAAATATTTATTTCTTTTCATCTGAAACATATTTGTGCTCAAACTTTATGTGAAAATCCCAACAATCTGAGTGACAAACTTATATATGACCCACAAGAATTTTTCTAGTGTGAACCCGACCTGCAGGAAGAAAATTAGATTCATTCAGAGCTGAAAAAACAAAATTTGGGATAACCCGACCCGATGTTTGACTCTATTCAATGATCCTGAGGTATCCACTATTCAGAGGTTTTACTATATTTAAATAGTAAAGAATATAGATTTGTTAATTATTCTATGAAAAATATAAAAATGGTATTATAGATACAATTGTAGAATTTTTTTTTCTTAATGGCATTAAAAAATGATTTACTTTTCTTTCATTGTGGGTTTGGGTCAGGTGAGGGTTGAAATACCTCAGGTTCGGGTCGTGTTGCAGGTTGCCAAAAATTATTTTTGGCTTTATTTTTTTTAAATTAAATTCTATTTTTATAGGCTGAGTTTGAGCTAATCTTGCTGACACAGTACGGTGTGTATTTTAAGAATAAAGTCTATAAAGGAACACAAATCAGATCTTGGATTAAGTCAACCTCGTACTTTGTTAGCAAGATAAGCTCAAACTCAGCCTACAAAAGTGAAATTTTAATAAATCCAAAAATATTTTAATGTGTAATAAATTCAAAAGTAATTACCAAGAAGCCATTATAAGGTAATATCTTGAGATGATTAAAAATATATATATACAGGCTGCAATATGTTATCTATCGCCGACCCTTAATTTCTCAACCGTTGGTCGTAGACATATAGTTTCAATTACAAAAACGTTTCAAATGAGGTAAATATTCATGTTGTGGCATTATTTAAAGTAAAAAATCAATTTTACAAAAATTACAAAATCTAACTTTTTATACGGTCCCCCAGTCCCTATAGTTATATTTAGTAAAAGTTTACACATATCATAACAGATATAACACAAAAAGTTTGACATCTGTACTACAAAAATTGACAGAGTTATTAAATTTCAAAGTTTGAGATTTTTTCGCATGATTTTGTCTTTTAATGAGGGATCAGTTAAAAGATTAATTAAAGTAATTCGAGATCAAAATCAGGGTGCAATGTTCTTTTTACAGCGAAACCACCTTTAGCCAGTATCGCCAAATTAGGGTATCACCAAAGAGGGTTATTTCATTAAAAAATTTTAACTGGCATTTAGGGGTCGTATACAAAGCGAAGAATGAAATATTGAAATTAAATTGGAAAATAAATATCAATTTATTATAATATTAGAAAATGGTCTACCATAAAAAATGAATATGTCAAGTGACGGAATCTACTAGAGATACTGCTCATAGTGTTCTCCATTGGTGGCAATGCACAATTGAATGCGTGACAGTACTGAGTCCTGGACACATTACAGCTCAGCAGGTGTGTAAACTGTGCGACAATCAAGGATGATGCACTGCTTCAGATAAACCAGAGAAGTGGTCTCAGTCACATACACCCATCCCTTGATGTAACCCTAGAGGTAGAAATCCATGGGTGTCAAGTCTGGTGAAAGCGGTGGCCACTCTACCGGACCACCATATCCAAGGATCTGTTGACGGAATTCAGTGGCCAGATACGCCCGGACGTTTGATGTTTTTTGTGGAGAGGGCTCCATCATGTTGAAACCACACTCGGCATGCATGTCGGAGAGGCAGATCTTCATACCAATCACGTACCGTGTTTGTAGCAGATGCAGGTGACGATC
Organism: Maratus speciosus; assembly: GCA_963932465.1. Lineage (NCBI taxonomy): Eukaryota > Metazoa > Arthropoda > Arachnida > Araneae > Salticidae > Maratus > Maratus speciosus. The sequence continues at coordinate 507,198,182 of OZ010790.1, forward strand.
GCCTGTTAAGGTCCCATTGTAGAAGATGGGTCCAACAATCTGGGTTCCCCATATACCGCACCACACGTGTCATACTGTGCAGGCGATGTGGAGGTTTTCCAGAGACCAGTAATCCACATTGTGCACGTTCACAATGCCACCCCGTATAAACAATGACTAATCTATCATACAGAATTTCACAAAGGAATGACGGATTTTCCTCTAAGGTGTTGAGCATGAAATAACAATAAAAAAATCATCGTGTGTGGTCACCCAGCATCAATGCTTGCACCAGTGTCGAATATGGTATGGATGCTCATCAAGTGCATGTAACAAATGCCAGACATGCTGACTGCATGCCTCGCTTATTTCCGCCGAGCTCAATTATAGAATTAAAAGGGCGAATCCCAGCACCTCTTCCGGTGTCACTCGAACATTACACCTTGCCTGTCTACTTGTTCTGGGTCGTGGTGAAACAGAGCCTGTCTCTCTAATATGGTGCAATGCATTAGTTATAGTTTCATGCGTTGGATGTAGATTCTTAGGGAAACGTTCTGAATAAACACTCGCAACCTCTCTGGCATTCCTTTGACATTCACCATAAATAAGTATCATTTCGGCATATTGCATGCATGCGTAGCTTGGCATCACTATCTCAGTGCTGGCTAGCATGCCCACTGCTAGATGGCTCGTGTTTTATCCCGAACGTGTGGCGCTGCTGTACTATTGTAATTTGCATAATCCCAATTTTAATGCTCGCTATAGCTCGGCTGGTCGTTTTTATTCCGCTGCCAATTATCTAGTCCTTAGTGAGCATGTTTTATTTTCCGGTTATTGATTCTACCTACTTTGACGTTTGAAGGTTGTTCGACCCATAAAAGAGTTAAACAACTTTGAGCAGTATCTATAGTAGATTCCATCATTTGACATATTCATTTTTTATAGTAAACTGTTTTCTGATATTATAATAAATTGATATTTATTTTTCAGTTTAATTTCAATATTTCATTCTCCGCTTTGTATATGACCCCTAAAAGTCAGCTAAATTTTTTTAATGTAATGGTTGATACTCTTTGGTGATACCGGCTAAAGGTGGTTTTGCCGTAAAAAGGACATTGCACCCTGATTTTGATCTCAAATTACTTTAATTAATCTTTTAACTAATCCCTCATTAAAAGACAAAATCATGCGAAAAATTCTCAAACTTTGAAATTTAATAACTCTGTCATTTTTTGTAGTACAGATGTCAAACTTTTTGTGTTATATGTGTTATGATATGTGTAAACTTTTACTAAATATAACTATAGGGACTGGGGGACCGTATAAAAAGTTAGATTTTGTATCCACTCCCGACACTTGCTATGTGATTTCTCCATAGTTCTTTGACGAAATTTGCATTTTTTTCGCGATCTTTTGACAAAATTTGCGGTGGTTTTCGCGAGCTTTTGACGAAATTTGTAGTTTTTTTCGCGCTCTTTTGACGAAATTTGTTGGGTTTTTTTGCGTTCTTTTGGTGAAATTTATGGGTTTTCTTTTTATGAAATTTGTGGGGTTTTTTCGCGATCTTTCTACGAAATTTGTCGACTTTTTGCGATCTTTCGAAGAAATTTGTGGGTTTTTTCGCGCTCTTTTGAAGAAATTTGTGGTTTTTTTCGCGCTCTTCCTACGAAATTTGTGGGTTTTTTCGCGCTCTTGCTACGAAATTTGTCGATTTTTCGCGATCTTTAGATGAAATTTGCCGTTTTTTCGCGAATTTTTGACGAGATTTGTGGGTTTTTCCGCGATCTTTTGACGAAATTTGTGGGTTTTTTCGCGATCTTTCGACGAAATTTGCCGTTTTTTGCGATCTTTCGACAAAATTTGTTGGTTTTTCGCGATCTTTTGACGAAATTTGCCATTTTTTCGCGATCTTTCAAAGAAATTTGTGGGTTTTTTCACGATCTTTTGACGAAATTTGCGGGGTTTTTCGCGATTATTTGACGAAATTTGCGTTTTTTTCGCGATTCTTTGCTGAAATTTGCATTTCCCCCCGATCCTTTGACAAAATTGGCGATTTTTCTGCAAACGATTGACAAAATTTACTTTTTTAGGCGACCATATGTCCGAATTTTCGGATTGGTGACAGATTTTTTTAAATTTTCGGAAATGAATGCCTTACATTTTCGAAAAATTCGGACTAGAATCACCCCTATAAATAGAGATTAGTCGAACCCCCATAACTTATGTATATCACATACATGATACATCTTAAAGAAAATTTTAAAAGTCAAAAAAAGAAAAAAAAAGAATTCTAAATGCAACATACAAGAAAAAATAACACAAGTTTTGATTTTATTCTTTTAGAACAGCGGTAATCGCTTTCTTTGAAAGTAAAATTTTGCCGAATTCACATTTTTTTTTTTTTTTTTTCGCGATCTAGTGAGGAAATTCGCGTTTTTTTTTTCGCGATCTTCTGGGGAAAATTCGCGTTTTATTTCAATTGTTTAATGAATCTGAGTTTTTTCCAGATCTTTTGAGGAAATTCGCGTGTTTTTCGAGATCTTTTGAGGAAATTCGCGTGTTTTTCGAGATCTTTTGAGGAAATTCGCGTGTTTTTCGAGATCTTTTGAGGAAATTCGCGTGTTTTTCGAGATCTTTTGAGGAAATTCGCGTGTTTTTCGAGATCTTCTGGAGGAAATTCGCGTGTTTTTCGAGATCTTTTGAGGAAATTCGCGTGTTTTTCGAGATCTTTTGAGGAAATTCGCGTGTTTTTCGAGATCTTCTAATGGAATTCGCGTTTTATTTCAATCGTTTGACGAAACTAACGTTTTTTTCGCGACCTTTTAATGGAAACCGTGAGTTTTTCACGATCTTTTGAGGAAATTTGCATTTTTATCGAGTCTTTTTTTTTTTTGAGAAATTCGCGTTTTATGCGATCTTTTGAGGAAATCTTTTTTTTTTTTTTTTTTACGAAATTCGCGTTTTTTCGTGATCCTTTGAGTAAATTCGCGTTTTTTCGCTGTCTTAAGAAATTCGCGTCTTTTTAAGAAATCAGAGTTTTCCCGCGATCTGTTGGAGAAATTCGGGTTTTTCACGATCCTTTGACAAAGTTTACGAATTTTTTCCGCGATCGATTGACGAAATTTGACAGTATTTTTTGAACATATTTGCGAAAAACGCGATTTTTCCGAGATTCTTGGCTAAATGCCAAACATCGATAAAATTTTAAATAAAGGTCGGCTAACAGTATCGAAAAACGGGCTTTACGGAACTAATAATTGAAAAACGGGCCTAGTGGGAGCCCTGCTATTAAGATAATCCTATCTAATCAATGTTGTGCTTCAGATGAATGACGTGCATAAAGGATTTAACGTGGGTTTTTCAATCACGATTTTTTTCCTCGACATCAATATCGCTTGCGTCCGAAGCTGCAACAGAATATAAGGAGTTTCTAAGTAGTGGTTTGCTTATCTAAGTAGTTCTAAGTACTACTTGGGAATGTTTTCATTTCTAAGGAGTTTCCAAGGAGTCTAAGGAGTCTGTGCGAACCCTGGCATTAACTGAAAACGTTTTGGAGTTTAATGGATTTTTAATATATTTTAAAATATTTTTAATATTTTATGTGTACCAGGGTTCCGACGCAACTGGAAAACATGGAATTGTCAGGGGAAATGATGAGTGCTCAAAAAGTCTGGAGAAATTACAATTTTTTTTCTAAAACCTGGAAAAGTCGGGGAATTTGTGTGTGTGTGCTATCATGTGTCAAAATTCTCTTGACACAATTGATTCTCCTGAGTTCCAAGGTACATCTGCAAAAAAAAAAAATAATTTTTCACTTGCAAATAGAATTTTTGATAAATTTACATTTTTATTTATTTATTTTTTTTTTTTTGTTATTTGTTATATTTTAAATATGAAATGATATAGATTTTTAGTTTCAATTTTATAGGTTATTTTCATTTTCAGAGTTAAGTTTACATTTTATTCTTATCAATGTATCAGTCTATTCTCTTTTGCTGTATAATTTCAATCATTAAGATCTAGAATTCTAATTCACATTTCTAAAAATGTCGTGAATTGTGATCAAGGAATTTTAGAAAATATGGTCAGGGAATTCTGTTATTCAAAAAGAGTGTGAACCCTGTGTATGCACTGTAAGCAATTTGGTATGTTTTATTTATGCTTTTTCTAAGAGTTTTAATTATTTACTTGGGGTGAATTTAGCACTATAATTTTAACTTTTCTTTATTTCTATCATTTTTGCCTAAACATAGTTTCTTTTTGTATAGTTGGTTGTACTTATAATTAGTTTGCCACAGAAAATATTGCAGTGATCCGACCAGTGACCTTTTTAAATATTACTATTTGCAAACAGTAGATTTCTATTGCAAATGTTGTAAGAATAAAATGAATATTAATACATGGAAATTATTCCAGAGAGAAACATTCGCCTTGGATACAATATATATTGTATCCAAGGCGAAGGTTTCTCTCTGGAATAATTTCCATGTATTAATATAGTTTCTATCTATGCTGGATTTAATTATGTTTCGTGTTAGCCCCAGGTCGGTGGCTCACGATTAATATTCCATCTTGTGCTGCGTTTGTAGCCTTGCCAACATATAATAGTGAGAAATTTTCCGAGCTGTGTATCGTTCCAAGTGGTTTAGTCGGTAGAAAGTCAGTGCGCTATACTGATGGCCCGGGTTCAAGTCCCAGCTTGGAATCTTTTTCACTATGTTGGCCTTTGTGCCTCTTAAGCAATTACTTTGAAATTTTGATTTTTCATTTGGAATAAAATGAAGATTGTTATTTAGAAATAGTGGTAATTCCCTACCATTTTTTTGTGACAAGCAACCTTACTTATTATAATTCAATTTTTAAAGTTTATTATGCTAATATTGTACTTTTTGTTTTATTTGATAATTAAATAGAACTGATGTTTGATCTTATTCAGCATTTTGGTAGAAGATTTTCACTAAAAAGAAAAGGTGTTTTATTTACATAATTAAACTTACAAATTGATAAAAAAAAAAATCTTGTACTATTCATGTCAGCCACCCCCCCCCTTTTTTTTTCTTTTTTTCCCCTCCGGGCTTTAGTCCCTTTTTTGTAAAGCTTTAGTCACTCTTTTGTCACTTTTTTGGTTGAATTATTGCAGTTGCATGCCTATAGCATAATAATATATATGTATTGGTAATACTTATATTGTGTGTGTGTATATAATTTTTTTATATATAAAGTAATAAAATAATATTATGAGAGGTTTTAAAAAAGAATCTGATTAATTTGATTAAAAAAAAAAAAAAAAAAAAAATCATGAACCCTGTCTGCCTATCATCCTGTTTATGAGGTTATGGATGTTCTATTTGTATGATATATTGAGTACATGAATTCTTTAGGAGAATCCTAATGTATGATAAATTAGTTGATCAATGTTTTTATTAGGGTGTAAAAAAAAGATTTTTTTTATTTAAATTGGATTTTTATGATTGTTTTCCCCAGTGTTAAAATACTGAACAGATACCAAGAGTTTTAGGTTTTCAAACCAATTATCCTTTTAATTTCTAACATAATCTGTTTTTACACTTTAATTAATAAAATTTAATAATTAGATAGTAGACTACAATAAACTTATACACATTAATATTTTGTAATATGTAAAACTATATTAAATACTTGTGATATTTACACTTATTAAAATTATCAGTAACTGCATTTAATATAAAATTTTAAAACTACTTAAAATTAATAATTTCTAAACAATTAACCTCTAATTAGGAATGTAATGTACATTTTTATGTTTTAATTACTAAAATGCTAAATTTATATTTTAGTATTCATTCTAGAAGGCAGAGCGGCAGGATGCTAGTTCCAAAAAGGGGCGCTATTTCAGAAGGAAATGTATTAGTAATGCGTTTAGTAATAATAATAAAAAAAAAAGTATATAATTTTTTAATATGGTAAAATAGAAATCCTTAATTTTTAATAATTTTATAAATTACAAATTGAAAAATACAATTAAATAACAATATGGTTTAAATAATATACTGTTTTTCCTAAAGAAATAAAGTTCTATAATTTTTGTAAGGTCTTGGGCACACATATTTAGAAATACTGCAGTATGAAGAAGCTTTTTACCTGACTGCCAAGAAGGGTTATGTATTTGACGCGTATCTGGGTATGTGGATTTGTTTATACTCTCAAAACATCCCAATGGCTGGAATGAGGTCTCTATCGATTCGTTTTAACCGTCCGATGCTTATAGGCTAGGTTTCGAATTCAAAATGGCAGTTGTAAAATACAAAATGGCAGTAGAGAAGGAAATTTTTTTTTACGCACCATATTGAGTGGCATATCATTGGATAGTACTTTCAAAATGAAGACTATGTTTCATTGACTATTTTACAGTCAGAAGCTCCTTTTAAATATTACACAACCTGGTAGGATCTGTAGCTTTACTGAAACTCTAACCTTCATAGATATCTATACGTCTTATCAAAACAGTGTTTATAGATAGAAACCAACAATTAAACACAATTTAAAAGTCGTAAATAAAAGAAATAGGTAAGTAATATAAAAAAGTTTCACATTGATGAGAAATAATTAGCTGGCTTTTTACGCAGTCGAGGTTATTTGATTCTTTAAATTTAATTCTTATGTGTTACAAAAAATCTCTGGCTACAACTGTAGGTATATTTCACTATTTTTTAAGAAGGCAGGGTACATTTTGTCAAATTCGAAAGGGGCAAGGTGTGGCGTCCTTAAAAAATGGCCTAGAAGAAACAGTACTTAATTACAAAATTAATACAAACTGCAAATAAGTAATTTCATTAGTTAATAGCACAAGTAACAAAACTAACAAATATTATTGGCAGCTCGTTTTGCATTTGTACTAAGAAAAAATTGTGTTAGTTGCCTAAATCTTAACTTACATGATGTATGCATATGCTAACCAAAAAAATTATAAAACTGAGTTGCAACCATTCATACACACATACAGAGTAAATATATGAATAGTCAGATAGTCAGTTATATCTGAAATCCTCAAAATATTATAGAACAGCATACCCCTCAGTGGGGATCTCTTGCATTTTTATATCAATTAGTTCTTTTTATCTTATACATTCTTTTACAACAGTAGTTAGGCAGATGTTATTCTTCCATTCTTCTTTAGCTCCAATATTTGGCATAAATTTATTATTGCAAAATTAGAATGAGAAAATAAGATTCTGGTTATTTATTCTCTTAGCAGAAATTTATTATATACTTGCTATGCTTATTTTATATAAAAGAATGTACGATTTGATTACTTAAAGGAAACTATGACATTACAAATTGTATTGGATTTAAATATAATTTTTAATCATTTACAAACTTACCGTACTTAATGTTTTACAAGACTCTGGAATTAAGCTTAGAAACAATTTCTATTTAAAGTTTGTTTTTTTTTTTTTTTTTCATTTATGCATGAGGCAAAATACCTGTAGAAACTTTCCAAATTAATCTTAGATTTTAATACTTTTATGTCATTTAAAAATTTTTTTTATTTTAATCAGTGATTTAAAAAAAAAATCAGTTGATTAAAATCACGATTTAATCGCTGATTTAAATCAAGTGATTAAAGTCATTGACACCCTAGTTTTTATTAATAAGATGAGAAGAACATAAACTTTATTTTAAACATATGATTAAGGAATATATTATACTAAACTGATATATGAGGACAGGATTTAAAATGAGTAAAAGTATTTACTTTGAATTAAAAATTTTTGTTATAAATGTCAATAATAGTTTTGTTATCATCTAGCATAAGCTTTAAAGGTACTTCTTTGTTATAATGCCCCCCCCCCCCCCCCTTCGATTGCACAAAGTTGCAGTCAATATGGCCAAGCTCATGAACTGCACACATTATATTATATGCACATATATAATAGATATAAAAATAAATACCACTGCATTTAACAATATAATATTTTATATTAATATATTGTAATGTTTCATAACAATTTTTTACAATATTTCACACTTTACAATACTTGAATTTTTTAACACTTCTTTTATGTAACTATTAAATTAATTGTGACATTTTCACCCACATGCGTTTCTTACACCATTTTATGAATGTTAATTTCTCTGCTCAACAGTACATAAACCTAAATCTTAAAGTAATTATGAATGATATTCTTGAACCACTAACATAATTTCAAACATGCAGAACATTTTTTTTTTTTTTTTTTTTTTTTACAATATACATTTCATTTCCATATACAGGCATCCCTCGACTTACGTAAATTCGCATTTACGTAAGAAATCTCAAAAATTACATTTATGAACATACTAGCGTGTTTGATATGCATTTGCATAGTTTTGATAATTGTTTTATAAATAAAATATGCAGATAAAACCACAACAACAATATAGTTTTATATATTAGATATAGCTATATTTTTATTGGGATATACAATCAAATATTTAACAAAACAAGCACAAATCTGATTAAAATGAGCCAAAAAAACTCTGTTTAACCGTTACAATTTTATTAGCTGAATTCAAACCCTAAAGAAACCTAATTTTAAAGTTTCGGTGGAGAGTAACAAGTGTGTTTTTTCTTCCAGCTTCAGAATTGTTCGTTTGATGTTGATTCAAAATTGATATAAATTAATTCATCAACAGGGGTGGGGAAATGCATCATTTTTTTCGACACTGGCGAGTGAATTTTTAGGTAGTCTTTGAAAACTGCAAACTATTAGAGATATGCAAAAACTATTTTTTTTAGTAGTTAGCTATATTTTTCAACTTTCCTAATTACTGCGATGTAAAGATTGTACTTACTACTAAGTAAGTTCTATTTGATATTAAACTTTTATCTCTTGTTTATATTTCTTAATTTTACAGGGAAAAAATATGAAAATGCATTATAGTAATGTAACAGTAACCAACTATTTTTGAGTTGCATAAATTTTGTCAAAAAAAATTTAAACTGTACGTTGCATTTTATTGGCTTGTGAAATAAATCCTTGGCTGGTAACATTTTCTAGAAATTCCCCACCCCTGTTCATCAATGTTAAATTTATAAATCCCATATTCCACAAGATACTTTTTATTTGAAAAGTGTTCTTTCAGTTTGTTTTTATATTTTTTCATATTTTTATAGTTTATATCAAAGTAAATACTGCTACATGCTACTTTATGTAAAAATTAATACTGTGTAAATAATATATATATATATATATATATAATAAATATTGCAGTTTCGGACGAAATTTTACCTAAGCAATTTACAAATTCGACTTATGCAAAAGTTTATGGAACACATTACTTATGTAAGTCGGGGGATGCCTGTAGTTTTTATGTGTGCATTGAGGTTCATACCCTGACCATTTCTGCATAGTTGTTTGTTGGGGGTATGCCTTTGCTTTAACAAAAATAAATTAGATTACATCCATAACAGAACCAAGTAAATCAAAGATTTTCATATTTATCTAAATAAATTCTGGCAATTTAAGAAAAACAATACTATATGCCATTTTAAATGCATGTGATATAATGCTTTGCTGTTTATATGGGACTGCAAATCATTTGACGAGATTTTACAACCTAACTTGGTGTGATATCTCTGTAACTTGGTGATGCATTTTTGAGAGTTGCTATATCAAAGTAGTATTGTTTTAGGTCTAAAAAGTTAGTGGTATTATTAGATAAGTTTTCGTGAATTCTAAATTGGTGGAATAAATTACTGGAATACTCGATATGCGAGATTAGTCAGTTTTGATTTAAAATGATGTCAACATAACAATACAAAGCTATTACTAAAAGTGTGCTCATGCTCATAGTTATATAAATATAAGTCTGAAAATAAAACTCGAAGTGCATCCACTTTGTGGAATTCTGACTTGCTGTAGATAAATGGTGTTATCTTCTAAAATGCATTTATTATAAATAATAATATAAGTATGCTTATAAAAGTATTCTGCACCCACATGTAACAGGAGAGTCAATTGGTGCTGAAATTTTTTGTAAAACACTATGTAATGGGGAGAATCCGTTCATCTTACCAGTTGCCAATAAGATGGAGCCATGTTAAGCTTAATTTTGATTTGAGATGTTTTTTAGTCATTTGGCCTGAGCTTTCTACTGAATCACTTTGGATAATTATTTCTTTCAAATAAAAGCATTTTATTTGTACATTTTCCTACACTAGCTATTTTATTAAATATTCCCATTTTTATATTTTAATTTGAAAAGATTTTTTTATGAAGTTTCTTCACAATGATCTGTTGTCCAAGTGAATAGTTCGCGGCAAACTTGAGCTATTTTGGCAATGATGTGGTGAGTTTAAAAGAAAAATTATCTTTCTTTTAAAATTGCTGCTAATTTTGCACTAGAGTATAATATTACCATGACATCAAACTACAGCAGTGTTTGTAACAATATGTGAACAGTTTTAAACATAGCAAAAGTATAAGTGCAGTTATCTATCAAGATATGTTGGCATGTTTATAGACTGTTGGGGTCTGGGGGATATGATCATGAAAACAATACCAGAAATTTCATTCCCTTGGGCAGCTATAATAGGTAGCTTCCTACTTTTTGTGTAATAGAAGCTACCTAAAATTGCAAATAGTTCATGTGTGGACTTTGTTTTATAAAGTGAATGTATGCAGTTTTCTTTTAAATGAAAGTATAATGTTTTGTAACTTCTAAGGTTTTTTGTAATATTCTGTTTTTCAAAATAGTTAAAGTATTAGTATTGTTTTATCATTTATTTCTTATTTGAAAGAATGCAACTATTCCTTTTGTCTATTTAGGGCTCAAAAACGAATGGACAAAGAATATGTTTATGGTAGTGAGATATCCGTTACATTCTACTTTGGGACCGAATTTGATTACAGTACATCTCCATTCAAAGGACACAAGGGCTTCAGTTCTAATAATGAAGCATCAGGCACAAGTAGCAGTAGCAGAGATTCTTCAGCTTCCCCTCCAAGGGAAAAAGATATGTGTAAAAAACGTACTCATGATGATCTTTCTTGCTCAAAATTTGATTTTCCACCACCTCCTGTTTTAGACAACAATACATTCCCATCTTTATTAAAAAATTCTTTCAAAGAACCTCATCCCCATAATTGTACTAACTCAAATATGTTTCCTGTGTCTTGTAAATTGGATTATCATAAAGATACTAAAAATTTCCAACTGGATTGGAATGTTAAGTCTTTAAGCCAAAATTATTCTAGTAGAGATCTCTCAGCTTTTTCACCTTTTAAAAAGGAGCCAGACTCTAAAGTAAAACTGCCTCAAAAAAATGTGGGGCGAGTTACTCCTTTTTTGATGCAAGAAAGTGATAAAAATGGCAGAAGTCCTTATAGCGATCCTGGAGGTTTCAGATCTAATAACAAGATTGAAAACACTACAAATTCTTATATGTTTCCTAATGCTAGTTATCAAAGTTCTGTATTAAATGTTAGTTCATCATTTGACATACAGCATATAAGTGATCAGTATTTCTATTCACCTACATGGAATGGTGCAATTACTGTTAGTGATCCTACACTTTCACATTCAAGAGTTCAAGTACCTTCATTAGAAAGTTCTTCCTATGTTGAATTGCATGTTTCGAATCTTGATCCAGCTTTTGAAGTAAATGAGATGAAAAGAATACTTCTCTCTGTTTTTCGAGAACATGTTATGGTAAGTTATGTATTAAATTTTTAATTTGTTTTGCAATTTTTTCCCTTATAAACTAACAACTTTATTAAATAACATTTTTCTTGTCCCTATATTTTTATTTAATATTTTTTTTATCCTAGAAAATTGTACTTTTAAATTCATTTATATTTAGTAAGTATTGGTACTGTAGTACAAGATCTTTATAATGTAAACCTAAAAACAAGAGGTTGTTCATTGTATAGATCACATTTCACTCATCATTAAACTTACCTTGTAAACCTGGCCAAATATGTGGGAAACATTTAAAAACATAGTAGAGTATCTTTGTATTGATTTTAAAGTTTTACATAATGTAGATCATTTCGCACATTGTTAAATTTACTTTATAAGCATGGCTCAAATCATCCAGTATGTTGCTCATTTTCAAAAACTAATAATAGCAATTATTGTAACAGGCAATAATTATTGTAATAATAGCAATTTTTTCATTAGAGCTCTGAATTTAAGAGTTAAAAGTTGAACTAATTTATTATATTACCTCTAATTTATCTCTAGAGCAGTGGTACGCAAATTGGGGGGGGGGGGGGGGGGGGTCACTAGAAAATTGTTGTGGATTGCCAAATTCAAAGAAATTTATTTGACAATAAAAAAATGTAAGATTTTTCCTTCAAGTATCAGTTGCCAGTAATGAGATATTATTTATAAAAATAGAACTTTTTTTTTTTTTTTTTACAAAAACAATTGTCTGTATTAGTATATTACGTATACTCTGACAACTGACATAGTAAAAGAAATCCCTGCTGGCTCGGACTACAGGCACAGGTACATTTCAAAGTTAAGTACTAATTTCACCAATATTTTCATTATACCAAGAAAACCTGTTTCTATTAACCCTTTCATACTTATCATAATCAGTAGAATGCCGTGCCTGAGAGAATAACTAATAAGCATTTCATAACTAATAACGATTTTGTGGCTATCAATGAAAATGTAACAATGGTAAAAATGAGAGACATAAAAGAAATAGCCACAAATTCAAGACGATGCTAATGCAGATGAATCGGATAATGAAGAAAATGTAGAAACACATCCACAGAATTTTGCAAAAGCAATAGATAGCCTGGAAACTCTTTGTTACTGCATTCAACGAACTGATGTATCTGGTTCTACATATTCTTGTTTGAAGGAACTTGGAAAAGCTATTTTTAGGGACAGACATCAAGATCATAAACAAACTTCGATTTTAGGCTATTTAAAAAAATAAGGTTTGAAATTAAAATTTTAAGATGTACATATTTTAGATTTGAATTAGTAAATCATTAACAATCCAAGTGAATCATATTTTTTTTATTATTCTGCATGTTATTTAACCATTTAAAGATTAATATTGTCTTAACATTTATTTCAAATTTAATTTTTACTTGAATTTTGTTTATCTGTTGTTTTTCATCAGTCCCTTGCACTGACATATAAGTGAGAGATTACTGTATTTTAAAAGCATTTGTGGGAATGTGAAAATTTGGGTTCCAAGTTATATTTCAGATTGTATGCAGGTTCTACCAAAAAGATTGGAACACACTTATGGAAGTACAATAGGGTATTGTAATTTGCAAAAAGATTCCAAATAAAATAGGAAATAAGATTTTTGTTAATGACAATCCTGCTGTTAATTTTCAGAGAGTTATACTTTTTAAATCTTTGTATTGTCCATGGGCCCTTTAAGTTATATATAGAATTTTTTTTCCATACTCTGACAAGTAAAACAGTAAAAATTCCATTCTTTTATGACCAAAACTCAGAGTTATGATAATTTAATGAAATTTCAGAGCTTTCTGGCACAAAATTGTGTTTTATATTTTTAATGCAGGAAATATCCAAAATTTCTTTTAAATCAAAGTAGAAAATTTTCTAAATATAACTTATATTTAGGGACCATATTAAACATTTGAAAATTAAAGGCAAGACTATTTATTTAACATAACCTTAATCTCTACCTTATTATAAATACTTTTGCAAATACATTGCCTATTTATCTATGTACCAACAGGTAAAACATTAAACAGGTGTCAATCTTTTTGGGACACCCTGTGTAAAATGTCATTTTTGCTTAGTTATTTATACAATAGTGAACAAAATATTTATGTGCATGTCTCAATTAATAACATTTTATTTTAGGTTTTGCATATTTCAATGAGTTTACAACCAGATGGTAGTCCTAAAGCTACTGTTAAAGTTCCATCCTTACAAGATGCTCAGTTTGCTATATCCCGTCTTCACAGGAAAAAAATTGGTCATAAGCGAATTCTTATCTCTCATGTATCATCCAATAAAATTCCACCATTTCATGTTTTAAAGTGAGTTCATATTTTATCTTTAATATTTTACTTTCTGTTATGAGAGATAAATAGATATACAGTTGAACTTCTACTTTTCAAAATTGTCTATCAAATGAAATTTTTTCTGGAACCTTGAATTTTTAACAAAAATAAAACAGACAAAAAAAATCTTATGGCATTGATTTTTTTTAGATCAAAATTCTAATAATTTTCAACCTAACAAGAAAGTCTTTTGCAAGAAATTCTTTCATTTTATTTATAATGTATCATAATATCCAACAAACACAGAACTTACGGGCCGCTCACGGCTAAGTTAGCCTTGGCCCCAAGTGTTTGATTGCGGCCCGCTATCATATTCTGTTATGGCTCCGTCAAAAAAGTGTCACAGCAGACATAATGCAGCCACAATGTAATTGGCCGTAAATACATGAATATGGCCACAATCATACCACTAACTTTTAGCCGAAACTGCTAAATAGCCTCATACTAGCCACATTTATTCTTTTAATGGTCATTAAAAATAAAAGCTAGCCATAGCCCTGCCATTTGTGGTTGTCAATAATTAAATGTAGCCCAAAGTTGCCCATAAAAAAGCCTTATATGATTTTGTTTCTTTAAAATGTCAAAATTTGTTCTGTAAAATACACTTGTTGGAAGAATAATTAAGTGCTTTTGCATGAAAAAAAAAATATATTAAGGTACACTTTTCAAAAAAATTATAAATTTACTTATCTTGAACTTTTTCAAAAATTTCCAAAACACAATATTTGACAGTGAATCTATTAATTTATTTATTTATTCAATTATACATTTTAAAAATTTATATGTAATGCGATTTTTAAATAGTTGCATTTCATATACATTTTTAAAGTATTAATTGCAAAATTAATTAATTCACTATGCCAAGCACTGTGTTTGGGAACCTTTCGAAATAATTCAAGATAAGAAAATGTATAATATTTTTTAAAAGTATACCTACATGATTATTACTATATTTTTTTTAATGCAAAAACACTTAAGCAATTAAGCAATCTTCCAACAAATATTTTTTACAGAACAATAGAACGTGTTTGTGTTTGTTTTTCATTGGTATTTACACATAATGGTAAGTCCGTTACCAATATGTTATGTTTTTTCATTAAAGAATTATTAAGAAACATGTTGAATATTTTTTGCATCATTTGAATATATTAAAATTTCACATTTAGATTTTATTCTCATAGTTTAAAAGTTAAATATTACAAAAATATATTACTTTAATCTTTTCAAAATCCCTGAGAATTATTTGCAGTAACTAAAAATGTCATCAAAATTTTGAATGATTTCTCTAAATTTTATTGCATTTTATTCTGATTTTTCAGAATTTCAATTGCTTAATGAATAAATTTTTTTCGATGGTAAATTGTTAAATTTCTTCGCTCAAAATACGAAAAGAAAAATCTTTCCTTCACAGTTAGGTTTTTTATTATTACGCTAAAACAAGCTATTTTAAGAATCTAAAATGAAACCAATAATCATAATATCTAAAATAATTCAGCGAACCTCTACAAAAAGATTTTTTAAAGTTAAACAAGCATCTATTAAATGATATTTTGCACAATTTTACACAAGACGATGATCACACACGAAAACACTCTCACATCCAATATGTGAAAAGAAAAGTACATTTTATCTTTAATATTAAAAATAAACTTTACTTAAATTAAACTATTCAAGTTTTTGCGACATTTTTAATGACATGCACTGACAAAACAACAATCGTTATTTGAAAAAAAAAAATAAACTTTCAAACTTTACAATTTTCAAAAAGCGTTCATTATTTCAAATTAGCTATTTTTCCTAATTTACACAAAATTTTAATATAATGGATAGTCGGTGAATATCATAGTATAAAGTAAATATTGTCTTGCGTTTGCTGAAATTAAAATATACTTAAATATACGTGTGATTCCATAAAGACAAATACATTTCTTACATCATTCTATTATATTTTCTGTAACAAAAAAGCCTAATATTGATGCAAAAAAAAAAAAATCAACAGATTATAATGAAATAAATTAATAACTCTTTAATGGATCAACATAATAAGACTTACCCATATTTTGAAAAATCCAAATTGTACAACCATTATTTTGAATACTTGTTCGTGCACTGACTGATATCGACTTATCAACAGGGACAAAATGAATGGAATGAAGGGTACAGTCTAATTCTCGGAAAAATTTCCCCATAGTTGTCCTTGACCTTGAACAAAGGAGACTTTTCTTTATCTCAAAACACGAAAACGATTTTTACCCCGGTGAGGAAAAAAAAAAAAAGATTCTAAATAGTTTTCTGTTTTTCATTGTATAAGGTAACGAAGATATAGTTTTACTTTACTACAGCTAAGGAAATATGTATTTCATATCCATATTTTGCACAAATCACAATTTCCACTTATATCTACATATGTTGGAATGGCCGAATACAGACATATTTTCTTTTCCGACTTTAGTAAAATCTGAGAACATAATACACTGCAGAACTCGATTTAACATAAGAAAATTATTTTTTCTCATAATAAATGGCAAAATACATACATACATACATATCATATGTTTTTCAACTTATGCTGACGAAATCATTTTCATTTATAAAAACATAAATTTGAATATATTCTTATTCAGATGCAAGAAAAATCGAATAGCATTTCTCATTTTTGTGGTACAAGCAAATGAACACCCAACATGTTCTAAATTTTATAAGAATTAATTTTTCATTTGAATGAAAATGAGTAAAGACCGTGACACGAACCCAAATAATAATAATAAAAGAATCTAATTTATTCTGCAATCCTATCGCTTTATTTAATCCGTGGTGCGGTTTATCCGCAAAGCGATTTTTTAAATTCAAGCCAACAGCAAGGAAAGTACAATAGGCCCTACTGTAACGCTCGAACAATACGCACTCCATCATATTTGTTCTCCTTTTCTTTTTTTCTTTTCCTTCAAAAGAACTGACAAGCTGAGTAAAATTAGACTTTACGAGAGAGAAGGATGTTTACAAAGCAGGGTTCGCAAAAACCCGGGTTTTTCTGAAAAAACCCAACCCACATGGGTTTTTTCATGAAAAACCCAATTTTCCCCGTGGAAAATCGGGTTTTTTCAAAAGTATAATACATGCGTAATTACATTATTGTATACTATATTTTCTATATATTATGTACACTATACATAAAAAAATACATTGTTCCTTTATATACAATATAATTGTAATGCTATTTTACAAGTTATAAATTGTATAAATTATATGAATTTAAATTAACTAAATGTCAGTGTTTCTCACATATAAGTTTGAAATGTAATAGAAGATATAAAATTGATAATTTTCTTTAAATCAAATAATGAATAGAATATTAAAATTTAAAATATATAAGTAGGAAGAAAAAAAGGGGTGAACTAGTTGGATTTGCCAATTTCAAAAGTTTCTTCTATCTCATACATGTTAATAATTCAAAATTCACTATCACAGTGCCAAAATTAAATGACAATTTATGCCTGTCATGAGGATTGTAAAACATAGACTTGTTGAATTGGATGCATTTAACAAGGAGATATAAGTATCAGCTGTTGTGCAATTTACAACAAAACCTGATCAGTAACAATTTACGTCAACATCTCACTGAATCTGAAGTTTGATGAAAATCCATGCATTATTAGTTCTTGAGTTAAAGCTATTGCAAAAGGTGAAATAAATGCAGCATAACAGCGCCGCTTGGGCGACATACACCGAAAACAGCACCAGTTTATATAAAGGTTTAAGTTAATCTAAATTTTTATTCAAGTCCGTACATTAGTTCTTGAGATAAGAGTTATTGCTGAAATCGCGAAAAATGCAGCATAGCAGCACTACCTGTTGGGCGATATGCACCAAAATTCAATAAGCAACAACTTAACTTGTAACTGAATCTGAAGTTTTATGAAAATCCGTGCATTAGTTCTTGAGATAAAGCTATTGCAAAAATTGAGATAAATGCAGTATAGCAGCGCTACCTGTTGGGCAGTATACACCAAAAACTAATCAGCACCAGTTTACATCAAGGTCTAATTCAATCTAAAGTTTTGTGAAATTCTGTGCATTAGTTCTTGAGATAGAGCACCCACAAAATTTTTTTCACATACAGTCATTTTCTAAAAACTATCAAATTATCTTCAGGACCTTTTTAAAACGTATAAATCCATCATCAACTGGAAGTTGAAATTTTTCACGAATCCAATACTTTTTTCTTGTAAAGATAGAAGAAAGTAAAAATACATATTTTTTATTTCCATGAATATAGTTGATTTGAATTTTTTATATAAAGACATACCTATAATTATGTACTATGTATGTTGCCTACTTGGTTCTATGTTAGTAAAGTATTTCAAAGTGCTGAAATACATATTTATTTTACTTCAGATGTGCATGTAATGGCTTTTATACATTAATAATTTTTCAAAATTAACTGAAATGACTTAAATTCATTAAATGTATATGTTGTTTAAATTTTTAAATTATATCTGAAAATTGAAAAAACCCACTTTATGGGTTTTTCAGTGGGTTTTTTCAAGTGGGCCCATTCTGAAAAAACCCACCGGGTTTTTTCGAACTGGGCCCAGCTTTGGGAACTCTGTTACAAAGTGGTTGCCAACAAGGCATTTGAGCTATGCCGTATTTTAAATTAACTGAGTTATTTTGTAAATAGTAATATGTAAATACGATGTAAATATTAAAACTTATTAGTCCATGATAAGTTATCCCGTTTTATTTCGTAACATAAGATAGTTTCCACCCCGGATTCTGAATAATATGTTACACTACTAATATATATAAACAGCAAAATTCATGTATTTGAAAGTAATAGAAGAATATTTCAAGATTTGGTTGCCTTGTTTAAAATATCAGATATAAAATCTTGATATCTTGATTTTATTAAAAAAACAAACTTAGCAATTAAAATATTTATCAATTAAATAAGACTATTATGATAAATTCCATTGGAGCATATCAAGAATAGCTTCATCTTTGTGATAGAAAAGGTGTTTCCAAAGCAAGAAGCAAAAACAAGAGACTTATTTTTTTAAAAATGAGTTACTCAACACTTTTGTACAGTATGTGTGGCATTGTTTCTTCTTTACTGTTCTTTATTTTAGTGATTTAGACATAAAGCAAAGGTTTCTGCTGTAATGTGCATATGTATGTATTTTAAACGTTTTTTGTATGCTAAAACATAGTTTTTATGTTGAATTCTCTTTTTTTTTGTGCTTGCAGCCCATTTTCAGTCTTTTTCAGGTTATCTGTGATTTTTGTTATCCTCGGTGCCCTTGCCACCCAATTCTGTGGATAATCATGGCTGTACTGTAGTTGAAAATAATTTACTTCAAATTTAAATCCTCATTTAGTAAAGCTTTCAAGCGATAAATAAATGCAGTCGCAGTCATGTATTAATACATGTTTTACTTATCAGACTACATTGGCATCAATACCAATTATGTAATATTTTATTATTATTAATTATTTAATAATAGATTTCTTGTACAAACATTTTTTTTTTTTTTTAATTAACTGATGCAGCCTCTCGTTATTTATTTGCAACCAAATATGAGAGAAACAATGCTCTAAATATTTTATTAAAATTACTTGCTACGTCTCTTACCGTCCCTATGATATTTTTGCTGACCCTATTCTTATATTTCTGTTTGCAACCATGAAATTCTTAGTAAAAAATTTTAAGTAACAAAATTTATTTATATATATTTTTTGAAACCTTGGTAGGTACATACCGTGTGATCCAAAAGTCAAGACAAACTTTAAAAATAAATAATTCGAAAACAAATCAAGATACAAAGATACAGTTTGCACCAAACGGATGGAAAAGAAACCGGATTTTGTGTGGCAATGAAAAAAAAAATAGTTCTGTTGGCGACCAACAGATGGTGCTATAGTGTTTTATTGCACCAAAAGATGATTTATAAATGAAAAAATGTTGACAACTTACAAGTCAGCTTAATTACAGTTAATTAGTACTACAGTAAATATTCAATGTGCTGTCCATCATTCAGAAGTACAGCTGTGAGCCAAGGCACCACCCCATTCACAGCATTTAGTAGCATTTCTTGTGTTATGGCAGACACATTTGGCTGGATGGCATCTTTCAGTGCTGCTAGTGATGACGGTTGGTTGCAGTACACTTTTGACTTCAAGAATCCTCACAGCCCAAAGTCATAAGGTGTCAGATCGGGAGATCTTGGAAGACATGTGTGATTAAAGTAGCGACTGATAATGCGATCCTCCCCAAATGTTGAGCGTAGCAGGCATTGCACAGGCAGAGAAATATGAGGTGGTGCTTCATCTTGCATGAAGGTGACTGTTTGGAGTGCCTGTCGCACGTACAGTTCAGGAATAATGTTGTTCTGTAACAGTGCTACATATCGCTGACCAGTGACAGAAACTGTTTTGAAACCTGTCTGTGTGACTTCCTCAAAAAAAAAAAAAAAATGGACCAATTATGAAATCAACAGTGAAGTCACACCAGACTGTCACTTTAAACTGTTGCAAGGGTACCTCAACAAATGCATGTGGATTTTCTGTGGTCCACACTCAACAATTTTGGGTGTTAACAGCGCCAGAGAGTGTGAAATGCGCTTCATCTGTCCAAAGCACAGTGTGAAGCCAGTTGTGCTGCTCTTCCATCTTATTGAATACCAAATGTGCAAAATCTCGGCAAGAGTTGAAGTCAGGAGGTTCCAGTTCTTGGTTATGTTGCAACTTGTAGAGATACCATTGCTAAGTTAATCGCAGTGCCTTCCAGATACTTCCGTACGACACTCCTGTCTGCCTCGAAACTTCTCGAGCACTGCAGTCCCCTTCTGTAGCAATCGCCGACAGGGATTGCACCGTCAGTTCCACTGCCGTGGCAACAGCAGCAGCTGTTGAGGGATGTCCACTTCTTTGACGTGACGCCGAAGAACCTGTAGCTTCAAATTTCTTTACCGTTTTGTTCAATGCAGAAGACGTTAGTGGTCCTTTCCTATCTCTCATACCCTTCATGTAGCGATATGCTCCCAATGCCACAATGGCACTTTCCAAATTCTTATAATACAGTTTAACTAAGATGGCTTTCTCAACTATGGACAGCATTTCGATGCATACAAGCTTCGACTACCATTACCTGCTGCAGTTGCTCCTTTTTATATCATTTGTTGCTTCACATAATCCTACATCAGAAATCCAACAGCGCTATCTGTTGATCGCCAACAGAACAATTTTTTTTTCATTGCCACACAAAACTTGATTTCTTTTCCATCTGTTTGGTGCAAACCGTATCTTTGTTTCTTGATTCCTTTTCGAATTATTCATGTTTAAAGTTCGTCCTGACTTTTGGATCACCCGGTATAATAAATCAGCATATCTGGAACATGTGTGTAGATGTAGTACAGTAGAAATAGCGTTAGAGATGGAACTAATTGGAACAAAAATTATACTTGCTATAAAGGTAGGTAACACGCTTCTAAGGAAAAAAATATACAACCTAAAAATATACATGCATACTGCTGTGCAAAATGTGCTTTTTGGTGGCCATCTTGAAAAAATGTGAATTTTTTTTTAAATGTTAAAAAATCATGTGGGGTATCAAATTGCATGAAATTTAATGCTTAAAAAGAGTATGATATTTATTTTTAAAAGTAAAATGTTTATAAAGATCAACTAGGGGGGGGGGGGGGGGGGGGAGATTTTACAAAAATGATGCCTACATGACTTCTTAGGTAAATCTTAAATGTAACTATGCTACATTACATTACATTACACCTATACCGGATACTGTTATGTGACAACTCCAGCTGCAACATTAATTTTCATAGCAATATTCTCACATAAATATTAATCAACTTTCATAATTTCTAAATTTATTCATTACGAAAGGTAAGATATCAAAATGCTCATATCTCCAAGATCGGTTTCACATATTCTGCATTAATTTTTTTCCGCATTTAATTTTTCTAGGTTTCCATATGTCAAAAAAAAATGTTTATAGTAAAAGTTTTAAGTTTTTAATCGGAGCAAATGTTCAACTTTCCTACTAGTGCGCATGAGCCATTCTTTTAGTTGCAGGTTCAAAAAGTACGCTTTAAAGATGATTGGAGGATTGATGGCTGAATCGAGCATAGAAGAAGCCCTACAGACGGTTTATGCTGAAAATTCGGTACCGCATATGTTAAAAAGTAAAGCATATTCGCGTGCTCTTAGAGGACATTGTCTAATTTCTTCTTTTCTCACTGCTTTAATTGTAGGTGATTTATTGAAATGCAGCCTACCAGTTAAAGTTACTACAAATTCAGATTTTAGTGAGATTGCATCAAAAAGTCAACACACTACCAGTGACGTAATGGAAGTGGACTCAAAGGTGATGTCACTGCAGAAAAAGTTATTTCAAATCCTGATCTTCACAAACTTTCAACACGAATACATGAAAGGAAGAACCTTCTTAAATCACAAAGCCGTACTGCTAAACTCTGGCTGCTGTATCTGAACATGGTGGATATTGTGAAAACGTTTATTTCGGCTGAGCGATCAGGAAATTTTGAGATGCACTTACTGGCAGTTGAGCATATGCTACCTTTTTTTTGCGAGTTCAGCTCATAACAATTATGCTAAATGCGCAAGAATATACCTTTAACAAATGCGGGAAGTGAAAACAACAAAACTAGAAATCTACGAAATGCTGAATGAAGGTCACTATACTGTACGAAGAAAGAAAAGGAAGTGGTCTGGTGTTTGGACCGATATGCACAGTAAGCAAACGCTCATGAAATGCATTAAAAGGCGTTCTGGTATAACTCATGGAGGAGATATGATTGAAAGTCAACGTGCAATTTAGATTTTAAGCCATTCAGATGTAGTGAAGTAGCATGTGCTGTGCAATGAGTTTGCTGACCAATGTTTCACGTATTGGCAGTGAACAACGTGCTGATTTAACTGATGCAAGGATGACAAGAGATTTCGAAGATGTGTAAAAGGTAATGCAATTTTTTATAGACCACAATCCATTTACGGCTACTTCAACTGATTTATGGAATATTTTTAATGGAATTACAAATAGTAAAAACAAAGTAACTGCAGAAAATGCTGACATCATTGGAGATCATTGAATCCTTGCATTCAAAATAAACTTAGCGGTAAACTTTTTAAAGGTGAAACTTTATTGAAATTAGACCAAGCAGTAACCATGAAAGTATTGAAAAAAAAAATTATTATTGCTGGTGAGATTCACCATGTAGATTCTCGTTTTTTAACACAGAGGATGGTTGATTGTATCCATTTGAATAATAGCATTCAAGATACAAGAGTTTTTCAATTACGAGTAATCCATTCTACCAACTTCATTATTTAATCATGATATCCAGTAAATAAGGAAAACAGATAAATCATCATTGGCACACACATTAGATAGCATGAATGTCAATGAAATACACCGGTCTCATTCCCAGCAAACTTCTCACTATCTTCTTGATGGTGGTGCATTAATTCAGAGTTACCATGATCCGCTTCTGCAGCATTTAGCGATGTCATAAGGCAATACGAATCGTATGTCAACAGAAGGTATGGAAAAGTGACAATAGTTTTTGATGGGTATGAAAAATCAATATAAAAGATATGGAGCATAGATTACGCATGAAGCAGCCATCTGTTGTAGATGAAAATTCACCCGCAATCATCAAGAAAAACAAATTTCTTTCTAACTCTACAAACAAACAACGTTTTACCAATATGCTGGGGAATTATATTCAAGAAAAGGGTCATTCTGTCATTCATGCAGAAGGTGATGCTGATACTGTAATCATCAGAGAAGCTTTAAACATAGCTCAGGAAACACGTGTCACTGTAGTAGCTGATGACACTGATATGTTAATCCTACTGTTATATCATTCTTCAAAGAACATTTTCATTCAGTCTGCGACACAATCTGGTAATGTTTGTAACATTCAAGCCATGCAAACATCTATTGGATAAAAGGCTTGCAAAACTTTTCTTTCTATTCACGTATTAACAGGATGTGACACCACCAGTGCATTATTTGGGAAAAGTAAATCTTCTGCTTTCAAAAAAATCATTCAATCGAAAAGCAGTGGACTTCACATTATGGATCATCCAAAGATGTTTGTATGGAAGAATTGGTTGAAAATGGCTGTAAAGTTCTTGTGTCATTTTATGGTGGCAACATTGAAACAAGTTACCTAAATGTGCTTCGTTATGAACAATACATGTGGAAAATAGCTTCAGCAAGAAAAAAATTAGATATAGCTCGAGTGCCTCCAACACAAAATGCATCGAAATACCATCTACTTTGAGTGCATATGCAGTGTTTTGTATGGAAACATCTAAATATGCAAACTCCTGATCCTACACTGTGGGGTTGGCAGTTGGTTGGTGGAGAATTTCAACCGATACTAACAAACTTAAACCCAGCACCAGACAAACTGTTAAATATGATTAAATGTGCCTGCCGAACTACAGTTGAAGATCCATGTAACACTACAAAATGTACATGTAGCCGATATGGACTTCCATGTTCTGTAGTTTGAAAAAACTGTTGTGGAAAGGACTGTGCAAACACAGGAGACAGCTTTGAGTTAGATGACGATGAAGAGGATATTTGAATTTGGTTACATAAATATGATTTTATAGATATAATTAAATCCATTTTCTTGTGTATTTATTTCAAATTTTTGAATTTTTTTTAATGTTTTTCAAGAATCCAAAATTCATTATTTTTTTATTTTCTTCTACTTTTAGAAACAAATATATTCTTTTTCAGCTCAAAATATCCTGTAATTTGATACCCCCACGTGGCTGTTTGCGATTTTTTAAAATTTTTCCTTTTTTTTTTTTTCAAGAAATTTGTGAAAAATGCTGTCAAAATAACGCAAATGTTCATTAGGAGAGCGTTAACTATCATTTACAACAAGAATTATTTTTGTTCCAATTAGTTCCACCTAAAGGTGTTTTTTCCCTTATTTCTACTGCACTAATAATAATGAAATAAAATAATTCAGCATAAAATAATATAAACTACTAAATTTCAGCCGTTAAGACAATGTTATACCAAAATTTTGTACTAAAAATACTACATTGTTATTTCTTATTTAAATGTTCTGTGGGTACTATGCGAATTCATTATAAGTAAAAATTTAGCAGAAAATAAAAAGAGAGAGAAAATGTCAAGAGGATGGTAAGAAAAATTAAACTCTGAAGTTTAACTTTGTTCTCCAGTTAAATAAAATATTATTAAAAATCGTCACTGCTGACCATTTTTTTAATATTTTGAATTATTAAGGCATTCTTCTATAAGTTTAAAATTTTATTTTATTAAGTTTAATTTCACCAGATTTTTATTCCTGAAAGTTAAAATTATGTGAGAATGCTCTCATATATTAAAGAAATGATGAATTTAAACATAGCAATTCTCAAACATTTACAAGGAAATGGAAGCAATAAAAAGCCTTTTTCATATGTTTAAAGTCATCGGATTTTTACATAACTTCGTCAGAATGTGCTAGGTATGTCTAAATGCATTTTAAGCAAAAACAATGGTAAAATTGATGTTTTTGTTATTTTTTATGAAATAAAGGGTAACACTTGCTGCTACAAATGATACCCAAGTCCTCTTAAAGTGGAAAAGGACAAGACAAAAAGAGATACTCATTTATCTTATTTCTTGAAATTGATTTTGATATATAGTTGCTTCTGAATATCCATCAGATAATGAAATCTTCCCAAGTATGATTAAAAACTAACATTAAAGAAAATATTAAAAAAGGTCAAGTAATATGTCCTGGAAAATTCATCTCAAAGACAAATCATTAAGATGTTAGGGGAAAATATATGATGTAGGTTTTAGATGTACCTTTTGGAAAATGTTCACAAGAATGTTTCAAAAACTTCAAAACTGTGAAACATTTTACTAATGAAAAGATGTACATAAAAAATGAAGAAACCATAAAAAAATGTCATTTTAAAATATGTAATAGAACTAAGAACAATGTTTAATTGTTTAATGTGAAAAAGGTATCTCATTGACTTTCCATTTAATGAAATTTCTGTATTACAATTTTTTTGGGAGGAACCATGAAATTTATTAAATAGAAATTCAACTGTATTATATTCATTTGCACAGTTTTCAGTTTACATTCATTATTCTTTGAGGGGGGGGGGGGGTAAAGAAATTGCATTTGGCTTGAGGGGGGAGGTGGAGGAGAGATTAAAAATGCATTCACTTATCTAAAGCTGACTTTGCTTTTTGTTTGAATTTAATAAAATGAATTCAAGTTGAAATAAATGAAAAAGATAATGCTATTAATGTCTAAAAAGTTTATAATTTAGTTAAGTTTATTATTAGTCAGTGGTCTCACACCCTGATATGAAAGAATTGTTCGCGAAACTATTAGAAGTGGAATTATTTAATTTTAAAATATCTTCTTCCTTTTTCGTGAAAAGACCAAGATGTAGTTTTGTAAAGTTTTTAAACTAGCTATAGCAATTTTCTCATATTTTAAATTATTTCATTTGATTTCATTATTCCTTTCTGTTAATATTATTCAGGTCTGAAACCATCGCACTTCTGAATGATATTCCAAACAAGAGCTTACCTTTAATTAAATTTAGAGAATTATATGAAAAAAGGTATGCTTTTTTTAATCATTTGACACAGATTTATTTAATATTAAAGACATTTACTAATGTAGATAATTTTAACAGAACATACAGCTATTTCCTGATTCATGTGTTAAGAGATTTTTGTTTGGTCTAATGATGGAAGAGAACAGATGTTTCCGAGTTCTTGCTGAAAATTGTAGCATCAAGTTCAGAAAAATATTTTCATAATATTTTGCATGACTGCAAAAAATTGTTGTTGCATTTATTAAAGGTGTTAATTGATCAGGTAGCTGATTTTAATATGCGAGATTTAATGTCACTTTTAAGAATCATGTAACTATAAAAATTCTCAAAAATTAAATATTTTAACATTTTAGTGTGTAATGAAATTAGACAATTGTAATTTTTTAAATGCAAAGTTTGATTTTTCCAGCCAAAATAACAAACCAGATACATAAGGGTGAATGCACAGTTATGAAACAGAGTTGCAGTTACTGTAAATTTCTTTTATATGTCTTGCATATAATTAGGGTTGAATGCTTGTTAAAATAAGTAAAATAAAATTCTAATGCCACAAATTTGGAGAAACAATGCAATTTTATGAAAGTTGTTTAAAATTCCAATTTTTTTGTTTGTGAATATATTTTGTGAAAATTTTAAAGTAAACTTTGAAAGTCAACAGTTTTTGAGTTTAGATCTATAGTGAAATGGAGATAGATGAGATAGTTAAAATAATCTTATTTCTTTGAATATTAGAATAATAACTTAGAAGTATATTTGGCATACCAGTAACATTTAATATAACTAGAATGCAAAAAAATTTGTTCTTATCTGTAAGAAAACTATGCTCAATGATAATAGTTGCATAGTTTTGCAAGGAAATCAACACACCAATTTAGGTAATGTCACTAATATCTGCGTATTATATAATAAGTATATCCTCCTCAGTTCTGAGACAAATAGAGACTCAATCTGAGACTCAGTTGTGAGACTACAAAAATTAGTTTAAAATGAGTGTAAAATAACTCTAAAGATGTATCAGTCTATAAATCAATTCTTATATGCATGCATTTATTAAGAACATTTAGCAGTAATTTTAACAATTCTAGAAGCATTTAAATTAATTTAAAAGGCGTTATTTAGCATCTCCTACAGGCAACACCAGGACGGAGGGGGATAACCCCAGTCAAAAATGGCTGAATGTTGATCTGTGCTTCATTTTCATAAGACTTCATACAAACAGCGAAGTCTAGTAGCGTAGTGGTCAGCACGCCTGTCTGCCACGCTACAGGTCATGAGTTCTGCTCCTGGCTGGGCAAGGTTCACTCAACCTTTCATACCTTCGGGATCGATAAAATGAGTACAAAGCTGCTTGGGAACTAAACACCGAGGGTCTTGTGTTGGGTTGACCATCTGGCCGGGGCACATGCTGTATAGTACCCCGGGGCCCAGGGTCAAGTAAACAGAGTTGGGCACTGTAGGCCCCGATCCTTCATGGATTGTACAGTCACAGGTTTAGTTTTTTTTTTTTTTTTTTTCATACAAACAGCCTGAAGGTTTTATTATTGATAGGTTTGTATTGTAGAAAAGTACATTTTAAAAATGACATTATTTCTACAAATACAAATGATATTTTTTTTTTTTACTCAATATTCAATTTCTGAAATAGATCACTATCAATAAATACTAAGATTCTAATCTTTAGAATTAAGAAATGAAAAATCAGTGAAAATTACATCATACATGTTATTGCTATTTTGGTCTATAGTATAGGTTGGTGTACTTTAGTAACAGGACTAGATACTTTTTCATAATTTAATGAAAGTCTTGCTAATATATAGTACAAAAAGGCTATGTACAAGTTAGGAAATATGGACAGATTAACTTCATCTCCGCCGCTCAGCTAGAAAGGAGTATATCAAAATAGTGGCTGAGCTTTCTATATTTAGACAAGGGGATCCTGTTGAGTAAGCTACAATTATGGCATAATAATCACTGAGTTTGCTCTATTTCATACAAAGAAAGTATTGTCTACTCAGCTCCATTATATGCTGACCATGGTTGTTGCTATGTGCTCTTTCTCTTAATGCTATCGCTAACTATATCTTGTCGTTAAGGGTAAGGGAATCATAACCACAACTCACGTGGCCTTTCGACATGTGGACGACTGACGACCCTGTCCACTTCTGGGTATATCACACTATGCCTTGTCTAAGCAAAGAATTTGTCTTATCTAAAACATGAAAAAAAAAATTCAAAATTTGCCCTGTCTGAACAAAATTTTGATTTGTTTACAGGGGTCTGTTTAGGAAGAAATTGGGTCCTTTAAAGGATCCTTCACAAAGTTTCTCATTTCAAAACAGGACCCTTCACAAAATTTTTCATCTCAAAACAGGACCCTTCACAAAACTTTTCACCTTAAAAAAGGACCCTTCAGAAAATTCTTTGTCTTAAAAATAGACCTTTCACAAATTTTTTCCAGCTCTAAATTAAACCTTTCACAAATTTATCATTTAAAAGTAAAATCTGACCTGCCACTTTTATATATATAAAGAAAATATATGTATTTTACATACATACATACATGTTCTTAAAAATATATAAAAAGGAACCTGAATATATTGTTCATTTCAAATTCCCAAAATTAGGACTAGATTTTTCACAAATGTAAAAAAGCTCTTCACAATTTCATAAAACAGGACTCTGAGAGAAAAGTCTGGACAGACCCCTGGTTTAAAACACACACACACACCAGAAAAAGAAAAAAAAATTGCCCCGTCTGAACAAAATTTTGATTTGTCTATAGAAAAAGAATTTAAAAAATCGTCTAAAAGGGGATTTGTTTGCTCCAGTCAAAATAATAATAATAATAATAATAAAACACTATTTCGCTAGAACTCTTCATTCGAAATGTTATTTTCAGTACTTGACTGAATCCCCCCTCCCCAAAGTGTATGGAATTCAGTGAAAATAAAATTTTGATAAACACTCTCTCTCAAAAAAAAAATACTTGAGACACAAGCTTAATAAATATATATATAAAGATGAATACACTGCGTTATTTTAATAATTGTTTTGCTGGCCAAATTCCTCAAAAAAAAAAAAAAAAAAAAAAACACTTGAAATTTGCCACATAGGAAAAACGGGATGCAAAACCCTAAAACCACACATAAAAAGAAGTAATCTTCTGAGAGGCACATTATACCACCAGAGCTATTAGGCAACACTATCTTCTAAGTTTTGAACATATAAAGAAATCACACTGATTACAACTACACAGTCACACTTGAATATAAAAATTAGAAAGAAACAAAAGTTTGAATATTCCAACGTAATTAAAGATTGCTTAAATAGGATTTGAAGTATATTTTATTAAATATGAAGAAAAATAGTATTAAGATTTTGATTAGTATTTTAATAAAGATTTTTATTTGTTTTTATGACGATAATTTTTAAGGGATAAATAGATGTTTTTATATTAAGGATATTATTTTTTATGACAAATTTAAGATATATATATATATATAAATTTAGATGGTTATTGATTCTGAGAAAATTATTAAATTGTAAAATAATTAGAAAATAATTTTAAATTTTGAAATTGAAATCATGTTTATTGAATTAATTTGATTATTTAGATTTATTTAGATAATTTAATTTGGGAAATCGTTACAACATAATATAATTATGTACAAGCATACCACTGCATAAATTTTATTTACTATTTTTACAGTAATCATTGCACTGGGATATAAAATGACTATTAGTATGTATTAACCAATAGATTTGTTTACTTAACTCTCTAATATACCCGTATTATATTAATTTATCGAGTTCTGTTGATAATTAATTCTATTGTCTAATTTTGTAATCTAGAAAATTGCAGAAAAACAACTCTAAATGTAAACAATAAATATGTAAATGAAGCAATTCCAAATAATAAGAAATACAACATTAAAACATGAAGACCTAATAACGAGTAAATAGACAAGCATTGCCATCAAGCAAATAAATTCCTTTGGTGGATTACTTATTTTAGTGTCAAATGTAAATCTGAAAAATCTATGACTTCATTCAATGTGCTGCTATACACTGCAGCTGAGATTTGCAAATTCTTGAGCAGAATAAGTTTTACACAAAAGAAACAAGTTATCGCCGCATGATATGGCATGCTTTTTCTCCCTGAAATAGAGTAAAAGTAGCATTGGTTCTCGCTACAAACTACTGATATTTTGTATTGCTCTACTTGCTACGCTACATTATTCAAAATGTAGTGCACTACATCACAGACATTTGTAAAAAGTAGCAGCTACTGTAGTTTTGTTTTCCTACTTGTAGCACGCTAGTTCCGACCCTTGGTCTGGCATATTAGAAAATATAATAGCACAATGGTCTTGGTATTGTTTTCAGCAATGCAGAAGGACATTCCAGGTAAAAATTCTACATTGCTCTAAAATGCAGGGTCATATTCACTGATATATTTCATTTAAGGTTCATTTGGTGAACGCGGAGCCTGCTGATAATGGATTTTAAAAACAAGACTCCTCTAAAGATATTTTAAATGTACTAGCTGATCTCTTTGTGTTAAAGTTCTGAAATTTTAAAACTACACAAGTGAAGTTAGTGTTAAATGTTGCTGCAATTATAATCTTTGCCAATACTTTTTCTTTAGCAGGACATTAATCACAATTTTGTACTAAAATGGCAACTGTTTATTTAAGGCCCACAAGTGTACAGAGGCTGTTCGCGCATTTTTTAGA
Source organism: Maratus speciosus (assembly GCA_963932465.1). Lineage (NCBI taxonomy): Eukaryota > Metazoa > Arthropoda > Arachnida > Araneae > Salticidae > Maratus > Maratus speciosus. The sequence continues at coordinate 507,229,581 of OZ010790.1, forward strand.
CAAGTTTGTTTTTGTATGTATAAAAAAAAAAGTGCATAGTGAAATTTTTTTCGCAGCTTATATGTTTTTGAAAGTATAAATTCTCGTTTGGCAACTGAAATTTTTGTTTAGATTCACAATGGCACTTTTAAAGAACCAGTGGATGAAAGGCTATATTTCTGCACATTCCGAAAAGAATTATTCCTATTTGGTTATTTAAAAATGCTGTGAAAGGTATCTAAAATCAGATTGTGTAATGTAGTCTAACAATGTGTGAGATTTAATTTAATCATCATATTTTTCTGTTGCTGAAAATTCTGATAAAATGTATATATTTAGATACCATAGGCCCATTGCAGTCTCTGAACTCTATAAGATGAAAGAAGCTGTCTCTATTCAAGGGGATTCAGGCAGTCGTATTGTGTTTCTTAATACTGAATATTGTAACACACCATCATTACCAGATTCAGAAGAGTCTCAGGTATTTAATTAAATTTTATTCCTTTTTAACATTTTTTAATCTTTCAGGAAGTCTTACTTTCATTTTAGAAGGCAGAATATTTGTTTTCCAGTTAAAACAAAAAGTAAAATAAAGACATTGGGATTATTTGGACTTATTTACTTCATATAAATTCTCAATCATGAGCTATTTTTACCTAAAAGGAAATTTTTTCTATATTTTATTTATTAAGCAATCTGAAGGTTGGCTACTTTAAAATTGCTTTATTTATACTTTTTAAGAATAAAATACTAGGGTCAGGTGGTGTGGAATGGGTATAAAAATACAAGTTTTTGAAATGATTATGGAATCATTCCTAATTGGAACGGAATTTATAGAAACTAATGATTCACTGTTTACATTGCATTTATAGACATCACATTTTCATTGTAATTGTTTTTCTAAAGATTATTTATTAACGTTAAAAAAAAATTTTCTGATGGCTGTTTTTATACCCATTCCACCCCATAGGGTGGGGTGGAATGGATAACCAAGTTTAAAAGGCATTCAAAGCAACCAATAACCCAAATTTCAGTGTATTATATATTTTATTACATCAAATTATTTATTGACAATTATATTGACCAATTTTTTTCTCATTAAATACATAATGTCCCTGATTATTAAGTGTTGGTTGGCTAAGCTTTCTGAAAGTTGTTTATTGTTGATTTCTACCTTGTCATCTTTGTTAGGAAAGGTATAGAAGTTTTTTACTAATGATTTATGCAGGAATTTTATAATGTAAGAAAGCAGATCTGATGTTTCAATCACTTGGGCATTAAAATATTTTTTAGATTTTTTTTACCTAAGTATTTTTTCTCTAAGCCTAATCATATACCTATTTCACCCCACTTTAGATTTTTAATTATAACTTTTAAAAAATAAAGAATTTTTCTTACATGATTTTTTCAATCAATAAAGGACACTGCTATGTACAAACTATGCAGTAAAAAAAATTATTTCTGCAATAAAATAAAAAAATACAACAAAGTTAATACAGCACTAAGTGATGTTGACATTCACCATGTGCCTTTCAAAACTGATTCTAAATGGACTAAATGTTGCCAATATTTTTTTCTAAACTTAAAATGGAAGTTGAATGGTAAATTATATACATGATTTACAAATATTTTTTGTACATAGTATGATTTTAATTCAGACACAAAACAGTATTACCCATTCCACCCCACCTGACCCTATCTTATAGACAGAGCAGAATTTTAATCTCATAAATAAATAATGTGATACCTATTGTATTAAAATCAACTATATGTTTGCATTTTACATCTACTACTCTGAAAATATGGCAAACTATGGAATGAAATGAATATGAATTATTTATTACGATCTGAGGATTTCATAAGTAGCTGTCAAAAAAGTAAATTTGAAATTGCGAGAATTGTATTTTAAATTTTTGATGACTATTATTTCATAATTTTTAAGGGTGGCAATTAAATTCCATTGTTCCAAAATAAAAAGATGGAATTATATCTTTTAGGTGCCATTTGATTAAAATTGAAAAAAGAAAAATAATCTAAATTTGAATAGATGATATGCACTTACTTGATTTAATACCACAATTATCATCTATCTGAACTGATGAATAAATAAATACCTTTGGTTTTGTTTCATTTGTATAAAATGATTTAATGATTTTTAATTTCCCTTATCTTTTTAAAACTGTAGTACAAAGCATATTCATCATGGGTGCAAGACTTTGTCTCAGGACTGATTTCAGTCTTGAAGTAACTGATAGCAAATTCTACTTTATGTACTTAAATAATAACAATTTTACTATCAGTCACTTTTTTTGTTATTGTAAGAGATCGATTTTTATCCATAATACAAGATATAGAAATCTTCTAGCCCATTTCCATTTGGTTATTCCTAATGCTGAAAATATTTTTCAGCCTTGGCTTAGATGGACTTCTTGTACCCATGATATTCATGTTACTTACCTGCACAACCTTAGCATTGTTAATATATTAACATTTTTTTTTTTAACTTTCTATCTGTTTGACAATTATATGTTTATATTGTTCTTTTTGTAGGAATGTAATATTATGGAAAAACCATATTGTGACGTTCATTTTCATGTTTCATCATCAGAAGGATGGGAAGAACAATACAACATTTGTCCTTTACCTCTTGTTCATATATCATTGAAAACACTTTCAACTGCTGTACATAGGTTGTTAGATTCTCATCAAGGTTCACTTCCTCTAGTTAGGTAAATTTCAGCTATGAATTAAATATGGTTATTTATGCAATTTTTGTTTGCATATTAGAGTTTGAATTTTATAAAATTCAATGTATCAATGAAGAAAATGAAATATATAAAATCAATGTGCATCTCATCAATATACATTTTTTATAATTATATATTGACTTCCTTTTATGCACAGGTATGTTTAATCATGGATTGATTAATATGTTAAGTGCCGTGTCAGTAACCGGTGACTGACACTGAACTTTCCATTTAAAACGCATCATTCACCGATGGCTGATGGTCTAAAATATGATATAAAACTAAAAATATATGTATTGTTTTAAGTAATTACTGAAAATTTATTTAAAATTTACTTACCTTTTATTTATTACAGAATTATAATTTCTTAAAAATTACTTAAAACATTGTAAATTTTTTCAGCTTCAGTGTCAGTCACTGTGGCACTTAACATGTTAATATACAATGGGCACTCAAAAAGTAAGTTATACTTGTCCCCCCCCCCCCCCCCCACAGATGGCAGCATTGCAAAACAAGAGCAAAGCTTGTGCAGACAATAATTGAATTCCATGGCTTCCAAGAGTAGCAATTTCATTCAGATAGTGTCAATCGTTGCTGCGTAGTAGAAGGAAGGAAAAAAAAAAAAAAAAAATTACACGTCAGCTGGAAACTTACTCCAATGCTGAAGTATGCAGAACAGTACATCTGTTTTTGGGCAAAGCATTTAATGAGTATAAAGATTCATCGTAAGCAAAGGCATTGTCCTCTTGCATGACAATGCAAGACTTCAGAAGGCATGCACAATACAGGGCTTGCTTCACAGTTTTGGATGGGAGATCTGACAACATCCACCGTACAGTCCCGTCTGGTGCCCTGCAACTTTCGTGTGTTTGGCAAACTCAAAGAACATTTGGGTGGAAGACAATTTACCAGCGATGACCAGATTCAGACAGCTGTTCTACAGTGATTCCAGGACAGAGGAGTTATTTTCTATTGTCAGTGCATCGAACGATTAGTGCAATGTTCTGACAAATGTCTGCAGAGACTGGCAGATTATGTAGAGAAATAATGGGGTGTATGTGGGTCATATTCTATTGTAACTCACTTAACAATAGTTTTTTTTACATACGTTGTTCGAGTGTAACATCCATTCCCAAATATAAGCCCCCCCCCCTCCACAAACTTTCTTTGTGGAAAAGATTGATTGAATCTAAGGGAGACAATTTTAAATCTTTTGATTTTTTTCATGGATTTCCATATGTTTTTGCCTAATTTTAATGAAATTCCCCTGCATGAAATGTCTGCTTCCCTTCTCTGCTCTCCCTCCCCAGTATAAAAAGTTTAACATCATGAAAATCTTAATTCTTTTTTTGTATTTGTTGCTCACTAGTAAAAATAAGTACCGTATTTTCGGGTGTATAGCCCGCGGGTTATACACGACAAAAACATTTGGAATGGCAGCTGCGGCTTATACACGGTGCGTGTTATACAAAGATTTTTTTTAAAAAAAGAAACGGAAATCGTGATTTTTCTATAATTTTTAAACCCCAAAAAATTTCAAAAATCGTCGAAATTTGTGAATTTTTTTCGCTATGCCGCGAAATTTAAACAATTTTCCCGTGTTTGTAATTTTTTTTTCACTGTTACAAAGCATTATAAATTGTTATTTTTATTTATTTAAAAATGAAAAAAGTTCATTACGTAAAATCCCGATTGTAAGCCACCCCCCTTTTTTTAAAGAAAAAACAGTTAAACTTCGGAGGGGGCTTATAATCGAGATTTTAAAAAAGAAATTATTTTAAAACCTGTTTTATGATTAATTTAGAAGTAAATAAGGTACATACAGGGGCAAGTATCTTCCATATTTTGACAGCTTTCCTATTTGTAAAAAAATCTACATTTCCCCCCCCCCCCCCCCAAAAAAAAACCCTCCAAAAAAATCTAAGTAAAATTTTTAAAAATTACTTTTTTTTTCAAATGCGCTTCTTTATTTGTTATTTTACTGCAACAATATTTAATTAATCATTTAACCCCCCTTCTAAAAAATATTGCTTCACCCTTTGCCCCTCCCTCTGGTACCAAACATGCATATTTTAACCTATAAAGCTCTTTAGATTTCTTAATACACAATATGCTATACAAATACACCATACTTACAGTAAATAATCTATCAGCTAAATTATTGTCTCTCCTGACATTCATATCACGATCCCCCTTCCCCTCTCTGCATCTCATGCAGTTTAAAATCTGTAATTTTTTTTAACATTTCTGTTTGATTTGTGATTTTGTCGTAAAATATTTAAATAACCACCTAAATATTTCACCTTCTCGCCTCAAAAAATGTTTTCCTTTCTTTTTTGTCCCCCCCCCCCCAATACACACAGTATATTTAAAAACAAATTGTTTTTACTTTTTTTTTTACTCCAGTGTTGAATTCAGGGGTGGCCCGGAGGTTACAACCCCCCCCCCCCCCCCGGAAGATTTGACATTTTGTATTTCCAATGGTCAAAAAGTGCGATTCCCCCCCCACACACACACCACCCCTGGAACCACAGAAATCCCACCTGGAAAAAAGTGTCTGTATTCAACACTGTTTTACTCTATTTAATCATAAAATACACATGCAATTCAAGGGTTAGAACAGCTAAACTGCAGAAAAATCTTTTGCTTTCTTGCTGCATATTTAACCCCCCCCCCCCCCCCCCTCCACACACACACCACCACCACCACCATTTGGGGGAAAAGGATGGAGAAAAAATTTCAAAGAGGATGAAGATTTTAAATGAGTGATACTTGTAACAGATTATGCAGATGAGATTTTAGATCAATCACCTTGCTACAAAATACAGTTGCACCTCGAAAATCTGGACATTCAAATTCCGGAAATCTCTAAAATCCGGACATTTTTCTGATTTCAGTTTTATTAATTTTTAAAATAAAACTGCTGTATCTTTCATATTTCTCATCCAATGCAATTAAATTCTTTCAAATACAAACACTAAATAAATAAATATAGTTATATTCTGGTAAATGATTGACCATCAGTGGTGTAGTCGTAAAAATAACAGAGGGTATACGTTCTAAGCAGAGGGTATACGCTCAAGGCAGAGGGTATACCCTAGTGTATATATACTATAGCTTTCTTGAGAAACAGAGGGTATACGGTGTTCCTTAAAAAAATCTAGAGGGCATACAGCGTATACCCCCGTATACTCTCCACTACATCCCTGTTGACCATTAATTAAATACTTTACTTGTTACAAAAACTTTGTAACTGGAAAGTTAAAAAACGGCATAAAATTGAAAAACGTTGATGACTCGAAGCTTCATATATTTTAATTCCAATAAAATCACTAAAGTACATATTTATAACTAAAGAAACAAGCATGCAATTTCATTTTCATTTGATTGAACTGAAATGTAAACAAACTTGATAGCCACTCTTCTATTAACACCTGCTCTTCTGCAACAGAATGATCAACCGAGTGACACATTGCCCTATGACCTTGACGCATGCATTCGCCGATCTGGATGTGTTTGTTTCAGTTTCGTTTCTTTGAAAAGAACTTTAAAATGCAGTAGGAAAATAAGAAAACGAGGTTGTTGTTTTCTTTTTGCGATGTTTTGACAAAATACTCGTTTTTTTTTTTCTTCCCGCAATCCTTTGCAAAATTTGCTTTTTTTTTTTCAGTTCACACTCGTTTTATAAAACTGGCAATTTTTTCTGCGATTGACTGACAAAATTGATTTTTTTGGGGTGATCGTTTGTGGAAATTCGTAATTTTTTTCCGTGACAGACTGACAAAATATACTATTTTTTTTTCTCACTCTTTTGACGAAATTTGCGATATTTTTCCTTGATTGTTTATCGAAACTCTGATTTTTTTTTTTTCCTTTCTGCAACCTATGACAAAATTCGCGATTTTTCTCAGCGAATAGTAGACAAATTTGATTTTTTTTCCCCTTTAATTGATTATTGAAATTAGAAACTTTTTACAGTGATCAGTTGAAAAAAAAATCTCTAATTGTTTCTTAGATATGTGACGAAATTCACGATATTTTTCCATGATTGTTTGAAGAAATTCTCTAAATATATTCTCGGAAGAACCGTGCAATTTTACATGTCATCTCAAAGAATCCCCCCCCCCTTCATGAAACTCTAGAAATGACACTAAACCTTCTCAAATAAAGATTTTGTGATCTAACTACACGATTTCACTCATATTTAACATGCATTAAGAGATTTTATGTTAAAAAGTTTTTCTTTTCCAGATTTTTTTTTTTTTTTTTTTTTTTCTGGGGATTTTTTTTATGTTCGATTTTTCGGACTAGTGGCCGATATTTCTTTAATTTTCGAAACCGAATGACTTAAATTTTCAGAAAATTCGGAATAAAATTATGTTTGTATTATCTATTGTGTACTATATTTTAATTTATTGTGTTATAATATGTATATTTAATTTCAGTATAAGTGTTATGTTTTAGTGTATTAATTCAGCAATTTGATCATCGTTTATTGCACTAGGGGAAAAATGCATTTTGTATGTTATTATAGTGCCATGAAAAATATTTTTTGACAGACCTCCAAAATCCAGAAAATTCGAAGATCCGAAATCGCCGCAGTCCTGCTGATTCTGAATTTTCGAGGTTCAGCTGTAAGAAATAGGGCAGGATTTTTTTACAAACTAAATTTAAGGATTTTAAACTTTGCAGAAATAAGAACTTTTGGAGAAAGAGGTGTAATTTAAATAATCGATTATATACTTGTTGTTATTAGCGAGCAACAAATAAAACAATAGAATTAAGATTGCCACGATTTTAAACTTTTTGTACTGAGGAGGGGGAGGGAGAGCAGAGAAAGGAAGCGGACATTTCATGCAGAGGGATGGGTGGGGCTCATTAATATTATGTGAAAACATGTAGAAATTCTCCAGAACAGTCAAAATATTCCCTTAGATTTTTAGATAAATTTTTTCCCACAAAAAATTTTGTGAAATGAAGGGGGAGGGGCTTACAATCGGATTTTACGGTAATGACCCCTAATTTCGAACCCTGATCGAAATATGCATTCGTAGATGGTGTATAGCCCGCGGGCTATACAACGACGCAACTCCGCGGCTTATACACGAACTTTTTTTACTGTACTGCTCGGTTTAGGGGTGCGGGCTATACACCCGAAAATATGGTAAATAATCAGTTATCTAAATTAAACTCTTTTCTCCAAAAAATCCTCTTTCCTCTCTGACCCCCACTAAGCAAAGTTTAAAATCTTGAAAATTATTATTTTCTTTAATTCTGCCCTATTTCTTATTTTGTAGTAAGATGTCCTACCTAAAATCCCATATACGTAATTTCATAAGTCTCAGTCATCAAATCTTCCTCTATAAAATTTTTGCTTCATCCTTTTTCTCCAAAGGGAGGGTGGGATTTCTAAATATGTGGCAGAAAAGCAAACGGGGGAAATTTTGCAGTTTGCCTGTTCTCAAACCTGAATCACCTGTATATTTTATGTTTAAATAGAGTAAACAGTCAAATGCGAGTATAACTCGCTCACAGAGGGTTCTGTACAACAAATACATTAATTAGTAACTGTATTATTACAAAAAAAAAAAAAACTGTTGCTAAAAGAATAAGACTTTGTAAAAAACTATACGACATATTTGCTGGGTATAGCTGTATATATTAGAAAAGTATAAATGGATATACCATGGAAGTTCAGAGAGATATGAAACTTAAATAGTGACAAATATTGCCATTCTGTATCTCTTAATCTTATCCTAATCAGTTTATGATGAAATTAATTCAGTGCTGATAATAAAAGTTGTGCATATTTAAACTACATTTGGCATTTCATAAACTGTCAGTATAGTAATAATCATTTCTTTTTACAGTGTACCTGAACCAAAACCCTTGTTCAAAGTTTAAACTTGGCATTATGCTAAGTATGCTTCAAAAGGAGGTCGCAAAATGACTTTTAAAGACACGGGTGTCGTTTTGAGAGAGCCGTTTAATGCAAACTAGTCGCGAATCCGATACTATGTGATTAATTTTACTTAAATTTGTGTGTTTTTAACAGTTTGACGTTCATTGCTTTTATACTACTATTGAGCATTGCATTTCTCAAATATATCATTAAAAGTTTTTAATCTAGGCTTTAAAAGTCAATGAAGCATGGAGTACGCCGTCCGTGTCTTTGTGTATGTCCAAACCGTAGGGTCAGGTGGGGGAAAGTGGTCATAAAAACAGGCTTTTCAAACTTTCAGAGGATATAAACATTAGAATTTCTGTGATGTTTTCTAAAATTTTCAGTGTTATTTTACATTACATTATTCTAGAGTACATCCATATCAGAAATATTTTTGGGGAATAACACCTTTTTATAACATATTTTTCCAGGCATGTTTTTATGACCACTTTACCCCCAGGGGATGGGGTAAAGTGAGTAGTGCATGGGGTAAAGTGATCACATTGAAAAAGTGTAATAAAAAAATAAACTAATGAATAAAAAGTGACATTTTATTATTTACAAACGTTTTAAACAGCCTTTATAATAAGTTATCTGCCATTTTATTTTATTAAAGTGTAAATTTGTAATGTTAAAATTGTTTGTTGTTAAAATTTGGTTCTTCAAGGATTTTGATCACATCTGATTCTGGAAAAGTATAATGATTGCCAAATTTGGATTTTTTAAAACATACTTTAAGAAAAATAATCATGCTTTTTCCCAGTAAATTGCTTTATTGATTTCTTCATTTCATATCTTAGCAACACTCAAGGATGGGTTGGATAGATATGGTTTGAGATGTCATCTTTAGTGATTATAAATGGATTCAAAAGAGAATGTTGACTAGGGATATTTTGTTGTTGTTTTTTTCCTCTTGGAAATTTAAGCAACTTTTAAGTATCTCAATCCTCTTGTTATTTTTGCAGATATAATGCAAGTGTTTTTTTCTGTCAATACTACTCTGATCTTGGACTGGACACATTTCCTTTTCCTTTAAAACTATGTCTAACAATTCTATTCACATCTGAAATGAGTGTAGATAATGTTGCCAATGTAGCTTATTTTAATTTTTTTTACATATTTTGCAGTCGGCTTTCTTGATACTGTTTCTTCAAAATTCCTTTCCAGGCTTTTTTTAATGGGAAAACACACCTAGATCTAATGGTTGTAGACTATGACTAAGTATGAGGTAGCAGGCAGAGTATTATAATGTGATTGTCAATAGCTATTTTTCACAGCATCATAATTCATTTATGTCCATCACAATCATAAATAAAAGGGCAGGCTTTTGTAAGCTTTCGGTGTACTATCTACTTAATAAAATGATCCATCCAAGATTCAAGTACAGAATCCTGCATCTATCCAGATTCCATGATTCATACAATGCTCCTGCATGACCACCCTTTATTCATAATTCATATATAATCATTCATAAACTGTGAATGGAAGAATGTAATAACCACTAGCTGATATACCAAAAGGAATACTAAACATTATCTTTCCTTTGGTTTCTGAATTTTATATAATGCATTGCATTGCGTAACATTTTTTAAACTGGACTATTTTGGCTATCCATATCCATTCCAGCCTCATCAACATTAAAAATTCTTTCAGGACTTTCTTGTGGACCATTTTCTTATATAATAAAGTATAGGTATTAGAAAAAGTAGTTAATGCGTTGGTTGTTAAATTAGTTGATGTAACCTTTGCAAGCAATTCGGGTTTACATTTAGTTAATTCATTCACTATTCTGGACCTATTAAAAATTAAACCTAACCTTTTTTAGCCCCTATATTATAAACTATTATTAAATAACTATTTGCAGTTAGTTTTTAATCATTATTAGTATTTAATAAACTGGCATTGTATATAATGAATAATTTAACTCAGATCAAATATCTATAAGTTAAGCCTAACCCTATGACCACTTTAACCCATATAACTAAAACTATTATAAAATAAAATCTGTGATAAATATAACTTAGCTATAAATGAAAATATGTTCTTGAGATATGTGAAAAGCTTTCTGAACTGCCAATTTAACAAAATTTGGGATAAACAAAATGCAGCAGATAAGTTAAAGAGTTAAAAGAACAAGGTGTAACAAAGACAGACAAAATGAGTGCTCAGTGGCTCAAACATGTTACTAAAAATGTTTTTTTGAGTGAGAAACTTTGATCAATACTTAATAAATCTAAAATTAAAAGAAAATTATTCAAATTTCTGTATTAGTCAGGATTTTAGCCCTTTTTATGAATTATGACTACTTTACCACGCCTGACCACTTTACCCCCACCTGACCCTACGTGTCTTTAAGGATTAATAACGTCTAATTACTGACAATTTTTTTCAAAAATTATTATCAACAATCATTTTATACTTCTGCGATGATAGATACCTCCAGCGCTCCTCAACTCGTTTGCCGAATGCCACAAAACGAAATTTGTGTGTAACGGAAAAATGCAATTCTCAAAAATTATGTAATCTAGGGTAATTGCTATAGTTTTCCTGCAAAATACAAATTAACTTCTACTACCCCTAATATTTTCATAATTTTAGTTTCAATAGATTTGGAATTAATGGGGGGGGGGGGGGACATATTTTTGCGTTACATTTTCAGCAATATCTCTGAAAATATATCTAAAATTTAAAAAAAAAAAAATGTATTTTTCAGTTCGGCGTTACAAGAGCTTTCACGTGATACACAGTGTGTGTTGTTTATTGAGGGGATGAGGCAACAAAAAAAAAATTTCGGGAGAAGGTCAGAAATAATTTAGACAACAAACTTACAAGAAAATCACATCAATTGGAATTTTTAAAAAAAATTTTCAAATTTTAATCTGCATGATATGTAGGGGGTGTTGTTCATGATATGAAGGTCGGGGGGACAGGGGGAGAGAAGCAGAGATTTTGGGAGGAGGGGATAATTTAGGTGATGTATTATTTATTTGTTACTATAGTATATTAAATAGGTTAGAAAAGAAATTTAAAGAGTTTTATAGGTTAAATTATGCATGTTTGATACCAGAGAGGGGAAAAGCAGTTTTTGGGGGGAGGGGGGGGGGGTGAAGGCTTAGAGGATTGATAAATATTGTTGCAATAAGATAACAAATAAATAAATTTGAAAAAAAAATAGTTTTTAAATTTTTCTTAGGATTTTTTTTTTGTTTGGAGAGATTTTGGGGGGCATTCAGATATTTTTTTTACAAATCGGAAATCTGCCGAAACACGGAAGATTATTTGCTTTATTTACTTCTAAAAATTAATGGTAAAAATAGATTTTTAATGATTTTTTTAAAAAATCTCAATTATAAGCCCCCCCCCCCCAAATTTAACTTTTTATTTTGAGGAAGAGGGGGCTTACAATCGGGATTTTATGGTAGTAAATGTTGTCTTCTGCACATTTTGTACTTTTAGGAATTTTTTGAGATTTTTAGCGGGGTTTTTTTATAGTTTTGTAGCGATTTTTTTCACTTTAGTAAACTGTATCCGGTTTTGATCTTTTAGCACACTATTGTCAATTTTGTCCTCTTTTCAATAAAATTTATTCAAAATTCATACAGCAATTTTTGAATTTTTTATGCTATTTTTAAACATTTTTCATGTTTTGCAGAGATTTTTCGACATTCGTAAAAGAAATCATGTTTCAATCTTTTAGCTTAATATATAGTCAGTTTTGTCCTTTGCAATTTTTTATATTTTAGTGTTTTCTTTTACAATTTTCTGCAATTTTTTTCCCGTTAATAAATGAAATCCAGTTTCATTCTTTTAGCCCAATATAGCTCGAAGTAGCTAGGAGTCGTTCGGTAGCTTCATCGCCCCGAGCCCAACCCTTCCCACTTTTTGGTGTCTTTAATTTGTGCAATTTCCCTTTTAAATTTGTCCGGTTTCAATTTTTGTTTTTTTTTTTTTTTTCAATCTGGCTTTCGCTAGAGTCTTTCACTCGGGATGTGGCTGGAGACCTACGTATCTTGCTTCCGCAAAAGAGCCTGACTAGAGTAGAAAAATAAAGGGCTGCGGACGAAGATGGGCCACTCGTCGCGGCAGTCCTTTGGCAGAATTTTGTCCTCTGCGACTTTTGAAATAAATTTTTGTGACTCTTAGTATTTCTTCCGATTTTGTGATTTTAACGTTAAAAGGAATCCGGTTTTCTTTCTTCTAGCACAATATAGTACATTATGTTTTCTTTTCAGTAAAGTTTTAGCTTTTAATCTTTTAGTCTAATATAGTGAATTTTGTCATCTGCGATTTTCGATATTTTCTTTTATTTTTATTTTACTTGCATTTTGTCAAATTTTTTGATGGAAGTAGGCAACAGGTGGATCAGTTGCAATATATATAAATAAATACAACTTTTTTAAAACATCCAGTTTTAATTATAGTTAGCAGCGGATTAGTTTGTTTCTAATAAACAAAGTTAAATAACTAAAATATCAAATCACAGATGATGAAATTTACTATATTAGGCTAAAAGATTAAAAGCTAATAAACTTTATTGAAAAGAAAACAAAATGTACTATATTGTGCTAGAAGAATGATTACATTATAACAAGTTTATTCAAATGATAGTTTTAATTTTTTGTGATTTTCTATTCTGATACAATCTGTTTTCTTTTATAGCTTTCGTGATTGTTATGAAGCTGAGATTGGCCCATTGCCTGTTGTCGGAAATTTTAATGTTAACAAAGATGAATCCTTTGAAGTTTCTTCTGGTGCAAATAACATGTCTACAAATAATGGTCCTAAAGGTGTACCACTAGAACATTTAATTGCTTGTATTACCGGTGTTGAAGTAGCTAAGACAACTTTTTGCATCAAGAAAATTCAATGGCTTGAAAATAGAAATGATTTGCAAGGTATTTATGTATATTTTTATATTATATAAAATTAAGTATTTTTGAATGCATGAACTCTATTTTTACTTTCTTCTATCTTTGCAAGAAGAAAGTATTGGATTTGTGAAAATTTTCGACTTCGGGTTTTCGATGGGTTTATATGTTTTAGAAGGTCCTGAAAACGATTTGATGGTTTTTAGAAAATGTCTGTCTGAGTCTGCATGTGACAAAAATTTTGTAGGCATCTATCTCAAGAACTAATTCACAGAATTTCACAAAACTTTAGATTCAGTTAGATTTTGATATAATCTGATGCTGATTACCTTTTGGTGTAAATTACCCAACAGGTGGCCCTGCTATGCTGCATTTTTCACGATTTCCGCAATAGCTATATCTGAAGAACTACTGCACAGATTTTTATAAACTTCAGATTCAGTTAGCCCTTGATATAATTTGGTGCTGGTTACTTTTTGGTGAAAATCGCCCAACAGGTGGTGCTGCTATACTGCATTATTCATGGTTATCACAATAGCTCTATCTCAAGAAGTAATGCACGAAATTTCATCAAACTTCAGATTCAATTAGTCCCTGGTATAAATTAGGGCTATTTAGTTTTTGTTGTAAATCGTTCAACAGGTGGCGGCGCTAAGCTGCATTTTGAATGACTTCCTTAATAGTTGTATCTCAAGAACTAACGCATGAATTTTTCTGATTCAGTTAGCTCCTGGTATAAATTGGTTCTAATTAGTTTTCGGTGTAAATCGCCCAACAGGTGGTGCTGCTATGCAGAATTTTTTACGATCTCTGCAATAGCTCTATGTAGTTAAAAGTTGACATACGCTGCTGATGATTAGATTTTGGTGTAAATCACCTAACCAGTGGTGCTGATATGCTGCATTTTTTAGGAAGTATTAACACGTATAAGACAGAAGAAAGTTTTGGGACTCCCACATCTGACTAATTCTTTCCTGTTTGTAAACTTGTTTTGAAATCCAGTACTTTTTCACTATAGGGGCCTTAACTTTTTTCAAAAAACTTTGCACAATTCGGCTTTCAGAAAGTGAGATTTTTTGCCAAATGATATGAACAACTATGAAAACAAACCTAGCGAATTTTTGTTTGTTTATAGTTTATATATACACATATATGTAGGTGGGTTTTAATGTGAATAATGCATTGCTTAATCGAAACTAATGCTCTACAAACTGTGAAAAGGTATAAAAAGGTTTAATATATTACCAAATATACAGCTTAATATTCAAAATAACATCGTACAACTGGCAAGAGCTTACCTGAGCCTTGCTTTAAAAACCACCAAACGACTCCATTGCTGAATATCTATAGAACAACAACATCTCGCTCTGCAATTTTGAGTTCACCTTTTAAATCTCGCTTAAGATAATCACGTTCATTTAACCATTGAGTCTTAGGTTTCATTCCCACATGTATATATATTGTTGTTATTTTTATATACAAGTTGCTTCTGTTTGTGTAGAAAAATTGATAAATAGCTTCTTTGTATTAAATAAATTGTATAAATATTCAAAACATTGCTTGTGTGTATGAAACAGTGAATAGGTTGCCGGAAAATATGTTGTGAAATTTCCTTCTCTCCAAGGCTATTTTCTCTATTTCGCCAAAGCCCAATTTGGAGGGGCCCTAAATCCAAGGCCCCTATACTGAAAAAGTACCTGAAAACCTTTTTATGAATTGCTTAATATGAATCTTCTCAAATTTTACTAAAAACTCTATTGATTCACAACTTTTTATCAAGTTAATAATTTTATTTTTATCAAGTACATATTTTAGTTGCAAGTTTTAAAAATTAGTTATGTTATTTCTATTCAATCCACCATTTAAAAAAAAAAAAATTATCAAGGATTTTATATAGATTATATATATATATATTTATTTATTTATTTATTTTATGCATTATATTGGTACAGCAAAGATATTGTCTACAACCGAGGCCTCCAGTTTCCATGCTTACCAGAGGCTGGTGATTATCATGTGCTATTGCTAACTGAAAGACTTTTTCCCAACATATCTATTTCATCTTGGGGGGAGTAAAGTCTCATTTTCCTGAAGTCAGTTGTCTTTAACAGTTGCATACACTGTCACCATACACAAATTTCAAGATTTAACTGTGTCAAAAATTGCTCTGAACATTTGTCCAATGGAGTTAGAGCTACTTAGGACAACTTATGTCGCTTTTATTAGAGTTCGTCGTTTAGAGGATAAATGGCTAGGATTACCCAAATTAGAAAAATAAGGGAACTTGTTGATAGATTAGCATTTGAGCATTACCCTATTCCAGGGATGGTGAACCATGTCATATCTGTCATGCAACAGATTATTTTTTTACCGTTATAGATTCAAGTTCTAAATCAAAATAAATGAGATTGGAAAAATGCATGAATTTAGCCTAGAAGTCTTTCTAAATTATATTGATTTGATTCACTGTCATTCTCTTGCATATTGAAGAAAGGGTGTAGGAGTATCCATGTGTAGGGGAGAGTGGTAATGAATGGCCCAATTTTTGGTTTGTAATTTTTGTAATTTTTTCTAATAATTTTTTTGGCTCAGAATTAGCTCTTCAGTTACTTTACTTATTTGGTTATATAAAAAAGTCATAAAAATTGGATTAGAAAATGTCTGTAATGAATTATAATAGAAAATAAAAATATAGAAATTTGGCCCATTCATCCCCACCCATGGGGATGAATGGGCCATTGAAGGTAATGAATGGGCCACTAAATGAATTCAATTAAAAAATGTGGATTTAATCTTTTATTCACCAAATGACAAAATGAATGGTACTTGACCTGATATGATCAAAGCATAGTGAAATAGTAAGTAATACACAATGCTTATCAAAATTTATGACCATCAGAAGTGATATTATTAAATCACATAATTGTAGCCAAAAAATTGACAAAATAATGAGATTATAAGAAAGAAAGAACATAAAATATACATAAAAATAATAGATAATACACATTATGATTTAACAAAATTTATATTTTTCAAAATTAATATTAAACGACAGGGTTGGAATGGAACTGCCTATTAATTGACTATTTAGTGTAAATTTCTGGTATTATTTATTCTACCTGTTAGGTAGAAAAAAAGAAATTAAATAAAATAAGATGAAAAGAGAAAAGGAATTTAAATTTATTAAAATTAGGAGTTATAAATATATTGTGCGATTTTTAATATGAATTAGAAAGGAGAAAGTTTACTATTAATTTTGGGCCAAAAGATCGTTAGTGGTAAATGGAAAACATTGCATGTGAGAGATATAAACAAATATAACTTAGCAACTTCATGGTAAAATATAAATAATAAACTTTTGACTCACCTGAACTAAGAAAATACTTCTTGCCTGAAAATTGTATATGTTGAACATATTTAAAATTGTGCCAAGTGTTAAATATTTATTTTTAAAAGTTTGTAATTATTCTTTATGCTTTTATTGTAATAAATCTGGCACTCAGTAATAAAATTATTAGATACGTAAATAACACATATACACTCAATAAAACGAAATATTTTTATTTAAATGATAAGGTAATTAAATGGGGAAATGGGAGGGAGAAAGTGCACTTACTTTCAAAAGGAATGATCCAACATTTCACGACACTTACATTTTCAACATACATCAAAGAAGTTATTAATAATCGTCAATGATAAAACCTAAAATCATTCTTCTACATTGTACAGAAAGAAATATTAACATCATCTGTAATTGTAACTTGTTGTAATTGTCACCAAAGTTTATATCTCAGATATGAAGAAAAGTTCAATCGTTCTTTAAAGCACTATATTTATCCTGTATTTAATGGTGAAAACACAAGGCGTGGAAATTCCATTCAAAGAGTTTCTCAATTAGAAAAGCTGGATGAAGATAGTCTAATAACTTCATGAAAATAACTAAATGCACTTTACCGCTCCAACGGAAATTTTCGTTCCAATGGAAATTGTGGGAGCCGACGAAGAAAAGAATTCCATTTCAACATTAAATCTCAAGATAGAGATTGCTGAATCTGTTACATTTTCAATGTTTCAGATTATTAATTTATCGTCTGCTTTATTTATCTATTTAAATTTTAATATTTAAGTACAAAAACAACTTTTAAAAACACAGTAAGTAAATAAATAGAAAGCATTTTAAATAATTTATATTCCGTTAATAATCCTATAATTAATAATTATTCAAAGTAATAAATATTATAATATGCAATTAAATATAATTCTAATAATGTACGGATCTTTTAAAATATAAACATTACGGCATATCGTTCGTTAAAGTAACTTACAATGCTTTTCTTACAATCGCTAACTTCCGAAAATATAAATTAAAAAAGTTATTTAATATTAATTATTTTATTCCAAAACTATTTTTATTGGATGCTACTATTTATTTCTAAGCGATTGCCAAAATTTCATTAATTTTAAACTGTAATTTAGCGAGATATCCGCATTACAAAATTTAATCACTTCTGTCAGTTTTAAAAGACGCGCGATCCATTTTTTTTTTTCCCGACGCAGTTAGACATTTTTTATCTTTCTTCCTCGCGGAAAAGGACGTCGTGACGTCACTCTATCCTCCATCTTGTTTTGGTATCACGACGTGACATCGCCAGTACTCAGGAATGCAGGGGGAATGCAACTTCGATTACGATACAAATCGTTATCGATATTTCGATTGTGATGAAAATCGCTATCGTGATGACTCAGAGGTGCACGCGCCGGTCGCTGATTGGCGAATTTAAGTTGAGCGTCAGTTTTAACGTTCTTTTCGGGCCATCTGTTTTAGCTCACTCTCTCTCGGGACGATGTAGCATGAGGTTGTTGTCGGGCGGCTGGGGTTTTTTTTGGCCTCAGTCGTTCTGTCAGAGTTCCGTGCGTAACAAGCAAAATTTTTAGGTAAAAACTTTCGTCAGCTTCACATCTAAGAACATCGATCCATTTATTATTTTCTTTCAATATTTTACAAGAGAATTCCAGCAACATGAGTGACGTGTTATGTTGAGTTAAGGATGTGAGTACCTGTCTGCTGTTTTCTTCATTAAGTCTGCTTGAGGAGCTGTCTGCTGCTCTCTCTATTATTCACAAGACGATGACAACTATCAGCTGCTTTCACTTCCCATGATGCGACAGAATGATAACTGTCCCTTGTGACTTCTTCATAAGTTCTTAAATACTTCTTCTCTACCTCATAAATAATCTACAGTGTTCCTCAACTGCAGGAAGGTAACTATCCCTTTATTAAATTCTCTTCATCTCTGTGCGAACTCTGAAAGCAACTGAGTACTACAACTTATCCAGAATCCTTCTCGACCAAAAACTTTTCGGAATACTGAACTTTTAAACAGAACTGTGGTCATTAATTAAAATTCGGACAGTATAACTCAAGTTTGTTTAAATGAACAATCGTAACATCCTTCCACATTACCGTCAGCTAGTCAATGGAAATAAACACCTATTTTAACATAATCTAAAAGTATATCCTAATCACTCTGTTATTTCCTGGCCAGGAAAATATTTTACTTCATCATTAGTATTTATATATTAATTCAGTACATATAAAATAATATTTCAATAAAATATGTGTCAACTGTACCTTCAATCTCCGGGTGAGTTATTTTACACTTTCTTATTTTTCAGCTTCCGTTATTGAATATTTCAAAGGCAACATTTTCTAAATTAATTATTTTTAATATTTAACTTCAATTCTTAATATTTTCATTGGTTGCCAATTAATTTTAATTTTCAGACATCCACTACGGCGATCACGGCCACTAAATATAGCATTTGGTGCCGTTTGACCATTTTTTAGGTGTTTGAACCTGGTCAATGTCTGAAAATCTTAACTTTAAATGTTTAAATTTTAGAAATTCTAAATTAATTATAATGTGCAATATTATATTTCAAAGATCGTTTAATGATTTTTTTTAACGGTTAAATTTATTTTAACTTCATTAATATTTTCTGTTATTTCTGATAAATTTTAACTTGATTCAAATGATTAATTATAAAAAGAAATTGCTAAGATAAGAAATTTTTTTTTCTTTCATCCATGTGTGCACCAAAAAAAAAATATTTTGATATAAAGTGGATTTTATATATATATTCTTATATTTTGTTTCATTTCTTATATTTTATACAATAGATTTTGAAAAAGATTTTATTATTATTTACCTATATTTGTGTTTATTGATAATTTTTTTAATTTAATTTATACAGATATAATTTTCTCAGTCTTTTGAAAAAAGAAATAATACTTTTTAGTTGTGTTTTCATATTTTGCTTATTAAAATTTTTATTTTATTTTTGCTAAATCATGGCAAACAATCGCACACTTTTTCGGTCGATGATTTCGGCGATTCCGTCTTTTCATGGCCACCCTAATGAAAATGTTAACATCTTTTTACAAAATTTAGAAGATGTGTGCAACATTCAAAATATCAAAGACGAAAACCGCATTACTCTGTTGAGACTCCTGTGTAGGTAAAAGGCTTCAGAATTTTTGTCAACTGACAAACGTGTAAGCGAAGAAAAAAGTTTTGGAAATGTAGCAAATTTGATGAAATTAAAATTTGAATACAAACAAAATTTCCAGGAAGCGTCGTATCAGTATGGGCGCATAACTCAACAGCCGAAACAGTCTGTGATTGATTTAGCGGAGGAAGTCAGGGCTACGGTTAACAATATGGCTCCAGGTTCTGAGGATAATGCAGCGTTAGACTCATTTAAGGCTAATTTAATGTCTTCCAAACTTTTAGAGGCTTTACGAACTGACATTAAAGTTGAAGTTCTTAAATTCGGGAAAAAAATTTTTTATGAAATTGTGGCTAAGGCCGTAGATATTGAAAAAGTGCTGGAGCATAATACTTTTGATCTTAACACTTTACAAGTTGCACCATCCACCAGTAATCCAGACATTTTGCTAGAAAAACTTTTGAAATGCCAGGAAGATCAGAATAAACAAATTGCTCAGCTGACAGAAACGGTGAAGAAGATGAAAGAAGAAAAGCTGTTATGTCAGATTTGCCGCAAGGCACACACTGCCAAAGATTGCTGGTACTACCTAGAGTTTCAAAACTCGAATGGTAGAAACGGTACAAATTTTTCAAGAGGGGGCATGAATAACAGTGAGGCGAATTATTCTGTAAATGAAAATACTAATTGGTATAATAACAATCAAAGGGGTTTTCAGGAAAATGGTGTAAGATATAACCGTGGAAGAGGTCGTAACAATTACAGACCATACAACCGTTCACGAAGACATTTAAACGGGTAAAGGGTTCTGAAATTGATGTAAATAATCCCCCCCCCCCCCCCTCATGATTTCAGGGCCCTAGATTCTTTTTTTTATAATGATGAGGGTATTAAATTAAATCCTAATGTAAATAATGATAAAATTTTGATGAGCTGCAATATAGATAACTCAGAATTACCAATAATTAAACTTAAATTTGGAAAACTCGCTTTTGATGGGCTTTTAGACAGTGGAGCGAATTTGTCACTAATACAACCACATGCAATTAATCTTCTTAAAAAACAAAATAATTTAAATTTCTTATCACACTCTGTAAAGATAAAAACCAACAACTCATCAATTCCTTTTTTTTTCTACAGTACAACTTAAATTTCGAATTCAAAACACCTGGTTCACAAATACATTTTTCATCACACATGACAATTGGCACTCCAATTATCAAATTATTTTGGGCTACGATTTCCTCAATAGAAATAAAGTTCTTTTGGATTCAGCCAATCAGCAACTCATTATGGGTCACCTTACTTTTCCTTTTGCCAATAAAAACCCTGATTCTTTGGAACCTGTAAATGATAACGACAATAGTAATATTTCAGCTGCTGATAATTTTGATAATAATTCTAATTCTGGTAATAATCCTTCCCCATCAGAGTTTAATGTTAATGATAATGTTGATAATAATCCAGTACTTTCAAATGACTTAAATTCTTCTCAAAATAATCCAGTATTTTCTAATGATTTAATTTCTTCTCAAAATAATTCTGAAATGTCAAAAAATTTTGTTAAACCAGCCAATCAAGTAACTCTAAGACCCAATCAAGGCAAAATTATTAAACTTAAACCTCTTTATAAAATTAGTAATTCCTTAAACTATTTATTTTGTCCAACATCAAATAAATTATCTTTAAAATTAAATTTCAGTCTACATCAACCTGATGCAAACAATGCCATTCTTTTATATGTCCACAACAATACTGATAAAAACATCATAATTAGAAAGAAAACTAAATTAGGATTTATAAAGCCCATTTCAGAAGACCAAATTTCAACTCATGACAATACTCAAACATATCAAGTTAATTCTTTAATTACTCAAGAAATGCTAGAACTTAGAGAAAAAGAACTTACGTCTGATAAATTTAATATTGCCCACTTACCTGATGCTGAAAAAAAAAACGTGTTCTTTTCTATTAATGGATAACTCCGCTGTATTTTCTTCGTCTTATGACACTCTTGGCTGCACGGATAAAGTAGTTCCTGAATTTAAATTGCTTCATGACTTTGCACTGCAAACAAAACCCTATCCCATTTCTAAAATAGCCAAAGATTTTGCTCGTAAAGAAATTTCTGATCTCTTAAAGGCAGGAATAATTCAAAACTCTTCCTCTAACTATTGCTTTCCAGTTCTTTTTGTACATAAAAAATCTCTTCCTACTGATGATCCAAGTAAATTAAAGTTCCGTATGGTTGATTACCGTCTTTTAAATGCAATTACTGAACCATATAAAATTTGTCTTCCTAGAATTAATGAGGTAGTTCAAAACATTTCAGGTACAAAACTGTATACGGTATTAGACTTAAAATCAGCATTTTTTCAAATTCTTCTGCAGGAAAAGGACAGGGCAAAATTAGCGTTTGCAACTGAGTATGGAAATTTTGAACCTACCAGATTAGCCTTTGGCCTCGTTAATAGTACTTCTTATTTTCACACATTAATTAACGATTGTTTGGACCCATTAAGGGGCAAAAATGTTCAATATTTTCTTGACGATATTATTGTGGCTGCTGATTCTCTAGAGGAAATGTTGTCATGGCTCCAAAAAATATTTGACAGACTTAAGGAATTTAACTTTAGACCCAGCAAAATTACAAATTTGTCAACAAGAGATAACTTACCTTGGTTTTAATTTGCATCAAAATGGTCATTCCCCATCGCCAGATAATGTAAATAAAATAAATTTCCAAGACCCACTAATGTAAAAGAAGTACAAAGTTTTCTAGGAATGATCAACTATTTCAGACATTTAATTTTCAATTTTGCTGATATTGTCCAACCAATAGTTAATTTGACAAAAAAGAATGCTAAATTTTTTTGGAATAAAGAATGTCAAGATTCCTTCCTGAAAATTCAAAATATTATCCTCAATAATCCTACAGTTAAGAACTTTGATGAAAATAAAGAGGTATGTTTGGTAACAGATGCGTCAAAAAATGCTATCTGTGGAATTTTGTTACAGCGTCATGACAATCAATTTTATCCCATAGAATTTTATTCCAAAAAACTTAACAAGGGCGAATCTAATTATCCATCCATTAAAAGAGAATTTTATGCAATTTATTCCTCCATTAAACATTTTCACGAATACTTATATGGTAGGCAATTTAAAATTTTAACTGATGCCAAAGCACTCACCTATCATATGAAATTAGAAAAACAATCTGAAATAATAATTAGATGGATAATGTATCTACAGGGCTTTAATTACAAAATTGATCATATCCCAGGTCTTGTGAACCCCGCAGATTTCCTTTCTCGTGTTGTTGACCCCCCTGACAACCCTAACTTAATTGTAAACGCATTAAATATTTTTATTCCCACTAATGACTCCCTAACGACCGAGAATATCCTAAAAGAACAACTTAAAGATGCTAAACTTAAAGATATAAGAGATAAATTAATTGCTAATAAAATGCCTAATTCTTCTTATTCTATAAATCCAGATAACAATTTAATTATGATTGCCAGGAAAAAGCGTAATAGAGTTAATAAATCTAAGAAAATATATATTCCTAAAACTTTAATTAACAGCTGTATCGCTCTGGGACATCAAGTGCATTTTGGGATAAATAAAACAGTAGATACAATTTCAAAACTTTATTTTTGGGATGGTATGGTTAAAGATATACAGAATTTTGTAAATATTTGTGAACAATGCTTACCTCACAAAAGTAAACAAACAAATACAAAACCTAGTTTTATTTCCAAATCTGATTTAGTGCCGGGAGAAATGATTGCTGTTGATGTTGTGGGAAAACTTCCTAGATCACATGATGGAAAATTTTTTATTTTAACTATAGTTGATCATTATTCACGATTTTTAGAGGCTATTCCACTTGCTAATGTGACATCTCATTCTGTTATTAAATCTCTTAATGATTATTTTTCAAGGTATGGGATACCAAAAGTTTTGTTATCTGATAACGCTAAATATTTCACCTCTAACGAAATTAAACAATTCTTAAAATCATTAAAAATTAATCATAGAAATTCATCCATCTATTACCCAAAATCTAACGGTCTTGTTGAACGAATTAATCGTTCGCTTAAAGAGTCAGTTGCCTCTCTGTCTGATCAAGTAATTGAATGGTCAGACAGACTTACATTTTTCGTTCTCCATTATAATAACTCTAAACATGCTGTAACAAATTTTACGCCAGCCAATTTATTCTTAGGTAGGGATTTAAATTTGCCAATCGATACTTTTCAACCGGCTAAAGAGGTTGAAGAACCAAGTATATATTTCAAAAAATTACAAGATCATATTTCAAAAACTAGAGAATTGGTTAAACAGAATGAGGAAAAATATTTCGCTCAGAATGAAAAGTATTTAAAAGGTCGTCCACCTCCAGTATTAAAGCTTGGTGATATTGTGTATTTAAAGAATTTAATTCATACTCCTACTTTCATGCCAAAAAATACAGGACCTTTTAAAATTACAGGAGTCTTTAGAGGTCATAATTACCTAATTGAGCATGTTAATGAACCGCTAAATTGTGCTAAATTACATATTAGCAAATTGATTCCGACTGGACAAAGAAAGTAAGGTTTTTCTGCCATTTCTAATATTGTTTCATCCTTTATGTACAATTTTAAGTTTTTATTATTCCAAATCATAGTATACTATCCTAACTTCATTTCAATTTTCATTTTTAAATTTAATTTTTAAACTCAATAGTGTGACAACTTATCCGGTTTCACTCATTTGATACTAAACGGTTCATGAGGTAGCTCCTTCTGAATTACTCAATGCATATGTGTCTAGCTAACTCGTTATGCTTTGAGAAGTATCTTTTAATATTCTTTATGACTTAATTCATTTATAGTATAATTCCTTAATTTAACTTTTATCCATAACTACCTATTTCAATATAAATCTTACTTAGTTGTCACAAGTCATATTTGACCTTTCAGTATTCTTTTATAAAGGATTCAACTTTATTTTGGCTTTTAACCTATACACTTTACTGCTGTTTGTAACTTGATGTGACATTATTTTAAATTTTTAATCTAGGATCCTAATTATTAATTTCATTTAAAAAGTATCAATCTATTAAGTTTAATTAAATATTGAGACAAAAAAAAAAAAAAAAAAGAAAGAAAGAAATTAAATTAAATTGATTTCATAAATGTTATTATTTTGATAATCTCTACAATGCGCATGCCTTCATGGTTCTAGAAGAGATTTAAATTCTATGTAAAAGATGGAGTTTCTGCTCTAAGCTTTTCTAAAAAAAATTTCAATTTTCTTTAAATTCTGGACCATTACACACAGAGGGTCAACTCGGCTTAGTTTGGGGTGTAAAATTTAGCACAAATTCTGCCCTTCCGACATTCCCTCCCTCTCTGGTATAATTTGGAGAATTTTGAAAATTTGTGTGAAATTGTGTCGATGACTTCCATGTATGGTTGTCAACAGGTTGGAATTATTCCTTTTCTTTTCGACACTTGTGCAATTCTTAAGTGATGTCTTCTCTTAAATTTCAATTGCATTATATTTACACACTTATATTGTTTTATTTTTAAATTGTATGTTTGTCTCACAATCACATCATTACTTCAGTAGTGTCCTGCTATATGTCATTGACTCTTGCTCAGTTCCATTTTACATAAAGTATAGCAATTTTAATCATGTGCAATAACTCATATTTTTTTACAATGTGCAATTTCAACTCAGTTATGTATATAGTATATCTCTATCATTCGTTTGTTTATATTGCAATAAGAATTGTAATGGTGTTCACATGGATATTTATGTTTCAATTAAGTAGTAGGATTTTATTAATTTTTCACTCACCCAGAGAAGTGTTTGTATATTCTATGTATTGTTGTGTATCTGTTTCAACATATTTAGTGTTTAGTATTCAGTATTATTTCTATATTCATTTTGTTTTGCATATGTTTAGTGTACTGTAATTGTTTGATTTTTTTATTGGATTACTTACAGAGAAGTGCATCTCTGAAGATTTTCCAATCGTTTGAGTGCGTCACTTGAACGTTTAGTTTGTTTGTGCATTCAGTTATGCATTATTGAGATCCCAGTATCTCAAACTTTTTTTTTCATAATTTTTTTTTCTATAGGCTGGAGGTAAATGTTACATTTTCAATGTTTCAGATTATTAATTTATTGTCTGCTTTATTTATCTATTTAAATTTTAAGTACAAAAACAACTTTTAAAAACGTAGTAAGTAAATAAAGAGAAAGCATTTTAAATAATTTATATTCCGTTAATAATCCTATAATTAATAATTATTCAAAGTAATAAATATTATAATATGCAATTAAATATAATTCTAATAATGTACGGATCTTTTAAAATATAAACATTACGGCATATCGTTCGTTAAAGTAACTTACAATGCTTTTCTTACAATCGCTAACTTCCGAAAATATAAATTTAAAAAGTTATTTAATATTAATTATTTTATTCCAAAACTATTTTTATTGGATGCTACTATTTATTTCTAAGCGATTGCCAAAATTTCATTAATTTTAAACTGTAATTTAGCGAGATATCCGCATTACAAAATTTAATCACTTCTGTCAGTTTTAAAAGATGCGCGATCCATTTTTTTTCCCCGACGCAGTTAGACATTTTTTATCTTTCTTCCTCGTGGAAAAGGACGTCATGACGTCCCTCTATCATCCATCTTGTTTTGGTATCAGGACGTGACATCGCCGGTACTCAGGAATGCAGGGGGAATGCAACTTCGATTACGATACAAATCGTTATCGATATTTCGATTGTGAGGAAAATCGCTATCGTGATGACTCAGAGGTGCACGTGCCGGTCGCTGATTGGCAAATTTAAGTTGAGCGTCAGTTTTAACGTTCTTTTCGGGCCATCTGTTTTAGCTCACTCTCTCTCGGGACGATGTAGCATGAGGTTGTTGTCAGGCAGCTGGGGTTTTTTTTTTTTGCCTCAGTCGTTCTGTCAGAGTTCCGTGCGCAACGAGCAAAATTTTTAGGTAAAAACTTTCGCCAGCTTCACATCTAAGAACATCGATCCATTTATTATTTTCTTTCAATATTTTACAAGAGAATTCCAGCAACATGAGTGGCGTGTTATGTTGAGTTAAGAATGTGAGGACCTGTCTGCTGTTTTCTTCATTAAGTCTGCTTGAGGAGCTGTCTGTTGCTCTCTCTATTATTCACAAGACGATGACAACTATCAGCTGCTTTCACTTCCCATGATGCGACAGAATGATAACTGTCCCCTGTGACTTCTTCATAAGTTCTTAAGTACCATAATTTCCGGTAGATAAGCTGCGGTGTATACGATTTTAAAAGTAAAATTTTGCGACTTGCGGCTTATACGAAGAGCGGCGTATATGCAGCAATTTTTTTTTTTTTTTTTGTGCAATTCTAGTCTAAATTATTACCTATAGCAATTTGAACTTATAATTCAGGAAATCATAAATTAAGAGTTTATATAATTTCCATTTGGATTAAAAGTTGTTAACAGCAATGTTGAGATAATTACCAGTAAGTAATATCTCAGTAAATTAATTTAGCAGAGTGAATTAAGCAAATGGAAACGTAAGTGCTTTATGTCCCGACCTCGGATGAAAAATTACGTTAAACTATTAAATCTATTATAACTCAAATCTTAAATGAAATTAAAAAATATTTAAACAGTTCAATGAAATTAACTTGCTGAAATGCAATAAGAAAAAGTAAAACTACTATGTAATCTAAATAACGAAAGACAAATTTAAAAGAAACAAAACATTTATTTAAATTTAGTCAAATCAGAAAAACAAGTTAACTAAAAGAATAAAATACATAGAACATACCTCAAACAGTTTTAACTTTAGAAGACACTGATTATGCATTTACATATAGAACAGATTGCACTGAGTAACGCTCCATGACACATCTTTGCAGAAGTATAAAGAAATATAAAACGTCTTTTAATTCAATGCTCCAGAGCTCGATGAATAATTTATTATCTAAACGATATACTTTGTTTTAAACTAATTCCAGTACCTCCAGTGACATCTCATAGCAATGTAAAAACGAGAAACATTCCCACCAGGAAAAAGCAGTAGATAAACAACAGTCCGTAAATACGATCTATCACAAGCTCATCCTTCAACGTCGAGGAATTCGGAGACAGCTCAGCTGACACTCCAATACACGAAACGTCTTCATTTCGAACACTAAAAAGATTCTTCAAAAATAGAGGTCATACTATGTAGCTTCACAATTCCGACGGATGACTTTAAAAAGCAAAACAAAACAAGGACTAGTTGATATCCATAGCAACTTCAAGATTGAGACATACTTTAATATTCAATGTGCGTTTCCCAGTTCTAATAAGCCTCCATGCCAATAAAAATATAAACAACAACTGCTCACATCCTGCTAAAAGGGTAAATCCCAACTGGCGAGGAAACAAGCTGGCCGAAGCATATTTATATGATTCGGACATGCGTACCAACCGCCAGCATATGCAAAACAGATTGCTTCCAGAATGATCTGAGACTTACGACGCACTCTACCGGACAACTAACGCCATCTTGTGGCGATCGGGAGTACTGCTCAACTATCATACGTGGAAAACGATCTCCGAGAACCGCGATGTTTTGAAAGACAGATGAACGGCAGAAGAAGATACAATTAAAGGTAAACTGTAACTAAGGATGAAAGCAAATCAAATGAAGGATTTTAAGGATATATAACTACGAAAAACAAGGATATGAGGTAAGTAGAATCTGTATTTATATTGTAAATAAAGGAAGGCTGTTTCAGCTAAAAATGTAAATAAGTTATAGAGCTAAAGTAGTACGGTGATAAGATACAGAGGGCTTGTTATTCCTAACAAGTGCCCCCCCTCTTATCACTCGTACCACACCAAGGGCAAATGCCTATTGAAGCACCATACACGATCATACAGACCACGTCATACAGGTAATCTTCCAGGCTTCAAAACTTAACAACCCATCAGCTCCATCTCAAACAAAACTCTAAAACAGCAAAAACTCAAATACAAACCTCAACATCCACTTAAATCACCCAGATAAGAAAAATAGCAAGCCAGGGAAAACCTACTAAAATCAAGCTCCGGAACATTAAAAATATCTTTAAAAATACAAATTACATAACACATAAAAATACTAATTACACATAACACACTTTGAGCTAAAAAAAAAAATGCTGTCTACAGCATATAATGATCCAATACAATGCATAAAAATCATTAACTTAATATGATCATCCCAGGCGTTAAAAACTTTACGATGTACTTATAAATCTTATACATTTTCAACTTCCACATCTTAAAAACTTCTGCCATCAGTCTGCACTTGTTATATAATAATTCAAAAGAAAACTTCATTGAAAAAAAAGTCCATTTTTTTCACTTCAAACCTTCATCACAATTCATCGTCATTACCATGACTCACTATCAATACAAAAACTCTAAGACACCTAAGTAAGTAAATCACTTATCTAAATTAGTATTATAAAAATTCATTTCTGAATACTGGACCTCTTAATCAAAAACATATTAACTTTTAAACTATTCAAAAATAAAGAAAATATCCTGTTTCAATTTTTAAATTCAAGAAAAACAACAACCTTTCAAAAAAAAACTTAGTTTAATTTAAAATTTAATTTAAATCTTAAAAATTCGTTATCTCACAAACAATTATCAAAAACAATTATATATAAAGATCATTAATATATTTGGGCAATCCCAGGGCAAAACAACTAGTCATAATTCTAAAATAATCCTCCAATTCCTTACATCATCTATTCCTTCAGCCCTTCATGATTTCCAACAATCAACACTCCCTCAAGGTCATTTACAAGGTATCCTCTGCAACTCAGCTTACATTAACATATTCAACATTGTACAACTTTACTTAAAGCTGTACTATCTGTTAATGTCAAATATCCTCCTCTCCAAAAATTTCACTGCAAACTAAAAGTATGTAATCACTAATCTTCAGCAATGAAAACTCCATCTGGCCATTTCTACATATCTAAGAGCTCTGACAATCGGGACAACACAGAACTAATTATACGGTCCCAATAAACTAGGACAACGAAAAATAGACATATATTGAAATGGTACACCCAAACATTCTAAGCCATTCAACATACTGAGATCCGAAGGTCAAGTGGCCATTGTCGACCCGGGGATCCCAGCATATCCTATCAGCACAGATGCCTAAGCACGCACGTATTCCAAAAATCCAAAATAATAAATCCATTGCTTCCGGCCGAAAGACTCCATACCACGTATACAACATAAGTACGTAGATATGTAAACCAGACGAAGAAACGCCGAAATATTTAACCTGTAAAAACTTCAAAAATTAATTCCATGAAAATCCAAGTATCATTTCCGGCAGAGGAGGTTCAACATCAAAACGCCACAGAAAACTTAAGATTGCATATCGACACCATATTACCATTCAGAGGAAATAAAAATCTGTTGCAAAGAAGGTAGTATCTTATGTCGAGGAACAATTCACTTTAAAAACAGCCAAGTCAGGAAACTTAACTTCTTAAAAATATTTAACCAGAGACCAGCTCCAGTCACAACTAATCCATCTCCTCTCCAATCAAGACAATTGAATATCACCTAAAAATTCACCCCAGGATTACCAAAAACAAGATTATAATTCAATTCAAATACATCTGGGAAATCTAAAAATATACCTTATAAGTCGGCAGAACGTCTATTTCAATCAGAGAACTCTCCATCTCTATAGAACTTGACACATCCATTATCAGAAGCAGGTAACCCGGGAAATACTTTTTACACCGCCCTCTGACAAAAACTGTCCCAATAAAATTCATACCACCAATTGACCAACTGATACAAAACTAACTCTTACAGATTAAATCAAACCCACAGTTTCAACAAACATATCTTTACGGTCAATATTCATTTTTGCCAATCCTAAACTTTATATCAAAAATTCTTCAAACATATTAAACTTAAACCATTAGCAAGCTTTCAAAGACTATGGCAAAAACTATCTCAAGACAACCAGTTCTGCACAACTTTACCCAGACACTAAAAATTTAACTTCTCTAAAAATTTAATTATTCTAAAAATTATTCAATCTAAAACATCTAAAAGCTCTCAAACAAACTTTAACCATTATAAATTAAACTATTGTAAACCTTAAATTCGTATATATACGGAGCCACATCCAGAATCCCCCTCTCTCAAAAACCAGCCTCCTTTCCTTATTCAAACCATGCTTTATTCAAACATCAAGATCTCAAGTGCCAAACATCACATTAGACAAACTGTACCATTAATTCAACTGTAAAAAAAAAATTTTGAAATTCAAAAGATAAATATTTTATACAACCTATAACTAACTGAAACATAAAAACCAATATTATATGTACCCACTCAACAATATCCAGCATGCCTCTCACGATCCAACTCCACATTGAGCATTAGCGGAATATCAAACACTATCTTACCCATGATTAGAGAAAAATCTAACTAAGGCAACAGGACATTTACAATCATAGTCCCCATTTCTGGCTATACTGAAGAGCAGGAAAAACCACTTTAAAAGTAACTTAAATCATGCCAAAAAAAAAAAATCCCTAACTTCACTGAATTGCCCAAATGAAGTCTCACTATATATAGGTACTGAAGATCCTCCACATTGAGTCTTAACACCGAAAATTTGCCAAAAAGATGTCGTCATACTCAATGGAAACCCTCATATAGACTATCTTAAAAACAGGCAATCCATAAAAGTCAAAGATTTATATCTTATATCTATTATATAAATTTTAAAAATATCTATACAAAATATAAAAAAAATTTGTAAATTAATCCAAGTCAAACTTTAAATTTAATATTATGCTTCTAACAAAAAAAAAAC
This sequence comes from Maratus speciosus, assembly GCA_963932465.1. Taxonomy (NCBI): domain Eukaryota; kingdom Metazoa; phylum Arthropoda; class Arachnida; order Araneae; family Salticidae; genus Maratus; species Maratus speciosus. The sequence continues at coordinate 507,261,556 of OZ010790.1, forward strand.
ATATCTTAATAGCTACAGTCCATCCACTGGTAATGGTCTAAAAACCTCTTCATAAGATTCAAGAATCCTCTTAAACATCAAATTTAAATACAAGAATATCTTTTATTAAATTACAGACACAAACTGGGATGATCAAAGACAAGAACAAGTCTGAAAAGCACATTTATAGAGTATATTTCAAAAAAATATGAAAATTCACAAATACCTCAAAGGTTGATCAAAGCATTAATGAACCGGCGGCATTAAACCACATACAGCATTTAACAAAAATGAATTATCAGTTAACTCACGTTTTCAAAGCCTGGTTTAACCAAGACTTACTAAAAACCAGTCAAATACTGTCTTAAAAAGTTTATCAACACGACCGATCCATCAAGCAATAATCCCTTTTAAAATCATATTCAATTATATTAATACAAGTCAGAAACTAAACTTTTAATGCAGGATTACAGATATTAACGACACTAAGTGACACCTCACATTTATAAACCATTAAACTCAATTTACTTTAATCAATTCAAAAATTTCGTGAAAATACACTTTTAAACCTTTGATTAATATAACTTTAAACAATCGTTGTATTTAATTGTTTTATTTAAAAAAAATGTATCAGAAATTACTTAAGAACTAAAGAAAAAAATAGACCCAATAATTTAACTTTATCTAAAATTTATAAAAACAAGCTTGCACCACAGCACTCCAGGCAGGCTCCTTAATTCTTAAACTTAAACGTGAAAAGAAAACCCCCAATGCTAAGTACAAGTTGCTCAGTAAGCTGTAAATAAAACCTTTAACTTTATAAAAAAAATCTATTACAGAAATTAATCTTTTAATATGCTTTAGCTTATAAAAATAACTTAGTTTCTTTATCATTCAATACAATCTCTAAATTGATAAAAGAACATGAGGATCACTGAGAAGTCATGCATGATATTATGTTTTTAAACTGTTCAGTTAATTACATTCAATAATTTTACAAAGAAATAGAATTTAGCTTTTAACTCTTAACATCAGGCTCTACTACTATAAAAAAGAAATATTGTACTTGCTCAAGCCCCGATACCCAATTTTTATCTAACTTTTTGGAAAGGAATCAGGCTGTCTAAAACTTTCTACTTCTTAAAACTTTAAATAGATTATCTAAAACAGTTGATCTTAAAACATTAAAAATTCCTTAAACATTTTTCAACTGATTTATCTTAAACTTAACGGTAAGACTCCAGATAAAAGCTCCACAGAAAAACATTTTAAAAAAATTTCTAAAAAATATTAATAAAACAAACGTTTTAATATCATACAACTATAATTTCATTAATTAAAAGTACAGACAAGATGCAGACTTAGCAGATCCAAATAAAAAGTCGAAAAATCACCGGGAATCACACTTTGATATTATCTTTCTCCATTTTGTAGCATAATCGGCATTATTTTATACTAAACTTCAGCAGGAAAAACCCAATTGAGCATCGTTGTCATTGTATGTCCTTATAATATGCACAGTTCAATAAACTTTATATAATGTTCAAATTAACACGTGATCAGTTCTCAGAAACTGGAAAATTCACAAATTCACACAGTGACCAGTCAATGTCCTTTTTGCAGAAAAACCTATGCAACGGGCACCAGCACTGCGACCACTGTGCTCAAAAAAATTGGAGCTATACAATCCACACTGGAAAGTACCATCGACATTAATTAACTGATGAAACACCAGCTTTAATGATGACACCATTTCGTTGACACACCTGAAAGCACTGAATATGAAGCACCGAAGATGAATCACTGAAACTTCATTATCCTTTATCTTCTTAGCCTTTTATTTCACTTCTTTATTAGAAAAATTTCTCTTCTGATGAACACTCATTGTGCCATGGAGTACCCAGCATTCTAAACTATTTTATTGCATGTCATGGAGCACTCAGTACATTACTTTCAATATTGAAGAAAATTTTTAATTATACTGACAAAAATCTATTACTTTGTCTTAATTATTCTATAATAAACCCTTTAAAATTTTAATATACCAATTCAATTTTTAAACATTACTTAACTCTTACTAATAAATTTAGAAATTACTTTAAACTTTATATAAAACTTTATTACTTTATATAAAAAAAATTATACACTTAAAATATAACATTAAAAAAATTTATTTTTATCGTCGGCCCCCCCCTCAAAAATATCAAATAACTTCCGTGAGGGCCGATGATTAAAGTTAAACGCCAGACCGATCACGGTCAAACTGGCAAAAAAAAAAAAACTTGAGGTTTGAAAACTTAAAAATATAAACTTGACAAACACTTTAAACTTTAAAAACAAAAAAAAACTTGAGGTTTGAAAACTTAAAAATATATCTAGCTATACCATCTTAAAACTTCATTAATTTATAGACTTAACTTTTAAAAATTTACTACATATAATCTGACTAACAAAAACTTTAATAAACAGAATAAATTTTTCACTTTTAACTATTTTAATTAACTTTTTAAACGGGGCAGGGACGGGCCCATAACCCACATGTTGAGATAATTACCAGTAAGTAATATCTCAGTAAATTAATTTAGCAGAGTGAATTAAGCAAATGGAAACGTAAGTGCTTTATGTCCCGACCTCGGATGAAAAATTACGTTAAACTATTAAATCTATTATAACTCAAATCTTAAATGAAATTAAAAAATATTTAAACAGTTCAATGAAATTAACTTGCTGAAATGCAATAAGAAAAAGTAAAACTACTATGTAATCTAAATAACGAAAGACAAATTTAAAAGAAACAAAACATTTATTTAAATTTAGTCAAATCAGAAAAACAAGTTAACTAAAAGAATAAAATACATAGAACATACCTCAAACAGTTTTAACTTTAGAAGACACTGATTATGCATTTACATATAGAACAGATTGCACTGAGTAACGCTCCATGACACATCTTTGCAGAAGTATAAAGAAATATAAAACGTCTTTTAATTCAATGCTCCAGAGCTCGATGAATAATTTATTATCTAAACGATATACTTTGTTTTAAACTAATTCCAGTACCTCCAGTGACATCTCATAGCAATGTAAAAACGAGAAACATTCCCACCAGGAAAAAGCAGTAGATAAACAACAGTCCGTAAATACGATCTATCACAAGCTCATCCTTCAACGTCGAGGAATTCGGAGACAGCTCAGCTGACACTCCAATACACGAAACGTCTTCATTTCGAACACTAAAAAGATTCTTCAAAAATAGAGGTCATACTATGTAGCTTCACAATTCCGACGGATGACTTTAAAAAGCAAAACAAAACAAGGACTAGTTGATATCCATAGCAACTTCAAGATTGAGACATACTTTAATATTCAATGTGCGTTTCCCAGTTCTAATAAGCCTCCATGCCAATAAAAATATAAACAACAACTGCTCACATCCTGCTAAAAGGGTAAATCCCAACTGGCGAGGAAACAAGCTGGCCGAAGCATATTTATATGATTCGGACATGCGTACCAACCGCCAGCATATGCAAAACAGATTGCTTCCAGAATGATCTGAGACTTACGACGCACTCTACCGGACAACTAACGCCATCTTGTGGCGATCGGGAGTACTGCTCAACTATCATACGTGGAAAACGATCTCCGAGAACCGCGATGTTTTGAAAGACAGATGAACGGCAGAAGAAGATACAATTAAAGGTAAACTGTAACTAAGGATGAAAGCAAATCAAATGAAGGATTTTAAGGATATATAACTACGAAAAACAAGGATATGAGGTAAGTAGAATCTGTATTTATATTGTAAATAAAGGAAGGCTGTTTCAGCTAAAAATGTAAATAAGTTATAGAGCTAAAGTAGTACGGTGATAAGATACAGAGGGCTTGTTATTCCTAACAAGTGCCCCCCCTCTTATCACTCGTACCACACCAAGGGCAAATGCCTATTGAAGCACCATACACGATCATACAGACCACGTCATACAGGTAATCTTCCAGGCTTCAAAACTTAACAACCCATCAGCTCCATCTCAAACAAAACTCTAAAACAGCAAAAACTCAAATACAAACCTCAACATCCACTTAAATCACCCAGATAAGAAAAATAGCAAGCCAGGGAAAACCTACTAAAATCAAGCTCCGGAACATTAAAAATATCTTTAAAAATACAAATTACATAACACATAAAAATACTAATTACACATAACACACTTTGAGCTAAAAAAAAAAATGCTGTCTACAGCATATAATGATCCAATACAATGCATAAAAATCATTAACTTAATATGATCATCCCAGGCGTTAAAAACTTTACGATGTACTTATAAATCTTATACATTTTCAACTTCCACATCTTAAAAACTTCTGCCATCAGTCTGCACTTGTTATATAATAATTCAAAAGAAAACTTCATTGAAAAAAAAGTCCATTTTTTTCACTTCAAACCTTCATCACAATTCATCGTCATTACCATGACTCACTATCAATACAAAAACTCTAAGACACCTAAGTAAGTAAATCACTTATCTAAATTAGTATTATAAAAATTCATTTCTGAATACTGGACCTCTTAATCAAAAACATATTAACTTTTAAACTATTCAAAAATAAAGAAAATATCCTGTTTCAATTTTTAAATTCAAGAAAAACAACAACCTTTCAAAAAAAAACTTAGTTTAATTTAAAATTTAATTTAAATCTTAAAAATTCGTTATCTCACAAACAATTATCAAAAACAATTATATATAAAGATCATTAATATATTTGGGCAATCCCAGGGCAAAACAACTAGTCATAATTCTAAAATAATCCTCCAATTCCTTACATCATCTATTCCTTCAGCCCTTCATGATTTCCAACAATCAACACTCCCTCAAGGTCATTTACAAGGTATCCTCTGCAACTCAGCTTACATTAACATATTCAACATTGTACAACTTTACTTAAAGCTGTACTATCTGTTAATGTCAAATATCCTCCTCTCCAAAAATTTCACTGCAAACTAAAAGTATGTAATCACTAATCTTCAGCAATGAAAACTCCATCTGGCCATTTCTACATATCTAAGAGCTCTGACAATCGGGACAACACAGAACTAATTATACGGTCCCAATAAACTAGGACAACGAAAAATAGACATATATTGAAATGGTACACCCAAACATTCTAAGCCATTCAACATACTGAGATCCGAAGGTCAAGTGGCCATTGTCGACCCGGGGATCCCAGCATATCCTATCAGCACAGATGCCTAAGCACGCACGTATTCCAAAAATCCAAAATAATAAATCCATTGCTTCCGGCCGAAAGACTCCATACCACGTATACAACATAAGTACGTAGATATGTAAACCAGACGAAGAAACGCCGAAATATTTAACCTGTAAAAACTTCAAAAATTAATTCCATGAAAATCCAAGTATCATTTCCGGCAGAGGAGGTTCAACATCAAAACGCCACAGAAAACTTAAGATTGCATATCGACACCATATTACCATTCAGAGGAAATAAAAATCTGTTGCAAAGAAGGTAGTATCTTATGTCGAGGAACAATTCACTTTAAAAACAGCCAAGTCAGGAAACTTAACTTCTTAAAAATATTTAACCAGAGACCAGCTCCAGTCACAACTAATCCATCTCCTCTCCAATCAAGACAATTGAATATCACCTAAAAATTCACCCCAGGATTACCAAAAACAAGATTATAATTCAATTCAAATACATCTGGGAAATCTAAAAATATACCTTATAAGTCGGCAGAACGTCTATTTCAATCAGAGAACTCTCCATCTCTATAGAACTTGACACATCCATTATCAGAAGCAGGTAACCCGGGAAATACTTTTTACACCGCCCTCTGACAAAAACTGTCCCAATAAAATTCATACCACCAATTGACCAACTGATACAAAACTAACTCTTACAGATTAAATCAAACCCACAGTTTCAACAAACATATCTTTACGGTCAATATTCATTTTTGCCAATCCTAAACTTTATATCAAAAATTCTTCAAACATATTAAACTTAAACCATTAGCAAGCTTTCAAAGACTATGGCAAAAACTATCTCAAGACAACCAGTTCTGCACAACTTTACCCAGACACTAAAAATTTAACTTCTCTAAAAATTTAATTATTCTAAAAATTATTCAATCTAAAACATCTAAAAGCTCTCAAACAAACTTTAACCATTATAAATTAAACTATTGTAAACCTTAAATTCGTATATATACGGAGCCACATCCAGAATCCCCCTCTCTCAAAAACCAGCCTCCTTTCCTTATTCAAACCATGCTTTATTCAAACATCAAGATCTCAAGTGCCAAACATCACATTAGACAAACTGTACCATTAATTCAACTGTAAAAAAAAAATTTTGAAATTCAAAAGATAAATATTTTATACAACCTATAACTAACTGAAACATAAAAACCAATATTATATGTACCCACTCAACAATATCCAGCATGCCTCTCACGATCCAACTCCACATTGAGCATTAGCGGAATATCAAACACTATCTTACCCATGATTAGAGAAAAATCTAACTAAGGCAACAGGACATTTACAATCATAGTCCCCATTTCTGGCTATACTGAAGAGCAGGAAAAACCACTTTAAAAGTAACTTAAATCATGCCAAAAAAAAAAAATCCCTAACTTCACTGAATTGCCCAAATGAAGTCTCACTATATATAGGTACTGAAGATCCTCCACATTGAGTCTTAACACCGAAAATTTGCCAAAAAGATGTCGTCATACTCAATGGAAACCCTCATATAGACTATCTTAAAAACAGGCAATCCATAAAAGTCAAAGATTTATATCTTATATCTATTATATAAATTTTAAAAATATCTATACAAAATATAAAAAAAATTTGTAAATTAATCCAAGTCAAACTTTAAATTTAATATTATGCTTCTAACAAAAAAAAAACATATCTTAATAGCTACAGTCCATCCACTGGTAATGGTCTAAAAACCTCTTCATAAGATTCAAGAATCCTCTTAAACATCAAATTTAAATACAAGAATATCTTTTATTAAATTACAGACACAAACTGGGATGATCAAAGACAAGAACAAGTCTGAAAAGCACATTTATAGAGTATATTTCAAAAAAATATGAAAATTCACAAATACCTCAAAGGTTGATCAAAGCATTAATGAACCGGCGGCATTAAACCACATACAGCATTTAACAAAAATGAATTATCAGTTAACTCACGTTTTCAAAGCCTGGTTTAACCAAGACTTACTAAAAACCAGTCAAATACTGTCTTAAAAAGTTTATCAACACGACCGATCCATCAAGCAATAATCCCTTTTAAAATCATATTCAATTATATTAATACAAGTCAGAAACTAAACTTTTAATGCAGGATTACAGATATTAACGACACTAAGTGACACCTCACATTTATAAACCATTAAACTCAATTTACTTTAATCAATTCAAAAATTTCGTGAAAATACACTTTTAAACCTTTGATTAATATAACTTTAAACAATCGTTGTATTTAATTGTTTTATTTAAAAAAAATGTATCAGAAATTACTTAAGAACTAAAGAAAAAAATAGACCCAATAATTTAACTTTATCTAAAATTTATAAAAACAAGCTTGCACCACAGCACTCCAGGCAGGCTCCTTAATTCTTAAACTTAAACGTGAAAAGAAAACCCCCAATGCTAAGTACAAGTTGCTCAGTAAGCTGTAAATAAAACCTTTAACTTTATAAAAAAAATCTATTACAGAAATTAATCTTTTAATATGCTTTAGCTTATAAAAATAACTTAGTTTCTTTATCATTCAATACAATCTCTAAATTGATAAAAGAACATGAGGATCACTGAGAAGTCATGCATGATATTATGTTTTTAAACTGTTCAGTTAATTACATTCAATAATTTTACAAAGAAATAGAATTTAGCTTTTAACTCTTAACATCAGGCTCTACTACTATAAAAAAGAAATATTGTACTTGCTCAAGCCCCGATACCCAATTTTTATCTAACTTTTTGGAAAGGAATCAGGCTGTCTAAAACTTTCTACTTCTTAAAACTTTAAATAGATTATCTAAAACAGTTGATCTTAAAACATTAAAAATTCCTTAAACATTTTTCAACTGATTTATCTTAAACTTAACGGTAAGACTCCAGATAAAAGCTCCACAGAAAAACATTTTAAAAAAATTTCTAAAAAATATTAATAAAACAAACGTTTTAATATCATACAACTATAATTTCATTAATTAAAAGTACAGACAAGATGCAGACTTAGCAGATCCAAATAAAAAGTCGAAAAATCACCGGGAATCACACTTTGATATTATCTTTCTCCATTTTGTAGCATAATCGGCATTATTTTATACTAAACTTCAGCAGGAAAAACCCAATTGAGCATCGTTGTCATTGTATGTCCTTATAATATGCACAGTTCAATAAACTTTATATAATGTTCAAATTAACACGTGATCAGTTCTCAGAAACTGGAAAATTCACAAATTCACACAGTGACCAGTCAATGTCCTTTTTGCAGAAAAACCTATGCAACGGGCACCAGCACTGCGACCACTGTGCTCAAAAAAATTGGAGCTATACAATCCACACTGGAAAGTACCATCGACATTAATTAACTGATGAAACACCAGCTTTAATGATGACACCATTTCGTTGACACACCTGAAAGCACTGAATATGAAGCACCGAAGATGAATCACTGAAACTTCATTATCCTTTATCTTCTTAGCCTTTTATTTCACTTCTTTATTAGAAAAATTTCTCTTCTGATGAACACTCATTGTGCCATGGAGTACCCAGCATTCTAAACTATTTTATTGCATGTCATGGAGCACTCAGTACATTACTTTCAATATTGAAGAAAATTTTTAATTATACTGACAAAAATCTATTACTTTATGTCTTAATTATTCTATAATAAACCCTTTAAAATTTTAATATACCAATTCAATTTTTAAACATTACTTAACTCTTACTAATAAATTTAGAAATTACTTTAAACTTTATATAAAACTTTATTACTTTATATAAAAAAAATTATACACTTAAAATATAACATTAAAAAAATTTATTTTTATCGTCGGCCCCCCCCTCAAAAATATCAAATAACTTCCGTGAGGGCCGATGATTAAAGTTAAACGCCAGACCGATCACGGTCAAACTGGCAAAAAAAAAAAAACTTGAGGTTTGAAAACTTAAAAATATAAACTTGACAAACACTTTAAACTTTAAAAACAAAAAAAAACTTGAGGTTTGAAAACTTAAAAATATATCTAGCTATACCATCTTAAAACTTCATTAATTTATAGACTTAACTTTTAAAAATTTACTACATATAATCTGACTAACAAAAACTTTAATAAACAGAATAAATTTTTCACTTTTAACTATTTTAATTAACTTTTTAAACGGGGCAGGGACGGGCCCATAACCCACATGTTGAGATAATTACCAGTAAGTAATATCTCAGTAAATTAATTTAGCAGAGTGAATTAAGCAAATGGAAACGTAAGTGCTTTATGTCCCGACCTCGGATGAAAAATTACGTTAAACTATTAAATCTATTATAACTCAAATCTTAAATGAAATTAAAAAATATTTAAACAGTTCAATGAAATTAACTTGCTGAAATGCAATAAGAAAAAGTAAAACTACTATGTAATCTAAATAACGAAAGACAAATTTAAAAGAAACAAAACATTTATTTAAATTTAGTCAAATCAGAAAAACAAGTTAACTAAAAGAATAAAATACATAGAACATACCTCAAACAGTTTTAACTTTAGAAGACACTGATTATGCATTTACATATAGAACAGATTGCACTGAGTAACGCTCCATGACACATCTTTGCAGAAGTATAAAGAAATATAAAACGTCTTTTAATTCAATGCTCCAGAGCTCGATGAATAATTTATTATCTAAACGATATACTTTGTTTTAAACTAATTCCAGTACCTCCAGTGACATCTCATAGCAATGTAAAAACGAGAAACATTCCCACCAGGAAAAAGCAGTAGATAAACAACAGTCCGTAAATACGATCTATCACAAGCTCATCCTTCAACGTCGAGGAATTCGGAGACAGCTCAGCTGACACTCCAATACACGAAACGTCTTCATTTCGAACACTAAAAAGATTCTTCAAAAATAGAGGTCATACTATGTAGCTTCACAATTCCGACGGATGACTTTAAAAAGCAAAACAAAACAAGGACTAGTTGATATCCATAGCAACTTCAAGATTGAGACATACTTTAATATTCAATGTGCGTTTCCCAGTTCTAATAAGCCTCCATGCCAATAAAAATATAAACAACAACTGCTCACATCCTGCTAAAAGGGTAAATCCCAACTGGCGAGGAAACAAGCTGGCCGAAGCATATTTATATGATTCGGACATGCGTACCAACCGCCAGCATATGCAAAACAGATTGCTTCCAGAATGATCTGAGACTTACGACGCACTCTACCGGACAACTAACGCCATCTTGTGGCGATCGGGAGTACTGCTCAACTATCATACGTGGAAAACGATCTCCGAGAACCGCGATGTTTTGAAAGACAGATGAACGGCAGAAGAAGATACAATTAAAGGTAAACTGTAACTAAGGATGAAAGCAAATCAAATGAAGGATTTTAAGGATATATAACTACGAAAAACAAGGATATGAGGTAAGTAGAATCTGTATTTATATTGTAAATAAAGGAAGGCTGTTTCAGCTAAAAATGTAAATAAGTTATAGAGCTAAAGTAGTACGGTGATAAGATACAGAGGGCTTGTTATTCCTAACAAGCATAACGGCAAATTTATTTATTTTTAACATCTGTAGCGACTAGAGAACGGCGCTGAACCAATGTACGATGTCTGCGCAGGTTCACAGCGCACCTTCTCCCTGCATCGGAGAGGCCAGAGTAGAGCTTAGCAACTTCGAAGTTCAATTCGCGAGCCACCTATCAGAGTTCACCGATGACAAATTTTTGTCCTTCATCATGTTAGCGGAGAGAAGACCCTTCTCTCGTTCATTGCGATTGGTTCTTTTCATCTGAGTTTTCAATTTACGCTTAATGAAACGAGAATGTTCTAGTCACTTCTAGAGGAAACCCACGCATTCCCCCCCCAAACACTAAAATGGGAAGTTCCAATGCTTTGATTGGTTATTAAGTAGAGAAAAGTTTGCATTTGATAGTTTTGTCTCCTGCGTGCTAGTGCTACATACATAATTTTCCTTTGTTTTTTTATAAAGTTTGAATTTTTTTCCCAGATCAAAGTACTAAAAGAATGTCTGCAAAGAGTAAAAGCTATACTTTCACTTTTAAATTGATGGTATGTGAAAGAGCAGAAGCTATAGGGAACAGAGCAGCTGCTCGTGAAAACGACATAGACGAACGCTGCGTTCGTAGATGGAGAAAGGAAAAAGATGTGTTAGAAAAAATGCCAAGGCAAAAAAGGGCTCGTCGTGGCCTGTATTAGAAGCGAATTTAGAAAAGTGGATAAAGGAGCAAAGAGAGAAAAACTTACTGGTGTCAACCGTGCGCATTCAAATGCAAGCAAAGATGACTGCTGAACAAATGGGGATTACTAATTTTAAAGGCGGACCTCATTGGTGCTATAGGTTTATGAGGAGGAAAAAATTATCGGTACGAGTGAAAACAACTGTTGGACAAGCTTTGCCAGCGGACTGGCAAGAAAAGAAAGTCTTTTTTGCAATACGTCCATAAGATAATTGTAGAAGAAAAATTTTCTAAAGAATCTATAATAAACATGGATGAGGTCCCGCTTACTTTTGATTGCCCCCCCAACAGAACTATATCCTTGAAAGGAGAAAAGACAGTTTCTCTTGTAACAACCGGAAACAAGAAGACTTCGTTCACGTGCGTATTAGCTTGCGCTGCGAACGGTGATAAACTCAAGCCCTTATTAATCTTTAAGAGAAAAACTTTGCCGAAGGGAAATTTCCCGACCGATGTTGTGATTCGGGCGAATGAAAAGGGATGGATGCCCCAGGAAATATTTTTAGACTGGCTGGACGAAGTGTGGAGAAAGAGAAAAGGAGCATTTTTTAAACCACGCGGACTGTTAATTTTCGACTCAATGCGCGCTCATCTAACTGATCCAGTAAAACATGCATGCAAAAAAGCTTCGGCAAATATTGCTGTCATTCCAGGAGGACTTACTAAAATTTTGCAACCACTGGACATTACAATAAATTGTGCATTTAAATGCGAAATGCGTAAATGTTGGGAGGAATGGATGCGGAATGGAACGCATTCTTTTACTAAAAGCGGCCATATGAGGAAAGCAACATACGAGGAAGTGGCAGAATGGGTTTCAAATTCTTGGAAAAAAGTTAAATCTACAATTATTGTTTCTGGATTTACAGAGGCTAATATTGTCACATCTGACAGCGAAGTGTTTCCAGAATCGCAGCCTCTAGATAGTGATGACGAAGATAGTGGCGTCGATGATCCCATTATTTCAGATGATGAAATTTTAAAACTTTTTAATTCAGAAAGTGAACTATCGGACTTTGATGGATTTAATTAATTTTTTATCTATAATGTGGTGTATTTTGAATATTAAATATGTGTTATATTTCAAATAATGGTAATATTAAATGTGTTTAGTTTCATGGTGAAACTCCTATTAAAAATAATGAAAATTTCTTTCAAGACATTTCAGGTAAGATTTTTATTCTATATCTTTTTATACTATTATTTCAAGATTAATATTTTGATGCCCAAATGAAAAAAAGGCAGTGTTTCTGCCGATTGTATTTTTATTTTATTTTTTATCAGTGTGGCGTATACGGTGGTGCGGCGTTTCTGCCGACTCGATTTTTCACCCGTGCGGCTTATCTACCGGAAATTACGGTACTTCTTCTCTACCTCATAAATAATCTACAGTGTTCCTCAACTGCAGGAAGGTAACCATCCCTTTATTAAATTCTCTTCATCTCTGTGCGAACTCTGAAAGCAACTGAGTACAACAACTTATCCAGAATCCTTCTCGACCAAAAACTTTTCGGAATACTGAACTTTTAAACAGAACTGTGGTCATTAATTAAAATTCGGACAGTATAACTCAAGTTTGTTTAAATGAACAATCGTAACATCCTTCCACATTACCGTCAGCTAGTCAATGGAAATAAACACCTATTTTAACATAATCTAAAAGTATATCCTAATCACTCTGTTATTTCCTGGCCAGGAAAATATTTTACTTCATCATTAGTATTTATATATTAATTCAGTACATATAAAATAATATTTCAATAAAATATGTGTCAACTGTACCTTCAATCTCCGGGTGAGTTATTTTACACTTTCTTATTTTTCAGCTTCCGTTATTGAATATTTCAAAGGCAACATTTTCTAAATTAATTATTTTTAATATTTAACTTCAATTCTTAATATTTTCATTGGTTGCCAATTAATTTTAATTTTCAGACATCCACTACGGCGATCACGGCCACTAAATATAGCATTTGGTGCCGTTTGACCATTTTTTAGGTGTTTGAACCTGGTCAATGTCTGAAAATCTTAACTTTAAATGTTTAAATTTTAGAAATTCTAAATTAATTATAATGTGCAATATTATATTTCAAAGATCGTTTAATGATTTTTTTTAACGGTTAAATTTATTTTAACTTCATTAATATTTTCTGTTATTTCTGATAAATTTTAACTTGATTCAAATGATTAATTATAAAAAGAAATTGCTAAGATAAGAAATTTTTTTTTCTTTCATCCATGTGTGCACCAAAAAAAAAATATTTTGATATAAAGTGGATTTTATATATATATTCTTATATTTTGTTTCATTTCTTATATTTTATACAATAGATTTTGAAAAAGATTTTATTATTATTTACCTATATTTGTGTTTATTGATAATTTTTTTAATTTAATTTATACAGATATAATTTTCTCAGTCTTTTGAAAAAAGAAATAATACTTTTTAGTTGTGTTTTCATATTTTGCTTATTAAAATTTTTATTTTATTTTTGCTAAATCATGGCAAACAATCGCACACTTTTTCGGTCGATGATTTCGGCGATTCCGTCTTTTCATGGCCACCCTAATGAAAATGTTAACATCTTTTTACAAAATTTAGAAGATGTGTGCAACATTCAAAATATCAAAGACGAAAACCGCATTACTCTGTTGAGACTCCTGTGTAGGTAAAAGGCTTCAGAATTTTTGTCAACTGACAAACGTGTAAGCGAAGAAAAAAGTTTTGGAAATGTAGCAAATTTGATGAAATTAAAATTTGAATACAAACAAAATTTCCAGGAAGCGTCGTATCAGTATGGGCGCATAACTCAACAGCCGAAACAGTCTGTGATTGATTTAGCGGAGGAAGTCAGGGCTACGGTTAACAATATGGCTCCAGGTTCTGAGGATAATGCAGCGTTAGACTCATTTAAGGCTAATTTAATGTCTTCCAAACTTTTAGAGGCTTTACGAACTGACATTAAAGTTGAAGTTCTTAAATTCGGGAAAAAAATTTTTTATGAAATTGTGGCTAAGGCCGTAGATATTGAAAAAGTGCTGGAGCATAATACTTTTGATCTTAACACTTTACAAGTTGCACCATCCACCAGTAATCCAGACATTTTGCTAGAAAAACTTTTGAAATGCCAGGAAGATCAGAATAAACAAATTGCTCAGCTGACAGAAACGGTGAAGAAGATGAAAGAAGAAAAGCTGTTATGTCAGATTTGCCGCAAGGCACACACTGCCAAAGATTGCTGGTACTACCTAGAGTTTCAAAACTCGAATGGTAGAAACGGTACAAATTTTTCAAGAGGGGGCATGAATAACAGTGAGGCGAATTATTCTGTAAATGAAAATACCAATTGGTATAATAACAATCAAAGGGGTTTTCAGGAAAATGGTGTAAGATATAACCGTGGAAGAGGTCGTAACAATTACAGACCATACAACCGTTCACGAAGACATTTAAACGGGTAAAGGGTTCTGAAATTGATGTAAATAATCCACCCCCCCCCCCCTCATGATTTCAGGGCCCTAGATTCTTTTTTTTATAATGATGAGGGTATTAAATTAAATCCTAATGTAAATAATGATAAAATTTTGATGAGCTGCAATATAGATAACTCAGAATTACCAATAATTAAACTTAAATTTGGAAAACTCGCTTTTGATGGGCTTTTAGACAGTGGAGCGAATTTGTCACTAATACAACCACATGCAATTAATCTTCTTAAAAAACAAAATAATTTAAATTTCTTATCACACTCTGTAAAGATAAAAACCAACAACTCATCAATTCCTTTTTTTTTCTACAGTACAACTTAAATTTCGAATTCAAAACACCTGGTTCACAAATACATTTTTCATCACACATGACAATTGGCACTCCAATTATCAAATTATTTTGGGCTACGATTTCCTCAATAGAAATAAAGTTCTTTTGGATTCAGCCAATCAGCAACTCATTATGGGTCACCTTACTTTTCCTTTTGCCAATAAAAACCCTGATTCTTTGGAACCTGTAAATGATAACGACAATAGTAATATTTCAGCTGCTGATAATTTTGATAATAATTCTAATTCTGGTAATAATCCTTCCCCATCAGAGTTTAATGTTAATGATAATGTTGATAATAATCCAGTACTTTCAAATGACTTAAATTCTTCTCAAAATAATCCAGTATTTTCTAATGATTTAATTTCTTCTCAAAATAATTCTGAAATGTCAAAAAATTTTGTTAAACCAGCCAATCAAGTAACTCTAAGACCCAATCAAGGCAAAATTATTAAACTTAAACCTCTTTATAAAATTAGTAATTCCTTAAACTATTTATTTTGTCCAACATCAAATAAATTATCTTTAAAATTAAATTTCAGTCTACATCAACCTGATGCAAACAATGCCATTCTTTTATATGTCCACAACAATACTGATAAAAACATCATAATTAGAAAGAAAACTAAATTAGGATTTATAAAGCCCATTTCAGAAGACCAAATTTCAACTCATGACAATACTCAAACATATCAAGTTAATTCTTTAATTACTCAAGAAATGCTAGAACTTAGAGAAAAAGAACTTACGTCTGATAAATTTAATATTGCCCACTTACCTGATGCTGAAAAAAAAAACGTGTTCTTTTCTATTAATGGATAACTCCGCTGTATTTTCTTCGTCTTATGACACTCTTGGCTGCACGGATAAAGTAGTTCCTGAATTTAAATTGCTTCATGACTTTGCACTGCAAACAAAACCCTATCCCATTTCTAAAATAGCCAAAGATTTTGCTCGTAAAGAAATTTCTGATCTCTTAAAGGCAGGAATAATTCAAAACTCTTCCTCTAACTATTGCTTTCCAGTTCTTTTTGTACATAAAAAATCTCTTCCTACTGATGATCCAAGTAAATTAAAGTTCCGTATGGTTGATTACCGTCTTTTAAATGCAATTACTGAACCATATAAAATTTGTCTTCCTAGAATTAATGAGGTAGTTCAAAACATTTCAGGTACAAAACTGTATACGGTATTAGACTTAAAATCAGCATTTTTTCAAATTCTTCTGCAGGAAAAGGACAGGGCAAAATTAGCGTTTGCAACTGAGTATGGAAATTTTGAACCTACCAGATTAGCCTTTGGCCTCGTTAATAGTACTTCTTATTTTCACACATTAATTAACGATTGTTTGGACCCATTAAGGGGCAAAAATGTTCAATATTTTCTTGACGATATTATTGTGGCTGCTGATTCTCTAGAGGAAATGTTGTCATGGCTCCAAAAAATATTTGACAGACTTAAGGAATTTAACTTTAGACCCAGCAAAATTACAAATTTGTCAACAAGAGATAACTTACCTTGGTTTTAATTTGCATCAAAATGGTCATTCCCCATCGCCAGATAATGTAAATAAAATAAATTTCCAAGACCCACTAATGTAAAAGAAGTACAAAGTTTTCTAGGAATGATCAACTATTTCAGACATTTAATTTTCAATTTTGCTGATATTGTCCAACCAATAGTTAATTTGACAAAAAAGAATGCTAAATTTTTTTGGAATAAAGAATGTCAAGATTCCTTCCTGAAAATTCAAAATATTATCCTCAATAATCCTACAGTTAAGAACTTTGATGAAAATAAAGAGGTATGTTTGGTAACAGATGCGTCAAAAAATGCTATCTGTGGAATTTTGTTACAGCGTCATGACAATCAATTTTATCCCATAGAATTTTATTCCAAAAAACTTAACAAGGGCGAATCTAATTATCCATCCATTAAAAGAGAATTTTATGCAATTTATTCCTCCATTAAACATTTTCACGAATACTTATATGGTAGGCAATTTAAAATTTTAACTGATGCCAAAGCACTCACCTATCATATGAAATTAGAAAAACAATCTGAAATAATAATTAGATGGATAATGTATCTACAGGGCTTTAATTACAAAATTGATCATATCCCAGGTCTTGTGAACCCCGCAGATTTCCTTTCTCGTGTTGTTGACCCCCCTGACAACCCTAACTTAATTGTAAACGCATTAAATATTTTTATTCCCACTAATGACTCCCTAACGACCGAGAATATCCTAAAAGAACAACTTAAAGATGCTAAACTTAAAGATATAAGAGATAAATTAATTGCTAATAAAATGCCTAATTCTTCTTATTCTATAAATCCAGATAACAATTTAATTATGATTGCCAGGAAAAAGCGTAATAGAGTTAATAAATCTAAGAAAATATATATTCCTAAAACTTTAATTAACAGCTGTATCGCTCTGGGACATCAAGTGCATTTTGGGATAAATAAAACAGTAGATACAATTTCAAAACTTTATTTTTGGGATGGTATGGTTAAAGATATACAGAATTTTGTAAATATTTGTGAACAATGCTTACCTCACAAAAGTAAACAAACAAATACAAAACCTAGTTTTATTTCCAAATCTGATTTAGTGCCGGGAGAAATGATTGCTGTTGATGTTGTGGGAAAACTTCCTAGATCACATGATGGAAAATTTTTTATTTTAACTATAGTTGATCATTATTCACGATTTTTAGAGGCTATTCCACTTGCTAATGTGACATCTCATTCTGTTATTAAATCTCTTAATGATTATTTTTCAAGGTATGGGATACCAAAAGTTTTGTTATCTGATAACGCTAAATATTTCACCTCTAACGAAATTAAACAATTCTTAAAATCATTAAAAATTAATCATAGAAATTCATCCATCTATTACCCAAAATCTAACGGTCTTGTTGAACGAATTAATCGTTCGCTTAAAGAGTCAGTTGCCTCTCTGTCTGATCAAGTAATTGAATGGTCAGACAGACTTACATTTTTCGTTCTCCATTATAATAACTCTAAACATGCTGTAACAAATTTTACGCCAGCCAATTTATTCTTAGGTAGGGATTTAAATTTGCCAATCGATACTTTTCAACCGGCTAAAGAGGTTGAAGAACCAAGTATATATTTCAAAAAATTACAAGATCATATTTCAAAAACTAGAGAATTGGTTAAACAGAATGAGGAAAAATATTTCGCTCAGAATGAAAAGTATTTAAAAGGTCGTCCACCTCCAGTATTAAAGCTTGGTGATATTGTGTATTTAAAGAATTTAATTCATACTCCTACTTTCATGCCAAAAAATACAGGACCTTTTAAAATTACAGGAGTCTTTAGAGGTCATAATTACCTAATTGAGCATGTTAATGAACCGCTAAATTGTGCTAAATTACATATTAGCAAATTGATTCCGACTGGACAAAGAAAGTAAGGTTTTTCTGCCATTTCTAATATTGTTTCATCCTTTATGTACAATTTTAAGTTTTTATTATTCCAAATCATAGTATACTATCCTAACTTCATTTCAATTTTCATTTTTAAATTTAATTTTTAAACTCAATAGTGTGACAACTTATCCGGTTTCACTCATTTGATACTAAACGGTTCATGAGGTAGCTCCTTCTGAATTACTCAATGCATATGTGTCTAGCTAACTCGTTATGCTTTGAGAAGTATCTTTTAATATTCTTTATGACTTAATTCATTTATAGTATAATTCCTTAATTTAACTTTTATCCATAACTACCTATTTCAATATAAATCTTACTTAGTTGTCACAAGTCATATTTGACCTTTCAGTATTCTTTTATAAAGGATTCAACTTTATTTTGGCTTTTAACCTATACACTTTACTGCTGTTTGTAACTTGATGTGACATTATTTTAAATTTTTAATCTAGGATCCTAATTATTAATTTCATTTAAAAAGTATCAATCTATTAAGTTTAATTAAATATTGAGACAAAAAAAAAAAAAAAAAAAGAAAGAAAGAAATTAAATTAAATTGATTTCATAAATGTTATTATTTTGATAATCTCTACAATGCGCATGCCTTCATGGTTCTAGAAGAGATTTAAATTCTATGTAAAAGATGGAGTTTCTGCTCTAAGCTTTTCTAAAAAAAATTTCAATTTTCTTTAAATTCTGGACCATTACACACAGAGGGTCAACTCGGCTTAGTTTGGGGTGTAAAATTTAGCACAAATTCTGCCCTTCCGACATTCCCTCCCTCTCTGGTATAATTTGGAGAATTTTGAAAATTTGTGTGAAATTGTGTCGATGACTTCCATGTATGGTTGTCAACAGGTTGGAATTATTCCTTTTCTTTTCGACACTTGTGCAATTCTTAAGTGATGTCTTCTCTTAAATTTCAATTGCATTATATTTACACACTTATATTGTTTTATTTTTAAATTGTATGTTTGTCTCACAATCACATCATTACTTCAGTAGTGTCCTGCTATATGTCATTGACTCTTGCTCAGTTCCATTTTACATAAAGTATAGCAATTTTAATCATGTGCAATAACTCATATTTTTTTACAATGTGCAATTTCAACTCAGTTATGTATATAGTATATCTCTATCATTCGTTTGTTTATATTGCAATAAGAATTGTAATGGTGTTCACATGGATATTTATGTTTCAATTAAGTAGTAGGATTTTATTAATTTTTCACTCACCCAGAGAAGTGTTTGTATATTCTATGTATTGTTGTGTATCTGTTTCAACATATTTAGTGTTTAGTATTCAGTATTATTTCTATATTCATTTTGTTTTGCATATGTTTAGTGTACTGTAATTGTTTGATTTTTTTATTGGATTACTTACAGAGAAGTGCATCTCTGAAGATTTTCCAATCGTTTGAGTGCGTCACTTGAACGTTTAGTTTGTTTGTGCATTCAGTTATGCATTATTGAGATCCCAGTATCTCAAACTTTTTTTTTCATAATTTTTTTTTCTATAGGCTGGAGGTAAATGTTACATTTTCAATGTTTCAGATTATTAATTTATTGTCTGCTTTATTTATCTATTTAAATTTTAAGTACAAAAACAACTTTTAAAAACGTAGTAAGTAAATAAAGAGAAAGCATTTTAAATAATTTATATTCCGTTAATAATCCTATAATTAATAATTATTCAAAGTAATAAATATTATAATATGCAATTAAATATAATTCTAATAATGTACGGATCTTTTAAAATATAAACATTACGGCATATCGTTCGTTAAAGTAACTTACAATGCTTTTCTTACAATCGCTAACTTCCGAAAATATAAATTTAAAAAGTTATTTAATATTAATTATTTTATTCCAAAACTATTTTTATTGGATGCTACTATTTATTTCTAAGCGATTGCCAAAATTTCATTAATTTTAAACTGTAATTTAGCGAGATATCCGCATTACAAAATTTAATCACTTCTGTCAGTTTTAAAAGATGCGCGATCCATTTTTTTTCCCCGACGCAGTTAGACATTTTTTATCTTTCTTCCTCGTGGAAAAGGACGTCATGACGTCCCTCTATCATCCATCTTGTTTTGGTATCAGGACGTGACATCGCCGGTACTCAGGAATGCAGGGGGAATGCAACTTCGATTACGATACAAATCGTTATCGATATTTCGATTGTGAGGAAAATCGCTATCGTGATGACTCAGAGGTGCACGTGCCGGTCGCTGATTGGCAAATTTAAGTTGAGCGTCAGTTTTAACGTTCTTTTCGGGCCATCTGTTTTAGCTCACTCTCTCTCGGGACGATGTAGCATGAGGTTGTTGTCAGGCAGCTGGGGTTTTTTTTTTTTGCCTCAGTCGTTCTGTCAGAGTTCCGTGCGCAACGAGCAAAATTTTTAGGTAAAAACTTTCGCCAGCTTCACATCTAAGAACATCGATCCATTTATTATTTTCTTTCAATATTTTACAAGAGAATTCCAGCAACATGAGTGGCGTGTTATGTTGAGTTAAGAATGTGAGGACCTGTCTGCTGTTTTCTTCATTAAGTCTGCTTGAGGAGCTGTCTGTTGCTCTCTCTATTATTCACAAGACGATGACAACTATCAGCTGCTTTCACTTCCCATGATGCGACAGAATGATAACTGTCCCCTGTGACTTCTTCATAAGTTCTTAAGTACCATAATTTCCGGTAGATAAGCTGCGGTGTATACGATTTTAAAAGTAAAATTTTGCGACTTGCGGCTTATACGAAGAGCGGCGTATATGCAGCAATTTTTTTTTTTTTTTTTGTGCAATTCTAGTCTAAATTATTACCTATAGCAATTTGAACTTATAATTCAGGAAATCATAAATTAAGAGTTTATATAATTTCCATTTGGATTAAAAGTTGTTAACAGCATAACGGCAAATTTATTTATTTTTAACATCTGTAGTGACTAGAGAACGGCGCTGAACCAATGTACGATGTCTGCGCAGGTTCACAGCGCACCTTCTCCCTGCATCGGAGAGGCCAGAGTAGAGCTTAGCAACTTCGAAGTTCAATTCGCGAGCCACCTATCAGAGTTCACCGATGACAAATTTTTGTCCTTCATCATGTTAGCGGAGAGAAGACCCTTCTCTCGTTCATTGCGATTGGTTCTTTTCATCTGAGTTTTCAATTTACGCTTAATGAAACGAGAATGTTCTAGTCACTTCTAGAGGAAACCCACGCATTCCCCCCCCAAACACTAAAATGGGAAGTTCCAATGCTTTGATTGGTTATTAAGTAGAGAAAAGTTTGCATTTGATAGTTTTGTCTCCTGCGTGCTAGTGCTACATACATAATTTTCCTTTGTTTTTTTATAAAGTTTGAATTTTTTTCCCAGATCAAAGTACTAAAAGAATGTCTGCAAAGAGTAAAAGCTATACTTTCACTTTTAAATTGATGGTATGTGAAAGAGCAGAAGCTATAGGGAACAGAGCAGCTGCTCGTGAAAACGACATAGACGAACGCTGCGTTCGTAGATGGAGAAAGGAAAAAGATGTGTTAGAAAAAATGCCAAGGCAAAAAAGGGCTCGTCGTGGCCTGTATTAGAAGCGAATTTAGAAAAGTGGATAAAGGAGCAAAGAGAGAAAAACTTACTGGTGTCAACCGTGCGCATTCAAATGCAAGCAAAGATGACTGCTGAACAAATGGGGATTACTAATTTTAAAGGCGGACCTCATTGGTGCTATAGGTTTATGAGGAGGAAAAAATTATCGGTACGAGTGAAAACAACTGTTGGACAAGCTTTGCCAGCGGACTGGCAAGAAAAGAAAGTCTTTTTTGCAATACGTCCATAAGATAATTGTAGAAGAAAAATTTTCTAAAGAATCTATAATAAACATGGATGAGGTCCCGCTTACTTTTGATTGCCCCCCCAACAGAACTATATCCTTGAAAGGAGAAAAGACAGTTTCTCTTGTAACAACCGGAAACAAGAAGACTTCGTTCACGTGCGTATTAGCTTGCGCTGCGAACGGTGATAAACTCAAGCCCTTATTAATCTTTAAGAGAAAAACTTTGCCGAAGGGAAATTTCCCGACCGATGTTGTGATTCGGGCGAATGAAAAGGGATGGATGTCCCAGGAAATATTTTTAGACTGGCTGGACGAAGTGTGGAGAAAGAGAAAAGGAGCATTTTTTAAACCACGCGGACTGTTAATTTTCGACTCAATGCGCGCTCATCTAACTGATCCAGTAAAACATGCATGCAAAAAAGCTTCGGCAAATATTGCTGTCATTCCAGGAGGACTTACTAAAATTTTGCAACCACTGGACATTACAATAAATTGTGCATTTAAATGCAAAATGCGTAAATGTTGGGAGGAATGGATGCGGAATGGAACGCATTCTTTTACTAAAAGCGGCCATATGAGGAAAGCAACATACGAGGAAGTGGCAGAATGGGTTTCAAATTCTTGGAAAAAAGTTAAATCTACAATTATTGTTTCTGGATTTACAGAGGCTAATATTGTCACATCTGACAGCGAAGTGTTTCCAGAATCGCAGCCTCTAGATAGTGATGACGAAGATAGTGGCGTCGATGATCCCATTATTTCAGATGATGAAATTTTAAAACTTTTTAATTCAGAAAGTGAACTATCGGACTTTGATGGATTTAATTAATTTTTTATCTATAATGTGGTGTATTTTGAATATTAAATATGTGTTATATTTCAAATAATGGTAATATTAAATGTGTTTAGTTTCATGGTGAAACTCCTATTAAAAATAATGAAAATTTCTTTCAAGACATTTCAGGTAAGATTTTTATTCTATATCTTTTTATACTATTATTTCAAGATTAATATTTTGATGCCCAAATGAAAAAAAGGCAGTGTTTCTGCCGATTGTATTTTTATTTTATTTTTTATCAGTGTGGCGTATACGGTGGTGCGGCGTTTCTGCCGACTCGATTTTTCACCCGTGCGGCTTATCTACCGGAAATTACGGTACTTCTTCTCTACCTCATAAATAATCTACAGTGTTCCTCAACTGCAGGAAGGTAACCATCCCTTTATTAAATTCTCTTCATCTCTGTGCGAACTCTGAAAGCAACTGAGTACAACAACTTATCCAGAATCCTTCTCGACCAAAAACTTTTCGGAATACTGAACTTTTAAACAGAACTGTGGTCATTAATTAAAATTCGGACAGTATAACTCAAGTTTGTTTAAATGAACAATCGTAACATCCTTCCACATTACCGTCAGCTAGTCAATGGAAATAAACACCTATTTTAACATAATCTAAAAGTATATCCTAATCACTCTGTTATTTCCTGGCCAGGAAAATATTTTACTTCATCATTAGTATTTATATATTAATTCAGTACATATAAAATAATATTTCAATAAAATATGTGTCAACAAAAATGTGTCAACTTCAATCTCCGGGTGAGTTATTTTACACTTTCTTATTTTTCAGCTTCCGTTATTGAATGTTTCAAAGGCAACATTTTCTAAATTAATTATTTTTAATATTTAACTTCAATTCTTAATATTTTCATTGGTTGCCAATTAATTTTAATTTTCAGACATCCACTACGGCGATCACGGCCACTAAATATAGCAGAATCGTATCGAATCTTGGTAATTCAAAAACAAATGTCGATTGAGAGTACATCAATTTCCAAGGCACTTCATTTTCTATAAGAATGAAAGTAAACATCCATTTCTGCTCCACCTTGAATGAATTTCTTAACTCAGTAAATCGTTTTGATGCATCTGGAGATATTTAGTGAACAAATATTAAAAGGCAGACGATATCACTATCTCCATCAATGGTTTATAACATGATTATTAAAATTTAGCAGAAGATAATTAAAGAAATTATTATTGATCTAACGGACAAAAATGTAAAGTTTACGGGGCGACTCCATGCCCTTCTTGGCATGTTGCCGTCCGAAACTCAAGAGAGACAGATGATGCTATCCACGAACTCGTGTTCGGCGCCAAAGATGCTGTTTGGTTGATTTTAAAATTGATGCCACACAGAGTAATAGAAGTGTTTGAATAAAATAACGTTAAGTGTAAAATTTGAATTTTAGATCTGAAAATTATTATAAAAATATTTTATTACGGTAGAAAATATTAATTTTAACATTTATTATTTTATTATTGATAATTTTTGACGATCTTTTATGTCGATTAAATTAAATTGTTTTTAAGTGAAATTTAACTGAAAAATGAACTTAACGAAAATTAATGAATATTTAAAGGTAGAATTTAAATTTTGAAAATAAAGAAGTTTTTTGATTTAATTTAAATATTTTAAAATAGTTTTTTAAATTAATTTTAATTGGAAAGGATGTTATTACATAACACTACCCATCAGATTCAGAATATAAGCAATTATTCTAGTTTTATATCAAATGGAAAAATATTGGTAGGTGTGGTCAACAATTGGACAGTTCACCTTAATCATTTATACAATTTAACTTACGTTTCTAATAAATGATATTTCTTAGGGTGAAAATGTGAAATTATTTTTTAGACATCACTATAAACCTATTCTGACTAGACAGTAATTTAATCTAAATCCATTACAGTCAGTTATGTTTCATATTAAAGAGAAAATGAGAAAAAAAGAAAGAAAAACCATATTTTCATGATCAGAGCAATGGTGGTGCGTTCATGACCATGATAAAGTGGCCCATTCAGTTTTTGTTTCTAGTTGCGGTCAAAGTATTCATTTCCGAAAGTTAAAAAAAAAAATTGGTCATTAGTATGAAAATTCAGACATTAAAAAATGCTCATGGGGAAAAAAAAAAAAAAAATCTGAGCTACAAAACAAACTTCTTAACATGAAATCCTTATATGTATTAACGATGAGTGAATTGTGTTTCAGTAAATATTTATACAGGAATTCCCATCCTTAGAAACAGGGGCGCCATTTCAAGAATTTCTGGAGGGGGGGGGTGGGGGGGGGGGGAGGTGGTTCTTTGAGGGGCAATGTTTGAAATAGTGTGCAAAATCGCGCAATTTGTACACAGAAAAAGAAAGTCCTGCATAATGAAAAATGCTGTGCAGTATTTCCCCCTGCAAATTCTTCCACAGACCTATCATTCTTTTGTGAATATATTTTGAAGTATATATTTATGTATATTTTATAGATATTTCTTGGAAGTCCACAAATTTTTTTTCTTATATAAAATTTCCCCAAATTAATTCGTGGATTGATTGCGGAAAAAAAATTGAGAATTTCTTCAGATGATCGTGTAAAAATATCGGGTATTTTGTCAAAGATCTCGGAAACAAATAGTGATTATCTTCAATTGGTCGCTGAATGAAATCGCTAATTTCGTTAAGAGTTTAGAAATTGCGAATTTTGTCAAAAGATTGCGCAAAAAATCATGAAATTCAATAAACTATCTAGAGTAAACTATTGCAAATTTCGTCAAAGGGTTGTGGAAAGGAGTATTGAATTTTGTTAATTGTTTGCAAAACGATATAAAAAATTTTGCCGATCGGTTGTGATAAACTATCGCGAATTTCAACAAATGACCGTGTAAATAAAATAAATTTCGTCAATTGGTTGCAGAAGAAAATAAATTTTGGCAATTTGTCGCAGAAAAAACAAACTTCATCAAAAAATCGTGAATTTTGTCAAAATATCGCAGAAAGAAAATGCGAATTTCGTCAAAAGATTAGTAAGAAAATGCAAATTTCATCAAAAGATAAGTAAAAAAACGCAAATTTCACTGAAAGATCGCAGAAAGAAAACGTTAATTTTGTCAAAGGATCGTGGTAAAAAACGCAAAATTCGTTAAAGGATCATGGTAAAAAATGCGAATTTCATCAAAAGTTTGTGGTAAAAAGTGTGGATTTTAACAAAGAATCGTGATAGAAAAATGTAAATTACGATTGTGGGGGAAAATTGTGAATATCCTGAAATGATCGCAGGAAAAAAAATCGCGGATTTTGTCAAAATTTACTGCATTGGGCTAAAAAATTGGAACCAGGCTCCTTTTACAAATGTAAAAAAAAAGAAAAATGCTTTGAAATGAGAAGAAACTCTTAAAAGTGTATAAAAATTTTCAGACAAAAAAATTTAGTATATCGAGTTAAAAAACTTAAACTTTATTTCTTTTACGAATGTCAAAAGATGGATGCGAAACACGAAAAATCAGCCAACCAATCTTCAGATTAATTTTAATTTTGTTTGCTACAATTTTTCCTTTTCAAAGATTGGCAAGTCTGTATTTATATCCTTGGTTGTAAATCTCAATATGTTGACAGACGATTTTCGCTTTTTGTCTCTGTGGAATAAATTCAGTAATGAAGTTTCAATGTGTGAAAATATGTTTTTAGTTTTCAGAAAATTTACTTTCCTTTTCTGTTTTAAAGAGAAAATAGCCTCAAAAAATATATTAATCTGTTTTTTTTCTGCAAAAAAAATCTTCTGATAATCATTGTCAAAAATGTGAAATAAAAGGCAGGTGTCGCTGCTAATTCGATAACCCCCACTTGTGAAGTGAAATGAAGAGAACACTTCAGTGTTTGTTGTATGATTGAACCACCGAACCGATGTAATGATATTGTGTAATAATGTTCGCTTCGAGAAGAAGCTATGAAGGAGAGATCCTAATAATATCTTGGAATATGCTCATGAAGATTGCGAATAAATATTTGTTAAGTTTTTAAGAAGTCACAATATCATTTTAGAAGTAACACATCTTACGTAAAAATATCTACACCCGGTATAAATTTGGAACGAAGCCAAGTGGGTTTCTAAATGGTGCAACCGGCTGGAAAGGAAGTAAGGTCATTTAATTATTTTGATTGAAAACATTTTATTCGCAATAAATAACAAAAGAAAAAAAGTAACTTTGTTAAGTAGTAGAAAAAAAATATGCTGTTTGTTTGGAAGATAAATTCTTGTTCTGATTCATTTTATTTTGAAAACGAAAGTTGTTCGAATTTAATAATGTAATATAAGAAAAAAAAAAAACTGTATAATTTAATGATTAGAAACTGAATTATTATTCCGTTTGATATACAGTGTAGGTAAATAAACATGAATGATTTATTGAAATTTAAGAAAGAAAGGGCTGTTTTGAGAACAGCGGTAACTAAATATATAAATAAATTGGAAAGTGATGATTTGGAAAAATGTACAGAGAGCTTGCTAGAAGAATATGTTGGTTATTTAGATCAAACGAGTAAAGAATTAAAAACCTTTGATAATGAAATTAAAAATTTAATTAATGAAGATAAAGAATTTGAAAGTGAAGTGCAGAGTGCCATCGAATATAATAAAAAAATAACGACTTGGATAAGCAGAATTAATGCGAGGATAAAAATTATTAAAGAATCGAAACAAATTACGCTCTCCAGTCCTGATAGTACACCGCAAAGGGTTATATCTAATAAACCTAGCGAATCACCTGAAAATGCAGGAAATAATAGTTTAAACTTTAATAATGTAACAGTGAAATTACCTAAAATTGCGATTGCAAAATATTATGGTGATCCATGTTTATGGATGGAATTTTGGAACCAGTTTCAAAGCTCTATTGATAAAAACGAAAATTTGTCAAAAATAGATAAATTTTCATATTTAAAAACTCTTTTAGGAGGGGTCGCGTTCAATGTTGTAAACGGATTTGCTTTGTCAGAGGAAAATTATGAAAAAGCAATAAAATTACTAAAACAAAAATTTGGTAGACAGGAATTAGTTGTTAACGGGCATATGTCAAAATTGTTAAACCTTAATCCCGTCAAGGACTCGACTAATATATTTGAGTTAAGAAAATTATATGACATTGTTGAAATTCAAATTCGAAGTTTAGAGTCGTTAAATGTAACGACTGAAATGTACGGTCATCTTTTGTATCCCATTCTGATTAGATTAATCCCAGATGATCTCGCTCTAAATTTTAATAGAAAACGTTTAGAAAAATCAGATGAAAATGAGTTTAATGTTTTAGAACTATTGAGATATTTAAAAATCGAAATTGAGTGTCGGGAATCTTCTCTTATGCTAAATTATTTTAAAGATACTAAACGAAAGTATACAGGTCCCCCCGATAAACAAGGTAGTAAAAATTATTTTAAGGGTTCGAGTTCTGCTAGCGCTCTTAATGCACAAATTCTATCATGCATATTTTGTTCTTCTCCCCATGATTCATTCAAATGTAGCTTGCCCCCGCAAGATAAGTTTAAGATATTGAAAAATTCTAATCGCTGTTTTAAATGCTTTAAACTTTTTCACAACAGCAAAAAATGTAGAAGTAAATTGTCTTGCTTTAAATGTAAAAATCAATATCACCATGGTTCTATTTGCACAAAAGACAGCAGAGGGTTAAATGCCGCTCGGGAGGATAAAATAAGCAATACGCGGCAAAATTCTGAATCTCCTAATTATGGATTTGAGGCGACAGTAAATGTAAACAATTCTAGTTCCGAAATTGTTAGTTCTGTTTCGTATTGTAATAATAATGTGACGCATTCTAAAAATGTATATTTGCAGAGATGTAAAGTAGTTGCGAGTTCTGATTTCAATTCAAAATTAACTAGAATACTTTTAGATATGGGAGTCAGCGGTCATTTGTCAGTGAAGATTTAGTGAATGCTTTGAGTTTAAAGCCAGTAGGTCAGGAGATTTTATCCGTGTATTCTTTCGGAATGCAAAGTGCGGTAGAGAAAGTATATCCAATAGTAGAGGTAGAAATTGAAAGCTTAGATCAATCTTTCAAAGCGAAAATCCGAGCGCTTGTTGTTCCTCGGATATCTGGTGCCGAGATGTACGAACCGTCTGCACAAATTAGGGAATTTATGAGGGATAATAAAATGGAAATGGCTGGTGCTTGTGTAGGAAAAGATTTGATGAATGTTGAAATGCTAATTGGATCAGACTTGTTTTGGGAATTCATTTTAAACGAACGAATATCCATTAATAATGACTCAGGAGCTATAAAAACGGTTTTGGGATGGGTAATTACGGGACAGAAATTGAGAAAAGGAAATAGTTGTTCTCAAAATATTGCAGTAATGAAAAATGCGGTTGAATTAAATGATTTAAGAATATTTTGGGAAATTGATTCTATCGGAATTTCGGATGAGAGTGATGAATTATCTCGAAAGGATAAATTATTAATGGAAGATTTTGAGAGGAAATTACAATACAAAAATAATAGGTACACAACTAATCTTATTTGGGATTCAGGTTCACATGAAATTAATAATAATTTTTGCATTGCTAAAAAGCGGTTCGATAATTTGAAAGAAAAATTGAATAAAAATAAAGTAGTATGCGCTGAATATAAGAAAGTTATCGATGAGCAGTTTCGTGAGGGAATTGTAGAAGAATCTAAAAATGATGCGTTATTGTCTGGATACTATATGCCTCATAAGGCTGTTTTGAGACCAGATAAAGAAACTACGCGCGTGAGGATAGTTTTTGATGCGTCATCAAAGGAAAATCAGTCGAAATCTTTAAATGATGTTTTGGTATCAGGTCCAAATTTAAATCCTAATTTATTAGACGTGATACTTAAATTTCGAACATATGAAGTTGCTTTTTCTTCCGACATTGAGAAAGCATACTTAATGATAGAAATAGCAAAAGAAGATAGAGTCACCATAGTTAAACCAAAGAAATTTTAAGTATTTTCTAACTCCTTTAGGGTAATGAATATGACACGTTTACCTTTTGGAATTAGGTGTAGCGCTTTTGTCTTAGCGGCCACAATTAAGGCACACATTAAAAAATATAAAGAATTTTATCCTGAGGTTTTTGAAATGTTAAATAACTCCATGTACGTTGATGATCTTTATTCTGGGGCAGATACAGCTGAAAATGCTTTTAACCTTTCATCCAGTGCTAACACTATACTTAAGGACGCTAGCATGAACTTACGTAAATTTAATTCAAATTTGACTGAGTTAAAAGAATTGTGGCAACAAAACGGTATGTTAGATAACCCATCTGAGCGGTCTATGTTATTGGGACTGGAATGGGACACTAATAAAGACATTATAAAAATTGATTCATTGGAATTTCAGAATGTTACTGCTAACACTAGTTTGGCCACTAAAAGATCAGTCCTGCGTGCTGCAGCAAAAATCTATGATCCCGCTGGATATATAGCCCCCTTTGTAATCAGAATTAAGCTGTTAATGCAGAAAATATGGCAAAAAGGGCTAGGATGGGACGAAGAACTTCCCGAAGACCTAGATATTGAATTTAGAAACTGGTTAGTGGACGTTCAAGATTTAAAAAACATATCATTCGATAGAAAATATTTTCTGGAAGGAGCCTATCCAACAGAAGTAACTATACATATTTTTTGTGATGCTAGTGACAAAGCATATGGAGCTGTAGCGTACTTCAGATACATAAACAAAGGTGGAAAAGTGAAAACGTCTCTTATAATGTCAAAATCACGTGTTGCTCCTCTTAAGAATCTAACACTGCCTCGTTTGGAGTTGATGGGAGCAGTTATAGCAGTGAGAATCTATAAATACTTGAATAAAATATTCAATGACTATTGCTCGAATACGTTTTTTTGGACCGATTCTCAAATCGCTTTGAGCTGGATCAAGAGTTCAGCTAAAGAGTGGAAACCATTCGTTTCTAACCGAGTGACAGAAATCCAAAACATATCGGATCCCAAAAATTGGAACCATTGCTCAGGTAAAGAAAACCCTGCAGATTTGTTGACGAGAGGATTGCAATTGAGGTCTTTAAAGGAAAATTCATTATGGTGGCTGGGTCCGCCTTGGTTAACCAGTTCCACAGATTGGCCTGCACAATCGAAAAAAATTTCGGCTAATGACAACATGTTAGAACGTCGGAAAAATATTCTCGTTAATGAATGCACTATTGAAAACAATGAGCTAGTAAAACTTTTAGAAAACTTTAGCAGTATGCTAAAATTACTTAGAACAATTGCATGGATTAAACGTTTTATAAGGAAAGTTAGAAAATTACCTGGAAATGATGGTCCCTTATCTGCCGATGAAATTCAAGATGCGGAAATATTCTTCATTAAGTCAGTCCAAAAACAATTTTATAAACCAGAAATTGATTTGCTTAAATCGAAGAGTGAGCTTCCAAAACAATCGAGCTTACTATCATTAGCACCATTTCTTGATGAAAACGATTTATTAAGAATAAAGGGAAGACTGGATGAGAGTAAATATACTTATGCAGAAAAGCATCCAATCCTCATGCCGAAGGACTCTCGATTTACAGAACTGCTAATATTACGAGAGCACAACAAAATGCTTCATAGTGGTGTTGCAGCTACACTATGTAAATTGAGTGAGAACTACTGGATTCCCAAAGGGAGGCAATCAGTTAAAAAAGCCATTAACAAATGCCTCATATGTCGAAAATATGCAGTGAAGCCAGCAAAACAAATGACGGCGCAACTTCCCAGAAATCGAATCTCAGAAACCCCGGTATTTTCCGTCTCTGGAGTAGACTTCACCGATCCTGTTTATATAAAAAATGGAGATAACTCCGAAAAGGCTTATATAACTCTATTCACGTGTGCTGTGACTCATGCTGTCCACCTTGAACTTGTTTCAGACTTATCAACTAAAAAGTTCATTTTGGCACTTAGACGTTTTCTTAGCCGAAGAGGAAACTGTCGTATATTCTACTCCGACAATGCCAAAACCTTCAAATGTGCAAATAAAGAAATTCAATATTTCTTTGACATACTTAAGCACCAAGATTTTCAAAATTTTATCTCTTCAGAAGGAATAACATGGAAATTCATCGTTGAACTTGCCCCATGGTGGGGAGGTTTCTATGAGAGGCTGATGAAAAGTGTTAAAGACCCCCTAAGAAAAATTTTAGGAAAAGCTTTGCTTACTTTTGAAGAGCTTATGACTGTCCTTGTAGAGGTGGAAAATGTTCTCAACCACAGACCACTAACATACATTTATGATGATTCCTCTGAGCCTGAGCCGCTAACACCGGCCCATTTCCTGCTTGCTGGACACAAGGTAGGATACCCCTTTAACTTTAACGAACTGTTTAACGCCTCTATAACTAGGACTAGCCTAATTAAAAGAAAAACGTATCAAACAAAACTTTTGAGCCAGATTTGGGAGAAATGGAAGACTGAGTATTTACTAGCAACTAAAAGTTTGCATTCTTTCGGAACTCCTAATGCTCAAAAAGACTTGAAAGTCAATGACATTGTTTTAATTGAAGGTGTAAGTAAATCAAAGTTCCTATGGAACTTAGGATGAATTATCGAGGTCAATAGAGGTCGTGATGGACTAGTCAGGTCTTGTGTCGTCAAGACCAAAAAGGGAAATTTAAGACGACCTATTCAACTTATATATCCTTTTGAAACTGCTGATTAATAAAATAATTTTGTAAATAAATTTCTGTAAATATAACAGTATTTAATTTTAGTATTGTGTTTATGTAAATAACATTAATAACTTATTCTTTTACTGTATTATAACTGTAATATATTTAGCTATACTGTAAATACTGATATTATTTAATTTTGCATTTCTTGTGTTATTTTATGAAAGTTTCTTGCAAAAATCCTGGCCAGGTATATTTATGTTGTACATATTGGTAAGAAACATATGTTTTGTAATTATATTATGGTTTATTTAGTGCTTTATTTCAGATTTTCTTAAAGGTAAAACTTTCTAAAATCTATTGTTTTGAATAATTCCATATTGTATAATTTTGACATGTATATTTTGGTTTCAATAATTATTGGTAAAATTAGATTTAAAATGTAGTGTGATAATTTTGGCAATTATCAGGTGGGGAGTGTCAAAAATGTGAAATAAAAGGCAGGTGTCGCTGCTAATTCGATAACCCCCACTTGTGAAGTGAAATGAAGAGAACACTTCAGTGTTTGTTGTATGATTGAACCACCGAACCGATGTAACGATATTGTGTAATAATGTTCGCTTCGAGAAGAAGCTATGAAGGAGAGATCCTAATAATATCTTGGAATATGCTCATGAAGATTGCGAATAAATATTTGTTAAGTTTTTAAGAAGTCACAATATCATTTTAGAAGTAACACATCTTACGTAAAAATATCTACACCGGTATAAATTTGGAACGAAGCGAAGTGGGTTTCTAAAATCATAAAGTGAATTTTGAATGAAAACTCTCATTTGTGTGTAACTTATTATATTCACACTTCTTAATCAGTATTAGTAAAAAATATTTCTTTTGTTCATTTTAAATATGACGTCATTATTTATCCATTTTCATTACTATTATTCATGCCCTTGTATTTTTAACATATGCTTGAAAATGCCTGTTTTATTTCAAATATGGTGTCATATTTTTCCAAGCAAAATATTTTCTAAATATAAATATTTTTCATTATTATTCCTTCTAATTATTATGCCATTTTTGACAGAAAACCTCTTACTAACATAATAGATATTCATCCTTCAAGTATAATAAAAAATATTCTTTCTTTTTTTTTTTTGTTTCAAATATGACGTGATATTTTTCATTTTGATTACTTTGTATTTAATTTTTTCGCGTGGAAATTGTTCAGAGAATTAATTGTTGAGGAGAAAGTATCATTCCGGGTTTTTATTTTCTTGGAAACATTAAAGAAATATGGTTAAATGTTACAGGAAAATTGTCAATCCATGGTGTATTAACAATAATGAAATTTTGGATTATTAAGCAAAATATTTGAATAAAATAAATTAAAAGTAGCCTATGTTCATTTCCGGGTTGTAATCCTTCTATATCCAAAGATACAAAAGCATTAATTCATGTGTTTTAGATGCTGATTTCATTCAAACTTTCGGGCACACATTCACATTTATAATTTATAAGAATTTAAATTACATGTGTAAATGATTCGTACATTTTTAAAAATTTAATTGGGTATTTGGTTCCATGAATATCTTGATAGTCAAAGGAATTCACCTTTTTCTTGATTAAAACTAAACTTGTTTTTCCTTTTGTATTAAAGACTGCCCAAGTCATCATCAAGCTACCATCTTTTACACGTCTGGAAAGCAGATATGCCTCACTTTGTAAATCATGCCAGTAATATCTTAAACCATTAAGGTTGAATTTTTTTTTCATCAGTAAAAACCATTTTTCGTGATAGATTGCTTTTTAAGACATTGGACGATGTGAATTTCAGTTTTGCATCAATGTTATGCTTTTGTAGTTTTGGCTTTGCTTTGAATTTAGCATATTTCAAATATTCGTCATTTTTTAATCCAGTTTCTAACAGTTCTGGACACTACTGAGAGTTTTACAGCAGATTTTATAGTAGAAGAATCGGCGCAAACTTTGCTTTTTAAGACATTGGACAATGTGAATTTCAGTTTTGTATCAATGTTATGCTTTTGTAGTTTTGGCTTTGCTTTGAATTTAGCGTATTTCAAGTATTCGTCATCTTTTAATCCAGTTTCTAACATTTCTGGACATTACTGAGAGTTTTACAGCATATTTTATAGTAGAAGAATAGGCACAAACTTGAATCACCATTCTAATAACATTTCTTTTATAACTGGCTGTGTGTTTTCAGAGACGTCAGTTTCTTTTATTTCTTCCATAGTTCATAATTTCAGAAAAAAAATTGTGTATAACAGTTTTAGGTTTATTTAGTTTTAGGACAATTTGCCTTTTACTCAGCTCGCAATCCTTTTTTTTTTCTTCTTCAATGATTTTCTGAAACCTACGTTCAAAGCAGCAGTTGAATTTCCCAAAACTTCAAATATAACAACTACTAACCTATAGATATCATCACATATGGTTCCTGCATATAATACTAGTCATGGGGTCATCTCATTATGCTAGATTTAAAAGAAGCTACTAGTCCTAAACTTATTTCCATGTGTTAATATTACAAGATTTTGAGATTACAAAAATATTTTTTTACATTTACAACTGAATCAACTTCACATATTATATCAGATATTTGTGTCTAAATCCAAGATACATAACTTTTCAGAATTTTATTCTAAACTAAACAACAAATCATGTGGTCTTAAACTTCTTAAACTCCAGCATTGTCTTATAGATTACTGCAAAAATATAGTGGTAGTCCCCGAGCTCCCTTCGCTGCTGATTTTTGGCTCTAATTAAAATTTTTGTAAGTATCACTGGTTTAATTAGTTGTGTCACAGCCTAGCCTTGGGCAGGTAGCTGGAATTAAATAATTGTTTGGTACAATGGTTCCAAATTTAATATTTTTATATGAATTTTAGCTTAGACACAAACATGGTTGTAACTTAAATTTTTGAGATCGGTGCAGTTATGAATTAAAATGTTGATCTTGAATGTAAATGAAACCAGCTTCAGATTTAAATTAAATGACATTTTGCAGTCTAATTTTATCATTTTGGATTTCAACTGCACATATGATGTATATGATGATAAACTGTTTTGCTCCAGAATATTAAGATCTATTAATTACTGGAATATATGCTTAATGTAATTTGAATTTAATTTCCAATTTAAATGTTTAAATTTAAGGGTTTTATTTTGTAGCTCTCCAAAATTTCAGTCCTGCTCTGCTGGGTCAGCTAACGTTATTTGGACGAGAAGTTATGGATCTTCTTAAAAGCCAGCCTTACTGTTTAGTTCAGTTTAACAAATTCATTCCTACATATCACCATCACTTTGGACGACAGTGTCGTGTTGCAGATTATGGTTTCACAAAGTTAATTGATCTCTTAGAAGCAATACCCCACATTGTTCAGGTAATTATTTTTGCTATTGTATTTGTATATGCTGCTAATATGATAATATGATACTGGGAAATTGTTGACTATTTATGATTTTTAGATATAAATTTTAAGATCAAGGATATTCAACCCGGAAAAAAGTGGATTTTTTTATGACAAAATCTTCATGGATTTTTATTAAAATAATTTTCTATTATGTTATTTTTCCCTTTTTCATTAAATTCTCTGCAGCGAATAGAGATGAAAACTATCTTATCAGCACCTACTGATATAAAATTAAACGGATTGAAGATTCTTAAGGAGACAGTTTGCCTTTTCAACAATATTGTTTATTTTCAAAAATATGGTTCAAATGGTGAACTCTCTGCATTTCAATGTTAAAAAAATGTACATCTTGGATTTTCTTTTAACTGCATATTTAAATTTTTTGAAAAGTTAAAAAAATTGAATTTCTAAAAATCCCTACTACTTTTTTAAATATTACTATTTTTGCTCAATTTTTTTAAAAATATTTTCAAATGTATCTAAAAATCCATATACAGTCTTGTGTAATATACATCTAATATTACATTTAATATAATTTTTTTTACTGATATATACTGAT
The DNA here is from genome assembly GCA_963932465.1 of Maratus speciosus. Taxonomy (NCBI): domain Eukaryota; kingdom Metazoa; phylum Arthropoda; class Arachnida; order Araneae; family Salticidae; genus Maratus; species Maratus speciosus. The sequence continues at coordinate 507,298,649 of OZ010790.1, forward strand.
ACATGTAGTGTAAATTGATGAAATCTAACACATCTTCATATACTGTTATTTTTAAAAAAATTTTAAATCTCTATCTCAAATACAAAAAAAAGCCTTAGCATTTTGAAAACATGAAAGTGAAGAAAATATGAACATGGAGAAAAGCCGTTTAAAGTTTTCATTTGTGCAGGGATTTGCACTGGTTGTATTAATAAAACAGTTTACAGCATCTCGTGATATAATTACTGTATGAGTAAAAACGAGGTGTCAAAACATTCACAATTAAACGTGCTTTCATTTAATATTAAAATAAAATCGACATTTTGACCAATTTTGAGGTAAAATGACCCCTTAGTGCAGTGTTAACAAGTTTGATGTTCTAATAGATACTGTGTTGGCCTTTGTCACCTGAACACAATTCAGCTACTTAAATGTGTAATAGGACTGGATTATTTATCAACTAGTATATACCCCTATCAAAAATGACAGAATGTGAATGATAAATCTTCAAAACAATATTTAAAAAAAATATTTTTCTGACTTAGAAAAGAAAAAATGATGCCTCATGCATTTTGTTAATCAAAAAGTATTATCCTTTGATTTTTGATGATTAGAACAAAGAAATTATGTAAACTACAGTTTAGTCACCAGTGCTTAAACGCACCATTTACAGCTACACATTCTATGATGAAAATGCTTGTTTAGGTTCCCTCTACATTAAAAATTTACTGCTTAGCATGACTTTTTTTTTCCTCTGTAAACTATGTTAGAATTCGTAATTTTATCTGCAAGATAATTAAAATGTTGTACCAATAAGAAATATTCATTTTATTTGCATTGTCTTCAAATCTGATAAAATGCTTAAAAAAAAAAAAAAAAAAATGTGAATACAACAGAAAGTGTCTTTGTTTATATTAATTGCTGATAGATGACGCCAAAAAAATTAGCAAGAAACATAAGCTCTTGATCTATTGGGAATTAAAATGGCCTACAGAAGTGCTGCTCGCTGTCTCTGGTAAAGAAAAAATTGTCCCTTTTAATATCCCTTTAACTAATGCTAAATTATCATTGAAATAATTCTTTATTGTAAATGCATTTGAAAGTTTGATATTCAAATTCGGATAATTTTTACTTTGTCATATAAGACAGAACACAAATGTCACAGGAAATCTGAAATTGTACAAAAGAATAATCATTCTGAACAAATTAAAAATACATGTAATGCAATGTGCTTGCACACTTTCCTGAAGCGAAAGTTATATCTTTTCTCCACCAGATGGCGATAGTTATCCATTATTTTTATTTTAGAACTTGTTGTTGTTGATTTGGCCCTTAAATTTAGAACTTAATTGGATAGTTTTTGAAGGTTTTAAACAAAGTTAAAATATTTAAAAGTTTTAATATACTTTTAGAAATATTTTAAGAGCAGCTTCGATGTTTACCTGTATTTTTTTTCAATGATGCATTCAAAGAGTCATTCATTTGTTTCTAGATTTGCTCGAATTTGAATCTGAATGGTACCAGTATCATTTGTTTAGATCTGATTTCTGTATTTATAATAGCTTAATTTTAATTTAGAACTTAATACGTTATGTATGATATACATGTTTTATGTGAAAATATGCTGAACAGACAGGATTTCAAGTAGAAGAAATTATCATTTAGCAGAAATTATCGTTTTATTCCTCATACGTTAGCAGACCAGAGTGGTTTGCACTGGAATGGTTACCTACACTTTTCTCCACTTGAATTTTATTATAAGTAGATATATCGTCAAATATTGATATTTTTTTAATTATTGCAATCACAGTATCCAAGCTCTGACTCCAAGAATATATCCCAATATCATTATCTAAGCTCTTACTCTAACCGATACATCCCAAGAACATTATTTTTACTGTACCGCAATACCGCACTAAATATTCAGTACCAATATTGCAATATCTTCTTCTCCAGTTTTTTCTTTTCCCCTGCTTCATTCAAACCACAATATCTCCCTCCAGGGATTATCTGTCTTTTGTTAATATTCCAACATATCCCAATACATTCTCTATGTTCTTTTGTTTTAACTGCAAATTTCACTGTCCGTTCGTTACTGAATGATGAATGCTGTTATCACTTGTTTTAATTCTGCTGGTGCTATTGGTCTAGACATATTGCAATATATCAATGCCTTGATATATTGCAATAACAAAACAACTAAAATATGCACTGATTATTGTGGAGTCCGTAGTATTACTTATTATACCTTAGTATCGGAAAAGCTCAGCTGTAGAACAACCAATCGGAGTCTATTAATGGTAAAGTTTCTCTTTTTGCTTTTTTTTATGTTACATTGGCGGATCCTCTTGCTTTTGAGCTGAGCATCCTTGTTACTAATGTCTACGCTATGCTCAATAATGAATCGTATTATTTTATCTTCTCTGTAGTATTATCGGTAAAATGAAGATTTCAAGTCCACTAAATTTTAATTACAGTAGTATAAAACTATTTTCAAATGTGATTTGAATACTCATGTTTCAAACAAGGTTTCAGTGTTCCATTCATGTAGTAAATAGTTAGGAAGGTATAAATACAGTGAAATTTATTTTTATTTATTCATTTATATTAAGAATGCATTGATACCTTAGAAAAAGATTGCAAAACAACTTTTTTGCTGTATCTGCCATCCAATTAAACCTGTTTAATTATAAGCATATTAGCATGAAATGTGACATTAAATGTATTTCAGTTTTTGCCTTTGCTTTTCACTTATTTTAATAATAAAATATGCAATGTTGCCCGAACTCAGCTCGGGTAACACAAATGCGCCTTTGGAATGCCAACCTGAGTTTGGGTAAGAGAAAAATCGGTTTTCAATTCCATGAAGCCCGAACTTAGTTTATCCAATGCATAATATGTAATTTACCCTTTTTCTAATAGATGGTGATATTTCCCATGGAAATTTTGGCAGTTTTGGGCCATTTGTTGGATTTTTGTAATTTTGCAGTTCTTCTCAAATTTCATTCAAACCACATTATGTTTGACAGGCAGGTTATAAATTTTTCGCAAGTTAAAAGTTTCTTTGCATTGTTTTTAATCCTCTTGCCAATACCTTGTCCCAAGCTATGAGCAAAATCCTTTGCCACCCACACATTGCTGGTTGTTGCTCCTCATTTAGTCAAGCACTTTGCGTTCTATAAAGTTTTCATTTACGGCTGAATCCAGAGAGTTTTTCCATCTGTTTTTCTTATTTCCAGCATCTTGTTTTATGCAAATTTTTTTCTGCAAATGTGTGGCGTGCCGCAACGGATTAACTGTATGGATATATAGTGTGTCAAATAAATAGAATGTTTTTAGTCTGGCAATGATGTGAGATACATAAGAGTTCTGTTCTTTTTTTGGAAATGTGGTCAGAGTCTGATTTAATCTCGTGGAATTTCTCCAATGTTCACAATGTCAGAATTAGATAATGATGAAAGGTACTTGTTAGGCTCTGCATGCTCTGATACCGGAATTTCAACAGAAGAGAATGACTATTCCGAAAGTGATGACAAAAGTTACTCTTTCATGCCAAACCTGGATGTCACTATGTTTGAATAATCTTCCTCCAGCCCCACCAAGATTCCCATTCCAACTACCACAAGTGGGTGTAACAATTGACACTTCTACTTTTACTCAAGAAAAACAATATTTTGAATATTAAAGACGTGAATTATTGTTATATTGGAATACTAAAGTAATCCCAATATGGGGAATTAAAAAATAGTAGAGTATATCCTAACATAGCAATTGTAGAAGCATAAAGGCTGACTCCCAGTTCGTAATTGCCCATAAAAAATATGTTAAAGCTTATTAAAACTAAAAATGAATACAGTAGACTCCCTTAAATCAGCAATAGCCTAAAATCCGTGTATTTTTTCAGATGTAAACAATGAAATTTACAGTTAAGCTGCATGAGCAAAATTCAAGATGGTGCCGATATCAGTGACTACCGCAATGTTTTTTTTTTTACTAAATTTTTTGTTAATCATTCTCTTATGGCTATTGCAGCTGATTTATTACTAAATAAATTTACATTACTTTTGATTTTAATATAAATTAGCCTATCTATATCAAAAATTCCAGGGTTCAAAATGAAAAAATCTATGAACCGGAATGCTATTTTAAAATTACTAGGGGGCTCAGCCCACTTGCCAACTCACTTGCCAACCCACCACTTGCCATAACACTTGCCAACCCACATGAATTGCTACGCAATTCATATTGGGATCGCTACGCGATCCCGGCTTGCTTCGCTCGCTCGCCACTATTTATGTCAACTCTAGCCAGAATGAGTTCTATCATAAATCATTACAATGTATTAAATTTACAAATATTTTTAATGTATAAAAAAGTAATGGAAAAATTTGTTGAAAATGTAAATAAAAATGTACCTTGGAAACAATTTTAAAGCCTTAGTGAAAACACAATAAAAAATATTTTTAGTTGGGCTGCTATGCGATCCGAGCAAGCAACATATGAAATTTGCAAATATTTTACTTCTTGAAAATTTTGTTGAAAATATAAATAAAAATGCATTTATCAAAAGTTTAACGCTGTGACTTGTTGATCATCATTGAGAAAGCTAAGCGAACAGGAAATTGACGCCGTTTAAATTTAAATGGCATGTTAGTGTCAGATGGGGTCCTTCTTCTTTCATTTTGCCTATAGTATTGAAAATCACGGCGTAAATTAATTTAAAACTATAGTAAGACGCTATGAAAGATGCTACGTTTCACGTTATCTAACTGTAAACAAAACGTGTTTTCGCCTCTGTCTAAATACAACTTTGGATCAAAAATCTGATTCGCTGAATTCCTCACGTCACCGTAAAACGGACCAATAGCAATCGTCATTCATGTATTGCTCAAACGGTTTGCATTAAAAGAGAGATTCTGTCTGGATTTTGATTTGCTGAGTGGTTTGGGACATGTGACCATAACTTAACCACTCAGAATCGTCGCTTTGGCTGTTGCCAAATAGCAAACTACAAATACAGTTTTTTTTAGCGCTGCGTAAGAAAAAAATATATATAGATTGTTCGTGAAATTTTTTTTAAATTATAGACAAATTTATTTCTAAACATACAAAGTAATATAAGAAAAGCATTCAAGACTCTAAATAACAATGAAAAAAAGTTACAGAGAGCGTTCACGTAATGCTAAGAACGAATAATGACGTATCGATCTTACAATCGCTTTACCACTAGATGGCAGCATAGGACTTTTGGAATTGAATCAATTTCATCGGTAATAATTTAATATTTAAGTTTTTATTTTACATAATTATTTTAATAATTACTTACTTTTAAACTAATAAAGTATTTTACTTATTTTAATGTTTCACTTTATTGTAAGCATCCATTATAATTTCCCTTGCTTAACTATCAATCAAATTAATGTTTCAAAAATGTAAACAAATCAATGACCAGAAATCTGCAAAATTCTAAACTCCGCACAACCTGTGGTCCCAAGCTGTGCGGATTTGAGGGAGTCTACTGTATAAGCAAATTGCAGTACTGATCCTAAGCTGAAAAAGAAAAATGTAGCCAGTGTTCAAAGGAGAATAAACCAGGATTTAAAACGAACAATATATTTATTAACATAAAGTAAATAAAAAAAACTAAAAACATTAAAAACAAAGGCTATTGAAATATGGACATGACATACATCATCAGCTTTCCAGAGAGACATCGCTTAACACATAATTATATTGAGTCCTCTAAGCTAAAGTTTCACATCAGCATACCAATAAACCTTAGTACTTTAAACAAACAAAAAAAAAATATATAAACTGGAGCATCAAATATAATTTCAGGGAAAAGTTTAAAATAAATTTACTTTTAAATTGTGTTTAAAACGTTAACTTTATAATTAAACTTTAAATACATATTAAACTCACTTTACTTCTTTAGTTTATTACTTTATTAAACTTTAAACAAAAACTCAAAAGATATTACATTACTTTAAGTATACTCAGTTTTTTAAGATTGAAATACAATTACTTTAAATATTAACTGAAACAATCTATTAAATTATTCATATTATAAACCAGCAACGCAAGAAGCCACAAATAGAAATCAGAAAAACTTAAACTGTAAATAAACTCAAGTAATATATTCATTAATCTTATTAAAAGGTTTAGCTTTACTTAAATGTTACACTGCTCCTCCAGAACAACTGACCTTTCCTCTTTAGGAAATAACCAACACCATCCAATACATTAATTGCACAACGAATCTCTATATCAGCCACCGACAACTTCAAATCGGCAGTTTATGTGAACGCCCCCTTACACTGAAGTTCCGTAACTAAGAGACAACGTAAGCAAGAAAAAGAATGTGAAAAATGTTACCGATTAAATCGGAAAACAACTGAAAGTAATGGGTGTATCTGGAGAAAAGAGTCAACACTGAAAAAGAGAAAGATAAATTTAAATAAAAACCTATTTGCTTGGAAAAATGCGAAATGTGCCTCCAGCCGCCCTATTAATCCTTCAATGAAGTAAAACATCCATCATTCAAAGCCTTAAACAGTTCACTTTACACAATGCAGAAACTAAATGACTTGACTAATTAACGATGTTGAATTATTACAAAATACGATGACATCATTTCTATGTAGAGGTGACTTTACACTTTAAAAAGGATGTTTTTCACCATACTAACACGATAAAGATGATTAAAAGACAATTGAGATAAAAACCAGATTAAATGCATTTCATTCCTTTAAAATACTTCTGCAACACAAACTTGTTCCTGTCCCTTCCCAAACATGACCGGCATTTCCATGTCGAAAGACAACAAAGCAGATGAGCAGATGGTTTCTTAAAATGAAGCTAGCGAACTCATAAGAACAATAGAATATATACTCTGTCCACAATGAAATGCATATGATTACGCAGCGTCATTTCCAGCACGTAACGTCACTTCCAAACTTCGGGAAAGATCCAATGGCTAATGCCCAATCACGGGAGAGAAACACAGGAGAAGACAGGCAGACACGCCATCTGTCGTCACATGTTAGAATCCCTCAGTACGCCACGTGACTTGTAAACTGTGTGCACAGAAATGAGTGCCGCGATTGATAAAAACTATTTTTGCTGGGAGTTAAAGGAATACGAAATTTGAGAACAGGAAAAAGGAAAGAAGAATTTGTGGTATCCAATGGACTAACTATATTGATAACAGTAAGTAAAAATAAAATAAAGATATTTACTTTTATTTTTCTTTAAAGTAAAAAGATAGCTGTTGTAAACAAAATAGGAACTGTGATATATAAAAAGCTAATATGAAATTAAACTGAATAAAAATAAAGATGTGAATATAAGTCAGAATGAGGTTATAGAATGATGAGACCAGGATATGGACACCAGATATTCCTATCAATTATCACTTTGCTAACTAAGTGCAAACCAACAGAGTGAAAAGGGTAATTTCACTGCTGTTGTAAAGTAGTTGAAAAATTAACTAAACAATATTTTGAACTATTTTTTGATGACAATTTGATTCACACCATTACGGAAGAAACTAATAGATATGCACAACAATGCATTGAAAGGCAACAAAAAGGTGGGTGTCTACAAATGACAATGAAATAAAAATATTTCTGTTGCTCCATGTTTTACAGGGTATTATTCAGAAGCCCGATGTCTCAATGTTTTGGTCAAAAAAGACATGTCTTGAAACTCCATTCTTTCACAATGTTATGTCCTACAACAGATTTCAAATGATAAGAAAATATTTGCATTTTGTGAACAATGAAGAAGTTGACCTTGAAACACATCCTAATGCAAAACTGCACAAAATTTGGCCCATTTTTCAGTTTCTCAATGCCAAATTTTGTTCACTTTATATCCCAGCTTGTGATATCACTGTTGATGAAAGCCTGATGCGATATACGGGTAGATTGGGATGGGTCCAATACATACCTCTAAAAAGATCTGTTTGGCATTAAAACATTTATGCTATGTGAGAGTAAGACTGGCTACATTGGAAAGGGCACAAAGCTTGACAGTGAATATGCACATCTCGACATGTCTGATCAAGTAGTTTCTTCACTGATGAAACCTCTGTTGGGCCAAGGATATTGTTTGACAAATAATTATACTTATCCATAGTTAGCTGATGAGCTTGTGCAACAATATTCTACAGACATATATGAAACTGTACAGGCAATCAGGAAGGACTTGCCACTCGATTATCCCATTTTTGACCAAGCATAGAAATTTTATAAAATGTGGTATTATTTTCATTGAAATATGCTTAAATTACATTAAGACAAAAAAAAAAGTTTTGCGCATGAAAAATAATAATTTGTGAGAAATAAAATGCATTCAGCATTTTCATGCATTCGGTCAATAGTGCACTAATGCACAATTAAATTTAAAATTAATAATTTTTTTTTAATTTTTTATGACATTTGTTTTATAATTATTTTATTTACAGAACTTGTGACTTTATTCCATTATAAAAACATATGATTAATCTCCAGTGAAATAATGCCTCCAAAGAGCAATTTATGAACTACATAAACTATGTGAAACTTATAACATGAAGATATCTATAAAGAAAAACAAGACGATGGCTTTCAGAGGAAAAGAGCCCATAAGAACTAAAATTGTCTTGAATAATAAGATACAGTATAGGATCCGTTATCCAGAATGCTTGGGACCTGAGATATTCTGGATAAGGGATTTTTCTGTAATTCAGAACCCTTTACTATAAATGTTAAGAATAATATAAAATAATGGTATGAAATGTATAAAATAGGAATAATATATGAAAATACATAATTATAAATTAGTTAATTTAATAACTTATTTACACAAAATAAAAAAACTTTCTAAATTACAATTCAAATTAGCATATAAGAAGAGAGCAGAATCCTATTGATTTGGTTTTTTAGAACATTTTTATTAAGATTGGTTGCTTATAGTGTGTCTTTTGCACTAACTGTTTCTGTATACTGCCATGATTTGCTGTTTGTGGGAGTAGCTTGTTTGTTGCATTCCACAAATCAGTTTTTCAATTGAAAAACATTAATAGCTCATTTGAAATCTTTTTTCCACCTCATTCTGCTTCCCATCATCTTCATTTCTATTAGAAATATTCCTTGGCATTATGTCACAAATGTCACTGCCAGTCACCTGGTCACTTACAGGAGTATCATCATCAGCAATTAGACAATCTTCTACTAGTTTTTGATCCTACAATTGAGTTTCTGAACATGAAAGTTCTGTAGCGTAGTCCAGCAGATCTGTAATAATTTATTTCTCTTTTTAAATTTTAAAGTCTTCAACGTCATGCTCATTCAGATCATTAAAAAATATTACAGGTTTTTACGTTTTTGAAGGGAAAAAATTATTTTTCAGTTATCATTTTGCATTCTGGATTTCGGAACATTCTGGATACGGAGTTTCCGGATAACAGGTCCCATACTGTAATAGAACAAGTCTCAGACTTCAAGTACTTGAGATGTGATACTACAAATAATATGATATAACAAAAATAAAGACTTGGAAAGTAAATTGCATAAATTCCAACATATTTGCAGATCATTGATCAGAATTCTAAAAAATAAAACATGTACAGAAACTAAGTTAAAATTTTATAAAGTAATGGCTATGCCAGCACTTCTGTATGGTTCGGAGACATGGACTATTAATACCAAAGAACAATCCAGAATACAGCCTTCAGAAATGAAGTTTTTAAGATCTGCAAAGGGATGCACGAGAATGGACAGGTTTACTAATGATTCCATACACTCAGACTTAAAAATATACACCATCAACCACAAAATAGTAGATTATCAGAATAAATGGAAGAATCGCATAGAGCGTATGAGTAATGGCAGATTGCCAAAAAAGCTTCTGAATGACAGACCCAGGGGTTACCGTGACCGAGGTAGACCTACACTCCGATGGATTGATCAATGGAGCCCGAACAGGCTGATTTAGCCTAACCCATGCTGAAAAAGATGATGAAATAATTATACATTTTCAAAAAGTCGAATTTGTCAATAACCATTTCAATTTTAAAAAACTAGCCTATTTTGAAAATTTCTCAACAAAAAGTTTTTACTGCAATGGAATTACTGATATTTTATAGATGTCTCCAGAACCCTTAAAACTAGTAGAAAAATAAAATTAGTGAAAAATATTCATCACAGTGTTAATAAAAAAATATTTATTGAAATGGTATGTTTACGCACCTTTGGCCGAAAATGGGTTAAAAAAGAAAGGTGACATTCTGACTTTCCAGCATAGGAAAGTCACAGTTCTGAAATGGCACAACAAGAAAGACCTGCTTTCTTTGGTCCATACTGCAGAAATAATTGAGACAGAAGATTGGGAAAAGCAAAAGAAACTGAAACCTAAAGTAGTTGCTGACTATGACAACACTATGGAAGGTGTTGATAAAGTTGATCAACACCTTACAGACTATCCCATTGCCAGAAAATGTGGAAAGAAATACTATTGTTAAGTGAGATCTTGGGTATGTGAGTTCCGAGAATATGAAATGATTTCAAGATAATTAATTCATATTTAATTACCCCAAAATCATGTTTGAAGTATCAAAACCCAAACATTCAACATCACACTATGGCCGGAGCGATAGTAGCTGCACATCGCGCTATGGAAAGTTAAAAAAAAAAAAGCAATTACAATTAATATTAATCCCCTTTGCATTAAATTATTTAAATGATTAAAATCAAGAGAAATACATTTTAAATCCCATTGCTAATTTAATAAATATTAACAATTAATCTATTTCTCATTTATCTTGAGAATTGAGCTTGAAATAAAGAAAGTTAAAATAATTAATCTCACCCTTCAACGATCTTCAGGATATACCTAAAATAACGATTTTAAATCAAACATGCACAAACACAATAAACATATGTATATGTAACTTTTAACATACATTTATTTGGCATATTTATAGTTATATTTATAAAAATTAATATCTGCACAGATAAAGAAATAAAGTATTACAACATTAAATATTGCCGGAAAACATTTATAAACAACAAAACATTACATTACACAAAAACAAATTTGTGGTTTTCACTTATCTCTAATAGAAAATATAAGAAGTAAGCGTGATTTCGAGATATGGATAATTAATAATTGTATTCTCCAAACTTAAGAAATACGATAATGTAACGTCACAATGTTGCAAGTCCAATGAGACTATTACTAGGAACTGTCTGTACTACATAAAGAATTCTCTCTTTATGGGAGATTGAGAATTGAAGTCTCATTTAAAATCCATTTGTTGTGGACTAAATGCAGATTCACAAAGATAAGATTTCTTAGTTTGCCCAATTCCAGGGAAGGAGCTACAATGTAACAGTTTGTCCTGTATTAAAATGAAAGGAAAAATTTTACTTCTGAAGATGAATCACCATTTATTAATCATTGAATGATTCAGATAACATCACACAGTATATTCTTTGATCGAGATTGATCATTTCAAAAAGGATATCGGCCTTTAGTTGATGGGAATCTCATAGTAAGGAAGCTGTTATCTTCGTATCTCCATGGACTTGACATTAACTCAAATTTATTAGACCTCAAGTTGCACCTTGTCATATCATCAACTTTCCATTTGTTTAATTATCACACTTAAGAATACTTGATAAGTATCTCATCTATAGGAAAGCCAACCGACCGATGTACCGATTTTTTGTCACGGCATCACCAGTCAGCCGCTCCCACTTCGTTCCTCCTTCAAAGCTGACGCATCAGAGAGAAAAAATAGCGTGGGTTGGGAAAAAACAAAGTTCTGCGACAAGCGCTGTGATTGGCTGTTTTGATAACGTTCTCAAACGAACTCAAAAAGGAATATTGTTTGAAAAATGAATCAAAATAAATTGTTTTTGAATGAAAATTAAAATGATAAAATTTATTATAAATGGGAAAAATTAATTTAAAATGTACTAGGGGGCTCAGCCCCCTACGAGCTACGCTCGTCAACCCCCGTCCAGACACCGCAGACTCTAAATGCACGCTAATGTGATCGGTTTTAAAAAGATTTCGAAAGATTGAATTATAATTTAAAAAACAGTGGCGATCTCCCTATAAATGGATTTCTATTCATTTCTCTTTGATTGGGGAAATTTTAACGCCAAATCTGCTGCGGTACTACTTGATTATCCCGTCGACTAATTTCACCAAATTATATAAATCGCCAAACCACTCGCCAAATTATACAAATTGACATAATTTTTATTTTAAATAACGAAAGAACAAATAAATTAGTACAACATTAATAAAAATACAAATAAAACGTCGAAATAAAAATAACTTGATGACGTAGACACGTGCAACAACATTTCAAAATAAGCTAATATAAAAGGAATTAAGTAAACAGAATCTTTGTCTCCCGGTATTTTTTAACAAAGCGAAAAGAAAGTTCTTTTAAATGAGACATTTTAAATTAATCGTTTTTAATCTGACGTAATTTTGACCAAACTATTCTTTCTCTTTTTAATATTCACGTGAAAATACTTGTGTTAGAAATAAAATATTATTTGTGCTTTCCCAAGAAAAATAGTTGAAAAGTAACCTCCAAAATATCAAATAAATGTCTAGCGCAATTTGTAAATTTAAACAGTTTTGCAATATTATTTTGTGTTCATTTTATGTAATAACTGTAATGTGACATAAATATGACGTAATTTCTCCTATTTAAGACTTCTAACGCATGTTAATAAATTTATTATTTTACAAATTCCTTTCTCTCTTAAAATTCACGTGTAATTATAGTTTTTATGTCGTAATTTTTAATAAGTTCCTGCTTTTTGTACATAATTATTTAATTCTAATTCCAAATGTTTTTTTCTGTTTATAATAGTCACGTGTAAATAAATTTTTAATTTATTACACGTATAAATATATATATATATATTTTTTAAGCAAATATTATTGTTTCCACTGTTTATACAGTTGGCAACAGTTTAAATTAATATCACTTTCTAAAATCTGTAAAAAATATCTCTCGAAATGCTGAAAATTTGAATTTAAAATAGATATAAAACCTCAAAAAATGAGTCAAATTAAAAAAATAAATCAATTCTGCACACCGGGAAATTATAACGTATAAAATGAACTAAAAATTATTAAATTCCGATGTATAGTTTTTGCTACTATAAAACTTTTTTAGTGGAACGATTTTGTCCAACTTTAGCATTAAATATCCCTTAAAATAATTCTTCGTTTTGAAAACTGTCTGCATCAGCGTGTTTATCAAACATTTCTGTATAACACTACCGATTTTCATATTTTTGTATGCATTATTTTTCTTAATATTAACGAAGAAAGACCTCCGGTCACAAAAAATTCAAAACCGGCGGCGGTGACAGCGGTAGTTACTTTTTTTTAGAATAGAGAGATATTTGTTTTGTAAATGAATTCAGGAGATTATTTTAATTCTGATAGTTTATTTTTTATTTCCCAACGATCTTGATATTGAAAATAAATCTTTTTTAAATTTTGAAGAACATTAATTTTTAATATAAAATAATTTAGATATTTCTTAATTTTTCATTGCTGAAAAAGGTTAGAAATTATATTTGAAATATCTTTTTAAAGATTGGCAACACGAAAACGAAACTTTGAATTTAAAAAAGTAAATAAAGATTGTTAGAAGGATAAATAATGTCATAGGCGATTCCATAATTTGGAATATTAAAATTTTAAGAAGTAATTATTATTAAATTAATTATTTAAATTGTTTAATAAGGGGAAAAGTTACGTTATGTTTTTATGGCATAACATCTATGCAAAGATATTTTTCCATCTTCTAGATTAAGCACTTTGGAATTTCTTTATTATTTATCAGTCATCAGGCAGTAGAAAATGTAATATGGACTATAGAATCTCAATTGTGGAACAAATCATTGAAGATAATAAGTCAGCTGACAGGACCAGGGTGTCCTAATATAAAATTGTTGTGACTTGCGTGTTGACACTTTCCTGAACACATTCCACCAACAGAGAAAAAGACTACTCCAAACCAGACAATGTTTCCTTTGTTGTCATAGAACTGATGAAAAGGGACAGAAGATACAACGTGAGACTCAAGTTTATTGTAAAGACTGTGATGTAGGCTTGTGTGCCATGCCATGTTTTCATATATACCATACTGTAAAGGATTTGTGAAATTCAAAGGAATCTGAGGGACATGGAATGTTGATATAAATAATATTGTTGTATTAGTTTATTATATTTATCTTGAAAATTATGTCACTTGATTTATTTTGCTATAATTTGAATTTGAGCAAAAATTACTGTAGTCATTTCCCATATGTGAAAATATTGAATATAGTAGTTATTTTGTTAATTTTCTTTTTCTTTTTTTAAAATAATCTATTTCTGACATTTTGTTAATAATAATGAACAACAACAACAACAAAAAAATCCTCATTTTTGGTAAGTTTTTCTCAAGTATATTCCACAGGCAAGGGATTGAAAATAGTTTTCTCTGTACACTGGTCATCGTTGGCCTGGGTAGCCTTATATAATCCAAAAATAAAGATAATTCGGTTTATAAATTCAAAATTAGTTTAATGTCACGTTCTTTTATTAGTTTAGATTATTATTATTAGTGAAGTTTTAACAGAAGACTCAACTGTTGTTTATTTGCCAATTTAGCCCAACTATCAGCCAACCGTTGGTTTAGATGCAATTCTGGCTGTTAGCCCAGCCAACTGTTAAGCCAGTGTAGGCGAGAAAACCAAACTCAATCATTGGCTAAGAAAGTTAAAAACTAATAAGGCTGTAATATCACAACAATTCTGTGTTACTGTAGAAGCTGCTTTTGGATAAAAAATAATTGCATTAAAATGTAAGAGTCTGTAAAGTCATATCTTGCAGCAAGATGGTTGCTCGAAAAATTATAAATGTTGTAAAGATTGAAACCCTAATTGTTAACAAAGTAAAGAAAGGAAAAATTTAAATATTTTAAATAACCAACTACACTGTACAACAGTGGTTTTGTCCTAGAACTAAAATTAGTTGATTCTAGATCAGTTTTTGGCGTTGATTCCGAATATGCTTTCCGTTTATCTCTAGGTGGTCCAGGTTTTGAGAAATTTGCATATTTAAATTTATGCAAATTTAAGCTTTTTTGTGCTATTTTATGCAAATTTTAGATGCAATATATGTCACATCTAATTACGTTTTCTAGATAATGACTACTTGACTATTTGCTTCAGATAAATGTCACGATTTGCATATTCTTAACATTTATTTATCAGTTATTAAGCCTAATTTGCATATTTTTCAATGGTGTAATGTTTACATCACTATCAACTTTAAAATAGTTGCCACAGAATTGACGTAATGTTTTTCTAGACTAGATTTTTATTCTGATTTCAAATCTGCAGTCTGTTTTCTTATGTCATGTCTAGTTTCTGAGTAAGATGAATTTCTACTTTTGCACAGCATTAATACAGGTTTGATATAAGATGCTTTTTAGGGGTGTGTAATTCATTGACAAGAAGGTGAACAGGGTCAGGCCCCACCAATGGCTGAGAGGTTCTGCTCTCGAAGCTGGTAGACAGGAAGTGCTGGGTTCGAACCCAATCGTGCCCGTCGGCCTAACCGTTTTGGAGTTTTCATTATTTTCTTCGAAACCTTGGATTTCCATGCATAAATACGGGTTAGGTTCCCTTAGAAAGACCCCCCACAAAGGGCACTTTCCCTAGGGCTTATATCCCAAGAGTAGATAATCGGCCATCAAAAATCAATCAATCAATCAACCAACCAATCAACGTGAACAGGGTCAGATTCATATCAGAGACATAAACAAAAATTTATATAATAAAAAAAAAAAAGTAGTAGAATTTATCCTAACTAGTTGAAGTTTATCATACAAAGTATCATAAAAAGCTATTTCTGGCTTTTTTGACCAAAAACTAAAATTTCACTTTTTTCAAAAACTAGACATGATAGAAGAAAACAGATACAAGATTTGAAATTAGCTCAAAAAACTGGCTTAGAAACATATTTGCGTACTCATGCGGCAGAAATATTTGAACATCAAGAAACATTATTAGAAAAACATGAAAAATATGCAAATTAGGTACAATATTTCAGTCACATGTCAGTATAATCTCAGAAACAACGTTTTTGTGAAGTAAGTTAGATAGTAATCATAACATAAAACAAAAAAACCCTGTCTGATATTGCTTTATACCTTAAATTTGCAAATAATTGTATAAAATTTACTAAATTTGCATAAATTGAAACATGCAAATATCTCTCAAACTTGACGTGCTGGAGTAAATCTAAAACTAGATTCGGAATCAGCACAAAAAACCGCATAAAAAACAACTAGTTTCTGTTTTAGGATAGAGCAAAAGTTCAAATTTGTTGACCAGTGCTATTAAACCAGATTATAAATTTGATTATTATATTTTTAGATTGTTTTATGATAACTGGATGCTATAATTACATTTGCATATGTATTTTTAAGGTTTTGGGGGAAGGCCAAAACAGACAAGTTACACTCACCCATAGAACACAAGTGAAAAGATTTGCTGGAGAATTACTTCGTATATTAAAATCACGTGCAAGCAAGCAAATTTCCATTTCTGAATTCCCACTGGCATATGAGCAAGTAATAGAAAGACCATTCAATATTACAAACTATGGTGTGTGTGAAATTGAAGATATAATTAGTGAAGTTCCAGAAAATGTGATTGTTGTAAGTCTTATTTTAATTATTTTAATTTCATTTCCTAGAAGGAATGTTTTTCTTATTTTTTTTTTTTTTTTTTTTTTTTTTTTTAAATTAGATTTTATTATGCATTTGTACATAAAATGAATCCTTCCACTTCTTGGTGAACAGAAATATGTAAACTTAAAACTATATGTTGTAAAGTTATAAAATATTAAGATATAAACTTAAAACTTATGTTTAAGGTCTAGAGTTTTAATTTTCTGTTTTCTTTTTTTTCTTCTTTTTTTTTGCATGATCTTAAAGTTTAGACCTTTTTTAAGTGGCAAATATATCTGTATTTCATAGAAAACTAAAGATTAATAACTTTAGACATTCTTGTATCACTTAAAAAGGGGGATTTGTATGGTAATCTGGAAAAATAAATTAAACAAAAACGTAATTTGCAGAATAAATTTAAAGTATTATTTCCTACATTGTTTAGGTCCGAGAAGGGGCAAATATTAAAATTTTTCTTCAGCTGTTTCTACAATTAGTGTTAAAGTTTTGTAACAAATATGTTTAAACCAATTAAACTTTAAAAAATAAAAATAAATTCAAACAATATGGTACTTAAACTAACCTAAAAATTTGTATTCTGTTCAAATGAAATGGAATGCTTTTTTGAACCTTTGTATACAACTATCATAAACATAATGCAAAATCTGCAGTAAAAATATTTGCAGCTTGTGAAGCTTAAAAATGGAAGAAGTCATAAGATTTATTTCCATTTCATTCGGATGGATTTTAAGTGTTTAGGGTAGTTTAAAAAATATAAATGAATTTCAAACAATATGATATTTTGAGTTGAATTGGTTTTAAACATATTTGATTTCAAGAAGCTTCCTAATCATCTGCTACAGTTTCAATGCATTTGCAACATTAGTTTTTACAGGATAATCCAAAAGATTTTTGTTTTTCTTCAATTTGTTTATGGTCTTCTATGGGGTTTCAGGAAAAAATCATCGCGGAAATATGCAATGTGTACTACACTATTACACACTTGAAGTTTCAGGATTATTCCTCAAGTATTTTTCTAAATATTTAACAAAACATCTAAAATCACATGTGACCGTTCATCATTGGCCATATAGTGTATGTTGAATCTAAGGCCATCATATCTCATTTGGAATCTATAATTGAACTTGAGAAAAAAAAAAAAAAATTTCATTAACAGTAAGAAGATATAGGCATAAAAAATATAGGCATGTTCTGAAATGTTCTATTAATTACTCAATGTTAAAAATAAGTAATGTTTTTGTATATAATGAGCTATTTTCCACAAGTTTGGGTATAAAATGCAGAGTGCTTATCATACATGGGATATTTTTGAAAACTGTATGAAACCATACGTGTTTTCACCAAGTAACTGAATCACAGCTTCTGGTAGAGCTTTTTGCAGTTTTTCTGCTATCATTTCCCATAATCATGTGGAAGACTTGTCTTTCTCTTCTCCCATGCTATAAAAGGAGATTAAAATGTATTGAATGGGTCCCGAAGTACCAAAAATCGGGCCTGGATTTTAGCACATGTTACTTGCAGTGCCATCTATTGTTTGTAATTTAAACTAAATTTGAGAATCGTAGTAAAAATTCTCCTGACGTCATACATAACGCTCCTATAAGAATTTTTTTTGATATCTGTCACCGTTTGTGAGTTATTGAATTTTAAAATCAGTCAGTCCTTTTTAGGACACCTGGTAAGTCCCAATATGCTTAGACGCTTGTGTAGCTAACGACATTAAGGGTGATTGTGTTCGAATTTTCAGAAAATTCTGAAAATTTAAGGCATTTGTTTCTAAAAATTCGGACATGAAATATCGCGAATTTTGACAAATGGTTGCGGAAAAAAATGCAAATTTCGTCAAAGTATAGTAGAAAAAATTCAAATTGCGACAAGAATCTCAAAAAACCACAAAATTCATGAAAAGATCACAAAAATACCTCTAATTTCGTGAAAAGATCATGAAAACACTGCAGATTTCATCAAAAGATCGCAAAAAAACTGAAAATTTCATCAAGGGATTGCGGAAAGACACAAAGATCGTGAAAAAATGCAAATTTCATCAAATGACTGTAGAAAAAACATATAGTTAGTGTCGGGAGTGGATTCCCCTCCAGCTCTTCCTTCCATTGTGTAATCGGCTTGTAATAGTTTAACCGGCTTGTATAAATATCTTTACGTTTCCTTCATTCAGTACCTAAATGTTCCTGCCTATGTGTTGTCTTCGATGTAGTTCCTAAACGTTTTACTTTGCCTTCTTCGTTTGTCTGCTGATGTATTCTTATTTTACATTATGGTGTTAGATGGAATATGTCTTTTAAGTTTATCATGTGCTCATTAAAGTATGATTTCTATTTCAAGTTTATTGTGTTGTGACTAATCCGTATGTTCGAGTTTCTCCTGCAATAATAGTCTCCATCATCAATCAAAGCAATTTTTATTTCAATCATGTTTTCACTTCATCAGCTTGTGCTGTTCATCTGTTTTATGTTTGAAGCTAGCGGCCATTTAATGAATGCCCTAGTAGCTGACTAATCATTTTAGCTATCATCTTCATGGAAGAATAGTAATGGAGTTGGGATATAGTGCAAGGGAAGTGTTTGTGTGTCATTTTCATGCCGTTAAAGATATCTCCAATAAGAAGTGTTTTTACAATAGTTTGTTTAGCTGCAATCAAATTTCGTCAACTGTTTTTCTATCTTGTCTAAGAACAAGTTTTAAGTTAAAGCTTTGCTCTGGATCATTGCAAATCACAGGAATGATTGATGCCTATTCACAATAGCCATGAAGTCAGTTTATTTCTTATTTGATTGTGAATAGTTAATGAATACATTGTGCAATAGCGATATAGTATATTTAAATATTGTGTTTTATTATATGTTGAAGTTTATTTCTTATTTTATCTTATTTAAATAAACGTTACTTTGATTTTAAACTTGTATTTATTTCACCACTTTAATTTTATTTCGTTAGTTATTTGCTTTTCAGGATTTCAACTTACTGTTTTTTCAACTTCTAGGTTTAGGGACTTAGTAACGCATCCATTGTTTAACTTAATTTAATCTCTTCTGCTTATTTAAATCTTAACTACTTATAATTTAATTCTTCAGATCCTTTCACGGAATGTGCATTTTTCGCGATTCTTTGATGAAATTCGTATTTTTTCACGGTTTTTGACGAAAATCGCAGAGGTTTTTTTTTTTTCGTGATTTTTATAACAAAATTCGCGATTCTTTGACAAAATATGCATTTTTCCCCACTATTCTCTGACAAAATGTGCATTTTTTCTGTGATAATTTGATGAAATTTGCATTTTTTTTTCTGCAATCTTTTGAAGAAATTCAGATTTTTTTTCTACGATCTATTGAAGAATTTTGAGTTTTTTAGCAATTCTTTGACGAAATTTGGATTTTTCTGAGATCTTTTGACAAAATTCTCATTTTTTTCGCGATTCTTTGATGAAATTCACATTTTTTTTTTATTATTCTTCTACTAAATTCGCAATCTGTTGATGGTATTTGTATTTTTTCCACAATCTTTTGATAAAATTCAGGTTTTTTAGCGATGCTTTGACAAAATTCAGGTTTTTCTGTGATTTTTTGACAAAATTTTCGTTTTTTCGCTATTTTTTGCCTAAAAATTCTTTTCCCATGATTCTGACAAAATCCTTTTTGAAAAATTCTGCTTTGGTCATTTCTTTCCATTTTTTTAATCGCCAGTTTTTCACATTTAATCACTGAGTGGCGACTGGTGAGTGCTTATTTTCCTCTTTATTGTAGCATAGTTTGTCCTTTTTTTGTCTCATTGACGTTGCAGTGTCTTTGAAAACAGATTAAGCTCAAGTATACAGAACAAAATGTATTTTTTTCACCTTTGAAAATTTGTACTAATTAGTAGTTGTCAGAGCACAGCTCTGGCTTCCCTGCAAAAATTACTTTTGTGAACATGATGGCGTCCAAAATATTTGTTGCATCGACACAAAAAATGAGCTGGAAGCCAGTAGTGTCAAAATCTCGGCAGGTATTCAAAATCATAAATATTCATCAACCCTAACGGCCTGAAATGTTGGCTCAAAGTTTTCTCAACATTGTGAGTTTAAATCTATATATTTAAAAGCTGTTTTTTTAGTCATATGCTCTCATGCTTTTTTAGTCATATCAGCTTTTTTTCTGAACTGATTTTAATATATATTTTTTTTAAATGAAAGCTGCTTTTTTTTTTTTTTTTTTTTTTTTTTTGTAGATTTGCCCACACTAGCTACTTTTTTAAAAAATATTCTCATATTTAAAATTAAAAAATTTTCTATGAATTTTTTTCAAAATGGTTGCAATTGGATTACTTCGGTAGTTATAAAGAAAGGGAAAATAATAAGGTTTATCTTTATTGATGCCATTTTCTCATAAAAATTCATAATAAACTTTGTGAAAAAAATTAACAGAAAATGACGTTACACTTTAAAAAACACACATTTTCCTCAAAAAGCTGTTACAATTCCATAATTTTTCATTTTGCTGATAGTGTGAGTTTGGGATTCTAGATAGAAAGCTTCAATGAGGCAAAATAAAATCATATTTAAATGAAAACGATAAGTTTCTTTGATAAAACTAAATACACTAGACTCCCTCCAATCTGCACAACTTGGGACAAGAAGTTGTGCAGATTTTGGAATTTTGTGGATTTCTGGTCATTGTTTTGCTTACATTTTACATACAGTAATTTGAATGCAATAATGCAATCAAAATTATAACGAATGCTTGCAATATAGTAAAATATTAAAATAATTAAGTAATAAAAATAAACTAAAATGATAAAATGTAAGAATTTTAAATTATTAAAAATAAAGGTTAAGTAAATAATTAAGAATGTTTTGTTAAATATGCATGATAACGATTTTATACGTTTTCCTTGTTTTATTCAATGGAACTTTTCTCATAAAGGTACCCTATTAATTCACTTCAAAATCATAAGTAGGGATGTTTTATTTCAAGTTTAGCCAGTTTTAATAAACAAAAAAGCTTGATTAAAGTAAATATATTTGCTAAAAAGATTGATTACCAGTGATATCAGCAATATCTTGATTTTTTTTTTTTTTTTTTTTTTCAGAAATAACTTTATATTTCCTTCATAGCAAACCACGAATTCAGTCGTATTATCGAGAATTACATATTAAAATACATGTGGAATGATATAAAACTAAAAAATTCTGTAATTTTGCTACTACATCTGAACTGAAAGTTTCATTGTTTATATCTGAGATTATGTGTGGATTTTAGATGTTCGTGAATTTTTGGGTTGCGGATTTGAAGGAGTATACTGTGTTTTTCTACAAATGCTCTAAAAGATATCAATTTCTGGAGTTTTATTCGCTGATACAGAGATTAGAACCTCAAGTCAAGAGTGAGAATGAATGTTCACATGCGAAAACATAGTTGACAAACTTGATTTCAAGTTTGGAAATATATGTGTTAATAACCTATTGCATATTGCAGTATTTTTGAACTGATGAATGTAAATATGAGAAATGCATATGTAAATTTTGAGATGGTGAAAATGATGTTAAGTTTAGATTTCACACAAAAATAATTCTATGATTGACTCAAGGTAAAATCATTTTTTATTTTCAATCATTAATTTCAAACATAAGAGCCTCAATAGGTAATTTCATCATAATTACTTATCTTGATTAGGTATACTAATACAGTTTAATTTTTTAATACTTTGAACAGTCGAATGGTTTATGGAATTAGTATTTTGGTAACTTTAAGTTAAAAATAATGTTTGTTTAAAGCGAGTAAGTACTAACTAATATAGGAGTTCCTTTTTGAATAATTTCTTTCATTGAAATTTGACAGGTTTCATCTCATTAATTAAAACATTAGCTCCATTGTTGTAAATTATGCATTTTAACCTCACCAGGATCATTATGGTGTTGTCAACATTTTGTGACCTGAGATATATTTCAGAGATTGACTTTCAGAAGTGTTACTTCTTACATATGTAACGACTACGTGTTTTTCCCCTTTAGTGCGAAGTTTTCATTCTCCATAACCTTCCATCGATGCAATTCAGTTTGAATTTTAAGTTAAGAAAAATGAAAAGAAATCGAATACAGAGAATATGATTTTGTGCATTAGCCACATGGTAACGGATTCCTTGTTTTGCCTGCAAGGCTATACCTGCCTGGAAGGCTATAAATGATAATAAAAAAAAAAATCAAGAAATATATAATGTCATGTATGTATAACTTATATGTATGTATTCTTATGTTTGTATGTTTATATAAGTGAATGAGATTAGCATTTCAAGATGTACACTTGAAAACGGAAATGTGTAGAATTAAAAATAAAATTCCTGCACCTGGAGGAATAGGTAACTTCCCTATTTCTTAGTTTTAATGTTTTAGCTAATTTTATTGGGAAACACTAAGTTAATGTGCAAAGAACCCGATTAGAGAAGAATCATCAGTACTGATTTCACTGGAAATTTCGCCAAATCAGTCAGCTATAGCCAAGTTGGATTCATTTATGATGACTTACTTTTGGTTGCCAAATTTGACGATATTTCACCAAATGTCACCAAGCTTGGCGATAACTTTGACGTTAAGGTATATGACTATATAGTTTTATGCGTATGATCGGGAAAATGGTTACAACAATGAAAGATAATTCCTGAGAAATCACCTTCACTAAAAGTCATAAATCAATCCCTCGTTTATTGATTTTTTTTTATCTCTTGCCTAGATTTAGTGTACATTTTTAAAAAGTACATATTTTTATATATGTGACATTATACACAGATGTTTCAAAAATGCCAGTTAAAAGAAGGCAATTGAGATGAAAATAGTTATTCAGTGTAATTCTATGTGTAAAAGTCGCATAACAATAACCCAGATGCCTTCTGAGTATTTGCAGAATGATGATATAACAACAACTCAGATGAATAAAGTTATCAAGTTTGATAGAGGAGTATAGAAGACTACCTACATATGTATGATACATAGTACGTGTTACACTGTATGATACATACGTGTTAAACAAGTGTGGGCTGTGCCAAACATACAAGTCTTTGAAGGGGCTTTGAAGTTTTTGCGGCTAACTTGATGGATCCAGTTTCAATTTTTGATTGGAACAAAGGTTGGAGCTACATTAAATAAATCAAAATCACTCAAATACATCCAGTGGTTATTCTTTACATAGACTGTATTATCCAGTCTTTTCTCTTTTCCTTTAACATTTCTGAATTATTCTAAAGAACAGCAAATTACATTGCATGAAATTTTTTATAATTCTGACATCAGATTTACAGATGAGCAGCAGAAGATACTTCAGTTATGCATTGAACAGCTTTCGTCTCTGCAAACAAAAGTTACAAATTTCCCTAAGTCAACATTTATTATTGGAAAAGCAAAAGCTGGAAAAAGTATGATAGTCAAAGGAATTAGCAAAACAGTTATTGTGCAGTTAGTGCCAAAAGAATGATAGCTTCTGATTCTAACAGGTACTGCTGCAAACCAACATGTTTTAATGGTTCACTAATTTAAAAAGTCAGGCAGCAAGAAATCTACAGCTCAGCATGGATCCAGTGTTATTTCTCATTATTGATGGATTTTCAATGATTGGATACAGTCTTGTGGCTGACTTTGAATAAAGATGTCACAAAGGTAAAACAGATAGTATTGAGCCTTTCCCGTAAGGCATGGTGACGTCACGGCGACGTCGTTGTGAAGTCACACTGTGATTTTGTGACAGTCGATGTGACGTCGATGTGACATCATAGTGACTAGAATGCGAGGTCGTTATGGCCGTTTTAGAGGTCGTTTGTGACGTCACATTGTGACCACTCTGTGAAGTCACAGTGTGACAAATTTGTGAAAAGTGTGTCATTTGTGACTATTTTGGCATTAACTTTGTGACGAACCTGTGACGAAAGCGACAATGCTTTGAAGCCACACTGTGACCAATTTGTGAAATATGTGTCATTTGTGATGAACTTGTCATAAACACTGTGATTTCAAATGAAAATCAAATTTCAAATTAATTGCTTAAAAGACGCAAATAGTAAAAAAGATTCCATGCTGGGACTCGAACCCGGGCCATTAGTACAGCGCACTGACATTCTACCGACTAAATCACATGGAACGATACCCAGGCTGGAAAATTTCTCACTATTACATGATGGCAAGGCTACAAACTCAGCACAAGATGGAATATTTAGCGTGAGCCACCAACATGATGCAAACACGAAACTTAATTAAATCCAGCATCGATTGAAATTATATTAATACTTGGAAATTTTTCCAGAGAGAACCATTCGCCTTGCATACAATATTTCAAAGGAAAATCAAATTTCAAATTAATTGCTTAAAAGGCAATTTTAATTTGAAATGTTGTATGCAAGGCGAATGTTTCTCCCTGGAAAAATATCCAATTATTAATATAGTTTCAATCGATGCTGGATTTCATTAAGTTTCGTGTTTACCCCATGTCGGTGGCTCACGATAAATATTCCATCTTGTGCTGCGTTTGTAGCCTTGCCAACCTGTAATAGTGAGAAATTTTACAGACTGGGTGTCGTTCAATGTGGTTTAGTCGGTAGAATGTCAGTGTGCTATGCTGATGGCCCGGGTTCGAGTCCCGGCATGGAATCTTTTTCACTATGTTGGCCTTTTAAGCAATTAATTTGATATTTGATTTTCATTTGAAATATTGTATATAAGGTGAAGGATTCTCTCTGGAAAAATTTCTAAGTATTAATACAGCGATGAATTTTGAAATAACCTTTTGCTGTAAATATAAAATCTTATCTTTTTACCGTACTTTTTAGCAAAATATCGCTTTTTTGGAGTCCTATTCTTCTAAAACATTTTAAATTTTTCCACTTAAAAAACAATGCTTATCAACTGACATATTTTTTTATTCAGTTCTATGCTTGATATTAAGTTCTATGCTTGATATTGAGTTCAAGCTTGATATTTAGAATGTGTAAATTTTTTAATAATTCGTTGTGATTTGTCATTGCTTTATTAAATACGAACATGGAGACTAACAGATATACAACTATTATTTATAGAGCGGCATGATAAGCGATATTTATTTAAATTTTTTATTCCCGTGTATATTGTATTTTGTGAATATGAGCTAAATAGATTTGGTATGTTTTATAGGAAAAGACTGATCTGGGAAATAGAAAAAAAAAACGAGTAAGAAAAATCATGCGTTAATCATAGATTATAAAATACTTTCCAAAACTTTCTGAATGCTTTAACAAGACATCGTAATTTAGGGAAATGACGTAAATAAGATAACTAAGTAAACATTTTAGAAAATTCATAAAACATTTGAAAAATTGATTTCAGCAGTTACCGTCCATAGCCAAATATGTTTTCCAATTCTTTTGAACAGCCCTGTATTTGATATGTAGGTTGATACACTGAGAAAAATGAAGTACTCAAAAATAAGTAAACCGACGTACTCATATCGAATTGAATATTTTTGGATCAAAAATGAACCCATGCTTTCTCTATTTTGAAACATCACATGTTATCAAACCCAAACAAGCGAATAGTTTTGTACCCTGTAATGGTTCATTTCATTTATGGCGGCATAAATGATGTTTATTAATGTAAATATTAAATTATGCACAGCATTTTAAAAATAATTTAAAAGTGCTTGGAAATAATGCTCTTGTCATAAAAATATTCGATTTGAGTATCTTGTTAAGAATTTTGCTATTTTTCTTAATAAATAAACAATTAAACATTTCTTGTTAAGAACTTTGAACGGGAAATAAATGTCAGTACATTTTTACTTTAAATTTTAGGTTTTTCTTTTTTTTTTGGGGGGGGGGGGGGGGGCAGTACATAACGATTCATATTTGATCACAACCAATGAATAAAAAATGAGTACATGTGTTTCTCAACTTTGAGTACATTTGGATCGGAGCTATTTTGAGTATGTGACGCATTTAAAATTGAGTACTTTTTACTCAATTTTGACTTCCCATTTTTTTAAGTGTATATATACTATACAATGGGAAAATTTAGTTTAGCAAGAAAACGCCTAACAGGTTGAAATTCTTTTTCAGCAATTTATACTAATGTATGGAAACATACTTGAATACTTTTGTACACCCCTGTAGTTTACCTAGAATCTTTATTACACGCCACTATTTAGTTAAAATTTAATTCAAACTAAGACACCCTTAAAACTGCTGAAATCCCATTTCCAGAAATTATAATTTATAGACGGCCATGTATCCAATTCTTTACGTGACCCTGTATATCATTTTATCTATATTCTACAAACATTTCTTGATAAATTAAATGCAGTTCAGCAAAAAAAAGCATAACTCATTTAAAACCACCTTTAAGCAATTTGCACCCATACCCAGTAATCCTTACGAATACTTTTGTGTAGCCTTGTATAGGAATTATAGCATTTATATACACCATATAATATGCATAAATATAGTGAATCATAAAAGCACATATCATAATTAAAAATACATTTCCAGCAATCATCGCTAATGAACAGTACTTCGGATACAATATAGTATCTGAAATATTTTGTGTGTCCCTGTAAATGCTATATACGTATTATTCGTATTATACATGAAATAATTTATAGTATGTAAACCTCAGCGACATATATCAATTTCATTATATATGAAATAGATTAACATAATTAAAGTATGCCGCAAACAATTCCCTCCACCCCTATAACATTATGCATTTGAATTTCTTTTTTAGCCCTGTAAATGAACAATAACTATTCTTTGCATCGCATAGTCAACAGAATGCATATTTTAGTGCACTTCATAAATGCATATAAATTTTATTCTGTTTGAAAGCGTGCATAAAATCATAAAAAATTATTTGAAACGATTTTTTCCATAGGCTGTAATGTAACGGAAAACTTTTGGCTGTCCCTGTAAAAGAACAAAGCATGCTACAAACTTCATTACAAATAGGTACCGTGCGTCTATATCCATAAACGTCAATAACATCCAAAAATTTCAGGGCAATCCGAGTATATTTTCGAGAGTTAGAGTGCGGACAGACTGCTAGACGGACAGACGGAGAGACAAACTGAAGTCATAAGCACTTTTCAACTTGTGTCCTATATTATGTATCCTGTATTATATGAACTTTTAAAAAATATATACTAAAGCAGTTTAATCTTTAACTTCCCATCAGGCATGAAAAACACTTTGTTTCAATGCTTAAATATCATATTTTACTTTTTAATGCCAATAATTACGCGTATCATAAACATAGAAAATGAATTTACAATAAAAGAGAATTTAATAACCGATTCAGAATGTCTATAATTAAATGTTTGATTAAAATCACAAACAGAAAAAAATGCTTGCATACAATTTAAAAAAATAAATATACCAATTTGAAAAACACTAAAAATAATAATTAGTATTTATAATTGTACTATTAAACAACAGCAAACTCAATAGATAAATTAAATGCATTATTAGATTTAACAATATCTCAAAAATATTTCCATATGGTATAAGGAATTCCCATTATTTTATAATTTCGGCAAATGTTAAATCTGAAAACATTGGTTTGAAGATTTAGGATTTTGAAAGATAATTTAAAATATTATTAGCAGTAAAAGAAAATTCTTTCAAATGTTTCACTACTGCAATATGTAAAAATACATTTTCCCAGTATAATGTTAATTTCTAATCTGAAACAGTTTCGTAATCTCATGATAATCGAACATCATATTTAACCCCAAAATAATAACTATAAGTGTTGGTAATAAAAAAATAGTAAGAAGCCAATAAAATAATTCCAAATCATTGTCGTTCCATACATTTTCAATCTCAAGTAAGAGTAAATTAATGTTTATATTAATTCCAGTATGAATGTAGGCATGCACAGTCTCTGCGCAGTTTTTTTTTTTTCAAGCGATGACAGATTGATATTTTTCTTTACAGTTATCGAATTTGAAATTATCGCTTCTGACAGTTAAAGATCAGTCTCTTACAAATATAACATAAAACTATTTAACTCATATGTACAAATCAGGAATAAAATATTTCAATTAAATAAAACTTACATATACGTTCTATTAATATCGTGTATCCTAAAATGGTCATTTCCTTATCTTAAAGTGTTGTAGATGTGGTGAAGGTGATGTTCTAAAAACAGTGAACTATTTATTTCCCGCATCTTCTCATGTTTTTTTTGTGGGCAGACTATTTTCAAGCAGATGGTCTGGTACAGATTATTTGTTTTTGCATGCAAGAGATATGAAACTTGAATGCGCAGTAATTTTCTGAAAGTATGGTTAATTAAAATTTTGTATTTGAAGAAATGTCCAATGTATTTAACTTTTTCTTTTTATCCGTACCAAATAATTCAAGTTACAATGTATTGTAAAGTTCCTTTTTTCTAAATAATTATAATAATAATATTCATAATTAGAGTTTATTAGATATACCATTGTTTACATTTTCAAAAGGTGTAAAAATAAATTTAATGGTAATAACGAGCCCCCCGCCCCCTTTTTTTTTTCTTTTTTTTTAAAATAAAGTTTGTTTTGCACAAATTTTGTATATTTCTTTTATTTTCGGAAAATGCTAATTTTATTTAAAAAGTCTGAAAGAAGTAGAATTTATGACTTGAATACAAATTATAAAAATATTCTAAAGCAAGAAATGCATAGATGACTAAACTCTGAAAACTCTTTCTACGTGCTCATTAAAAGGTGCAGATTTAACTGTAATAGAAATTTTTTATTTTGAAACCACAGAAGTGTTTCAAATAATCCTGGTCGGTAAAAAAATAAATAAATAAATAAATTTCCTCCCAGCAAACTAAATATATAAAGTGTATAAATTTAATATTCCTAATTCTAAATGTATTATCCAAATGCTAGATAAAATTGAAATCATGAAAAAGTATACATTCACTATCTTAGATATCAAATTGATAAAATATAGCCTGAAAATTTAGTTTATTAATGCTTGTATCGTGCACTTTATTTATTATGCTCCCCTTTAGTGACAGAATTTACCATTTGCTATCCACTAATATATATTATTCCTTATGCCATGTAACTCGTGACTGTTTAAAATATTTCCCTTCATTTTCAAAGATTTTTGAAGTTCATATTTTTGTTACACTGTGACTTACAATATGGTGGTTTTTTTGTCACATATGTGACGTGACGTACGTTACATAGCAGTGACATAACAGTGGCCTCACAATTTTTTTTTAATTGCCAGAAAAACATAATTTTACAGTAAATAACATGTTTTGAAGCATTTTCGTATTTTTTTAAAGTTTTCTAAGAAGTTCACATCTCAGTCACAATGTGACATCACTGAGTGGTGGCATTTTGGCCACAGATGTGACGTGACCACAGTGACTTACAATGACGTCACAACGACGTCACCGTGACCATGCATGCTATGAGGGTTTAGAGGCTTTTTTGTTTAAATCCTTGAAGGTATTAGGCAGTTATATCCTGTAGAAGACATCCCACTCTGTATGAGACATACATTCTATAAAAGACATTTTGGTTCTTCATGGACAAAAAATGCTTAGGGCTTTTGAAAAATGTTTCACATTAAAAAACTCATTGAGACAAATTGACGATCAGCAAACGCAGTTTTGAAAGACTGTTAACTCACTTTGTGTAGGTCAAGTTTTAGACTACCTCTCATCCCTTATCCAGCGACGCAAGGATATATAGCTTCTGTCTGAACCGAAATGATTTGAAGATGCCATGTCTCTTTTTCTCAAAAACAAGTAAGATAAAGAACATAATCACTTCTTAAATCAAAGTGATCTATGTCGACAATATTAGCAGACCACAATAAATAAATAGTAATATGGAGTGAAAGATGATCATGTGTCTGGACTTCAGGCTGGACTTTTCTCAGCAGCTGGATGCAGGGTTATGTTACATACCAATATCTGGATGGGTTGAGGATTGGTAAACAGTGCACTGAGTACGTTTATGGCACGAGATTTCAATCTTGAGGTTTGAGAATATGCTATAATGGTTCATTTTGATTATTATCATGGGCCATTTCTAACTGAAAGATTTTTCCTTATCAAAACCTATTTGTAAATGCTGGAAACAAAAAAAGTCTTTCTTGCGAACTCAGTTGCTTTTAACTGTTGCATACCCTGCCACCATACACAAATCCCAAAGTTTAACTTATACAAAAACTACTGTGGACATTGTTCTAAAAGAGTTGTCACATAAAGCACCTTACATTACTTTTAGTATAGTTTGTCGTTTAGAGGAAGTTCTCATTGAAGAGCTTTTCGCTAAAGATAGGCATGACCAAATTAGAAGGATGGGAGCACTTGATGACAGACTAGCATTTGAGCACTACTGAGGCAACTGACAACTGAATTAAACAATTGAAAATTAAGTTTCAATGGCTGTTATTTCAAACTTACTTTTGTACTTGTTAGGTAAAAAAAAATAAATAGAAAAAAGAATTTGAAATTTAAATTAATAAAAATTAGGATGTTTATAAATATATATGCAATTTTAATATGAATAATAAAGGAGAAAGTTTGTTATTAATTTTGGGTAGTGATCGTTAGTGGTTAGTAAACATTGGATGTGAAGGAAGTAAATAAATATAATCTGAGGAATCTTCATGGTAAAATATAAATGATAAACTTTAGACTCACCTGAACTGAGAATATTTCTTGCCTGAAAATTGCATATATGTTGAATATATTTAAATTGTGCCAAGTGTTAAATATTTACTTTTAAATATTTATATTTAATAATTCTATAATATATAATTGTAACAAATTAATTTGGCACTTTATGATAATATTTAGAGACACGTAAATCAAAACACAGAAAAATACACAAATATATTTAAATAAACAATTCTCTTTATTATAGTATTATTTTAATTAAATGGGGGGAATGGGGAGAGAAATGAGGAAACGAGATGCATCCGTCTATTACAATTATATTATCAAAATATTTCATTATTATATACGAACATTCTTAAATCCTTCATTCTATAAAATATTAAAGGTGCATAGAATTTTACTTCAACAACATTGAAGATAGATTAATACTGATCATTTCAACATAGTTATTCGTTATGATCTTCTAATGAAAATAATCAAATCAATGGATTACTGCTGTAAAAGTTCCACCATATAGTTCGCTTTCTAGTTCATAGAAACCATGATTTTATGCATTTCTTGTCGAAATAAACAGTATGACTACTGCGAGATTTAAATATTGAAAAGGAAAAACGATCTGAGAGATTCTGTTGGACCACGCCCCGATAAATTGAAGAAGTTCATACCTGTTGATAGCATCTTGCAAACATATACCTTTTCACAATCGCATATTTACGAGAAAATGAACGGATGGTGTAGAACGGCACATATTTGAATTGTTGTGAAGATCGTTGAACCACATCTTGAAGTTTTCCTTTTTCATCTCATCTTGACAATACTTTTCCATCGCGTCGGTGACAACAGATTCATGTGAAGCAATATTGTAAGAGGCAAATCAGCCAATGCCCTTAAAAAATTTTCTTAAATGAAAGATTTAAGTTTAAGGTTATTTTCAAGTGAGATATTAAAATGGCAATATCAAGCGAAGGACCCGTTTAGTCCAACGCTGATATGCCATGAAAAAGAAAAAGGCGGAGCCGCCGAAAGCGGAGTACGTCCGCTCACCGTAGAATCCAGGCAGGAAGAGAGCGACGCTATTTCCAAAAACAGACGCTACAAAAACCCGCCGTTAGAACGGACGTCGTTGATTGGCTGATTTAAAATCGACGATGCCACACATAGTAATAAAAGTTTTTGAATGAAATAACGTTAAATGATGAATTTTAGATTTGAAAATTATTATAAAAATATTCTATTACGGTGGAAAGTATTAATTTTAAGATTTATTATTTTATTATTGATAATTTTTGACGATCTTTTATGGCGATTAAATTAAAATTGTTTTTAAGTGAAATTTAACTGAAAAACGAACTTAACGAAAATTAATGAATATTTAAATTTTGAAAGTAAAGAAGTTTTTTAATTTAATTTAAATATTTTAAAATAGCTTTTTAAATTAATTTTAATTGGAAAGGATGTTATTATATAACATTTACCTTACCCCTAAGGAAAAAAAAAAGCATAAACAAAAAGTTATTGCCTGTGGCATCGAGCAATTGGAACTTTCCACAACTTAAAAACAAAGCCAAAATCAAAAGGAATTATCTGCCCCAGTTTCTTGGACAATTGACACATATCAACATAAACACAACATAAAAATGTATAAAAATATATATATAAATAAATACGCTTGCGCCTACACATAAAATATGTTATACAAAAATATAAGTATACAAATTTTTCTAAAATCTTTGGCATACTCAAATACTGACATAACAAATACAAATAAACATCAAATTGTAATGCAAACACATAGAACCAAAGATGAAAACATAAAGAACCAAAACAACAATTTTTTTTTTTTTTTTTTTGAAATAGATGTTCAGGTAAGTAAAAAATTTCACCATGAAGAAACCCAAGACATTCTCCAAGACTTCAATGTATTGCACCAAAGTAAGGATAAGGTAAGTGTCCTATGTAAATATGACTCTCACAACTGAATAAATAATTTTAAAAGGGCAAAATAAAATAGTATATGTACGTTACTATTTATCTAGAACTTTTACAATATATAATAAATCTGTATATATACAGAAAAAAAATTCTAACAATTGAATATATTCAGGAAATTTTGGCTTAGAAATCTGAGTTCTTAAAAAAAATTATATATGTCCAATATTTCTTGAAATTTTAAAAATAATAATTAAATTCCATAGTATTATTTAATTTGGGTAATAATTTTTATTATTATTTCATAAATATTTTCTTTAAAAAAATATTGGTACTGAAATGTTAAATGCTGAGGAAATAAAGTAAAATAGCAGCAAAAAATAGATTGCAATCTACAATCTCTTCATTGTGTACACAGGTCAAAAACGTAAGGCAGTTGCCCCATAGTATGACCTTCGACAACAATGGACTGACTGATCTAAGTCTCCAAGCGTTAAACCAAAAAAAAAAAATATTTACAAACTCAAACAAACTATTCCGCTCAATTTGACAAGTATACTGCCCATGATATCCAAAATAGATATAACTGCACCGTGGGGGACTTATTGGAAGGTTAATTACCCAAGCTAAGCCAAGTTTACCCTCTGTGTGTGCTCATCATAACTGAATTAGACCAGGTCAGCCTGAGGGAAAAAACAAACATTCTACACCACAAATGAACCAAGTCCTGTCATTCGCCTAGGTCAGTCTAATATATATTTATATGTACATTTCATTTTATTATATTTTTCAATTTTTTCATTTCATTTCATTTTTTATTTTTCATTTTTATATTTCATTATTTTCATTTCTATTATTTTTTCATATTTTTCATTTTCTTATTTTTCATTTTTATATATTTCTTTCTCAATTTTATAAGCTATAGGGTACCCTTTAAATTTAACTAACTTTATCATTAAAAATAAATTCCTCAGCAAAATAACAACACTATATTCTCTCAAAGTCCAAAAAAAATTGCTATTGTAAGTGAATAATAAATAAATAAATTTGAACTTTAGCTATAGCATCAAAAAAATATTGTAAAATAAATGGATTTTATCCGAAATTTCCTAAACCGCAGAACAAGACTGGAAGGCGGAGGAATGCTATATTCCTTTGTGTCACGACCCTTAACTAAATGCCAGCGAGAATTACGAGATTCTACTGCTCTGGATTGTAACGCAAAATGAAACAATCATGGCAAGAAAAAAATCGATAAAATAGGAATTAAATAATTTAATTTATTGCGTCCAGAAATTGCGACTGGACTCTCTAAACTGTCTGAGACCCAGAAATCTGGTGGCGCTCAAAAGTACAAGGACAGGGTTAACTTGACTTCATAACAGTAAAAAGAGCCTCGAATTTCCAAATGAAGTGTAGTCTGTTGCAACAAAACACTGGATTTTTCGGTTTAATATGCACTGGCTAATCCACAAAACCATTGTGTACAAACAGAACTACCAAAAAAAAATATTATCTAAAAACCGTTGGTTAAAACTGAATATGCTATAGCTTGAAAAAAAAATAAATGAATTTTAAGGGGTAATATTAAAATGACATGAGAGAATTGCAGATATTGTAAGTCTTGTTTGATAAATAATAATAAAATCTGGAAAATAGTATAATTTTGATATATTTATATTTATATCTTTTTTAAATTATTTCATTTGTAAACAAATTTAAGGTTGTATGACAAGAGATATATAAGTATATTCAGAAATTTAAATGATTAAAATGGACATATAAGTTAAAAATTCATAAATGTCAAATGACCATAATTTATAAATTTAATGTAAAAAGGAAATTAATAGTTGAGTATATATAAAAAAAAATTGTAGCAACATGATACTGATATCCCAAATAAAATATAATATATTAAAAAATTAAGTTGGTGTAGTTTGTGGCTATGGTAAATTTTAAATGAAAAAATTATGATATATCAAGAATGCTGAATGGTAAAAACAAATAGATCCCAGTGTACTATTACGTACTAGCACACCGCCTGTTTTGGCCCGCAAAACATAGACTACTCATTTATAAACTCAAACCTAATGGACCACAATCTATCAATCAAATGTAAAATGAAAGTAAAATGCAATTTTAACTTTTTATATATATATTAAGTGATTTTTAAAACAATGTAAAAAATTCATAACATGTACTAAAATTTTGCAATAAAACAAAAGTAAATAAATTTTCTGGTATGTAAGTAATTTTCCTGAAAAGGAAAACCATGCAGAAAATAAAATATAAATTATTGCACTAGGATAGAAAAATCAGATTTAAATAGTTTCTATATAATTGAAAAATTTATTCTCAGAATAAAATTGAATATTATTTGTATAAAAAATGTTTATTTAAAATTTTATTTAATCCTAATAGAGAGCCATAATACTCCAAAACCTATGTAAATGAAAATCATACCTGAAAATTTTATATAAAAATTCTTATACTGCACAAACTTGGGAGTAAAAAAAAATGACATCAGATGAATTGTGATTCATTCAAATCAATGTTAATGTGAAAATGTCTGGATCAGGGACATAATAACAAAATGGAGGTAAAGATTGATCAGGTCT
Source organism: Maratus speciosus (assembly GCA_963932465.1). Taxonomy (NCBI): domain Eukaryota; kingdom Metazoa; phylum Arthropoda; class Arachnida; order Araneae; family Salticidae; genus Maratus; species Maratus speciosus. Next base: position 507,334,578 of record OZ010790.1, read on the forward strand.
CCACAACCATACACCGATTTAAGAAATCACAGAAAAAAAATTTAATTTTTGGAATATTGACCTTGTAATCAATTAATATCATCATAAATCATTATTTCAAAATCATCCTTATATATTTAAAAATATGTAGTAACAGAAAAAAATTATTTGCAAAATAAACCTTTTATAGTCTGATATTTATTTTTTTTAAATGTAACTTCAGACATTTTTTAACTCTATATGTATGTAATAATTTCAAAATAAAAATATATATATTAAACAATAACAAATGTATATATAGCAACAATAAAGTATTTTTCCTGAAGAAGTCCCGGAGAATGCATGAAAAATTTATATATTTAAATCATATTTCCGAAATTTTCTATTGAATTTTAATAAATAAACAATACTGAAAGAAATAACCCAGAAAGAGTCCCATTAAAGAATAGAAGTTCGAAAATCCTGGTCACGGCACCATAAATGTTAGGTAAAAAAAAATAAATAGAAAAAAGAATTTGAAATTTAAATTAATAAAAATTAGGATGTTTATAAATATATATGCAATTTTAATATGAATAATAAAGGAGAAAGTTTGTTATTAATTTTGGGTAGTGATCGTTAGTGGTTAGTAAACATTGGATGTGAAGGAAGTAAATAAATATAATCTGAGGAATCTTCATGGTAAAATATAAATGATAAACTTTAGACTCACCTGAACTGAGAATATTTCTTGCCTGAAAATTGCATATATGTTGAATATATTTAAATTGTGCCAAGTGTTAAATATTTACTTTTAAATATTTATATTTAATAATTCTATAATATATAATTGTAACAAATTAATTTGGCACTTTATGATAATATTTAGAGACACGTAAATCAAAACACAGAAAAATACACAAATATATTTAAATAAACAATTCTCTTTATTATAGTATTATTTTAATTAAATGGGGGGAATGGGGAGAGAAATGAGGAAACGAGATGCATCCGTCTATTACAATTATATTATCAAAATATTTCATTATTATATACGAACATTCTTAAATCCTTCATTCTATAAAATATTAAAGGTGCATAGAATTTTACTTCAACAACATTGAAGATAGATTAATACTGATCATTTCAACATAGTTATTCGTTATGATCTTCTAATGAAAATAATCAAATCAATGGATTACTGCTGTAAAAGTTCCACCATATAGTTCGCTTTCTAGTTCATAGAAACCATGATTTTATGCATTTCTTGTCGAAATAAACAGTATGACTACTGCGAGATTTAAATATTGAAAAGGAAAAACGATCTGAGAGATTCTGTTGGACCACGCCCCGATAAATTGAAGAAGTTCATACCTGTTGATAGCATCTTGCAAACATATACCTTTTCACAATCGCATATTTACGAGAAAATGAACGGATGGTGTAGAACGGCACATATTTGAATTGTTGTGAAGATCGTTGAACCACATCTTGAAGTTTTCCTTTTTCATCTCATCTTGACAATACTTTTCCATCGCGTCGGTGACAACAGATTCATGTGAAGCAATATTGTAAGAGGCAAATCAGCCAATGCCCTTAAAAAATTTTCTTAAATGAAAGATTTAAGTTTAAGGTTATTTTCAAGTGAGATATTAAAATGGCAATATCAAGCGAAGGACCCGTTTAGTCCAACGCTGATATGCCATGAAAAAGAAAAAGGTGGAGCCGCCGAAAGCGGAGTACGTCCGCTCACCGTAGAATCCAGGCAGGAAGAGAGCGACGCTATTTCCAAAAACAGACGCTACAAAAACCCGCCGTTAGAACGGACGTCGTTGATTGGCTGATTTAAAATCGACGATGCCACACATAGTAATAAAAGTTTTTGAATGAAATAACGTTAAATGATGAATTTTAGATTTGAAAATTATTATAAAAATATTCTATTATGGTGGAAAGTATTAATTTTAAGATTTATTATTTTATTATTGATAATTTTTGACGATCTTTTATGGCGATTAAATTAAAATTGTTTTTAAGTGAAATTTAACTGAAAAACGAACTTAACGAAAATTAATGAATATTTAAATTTTGAAAGTAAAGAAGTTTTTTAATTTAATTTAAATATTTTAAAATAGCTTTTTAAATTAATTTTAATTGGAAAGGATGTTATTATATAACAGTACTGTTAAACAGTAATCGTGAAAATAAACCTTTTATTTTAAAATATTATGTTTTGAGTTTATGCCACTCCGTACTCCAACATTTCGGCCTGACAGATGCTAGTAGTATTACATTTCTGGTTTCGATAAATACAAATATTTTAAATGCAAAGTTTCTAATGTGAGAAAAGTATATATTTAAAAAAGCTTTATTTTATTTTACCATAAGTACAGATATTTATTTTTATTTTCTTTCCTTTTTGAGACAGGATTTTAGAAGAATTTCCTTCAAATTCCTGTTTTTTCTGTCATTAAAATATTATGTGCATTATACATGAGACGTAATTGTTTTTCCTAATTAAAAAAAATGAGGTGTGCATTATACATGAGTAAATTCGAGAGCTGTTCGATAATTCTGTGCAAAAATGAAAAAGGCTCTTTGTTTTTTGGCAAAAAACTTATTTTTCTACTTGTCGTCCTTTTAAGTCTGTGGATTCCGGTACGATGTGAGCAGCTCTCATATCACAGCTGACTATCTTATTGAGGAACTCATCTCCTTCTTGTGGTACTGCTGCAGAAAAGTCAATGCTGCTCTCATGCATTTGGTTATTTTTCGGATGGGAGGTTCTTCAGCACCCCACCTTGCACACAATTTCCGGAGCAACTGTTGTTTTGTGATTTCATACAATAAGGATTGGAATATTCATGGGAAATGCCTATGGAATTCTGTAACCATATAGTGATGGTTCTCCTGAAGGCACTGCTGCACAAGGTTATCTTCCATGAGGTATGGCCATCCACTTCACTTATCATGGGCATTCTACCTACCATCATAAAATTAATGACACTAATGACACACCATTTGTTTGATCATGACATTCAGCCTATGCACTAAACACAATTGACTATGAATTTAGATTTCTGCTACATATCACATGCTCAAAATTTTTTTTATCACAGACCTCATCTTACAGTCACTGGGAGAAGAAATGTAAACTGACATCTTCAGCTGCTAAATTGATATTAATCAAGTGATTGGGAAAGGGCTTACTAGTACATATGTTAACCAGGCCTGGAATTTACCTGGCATGCATACACTTCTTTTGCAATGCATCACTTGCCATCTGTTGGCTGTGTGAAAAACTTATTTCTTAAATAACCTCTGTCTTACTTACATTTCATAAAAAGTGTTTGATTAAAATTTTCAAAATTTAATAGAAAACTAATCTCAAAGATTGCTTTGAAAAAGATTCAAAAGAGTTCATTGGTTAATAAATAAAAGTAGATTTTAATCTTGAAAGAATGTTCAATGATAGAATACTATGCCACAATCTGGTCATGAATAAAGTACTTTTGGCTCTAAACCATACTGCTGTTAGCCATGTGTGTGTCAAAAAACTATAAGTAAATGTATCAATTTTCACGAAATTTTGTAATTTATTTTGGTGTCAGTTCATTATTTTACGGGTTTATATATTTGACCTTTCATGCACTTAAACAAAAGAAAGGTACTACAGTAAAAGCTCAGTTATCCGGCATTCAAGTAACCGGAAAGCTCAACTAACCAGAAAAAGTCAGAGATCTCTTTTATTTTTCTCTTCTCACAAACAGTTGCAAAATTTTTACTGCTGAGAAATTATTTTTCCCAAACTATTTTTTTTTATCGCTTAACTTACTCAAGAATAAGAAATTATTATTTTTAAAGAAATATTTAAGAAAAATCTTTATACCATATTGTAGTTTTTAAATGATATTTACTCTTTACTCAAGAATATTTTATAATTAAATGTGTTTGGATCATCTACACTTAACTGGAAATAATAATTTTTAAAAAAAAAACACTCCAGGATAATTTTTTTTTTGTTGTTTTATTGCTGGATTTTTATCAGTTTAAACCTTAGATAAAAAAAAAAAGAATGAAACGATACTTTTTTCATTTCCTTACTTATTATTAAACAAAATAATTGCTATCTCTGATGCTAATTATGCAATTGCATTCAAATTTTCAGTGATTTCAAATAGTAATAAATTAGGTCATTTACCAAATTCCTATTAAAATACAATACAGAAAATTAGACCCCTCCCCTTCCTCCTCCCAACCTACAAAAAAGTCCTATCTAAACCACACCAAGAAAAACAGAAAATGTTTCCGACTGTGTAGTTTTTATTGCGATCAGAGAAGCTGGACATTATCAGCTTGCATCTGATAATGTTCTTGGCTATGCAGAAAGAAATCATCATTACGATGGGGTTACTGCACCTGTTCTTGGCCTGCATAAGGCAGGTACAATTGAGGCAACACAAGTGAATCATACAGAGCTTAATTTTGGAATCATCCATGTGTTTTTCTTTAAAGGAGAAAAAAAGGGCAACATAAAAAAAAAAAAAAATTACGGTGTGCGTAGTTAATGTTTTAGGAAAAGGGCAAAATGCATTTTTCACTTATAAAAAGAGCCTTTGAAAAACATCTAACAAGAGCACTAGTTGATTGACTTTAGTAGTTTTGTCTTAATGTTTACATTAAGAAATGTGGTTAATTTTGATGAACTGTGAGACTATTGATTTTTTTCATTTTATCAATGTTATTTCAATATCTTTTAAGTATGCTGTAAATTCATATGAAATTAGAAGAATCATTTTAATAACTCATATCATTTAACTTTATTGATTTAAAAGTTTTTATTTTATGTTTGCAATTTCAGACTTCTGGCTCTGGAAGTGAAACAATCATCTCTATTCCAAAGCGAGGTAATAATTTTTGTTTTTTTGACTTAATTCTAGTTATGTCGGAGACAGTAATCTTTAATGTTAGAACTTTTGAATGTTTTGAGCAGTCTCACAACTGTTAAAATTCATTATACATAAAAAATGCTTATGAATTATCATAGATGCCAACATCTCCGGAAATTCCGGAGTTTCTCCGGAAGTGTAGGTTAAAATACGGTAGTACGGTAATAAGGTAGAAAATACGGAAATTTGCGGCAAAAAAATCGCGAATTTTTTCGATCATTCGCGGCAAAAAAATGGTGAATTTTTTCGATCAATCGCGGCAAAAATTCGCGAATTTCTTCAATCGGTTATTGAAATATATCTAAAAAATTGTCTATTAGTCTATAAAACCACGAATTTCGGCAATCGCTCGCGGCAGAAAATCGTAAATTTCTTTAACTGGTCAGTGAAAAAAGTTGCAAATTTTGTCAATCAGTAGTCGCTGCAAATAATCGTGAAATTCATCAATTGGTCATTGATAAAAATCGTGCTCTGCAAAAACGCGCTTTTCGGCTGTCAGTTGTGGCAGAAGATCGCGAATTTCGTTAATCAGTTGAGGAAAAACATCCTGGAATTCGGCAATCAGCCATTGATAAACATCGCGAATTTTGTCAATCATTCACTGCGTTGCAAAAAACGTGAAATCGTCAGTTTCGCCAAAAAACGCGAATTTCGTCACTCATTCGCGGCAAAAGATCGCGAATTTCGTCAGCCATTCTTGGGAGAAAATTGCGATTTTCGTTAGTCAGTAGCGGCAAAAGATCGCGATTTTCGTCAGTCATTCGTGGCAAAAGACCGCGATTTTCGCCAGTCATTCGCGGCTAAAGACCTCGATTTTTGTCCGTCGGTCGCAGCTAAAGACCGCTATTTTCGTCAGTCCGTCGCAACAAAAGATCGCGATTTTCGCCTGTCGTTCGCAGCAAAAGACCGCGATTTTCGTCAGTCAGCCGCGGCAAAAGATCGCGATTTTCGTCAGTCAGCCGCGGCAAAAGATCGCGATTTTCGTCAGTCAGTCGCGGAGAAAAATCGCGAATTTTCTCAATTGCTTGTGGAAAGAAGTCTCTTTATTACAAAAAATATTAATTACATAAAAAGTAAAAGTAAATTAATATTTAAATTATGTTTGTATGGATGAATACAAAAGCTATCAGGGGGTGAGGATTCATAAAGTACCAAAAAATATTTTAAAATACAGCTCGAAAAAATTTTTGTGCAACTCCTGAAATGTGACTATTTTACTCCTGATGAGTGTCCAAAACTCCTAAAATTTTACTAGTTTACTCCTGATACAGTATTTACAATGTTGACATCTATGAATTATTTCCACAAGTAATAAAACTACAGGGTGGCAATTATTTAACTATATGAAATAAAACATAAATTATTCAAAAACTACTGAGTGCGGGAACTTTATTCAACATGTAAACGTCACTACAGATATTCGGATTTAGGTTATGACATGTTTCGATATGGCTGCCATCATTGGCTATGATGTGGCGCAGACGAATAGCAAAATTCTGCATGACCCGCTGAAGTATTGGAACATCGATGCTGTCGATGACCTCCTGAATGGCAGTTTTCAGCTCAGCAATGTCTTTGGGGTTATTTCTGTACACATTGTCTTTAATGTAGCCCCACGAAAATGAGTCACATGCGTTAAGATCCGTAGAATATGGCGGCCAAGCGAGTCCCATTCCAGTGGCCTCTGGGTAGCCCAGAGCCAGAATGCAGTCCCCAAAGTGTTCCTTCAGGACATCAAAAACTTTCTTTGTCTGATGGAGTAGAGCTCCGTCTTGATGAACATCTTGTCGAAATCAGGGTCACTTTGGAGAAGGGGGATGAAACCGTTTTCCAAAACATTCTCGTATCGTTCAGTAGTCACCATGCCGTCAACGAATATCGGACCAATTATTCCCTGACTCGATCTTGCACACCACAGGGCTGAAACTAAGGGAGGGCAGAGGGGGAATGTGTCCCAGGCGCCAGAGCCAAGTGAAAGATTATAGCTTTGGAATCTATCATTTTCTTCTGATGGACTGATGGCTTTCATTATTATCAAACAGCCATTATAAATGAAGTGTTAGGTGATGATGAAAGAGCAGCCGTAAAAAGTTTGAACTCTGATTTTCTGGTCAGAATGGGGAAAAAAAAAAATGGCCATTTTTTTTCTATTCTGACCAGAAAATCAGAGTTCAAACGTTTTACGGCTGCTCTTTCATCTTCACCTAACACTTCATTTATAATGGCTGTTTCATAATAATGAAAGTCATCAGTCCATCAGAAGAAAATAACTCGGTTAAGTGGGACTCGGATAATTGGAACTCTACTGCATAAGCAAACATTGTAAATAGCCGGTAATACATGCAAATTCTTTTATGTGAACGAACTATAATTGCAACAAATGTCACATTCAATTTACGTAGTTCAGTATTACATATTTTAAATTTTAAAGTAAGTCGGCCATTAGAAAATTAGTAAAATTCTCTTTGTAAATATACTTTGAGGAAGAAAGGGGGTGGGGGGACGCCAAAATTCATGTTTGCCCTGGGTGCAAAAAAGGCTAGTTTCGGCCCTGGCACACCACACTGTCACCCGTTGAGGGTGGAGAGACTTCTCAATTGCGAAATGCAGATTCTCAGTCCCCCAAATGCGCCAAAATGGCTGACAACAATAAGTTGCGTGTGCATGCGCATACTAATTCCCATCATGCCCTGCGGCCAACCACGAAGTTTGAACTTCATCGCGCAAACCGTTGAGAAGTTCTGACAGTTTAATTTCATATAGTAAAATATTTGTCACCCTGTATTTGCCATGTTATTTGTATTGAAATTTTAAAATCTTCTATTCTTCAATATATATTTTTTCATGTAATTTTTCGTTTGATTTTATGTAATTTAAAAGTAAAGTTATTTGTATATTTAAAACTTTGCATTTCTAATTTCTCTTCTATGATGGTGTTTAAGGGGCAGTTTACCTAAAAATTGGTTAAAAAAAAAAAAGATTTTTTTAATATTGAATGAAAGCTTGTTTAATTGTGAATAAATTTTGACACCTCATTTTTACTCATACGGCCATTATATCATGTGATATTGTAAATTTTGTTAATACACCCCGCGCAAATTAAAACTTTAAATGGCTTTTTCTCCAGGTTCATATTTTTGTCTCTTTCCTGTTTTAAAAATGCTAAGGCTTCTTTTGTATTTGAGATAGCGATTTAAAATTTTTGTGTATGTTCTTTATTATATGTATGTGATAAATCTACGCATGAAATCAGCCTTCAGGTTTTTTTTTTTTTAAATAAAAGTGTATGAAGATGCGTTGGATTTCGTTTTTTACTATATACATCAGTAAAATAATTATATTCAATGTAATATTAGATGTATCTTAAAATCCATTTCAGTTTTGTGTAACACACATTTGAAAATCTTTTTTTTAAATATTGGGCAAAAATATCAATATTTAAAAAATAGAAAGGATTTTTAAAAAATGCAATTAAAAAAAAATAAAATTTTAACTAAATATGTAGCTATTTTTTTTTTTTTTTTTTTTTCAAAATTCACTTTTAGTTGAACATTGAAATGCATTGAGTTCACCATTTGAACCATATGTTTAAAAATAAACAAAATTGTTAAAAAGGTAAACTGTGCCCTTAAAAAATAAAATTAAGAAAATACATAAAAATTTAGTATTCTATAGTCATAACTAAATTTTCTTCTGTATTACTCTAATATATGGAATTAAATAGCTCAGCTACACACCAACAATTATAAATAGGAAATATAATGCATTTCATTGAAATTAAAAGATGTTAATGATAAGAGAATTTAAAGCAAAACAGTATGCCCTACTTGGTACAGTACTCCAATTCAAAATTAGATCCACCTAAATATATTCTTTTCATAAATAAAACTGTAAGGGGTAAAAAGTAATAGTTTTCTGGCATAGCCAATAGGGTTGATTTGCTCAAATGACGTCATAGATCCCAAGATCTGCTAATGAAACTTTGTACATAGGTGGGTTAAAACCTAGAAAATGACACGGATGGTTTTATGCCGTTTAAGCATATAGATTTTTAATATTTTTCAAAATTTTATTATTTGAATGCAGAATAATTGATATTTTTAATATAAAATGTTTTTAATATGTTACCAAAGAAAATGCTCAAAATTTAAAAAAAAATGTAATTTCTAGCAGTGCATTAAACTTTGAATCATTAAAATATGGTTTTGAAATAAACTGGGTTCGTATGGTCCTTAAAAGTGCTTACCTTTTTCAAAAGAATTTTTTGGTGCTTTTATTTTTATGCAAATATTTATTTTTATGCAAAATCTGGAAAAAGTGCTTAATTTTACTCTTGTATTATTTCGTAATCAGAGGTGACACTCTTCTGCATTTCTTTGAATTTCTGATTTAAAGACAAATCTTAATCTACCCCCCTTTTGCCCCCCCCCCTCCACAATACCAAAGTTTAAAATCTTTTAAACTTAATTTTTTTTTTAAACTTTTTCTACTCTATTTGTTATTTTATAGGGATTTAAATAATCAGTTTTAAATTTCATTAACAATTCATTCCATCCCATTTATTTAATTAAAATTTCATCTGAATTTCACCCCTCAAAATTTTGATTCCCCCTTTTTCTCCCCCCCCCCCCAACAATACTCAAAGTTTAAAAACTGTTTAATTTTTTAAAAAAAATCTGCTCTATTTGGCACAATAAATAATCAGTTATGAAGATTTCTCTTCCCTCTTGAAACTGGCATTTTCTCTTTGCACACATACACTTAAAAAGCACATAGAATTTAAACTCTTTAAAACTCATGATTTTTTTCTCCCTTAGTTGTAAAATTTTAGTAAGGTAAATAAGTAATAAGTCATCTAATCTCTCTCTCCCCTAAAAAAAAATTAACAAATCTGCTTCCATCTTTGACTCCTCAGCTCATAAATTTTAAAACCTTAAAAATCATTGCTTTTTTAAAAACTTTTTCTGCTCTCTATGTTACTTTATTGTAACAAAAAACAATCGATTATGCAGTTTTACTCACCCCCCATCGAAATTGATGTTTCCCTTCCCCTCCCCTTTTACCAAGCGTACACAATTTAAAGTCTTTTAAACTTTAATCTCTTTCCTTCCACATAAAATTTGAAACTTCCTAGTCTTTTTTTTTTGTTCCAATTGAAAATAAAAGTAATGGTAAATAATTAAGCAATCATCTAATCAACCCCTTTTTGCCCCTCCCACCCCACCAAAAAAATAAATAAATAAAAATCTCTTCCATTCATTTTGCTCCCCACCTCCCCAGATTACAAAGTTTAAAATTTTTAAAACTTTTTAATTTTTAAAAAATACTCTGTTTTGTTTCATTATTGTAACAATTAAAAATCGTTCATCTAAATCCTTCCTCTCCCACGATTTTTTTTTTCTGATTTCCCCTGTAAAAAGTATGCAAATTTAAAAAACATTGAAGCTCTTTAACATTTTTTTTTTCTGCTTTAGTTTTAACTCTCTAATAAATACTTAAAACTAAAAATGCTGAAATGTGGTGATTTTGGGTACGTTTTTGCTACTGAATGTGCTTATTTTTTCATGAAACTTTAAAGAATGCTTGGTTACAGTTATAATGGATTGAAATTTCAGATTGGGCGATAAAAACTATTTTTTAAATGACTCAACACAAAAACAACAAAAAGAAAACATTTCTTTTACAGCTAAATATCAATATTTTTTCTCGATATTTTTGCATGGTCTGCAAAACCATTATTTATAACCTGTAAAAATTTGAGAGTTCAGGCAACAAAAACTATTTTTAAACTATGAAATGTCCTTATGTAAAGAAATTTCGGCTGTCATTGCCAATTTAAATAAAAGCACTATAAACATATCCATTTCATGATCGTAAAGGTCATTTGGCTAAAATCAAACATCTCTGGCAAAGTCACCTTACCATTTTGTAGATTTTGTAACTGTTCATGGATCTTGCAACATAAATGCAGTGCTTTGATTGATGGAGCTGAAAATTTGTTGAAACTGTTGGCTGGGAAAATCTGGTAGAGAAATTAGTTTTCAACAGTTGCTGATAGATGAGAGAAGATGAAAGAGAGGGTAGCTGGGGTATCAATATATAAAAATCAGCTATTAGTCTGTTTTCATAGTTATTTTTCTTTGTTTTCTCAGTCTCTTCTAGATTTCAATTGTTTCTTCTTCTTGATTTTTTTCTTCCCGTCCAGAATGTTTTTATTTGGTTATTTAATCATTATGGAGAGCTCCTGCTTTTGAATCATGAAACTGAGTTAAAATCCTGGAACTATTATACATGTAAGGAAAATACAAATTCTTCATATCTTTAAATGAGTTCAGCCTGAGATCAAAGGCAATTTATTTAGAGTAGCATCAATTCACTACAATATCAGTGCTTTTGGAAAATGTACTGAGGGCCAAAGAGCAGACCTTTGCTAACTATCACAATATGGACTTCTAAAATATTGTTCATCCCCAACATGCTACTTAAACCAAGCTAATTGCTTTTTTATTTTTACTTTAATTATTTATAGGGGAAAATTATTTAAAATAAGAACAGAATTTAAAGGATCATTAAAACTAATAAATTTAGGTATAAATATTTAATTGAGATTGTTAGAATTAAGATGATCATTAAAATTAAGATTTTAAGTTTTTAATAAAGTTGTAAAAAATAAAAAATGTTATATCTTAACATTTTTTTTTTCTTTTTTTTTAAATTTCTGAAAACATTTTGAAGTTGCAGCACTTACTTTTTTCCTTTTTGTATCTTAATTTTAATCATAAAAGTGATTTTGATACGAAAATTGTGTAATTTGTATTTCATTGTTACCAAGGAACATTTTTACTTGAAGGATTTTTGTAAATATGCATACGTTTAATGATTCTTATATAAATTTTTTCCATATGTAATTTTTTTTTTTTTTTTTTTTTTATCATGCAGAACAAACCTCTGAAGAAATTGAACGCACAAAGCAATTTGCTGATGAAGTTATTGAGTTGATGAGACATACTACAAATTGCTCAATGGCATTTAATAAGTTCATACCTTCATATCATCATCATTTTGGAAAACAGTGTCGGGTAGCTGACTATGGTTTTACAAAACTTATTGAGCTGTTTGAAGTCATTCCTAATATTCTTGAAGTAAGGATGTTTCTTTCTTTTCATAATGTTTTATGTTTTCTCTTTTTGCGCTTTTCATGAAAATCCTAAGAATTACATTACTGATATTTTTCTTAAAATTATATCTAATTTGTACTTTTGCATTGAGAATCTTCAATGTTTTGGCAGATTTGTGCTGTTTAAAAATTTTAATCAAACTCCTAACGAAATTTCATCTTCTGTCTCTTTTTATCCCAGCAAACAGTTTAAAATTTGTAAAACTTATAAATTTAATCTTTAAAAAATTGTGACCTATTTTGTTGTAACAATAAATAACCATGCCACTCTCTCTAAAATTCTACTTTCCTGCTTTACTTCTTTGCAAACACACAAGGTTTGAAATGTTATTTTAATTTTTTCTGATATGTGTTATTTTGTGCTAACAATAATCAGCCATCTAAATTACCTCCTTCCGTTGAAATTTCTACTGTCTCTTTGCCAACAATGTTTGAATTTTAAAGCTCTTTGCTTTTTCAAATATTTCTGTGTTACTTGTTACTTTGTAGTAACAATAAATAAATAAATAATCAGTCCTTTAAACTAACTTCACTTCTGAAATTTCGATTTTATCTTTGCCTTTAACATATAAAGTTTAAAATATTTTAAACATTCACAAAAGAAACTTTTTTTTGTGTGTTTTAAAATTTTGCTGCCTTATTTGTTACTTTTTAGTAACAATAAATAATCATCTAAATCCACCTCTCCTGAAATTTCTCATATCCCACCTCCCTCTCCTTTTGCCTGGGAAGAGGCACGGACAAAGAAATTTTCTGTTTTGGTAGTTTTGCAAACTTTTTATACCTCTTAGCCCAATATCGGACGAACATCTATTTGCATGCATTTTTCTCTGTTACAATCTCCCTACACCTTTGCTAGCATGTGTTTCTTTGCTGAAAGAGAGAAAAAAGCGTGCAAATAGACGTTCATCTGACATTAACCTTAACCTTGTTAAAGTGCAGTTACATTAATATATCACTTCCGATACCCTCTCCCCATTTATCTACCCCCTCCCCCCCCCCCCCCCAAAAAAAAAGAGGGAGGTGTTAATTTCCAGATATAGTAGTGCAGCAGTGCAAAGGAAATTTTTTCTGCTATTTCTTAACCCAGTATAATTACAATAACATACCAATTTCAATGTTTTGGGTGTTTTTTCACTATAGTACAGAGCTATAAAATTTTAGCTTTGTCATAAAAAAGTATTTTTTTCTGGTTTAAAGCACTTTTAAAAAGTATTATTAGTGTTTATATATTCAGAAACTGCTTAAATGAAAATTTATATAATATTATTAGATTTGAATATCTTTTTAAGTATGTAGTAAAATAATCTAATAATATCCACTTTACAAATCTTGCACAAAAACAAATGTTGGAATGCTCTGTATTAAAAAAATTGTTTTGTTCAGTACAACTTTAAACTAGTACAAATTAGTACAACACAAATAACGTTTACTTAAGAAAATTATTTAGAAGACCCATAGCATTATAGCTACCAAGAGTAAGTTTGCAATTGTCAATCATTTGGCTCATTAGATACTGGTACACTTTTAAACATAAAATGTAGGGCATGTAGAGGGTGAAATATTCTCATCCTGATCCTGGGCCCGAAACAAGCTCAGACTTAATTTTTATACCAATCTTTGGCCTCAGGCCCAATTTTGTTTATTTACAAATTGAAAAAGAAAAAGCGTGGGGGAAGACTTACCAGACGTTATTTGAGAAACAATAATTTAGTTTGTTTCTTAAAGTATTTTTGCAAAACACAATGTTTTGCATAACCATTAAATTTTTTAAAGTAATTATAGATAGTCTGTGAATGATTTGGAATTTTTTTAAATTATTATTTTAATTTTATTTACAATTATTTTGTGGCTGTCTGAAAAAACTATATTAATGCTAGAATAACTTAATAAAATTTTATGGTAAATTTAAGTTGCCCCTGGACAATTCTGTTTCGGAAAATAGTACTAATCCATTGAGAAAAATGATAAAATGAAAAAAAAAATTGGATATCAGATTCCCAGTTTTTGTCACTACTGAATTTCCATGGGAATTTCAAAAAATTAGTTATTCCCAAGTTAGGTTCATTTATGGTCCATCAAATCTAATAATTTTACCACTTTGTGTTACATTAAACATAATAAATGACAATGTTTGTCAAATAAAGATCATCTTTTATGTAGATTTCATAAGAAATACTGCCTATTACATTCTCCCCTATGTTGGAATATCTGAAAAACGTTTGCAGATCTACGCCGATGATGACCCCAAGAACACAAAACCACCCCTCAGTTACAAACCTTATATATATATATATATATATATATTTATGGACATAACTTTTTAAATTCTGCACAAAATCTCTTTCAAATTGATACACAAAATCAAAGGGAAGAAAATCTGTGTCAAGTTTGTTAATGGGCAAAATCATACAAAGGGGGTGGAAATGAGAAGGGTTTTTGTAAAAACATATAAAACCCCATAACTTCTTAATTATGATACATATCCAATCAGTTTAAAGTTATTATTACTTTTAGGAAAATGGCCAAAATTTTATATAGTATGACAGAGTTTTGATATAATTAAAAATGGCCTCAAGGGACGAAAAAAATAGGTTTTAAGAATTTATAACTTCATCGTTTCTCAAGATATCATATCCACTTAAAATTTATTATAAATCTTCTTAATATTATACCTGCAACTTTTATATTGACAAGTTTTTGATAGACAACATTCCCCCCCCCCCTCCCCCCCCAAAAAAATGTTAAACTGGGTTTATCTCTAATCTTGCCGTAGTTTTTGTTGGGGAAATTGATATTTAACTTCAAAATCTACCTGTGCCTGTAGGTTAAGCTGGTAGGGTTTTTTTTTTTAATAGCATGCTATTTGAAACTAGCCATCCTTGGCGACTAGTTTGGTCTCCGTTAGATGTGTGCTAAGCATTGTACCATGTTACTTTTATCCAAAATTTAATTTACTTTCTCAATACTTCGCCAAATCAGAAGTTTCTAGTAGAGAAATCAAGAACTTCGTATTTTTATGGGTACTACTTGGTTATCCTGTCGACCAAAAATATATCGCCAAACTATAAGATTAAATATCAATAATGGTTGATCATAAATGTCATATTTGCTTGTTTTTAAGCAAGTTACACATGTTTATGTATTTCGACGTTTTATTTGTATTTTTATTAATGTTATACTAATTTATTTGTTCTTTCGCTATTTAAAATAAAAATTATGTCAATTTGTATAATTTGACGAGTGGTTTGGCAATTCATACAATTCTGCGAAATTGGTCGACTGTATAACCAAGTAGTACCTTTTTATGCTAGCCAGGCGCAAGTGATAAATCATCAAACATTGTCTTTCCAATCGCATTTTTTTATATTTCATTAAATTCATCTAAAATATAATAATTTCACTCATTTTATTTAAAATACATAATTTTAATTTTAAATTCATGACTTTCACTTTTTCTTTCCCTTTTTTAAGAAAAAGAAAAGAAAAAGAATAAATAATACCAAAAACCATGACTTTTAATTTCAATATCAAAGCATTGTTTTAATTTACCACGCGAAAAATAAAAAATGTAAAAAATGGTCAAAGCGAAGCGGTCAGCCCGGAACTATTGATGACAGTCACATGACTTAGGCTATTATTATAGAGATGACTCTTTATAAATGAATTGCCTTAAAAATAAAATTAAGATAGTTGCACCTTGTTTTAAAAGTTAATGCTGTATTAAAAGAGGAATTTTCAAAACTTCTTTTTATATTATCTTATAGGTTAAAGGTACTGGTGAAGACAAAATTTTACACTTGGTTGAAAGTGAACGACAGAAAGTTCTCACTGAGCGCCTTGTTAAAGTATTAAAAGCACAGCCAAATGAAGTGATTGATGTAACACAATTGTATAGTGCTTATATCCAAGTACATGGTCATGCCTTGAGGCCATCTGATTTTGGTTTTACAAAATTGGAAGAACTCTTGGAAACTATGGATTCTCATTTTAAGGTATTGTCATTTTTTTTTTTTTTTTTTTTTTTTTTTTTTTTACTTTTTGTTAAAAGTGATACATATTGTTTAGCATCAGTTAAAATGATTGATCATAAGGAAGGGAAGTCACTGGTTAATAACTAGAATTGTATTGTTTCACTCTATAATTTTAGTCTGAATGATTATAAAACTAAAGTTAATTGGATATTGTAGTACATATGTCTCGGACATACCAGGATTGGTGCAAGCTATTTGATTTTCATTTTATTTTTGTTTATTTATTTATTTTTGAGCCATTTTGGTGAGAAATTCCAGGTTTTGTGTACCTGTTAGTCTTGGATTACGAAAACAGAATGTTAGTTTTATTTTATTATGAAACAGGTTATTTTATATATATATATAAAAAAAAAATTATAAAATACACAAATTTTTTATTGTAAATGCACACAAATTATTTTATTATAAAATATACAATGTTTACTTTAATATACAGTGCATCTCGAAAGTATATGTACAGGCAAATTTTTTAAATAACAGTTCAGAAAATGAAGCTAAATCATGAAAAAATTAAGCATATGGAATCATAACATAAGTTTATTACAACAAAGAAATTTTATTGAACTTTTGTTACAAAAAAAATACTGTCCTAAAAATATATAAACTTTTCGGATATTTTGTATTCAAATTTTGGATGCATTCCTTTGAATTACCTCAAAATGCTTCAGGCATGCATGCAATCATCATGCATGTTTTGAACTAATGTTTAAAGAATGTGTAGCTGTAAAGACTACCAACTCTGATCTACTTGTTGTTTTAATTCCTGAATAGCGAAACGGATGACCTTGGGTATGCACTTCTCATGCACGTACTTCTGAAAGGTTTTCAATTGAGTTCAGGTTTGGACTGATGGTTGGCCAGTCTATAACAGTCACTTGATTCTGCCTAAACCAAGCTGTTGTTGAGTGGGAGATGTGAATCGGCACATTGTCCTGTTGGAGTTTATAGTTTTCCCCTTTTAAGATGTTTTTAGTTGGAGGTAGATTGCTTTTGAGGACATTTTGATAATCCTTGGAGATTGTTGACCATTAAGAAATGCATTATGTATTGTTCTATTGAAACAGAACGCACACCACACCATGATAAAGCTCCCTCCTTGTTGTTAACTAAAGAACCTGAGATGTTCTCATCTTAAATCATGTCAATAGCATGCCAGCCATCAGTGACATCCAAATTGATTTTTTTTTTCTCATCAATGAAGAAAACATTTAACTATTCATCTATTCAATGCATATGTTTTTCAGCCCAAAGAACGTGTGTCTTTCTATGGTGCAAATTTGGCTAAGGTATCTGACACATTCTGCGATATTTATGAAATTTGCTTGTCTATATGCAACAGTGAACAGTAGATCTTCAAATAGGAAATGTTCAAGTCCTCACAATTTCACAAAGATTTCTTTTGGGTTGAACCAGCTCGCAAAATCTCTATCTTGTGAAAAACAACTAAAGAAGCAATATAGATGTGCATACTCAGAGTGGCGTGTAAAAATCTATCACTGCTCATAATGTTTCCAAAGAACTCGGAGTGAGCTACAGTATGTGAAAACTGCTTGATGACCTGCAGGCTTTTATAATGTTTGTTTCCTGCACTTCAATATGACTATATGTTTAACAATTTTCTTCTTGTATTACTGCTCTCAGAAATTAAAGCTGAACCTTCTGTGCTTGCATATCCATTCGTACTTATCATCAAGTCAGATCAATTGATTTTATTTACCATTATTTGAACGATACAACTTTTATGAAAACTATTTTTTAAGTAAATATGTAAACATTTTGAGTTTTTAAAATAATAAAAAATAATGATCATATGAATGTTAATAACAGTGCACTTCATAATAGACATTAAGTGGACCTTCTACATTAGGAGACCCAAAAAAAAGCACTTTTTAAAACTACAAAAACTGCATGATGGATGTTTTTGAAATTTTAACAGTTTATTGTACATATCTTAAGGTATACACAACAATTTTTTTATTAGATTTTGTTGCTTCTACTCTAAGTTATAAACAAATATGTTCAACTGCTTTGGAAAATTTCGTCTGGACAGTGGGCATAATAACGCCTTGTAGAATTATCTGAAACACAAAAATAATTTTTTTTTCATAAACTTCGTGAGTATAGCTTCTAGTTAAATTAAGGGAACCAATAAATTTATTTAAAAAAAGTTATGTAATGGCTGATTTAAAAAAAAAATTGTTTTTTGTTAAAAAAATTTGTTCTTATTTATTAATGACCTTTTTTTTTTTAAATAATTTTAGTAAAAGCTTTAATTCATATCGAAGGCAATTAAATAAGCTTTAATTAAAAAAAAATCAAGATGATGCATTGAGTAGTTTTTCTTTAATCTTTGCCCACCGTGTCAAAAAATGTGGTTGAACATATTTGTTTATAACTTAGAGTAGAAGCAACAAAATCTAATGAAAAAATTCTTGTGCATACCTTAAGATATGTGCTATAGACTGTTAAAATTTCAAAAAGATCCATCATGCAGTTTTCTTACAAAAAAATCCTAAATTGCTTTTTTTTTTTTGTCTCCTAATGTAGAAGGTCCCCTTAAGGCTCTCCTGTCCCTGCCTGCAAAGACACTCATGAGCTAGTGCTAATCCGATTGGGAAGGATTTTTCTAATATTTCGTTTGCATTTCGACATTTTAAAATATTTTTTTTTGCATTGGATAGCTGAGGTCTGTCTCGACATCGCATATTTTTTGCTTTTTTGATTTGGGTCGTAGATATTTTGTATAAAGTTACTTTCACTTTCAAAACCAGTTCTGAAAATGAAAGTGTCATTCTAAAAAATATCTGCAACCAAAATCGAAAAAGTTAAAAAGGTGCGATGTCGAGACGGATCTCGGCTATCCAATGCAAAAAAAAATTGTTTAAAAATGTCGAAATGGAAACGAGATATTAGATAAATCCCTCCCCATAGCATTAGCTCATGAGTGTCTTTGCCAGCAGGGACAGGATCCTTAAGGGCTATTCTCAAATACAAAGGGGAAACTTTGACATAAGTTTTAATTCATTTTTGTTCAGAAATGCATGAAACAGGCAGGTGTTGTTATTCAGAAACTATGTAATCAAAAAACGTTTTCTGTAACATAATAGATTTCTCAGAAAATACTGTCAAAGTGGGCATTTTGAACCAAATTTCCCGATAAAAGCAAAAAAAAAAAAAAAACTTTTGTCACATGATAAAAAAATTTTATGACTTAATAGGTAATTTATTTATCAAAAAAATGGAAAAATCATTTTGATTGCAAATCGCTTCCATAGTCAGGTCTGCCAATTTTATATTCTTGCATTTCAAAATGTGTACGTTATTGTGTCAGAAGGTTTCATGCTTGTTGAGTGGTGTACTTGAGAACAGCCTTAACTAAACTGAGATATATTGTAATAAAGCCTGCATAAACGGAATTGCACATGATTCAATACCCCAGTTTCTGTTCTAGTTATGATCCTGTTTTAATAGTGTTACATAAAATATTCCATATGTTAGAAATGGGGCATTTTTTGTTTAAGAAATAATTCCGTCATAAATAGGATCCATTTTAATTTTAAAACAGTGTTTAAATGTATTACGTTGAGAAAAAGTTTTCCACCAAGAGGAGATACCTTTGCGCCAACAGCTGTCATTTGTGCGGTTGTTAGTTTTTCAATGGATCTTTTTTCTTTGGCATTCGAAAACAGAGCATAGGAACTACATGACTGTGTAATTTGTTTGTTAAAAATTTATTTTCTTGTGCTTCAAAAAAGTGTTTAAAATGGAGCTATCACGTCAGCAGCTCAGAACGATTATGTACTATGAGTTCCGTAACAAACTCAGTGTGACTGAATGCCACTAAAAAATGTATGAAAGTTTAGGCATCAGTGTTTCTTATGATACAGTCAAAGTTCGGTTTCGGAAATTTAAAGCTGGAAATTTCGACAATGAAGATGAACCATGTTCTGGCCGTCCTATTGAAGTTGAATGCGAGCAGTTAAAGCAAATCATTGATCAAGACAGAAATGTTTCAACACAAACTATTGCGTTAGATCTTAACTTTTCCCAAAAGACAATAGTTAATGCTCTGAAACGCATAAACCTAACGTTTTAAGTTCAACCGCTGGGTGCCTCACGAATTGACTGCTGAAGAAAAGCGCAAGAGAGAAAGCTGTTGTTTGGCTCTGCTCAGAGATCAAAGAAAAGAGAAAATTCTGGACAAAATTGTGACCTGTGATGAAAAATGGGTGTACTACAGCCAGGGTTCGTTGATATATATCAATGGATATATATCATGATATATATCTTGATATATATCCGATATTTATTTTTAAAATATCAAGATTTTTGATATTTTCGATATTTTCAAATTCTTTACATTTATTTTCAAAATATCAAGATGTTTGATAGTTTGTATATTGATATTTATTTTCAAAATATCACCGTGCAAGGTAATTTTGATATTTTTCGTATTCAAACCAAGTGTAAATGAAATTTTCACCTGTTATTGACTGTGTCATTCTGTAGATAATGAACTTTTGCCTCTGGCAGTGACTTTTTTAGGAAAAGAAGAAAACTAATCTTTTCCAAGCTTTATGTTTCAAACTTTTATTTTTAAATGTAGAACTGATAATTATATTAGACAGTCAATTCAGAACAGCCATTGAAAGATAAAATGTAATTTTGATAATCATTTATATACAGCCAGGGTTCGTTGATATATATCAATGGATATATATCCAATATTTATTTTCAAAACATCAAGATCTTTGATATTTTCATATTACTTGATATTTATTTTCAATATATCAAGATGTTTCATATTTTCTGCATTTGATATTTATTTTCAAAATATGAATGTGCGCAAGATATTTTTGATATTTTCAGTCGTAATTTGTAATATTTCAGTGTAAATGAAATAATTTTCAACTGTTATTGACTTTGAATCTGTAGATAAAGAACTTGTCTCTTCTGGAAGTGACTTTTTTAGCCAAAAAAGAAAACAAATATATTTTTCAAACTTTAGATTTGAAGCTTTTTTTTTTTTTTTAAATGTTGAACTAATAATTATGTGGGACATAATTAATTCAGAACAACCATTGAAAGATAAACTAATTTAAATAAGCAATTATATACAGCTTCATTAGAAAAGAAACTTTTTTCAAGTTTTGGTTCAGTTAAGTTTGAACTATACAGCATGTTAGGAAATATGAAATAAAACATTTTATACTTACATTTATATTAAAATTTTTCAATTAAAAAAACTTTTTTGTATTTAAAATTTTGTTTTGAAAATATCTGATTTTTTTATACTTAGTCTTGATACTGAATCCTATAGTTAGTTTTTTATAAGCGTATAAAACAAATTGTTACTGTTTTCAATTATTTCATCTTCAATTTTGTTCTAAGAGGGGGGGGGGGGGGGGAGAGAAAGAAGAAAAAAATGCATTTTTATATTATTCTATGATTAAGTTTTCATGTTAAGCGCAATATATTTTAGTTTCTAATCTATATTATGGTCAAAAACAGCATTATCAGCAGTAAGTTGGCTGCTTTGAAAATATCGGATATATATCGAAAATATCGGATATATATCAAAATATCGGATATTTTTGATATTTTCGAAAATATCATGATATTTACGAACCCTGACTACAGCAATACAAGCCGTAAAGGAGGGTAGTCAGCACCTGGGAAATCAGCAGGCTCAGTTCCAAGACGTACCCTAACTAATAAGAAGGTGCTTCACTGCCTCCGGTGGGATTGTCACGGAATTCTGTACAAAGAGTACCTGAAAAGCAGACAGATTATAAACAGTTCAATATACAGCAACATGCTAATCAAAGTTCGTGAGGCCGTTCGCAAAAAACGAAGAAACGAGTTCAGAAGGAAGGTAGTTCTCTTTCATCAAGATAACGCCCAGCTACACTGTATTCAGCTGGACGCTCTACAAGCTATAGTGGGATTTAATGTAATATCCACCATACAGCCCCGACATGGCCCCTTCAGATTTCAATCTGTTTTCTCATCTGTAGCTGCATCTTGATGGCGCAATCTTCCATTCAAATGAGGAGGTCATAAATGAGGTCGATCTCTTTCTGAACTCGCGCACGCCCCAATTTTTCGCACAAGGGGTTCAAAAGTTGCCAAAACGTTGGCAGACGACTGTAGATTTAAACAGAGATTACTATTCTCGTTAGTTTTGATGATTTCTTATGTATTTATCATTTTACAATAAAAAAATTTTGGAGGAAAACTTTTTACTCAATGTAATATTTATGTAATTAAAGATTGTTAAAAATATTGAAAATATAATTGTAATAATAGATGATTACCACACTTACATGTCATTTCCTGCTTGTATTACAACTTTTTCTGGTTTACTACAACTATCTGTAAAAGTGATATAATGAGAATTTTAAGTTTATTTTTTTCAGTTTTCACAAAATTTCAAAATTGATATACTGCATATATTATATATGTCTGTAGGTTGTCAAGCAGTTTTCGCATACTGTACCTTACTCAGTCCTTTGTAAACATTAAAAGTAGTGATAGATTTTAACATGGCACATTACACATAAATGAATCGAATAATAATAACTAGCAAAAGCCATTCTTTGTTTGGATTCGCGAAGCAATATTTAATAAGATAAATGTTTGAAAGTAACAATATTTTTTTATATTATTCTTTCATCTTTGTTAAACAAAAACGTTATTTTATGTTTAATTTTAGAAATGTAAATTCAGCCAAATAACTGAGAATTTCCTCAGAATTTTTTATTTATGATATGACTGATATAAATAAAAATATTTTCGAAGCAAAATTTTACGAAATATTTATATAACAAATTTAACAATTAATTTTATTTGTTACAATTCTTTTGTTGTCATTTTACAAAAAAACAATCATAATACAATTTTTTTTTTTTTTAAATGCATAAGTATCGTCTGCATAAATGATTTCGCATAATAAGAATAAATTGTATATTTGAATTCTTAACACTGAAAAATACTTTTATAATTGAATGTAAATAATTGAATTTTCACAAATTTTATTTCATTAAAAATATGCTATAATTTTCATAAAAAAAAAGGTATTTTAAAGTTTCATACGGGAAATTGTAACTCCGTGATTTATTTTTCTTCTGAAAATATACCTGTTTCACTTTTTATTTGCAAAAATGCGCCCATAATGGAAAAAACATGCAAAATAAATTAATTAAAATAATAAATTTTTTAATGTTATTTTGTAAAAAAAAAAAAAGTGCAAAACTGCATATAATTTATTTTTATGTTTAATTTCAAGTCAAAATGCTGAATAGTTTTTTTTTTGTAAAGTGTACGGCAAAATGTAATTGTGTAGCCTAGTAGAGGATTTGCGCTCATCCTAATAATAATACATTTTAACATTGTTCAATCAATTTAATAAAAAAAATTTTGACGATAAAAATCAATTGAATTATTAAAAGAAAACAAAACAAAAACTACACATAAGTGAATCGAATTATGAAAAAAAATTACTGCATTTTATAAATCTCATTGTTCAAGTCTCATCATTTGTTCTCATTGTACAATCATTAATTGCATTTCATTAAAAGAAATTTTTTTTTTTTTTTTAATCTATATAAATAAAAACATTTTTCTCACTTATAAAAACTCTCGCTAGATTGCACTAAAAAATCTTTCTAATGATATAAAATGTTACAAACTTGGCTGTGCAATTAGTCTGTCCATTCCGGTAATAATTCCAATACAGGACCCCCACCAGAAGTAAGTGTGGAGGTAATTAATGTGATCGTTTAAGTGGTTTAGAACAAATTGCGAAGGTCTTTTAATATATTACTATTGATTGTTAAAGAAATAATAAAACTGGAAACGTCTTACTTGAAATGTAGACAATGAAGAGGCAATTTGATGAAAACAAATAATATTCTTTATTTCGGTCGTTAGTAGCAGTAGAAGGATTAAGAAAATACTTGCTTCTGGTCACCATTTTAAAATAGAAGAACTAATCTTTTAAGAAGAAAAATAGCAGCCAACATGGAATAAATCCATGGGATTCCTTTTAACGAGAGCAGCACAACTTTAAAGCATTAAACTTTGAGAAAAAAAAAACATCCACTTAAATAAAATATCAAACTCATTCGGCCAAAAAAAAGCGGCACGACATTCGAACGGCCGGCGGGCCGCGCTCCGCTAAAACTACGTTAAAAGACTACATCTTTTTCAGACAACATCAAACCAAATTCTGAATTAAAAATTAACGAGTTTTAGTTTTTAAATGAGGAATACGGGGTTGACAAAGTAATTAAAAGGATGAATTTAAATTGATTAGCTAAATTAACATTTACGGGAAATTAATGAAAATCGAATTACAAGCTGCAGAATTAAAAAAAGTTTCACTGATTGGAAAACGAAACAAAACGATTCTCCTGTCAGCGATCAGCGTCAAAAGAGGGCGGAGCATAATTTCAATGACGTCATCATAATGCAAGCTGTCTCCATCGCTACGAGAGCTCCAAGATCTGCTCCTAAAATAGCGGAGTGCGCATGCGCAAGCTGCCGATCCGCTCCCAACGCAAATATGAATATCGGCGGTGAAAAATGAACTTGCTTTACGGTGAGAGATAAACGTGTCAACATCGCGGCGTAAAGATTGGGTTTAAATAGACATCGATGCAAAAAAAAAGGCTGAAAGGGAATAAAATTAAACCAAATTTAAACACTGTGAGAAGTATTCTCACAGTAAGATACAATAAAACCACCTGCTTGGACTGCAATGACCAGTGATAAATTCCGTCTTATGCAGGCTCTTTAAATTGATCAAAGCATAATTGCATTTTTTGGGGGGGGAATAAAACCAGTTTATTGCACGATTCCGTTCTAAAAGAGGCTTTACTCTATTAGAAAATAAATTTGCCGGAGATCTTTTTAAAAATCTATATAGTAGTATTATCTTGCAATTTTATTATTCCTTTTTCAGTACTACAGTTTATGATGCATTTGTAATTACTTTTTCATCTAAAGATTTTAAATAAACATTTAAAATTGTGCTACAAATTTCAGGCTCATTTAACCCGTCAGTAGTGGCATGTCAGTCTTTTTGCCACCCATAAGAATTATCTTCTCCTAACACGTATCACCTTACAAATAGAATAGAGAACTACCATGTAGCTGAGTTTAAATGTTTCTGCACCACCACAGTGAAGTATCGAGAAATCTGTTTTTTTGTTCAAGAACATTTTTACAAGCAAAGTTAAAATTTGTGGAAATGTCTATGCAATGATCCATAATGTCAAATTATTTTTCCTTTTTCATTATCCCAAATCTCATTAATAAAATGTATAATTTAAGTAAACTGCAAATTTATAACTTCATTGAAATGTAATATTCAAATATTAATCGAAAAACATTCCTTATTTTGCATTTTTTGTACGTGGAGGGTCAGCATAAAAAAGACCGAGCGCAACTAATAACGTTCTGAAAAAAGACGAGACTGTCAGGTTAAAAATAATATTATGGGCCTGGGCAACGCGATTTGGGGCAGCTAGTAAAGATATAATATTGGACTTTTTAAATTATTCAAAACCATTTCATGGATTCTTACACATCTCAGAAAAATTTATTTATTATTTAGAAATGATAAAATGTGGCGAACAAAACAGCAATGTTTTTTGCTGCTGTTCTATCAACTATAGGCTTTCATTAACACTAGAACGTCCGGAAATTTTACCCAATCTTAATAAAAACCTTTTAACACCAGAATTTTTATTTAAAACAATTTCACTTATTTATTCAACTGAGTTTTCTCTAGTTACAATTTAATTAATTTTACGAAAAAAAATTCTGGTTCGAATGGACATTTTGTCATTTGATCAGTGTCGAATTGACACCAGCTGGACGTTCTAGTGTTAACTCAGCAAAGATCTTATCCTAATAACTTTTGAAATAATTAATTTACATTTTCAAAACTCATATCAATGTATAAAAAATATTTAAAAGACTTAAAAATAGACTGATAATGAGCATTTGTTTTATTTGCAAGTGTGTTTGAAGTAATTTAATTTTTTTTTTTTTTTAAGGAATTCCAACATCTCTAAAACAACAGAAATGCTGATTATCTGATTAAACTTTTTTTTTCTTTCTTTAAGCTCTAATGCTTCTTGGATTTTCTGAATTTTCAATCTATATATTTTCTAAATTCCTACTTGTTTTTAACAGGGCATATGCCATAATCATAGGCAATAATCAATCATAGGCATAAATCATATGCCTTCCAATTATTTTCTAGCATATTTCAGATTAATTATAATTCATTTCAATAAAGATCCAGAATTTGATTGTTAATTGTTATGAAATGATTTTCTCTAATTTTTTAAATGATTTCCTTACAATTTCAGTCATATTTGAATTTTTTTTTTAACTAGCACTATAACCTAATTAAAAATTAACTAAAAGCTATTTATGGCATATTGGTTTTTCTCTTTAATTAACAAGTCCAAAATAATAGAGTCGATTAGTTTTTATAACTCCCCATCTTATTTTTTTTTTTAAATGAAAACTTAACAAAAAAAATCTAATAAAACTGCAAAAAGTTTGATGTAAAAGGATTGTAAATATTGAATCAAAGGTTACTTAAAAAAAAAGCTTGGTGACTATATTACCTTTGTACAATAGCTTAAATTGATTAAGTTGCAAAGTTTGGACTTTTGGAAAAAATATTTGAGTATTTTAGAGAACATTTTGGGAATACTTTAGTGCAGTATACATGTAGAAAGACAGACAGATAAAAAGATACATGTAAAGCATGTATGAAAAAAAAAATAATAATCAGTTGAAAAGTAAAAGAAATTCATAGATTTTAATTTACTCAGCATGAGTAGAAATCATTCTAGTTATTGCAGTATGACAAACTAACCAAAGTATGTATATTTGTTTATATACATTTCTTTAACACAAAAAAGTTTATAATAAGTGGAATGCCAAATCCTTAATATAATTTTCAAGCTTTTTTAGTATTAAAGCAATATGGAAGTGAACATTTTCTCACTTGTTTCAGTACGATAAACAGTAATCCATAAGTTCTGTTGAATTGTTTTCCTGAGTGTAAGTGCTCTGTAATTCATTGTAGTGCTTACATTATATTTTTGCACATGTTCTGTAGTTTCTCTGTGTCAGTATTTACCTGGAATTTTTCCCTAATGGAGGTCCACTGGCACATTTCTATAATCTAGTTTCTTCTTGAAAATCAGCAGTACATTCTACGATTATTGTTGTCCGCAGTACCTCCATCAAAAATTATTGCGATTTAATGCAAAATAAAATTTTATTTAATTGTTATCTAAATTTTATGTCTAAAAATCCTTATAGCATTGGATTTTTAAAAGTGTGTGTGGTGAAATCTAGTAGCATCTTTAATAAAATGGATAATAGAAACATCTTTCATAAAGTGGAATCCTGGATTTATGAGTTTTCAGATGAACAAACTGAATTCATATTCATTTTTCAAGTAGCATAATAAAACTTTATAGAGATTGGAATAGTATAAAGTCATTAAAATACATGTCATCTAATAAATATCCATCAGTTATAATGTAATCAAGATCTTTTAAGTGACCCTGTATACAAACTGTAAATGCTTCAATGCCACCTTACAATAGAGAGCTTAATTGCGCTGAATGCAGTAATGTATTTGAATATTATGTGTATATAACAACTTTGACAAAAGTTAGCCTTAATATTGTTATTCCTTTATGTTAAGTATAGGAATCCAGTGTTTCAAATTGATGTAAATTAAAAAACTAATCAGTATTTTTATATGAAATTTTAAAGGTTTGAACTGTTTATAAAAGCAAATAGAATACAATAAACTGTGTAAAAATCAGTTAATTACACATCTCTGTAGCCATAGCAAAAGATCTTTTTAGTGAGCCTGTAAATGAAACGTAAATGCTACAATTCTGTTTTACAGTAGTAAGCTTACTTGGGTCAACTGTAGCAACATATCTTGATATCATGTGTATACAACCATTTTGACAAGAGTTATGCCATCTATTTATGTAAAATCCAAGTCTCTGTGTGTCCCTCACAACCGCCTCATTTATCGCGGCCATGTCAGGGTTAGGCTTCCTATGGAGAAATCGGTACCAACTTCAACAACGAGTAATTGTTGTAAAGTACTAATGGCAGGCTTGCCAAAATAGCGACAAAAATAAGTTGCCATATGAAGCCAACTTGGTGATAGCTGGCTAATTTGGTGAAATTCCCATTGAAAACCCATTAATCTTTCATAATAGAGCTCGTCGCTATTTCATTTAAACTCCGCACATTGAAGGTTTTTTTTTTTTTTTTTTTTTTTAAACTCTGTGGGTCAATATTTAAAGTGTAATATATGAAAATGTACGTCTTACATCCTCACCCCGATGCTACTAATAAAATAACTGCCACTAGATGGCGCTGTGCTATCTGAACTCCCAACTGCCCGATTTTAATGTGCTTTACATAGACGGATACGGAAATTAAATTCTCGGTATTTTTTAAGTATAGGCACCTTGGCAAAATAGAGAAAACTGACTTGGCAAAGAAGAAAATTTGGCAACATATTTCCACATTTTAAAATGTGTTATTTTCATCTATCATTGCGAAACAAGTGAGAAAAACTGCTCATATTCTTGCACATGTGTTGTATATATGCATCTTTATATCTCATTTTCCGTCATTTTTGACGGGCTATATTTCTATTCTAGTTTAGTATATTTTTGCTCTATTTTAAGTAATGGAATCAATTACTTCAAACTCATATAAATCAAAAACTAATTAATATTTTTGCTTGAAATTTTAAAGATTGGAATTGCTTATAAAAACAAAATAATATTGTGCTTTTTTGCATATGTCTATATATGTATGCATATAAGTGCATGAGATATGCATAATGTGTGTGTTTAATTTCAAATTTGATTCATTTTCTAGATTGTGAATTATTCTGGAAGAGCATATGTTTGTCTCATCAACCATGAACTGCTCCACCAAATTTCTTTAAACATACGAAAATTGTTGATGGAGCAGGAAGATGGAAAAATGCTTTTGAAAGATTTGTTTACCTATTATCAAGTACGCTTTCAACAAAATATTGATATAGTTTCCTTTATGTGTGATTTAACAGGCATTGTACAGGTAATAGTTTTAAATATTTAATTACTTTGTTTTCTGGAATAAACTTATTTCTATTCATATAAGGTGTGTCCTAAAATAATAAAACAATTGTATAAATGTACTGTATTTATTTTCTACTAGCTAAAGTAACCCAGCATTGACCAGAATTTTAAGAATGTTTGTTTTGAAAAAGCAAATTCAAAATTTAACTCTCAACATAAAAAATAAATAAGCTGACGAAGTGTTGTACACATGAATGAAATGAAAACCCAATATAAAAATATATAAATTTATATAAGACGCAAAATAATACAGCTACAAATAAACTTATTTCCATTCATCATTGGAACAATAATGTTAAAACACGCAAATAGTTCCATAATCGAGATGTTATCATGCTTCAATACATTTTTTTACACTTATATGACGTTTAAATTTATAATATTGTTAGAATTAGCAAAGAATTACAAATTTGGCATCAGGGACAAAACGATGAGGGGAAAAAAATAAAAAAGTTATGAAGTCCATATGCTTTTCTATGTTAAATTAACATTGAGGAGTGACACTGGAAATAAATAAATATTGTGCTGCTGTGCAATACTTAAATTATTTTGCAACCTGTGTAAAAAGATTGATATCTAATTATAAAAGAAATGTTTTCTTTGCACTTTTTTTTGGCGTTGAGTCCTTTAACACACTTTTTTTTCCTGAAGTAATGTTAAAAGTAGTATTGGTTCTCTACTGATTTTTTGTATTGTGTAATACTACATTGTTGAAAATGTATTGCGCTATGCTACAGACTACTGTAAAAAATATCAAGTACTGTAGAAGTTTATTTTTTCCTGATATTAGAGATTGTTGATGATGAAAATGTACATAGTTTTTTAAACACCAGAATATATATATGGAGAATTATATTTGCTGACACAGTAAATTACTACTGTGAATACAATTCTTGGTTATGTCGTTATATTCTAAATTATTTGCACATTAATATTTATAAAGGTTATTTACAAAGATTACTAATGCATCTTAAATACAATCTGATTGTCGTTAGCACATCCATCTCACTTTTTATACGTCTCTTTCCAACATTCTTCAGCATACCTCCTCATTCACCGGCAAAACATATTTTAATGTCTCTCAATGAGCGTCTGTCGTACCAAAGGTTAGCTCTAGCGTGCATGCCTTGTCACCAATCGCTAGAGCAGTGGTTCCCAATGTGGGGCGTACGCCCAGTGGCAGAAAGTTATGGTTGTGTCTGTGACAGCAATTTAGTGGGATGAAAATTGTCTGCGGGAGTTGCATGTTTAAATTTTCTTATGTACAATAGAAACGTTGAAAAAAATAGGATTCTAACTGATGATTAATATTATAAAAATACAACTACATTTTAATTATAATATAACCTAATTAAGATAAACAAAACTAATATTTTACAAAAAAAAAAAAATAATATACGCAAAGTGGTTCTTTAAGCTTAAGTTGAGTCTAAACCTATTTAAAATTATATTGAAACTTTTTTTTTTCATATGGCCGATGGGCCAATTTCACGTTTTTTTACTTTTTCAATCAGCTGAAGAATTTCACGTTTTATTCTTTTTTGATTAACTGAAGAATTTCGCAATTTTTTTCCTGCAACCGAATAACAATTTTCATACTTTTTTTAATAGACGAATTTTGCGTTTTTTCTTATCATTTACTGACGAATTTTGCAATTTTTTCATGCGATCAATTAACAAATTTTGCCATATGTTCCTGTGGCAGATTGGCGAAATTTACGTTATTCTCCCCAGGGTAAAATGACGAAATTTACAATTACACCCCCCCCCCCCCCCCCCCCCCCCCCCGCAACCGATTATAGAATTTCACGATATTTTCTTGACCGATTGTCAAATGTCGCGTTTTTATCTTGCGTCAGATTTACCAAATTCACGTTTTTGCCCGAGTATGACTGATAGATTTTGCGATTTTTACCCACGACAAACTGACTAATTTTGAGATTTTTTTAGATGACCAATTGACAAATTTCGCGACATTTTCCTGCTTTTAATTGATGGATTTCGTGATATCTTCCCGCGACTAAATGACGAAATTTACGATTTTTTACTCCCCAAAACCAAGGGAAAAATATCAGGTATTTTTTTCCAGCGACTAACTATCAACATTCGCAATAGTTTTCGCCGTGGATTGGCGAATTTCACGATTTTATCTTGCAACAGATTGGCTTGATTCACGGTTTTTTCAGACTGAAAAACTTTATGATTTTTACCCGAGACAGACTGTCGAATTTCGAGGTTTTTTATGAAACCAATTGGCGAATTTCGTGATATTTTTCTCATGACCTATTGACGAATTTAGGGATATTTTTCTCACGGCCGTTTGACGAATTTCGTGATATTTTTCTAGTGCTTGGGTAACGAAATTTGAGGTGTTTTTCTCTCTACCAAGAAACAAATTTTGTGATTTCTTTTCCTGCGACTGATTATTAAATTTCACTATAACCTCGGAGGCCTATTGGCACATTTTGTGGTTTTTACCTTCGCAGCAGTGATTCTGGGTTTTTTTAAAAATGTGAAATTCATGGTAAATATCCTGAAAGGTTCAGCAGAGGAGGGATGGATCACTCCCGGCATTAATAATGCATTTTTTACGATGTACTTTGACGAAATTAACATTTTCTGCGATCCTTTAACGAAATTTGCTTTTTTCGCCGATATATTGACGAAAATCTTTTTTTTTTGCGATCCCTTGGCGAAATTCGCGTTCTCCCCAGCATCCTTTAACGAAATTTGCATTTCTTTCGCGATCCTTCGACGAACGTTGTTTTCCCGCGATCCTTTGAAAAATCGCGCTGTTTTCGTGGTTCTTTGACGAAAATCGCGATTTTTCTTGGCGATCCTTTGAGCCTTTTTTTTTTTTTTCACATTTCTTAGACAAAATTTGCTTTTTTCGCGATTCTTTGATGAAATTCACCCTATCTTCGAGATTCTTTGACCAAATTCACTTTTTTTGCGAGTTTTTGACAAAATTTTGCATTTTTTCTGCGATTTTTTGAAGAAATTTGCGTTTTATCCGCAATTCTTTAATGGAATTTGCGCTTTGTCCACGATCCGTTGACGAAATTTGCGTTATTATCGCGAACTTTCGATGAAAATTACGTTTTTTTCACGAATCTTCGACGAATTTCGTGTTCTTTCAAGATCTTTTTTACAAAATTCGTGCTTCTCTCACGAAATTTGTGCTTTTTCGCGATTCTTTGACGAAATTTTCATTTTTTTCGCGATGCTTTGACGATTTTTTCTGCAAACAAAGATTTTTTGACGAAGATTTTTTTTCGGCAACCATTTGTCAAAATTCGCGATATTCTTTTCAGTCTGCAGGTGCCCTAAAAAGTCTGCGACGCCCGTCGCAGTGTCACGCACATTCTGCCATGGGGGGCGTAAGGCCCGCTGGGGGGCAATTTCGCTTTTCAGGGGTACAATTCCAAACTTATACACTCATTCACTATATATTTCTTTTGTCATTTTGTTTTGGAAAGGTGAGGTTGTAGAGTAAAAATAAATGGAATACAAGTGAAATTGAAAAAATCAGTTTCTTTATTGAATTTTAAAAATGTTCCCAATCAAATGGTTAAAATAGAATCAACACCAGAATAATTATATGAATAATCATTTAAGTCTTTTGACATCTTTTTGCAGAATTAAAAATCTTTATAATTTTTCTGGTTATAGTTATATTTCAAACTTTTCGTAGTGGTTACGATTAGTTATTGAATGAGCTTTCTATTTCTATTCGCTCTGCTGTATGTCACACAAAGCATCTTTTATACACAAAACTACTTGAAAGTATATGTAAATCTGACTGTCTTGAACATATTTAATCTAAAAAATATACGAGATATCTAAATGAGGTACTATTATAGAAAATTTATGTAACATTAGAAAAAGTAATGGTTAGATAATAAACATCTATGACTCTAGTGCAGGTCTTCTACACCGTAAAGAAATTTACATGATGACATGTACATTTTAATTTTTTAAATCTGTTAACACATATGGGAGACAGTTAACGATACTGGGAAAGGTAAAACAGAGGAAGTATGTTGGGATGGGGAATAGCATCTACTTAAAATTGATAAAGATCAGGGCTTTGAAAAATGGGAGAATCTTGCATTGTGTCATCCATAGAAAGAAAATTTAGTGTCCAAAACTTTTACTCAAACTCTTAGTAAAGTACAAAAATGAATTATAAAATTTTTGAATGTTGTCAATTTTAATGCTAAATGTAAGTCTCATTTCAAGATATTTTGTGAAGATAAAAACGCAGACAGTGTCACACTTTTCTTTAACATTGAGGGATGTTTCAAAAGTACAACAAAACTTTTTTGGTACGAAAACGAAAATATATAACCTCATTGCATTTATAGAATTATGTTAAAAACGCTTTTGTGTCAGAAGATTCACTTTTTTTTTTTAAGTTAAAAAACGTGAAATGGATAATTTTTGTTAAGGTTCTATTATGTTTTCACCGTGTAAATAGAGTTCATTTTTTAAAGAAAAAAAGATGTAATTTACAGAGTGAGGGAAGGGGGGGACGTAGAGATTTTACAGATGCTGTGGTGGGGCGTGGCCAGTAAAAGGTTGGGAACCACTGTGCTAGAGTATCTTTAAGGCGGGGTTACATTTCAAGAATGAAATAGACAGGACTTACTGGTGTAAATTACTTCCCACATATATATGAGAGAATGTTTAAAACTTTAAAAAAAATAGATGTTTCAAAGAGAAATATTTTAATGTGAAAAGTTTGGATTGCATAAAAGATATAGGATTTATAAGGCTATATACTTTTAGAGTAAAAGGAATCTTGCTCAATTTGAACAATTATTGTATCCTGTTAATAGCTTTTATTATAAAAGAAGTGTAAATGTGCTTAACTTGCACTTCAGGTTGACAAAATTTGGGATATTTTCCCATAACCCTTTGGCTAAATTCACAACTGTGGAATTTTTGGATATTAGTATGTGTGATCTTCGCCAGCAGATCCAAAATTTGAGATTTTTTTCCTGATATATATTGACAAAATTTGCCATTTCTCTCACCAGAACAAATTGACAAAATTTGCTTTTTCTTTCTTGTGACTGATTGACGCAAATAACCATTTTTTTTTTTAAGTGATTGGCGAAATTCACAACTAGAGATGCTAGCATCTGTGGTTTCCATAGGCCACAAGTTGTGCATCCCTACTTCATTTAATTATAAAATAATAAATTAATTTTAAGGCATTTTTCTATAAGTCAGGCACAGAACACAAATCTCCAGATATTCTGTCTGTCATATATAACTGTATACAAGTTACAACAACAATGGAACTAATTTAGTCCAGTAGAAATAGACCCAAAAAGGAACCCCAAAAGGACAGCCTTGCAAAAATTCGCGTAACTCTGATTTTCGGGTACAGTGTATAGGTTGACCCTCTAATGAAAAAAACAAGTTTTCGACCTTCTAGCCCTTGTGCATTTTTTACTATATCGAAAAAACCAAAATTTTTTGGCACTTTTTTCGATTTTCCTTGATTAACTCGGTTTCAGTGCATTTTACAAAAAAAAATTATAGTTACAATTTTGTAGAGGACAAAATTCTCTACAACATGCACTATTCACGTTTGTAAGGAGAGATACGGATCCGGAAAAATGGGGTACAATTTGCAAAATTGGAAAAAACAAACAAATGATGTTAGACAAACAAATGATGTGGGGGGCATATGCTTCATTCGCCAGAATGGAAAGCAAAGAGGGCGTAAAATGAAGATTTGGTTTGTCGTATTTGTATTAATTTGTCACCCCAATTTTTATTAGTTAGTCAAAGTTTACATTAATGGTAAATCTATCTCACATTGAGAATATTATTCCCAACATAAAGAGAACCAGCAATTATGCTTATGCATACTAAGACGGAAACCTGTATAAAAAGGAATTGTTTTCAGGGTTTTTAAAATTCAATTTTAAAATAAAGCAATATATATTATGAATTTATAAAATTCTGTATGCAAATTCACTTTGCGTAGGAGGGGGAGTGTGTGTGTATGTAGGGAGGGAGAACGGGGGCAAAACCCATGTTTGCCCCAGAATTTAAAAAAAGCTAGTTTCGGCCTGGAAGTATCGAATGAGAGTAACTGTTAAAAATGAATTCGGAAAGCCCAAAATGCATGATTCTATACGCTAAAAGTAATAGCGGAAGAAATATTGACAATTAATCAAGTATATGAATATTATTATACTATGTGGCAACGCTCCTGATGTTATACTGGACCTTGAAGACTTTGACGACCTAGAACAAACAATCGAGTCAAGTACAATAGACGGGCTACCAGGGTCAAACAGCAGAAAAAGGAAACATATATAAAGTGACTATACTTACTATATATTTGTTGATTAGTATCTTGTACATGATATAATTAATTCGTTGTTTCAATATAAAAAAGCCCTTTTTTAAAATTACTAAATTGCCAGCCAGCATTTTCCTGTTTTTAAACAAAATCTCATTGCTGTGATTTTCAAAGTCTATTACAAAAAATAATTACCTAATGAATGAAACTATGGTCTACTTCATGCTCTAAAAAGTTGATTATGACTGTTTTGATTCTGAAATGCACTAAGAGTGAGCTATAAAGCAAAAAATACCGCCATTTGTGGATTTTTGCAAATTTTACGCTATTTCCCGGCTCTGTATCCTGGCCTCCTATTTTTTCAAATTGCAAACATAAATAGTGCACGTTGTAGAGAATTTTATCCTCTACAAAAATGTAAAATATTACTATTAATTAAATGGTAATTAGTAAATTAAATGTAAACTACAAAGATTATTAATTTTTTTTAAAAAAATGACGAAAACAGTGCTTTATTTTTCTTTCCCGACATAAGTGTTTTTTACTGTAATTTCCTGCGTATAAGACGCGGGTATGTTAAATCTGTTTCAAACCAGAAATTGTTTTTTAAAAAAGAAGTCAAATAAATGCTGAGCACACACAGTCATAAGTCGCACATAAGTCACAAATTATTTTTTTTTTTTAAATTCTGATAGAAAACAGAGTTATCTGAGCTGTGGCTTACACGGGGGAAATTACGGTAATAATATTCATATATTTGATTAATTGTCAATGTTTCTTCCGCTATTACTTTTAATGTATAGAACCATGCATTTTGGGTTTTCCGAACTCATTTTTAACAGTTATTCTTATTCGATACTTCTAAGCCGAAACTAGCTTTTTTTTTTTCATTCTAGGACAAACATGGGTTTTGCCCCCTCCCACACACACACACTCTCCCCCTCTTACGGGAAGTGAGTTTACATACAGAATTTTATAAGTTTAAAATCCATTGCTTTATTTTAAAATTTAAAGTTGAATTCAAAAAATACCAACAACAATTCTGCTTTATACAGGTTTCCGTCCTAGTGTGCATAAGTATAATTGTTGATTCTCTTTCTTTATATTAGGAATAATATTCTCAATGTGAGATAAATTTACCATTAATGTAAACTTTGACTAACTAACAAACCTTTCTGTGATAAATTAATACAAATACGACAAACCATATCTTCATTTTTAACCCTCTTTGCCTTCCATTCTGGCGAATGAAGCATATGCCCTACCACCTCCAGTTTTGGTCCTGTATAATCATTTTACTTTTTTAAAATTTCTAAATTATATTTTATTTATATTTGCAGTATTTTTTATGTTATTCCCAGCACTTAACTTTACTTTCGACTTCCGATTCTTAGCCAAAACTCTGGGCGGCGCCTATATCTACCGACTAGGATTTTAGTTAATTTCACCACCCCACCCCAAACTATTCTCCAATTACTTTTTATTGTACATACTATAATCAATTAATTGCTTCATTTATACGGTATCAAAAATTAAAGATCGTTTTTAAATTAGTGACTTGCCTGGCGGTATTTTCCTGTTTTAACCATAAATCGTGTTGTTCTGATTTCAGAGTCTGTTAGAGATAATTAATGTTCTAATGAATGAAACTTGTAGGATATTTCATACTTTATAAAGTTTATTACGACACTTTTGTCCCTAAAACGGAAATATAAAAAATAAAAATGTTATTAAGGAAAAAGTAACATCATTTGTTTGTTTTTTCCAATTTTGCAAATTGTACCCCATTTTTCCGGATCCGTATCTCTCCTTACAAACGTGAATAGTGCATGTTGTAGAGAATTTTGTCCTCTACAAAATTGTAATTATGATTTTTTTTTTGTAAAATACACTGAAATCGAGTTAATCAAGAAAAATCGAAAAGTGCCGAAAAATTTTGGTTTTTTTCGATATAGTAAAAAACGCACCAGGGCTAGAAGGTTGAAAACTTGTTTTTTTCATTAGAGGGTCAACCTATACATAATATCTGAAAATCAGAATTACCCAAATTTTTGCAAGGCAAAATGCTATTTCTACTGGTCTAATTATGCACCAAACTATGCTGGCTAAAATATGCTTATTTGCTGTTCTTAAAATGCAACAATGAAATATTTTAAACATTAGAAAGTAAAATATAAATTAAAAATAGCGTATATTATTTAAAAAAAAATTATTTTATTCATTAATAGTTTAATATTGATTGAATTATGATTGTATGTTGAAAAAACAAATGCCAAATCTTAAATAATGTCTTTTTTTCTCCTTTTTTACCTATCTTAAAAAACAAAGATAGTAGTAATTATATTAAAAACAAAATTAGTTCATGCTCCCAATCAAGTATAAATCAAAGCAATATACTTTTCCATAACTGGAGCCCATGTCAAATTAGTATATTTCTGTGGAATTTTTTTCAGCAAAATGACCACAATTGCACATAGAAAATTATGCATGAATAGGAAATTATACATTACTAAAATCATTTTATTTTAATATTGATAATATTTTGTTTGAATTTGAACTGAAATTCGTAGTTATTTAAATAAGTAGTTAATTTCAGTTTATTTTATCTTGTAAGACGTGTTTTTCACGGCAAATTTCGTTTAAAAAAAAAAAAAAAAAAAAAAAAAAAAAAAAAAAAAAAACAAATATATTCTGCACTCTTATTTACCCTTAATTTGTTTAGGATAAATCAATGTATTATAGTACAAAGGAAAACATAAAGCTTACTCTTGTTCACTAATTTGCATAAATATTGCATTAAATGGCAGTATTTAAAAATTTTTGACATTTTTATGTGTGGTATAACCTTAATATATATCATAAAAATTTTATTTTTAAAAACCTTTTTAGGAGCATGGCAGTGTGTCCGCCAAGTTCGCACAAGCTATAAGTTACCTTTTCCTGAACCATTTCGACATACATTTCACTCCCTTATAACTTCGTTTTGGGGAGAGATATAGAAAATTTTCTTTTATACACATATTTGTATGATCAAACTGAACTAGGTTCCATGATTTCATGTTTCTGTATTTAGTAGTTTTCGAAATATTAGAGTCCAAAACAGGGCTTTTATGTCACTGACTTGCTCACTGGTGATCATCAAATAACTAAGTTACTTTGTAGAATCATGAAATTTGACAAGTAAGTAGGTTTTTGTAGCACAGTTAACCAGAAAAAATCTAAAAACGAGAAATTTCCGCCTTTAAACCCTTCCAACAGAGGGTGTTGATTTGGCCATATACAGTTTCTTAACACATTCAATTGGCAAATAAAACTAATTACACTGTTGCAGATATGCTAGGTTTTTGTTAGCAAGTGATAAAAATTTAAACAATGGTTCCGTAGACAGTCGCATATTAACTCATGTTTGACGCCAATGTTGGTCACCAAAATCCGATCAGAATCAAGAGGTTACATGATTTCAAGCCCAATAAAATTTTATATACTTTTTCAAAAATGATGATTATATAGAAAAGTTGAAATAAATCTTACTTTAAAGTTTTGTATTTTGCATGCATCTTATCATTTTATGTACAATCGTCATAAACATAATATCTGCAATACAAATATTTTCAATTAAAAGTGGAAGAAGACTAAGATTTATTTCGATTTCATTTGAACGGAATGTAATTTTTTAGGGTGTTTTAAGTATCATATTGTATGAATTTTATTTTTATTTTTTAATCTTTGATTGGTTTAACTTGTTTGTTACAAAAATTTAATATTAAATGTAGAACTAATTGAGTGAAATACTTTAATATCTGTCCCTTCTCAGGTTTAAACAATGTAGGAAATATTTTTTTTTATTCTTCAAATTTTTTGTTTAATTTTTTTATTAATTGTGCGAGCCATCTATTTATATTTTTTAACATATCATAGTTAAATGGTATAACATACGAATATTATCAAAGAGTCAATAATTGCAATACTGCACAGAACTTCTGCTATTATTATATTGTACTGTTATTATACTTACTATATTGTTAGTCTTTACTCTGTTAACACTTGTGTATTATATAAAAAGAATGTGCAGAAACTATCAAATCACTGAAACTGTCACTTCTTTTGATGATTATTATAATTTTATAACATGTATCCTGTTTATCGATGCATACATAAGAATAAATCATCTATAATCAGGTTTTTTGCATTTCAGCTTCATGTTTTCGTATAAAATTAGCTAAAATGAATATGAAATAACAAAAACCAAATAATTTTATTTGAAAATCAAAGCATTGCTTCTAATTTATACATATGAAAATTGTTATTAGCGAGCTTTGTGCCCAGCAAACATAAAACTACCGAAATTTGAAAAAGTTTTATATTAATATCGTTTATAAAAATGCACTTGAAAAAACATACAAAAAGTAGTGATATCCAAACAAAAAGTTTTCTGTAAAAATAAAGCTTCAAGTTCTTAATGTTTCGGCCAGAAGAAATAGTGATATCTGAAGTTTGCACAAGTTAAAAGCCAAACATCCCAAATCTTTCATTGAAAATGGCTTCCTGCGACTTGGTCGTTAATGCATTCTTGAAAGTTTTTCAAATTCTAAAGAATATATAAGTAATCTACATGCCAATTACGTTTTTTTGAGCATTTTAGGCATTGTGTGGCTTATGTACATATTTTTAAAAAACATGTAAAATCCCTTCGGCCTATTTAAATACTTAGTAGATAAAAATAACAAAATACCTGTATTCAAAAGATAATATTCCAACAGAGTAATTGCTAAAACATAATTATCCAATCCGTTTTTTACAGTTTAAAGCAAATAAGTACATTCTAACATCATTGCAATACCTCTTAATATATGCAAACAAACTATAATAAATATTCAAATGAAAAAAAACTCTTTCGTCAATGTATAAGATTTTAGTAATACAGGCCTGCCAACTGCTATGAAAAAATTGTAGTTGCTACGTATAAACTATGATGCTACAAAAATCTGTCTTAAACTATGATTTTTTGCAAAAAACACAAATGCATTTTTTGTTTCTAGTTGTGATTTTATCCCAAGCAGCATATTTTTCAAGAGTGATTCTGTTACCAAATTTCCAAAATTTTCAAAGTATTCATTTCTGAAAGTTTTAAAAAATTGGTCATTAGTCTGAAAATTCAGACATTAAAAATGCTCATGGGGGGGGGGGGGGGGGTGATAAAAGTCTGGGATGTAAAACAAACTTCTTAACATAAAGCCGTCTTTATGTATAAACCACGAGTCAAACGTGTTTCTGTAAATGTTTATACAGGAATCCCCTTCCAGGAAACAGGGGTGCCATTTTAAGAATTTCTGTAGGGAGGGAGCACTCTTTGAGGGGCAAGATTTGAAATAGTGTGCAAAATCACACCATTTGCATGCAGAAAAGGAAAGTCCTGCATAATGAAAACTGCTGTACAGTACTTTCCCCCTGCAAATTCTTCCACAGACCTATGATTCTTGTGCGAGTATATTTTGAAATTTTTTGGAGGTCCGCGAATTTCTTTACTTTTATGGAATTTCCCCCAAATTAATTTGTAAATTGATTGCAGAAAAGATTGAGAATTTCTTCAAATGATTGTGTAAAAATATCGGGTATTTTGTCAAGGATCTCAGAAACAAATGGTGATTATCTTCAATAGGTCACTGAATATAATCACTAATTTCATTAAGAGTTCAGAAAGAAATTGTGAATTTCGTCAATAGATTGTGCAAAAAATTATGAATTTCGATAAACTATCGAGGGGAAAATATTGCAAATTTTGTCAAAAGGTCATGGAAACGAGTCTTAAATTTTGTTAATTGTTCATGAAAAGATATAGACAATTTTGCCGATCGGTTGCGATAAACTATAGCGAATTTCGACAAATGACTGTGTAAAAAAAAAAAAAATCATGTAAACGTCAATTGGTCGCAGAAGAAAATAAATTTCGTCAAAGGGTCGTGGTAAAAACTTTAATTTTGTCAAAATATCGCTGAAAGAAAACGCGAATTTTGTCAAAAGATCAGTAAGAAAGCGTACATTTCGTCAAAAAATCAGTAAGAAAATGCAAATTTCAGTGACAAGAAAACACTAATTTCGTCAAAGGATCGCAGTAAAAAATGCAAAATTTGTCAAAGAATTGTGATAAAAAGTGTGAATTTCATCAAAAGTTTATGGTAAAAAGTGCAGATTTCAACAAAGAATTATGGTAGAAAAATGTGAAATATGATTGTGGGAAAAAAGTTGTGAATTTTCTAAAATGATCGTGGCGAAAAAAAATTGAGAATTATGTCAAAATTTACTGCACTGAGTTAAAAAATTGGAACCAGGCTCCTTTTACAAAGATTAAAAAAAAAAAAACACTGCGAAACAAAAAGAAACTAAAAATTTTCAACGGAAAAAATTTATATTGAGTTAAAAGACTGAAACTTTATTCCTTTTACGAATGTCAAAAGATGGCTGCAAAACATGAAAAACCAACCAACCAACCTCCGTATTAATTTTAATTTTGTGTATTACAATTTCTCATTTTCAAAGATTGGCAGGTCTGGTAATATACATTAAAATATAATGTAACATATTGTAAGATTTGAAGAAAGTAAATTTTTCTTGAGTTTCATATTAAGAACTTTAGACCTTACAAAATCGCTCACTCTCAAGAAAAGTGACACATCTCGACAAAAGTGAATTTCACAGGAGGGCAAAAGAAAATGTGCCTGATTTTAATGTAACATGAAATAATAGCACTTAGCTCTGCATGTAGGAATAAAAACGTGCATAAAAGCATAAAACCCTTAAGAATAAAGACATAGGATGAGGTTTGAAAGGTTGGGTGATTTTATCTCCCCACACAATCCACACCTCTTCTGTGATCACAGATAGACATATAGCGTAATAAAGCAATTTTCCGTATAACTACACTTATGAAAATGTTTGTGTAGCAAGTTGCACCTAAAAATGAATTTTTGCAAGATATCTCACTTTTCTTGTGGGTGAGCGAAATGATAAACCATTAGTGGACTAATTGATTGGTAATCAAATGTTTGTTGAAACTTAGTGGAATTTATCAAAAATATGTCTTCATGCGACTGTGCCTCTTTATATTTTAAATATTATTTTTAATATTTAATTAATTCATAAATGCATATTTTTCAATTAATTTGGAAATGCTCTAGAAGGCATTAACGGTCAAGTCGCAGGAAGCCATTTTCAATGAAAGATTTGGGATACTAGGCTTT
The DNA here is from genome assembly GCA_963932465.1 of Maratus speciosus. Lineage (NCBI taxonomy): Eukaryota > Metazoa > Arthropoda > Arachnida > Araneae > Salticidae > Maratus > Maratus speciosus. The sequence continues at coordinate 507,377,455 of OZ010790.1, forward strand.
TAACTTGTGCAAATTTCAGATATCACTTTTTTTTTTTTTTTTTTTTTTTTTTTTTTTTTTTGGCCGAAACACTAAGAACTTGATGCTCTTTTATTTTTACAGAAAACTTTTTGTTTGTATATGTTAATATGAAGTGACTAAAAATGAAGTATTGACACTATGGCATACTTTATTCTGTAGTTAGAAATTTTGTCATTGAAATGCATCATTATTATAAATTTAATCTCAAAAAATGTTTTTTTAATTACGATAGTTATTTTTTCCTGCAGGTTTCAAATGGTATAATCCAATTAACACCTGTACAGCTTTTGGCAAGGGATATTATTGCTCTACTTAATGAAAATGGATCACAAATATCTATGTCTTCCCTTGGAACCTTATTTCACCAAAAATATGGAGTACCTCTTTGTAGTTCTGATTATGGTTTCCAAAGCATATCTTCAATGCTTGAACATTTTTCTGACTATTTTATAATTAAAGGAAAGAAACAAAAACGTATCATTTCTCTGATTTCTGAAATGACTGGTAAGCAAAATTTAAGCTCTTTTTCTTTTTAAATTAGCATTTATTTCTGTTTAAAATATTTGCTGTGAAATTATTGTGAAAAATAATTATTTTTGCTTTAATAATGAACAAATAAATAGCTGCATATAAAGAGATTAGGTTAAGTATCTAAATTATTTAAGACTTGAAAAACTATTGTTTGTGATATTTCATATATTCGTTTTCTATCAAGGTACAAAATCTAAAAGGGACCTTTTATAAATCAAATCATTTTTAAAACAAGATATATATTTTTTAAGGTAATCTATTAAAATTGGCCTTTGTGTTGAATAAATTTTTGGTGGCTAGACTTGGTTCTTTTAAACAGCACTTATTATATATAAATCTCATTTTGTAAAAAGAAAAATTGTCTGCATTTGTAAAAATTATTGGAAAATCTGTACCAATGTTATTTTCAGAAAATTAGAAAGCACTTACTATGATTAGTTATTTAAATCTTATTATAATTTAGAGACATATTTTCTCTTTCTCCCCCCCCCCCCCCCCCATCACCCTTTCCCTCTGTCTGATATTAGCAATCCTTAATTTCTCTCTGCTAATTGCAATAGAATTCTATTCATTAGTTGTTAAGACTAAAGGAGATTAGTATTATGATACATTAATTTCTGAAATAATTTTTCAATATTATCTGCAGATAGAATATGTAATAAATCTGAATTTTCTTAAATCAGAAATAATGTTTGGAATACAAGTATTTTATTTCATTTTATATTTATTGAACTTTTATATCTACATAAATTGATTCATTTATTTCAGATATTTTAAATCAATCTGTGCCAAGTTACATTCCAAAACCAACTATAGAGCCTAATATCGGAGAGAATTTTGACTTAATTGGGTTTGAAACACCAGCTGTTCATGGTATACATTTTAAGTATTTATTTTTATCAAATGTCTGATTTAGCCCTTATTTTATAACCAACTTATTTTTGAAAGGAATCATTGTGTCCCCAGTAGGGATGCACCGGATGTGGATTTTTGCCGAATAGTACTAAATATCTGGTACAAAATTTTACTGAATGTTCAGTATCAGGTCGAATACTTTCTTGTTTTTAATTACAATAGTTATTACTTACAGTTACAGATAGTTGAATACTTGGTTAAAGGAAAAAAATTTAAATTATTGTAATTTTATGTCATTAAAATATTAATAAATTTAAATTCATTTATTAAGTTAAACTTAATTAAAAAGAAATGCTTTGTATTAATTAAAAATGTAAATTTAATCATGTTTTGTCTTTTTCTTACTCTAATATACATAGCAGTTTTTTTTCTTCTTTTATTTAGTGTCATTGTACATTTAAAAAAAAAAAAAAAAAAAAAATCGTTTTCTTACTGGTAAATCTAGTTTATTTATAATTACTAAACATCTTCTTGAAGTAGCTTTTTCTTTTTTTTACATCTATATTATTACTTACTTTTCCTATGACAAATGTCTTTTAGCAGAATTTAAATAGAGAGGCTCATCATTGCAAGTATCTTATTTTGTGGAACAAAGTGGGCGGTAAACTTTTCAAGAAAGTGCCACAATTCTTTTCATAATCAGTATTATTTTAACACTGCTGGTCGTCCATCCATAAACAAAATAGTGAAAAAAAGATTCAATAAAATCATTTTTACTTTACAAATGATAAAAATACAAGAAAAATAGACTACCAGAGGAGTGAACGCTTATTCTCACAAGCAGGAAATGTTTATGATAAAAAGTGTAACAAATTAACAACTTGGCAATACTCAGTGCCTTATATTCCTATAACCATAACTTGCCTTTAATAAAATTTAATTATAAATACTTGGTTGTCATTTAAATATTATATTTTCATGTATACATGACTCAATAATTTCAATTTTGTGAAAATATGAGTATTTCTTTTTGTTAAGATTTCTTTTAATGGGATAATGATGGTAGGGGAAAAGTTAAATTTTACTTACTTTTTCTGATAATGTTAAAAATATAATTAAAAAAAAATAGTTACTATCCAGCAACTGGATATTAAAGTATTCGGCCAGATTGAACATTCGGTTTCAGTGCTGAATAAGCAGGTTATCTGGAAGGAGCCGGATATTTGGTGCATTCCCAGCAAAATTATTGTAGTTAGTTGTTCCCAAAATGCATTTCAACAAATGATTTTATGCATTTTTAGTTTTTAACTTTTGACTTCTTTTGCTCTTACTTGATAAAGTTTTTGTGCAAGAATAGATGAATAGTTTTTCCTAGAATATCACTTCTAAATAAAATTCCAATGGTTCTCTATCCACTTCATAAAGCTAGATAAATAATTTGCAATACTATGTGGCAAGAATTTTTTTTTTTATATTTTAATGATAGTCATTATAAATGCAGGAGTAAAAATGTAATTATTTTGATAATATCTAGTTAAAGTGCCGGTTGACATTTTTGTTGTTATTTTGTGCCTGAAAATTAAGGCAAAGTAATAAATGGCAGTTTAGCATCAATAGAATTGCTTTATGAGCAGTAGCATTTAATGTTACAGCATGAGAAGAACTGTATTATATTTGAGACTTGTCTCTATTGTTTCTAATTCTCCAATTTCCGTTATAGAATTTTCAAATTCTTCTAAATCCTTATCTGCTATAATTGTATCACACTCATCCCATAATCTGTCTTGTTTTTTCTTCAAATGTTACACTGAGTTAAATTTTAGCTCTAATTCTTTCTGACTTGTTTTAACTTTGTGTGTTCATTATTTGGGTAATTTGACTTTGGATGTTTTCATGGTTTTAATTTAACATGACAGTTCCTGATATTGCTGGAGCCTTCATTAACATTCTTGAGTCTGATCACATATTATGAAATACATCTGTAGGTCTTAAACTATTCAAAACTATGAGCTTTGTGATTAAGGACCATAAAGTTGTCTGCACAAACTTGAGATTTGAGAAAACTGTAGATGATGTGTGGATTACTTCATTTATTCGTAATCTTAAACTGTATTAACAACTAACAAATTATTAAACATTCTATTATTATATAATAGAATGATCAATGATCAACAGTGGTTGGTTCACTGCACTTATGTCCAGGTTCAGATAATGTTCTGCTACTACTGATTTTGCTGCAAAGATATGGATCTGGCAACATCCAAACAGTTTTGTCATTGATGGAGCTCAAAATTGTTGAATCACTCAGCAGGGAAGCCTGGAGAAATATTCAAGTTCTTGGCTAGAATTCGAATGTGAAGTTACAAAGAAGCAGCAGCTGGGACATTTGTAAAAAGCTAGGCCTTGTTTATTCTTCTTGCTCTCCTTTTTTAAATGTATTAATATCTCATTATAAACATATCAGTAAATAAAATTATACTTTCTTTTACATGGCACACTATCCACCAATGATCTCATTTTGCATGTTATGATGGGACTTGGTCTAAATCAGACCTCAATTTACAGAATGGTGCTTTCTGATAGTCTTATTTTAACTCGCCTCTTGAATATGAACAATCTTTACTTCCCTGGAGTGTTACGGTCTATGTATCCCATTGGACTTCTTCCTGTTATTCTAAATTTTTAGACCTGAATTTCTGAAATGATTTTGTCTGAAGTAGCATTGTAAAGTTGTTTCTTAAAGATGAAACGCTCTGCATTCTCTGATTTTCTACAATCTTGATTCTATCTGATAATTTTGTTGGGTTAGCTTTGTAAATTATGAAAGCTCCTACATCGGGTTTTTTTCCCATTTGAAGGATTTTGTTTCTACTTTTAGAATTGTTGAACTTTTTGCTTCCATTTATAGGATTTTCATATCCAGCAATAAGAAAATTAACTTTCCCAAGTTTATATTATTCTTTTTAATGTGAAATCAAAATGATTGTCATGTACTTCAAAGTCACATTATTTGGTGAAAAGAACTGCAATTACAATATTTACATGAGAAATTGGATCATCTTAATTTTTATTTCGCTGAATGTTTCTATTAACTACAGCTACTTAAAGTATAAAATGTACTAGTAAAGTGGACTTTTGTTAGTGTGTTTCTGTTTAAGACATATCTTTGGTTAATGAGAACAATTTTGTTTTCCTCATTATTTGCTATTAATGTTAAAGATATCGCCTAAAGCATACTACTTATTTTGGGTAATGCATATTATTTTTTTCAATACTGTCTGAGCTGAAGTGAAACTGCTTTTGTACATTATTTTTTCAAAAGCAGCTTTGGTTATTGAGAAATAAAGAAATTGTCAATGAAGAGAAAGAAAACTTTCCACCACTAAAACTGTAAGATGTTCAAAAATTGCTAATGCCCCTGTTCACCAATATTACTAATCAAAATGTGATAGATCATATTTTCAAGTGTGTTGCAAATCTGGAAAATGGTGTGGTAAAAATATCGTTTGTTCAAAGTAACTCAAAGTTGAAGATAATGTTAATTAAAATTAAATTATGTAAGTATGGCAATTTCTTTGCATATTTTGTTTGTCCTCAACGATTTATTCTTTTGTATTAAAAAAAGTTACGAACTTGATCTTCAACTAAAATTACGAATTTAAAGAAAGAGTCGTTAATTTTAGCATTAAATTGGTAACCTATTTAATTTCTGACATAAACTAAATTCAGTTTATTCAATGAAAGCTGGGAAATACAGCTGGGATGTTTTACACCATTCAAAATGTTTTCATCGGTGATCTTGATTGGTGTGGTCAAAAAAGGTCTCCTTTGGAGATACACCCCAACAAGGAGTTCACCGTAAGCCTTTTTATCATTTTACACATATTGGCACAAAATTGTCTTTCCTGGTATGAATATTTTTTTCTGTTTAACTGTGATTATACTCAATATTAAAATTTTCAAAAGTAATCTTTTTTTATTAATCTCTCTTTATTTTCAGAAAGTTTAAATTTTGATTTTTAATCATTGATTCATTTAAAAATGAATTAAATTGAGGAAATTATTTTAAATACTTCAATGTGTATATACTTCCCGAAGAACACATTTGCTCTTGGCTTAATCAGTATTGTCAGTTATCTCTTCTGGAATTGTGGTTATGTAGATATGGTCATAATTTGGCAGTTAAATAAATTTAGAGCTTTTAATTGCAGGATAATATGAATCTATTGAATTGTGGCACATAATTTTACATTGATATTGCTTCATCCACATCAATATTTTTTTTTTCTTCTCATTTTCCAACACTCTGTTACATGAGGGCTGAAAATCTTCAAGGTGAGCTGCTATTTAGAGTTCAATTGAATGCAGCAAATGAGCATATGAATTTGACCCAGAATTAGTGAAATAAATCCTCTTTACCTGTGAGTCTCTTGATAGGACATCTAGGATGATTCTTGGAAAACTTTGATATGCAGCAAGCGGGAAAGTTTTCGACATTTTTCCAGAAATCCACAGATAATCTTTTCCTGACTGTTTTTAATGTTGATGCAAAACTATTGAGAAATTGCGACAACTTCATCCATAAATTATTGAAATAATTTTGTATTTATGTGTAGTTCAACATTTTTGTTGTCCCGGTAGTGGGTAAACATCTTATCGATACATACAATTTTAAACAAATTTGTGCATTTTTAACATTGAATGTATTGTGATATCAGTGATTTTACATTTGTAATGCATAACAGATGTTATTAAATTAGGGATGTAAAAACTGCATTTTCTCAATCAAGCTGTTAAATTTTGCAAGCACAAGACCTTCTGGAAAAACACAATTTCCATCAACAAAGCTTGCAAAATTGTCTCCTATCAACTGCAAAATCTTAAAATTTATCTATTATATATATAAAATCCAAACGGAAATTTCGTTCCGAACGCCGAGATTTCGAGTTCTACCGCATGGATTTTTATGGAACTTATACCATTAGATAGGTATCGTTCCAGGGAAGGTTTTAAGCTATAACACATCATTCTACCTAGATTAGTTATAGAATTATTACGGAAAATTCTATTATTTTGGACTTTGTTACTTCATATTTCCTTAAATATCTGGGCTCCTATTGGTCGTAGAGCTTAGATCTCGCGCCAAAAGTAGCTCCGAAGCACTCAAGCAAACTTTTCCCCGCGATTATTTTGCCGTCTTCCGATTTCCTCTAACTCTATTAGGGGCCCGCGTAGAGCCCCTTTAAAATATTTTTCGTAGTAATTTCAGCAATTATCTTAAATTATTGGTTAAGACCGCCACCCTCCCGATTCATGTATCTACGGAAAGGTTGCATGAAGGAGTTTCGTTCAGATACGCTTTCGTTAAGAATAGAGTGCGCTCCCTGGTGGTGGAATGTGGAACTAACATAACGCGATATTGTTAAAATTAGGAAATCTAACAATGCGATCTGTTTTAAACTTTGAGATAGTTCATAACACATAATCTATTATCTATTCTATCTATTATCATATCATATATTTATTATAAAGCAGTAAGATCTAAAAGTTCCGCCCGAATATTTTCAAAAACTACCCGGTGGATTTTTTTTGCAAATAGTGTCATTCGATGGAAAATATTCACGTGGTGGTTTATGAGTAAAATATACAGGGATAACTATGATTTTTGGGAATAAATTTCGTATTTTATTGGTATTTTGAACAAAAAGGTTGCCAGCGGTCATTTTTTGGCTAAAGGTTTGTTGGTTAAAGAATTGAAATAGTTATCCGTCCGTTAGAAAATAATACAAATACCTCGCAAATAAGTGAAAATAAAATACTGATATTTAATTAAAAAAGACAACAAAAAAAAGTTTTAATGAGACACAATACTATAAAACGAAAATATTTAATTTAAAGATGAAATAAATATTTTTAATCATTAAAAATATAATTTATTGTGAAATTTTACAATTTATACAATATTTGGCGAATTATCGCCTGCGCTACGTTAAAAAAAAAATGAATCTAAAAATTTGATTAGACTCATTTTGAATTACATTTTTTTTTTTTTTAGTTCTTTTCTTTTTTTTTTTATCTAACTGCCACATCATGTGATTTACAGGAGAAATAAACAGATGTAATTGTAAAAGTTACTGTAATTGTGAATTACATTTTATTTCTTTCTTTACGATTTCTAATTTATGTTTGTCGCCAAACAATGTTTAGCCAATTTTTTTAAGACAAAAATGCATAAGCGTGACATTAGCTTAAGCTTTTTCACAATAATAGTGTTTTTTCAAGTGACCTAGATCCTTTTTGGAGTACATTTATATATTCGATTATAAGTTATATAGATATCAGTTAATATTTAAAAAATGGAATCAAATATCTAAATTTTAGTTTGAATTTCTGCGACACATGCATATTATAAAATAAGTTCATACTTTTTAAAAAGCTTTTCGTCGTAATTACGGAAGCATGTGATTTTTATACACTCCAACTCAGATCAAGGATTATTATCCTTTTTTTTTTTTTTTTTTTTTTTTTTTTTTTTTTGGAAAATATTATTGTTTATTTCTTTGTCGATAACGCCAATTTCATGTATAGGAAAATTCGATGCTACTTGGTTATCCCGTCGACCCAAAATCCATCGCTAAACTATAAGATTAAATGCCAATAATGGTTCATCGTAAATGTCGCAATCACTTGACTTTAAGCAAAGCTACACGCGTTTACGTCATCAACTGATTTTTATTTTTATTTTTATTAATGTTATACTAATTTATTTGTTCTTTCATTATTTAAAATAAAAATTACATCAATTTGTATAATTTGACGAGTGATTTGGCGATTTATATAACTTGGCGAAATTGGCCGACGGGATAACTAAGTAGTACCGAAAATTCACAATTTCAAAATTTAGGAACTGAAAATTATTAGGAAATTTATGCAATCATGTGTTATCACTATAAAGAAATTCAACATCTTGAAATAAAAATATCTTGCTGAGAAAAGATTGCAAATCTTTTTTAATTTGTTATTTCTTCATATTTCCCCCTGTGTTAGGTAACATTTTAAAAGATATTGGATGAATCTTAGATATTTAAAGCACATAAATTAACGTCTGAATTCCAATTTTATATCATTATAATTAATTATTAATTGTAATTAATATTATTTATTTTATAATTTTCGATAAACAAGTCACCGCCAAATGGCATGTTTAATATATTATTGGAAGCTTTGTTGGCACAGATGTCATATACGCTCCATGGACCTAACGGGCTCCAAAATGGCGTTATTTTGCCTGACATGGTAACCCGGCTATTGTTGTTTATTTATTAATAAATTGGTTATTTACATTTATTTTCTTTTTTAAAATTATATAAATTGTTTTTTTTCTATAATTATTAATTAAACTTTTTTAATTATTATTATTTCCGTTTAGAATAATAGAAAATAATTTAAATGTATATATGTAACTGGTATTCGAAAACGATGTTTTCGCCAAGTTGGCGTGAAAAAAAATCGCGCCAAACCAGGTATGTATATGATATCTGTGCCTAACAGTTATTTACATTATTGTGATTACTTAGTATCAGACAACAGATTGAAGAGTATTTGTTATATTTTTATTATATGGGCTTTGGTGAGATAGATAAAAAGGCCTTGGCGAGTGAATTGAATTTTTTGTATTTTTACTGACGACCTATTTACTTTTCATATACATATAAGCATTTTTTTTTCAATGTTGATGATATTTATTTAATATAAAGAAGAGCTATTTATCAACATTTAAATACAAACAAAAATAATTTGTGGTACTACTTGATTATGCCGTCGTACAAAAAAAAATATCGCCAAACTATAAAATTAAATGCCAATAATGGGTGATCGTAAATGTAAAATTTACTTGACGTTAAACACTTTACACGTGTTTGTTACGTCATCAAGTGATTTTTAATTCGACGTTTTATTTTTATTAATGTTTTAGTAATTTATTTTTTCTTTCGTTATTTAAAATAAAAATTATGTCCTTTGCATAATTTTGGCTAATACTTTGGCAATTTGTATAATTTGGCGAAATGGGTCGACGAGATAATCAAGTAGTATCTAATTTGTTTATAATAATAATAATAATAATAAATAATATACAAATAAAATGTTATATATATATATATGTGTGTGTGTGTGTGTTACGAGAGAAACTGGCAGCAATAATTGTAAAAATGGATATCCTTGTGAGTTGCATTCTATTCGCTTATTACCTTGGATGTCAAACATTGCGATTTTAAGCCAAAAAGGCAAAAGAGTGATATAGGCCCGAGCAACGCTCACAATGATAGAGTTTTTTAAGTGTATGAGCACATTTGGAAGTAAAGTTTTATATTCAAATGTAAATTATATAAAAAGCAGTTACCATTATGGTTGTTAAGTAAAATAATTAAATTTTAGGGTAAATGTGTGCCCCCCCCCCCCCCCCCCCCCGCCTCTCACACATATAATTAAATCATTTAATTTCAGATATTTAAAATATTTTTCAACATGCTTTACTGTAAAAACACGCTGGTTTGTTGTCCTATGTTTTTGATTCTATTTAATATGCTGGAATAGACAGATGGAAAACAGTAGCAGACCTGCCAGAAGAGGACGTTTATTAAAAAAATGTAATGTAACATCTAATGAGCTTGAATTTAAGCTACCAGAACCACATATAGCGCAAGTTGAAAGGTCGGGAGTTCAACAACAAACAAATGAAAACAAACGGTCCGAATATTCTTAAAGTTCAATAATCAATTTCTGCAATCATTGTAATACTCTCTAATTGAATAGAGAAAGTTTAATTCCTGTTGTCATAACTATCTCATTTCCGTACCAAACTTTACTTTAAATGATCAACTAAAAGAGTTGTTTCTTAATTGCCCAAATTTCGTCCAAGGCATAAGATAGTATAATATCCCAATGGCATTCGCATTCTTTTCAGCAATGCGGAAGAACATTCCAGGTGATGTTCTTTACTGCTTTACAATTTCGTTTTATTGAAGGTTCGTTTGAAAAAATGGACCAGCGCAGCGGGCATAGCCTGCTAGTTATTAGATAAATGTTTATATGCTTAAATTCTTAATTTAAAGTATAATTTTGCAAAATTCTTTTTATCAAACTGTTTACAATATCTGTTATTTTATGTAGGTTTGCATCATGCCAGCAATTTATCATTTGAATCGAAACCTAATGCAGAAAAATGGACCTTTTCCAGCCTAAGGAAATCTTGTGCTTTTTCCCAATTACTCACTTCTGTTGGGGAAAGTTCTGCCAAAAAATCAGATCTTCAAAATTCTTTGAGTACATCTTTTGCTGATATTATTCCTTCATTTGAATTTCCCTCTGATTTTTCTGTAGCATCTGCTTTGCTCTCATGTGATAAAAATCAAGAAGTTGTTGCTGATTTTAATCCTAAAGCAAATGTGCTAACTTGTCCTGAAGACAATTTTAAAAAATGTTTCACACATCATCCTTCAAAATTAGATGTTCAATTTGAAAGCATCTCTACTGGTTCACTGCAAGAGCACAGTAGCTCTAGGCATTTAGAACAGAACATGAAGCCAAATATCACACTATGCTCAGCAGATTCATTATCACTTAATATTTCAAATGAATGCAAGAACTATTCCTCAGTTACTAAAGATCATGTCCAGAGTACTAAAAGTACACCTACAAGTGAAGGAAAACAGGGTCGTCGAAACAGAATTGCAGCTCAATTTACTGCACCCATTGATGATTAATTTTATATTGACTCATGCACTTTTAAGTGTACAAAATCATAATATCTTCTATCAAATAGTATTTTAGTACATATTTTTGTAGCTTTTATTGTTGCCTTGTTGCATTATTTATTTAACTTGTACAAAATTAAATTATTAATGAATTACAGGATAGTAAGAAATGTGAGATAACTATATTTATTTATTTATTTATATGTATATGTGTGTGTGTGTAGAAGAAGTACTTAAATCTGTTACTTGTTGATGAATTTATTTTTTTGTACAAATCATTGTTTAAGTTTTTAAACCTATTTGTAAATGTTTTTAACTCCCAAGGCACCATTTTGAATTTAAAAAAAAATCCTTAACTACAGCTGAAATGTTAAACTGTAGGCTGCATTTTAGGTCTAATGATTTTTTTTTTCTCTTTTCTTTTTTTTAAAGATTGATCAGTCATTGCTAAAGAATCAAGTTTTAACTATTTTAAGGTTTAACTGAATATTCCTAACAAATTAGGTTTTTATGCATACATTAAAATTCCACTTGTGTGTAAGTAAATCTGTGCATGTATTATATATATGCATGAAAAATATTTTCTACTGCTCATTTTTTGAAAACTTCAAAAGCAGTGCAGTTATATTTTGTTTATATTATTGTGTGTTAATGTTTTCAAGTGGAATTATGTGAGATTTTCATTATCTTTTTACACTATTATGTGTATGAGATTAAATATATTAATACTTGTATGACAAGTAAAATAATTAAAAGGGGGAAATATTGCTTGTCTAAAGTATTCAAGTCATCTTGTATTGACTATCCTGTAATTGAACTTGTGATAGGGAAGGGCATTTCAGTTTATTTGCATGCTCAAAAGAGTAACTAAATGCAAATGTATTTTTTGATCTTAATATATAAGTTCTAAAATTTTACTCTGGCTTGTTAAAATTAAATTTTTGGTTCCATGTTTGTACTCTTCTTTTCTAAATTGTTTCCACCTATTTGTAATTTTATATGGAAATAAATTTTGATTTACAGAGACTCAATTTTCATTGATTTGTGCCATTATTTTCAAGTTATTGACTGGTGTGTATTTTGGAAACACCTACAAAAGTAGTTCAGCATTAAAAAATGAACAGGTTATTATTTTAAATTTCAGTAATATTTTAGAATAAGACATTGCCTGTCAGTATTTAGCCTTAACTTGTAAGGTCCAGTTTTCATATTCATATGAAGTCAATCTTTTTGGCTTTTTATCAGAATTTATAAAATATAAAAATCCTCTTAATTCTTTTCAAATTATATGCATAAAAATAATTAAGCAAAAACCGTAAATAGACAAATTCAATAAATGTATCTTTATTAACCAATTTTTGACAGTATTATTAATAGAAGCTTTAAAACATGTACTATATTGTCTCAAAAGTCTTAATTTTTTCTTGATATGAAGAAATTTGTTATTCAAATGATATTTGATAAGTATTTTTTAATAGGCTGAAATATTAATTCAAAAGTATTTCATATTTAATGATAGTTAATAAAATTAACTTGTAAAGCAAATATAAATATCATCTGCAGGACTGCTAACCTCCGATTGTTCTCTTTACTAGGGGGCTCAGCCCCCTACGAGCTATGCTTGCCAATCCCTCTCCAGACACCGCAGACTCTAAATGCATGCTAATTAGATCGGCTTTAAAAAGATTTCAAAAGATTGAATTATAATTTTAAAAACAGTGGCGATCTCTCTATAAATGGATTTCTATTCATTTCTCTTTCATTGGGGAATTTTAACGCCAAATCCGCTGTGGTACTACTTGATTATCCCGTCGACCCATTTCGCCAAATTATATAAATCGCCAAACCACTTGCCAAATTATACAAATTGACATAATTTTTATTTTAAATAACGAAAGAACAAATAAATTAGTACAACATTAATAAAAATACAAATAAAACGTCGAAATAAAAGTAACTTGATGACATAGACACGTGTAACAACATTTCAAAATTAGCTAATATAAAAGGAATTAAGTAAACAGAGCCTGTCTCCTGGTATTTTTTAACAAAGAGAAAAGAAAGTTCTTTTAAATGAGACTTTTTAAATTAATCGTTTTTAATCTGACGTAATTTTGACCAAGCTATTCTTTCTCTTTTAAATATTCACATGAAAATACTTTTGTTAGAAATGAAATATTATTTGCGCTTTCCTAACAAAAATAGTTGAAAAGATCCTCTCAAAATATCAAATAAATGTCTAGCGCAATTTCTAAATTTAAACTGTTTTGCAATATTATTTTGTGTTCATTTTATGTAATAACTGTAATGTGACGTAATTTCTCCTATTTAAGACTTCTAACGCATGTTAATGAATTTATTATTTTACAATATCCTTTCTCTTTTAAAATTCACGTGTATACCTTTTATGACGTAATTTTTAATAAGTTCCTGCTTTTTGTACATAATTATTTAATTCTAATTCCAAATGATTTTTTCTGTTTATAATAGTCACATGTAAATAAATTTTTAATTTGAAGCAAACATTATTGTTTGCGCTGTTTATACATTTGGCAACAGTATAAATTAATACCATTTTCTAAAATAATGTTTAAAATATCTCTAGAAATGCTGAAAATTTGAATTTAAAATAGAAATAAAACCTCAAAAAATGTGTCAAATTAAAAAAAGAAATGCAGTCTGCACACCGGAACTTCAAACGTATAAAATGATCTAAAAATAATTCCCATAAATAGTTTTTGCTCCTATAAAACTTTTTTAATGGAACGATTTTGTCCAACTTTAGCATCAAATATCTCTTAAAATAATTCTTCAATTTGAAAACTGTCCTCATCAGCGTGTTTATCAAACATTTCTGTATAAAACCACAGATTTTCATATTTTTGTATGCATTATTTTTCTTAATATTAACGAAGAAAGACCTCCGGTCACAAAAAATTCAAAACCGGCGGTGACAGCGGTAGTTACTTTTTTTTAGAATAGAGAGATAACAGCTGTGATTTTGAACTACTACTCAAACTTTTCACTAATTTTTTAACAGTCAAGTTGATTAGATTTTGGGATACAAATGAGAAATTCTCTTGATTTTATAGGGGAATGTGCCTAAGTATAAGTTAGCAGTTCTGTCTCCAATATTCTTTCTTTTTTTCATGACATGCATGAACATGGAATAAGTCTCACACATATGACAACTACAGGCAGAAGTTTAAGATCCCAACATCAGTCTTGTATAAGTTTTATGAAATTCTTACTTGAAAATATCCTGTTTGCCTAATAAAATAATTAGAAAAGTATAAAATTGCCTGCTTATTTGGATGAAATGTCTTTCTAAAGCATATTTTGTCATTGCAAACAATGTTTCAAAATAATTTATTAAAGTAATTGCAATTGGAGGGAGGGAATAGAAATGTGATGTAGTATGCACAAACAAGACATATAAATAACCTTCCTACCCTGTTGAAATTTTACTCAACCTTCATAAAAACATTTCACACCAGAATTTTTATTTTAAATTATTTAAGATATCTAATTAACTCTGGTGTTGTGATTTTTATTTATTATATTTTCATAAAGAAATTTCTGGTTTGTATTGAATGAAACAAATTATAGAAATGGGTCGATTAGACCCATTCAGGGTAGGAAGGCTAAATAGCAAACAAACAAATGAAAAAAAAGTCATATAAATAATATGTCTACAGAGAGTGACAAATCATGCCCATGGACTATTACAACTATAGTTTGTACCACTTACTAGGTCTGTAAAGTTGATCTAAAAAAAAAAAATTCTAAAGCTTTTTTGTCAATTGGTGCTTTCTAGACGTTCTGGAGTAAAGAAATTGTCTCAAATATTGTCTAACTTTCTTTTGTGCCAATCTTCGACAATGCTGCATTCATTTAACAGACCGAAATCTTGCATAATTGAAACTAGTATGCTGTGGCCATCATAAAACTTTCTTCTATATAAATCACATAAAGAGCACTAATTGATATCAAGGTATACCTGAATCTGAAGTTTTATGAAAATTCATGCATTAATTCTTGAGATAGAGCTATAGTGGAAATTCTGAAAAATGCAGCATAGCATTCCGCCTGTTGGGCGATTTGCACCAAAGCATAAACAGCACTAATTCATATCAAGGTGTATGTTAATCTTGAGTTTGTTGAAAATTCAAACATTAGTTCTTGAGATAGTGATTGATTGCGAAAATCTCAAAAAATGCTGCATAGCAGCGCCACCTGTTGAGCGATTTACACCAAAATGTATAAAACGTCAATTCAGTCAAGGACTAACTGAATCTGAAGTTTGATGAAAATCTGTGCATTAGTTCTGGAGATTGAGCTATTGAGGAAATCGTGAAAAATGCTGCATAGAATGTATATCACCACCATATTGAATATCACCACCTGTTGAGTGATTTACACCAAAAACTAATCAGCAGCAATTTATATCAGGGATTAATGAAATATAAATTTTTATTAAATTCCGTTCATTAGCTCTTGAGATAGAGCACCCACAAAATTTGTGTCACAGACCGACATTTTGTAAAAACATGTTTTTCGGAATCTCTGACCCCTAAAACGTGTAAATCCGTCGAAAACCGAAAATTTTCACGAATCCAATACTTTTTTCTTGTAAAGATAGAATAATTTCTTTTTAAAAATGTGCTTTATATTTGCCTGTTCATGTTTTCAACTTCATTTCTAGTGATTTGATACATTTCTTCAGTATTTTAGTAGTGTCAAGTATGTTAAGATTCTTAGTCTCCAGTTTTTCAGTAACTAAATTGTACTTGTGCAGAATGTTCTTGAGAAACATCAGTGAAGCAATGAAGCTGAGGGGCAAATTTTCTTTCTAAAACCTCATAGCTTAGTCTCTGTTTTGCTATCAAAAGTAAAGCAATCAACTAGTGCTGTCTAATTTTGTAGCATACATTCATGTAAGATTCAAACCGCTTTCTATGATTCCGCTCGTGCAGTCCATCTCGCCTTAGAGAGATTCCATAGTAGAAGAGTATTATTTATTTGAACTTGTTCACTAATGTCTTGATTAGTTTAATACTTGCTGTAAAATACACAAATTTCTTCCAACATGGGGAAAACATCATCTATAATATCGCAATACCACTCTTGTTGCATCTATGCTGAACGGAAGTGTTGAATCTGTAAATTTGACCCGCGATTTCTGAGGACTTCTGTTGGTTGCTGTTGAATTCGCCAAACATGCTGCCTGCAAAATCGCATGATTGGAAAGCCACCTTTTTCATATCGAGCCGATTCTTTGAAAGGATGTGCGATATCTCGTTTGCAAGGCTGACACCGATTTTATCAACTGCTTCTACAACTTACAAAAGTCTCTTCTGAGCTTTTCCATCTTTATAACATATTTCGCCCCAACAGCTAATCTATTCTGATGCGAAGCATCTGGTGGTGTATTTGCCATAATTCCATAAAATTGTGCTTCTTGGATATTGCTGGATTACCAATCTTGGTCTTCCTTTGCGCACTGCTGTAAGTAAGAGCTACATGCATCTCGTTTTGGAATGTTGCGGAAAGATAAGTTAAATGGTATGACCTGAAATGTATACCCTCAAGCATTTCCTCAGTATTGAGTTATGTCTGAAAATTAGTTTCGAAATTTGCCAAAGGTTTCCATTTTCGTCTTTGTCACTTCCCCTGAAAGCCAGATCTTTACTAATCAGCTTTCACATAATGTTCATCAAGCTTGTTACAAATTCAGCATTGAATGCAAAATCTCACTTTTACAGAATGATTTATTTGCACTTGCTCTTTTCGAGTAATACATTAACGTGATTATGCATCTTCGTGAACTGACAGTGATCTAAAAGAGTAATTCGGTGGAAGTTGGAACAGAAATGTTGCACGAGCTTTTCGAATTTTCCTTTTCCTATGCTCTTCATTTTGTGTCATTTGTTTACACTATCCTCAACTGAAGCATTTTATCTTTTTTCTTTGCTGTTAGCATATAACGTCATCTATACATGAAATTCTAGGGTTATATGCACCCTCTTTCTTACTGCTTTACTTGTTAATTAAATGCCTTGTATTTCTTTATTTAAAGTATCCCTTTTTAGCTGGGCTGGTTCTCTTCCATCTTTGTTATTCTTTTACAACCTAAATAAATCCTCCCATCACTTCCTTTCATTACCGGTATCAGCGGCGATCCGTTCCTCTAGCATCGATCGACTTTACCGTGTGCGAACCTCTTGAGGGGATAGTCTCTTAGCGTCGGCATTTGTCACGTTAGCCGGCGTTTGCCATCTTTCAACACCAGATGGACTTCAGCCGTATGCAAATCTACACATGACGTGCGAGCAGCTCTCTATGTCGATCGACCAGCAGCTATACTTCTTGTGCACAGAGTGTAGCTGTCAGTTTCGAAAGTTATGAAGTATGTTACATGAGTAACGCTTCGTATTATTTTAGTAAGAGTTTGTCAGTGAAATGACTCTATTATTTTTCAGTGCATGAAGCATGGCCGTGTCAAGGCATGCAAAGATGACCTGTGCTCAAATTAGTAGGATAATAGCTGGAGTTTTACTATGTTTCATTTTATTGAAACGAGCCTATTTTTTCCAATAGCCTATGGGCATTGACTGTCTAATATTGCAGAATGATGGAGTAGAAGGAATGGAATATTTATCGTGGAGTCAGCAGCATTTACCTATGGCTGTTAAAGCGTTAGTAAATTGTAAGAGTGAGGTTAAATTCTCCTCTGGTTGTTTTAGGCTGCGTCAAATGTCTCCGTCAGTATTGAAATGTTATGCAAGATAAATATTGCAGTCTCTGGTCTACAGGGTGCTCCCAGTTGTTTAAAAAAGGGTTGTTTAGGAAAACTAAATTACTTTCGGAATGGCTTGTAGAGTTAAAAAGTTCGGCAGATATAAGTTGAAGGTTTAAGATTAGTTTCTGAGCCTAGTCGCCATTTGAATCCTTAAGTTTTAAAATGTTTCTCTTTTTCATATAACGACGTGCTGGAATGTTTTTTCTTTTATTGTATTATATTTTCTCTCTTGTATTTTTAATAGAGTAACTTAAGTAAATGAAATGTAATTTAAATTAAAGTTAATATTTTTTGAATGGAGTTTAAGAGTTAAATATATTAGTTATAATATGTTAAATGTTAAAAGCTAACTTTTCAAAATTAATGTCTTTGCTGTTTTAAACAAGTTTAAATGATTAATATTAAGTTTTAAAACAAGATTGGCTTTTCTTTACCTTTGAACATTTAACAGTTGCATTTTTAACCCTCCGTATTCCAGCATCATTAGCCAAGTACGGCTGTTACAAATTGAATTACTGTATTTCTATCAACCTCTTAAAATGTTAAGACAGGGCTTGTTGTTACAACTGAGACAAAGTTATCTATCGAGTTGTTATTCATATACAGTTGTTTTTTTTTTTAATATGTTAATAAACCCTTTTGTTTTTATCTTAATTTTTGTCGTCTTTTTATGTCATACACCTTTTGCATGTTTCTCTTTAGCCATTTATTCATTCCATTTGTTTTTCAGCATATTCTACTTCATAGCATTTTTACCTTAAAATTTTTTAGACCTTTGAATTACAACACTTCCAATTGCATGTTCGTAACTCTGTTTTTCAGACCCTGGCTTTACTTACGTAATCAGGGTTCGCACGGACTCCTTAGACTCTTTGGAAACTCCTTAGAAATGAAAACATTCCCAAGTAGTATTTAGAACTACTTAGATAAGCAAACCACTCCTTAGAAACTCCTTAAATTGAATTGCGGCTTCGGACGCAAGCGATATTGCTGCCGAGGAAAAAAATCGTGATTGTAAAACGCACGGTAAATCCTTTATGCACAGCATTGATTGGTTAGGATAATCTCCCACTAGGTCCGTTTTTATTAGGTGCGTAAAGTCCGTTTTTCAACACTGTTAACCGATCTTTATTTTAAATTTTATCGATGTTTGGCATTTAGCCAAGAATCTCGGAAAAATCGCGTTTTTCGCAAATATCTCCCCAAAAATACCGTCAAATTTCGTCAGTCGATCGCGGAAAAAATTCGTAAATTTTGTCAAAGGGTCGTGAAAAAACGTGAATTTCTCCAACAGATCGCGGAAAAATTCGAATTTCTTAAAAGACAGTGAAAAAACGCGAATTTCCTCAAAGGATCACTAAAAAACGCGAATTTCCTTAAAAGATCGAGAAAAAAAGCGGATTTACTCGAAATATCACAAAAACACGAGTTTCCTCAAAAGATCGCGAAAAAATGCGAATTTCCTAGAAAAATAAGGAAAAACACGCGAAAATTCCAAAAAAATCGCGAAAATTATGTGTAATTTCCTCAAAAGATCGCGAAAAAACACGAATTTTCCCCAGAAGATCGCGAAAAAACCCGAATTTTCCCCAGAAGTTCGCGAAAAAAACGAGAATTTCCTCAAAAGATCGACAAAAACACGCGAATTTCCTCAAAAGATCGCGAAACACAAGCGAATTTCCTCAAAAAATAGCTAAAACACGTGAATTTCCTCAAAGGATCGCGAAAAACACACAAATTTCGTCAAAGGATCGCGAAAAACACGCAGTTTCCATCAAAAGATCGCGAAAAAAACCTCAGTTTCGTCAAACGATCGAAATGAAACGCGAATTCCATTTAAAGATTGCGAAAAAACGCTAATTTTTCCCAGAAGATCGCGAAAAAAAAACGCGAGTTTCCCCATAAAATCGCGAAACACACGTGAATTTCCTCAAAAGATCGCGAAACACACGCAATATTCCTCAAAAGATAGCAAAAAACACGCGAACTTCCTCAAAAGATCGCGAAAACGTGCGAATTTCCTCAAAAGATCGCGAAAAACGCGCGATTTTCCTCAAAAGATCGCGAAAAACACGCAAATTCTGTCAAAGGATCGCGAAAAACATGCAGTTTCCATCAAAAGATCGCGTGAAAAACGTCAGTTTCGTCAAACGATCGAAATAAAACGCGAATTCCATTTAAAGATTGCGAAAAAACGCGAATTTTTCCCAGAAGATCGCGAGTTTCCCCATAAGATCGCGAAACACACGCGAATTTCCTAAAATTTTCTTTAAGATGTATCAGGTATGTGATATACATAATAAATGTTTGGGGTTTGACTAATCTTTGTTTATATGACCATTGGTCGCTGCATCAAAAAGTTGATTGTCTATTTTGTATTTAATCTTACAAAATCAGTAAGCAATATGTTGTGAATACTGTACAATTTCATAACTAAAAATTAGATTCTAATAGAGTAAAATTTGTTTTTGTCTCCAAATTGGGCATTAAAAATTAGAGTGTGTATACCACATAACGATGCAGCACATAAAAGCAACAAAAAATGGCAAATCCTTAAAATTTTTTGCACTCCTTGGATTTTTCCGGTACTCCTTGGATTTTTTCTTCCCAACTCTGTATGAACCCTGGTAATGCACCGGGACAACATTTGCCACAATATTCATGAAACAAGCAACAAACAAAACAAAAAGCAGCGTTAAGTTCTATTATATTTTCCAAAAAACTGATACTCTTTACACCAAGAGCTTTTGAAACGTCGCTGTCTACCCTTTGGGATGGAACTGTTTATCGAATATGCACAGAGTTTCTACCGATACGGACCTAAACTGGTGAAATAATGTTTCTGATTGTCTATCTATGTTTTAGACCTTTTTCTTGAGTTATTTTCTACGATGCAATAGCTCCTACTTTCCGTAAAGCACGTTAATATTCACGTTTCTACTCTATTTTTTTATCATCTTACCACAACTACACTGGTTTCCAAAAATTAAGGAAAAATAACAAAAATGTTGATTACTCAAAATGTTAAAAGTAGATTTTAATAAAACCAATATACAACACTTAGTAAGGTATAAAATAACATTAAAAGAAATTACCCGACGATTTTGGTGCCTTAGAAATTAACACAATTATAAAATAAATGTGTCACTTTGGTATAGGAAAAGTACCTTTAATATGGAGTATGATACTGTCAGTTATACGATCGATCGATAAGTTTGCTGGGAAGTGCGAACCATTGCTATTGTAAAGTTGTTATAAGCGTTTCAAGGGTCTGAGGAGGGGGACTGAGCCACAGCAGCACATCTTCTTAAAGCATATCAAGCATGCTAGATGGGATTCAAGTCTGGTTATTGAGCTGGCCATTCCATTTGCTGAATTGTTTGGTGCTGAAGATAATCTTCCACGATGCAAGCCCTGCATGATCTAGCGTTGCCGTCCTGTAAAGCCGCTATCAGATTCACCGACTTTTCGAGCAACCAACTTTACAGCTGATTTTAACCCCAACTTTTTCCAGTTGAAAGGGAGAAAAAGGTTACAATTGTCTTTGCTAAAGTTGGAGGAAAACCAGTACTACTAGTACCAGCCGTCAATATTTATCGCATTTTCGTATCAATCGCTTATCTCTGATTCGCTGAAATGTTGAAAGGTGGGAGGAAAAGTTGCGGCTAGGACAGACTTTTTTGAGATGCGGATAAAAAGTTGGGGATATTGCTGTTTGCTATCACACTGGGTGTCGAGACAACATTTCGCGAAAAGTTGGAGGAAATCAAGAGTTGGCTCAAAAATTGCTCGAAAAGTTGGTGAATCTGATAGCGGCTTAACAGAACATCATTACCTATTGCGCTGGCTCAAGAGTGCACATAAGCATCAAGAGTGTCATCTCTATAAACGTGAGCATTCACAGTTCCACATGGAAAGACATGGAGGTCTGTACGTCCACTCAAAGAACATACCACTCTAAACACTGACACTGCCTCCCCCCCTATGAATCTCTTTCATAAATGTTTGATGGATGATAGCGTGTTTCCTATTCTCTACAAATCAAACAACGCCTACTATTGCTTTGCAGGCTAAATCGGGACTAATCTGTGCAGAGAACATGCCTCCATTGATTAGCCATCCAGTGGACATGTTAACGTGCCCACATTAAATGTTCACTCCGGTGATATGAGGTGAGTGCAGGGGCGCGCCGACCCAGTGTGCAAAGTGTGCACCGCACACAGGCTCCACAATAGTAAAGGCGCCAAATATTTTAGTAGAAGCTGAAAAATTTCAAAACTTTTATACAATTTAAATTTATTAAAGCGGTATTTAAATCGAAAGTGCGTCATTTCTGAGTTCATTTTTACTTATGAAATATATTAATTTTGCAGATGTTCGTCTGCGGCGTAGCTTTAGGGGTGGGGGGAGGTGAGAGTCTCAAACCGAAAGGCGCAACGGTGTCGAAAGGCGCCTCGTTGTCGAAAGGTCACGGTTGTAAGGCGCCACGGAAGGCTTAAGGGCGCCGTCAAGCTCCTAAAATAAATTTAAAAAAGCTAGAAACATAAAAAATTCGGAAGGGCGACCGCGAATGTCCCTTTTGACATCCCTGCTCTAGATCAGGCCTGTCCAGCTTTTCAGAAAGCAGGGACGCACTACAGCTGGTGGCAAACATGGAAAGCTCCATTATTCAAATGATTGAAAATCTATAACGCTTCTATTTTACTGTAGCATTGGTAGTGATACACATACTGACGATATAAAAACGGGTAGATATTGTATTGCAGAATAGTAGAATAACATAAGCCTCCAGGTGATGCATGGTACCCATGTAAAAGTAAATTGCCGAAAAAAGCGCAAATCAATCATAGCAATCGGCTACATTATAACAAAAACAATAAATAAATAAAACAAGATGTAGCTCAATATGCAATGAATGTAAAAAAAGGAATGAAAAACTTCATTCTATTCCAAACAAATTTAATAGTCACGCCTATCATTGTATGCAACGCATAAAAATGAGCCCATGAACATGTAAGAAAGTTTCACGTCATTTACAGTCGGGAAACATGTTTTTGAGAACAACCTCAAAATGAATTATGTTTTATTGAAATTTTAGTTGTATATTTTATAGATTTGCTTCGAATAAAGAATAATTGGTAAAAAGCGAGTTTCACTCGCGTACAGAGAGTTCATTCAATAAATTTATTAATTACTAACTGCAATCTTACAAAATATAGTCATTAAACGAATAATAAGACTTTTCAAAAACTTGGAATTATTTTATTAAATATTTTTCAATAATTGAATGCAATTAAAATGAAAAACGCTGACTATTTATCATTGTGATCCGTCTTACCTAAAACAAAGACCTTGTACAAAGTTTAATCTTGCTATTGTGCCAAGTGCGCTTTGAAAGGAGGTCGCAAAGTTGCATGGGCACTTTGGTCTGTGCCACGTTTTTTTAGATAGGTTTTTATTAATATATCGCCTAGTTATCGACAATTCTTTTGGAAAATCATTATCGACAGTTCTCGGATGATTTTGCGTCGATAGGTACATCAAACTCCTCTCAACTCCCCCGCTGAGCGCCCGCCAGATAAAGTTTATGTATAACGGAAAACTGCGATTTTCTGAAAAACTATATGACCTAGGATAATTGCTATAGTTTTCCTGCAAGATTTAAATAAATTCCAACTACTACTAATTTTTCCGTAATTTTATTTTCAGTAAATTCGGAAATAGGAGGGGAGGGGGCATAATTTTGCCATACATTTTTGACGAATTTGTGAAAATATAATAGTATCTAAGAGTAAAACAAATATATTTTTGAGTTCTGTATTAACCCCTTGGGAATGAGCGGCACGTATACGTGCCGCATGAAGCGCTTAGAATCCTTGTTTTTTCTCACCAGTAAAATTTTACTGTAAAATTTGCCTTATTTAATCAGCGCATTTTCTCGATTCAAGAAAACTTAAATTTCTGTTTTTAAAAAACGGTGACAAAAGATTAAAATTTTCTAAAAAGGCTCCCGTCCCGAAGGGGTTAAGAGTTCTTTCGAACGATACCCATCCCCCCTTTGATGATTTTTAAATGAACCTTAAATTTGTATGATTTTATATCTTTAACTCGATTTTTATTGAAATATGACCCGCTCACTGTGTGAAAATGGAGGAGAAGCTGGTAATTGTTCAGATTTGTTGTGTATTTCTTTTCATGAATTTTGGAAAATTGTATGTGGTAATAATGAACAAATTAAAACTTTAAAATGACCTTTACTTACTGATGAAAAAATGAGTTAAGAGGAAAAGAGTGAGTGATTAGTAAAGTACAGGCTAAAAGCTTTAAAACGATATGTCACCTGAAAAAATTATTTTTATCCCCCCCCCCCCCCCACGGGGGAATGCTCCCTAATAATCTGGGGCCAGACATAGACCTCACCAATCCAATGCCCGTGAAGAATTTTACCTTCAGCCAAGCGTTCAAATAAGCTGCCCAAATCTTGCTGCAGCTTAATTAGGAGCTCAGTTAGAAAATTGACCCCCAGAGGGGGGGGGGGGATCTGAGTGAGAGGGATAGAAAGGTTCATAATATGAAAGAGTGGTTCGAGGGTTTTCCGATGATATATCACATGAGAGTTTAGCAGGCGTTCTGCGTACGCACTGCAAAATCTTGCAAAAATACAAATCCCGAATCCTGTTGTCCCACATTCCATTCCTACACCAGGAGGAACTCTATTCTTAACAAAACTGTTTCTGAATGAAATTCTGTTAAACAACCTACACATAGTCAGTCAGTATATGTTAGTCATTAGCCATATATTAGTATATATTAGTCAAGGGGGTGGCGGTCTTAAGCAAGAATTTAAGTTATTTGCTGAAATTGCTATTCGAAAATAGTGGTAAGTATACACTTTTGAAATTTTTATATATTTGAAGTAATATTTATCCCAGAGATCTGTCAAAAATCCTCATCTAAAACAATAGAAAATGGTACGGTTTCAAATATTTGTCTCCCCCCCCCCCCAAAAAAAAATTATCGCCTCCCCCCCCCCGAAATTTGATGCCCCCTACTTTTTACCCGACTGAAAAGAAGGGTTGTGTGTTTCACGCGTATCTGTGTATGTGGATTTCTTTATACCCTCGAAACATCCGAATGGCTGGATGGATTTTAATGAATGAGGTCTCTATCAATTCATCTTAACGGCTCGATGGTTATAGGCTAGGTTTTGTTTTTATGAATTCAAAAGTGCGGCCGTAAAATACAAAATGACGGTAGAGACGAAAAAAAAAAATTACGCACCCTATTCAGTGCCATATCATTGGATAGGTCTTTCAAAATGAAGACGATGTTTCATTGACTATTTTACAGTCAATAGCTCCGTTAAAACATTATACAACCTGGAAGTTGTGTATGTAGGATCTCTAGCTTTACTGCAACTCTAACCATCATAGACATCTATAGACCTCATCAAAACAGTGTTTATAGATAGTGATGGGGAGAAATTTGCATTTTACAATCAACGTTATAGACATCTAAATAGCTCTCATTACCCCTTTTATTAGTCATCTTTCCAATACCCCTTTTAAGCATATATTTAGTTGGCTGAATGGAATAATTTAAATCTTAGTGATCGTTTCGCTTCTGGGAATTTGGTATACCTAAAGGAAACATCTCAATCATTAATCTTCGTTAATAATAATAAAAAAAAAATAAACTTAATCTACTTGCGCTGTGTATTATTGCAGTACCAATTTCCCTTTGAAGCTGCCGACTAAAATGCTTAAATTAACAATTGATAAAATTAAACAGACACATGAATCATTTACTCCCACTTATTTCGTTTTATACACAAACAATAACATTTATTTAGTTAAAAAAAAAAAAAACGCAAATATACAACACAAACACATATAATTTACTGAACGATTTCCATTGGAAACAATTGAATTCATATAATATTTTGAGTAATTTTCATTTTAAACCAGTAAACGATATTCTGTCTTTAATTTACAGACAAGGGTAGGCAAGGGCATATTTCAATTTAAAATGATATAATTCATCAATTTAACAGGCAGAAGGGAATCAAATAAAAATGTACCTTTTTTGACAGGAATCATAATTTGTTGGGGACATCAGCACTATATGTAGACAGATTCGTATTTGATGAGTATCCATATCAAGAGGGTACACTGGCTTCCATTCGGATTTCATTCTACCAAGAACTGCAGCACGCTGATATGAGAACTGATGGAGAGCATCTTCTTTTTTTTAAAACACTCTTAGCAAAACATTTTTTTAGACTGCCTTCTTTTTTTCCTCTCGTTGTATTCCTCTTACATTTTATTTTTTTAATTTATTCGTCCCTTTTATTATTTACTGTTCTCAGCATCCAATAAGATCTGATCTGTTGCTTCCCCTTCTGCCGATTTTGTGATTTAAATGGTCGTTTTTGAAAATTATATGCCTGCCTCTATGTCTGTACCACCCACTCGTTGTCTTCCAGCTGTGTGTCCTGGGGGGAAAGCCTCTAGTCCAGTATCGTAAATCTAATGTCCGAACCTTGTCGCAAAACTGTCCGTTCGTAAAATTTATTTGTTATAGTTCTGCTTAATTGTAAATGGTGATTGTAAAAATGTGTCCGATAGTGATTTTTACTACTGGGAGGTCTCCTGAACGCTGGTGTTTTCTCTTTTATTTTCTTTCAAATCAATGGTTTTGATGATGTGTATTTTAATCACATCAGATAGGAACTAACAATTAAACACAACTTAAAAGTCATCAATACAAGTAAATAAAAAAAAAATAGGTAAGTAATATAAACAAGTCATATAAAAAAAAATATTTTAAGTCAATTCCTACTTAGGTCAATACGAGAATTTTTTTTCTCCCATTCTTCTTTTCTCTTGAGTGGCGCTTAAAATGCCTTGATCAAGAAGAGGGCTCTTTCGATTATTGGAAATTAATTAATTTAATTTAATTAATTAATTAATATTGGACAAAAACTGGATTAACATCAAATGTCATCCACTACAAGTTTAAAAAAAATTATTTGAGCTTGATTGGACGAATAATAAGTATTTTATTAACGATTGAAAATTTGAACAAGATATATATAGCGAGAGTGTGAGCTAATAGTAGGAATTGAAAAAAAATAGTTTCACATTGATTAGAAATAATTAATTAGTTCGCTTTTTATGCAGTCGGGTTTTTTGATTTTTTAAATTTAATTGTTTATTAAAATCTTTATTTTGTGTTAGAAACTATCTGAAAGTTCCAAATCGATCGGTTCGTCAGTTTTTTTTTAATTTTAACAAATTCGCGTTTCAACAAAGCATTTCTTTTCCTTTTTAAAAATCGAATTTTTTATAAAACAAAATCTTGCGGATCGATTTTTATAAAATTTGGATATTATTAAACAGCGTTTAAAGATAGGGCTAGATGCATAACTTTAAAATGTCTAAATGGTGTATTAAAAAAAAAAAAATTGATGGCGTTCTAGAGAATCATACTATAAAAATCAATTGTGGTTTCGAAAGACTGGCTTTTAAATTTAGAGTTTTAAAAAAATCATCCAATTAATGAAATAACAATTAATGTTTAAGTTTGTAATTGAGCGACCATGAAAAAATTTACATATCTGAAATCAGCGAAAAATTCTTCATCTGGATGAATAAAAATTAAATCTGTAAATTTATATTTTGAAAATTTTATTCGTTCGAAAATCTCCACTATTGAAAGACGTCGGTTGTCTGCAATGAACACACCTGGCGTCTATGGGAGAGATTTCGAACTTTTCTTTCGAAGGAAAAAAAAAAAATTATAAATCGATTTTTCGTGGATTTTTCGACATCCTGAAACCGTACCGGAATAATTTTTAGAATTTCTTAAAGGGGGAATTTTTTTTGTGTGTCTGGCTGTGCAATTTTCGAGTTGTCCAGGCACAGTAGAATTTAAGGTACAGTACTTTTTAAAAAGTCCCAGTACATTTTATCGCCCTAGGAGCTCTGTAATTCTATTAACCCCATCCCCCTCTCTTCGAGTTTTTGAAGAAGTTGTCTACGGTTTGAAAAAAATATAGGTTCTTGTTGAATTATGAATACTTTTCATTCTTTTAATTTGGGCTTTTAATTAATTTCTCAACTAATTATTAGAGATTTAAAATTCTGAAACTTAGGTGCACAGTGCACCAGCAGGAGAGGCTTTCGACTATCCTCATAAAAAGTGTGAGCCTCGTATGTGCCGTAGATTCTGCTAGCTGTCGCACACAGTCAGACACATACACAGACAGAGCGAAACTTTGTTTCATTAGTATAGATATTTTTAATTTAAAACTTAGATTCATTGCACGAAAATTGGGAATTCGAAAAATAAAAAAAAATCTCACAGAGAAGGAAGGGTTAACAGTGTGACAAGACAAGGTAAAGTTTCGCTTAGCTTCGTAACAATGTAAACACGAAATGAATGTGCATTTTTCATAGCAATTGTTATATAGCCAGCATAGGGGTTCTATATTTGCTAATATAAAATCAAATGTTCCGGGACTGGAACATTTTCGAATGCATCCCTAATTATGATCTACGTGTGGTAATTGTTTAAGGCGCATCTTAATTGATGTTACATTACTTTAAAAGAGATAAAAGTACCATAAACGCGCTCCGGTGTATTACAAACATCATAATTTGAGAAAATATTTTTCTACTTTTATGTGTATTTACCATATTACGATCACCCCTTTCTTTGTGTCATAGTCCTACCATTGATTAAGTCAACGCAACTAAATTAAAGTTTATTTGAACTGTTTTAAGTATAAATATAAATAAAAATCACATCTTAAAAAATCCGGGAGTGATGGAGGTAAAAGAAGCTGATTTACTTAGGAGGTATGCCATTGTGCGAGCAAACAGCTGAAGCACCCACCTTTTAGGGATATCTGTTATTTGCATAACTGACAACATTCCTTATTTTTAATTCAAACAACAATATTTTTAACCAGAAATTTAATTTAATAAATGAAATAAAAAGGAACCCTGTAGAAACTAGACACATTTCATTAAATAATTTTTCTGGTTCCGAATTCGTTTATTTGATTTGGAGAAAACCCTCGGAAGGTTGGCTTGGCAGCTATGCATTTATACTCCTTGAAAAAAATTATGAAGTTTGATTTTTTTTCGGGGGGGGGGGGGGGGGAGGGGAGTTAGGAATATGGGGCGCCAATTGAAGTTCTGCACACAGGCGCCGGATACTGCTGGCGCGCCCCTGGGTGAGTGGCACACAAATGGCTGGTCACCTCGCGTAAAGACCACCTTCATGAAGCCTTCTACGCACAGTAGACGTTTATACCAACTTTCCAGTGGCTGCAGCATGGGCGACTCTAAGATGAAAGGGGATTTCTGTTACATTCCTTCGTACACATAACTGCAAATATCAGTCATAGGCACTTGTCATAGCTCTTGCCCGTTCTTGGCTAAACCTTCTGGAGGCCGAACCAGTTGTTTGAAATTGCCGCCAAAGCTTATGAACAACAGAAGGACTCACATTTAGTCATCTGGTCACCTCTGTCTAACTTTGACCTCTCTCTAACCTTCCAATAGCTCTATATTGCTGTTCTGCAGACAAATGATACCTCGAGGTCATACTAATGAATTGGCTATCTCAGTTTCTTATTTTATAATCACAGCGACACCAGCAGCCATACTCTCTATTCTGCATTTTTATGTTCCTCACAGATGACACAATCCGATTGCAGCGCTACTAATTTGCATTTTATAATTTTATTCAGCATCTTTTAGTTAACAACATATGCAAATTTCATACTGATTGGTTTCTTTCTGAATGAGTTATTGCTCTTGTGAATTTTCCTTAATTTTTGGAAACCGTGTATTTAACACAATTTTCTTTTGCCCAGACATTTATGTCCATAGTCACCATAAGGTGTTGATGTAGGTGTTATTTATGACAGCCTATTATCTGCATGAGGGATATAGGCCCTAGGGGGAGTGCCCTCCGTGTGGGGTCTTTCTAAGGGAACCTAATTCGTATTTACTGAAGGTACCCAAGGTTCAAAGAAAACCACGAAAACTCCGAACGGTTAGGTCAATTGGGTTCGGACCCAGCATCTTTCCTCTACCAGCTTTGAGAGCAGAACCTCTCAGCCACTGGTGGGGCAGTAGCCATAAGGAACAAAAGGATATTTAATTAGTCGGATTGGGTCAATTTTGCAATAATCGGCTTGCAATCAAATTCAAACAATCGACTAAATGATTCAACTGTCCAGCACATTTCAACAAACTAATATGAATATGTTCTCCAAAGTCGTGATCTCCAGCGTTCGATCGGTCATCTAGATCTAGATGTGCAGAACCCAACTAATCCGCTACACGGACTCTCAGAAGAAGAACATGCTAATCAAAAAGATGGTCTCTCCGTGGCCCTTTTTCAATTCGTTTTGAGCGATGTCTGAGAACGGAGGGAGAGACAAACTTCGGATTTTTGAAAGAAATTCTTAAGATAATTGCTAAGGATTGATCGGTTTTAGTGTATATTTTAAGAAAAAAACCCGGAAATTTGCAAAAAAAAAAAATCAATTGTATGACAGTTTTATCGATTGAAACTGACTATCCAGAATTTGCCGACTATGATCGAAAATCGTGGAACATCACAGAGCTCGGTATAATTACTTTTTCCTGAGTTTTAATCCCCAAAGGTCAAGTTGGAAGATAGTGAAGCGGGAGGGGACAATTGACGGGACACTCGCGTGTGTTACTTGGCGTTGAGAGGAAGATATTTCACCAAGCATTGAATTAAAGAATTAGGACAGTCTTTTAAACAGGAGCCTATATAAAAATTTAAACGAAGCCGATAAGATATGAATCATTTTTAATGGATACGAGTTTCACGAGTATATGGCTGTTCTCAAATCCAAAGGCGACTTTATGCACAAGTTTTAATTCATTTTTTTTTTTTCCAAAAAGCATGAAACGGCAGGTGCTGTTTTTCAGAAATTATGTAATCGAAAGACGTTTTCCGGTTTTTGGTAAACGTAAAAGATCTTTCAGAAAATAGCATCAAAATAGGCGTTTTGAACCGAATTTCCAGATGAAAAGAAAAAAAAAAAAAAAAAACAGCCAGAGAGGAGAAAAACCGGTTATCATTTAATCGCAATTGCTTAGAGTTCGATAATTAATTTATTTATCAAAGAATGGAAAACTCATTTCAATTCCAAATCGCTTCCATGGTCAAACCTGCCAATTTTGTACTTCTACTTTTAAAAAGGAGTTAGTACATGTATCAAGCTTACATGGTCATATCATGAACATGGATCATACCAGGATCAAATTTGCTTTTCTAGATACTAGAACTGGAATTAATTATTTGCAGGATGTGTCAGGCAAGCAGTATGTTTTGCAAAAATAGTAATAGTAATAAGGAACTTCCGTTAATGGAATCATTGAAAATATACATTAAGAGTGTTAGCAAATGCAAAAGGGCAACTTTATGACATAAGTTTTCATTTATTTTTTGTCCGCAAATGCATAAAATTCACAGGTGCTGTCGTTCAGAAGCTATCTAATCCAACTGTTTCCCCCCCCCCTTTTTTTTTTTTTTGCAAACACAATGCATCTTTCAGAAAAGTGGGCGTTTTGAAACGAATTTCCGCGCGAAAAGAGAATCACTCAAGAAAGGGTGAAAAACGTGTTTGTCACGTTATCAAAAACGCTTAAAACTCAATAAGTAATTTATCAAAAAATGGAAAATACAGCTCGATTCCATACTGCTTTCATAGCCAGGCCTTCCAATTTTATATCTTTTCGTTAAGAAATGAATTGGTAAATGTGTCAAAACGTTTTGCGCTTGTTGAGCACGCGAGACTTTGACAGATTTTCTGGCTCATTTTTAACTGTAAAGGCACAAAGTTGCCAAGTCGGACTGTTGAAACGGTTTAAAATGAATATTGAGTTTCATATTTTGATAAATAAGTTACTTATTGAGTTATAAGCGATTCTTGTCACATGCCGGCAGGTTTTTCTCCGCAGATTTCGCATGCGGAAATTCGGTTAAAAACGTTCACTTTCACAGTATTTTTTGATAGATCTTTTGCTTTATCAAAAAATGGGCAACACCATTCCAGTACGAAGTTTCTGAATAAGAACACCTGCCCATTTTATACATTTCTGGACAAGAATTAATTCAGAAATGTATCAGAAAGTAGCTCCTTTGGATTTGGGAACATCCATAATAAATTTCAAAGAAATATTTTCAAAAATATACTTTTATTATACACTTCAAAACTTATTATATTTTAACCTTCTTTTGTTCTAAGTTACGTCAACCTTTTTAATGAATCTTTATTTGAATGTTGAAAAGTCTTTAGTTTCTAAGTAATAATTAATGTTGCTGTTGTGTAACTCGTCTTGAAGAGACATAATCTATAATATACTGAAAATTTTTTCTATAAATATGTACGCTGTAGTCTTGACCCGACCGAGCATATTTAATTGTTTATTTCATAGGCCGGAGCAGATCTGTTTTTACTTATTTTTGTACGGGTTGGCCCTGAACTGTGAAAATATAAAAGAATAGGGTCCGGTCCGAAATTTTAATTTTACACTGACCGGGTCAGGAGAGTTTCCGTGCGGCTCGGGCTGGGCTGAACCCGGTCCTGAAAATTAGGCCCGTGCAGACTTCCAGGTCTGACCCGAATTTTCTCTCTGCTGATTGTAAGCGTGACAACGTCAAAATATGTTGCGACAAAAAATGTTAATAAATTAAAACAATAAAATATGTGTATACAATATAATTAATATAACTTTTATTGTAAAGTTTTTATTTCATTAAAACTGCACAAATAATAATAAATAAATACAATATGTAATTATTTGGCACTGGATATGACTGAAATTTTAAGTGAAAACTTTCAATTACCTTTTATATAATATTTTATAAATATATATTTATGAAAGAAATAATATTATAAAAAGAGCAAAAGTTCATTTTTCTGCAATATAGTATAGTGTTTAACATACATTGTATATATCAGTGAAGTTAGGTTTCATTATTTAAATGTAAATAATAAGTATTATTACATATACCTCGAATAAGGCCTTATTAAATAGTGAAAGACATATTACATAAAGTAAACCTGCGTTTTCATAACAGGCCTTCAAACCTTAACAATTAAAACAGGCCTTAAAAGTTAACCTTAACAGGTTTTAAAAATTAGTTTTAATCATCCATTTTGTCACAATATTTTTGAAGATTTCTTGCAACCTCAATAATATTATCTTGATAAATAATTTACAAGTTTTTTTAAAACTGGAATACTTTATTTTAGTAATAGTTGTTATTTTTTAACCTGATGAAATAAATGAAAATTATCCTCTGTTTTTCTAATATCTAAAAAAAGGGTCCTTATAAAATATATTTCCTATACAACTGATAAAAAGAATATATTTATATAAACTGATATATTGAACAATCAATAATACGGCACAGACAGACATAATCGAATACATGTAAAATTTACAGCCGTCTTATCCCCCCACCCCTCTCCACACACACATATATTTTTATTAATCATTATTTTTGGAATGGCATAAGACATACCAGGGTTAAAAAAATGTGCATTTGCTTTAAATCCAAATTTCTACTAAATAATCGTCCCTAATATGTCAAATATAAATTTAAAAAGGAACAGTCATCTTCACAAGTCCCACTCCCACAGGAAAACCTGGATTGCTGTAATCTAACTTTTCGGCTGTTTTATTATAGATCATAGTATTTTATTTGTTTCCTTGATGTAAAGGATATTTAAAAAATATTTCAAAACAAAAATGCTCAATGATAAATTCAGGAGGTATCCTTGGTGTGTGCGTGTGTGTGGGAGGGAGGAGTCTAGCTGGAAGTTTTTGAATTTAATGCTTATTAACCCTTTCCGGAGCAGTGGTCGCATGTCGGGACCACCTAATTTTAATTCCAAACTTACAAACGGCATTAAGAATATTTCAATAAAATTTTGCTTTTACAATGAAAGTTTAAAATAATAAGTTTTTAATTTCTAAAAAAGTCGTTTGCATATTTCGGTGTCAGTGAATCATATTTCATCATTTTACGAAAAAAGAATTTCTGTGACCGCCGGAAAGGATTAATGTAGTTTAAGTGTAAATTCTCCATGCAATCATCGGAGCTTTAAAAATTCCTCCAGGAGAAAAATGCCTGATTTTAACACTAGAAATATTGAAGAATTATTAAAATTTCTAAATTACTTAACGCACTTAGTTTTTACTTATTCTCGTACTAAATGTGGAAAAAAAGTTCACATAATATATTCACATTAATATTTAAAAACAAAATTGCTAAAAAGTTATTAAAATTTACAAATTATTTGGCATCTTCAAATTTTACGTATAATTAATTCTCTTATCAACTATGCACAAAAGCCTATATAACTATAAGTTACAAAAACCAGACGTTGAAATTTTTGCTCAAAAACAAAACGGATAAAAAGTTATGTTTTCTAAATAATTTATGTATATTTTTCCTATTATCTTCTCAATTGCAAATACACACACACACATATATGCATATTATAAATTTGAGATGTATCAAACTTTCAAAACAGAAAAGTATAATATTCATTTTAATAAAATCATAATAAATATACTTGTATTTTACTTGTTGCGTACAATTCTATATCATGTAACCCCAAGTACATCTAAACAATAATATTTTTTAACTGCAGATTCTCTTAAATAAAACTTCTTTGGAACTTGTTTTTGCTCAGTATATTAATAAAGATGAAATGTTTATTAATAGAGAGAAAGTACAATTTTAAAAATAAACATTTATTTTCTACGCGATTTTTTTTTCTTTTTTTGTGTTCATACACAACCAATTCTACAAGGTGATTATTTTCTATATAGTAAATAATATTCAGTTAGCCAAACGAGGGATAACTGTTTAATACAGTAACCCTACTCATGCGCTTACAGCTTAGGGGGAGTTTTCTATTGTCCGTGTGACCCGAGCCCGTCGTAGTCTCACCAATGCCGACATTGGGGGCGAGACGTCCCCCCGATAGCTTCGCCCTGTTCTTGTGCCCGAAAACGATAGAATACAAAATTTCGTCAAAATCGTTAGAGCCGTTTTCTAGATAAAATTAGCTTGACCCAAAAATGACCCACTAATGAAATTTTCTCTAACATATGACTTAGCCTAATGGTCTTCTGGTAATCCAAAACGATAGAATACAAAATTTAGTAAAAATCGTTAGAGCCGTTTTTTAGATAAAATTGACTTGACCCAAATATGACCCACTAATCGAAATTTCTCAAACATGTGACCTAGCCCAATAGTTTTCGTATGCCCGAAAACAGTTGGATATAAAATTTAGTTAAAATAGATTCAGTCGTTTTTTAGATATATTTAGCTTGACTCTGACCCAAAATGACCCATTAATTGAATTTTCTCGAACATGTGACCTATCCCAATGGTCTTCCCATGCCCGAAAAGGCTAAAATACAAAATTTAGTCAAAATCGTTAGAGCCGTTTTTAAGATAAAATTTACATGCACGCACATACACATACAATTTTTGCTCGTATTATAGTATAAGATACAATGATCAATTTTTTACAAAGGACCAAAAAAAAAAAAAAAAAAATAGCTTCATGGCACCACAATGTCTGACGAAACCCATCTTATTGGCGCCTAGATGTATTATAAGTAGCAGATATTTGTGCACTTTCAGGATCACTAGACTGTAGAAACAAAGTACTTTAAAAGGCAATAAAATAAAGTAACATAACGAGATACGTATATTTAAACACAGATATCTCTGAAACGGAAATCAACTTCACCTTTTTGTGAATATTTCCAAAATTCCCAAGGGTATGCTTACGTAAATCTGTTAAAATTTTCCAAGAAAAAATTTCTTGTTTATCAGTGATAATTCCAGCAATTATTGTTCAGAGGGGAAAATGTAACTGAATTAATTTGTGTGACCCTGTAAATAAACGATGAATACTATCCATACCATATTCTACAATAAAAATCTTGAACTGTACCTCACAGATGTACTATATAAATTTCAATGTGTTTGAAATTCTGAAACGTGAATAAAATACACCACAAACGATTTTTCGCCATAGGTCGTAATATAACGAAACTCTTCTGAATGTCCCTGTAAAGGATTTATAACTGATACATGTTTCATTTTCCATACCGAACATGTCATATAGGGAATACCAATAACATACATCAGTTACATGGAAATCCGTGTGTATTTGATCGAGTTAGAGCCCCGATAGACAGGCAAACCAACGAACTCAATGCATAAACTCTTTTCATATAAGTTCAAAAGTGTTAACTACGAAATTTTTTATTTAAAAACATCGGAATTTTCATCAAACACACTTTTATATGATGGATAGTAAGAAAATTCAGGAAATGACATCATATTGAATTACAGCCGCCATCTTGAATTCCTACGACTTTACACGATGCCTCCCCTTCTTATATGCTTTGTATTTATATAAAGTAGATACGGACCAATCGGTTATATTCTTATCACGATTTGCAGTTTTCACCTTATTCTGGTCGTGTAGAACTCGGACTATGCTGCATGTAATCAAATTTCAAAATGGATCATCAGAATATTTTCAGAAATGCTGGAAAGAGAAATTGAATAAGTTATTGAAACTCTTGAACCATGGGCGTAATCTGGCGGGGGCAAGGGGGGGCATATGCCCCCCCAGTTTTTTAAGAGCAGGGGCAAGACATGTATTTTGCCCCTCCAGTTTTTTGTCTTGTTTTCAAATTTCTGTATTTCTTTTTTCGCTTTTTTTTACCCCTTTAGTTTAATAATTTATATTACTATCTTGGGTTTCAACTAGAATTGGATACAGCAAAATATAAACAGCCAGAATTAATGTTTTCACGTTGACATAAATAATTTTTCTTATGTCTTGACAAAACCTTCTGCTATAATAACAGTTCAAGAGATTTTTTTTCCGTCTCCCTTTTTTTTTTTGTACAAAGTACAAAACTTATTTTCCTCTTCATTTCCAGGGATGTTTTTTTTTTTTTTTTGGGGGGGGGGGGCACGTATGGTGAGAGGTGGGAATAGATATCACGATTACTGTGTCTTGACTCTGACCATTGTCCTTTTTCGTAAGATAATACAATGCAAAAACCCTTGACAGGTTAAAAGTTTCTGACGCAGCAATTTATCTTATGCTCTAAGAATTTTAAGTATGGAACTTAAAAATACTGATATCAAATTTTGAGTGACGTTATGCTATTTCTTAAAAAATATATTTGTATTTATTTCATCATTTTATTTTTGTTTTATTTATAATCGCATGTGCAAAAGTTATGTTCAACATGAAAAGCTGCATAAAATTTTATTCGCTGTTGCTTTATCATTTACATCTCTCATAAATTCAAAATATGAGTTTTAAAAGATATGATATAAAATTTAAGTGACGCCTTGATGTGACTTTAAAAGGTTTGTTTTAAAATTCAATTTAAATTATTTTTGACTTGGTTAAAATATTTTTTTACATCTACGCAATACTTTTAATTTTCCAATTCACTGTTAAATATATCACTTTCATTGAATCTATACTATGCATTGAAATGTATTTATTTCAATAAATTGATTTATCTTTTGTGTCACGCTATTCAAAATTGTGAGTAAGATTTATGTAAATGGTTTATTTGCGTCAAACTATCCTTTTTCATACGTTTCATGTAGTTTGGACACAATGACGCAAAGAAACCATTTACATAAATCTTACTCACAATTTTGAATAGCGTGACACAAAAGATAAATCAATTTATTGAAATAAATACATTTCAATGCATAGTATAGATTCAATGAAAGTGATATATTTAACAGTGAATTGGAAAATTAAAAGTATTGTGTAGATGTAAAAAAATATTTTAACCAAGTCAAAAATAATTTAAATTGAATTTTAAAACAAACCTTTTAAAGTCACATCAAGGCGTCACTTAAATTTTATATCATATCTTTTAAAACTCATATTTTGAATTTATGAGAGATGTAAATGATAAAGCAACAGCGAATAAAATTTTATGCAGCTTTTCATGTTGAACATAACTTTTGCACATGCGATTATAAATAAAACAAAAATAAAATGATGAAATAAATGCAAATATATTTTTTAAGAAATAGCATAACGTCTCTCAAAATTTGATATCAGTATTTTTAAGTTCCATATTTAAAATTCTTAGAGCATAAGATAAATTGCTGCGTCAGAAACTTTTAACCCGTCAAGGGTTTTTGCATTGATATCATTACTTTTTTGAGGTTAGTGATAAAATTATTAAAAAAAGGATATTATGGTATTTAATGCAGATTTAATTTTTACTATTTTATTACAATTTTCCTTATAGCAGTTTGTATATAAAAACAAGTGGGTAAGTATAATCGCAGATCGCACAGAGGGTTGCATCTGATATTCCTTTAAAAACACTTTATCCTTAAATTAATAAATCCAAAATGTTAATTTATAATTATTAAATCCTTACATAGTGGTGCACCAATAGTTCCAATTTTCATGGGGCAGGGAACGCATTCTTTTAAACAAACCACCTTCCAATTGAAGTCACCAAAAACCAAGTTGAATAAGCCAGACCCCGTTGTGTTGTTTCACAAACAGCAGTCTCCTGTCCCCTCTTTCCCCCCTTTTTCAAAATTTTTCAGACCAGCACCTAAGAATGGAACCGAAATAATTTTTTCTCTTCAGAAATTACGATAAAAAGATAGTATGCAGTACTCATAAATTTACTTTAATGCTATATAGAGTGATTATTAAGTTAATTATAACGTTTGGAATCTGTTGCATTGATGTCCGAAAGGTGGTTTCTGAGTTATGGAAGCTGGACCCATAAGGCGCCATAGAGGGACGAAGCCCACTAGTGTCTATCATAATTATATCTGCCATGTGGGCTAATTGTGATATTTAATCAAAATAGTCCCCCCCCCCTCCTCATCCCCAGAAATATAACAAATACAAAATGTGTCTTTATAAACCTATCGTCAAATAGGTTTTTATTTCTTTTTCCCTAAAAAAAAAAAAACATTATTTTTATATCCGTAATGTAAATAGCGGACGAAGCCCGCTAGTTCCTATCATAATATATATTTTTAATAATTTTATATAGTCTATAATAAAAATCAGACTTAAAATAGTCTAGTTCCATGAGTACTTGTAGTGTCAGTTACATGCTACGATTTTTGGATACCAGTATTTTAGAACGGGAAAATGTGACTTATTTTATTGGAGATATCTCATTAATTGAATAAGGTGAGGCAAACTTTTTGAAAAAAAGGTGGCCAACAAGCATGGCAGTTATCAGCTATGTGACTTTGTGCTAAAGTCCATTAATTTGATCTGCTTTAAAAAGATTACGGAAGATTGAATTATAGTAGAACCTGGATTAACCGAGCTTCGATTAATCGAGGTTTCTGTTAACCGAGCCGATAACAAAGTCTGATTTTTTTTTTCCTTTTGAATGAGCCTTAAAAATAACCACACTCTTTAGCTCACTGTCCGTGCTATACAGGCCCTTCTGCCCCCAAAAGCACTCAACTCCAAAGAAACACTGGACCCTGAGAAGTCAATAGCGAACAATGCTTTGTTTCCAGTGGCTGTGTGAACTTTCGTAAATTTTTCAATTTGCATTTTAAAATTTACTACTGGTAGTTGATTTTTTTTTTAAATTTGTTAAGCTGTGAAACAGAACTTTACATATATTTATTTTTATTATTTAAAAAACGTTCTATATATATTTTTTAAAGAGATGTTAAATTCGCAAGCACGGCGAGTTTTTACACACAGTTTCTATTAACCGAGATTTCCGATTCCGATTTACTAACAGTCCCAATTAGCTCGGATAATCGAGGCTGCTCTGTATAATTAAAAAATCAATGGCGATCTTACTGTAAACGGGTTTCCCTTTTACTGAGGGATTTCAAGACCGAATCAGCTGATGTTAGTTGCTGTTTCCGTGCTTGATTAAATAAGATTAGTTAAACATTTGAAAATTACCAAATATAAAAGGAACTAAGTCAACAGAGTGTTTGCTTTATGGTATTTTTTAACAAAGCTATAAGAAAATGATTTTAAATAAGAGATTTTAAATGTAACGTTTTAAATCTGTCATAATTTTCACCAAACTTTCCTTTCTCTTTGTAACATTCAACTGAAAATATTTTTATTATTAGAAAGATAATATTATTATTTGCGCTACCTTAAAATTGGCAACTATAGTTAAAAATATCATCTCAAAATTTGAAATAAATCTCTCATATAAATATATTTTTTAATTTAAACTGTTTTGCAATATTATTATTTGGCCATTTTGGCCAATATGACGTAATTTCCTCCATTTACGACTTTTAACACATATCAATGAATTTATTATTTAAAAATTTTCTTTTTCTTTTAATATTCACGTGTAAATATAATTTTTATGATGTAATTTTCAATGTTTTCCTGCTTTTAATGCGTAATCATTTAATTCTAATTTGAAAATAATTGATTATTTTATAATTTTCTTTCATTTTAAGTAAGCATGTGTAAAAACAATTTTTATGACGTAATGTTTAATATTTTCCTGCTTTTAACACGTTATCATTTAATTCTAATTTAAAAGGATTTTTTTCTGTTTATAATAGTCACGTGTGAATAAATTTTTAATTTAAAGGATATATTATTCTTTGCGCTGTTTTAACAATTGGCAACAATTTAAAATAACCTTTTCTAAAATATGTAAAAAATATCTCTGGAAATTCTGAAAATTTTAATTTAAAATTGAAATAAACCGTCAAAAAATTAGGCAAGTTAAAAATAATAAATGCACTCTGCAAACTTCGAGTTTCTATTGAATGATTAAATTCCCATGTATATTTTTTTTTCCTATGAGACTTT
Organism: Maratus speciosus; assembly: GCA_963932465.1. NCBI lineage: Eukaryota > Metazoa > Arthropoda > Arachnida > Araneae > Salticidae > Maratus > Maratus speciosus. The sequence goes on from OZ010790.1 coordinate 507,418,355, forward strand.
TTTAATGAGACAATTTTATCCAGATTTAACATTAAATATCTCTTAAAATAATTCTTCGATTTAAAAACTGTCTACTTCAACGTTTTTATCAAACATTTCTCTATAATACTACCCATTTTAATATTTTTGTATGCAGTAATTTTCTTAATATTTGCGAAATAGACCTCTAGTCACAAGAGATTCTTTCAAAGCTGTGCAAAGCGTTAGTTTTTCTTTTTTTTTTCCGAATAAGAGACAAAATGTAGTACGCAATTGCGTCAAAAGATGGCGACACCATAATTCTGATATGCTTATTATGTAAAACTTCATTGTTATTTATAAATAAAACATTTCAACTAAATTATTTATTATAAAATAATTATTACATCACAATAGTTTTTATGCAAGGAAAATAATAATTATAATAATAATAATATTATGGATGTCAGTGATTATATATTGATTGACCGTCATAATAATAAAAAATGATATAAAAAGAAGAGCTGAAATGAATTATTTTTTTACGTTTCTGATCGTGTGATTTATATTCAAATAATAATTATTAATATATATTTTTTGTAAAGTGATTGAAATTAAATATATTTATAAAATTTATGGTAATATTTTTATTGTTGAAAAATTGCCAAGAAATAATCATCATCAAATTGGCGTCATTATAATTGTAATTTTATTTAACTTAATAGCAATTAAAAAATTACAAAGGAACTGAGAATAATGGTCAATTAACAGACTTTAAAAAAAAAAAAAAAAAAAAAAAAAAAAAAACTTCACACGCATGAACTGCCTATGTTAAGATCAGTAGACGATGGCCCTCAACCACTCAGCCGTGGGAAGACAAAATTTTTCTCCCCAAAAGTGGTTAAAAAGAAAGCATGTGTATGAATACAGTGTCATGCATGTTCGGTGAAATTTCCATAGAATGGCGAAGAAATATAGTCCGATTTTTCATGCACATTATAAAACGAACAAGAGTCTTGCTGGAAACAAGTAAATTGTTATTTGGTTCATCTGAAACATATTTATTTGATTTTTAAAAAATCGCCCATGTCATTTTCGAGAGAAAAAAAAATCGAATTATTTAACGAACGAGAGTTTCCCCAGAAAAAAGAAAAGTGTTATTCACCTCGCCTTAATCACATTTATATTATGTATCAATTTAAAAATAATCGTTAGAACCGTTTTCGAGATTTTCAAATTAGGAACTTCCTCGATATCATACCAACGTTTTCACTTTAAAAATGGCTATTTAGATCTCAAAATATACTGCACGTAGAAATGTAAAAATTTCAGTATACGATTAGACTGCAGATATAAGACTGTTCTAGAAAATTCAGAACAATAAGACATATATCTGCTGAGTTATTAAAAGGCGGCTTTTCGCGTTTTCTTTGATGTCGAGTTAGCTGTATATATGAGTTCCACCATCTACGAATTCTATGATACGATACGATACGATACGATACGGTTTTAGGCTTAAGGCTGCGTCACTCGAATACTACCGTCTTCCATGATCACAATGGCATTCACATCGTTTTCAGCAATGAGTAAGGTCCAGCTGAAGGTCCATATTGTTTAAAATGCAAGTTCAAATTCACCAATGCTCATTTGGAAAAATTGACCAGAGCAGCGGGCATAGCCTGCTAGTTTTATATAAAACTGAAATTGCTTTTCATAATATGATAATGTTTTTACATGAAAGCAAACCACTTTGCTTAATTATTTAATGAATGCTTGTTTGTCTTTTCATAATGATTTAGAATTTTCGAATTTTATAAGAAATTTACTTTTATTATTGAAATAATACAGATTTAGTATCAATAGTGGATCAATTAAATTACACAGTAATAGCCATAATAGTTAGACACTGTTCACACACATCAGACAGTGTTAGACACAACACTGACACAATTAGACATTGTTCATTGCTCTAAATTATAAAAATAGTCCTCCAAATTCCCTTTCACTCTTGAACACCGCCTCTCTTCAAACACTCCAGGGGGACGGGGAGGGCGCGAGTGTGAACGATGTTACCTTCTTTGGAGCTGTCCATAAATGATGTCACACTTTTTTTCAATATTTCTGACCTCTCTCTCCCCCTCCCCCCTTGTCACAAAGTGTCACATTTTGCCATATCCCCCTCTTGTGACATGTTACATTATGTTACAGTGTACTATGTTACGGAAAGTTTTGAAGGACCGCCCATTTCTATAGTTTTCGTCAAAGAGTATTTAATGGGGAAGTCTGCCAGGAAATTTGCGTTATATTAAAATTTTCTTTCGGAATTTATAGTTATATATATAGAAAACATAAACCATTTGGAAACTTTTACATAGAAATCTATAGAGATTGCTGTAGAAGATATTCTTTAGTACAGTTTAAATAGAAATTTACAGAGATTGCAATATAGAAATTTCAGAAGAAGCATTTTATATTAAAATCTATTGATGGTGCTAAATAAAAACTTAATGAGGAAATCTGCAATTATTACTCTAGAGCTATATGTATTTAAAAAAGTAATGTAGAGCCTATAACATAATTATATATTGACTAGTGTATAACCCCCGTCAAAAATGACGGAATGTGAATGATAAATCTCCAAAACCTTTTGCCCCTACTGTTTTTGTATCGCTTTGTAGTTAAAGCCCAGCTTTGTATTTCATTTTTTTTTAATTTAACCATTTATATGCTATTTTGCGCACGAACTGGCATAAGCATTGGATAATTCAAAATAACCAACCAGAATTAACGTCTTCACGTTCATAGAAGTAATTTCTGATGCAGTAGTCAAAGCTCAAGTAAGAATATTTCCTCTGCTCTATTTTTCAGAAAAGCGGAACCATTTTTCCTTTTTTATTTTCATAGAACTATTTAAATGCACATGTGAGATAGATCTCTTGATTACTATCTTTTGATTCTGACTATTGTCATTAGGGTTTCCTTCATCTGACGAAACCCTATTCGTCTCACTCGTCAGTCTGTCCGTCTGTCACAGTGCCCGTAACGATATATGTTGGAGACTTGAAATTTTGCATACTTATAGCTGAACACCTCACATCAAATGACAAATCGTAAAAATTGAAAAAGTAGTAATTAATGGACGTTGTTAATTAGAAAAACCCCAATTACAAGATCTGAAAGGCATTCATGATTCAACAAAAGCAAAAAAATTTTTATCGAATTATAAAAACTATCTCTTCCATTGATTAAAACCAGGTATCATTTTAACGGCAGATAAGGACTAGCGATTGCTTTAAGGCGCTTTTATTTATTTTCTACTCATCCCAGAAATTCGAAATTAGTACCACAAGACAGGCGAAAAATCAGCTTTCAGAAATTCTAAAAATTATCTTGATCGTACCATAAAAACTCTGAAATTCGTTAAAAATCGAGAAAAAAATCTTTTATTTCCCTTCATTTGTGAAGGCGACAGATGTCTGATGAATTGAATTTTCGGCGATAGCCAGAGCATATAAAACAGGTGCGGTCTTGCGGTCAGAAACAGACTCAGAATTTTTATATAAGACCAAATTTAAATATCGATTTTCGAGCTATGATTTTTATGCCATCCGAAGTAAAATTTCATTCTCTTTCAGAATATGTCTTTATTTTTTAATTTCGACAATCAGAAGCGAAGATAATTAATTTTTTGTAATTAAAACCAGAATTGCATTTTTTGCACGGCAGGTCAAGTGACACGGAAAGAAAAAGAGTTACATTTTTACCCGGTAGCAGAAAGTGCGTGACGTGCGTCGCAGATTTATTTTGGACCTTGCAGATAAATTTGCCAACTTGGAAAAAAAAAAAAAGTGAGAAAACTCTGACAAAAGAAAACTCTGCAAAAAAAATCGTGACGTGCGTCGCAGATTTATTTTGGACCTTGCAGATAAATTTGCCAACTTGAAAAAAAAGTATTTCCTTAAAAAAAAAAAAAAAAAAAAAAGAAAAAGTGAGAAAACTCTGACAAAAGAAAACTCGCAAAAAATTCGGTAATTTATAGCCAAAGGGTCGCTGCAAAAACACAAATTTCGTCAAAAGATCCTGGACATAAGCATGAATTCCATCCTAGGGTTGTGGAAAAAATACAAATTTCTGTCACATGATCGCGGACAAACGCGAATTTAGTCTAAGGATCGAAGAAAGAACCTGAATTTAGTCAAACGATTGCGGGGAAAATGCAAATTTAGTCAAACGATCGCAAAAACAAATTGCAAATTTATGTCAAATGATCGTGAAAAAACGCAAATTTAAGTCAAAGGATTGCGGAAAAAACGCGGAATTTTGTTAAAAGATCCCAAAAACCGTAAATTTCTGCCAAAAGATCGCTGTTTAAACTTGAATTTTATCTAAAAATTCCAGAAAAAACATGAATTTCGTTCCTTGGGCGCGGGGAAAAAAGCAAATTTCTGTCACAAAGTCGCAGAAAAGGCTTGAATTTCGTCAAAGGATCGAGGAAAAAACACGAATTTAGTCAAACGATCGTGAAAAAGAAAAGCAAATTTAGTCAAACAATCACAAAAAAAACGCAAATTTCTCAAAAAGGATTGCGGAAAAAAGCGGAATTTCGTCATACGATCGCGAAAAACGCAAATTTCTGTCAAAGGATCGCTGTAAAAGCGCGAATTTTGTCAAAAGATCTCGGGAAAAACGTGAATTTCGTCCCAGGGGTGCCCAAAAAACGCAAATTTCTGTCACAGGATCACGGGAAAAACACGAATTCCATCAAAAGATCGAGGAAAGGACACAAATTTAGTCAAACGATCGTGAAAAACGCAAATTTCTGTCAAAAGATGGCGGAAAACGCGAAATTTCATCATAAGATCGCGAAAAATGCAATTTTCTGCCAAAGGATCGCGGTAAAATCTCAAATTTCGTCAAAAGGACGCCTGATGGATGTACAGAATGCCTAAATTTTAACTTAGTTTATTCCTGACTCTTACTCTTGTAATGATAAATTCTTATCATTAAATAAAATATCTTTTTTTTCTTTCAGTTAAAGAAAAAAATAAAGCTCTGTTCTCTTAATATATCTATTATTACATATGAAAGATCTGATAAGATTTCTGTGAAATAGATAATCAATGTGGTCACTATTTTCCTTATGTGTTTATTCTATGCCATTTTTATGCACGTATCTAAAAGTGTGCTGGAATAGTATTTGTTCTCGAGTATATGAACCATGTTACATATTCATTATTATTTAATTCTTCATAAAATATTAATTTTTGCTATTTACTTATTTAGGTTAATATTATAGTTGGAATATAATTCTATTTATTTTTTAGTATTAATCAGTAAGAACCCTATTTATTTTATCACTTATAATGTTTGTACATAATCGCAGTACAGATTTTTTTTAACTATTGATTTTACAAATTTGGTTCTTTCGCATCCTTGTTATTTCGTACGCTGATTCGTAAAATCAAAATTTAAAAAAAATCGGACCACAACTTTCCGGTTTATTAAAAAATCGATTTTTAAGCATAAAAGGGATGCTTTTTTGTACAGACAATTGACGAGAATTTGTTAAAATTAGGAAAACTAAAGAACCGATCGATTTTAAACTTTGACATAGATCGTAACACATAAGAATTTTATGAATTTAAGGTGAGCTGAATTTGTGTGTGTGTGTGGCAGGCGCGGATCCACGGGGGGGGCGATCGGGGCGATCGCCCCCCCCCCCCCAAAATCTAACGATTATCGCGAATTTCGACAAATGGTCTCCGAAAAAAAAGAACAATTTCGTGAATTGTTCGCAGGTGAAAAGGTCGCAAAAAACGCGAATTTCGTCAAAAGATCGCGCAAAAAACGCCACTTTCGTCAAATGATCGAGAAAAAACGCAAATTTCGTCAAAGGATCGCGAAAAAACGCGAATTTTGTCAAAGAAGCGCGGAAAAAAATGCGATTTTCGTCAAAAAATCGCGCATTTCATCAAAGAACCACGAAAAAAACGCCAATTTCGACAAAGAATTGCGGAAAAACGCTAATTTTGCGAAAGAAGCGCGAAAAAAATACGCAAATTTCGCCAAAGAATCGCTGAAAAAACGCGAATTTCGTCAAAGGGCCGCGGAAAAAACGCACAATTAGCACAGGGAAGAGATTCCCTAGGTGCGCATCTACGAAGGGGGGGGGGGGGGTTCGATCGGGGCAAAGAATAGAAGAACAAATTTACCAAGTTAGTTTATAAGAAATCAACACACCATACGCATTTTAACTGACTGGGATTATGATATAATCCTCTTTTGTTCATTCATCAAATACCCTTAAAATTTACCAATGTGGGTGGCAATAACAGTACATTTTTTACACATTAGTGGCTGTCTTCAGAAAACATTAAGATGCTTGAATTTTTCAAAGGACCTTTCTTTTTCTTGTTTCTTTCTTTCTTTGGAAATTGTATGAATCCCATTCTTTTCTCAAACAATAAAGCACTCCTCAAAAATATTGTTATACAGAAATTAGAATTGTAGCTTCTTTGAATGAACGAAAAAGTTTCAACACTTTAAAGGGATCCGCATAACGTTGTCAATTTATGTTGTAGAGATTCAACAAAAGGTACACGAAGTGGCATCGTCCCCCACCTCAACCCATAGTGTCAAAAATTATGTCGCCATATGCCTTTTGACTGGACATAATCCTATTTTGTTCACTAATTTCCGAAACGTCAGAGAGGTTTATCATTGATACCCGAAAAGTGTTTGGTTTTCGTTTGCTTGTCTGTGTGTTTCGCGAAAACTGCCGTTAAAAGCGTTAGATTTATATCATGGGGGGAGGGCGACCTCCCCGATCGACCCCCCCGTGGATGCGCTCCTCCTGGTGTTAATTGTGCGTCTTTTCCGCGTCCCTTTGACGAAATTCGCGTATTTTTTTGCGATTCTTTGACAAAATTCGCATTTTTCTGAGATCTGTTAACGAAATCGCGAAATTAGTGTTTTTTTCCGCAATTGTTTGGCGAAATTCGCGTTTTTTCTGCAATCCTTTGGCGAAATTAGCGTTTTTTCTGCGATACTTTGACAAAATTCGCGTTTTTTTTAGCGATCCTTTGACGAAATCCGCGTTTTCTCTGCGATCCTTTAACGATATTCGCGTTTTTTTCTGCAACACTTTGACGAAATTCGCGTTTTTTCCGCGCTTCTTTGACGAAATTCGCGTTTTTGCGCGATCCTTTGACGAAATTCGCGTTTTTTGCGAGATCCTTTGACCTGCGAACGATTGATGAAATCGATTTTTTTCGGCAACCATTTGACGCAATTCACGATAATCGATGGATTTATATTTTTTTAACCAAGGGGTGGGAGGGGGGGGGCGATTCGTGCCTATGAAGAGGTATAAACACCACTTAGATGACAGATTTTGATTTTCAAGGATGTTAAGGCCCTTCAAATTTCTGAAGGCGATCCTTTTTCAGAGATTACTCTCTTCCAGAAATCTGATATTAAAAAATAGATGTGATTGTTATGTTTTTCAGCTACGGTAATTGGTTCTTATGTATTTTTTAGTGCTGAATGCAAAAATGACCTTCATTTTTTACCATACCATCACGTCAGGATTTTTCACAAATCGCAAGTTTTTAAATAGTCGAAATATTGCGAAAATCTGCTGCTGTAAAAAAGACGTAACTTTTTTTCATAATAACTTATTCATTTTTTTGCTTATACTATGGATTTTTACAGTTAAACATGTAAAATATTGTGTATTTAAAATCCTTATAATTTTATTCCATGCGTGGAAGTTTCTTTGAACCGCTCATGCTCTGCTTCGCACTTTTCTTTTAATCTTCTCTATGGGGTTCATCTCGGTATCCTCTTTTATTTTGGCGGTTGATAAAGCTGGGAAATTTGTGGCAGATGTATTTAAAACATTTACCTTCTTTTGTTGCTGTACTTACAAATTGCTTTGAGAGATTTTCGCTATTTTTAGCCCCCAGTACGGTATGCTATTTCTTTCTCCCAGCTTATTTTGTGACATCTCCAAAAAATAACGTTACCTTACAGAAGCCAGCCGTGAAACAAAGCAGTGCGATTAAATAATCTATAGCAATTTTTTAAACTTCCAAGCATCGCACATTTTCAATGTTTATACCGTCATATTCGAAAAAAAAGTACTTTATAATGCAATTTGTTTGAAAACTGCATCTCCATTTATTTTTGAAATATTATTATTATTATTATTATTATTATTTATTTTTTATTTATTTTTATTTTTATTTTTTAGTTTTTAGAGCTATTTGCTTAATATTGGCAACGGAAGAACTCCATTTCTGTAGAAAGTGAAAGAAAAATAGCAATTATATCCTTTTGTTGCCATTTTCCCATAAAAAACTGAAAAAAAAGTTAAAATACGTGCTATTTTCAAATATATAAATGAAAGATTTCTGATAAAACAGGGAGCTTTTAGAAACTAAATTTCATTTTAAATAACTATAATGATAATACAAACAAATGAAGGCTTGTGAATCTTTAGATGGCCGATTTTTTGTCGAGTTTCTTGAATGACGAAATCTCTTTTTTTTTTTTGTGTGTGTGTACTATTCAGCGATAGTGACGTCTTAAGCGTACTTTACTGTAGATGTTGTTTAACACTGGATCGCAAATGATGAATTCTTCAGCGGATGTGGATGGCGTCACTTTATGCAAAATAAAATCGCATGTTATAAGTCTTAAAACTGAACTACAGTAGAGCCCCGATTATCGGAATATCCACATTCACCGAGTTATTTTCTTCTGATGAACTGATGGCTTCCATTTTTTTTTTCCAAAATAAAATTATAGCCATTCCCCCCCCCCCCCTCCCCCATTCTGACCAGAAAATCAGAGTTCTAACTTTTTACGACTGCTCTTTCATCTTCACCTAACACTTCATTTATAACGACTGTTTCATAATAATGGAAGCCATCAGTCCATCAGAAGAAAATGATCCATTCCAAAGGTATAAGTTCGATTAACTCGGATAATCGAGACTCTACTGTATCTATATTTATATACATATGTTTTTTGTCATCGGGGGCGACACTAAATTCTGAAAAGCAGAATTCCTCTTTTCTAGTTTTACTTTTTAACTTTGAAATTTACGATTTGCGAAAATCGTGACGTGATGGTTAAAAATGAAGGTCATTTTCGCATCCAGTGCTAAAAAAAATACATCAAAATCAATTATCAGATGTTAAAAAACACAATCATCGCAGGCTTGTGTTATTAATGTTGTTCACTATAACTAAAAGAACAAAAAATAAGATAAATAATTACCATAGTACAAGAGTAAAAAGAAAAAGGAAAAAAATAAGACATTTAATAAATAAATTCTGTTATAACGTTTTAAATTTTACGACCTAATAAGTAACAATAAACCATATTTTGAGAGGGCGGGATTATATAATACGAGTGTTGGATAACCGAGTGTTTCGGTTAATCAGACGTCGGATAATCGAAAGTCTGTAACATTTTCAACTCGCATTAATTATTTCATATTCATTTAAAAATTAACTGCAAGGAATGATTTGAGCAACAGAGAGTATGACTACGTTGATTATATGTCACTCGGGATCGCCCCCCCCAAAACGATTCTCTGGATCCGCCCCTGGTGTGTGTGGGGGGGGGGGAGCAAACAAGGACTCCGTGAAAAAAATGGCTAATCTGATTTAAAAAAAAAAAATTTACGCATTTGGTTACGTCTATTTATTAATTACATGCATTATCATTTAGCTTTTATTACCGTTTATTTGTTAGCTTCCAGACTATCAAAGCTTGATAGCTAATGTGCCCGCATGTTCTGTATGTACGTATGTATAAACGTAACGCGATAATTCTTGATAGAAAAATCCGTTTTGTTTTAAACTTTGTATAATATATAAAAAAATTGAAATATGAGTGGATAATTTTCAGGGGGACGCATTCCTAAATATAATAGTGCTGCCATTTATGAAAGGAATTATTAATTTTCTATTAACAATTTTGATTTGTTAATTTAAGGATAAAGTGTTTTGAAAGACATATTAAACGAAATCCTCTGCATATCACACTTACCCACTTGTTTTCTTTATGATAAAATAATACATAATTGATGATTTTTTTATGGTTTTCTGGCTGGTTTTCTCCTTACGTCCGGAAATTCGGTTCAAAACTCCAATTGATGGTATTTTCTGAAAGATCATTTACGTTTACCAAAGAATGGAAAACGTATTTCAATTACGTAGTTTCTGAATAATAACACCTGTCTATTCCATGCTTTTCCAAACAAAAATAAATGAAAACTTGTGTCATAAAGTTGACCCTTTGGATTTGAGACCAGCCTTAAGTACAGTTGAAGAATATGGTAAACAAGGAAATATGCTTTAGATAAATCGAAGCAGAAAACTTGACATTTTTTTTCTTCATTCTTCCATCAGAATACTATAAATTACATAAAATTTTGTATTTAATATTTTGAAAGTAAAAACATCATATAAAAATAGCGAATATTTTTATTTAGGTCTTTAAGGGGAGCCCACTTTGAAAATGTGAAAAATTAAAAACATTCGAATTAAAATAAACATTAAAATCAGTGTTTAATTTAAATTTTTGTATTGCTAAGTTATATGGATTCATCTTAAACCAGAATGAGTGGGATCGTATCAAAAGTGTTTTTCGCTAAGAATGGCGGTTGACTTTCAGAATGTTTCTCTGATAACGGGTTCTGAACTCCCCAATTAATTACTTTTTTCACACTACATTTGAGGTTGTTTCAGAGCTTTGATAGTCAAGAACGAAAAGAGTGGGGAAAACGAGTTATCTGGAATTTCCCTGGAAACTAGTGACTATAACAGTTTACCACCAGTTGAAAAAAATGAACTATTAATGTTACTAGATTTAAACAGCTCTAAAATCTAACCGATGATTAAGATGTCGCATACGAATTACTTTTTCAATCAATCCCTTTCAAATTTCTCCTGTATGCTAATTTTGTTTTTTTCCCCTTAATAAATGTGTATCAGTATGAAAAAGAAGAAATAATTATCAAATGAATTATTAAGGGGAAATGTCAAAAAAGCTCGCCCAATTTAAGGACAATCCATACTAATAAAAAAAAAGTTTCGCTTTGTGTGTGTGTGTGTGTGTGTGTGTGTGTGTGTGTCTGTCTGTGTGTATGCGATGGCTAGCAAAATCTAGCGTAAGTACGAAGTTGACAATTTTTATGAAAGTAGCCCAAAGTCTCTTCTGATGCACCTAGGATTCAGAATTTTTAAATTCTAATAATTAGTTGAGTTATTAATTAAAATTCGCAAATCACTCTCATTAATAACTCATCTCGGCCATTGCGAAAGGGAAAAAGTGATGGCGCACGGAAGCCTTATTTATGCATTGGGAGAAAATGAAGTTCGAAAAGAAGGAATTTCGGGAGTATTTTGTCATTATTTATTAACTTACATCAGCCAAACTGCTTAGTAAAGTTAAAAACGGATGACATATTCTATAAAATCGTACTGTTATGTCTCAAATGCCGCAATCAATTGAAAAAAAATATCACAGTTAATCCTTTGAAATTTTTTTTCTCCAAAAAGTCTCGTTTTTTCCGTGAAGCGTTTTTCTGTCCTGTTGCAGCGCCCCTCGAGGACGCAATTTTAGAGGTACCGACAAATTAAAAATGTGCTCTCAAAGCTAAATCCTTCTAATCGATGGTTTTAAAAAATATGAATTTTAACCTTTTCAAATACACTGGCGAACTCAGGTCACTTCGCGTTTTATGGAGACTATATTTTTTTAACCCTAAAAGTAACAAAACGTCTATACTTTAACACACTTTACTTTTTACTTTACACGGCATACTTTTTTTTTTCTGTTTAGAGCATCTCTATAGACCAGATTTACATAACCTACAAAATTTTTGAAACGTTCGGACGGGTATAAAATATTTTTTACAAGATAAAATATGTGAAAAATTCGATGGAAATAAAAAAGCTGAGTGTTTCATCGCGGTTTCGCCCCTTCAGGGCACAATTTTAGAGGTACCGACAAACCAAAGATATGTTCTTAAAGGTGAAACATTCTTCTAATCGATGTTATAATCGGCTTTTAAAAATAAGAATTTTAACCCTTTCAAATATACCGGCACGGAGGTCACTTCGCGCCTCATGGTGATGATATTTTTTCTATGCTAAAAGTAACTAAACGTGCGTATTTTAATAGAAACTTTTTAGAGCATTTGGATAGACCAGATTTACGTCACCTGCAAAAATTTCGAAACGTTCGGACGAGTATAAATATTTTTATAAACTAAAATATATGAAAATATCTACGAAATCAGTAAAAACTTGGGTGTTTTTGCGCGGTAAAAAAAAGACGCCTTAATTTAAGTGTATGTGTGTGGTAATAGGGAGGGAGGGTATAAATATGTTTTTTAAAAAGGCCTTAAAATTTTTGCCCCCCCCAGTCTTAGAGCCCAAGTTACGCCTATGTCTTGAACGATATGAAGAAAGGGAAGCATAGAGGAAACAAGTTGGAAATTGTACGTCAAACGTGGCAAATGAGGTGCGTTCGTATATAATTAGTTTTATAAATATTTTTTGCACCGTATATTGTATTGAATGTATATTTTAGTGCACTTCATAAGTGCATATCAAGTCCATTCTCTTCGAAAGGCTGTAACATCATTATACATAACAACCGATTTTTATAAAATTTAAAATGACTCGAGGAAAATTTGCAATAATTATATATTTAAAATTTCAGACCATTCCGAAGGCCATAACATCATTAAAATGCACTTGAAATAATTTTTCCCATTGGCTGTAATGTAACGGGAAACTTTAGACTGTCCCTGTAATTAAATTACACATCCGATTTGAATCCTAATCAGATTGATGCCAAGGAGGCATCAAACTAGAACGATATTGACAAGAATGTGGTTTAAAGGGAATCTTATCTTTAAATGGCTGCAAAAGACAAGAAATACATTAACCAAACCATAATTCTGAAAATACTCTGATTTGTGTGCAGCCCAATTATAGAAGATTAACCGATACAAGACGAACGTGTTACCTAATATTCTGTAACCAAATCTCCAACCAATATTGGTATCAAACATGAAGAATGCTAGCAACAATGTAGTTTAAAGTGAATGGGGATATCATTAAAGGACTGTCTCAAAAACCACTCTAATGTGTTGAGTCACTCTCTATAAAATAAGCTGTTGGCAGTGGATCTAATTATGAAAGATTACCTCATAAGCTCATAACAGTTCCCACATAACTAAACATGTTGCAAAGCAAGTGAACACTCTGGAACATAACTTCTAAAGTGAATGAACTGTGTAATTTTTATCGCATTGTAAACTTAAAAATGGAAGTAACAACAGAAAACATACAAAATGTTGCCATGATGACAAAGTATTCATGTGTCAGAAACTCTGAATCTGGCAGAAGATTAAACAACTAGGTTAATGGCACCAGTATTTCTTGTATTTCTTGTATCCCTTTGCTATATTCCGTTGAAACTGAGCAAAGGGAGTTGATATACAGGGTGAATCTAAACTCTTGGGCAAAACTTTAAGGGGTGATAGTACACATCAAGAGAAACAATATTAAATAGGAAACTAAAGGTCCCAAACGCCTGCCGATGGAGATAGGCGCCATTAAAGTTTAGGGTCCAACATTTCAAATAATTATAAGAAACGGAAAAATTGGTCGATTCGTTTGCAGTTTTCGCTAAAACTATTCTTTATGTCAGTATTTTCTTGAAAATAAATTTTAAAGATAAAGTTCAAAAAAGACCGATAGAGGGCGCTTTAGACTTTGGAGTAACGAACAACTAATTTTTACCGTTATTTTTTGTATCTCATTAAATGCTTTCAAAAGCTTAGACTTAAACTTAAATTTTGAGCTCAAAATCTGAATCGTTGGGAGTGGTCAAGTAGCGCAAACTAAATTGTGTTCAGGGAGGGGGTGTTTCAAATTTCAACTCCTGAACACAGTTCAGTTCATGGAGAAACTATTTCATGGAATGGTTTCCCATTTGATACTCCAAAGTAAAATTTACAAAAAAGCCAAATAGGATGTCAAAATTAGGTGGTCGTATTGAAAATTTCAGAGTTTGGTACAATTTTAGTATGAAAATTGCCCTTAACTTTTTTTTTTCTTCTTGTAAACGTAATTTGAAAAAAAATACCTGCCGACTCGGCCTACAGGCGGAGATAGGTTTCGAAGTTATGTATTAATTTCAACAAGAAAAGCTAAACCCAGTTTAACAATTTTATTTGGCCGCTTTTCATGAGTTTTTAATTTCATTTTTATGTAAGAGCTAGCTGGTTTTGTCAAAATCATGTTAATACGATAATTTTTTCTTCAACTCCCCCCCCCCCTTTTTTTTTTGTTTGCTGCAGGAGTTGGTCCTATTAAAAACTTGTCAATATAAAAGTTGTTGATTAGTTTAAATAAGATTTATAATAAATTTAAGTGGATTTGATATCTTGTGAATTGCCGAAGTTATGATTTTTTTTTCTTTTTAAAACCCTATTTTTTTCGCCCCTTGAGCCTATTTTTAATTAACATATATTTTTGACCTTTTTCCTAGAGGTAATGATAACTTTAAACTGATTTGATATGTATTATAATTAAGAAGTTATGAGGTTTTTTCTGTTTTCACAAAAACCCTCCCTACTTCCACTCCCTTGGTCCGATTTTCCCATTAACGAACTTGACCGAGATTTTCCGCCCCTTAATTTTATGTACCAGTTTGGAAGAGATTTATGCAGAATTATGGAAGTTATCGTGTCCATAAAAAAGTGATACCCTGTAAAGTGATAATATAAGATATAAAGTGATATACCTATGATATTTACCCTACATATATAAAATCCTAATGAAACGGATATTATGAAACGACTGAATTGAAACGAATTTATGTAACGATTCTCTGAAACGACTGATTAAACAACTGATTATGTTTCAGGGCGATTTCTCCTAAAATACGGAATATTTTGTGATGAAATTAACACCAAAGATCCGTATTGATCTGCAGATCTCAAAACTGGTATTAGAATTTTAAAATTCGAATTAGTTTTCGAAATATTAATTTTTTTCTAATTTTATATATTTTTCTCTAATGATGGCAGCTCAAATTTTAATCATAACAGATATTTTTTTCATATTTTAGAAAAGGTTACTATTTTATACTAATTTGGCGACTAGTTTAGCCTCCCTTAAATGTATGCTAAGAAATGTATCGTGTTACTTTTATTCATAATTCAATTTGTATTTCATTATCATTTTATTTAATACAAACTGAAACATTTAAAATAGATGGCTTTCACTTCTTTCTTTTTTTTTAAACGAGACGAAAAGAAAAATATTAGGCACAGATGTCATATACGTACCAGGGTACCTAATTGGCGCCAAAATGACATTATTTTAGTTTACATGGTAACCCGGCTATTGTTGTTTATTTAATAATACATGTTTATTTACTTTATTTTCTTTTTTTAAATTACATAAATTGTTTTGTTCTATAGTTAATTATTTTTTTGGTTATTTTCTTTTAAAAATAATAGAAAATAATTAAAAAATACGGTACTACTTAGTTATTCCGCCGACCCATTTCGCCAAATTATATAAGTCGCCAAACCACTCGCCAAACTATACAAATTGACATAAATTTTATTTTAAATAACGAAAGAACAAATAAAATAGTATAACATTAATAAATATACAAATAAAACGTCGAAATAAAAATCACTTGATGACCTAAAGACGTGTAACTTGCTTAAAGTCAAGTGAATGTGACATTTACGATCAACCATTATTGGCATTTAATCTTATAGTTTGGTGATAGATTTTTGGTCGACGGGATAACTAAGTAGTACCACAAATACATATGTAACTGGTATTCGAAAACGTGGTTTTCGCCAAATTTTCGTAAAAAAAAAAAAAAAAAAAAAAAAAAAAAAAAAAATCACGCCAAACCCGGCGACATCTGGCCAAATATTAAATGATGCAACAAACCATGACATTTAATTTCAACTTCAAAGCAACGTTTTAATTTACCACTCGAAAAATAAAAAAAAATGCTAACTGGCGTGTTGAAAAAAACTATTGGCGAGATTTGCACCCGGCTAGCGTAACAGTACCAAGAATTCTTTGCGGCCAATGCAACTTTTATGTAGTTTTATTCGAAAAAGAAATTTGATTTTTTAATTAAAATGAAAAACTTTCGGCACAGATGTCATATACAGACCCATATTGGGGCGATTTTTTTTCTGACGCCAATGTCATATACGCAACGGGTACTTAACTGGCGCCATAGTATCGTTATTTTGCTTGATTTGGTAAGCCGGATGTTGTTTATGCTGTTGATGTTTTCACCAAATTAGCGTCTGAAAAAAATTGCGCCAATATGGGGCCGTATATGATATCTGGACCAAACTTTCATATGAAAAGTAAAGGGATCAGAGAATATTTATTTATGGTAGTTACATGACTTGGACTATTATAATATAGATGAAATGATGACGGTAGTATAATATTTGGCGTACCTGTCACCTGCGCTTGGCTAACATTAAAGTACCAAAATGGCACCTGGAATATAAAAAGCGAAGTGGTCCGCCAAGAACTGTTGATGATAGTCATATGACTAAGGCTATTGTTATAGAAATTGTTTTAAAATACCGGAAGACAAAGACTCTGTACACTTAAATCATTTTATTTTAGCTTCTTTTCAAATGTTTAACTGATCCTCTTTAACCAAACACGGAAACAACCATTGGATGTCTTAACAGCAACTGATTCGGCCTTAAATTTTTGCAATCAAAGGGAATTGAATGGAAAACCGTTTACAGGGAGATCTGCACAGCTTTTTTCAGTATAATTCAATCTTCTCTAATATTTTTAAAACCGATCAGATTAGCGTGTTTTTAGATTATGCGGTGTCTGAACGGGGGGTTGGCGAGCGTAGCTTGCGGGGGACAGAACCCCCTAGTATATATATATATATATATAAAGTTTTGAACTTGTGTGGTTTTGAATTCTATCGTCCGACAGCTGTTAAACATTTTACGGAAGGTATTTGAGGCACCCTGAAAATTTGTACAGCACTTCTTTAGTAATGCCTGAATACAAAATCGAATGTCTGGCTGAAGGATCGTGCCACTTAGCCCACCCGTGAATTTTTAAATTTCCAAAATTTCCGTTGCAAAAAAATATCCTTGAGGCATTTTGAAATTTTAACACCTTCAATTTTAGTATTTAATGAAATAAAAAATATAAAAGCGAGACACTTTAGTCGGCCCAAAAACTGTGCCAGACACGTGTCAAGTGCCATTTTATGACTACCCAAAAAGGTGTTTGAGGCACGCTGAAATTGAGACAGAATAATGTTTATGCTTAGAAAAAAATATTTTGAAAATGACAGACACTTTTGTTGGCACTTTCTACTCAGGGGCGCCATTTGAGGGGGGCTAGGGGGGGTAACGCCCCCCCCCCCCCAAGGAATTTGATATTTCAGAAAATTCATTAACCATCAAATGTAGGGATGCACCGAATAGTGATTTTGGCTGAATACCCAATGCCGAATATTTGGCCTGCAGGTAAACCGAATACCGCATATTCGGCCAGCGGAATGGTAGCTGTTAGGCTGAATACCGAATATTAGGCCAGCCGAATAGTATCTATTCGGCCAAATACCGAATATTCGGTTGGCCAAATACTGGCTATCTCAGTGTTTAACGTTGAAGTTAAATTTTAAACAATTTTGTATAGTATTTAGCACAGATACTTCCATTTTGACAAACAAGACTATTTTTATAAGTAAATTTTGTACTAAAAAAAGTATGTTTTGAGTTATTATTTAAGAAGAGGATGGTTTAAAATTTTTTTAAACAACAAAATTTAAATTCCATGACTTCAATTAATTCAAACAAATGAAAATAATTCTCTCATTTGAACAAGAAGCAACATATCATTCCACTTCTTTCATCAAAAATGAAAGGTGTACAAGCCGTAGCAGAATTTTTGTTTATAAGATAACTGTATAAAAATGAAGATATTTTAGCGAAATTTGCATCACATTAATTTGCTTGTATAGAATGTGATGATATCCTTGTAAGAGACTGGATTTTGGCCAGTGGTACAGTATAAGTATTGTTAGCTGCATTCTTAATACAGGAATGTTGTGATGTAATGCATCTGGCAACAGTTTTAAAAGAACTTATCGGGAACTCTGGGTTCGAGGCTAGCTTTGTTATTGTTGATGTTCTAAGCTTGTAACTATGCTGTACATATCGCGCGCTTGAGTTCTTATCCATTAAAGTAGTTTAAAGATCTTCCGAGTTATTATTTAGTTATACTACATGGTGGCAGTGTTTATTGAAAAAGAAAAATGTATCAAATACCTGCGCCAGAACAATTTTCCTTTCGCCCTGACGACTGGCAAAAATGGATCGGCAGATTCGAACGTTTCAGATCTGCATCAGGTTTGAAAACGAAACAACCGGAAGAACAGGTAAACTCTTTAGTTTATTTAATGGGCTCTCAAGCCGAAGAAATATTGTCATCTTTTAATTTAAGTGCAGACGATATTAAAGATTTTGATATTGTAAAGAATAAATTTGAAACGCATTTTATTCCTACACGTAATGTTATATACGAAAGATATAAATTCTACACGAGAACACAAGAAGAAGGTGAATCGGTGGAACAGTTTATCACATCGTTATATACATTAGTGCAAACTTGTGAATTTCTTACCTCTTTTCAGGAAGAAATGATTAGAGATAGAATTGTTTGCGGTATTCGCGATAAGAAGGTTTCTGAAAATCCGCAACTAGATATGAAACTTACACTCGAAAAAGTGATTACAACAGCTCGTCAGGCTGAAACAATTAAAAGTCAACAACAAGTTCTGAGTAGTGATACTACGTCTTTTAAGGTAGCTAACAGAGTAGCGATACCACAGAATAAGAAATACAAACAAAATAAAAAATTTGATTCTTTCAATTCCGATAAGAACAAAGAAGTATGTTTTTGGTGTGGAAAACAAAACAAACATACGAAATCGGAATGCCCTGCGCGTAAAGCGATTTGTAACCGGTGCAAGAAGGTTGGTCATTATGCTAAAGTTTGTAAATCAAAAATGCAGGTTAACGAAGTTGAAAAAACAAAATCGACGAATTCTTCTGATTTTTTAGGTTACATAATGAATACTTCAGATAAAAACAACCCTGTTAGAATATCGGATAACCGTTGGAATGCTAAAGTATTGATTGAAAAGACTCCTCTAAAATTTAAGATCGATACAGGAGCGGATGTGACGGTCGTTCCTAAGGCTATTTATGATTCAAAATTGAACCATATAAAATTAAAGGGATCAAGTAAAGTCATTTGCGGTCCAGATGGGAAAAATCTGAAGATAGCTGGGATAATTCGAGTTAAATTAAAGAACAAAAGTTTTAGTTTTGAAGATGATGTGTATGTAATAAATAATTTACAACACCCATTGCTAAGCTGTACAGCTAGTGAGAATTTGAATCTCATCCAGAGAATATTTGAATTGAAATCAAAACTAGATCCTGTCAAGAAATTTCCAAAATTATTTAGCGGAATTGGAAAGGTTGAGAAACCGTATCAAATAAAATTAAAGAATGATGCTAAGCCTTACGCAATTTCTGTACCACGGCGAGTTCCATTAGCTTTAAGGGGTAAATTAAAAAAATTGTTAGATGAAATGACAAGGAATAAAATTATTGAACCAGTAGACGAAGCCACAGAATGGTGTGCGCCTATGGTTATTGTTCCAAAAAAGTCAGGTGACATAAGAATTTGTGTTGATTTATCAGTTCTGAATGAGAACATTGAAAGAGAATATTTCCCCATGGCCTCAGTTGACTATACTTTAAGTCAATTTAGTAATGCTAAAGTGTTTAGTATTATTGATGCAAATGCAGGTTTTTGGCAAATAAGTCTCGATCCAGCTTCTGCAAAGTTAACTACTTTTATTACACCTTTTGGAAGATTTATGTTCAACTGTTTACCGTTTGGAATTAAGACAGCTCCGGAAGTGTTGCAAAAAAGAATTCGCGAAACTATTCAAGAAGGTCCTGGTATAGTGGGTCTTATGGATGAATTTGTAATTTTTGGTTCTACTGAGGAAGAGCACAATAAACGACTAAATGAAGTTCTTTCAAAACTTCAAGCGGCTGGGTGGACTTTGAACGCTGAAAAATACCAGTTTGCAAAAGATTCCATACATTTTCTTGGTCATATAATTTCTGAAAAGGGAATAAAACCTGATCCGGAAAAAACAAAAGCTATTTCCAGAATTCCAACGCCTAGGAATGTGACGGAATTAAACAGATTTTTAGGAATGGCTGGATTTTTGAATAAATTCATTCCCAATTTTGCTGATGTTGCAAAATCTCTTTACGAGTTAATGAAGAATAATGTTGAATGGATTTGGGGAAAATCTCAAATAATGGCATTTGAAGATATCAAGCAGAAACTTTGCCATACTCCTGAATTAGCATTATATGATCCAAAGAAAGAAACCTTTATATCAGCCGATGCATCATCTTACGGCCTTGGTTCAGTTTTGTGTCAAAAGGATAATGGTCATTTACGTCCAGTTTTCTATGCATCGCGGACATTGTCCGATACAGAGAAAAGGTACGCACAAATAGAGAAAGAAGCGTTAGCTATTGTATGGGCTTGTGAAAGGTTTCATGATTTTATTGTTGGCCTACAAGTTCACATAGAAACGGATCATAAACCTCTCGTACCCATTTTAATGTCAAAACCGTTAGACAATCTAACTCCTAGACTCCAGCGTATGAAACTGCGAATGATGAGATATTCCTATACCATCAAATATATTCCAGGGAAAAAGCTTGTCATTGCAGATGCGTTATCCAGAAGCCCTTTACCGGAAAATGGAAAGGAAGAATTAACCGAAGAAATAACTGCTTATGTGCAGATGATTATAGAAAATTTTCCTTCTTCAGATTCTAGATTGGCTGAAATATGGGCGTTGCAAAAAGAAGACTCAGTTTGCAAATTACTGATTAAATTTTCAAGAGATGGTTGGCCAGGGAAAAATGAAGTGCCAGAAGAATGTTTAAAATACTGGGAACATCGGCATTCAATTTCTACACAAAAATGATTTGTTGATGAAAGATGCGAGAATTATTATACCTTTGAAATTACGTGAAGAAATATTAAATAGAATACATGATGGTCACCTTGGGATAACAAAGTGCAGAGCTAGAGCTCGTGAGTCTGTTTGGTGGCCGGGATTATCGTTAGAAATTGAGAATTTAGTCTCAAACTGTCAGAAGTGTATTCAGCAACAAAAATATTTCAAAGAGCCTTTACTCTCATCAGAATTCCCAAACAGACCTTGGCAAATAGTCGGAGCTGACCTTCTCAAAGTTAGTGGTAAATGGTATCTTATAATGGCGGATTACTATTCTAGATATATTGAGGTGGCAAAATTAGATCATCTTACTTCCGAGGCAGTCGTTAATCACATGAAATCAATTTTTGCACGTCACGGTATTCCTGAAGTGGTGAGAAGTGACAATGGTACCCAGTTTTCGCAAAGAATTGTAGATTCTAAATACAAAAAATTTGCCAACCTTTATAAGTTCTCCATTATAACATCCATTCCGAAACATGCTCAAAGCAACGGTTTCATAGAGTCGATGGTGAAAAATTTTAAGTTACATTACTTGAAAGCGGAAAATGATGATCCATATCTTATGCTACTTGCGTTAATATCAACCCCACTAGAAAATGGGTTTAGTCCAGCAGAACTCTTGATAGGAAGACGCTTACGAACGCCTATTCCTATAGTGAATGATAAGTTAAAGCCTAAAGTATTAGACGAGAAATCCTTATTCAAAAAGGAACAGGAAAGGATCGAGAAGCAAAAGTATTACTTCAATCGCCATCATCGAGCTAGACAACTACCAGAATTAGACGTCGGTCAGCAGGTATGGATCTCCGACATGAGGACGTATGGAAAGGTAAAAAGTGCTCATGAAGCTCCTAGGTCATACATGGTTGAAACTCCTCGAGGTATCCTAAGAAGGAATCGTATATATCTGCATCCTTCTACTGTTCCAAAATCCTTCAGATGGGAGGATAACGACACCCCAGTGAAAGAGAACGCCGTTCCTGATGATACATCCGAGAAAGACAGCTCCCAGGATACAACATCTATGAATGATCCTGTTAGCATCACCTATTCTCCTAATGCTGCAGTTCCAGAGACTAAGCAGGCCAGTCCATTTAAGACTCGTAGCGGCAGAACTGTTCGTGCTCCTTCAAGACTTATTGAAGAGGACTTTTAAAGGGGGAGATGTGATGTAATGCATCTGGCAACAGTTTTAAAAGAACTTATCGGGAACTCTGGGTTCGAGGCTAGCTTTGTTATTGTTGATGTTCTAAGCTTGTAACTATGCCGTACATATCGCGCGCTTGAGTTCTTATCCATTAAAGTAGTTTAAAGATCTTCCGAGTTATTATTTAGTTATACTATAAACTAAACTACTTATACTACTTACTAACTCAGTGCTGTTTAGATATGAATGGTTGCTATTTCCAGCACTTCTCGTCATGTTATCATATTTCGCAGAAATTAAAGTAACTCTGTTGACAATATAGTTACAATACCTTCGTTATTGTGAAAGTAACAAAAGAAAATTAAAGTTTGACTTGGGGATACACTGTATTTCTGACTGAATAAGTGAATTGCGATCCTGATTTACTGGGCAAAAAATTGCTTGTTTTGATGCTTATTATTATCCCTGAAATTTTCTTCCATTTTGTTTAGAAACACCCTGCTTGCGAAAAAGCAAGAAACGGATTATTTACCAGACAATGCTCAGTAATTTGCATTTTCACATTTATTAATTCCCATCAACAAATGACATGTCATTAATAGTTAATTTTTTTAAGTAACATTTTTAAAACAACAAATAAATAATATAAAATCATTCTCTTTTATTTAAAGATTATTCTGAATATCTTTATTAATTGACAGTTAAAAGTAGAAGATGTGTAACGTCTAAAAAAATATTTTTAAGAGGTTTTTAAAGTATTCGGCAAACCGGATAGTTTGATATTCGGCCCGAATATTCGGTAGTATGGCCGAATATCGAATAGATACCGAATATTCGGTGCATCCCTAATCAAATGTCAGACTGAAACAAATATTAGAAAATTGCTCAAACTCTAAAATAACTTATCAGATTTTATTGCAATAAAAACATATGCATTAAATAAATGCTTATGCATAGAAATTAATAATTATAAAAAAAATTTCCTAAAGCCTTACTATTCGAACTTCCTCAAGGTGAGACATATCTATCTATCTATATTATAAAGGACAAACATATCTGTGCGTAACGCATACGTCATTTCACGAATGGCAACACTTTGAAATTTGAATTAAAATTTCGGTTTTGCAATTTTATCTACGGCAAATTTTTAAACTTCTAAACACCGCACATTTTAAATTTTAATACCATCGTATAAGGAAAAAAATGCTCTTTTAAATGCAATTTGTTTGAAAGCTGTATCTCAATTTATTTTTGAGATATTAATTTTTTTGTAGTTTTTAATAAAAATTTTGTAATTGTGGCAACTGAAGTACTCCATTTATATTGAAAGTAAAGGGAAAAATAGTCATGGTTTATTATTTTTATTGATTATATCCTTATTGATGCTATTTTCACAATACAAATAAAAGTAACTTTTTTATAATTTTTGAACAGAAAATGATGTCAGACTAAAAAAAAAAAAAAAAAAAAAAAAAAAAAACACGCATTCTTCTTCATAAATTAGTTACATTTCAATAGTTTTACATTACGCTGATACTAAGTTTGAGACGCTAGGCAAAGTGATTCAGTGAGTAAAAATTATGTCATATTTAAAATAAAACGATCATTTATTTTGATAAAACTAAATATTTGACCAATACTATGACAGCTAAAGGAAAATTTCTGAATTTCTTTTTCGCGGGTATTGAGATTAGAACTTAAAGTTTGTGCGAATGTTCACATGAAAAGTTGTATCGGACAAACGTGACTTTAAGTTTAGAAATACATTCATTAATAATATATTGCGCGTTAATATACTTTCAAGTTGTAAATTTGAATGGTGCGTATGTAAATTATGGGAATTGAAAATAACGTACAATTTAGATTTCATGGGGGAAAATTTTATGATGTGACAAAGCGAAATCCTTTTTACTGATTTTTCATCCCATAAAAACAAACATAAAAGTCTCAATCGATAAATTCATCATAATTACTCATCTTCATTACGTATTCTAATAGAGTTTAATTTTTCAATAATTTAAGCAGTTGAAGTTTGTGGAAATAATATTTTAGTAATTTTAGGTTAAAAATATTATTTGTAGTGAGACAACCAATATTAGATGAATTTTTTATTGTAGTTATTTTTGTAGGTTTATTATAAATTCGATCTGACAGTTCCTTTCTAACGTTTTAGTTCGTCGAATTTCGACGGGTTCCAACTTGTATCTTTAATGAGTACTTTGGTTAATCTTAAAAATACATGTGAGCATTTTTTTTTTTATCCGTTGCTTCTCGGTCGTGTGCAAATTGATCATAGGAAAACTCGTCAAAATCATTGACACAACAATTACAATGATTTTCTTCTAGACAATTCTTGAATAAGCGCAAAGAAAATAATAACATTTAAATCCCACTGATGACGGTCTTGTGATGACTGAAAACGTTCTGGGTCTTTTAATCTATTTTAAATAATTTTTAATTATATGTGTGCACATGAAAGTAATTCTTGTGAATTTATTTGTGCTTTTTATATGAATATTAATTATAAATTTTACCTTTTCTGTAGAAAAAGGAAGATATATACATAGTATTCATTAATGTTCAAATATGTAGTTTTTTATCTGAAAAATATTCAGAATTTCTTTGAAAAATCGGATTAACATGAAACCATCTCATAATAGTGAAAACACAATCCGAAAAAATTAATGCTTTACTTTCACTTGCAGAAAATCACCAACGAAAATTTTCTTATACTTACAGATTACAAAATTTGCAAATTTCGTGACCTATTCATGATGTTCGTTGGCTTATTATCTCATGACTGATTGAATTTCATGATTTTTTTTTTCGCGATCATCTGACGAAATTTGCGATTTTTTCCGCGATCGATTCACGGTATTCATGATTTTTTTCTGAAAGCATTATTTTCTCCTCGGTTTTATTGCGCGATTGTTCGACTAAATTTTCGTGATTTTTTGCACAATCTTTTGACGAAATTCGCGATTTTTTTTGCAATCCTTTTACGAAATTCACGACTTTTTTCGCAATCCTTTTACGAAATTCAAGATTTCTGTTTGTGCAATCATTTGACGAAATCTGTATTTCTTTTCGCAATCTTTGATGAAATTAACGATATTTTCCACCGTTGTTTGAAGAAATTAGCGATTTTTTTCTGAGACCCATTGATGAATTGATTTTGCGGATTTTGAAAGACAGAAAAATCGCGGACTTTCACGAAAATTAAAAAAAAAAATGTGGAATAATCACATGCTTGTGAAAGAAGTTATGGAGATAAAATGACGTAGAGCATGTTTTATTGTGGGGGATTTTTTTTTCTGTGTGATTTGTGCAGTTCTGCAAGTTGTGCAATTTTCCACGTTCCCTGTTCCTCAAAGAAAAATTTTCCTTGTCCTTCGTCAGGAAACTCATGAAATGGCGCCCCTGTAAGTAAAACTTCGAAAGAGACTGGAAAAAAGTTCCATTTAAACAGGTTTCCGTCTTAGCAAGTATAGTTGTATGATGTTTTTTCAACGAAATTCGATTTTTTTCCCCTTCTAGAAAAAAATCTGTTATAGACAGGTTTCGTTTTTACAAGTTTTACTCTAATACATCTCTTTTCAGAGCAATACTATAGAGCGGATGGTTTAACAGTCAGTGAGGATACCTGTAAAAATGAAACCTGTCTGTAATAGAATCCTGTCTAAAACAAAAAATATACTATATATATATCCAATATATTAAAATTTTACCTTCTAAGACGGAAACCTGCCTAAAACGAAATATTTCATTGATTCTGAGTTTCCGTATTCAAAGTTTTTACTGTTATTGTAAGCATAAGTCAGTAAACGTTTCTCATACGAGGGGGGGGGGGGGTAAACACCCTGGATCCTACCCTTAGCTATATAGCATCCCTCAAAAAATGTTTGCCCCCTCCCCCCCCCCCCCAAGAAAGTTCTGAAATGGCGCCCCTGTTTCTACTTGCCAGGCAACATAGAATGTTAAACGCGAGTGCCAGTAAAGCTGGACTTAAGATGAATTTCAACTGTATGCGTGCGCAGTCACAACAAATCTAACTGTGATAGGCTCTCGCAAAACCACATGACTCATAGCAAGCATGCAGTTCTGAAAATTTTGGAGTAGTAAGCATGGAAAGTAAAAAAAAAAAAAAAAAAATGTGTTATTTGCGCAAAAAATGACAAAAAAATCACTGTTTTTCGTGAAAAAACGCTACAAAAATGTTGTGAAGTACTTTTATAACTATGATTTTGCCATATACATTTATACCGGGTGTCCTAAAAAGGACTGACTGATTTTAAAATTCAATAACTTGCAAACGGTGACAGATATTTAAAAATTTCTTGCAGAAGGTTTATGCATAAGGTCAAAAGTTTTATTACAGTGATTTTCGATTTTAGTTCGAATTACAAACAATAGATGGCGCTATAAGCAATAGTCGCTAAATACAGGCGCGATTTTTAATCCTTTCTCTTGTTCCATGCGGAAAAAGGAGATGGAAATGTATTATCTGGGCCACGAAGTACCAAAAATCTATCCTGAATTTAGCAGCTATTGATCGCAGCGCCATCTATTGTTTGTAATTCGAACTAAAATTGAAAATCACTGTAAAAAAACTTTTTACCTTATGCATAACCCTCCTGCAAGAATTTTTTAAATATCTGTCACCGTTTACAAGTTATTGAATTTTAAAATCAGTCAGTCCTTTTTAGGACACCCGGTATGTACATGTAATGAAATTTAATGATCATTTAATGACGGTTAGTACAAAATTTAAACTGATTAAAATTGCTTCAAACTCAAAGTTAAGGTACGATTCTGACTGAGCACTGTCAATTTGACTTCGATAGTGTTAGTGTCGGAGACAATATGAGAAAAGTATTGTTGTCATAGAAACAACGACTTATTTAACGTGGAAATGTATTATGAAATAGTTCTTAATCGGACAGTTACTTTGAAAGTGCACTTAAATTTATCCAGCCGGTGAAATCGTCCGAAAATTAAATAACTTCAGCAACACGCAACTTGTATATATTACATAAGCTTATAGAAAAAATACCAAAATGTTTCATTGTTTAAGTTTAAATTCATTAAGTACCGCGCATTCGAATAATCATTTAACAAGCAATTTTCAGATGCATTAAAATATTTGCGTTTGGTGAGGAAAAGTTTTGCCCGCCAAATTGCGTGCGCATTCGTCTTTTAGCGCCAAAGCCCTTGAATATACAATGTATATTATTCAAGGGCTTTGTTTAGCGCCAAATAATCGAAAACATTTTATTTTTTTTTAAAGGCTTTCTACTGAAATTCCGCTGCTAAATTTTACTGATAGTTTAAAACATACGTATTTATCCCAAGACAAAACCATTCAGCTATATACAAGTAAAGTAAAATGTAAAAAAATCAAATAGTTTAGCTTATATCCTCCTCCGTTCGGAAGTATCACATATGACACTTATATATTTGCGATATTGTTTGTATATATTTGGCGAATTAAATTCATTTAGCATAATTTTTCTTTCACAAAAGCTTGAAACTTAGGACACATAACACTGAAAATTCCGTTGATACCTCTTTGGAATAAAATGTGAACAATTTTATAAACTATAAATTTAAACTATTCTAAATAAAAACTGACTAACGCTGTCACCGCTGCCGTAAATGAATTTTTTGCGACCGGAGCTCTTCCTTCGCTAATGCTATGAAAACTACTACATACAAAAATATGAAAATGGATAGTATTATAGAGAACACGCTGAAGAAGGTAGTTTTTAAATCGAATAATTATTTTAAGTGTTATTTAATTGTTAAAATTGGTCAAATTTGTTCCATTAAACGAGTTTTAAAGGAACAAAAACTATACATAGAAAGTTAATTATCTATTTCTAGGGATTTAATTCATAAACTTGTGGTGTGCAGACTGCTATTCCTTCTTTTTATTCGATTCAATCATTCAAATAAGCGGGGTTTTAATAAGCATATAAGTTTAATAAGCATTTTAAACACTTTCCAACAAAGTTAAAAAGTGTTTGTGAATTTGGTTTGCCTGTCTGTCTGTCGCTCGGTGCTCTATCTCTAGTAAATATAGTCCGATTGCCACGAAATTCACAGATGTTATTGGGTAACATTATGGCATGAGGTTTTTCAAAGAACAGACGACAAAATATATATTCTTCGAATCAGAAGTTAATCACACAATTCAATTAAATATGCAGAACGATTTTATCCATTCAAAATATATCATAACTCTAATAATTAAAAGCTCGAAAATTTTAATATGAATAAGTTTATTATAACCAAGAAAAGCCTTGGTTCAGGTCACATATAGCGGTGATCACTCGCTTCCAGAATTTAATTACATCTACATTAAAAATAAACTGAAAAATAGTAGAGTAAAATAGGGTTGCAATAATTCTTGGCGATGACTAATTTTCGCCAAGTCAAACAGAGAAAAAGGGGGTTTTAACACACTGCCCCCGGATCAATAATTACTATTGTTCACCATTCAAACTAAATTTTTATCAAAATTTTCAAACTACATTAATAAGACAATTAAAAGTTAGAACATACTTGCAATAATGAGACATACAAATAACTCTATTTTCACAGGAACAATTACTGAAACTAAAATATACAAAAATATTGGATTAGAAAAGGTTAAAAAAAATGAAAATTTAAACAAAATGTTCATTATAAGTGAAAAGTTCAATGTTAGTCCATAATGTCGGGTTCCAGTTTATGTAACAGTTGGACTGGTCTTTTTATCATACCAGATTCAGTCTGAATTGCACAAGATCTAACTTTCGAATCTCTTCCTAAAAAGAGCTCTGTAATTAGACCCAGGCACGTAGCCAGGGAGGGGGCTGAAGCCCCTCCCGAAAGTTTAGAAAGACCTTTTTGAAATTATATCAATGATAATAGAAATTGATAATATTTTTCTTGTTTTATCTTCCATTACATTAAAACAACGTAATGTTTTTAGCTGTAAAAATATAAATTTATTAAATTACAGTTATAGCAATCCCTCGTTATATCGCTCATTCGAACATATAGTTCTTTATTCATATCTACCTAAAAAAAAATATAAGTTCTTCTTAAAACGTAATTTTAACTGTCTTTATAAACAATAAAATTCGATAAAAAATAATTCCATAACATCAATTTGACTAAGAAAAAGTAAGTGTAACACACGTATGGCGTAAACATACAACATTTCTTTGCATGTTAGGATCTTCCTTAATTTTGTCTACCCTCATTATATCACGCATATAATGAAAACTTAGACTAGTCAATGTTAAAATGCTTTGCAGAGAAAGGAGCCAAACACTTTAACAGCCGCCTATAAAGTAAAATCATGTGAAAATTATTGATTCTAAAGAAAGTATCTTTGCAAATGGTTTTATAACTGTAAAAGGTTTTTTATTAAAAAAAAACAACAACTAGTAGCTGGAAATTTTAAAAAGGAATGGTTTGAAGAGAAACGATAGGGTATCGAGAAACCTTCAAAGGCTGGTCGGCAGCATCCGCCAGGATCTTTACTGAACAACTTTACTTTAAATTGCTTGCATATGAATCTTTAATATGTAGAAAGAAAATGTGACCAGAGTAGTCTGTTTTTCTGGGACTTTTTCTTTGTCTTTTGAAGAATTATCAACTTTAGGGATGGATACCCCTATGTAGAGATTTTTCGGGGAATTTTCCCAAGCTCCCCCTAGAGAGTTTTCTAGGAGGCAACATCTAACATTCTAAAAATCTTATTTTGTGTAGAGCAAGAAATGCTACTAACATGATGTATCATGATTGTGGTCCTCTAACATTAGAGAAACCGCTAAAAAAGACTGTAAGCTAAGAGCGCTTTTAAGATTTAGAGCAAAGTCTGGAGATAATGAATTGAAACGACATATTATAAACAGCCGTAGCTACTTTCTTCAGCCCAGAAATTCAGAATGAAGTCATTCAAATATGCTCAGATATAGTTACCGAAGAACTAGTAATCAAAATAAATAACGCGATCTGTTTTAGCTCGATTGCTGATGAAACTATGGACATTTCAAGCACAGAACAGCTTGCCCTTTGTGTCAGATATGTAGCCTATTTGTAAAATTCACAAAATCCATATTTCGGGAAATTTTTTTAGGTTTCAAGTAAGTAGGGCTTAGTAAATGATTTGTCCGTCTAAAATTTAACAGAAGTAATATTATAACATTGTGATGAACTACGTCTTCACATGTCTAAATGCGTCATACAGGTGTATTAGGGAGCTGCCAATAATGGGGGCCAGTATAGAATTCGTCAGAAGTATCCAAAAATTGCATATGTCCATTGTGCAAGCCACCGGTTACTTTTTGCATTGTCCAACAGCATGCTGATTCCTGCCATCCGAAACTGTCTTGGAAATGTTAATGACTTCTTCCAAACTCAAATATGTATCCTAAGACTAATATTTAGGCAGGCAACACATGCAAACCCTAAAATTACATCTGCTAAAGAATTTTACATGGTCGGTCTTTATTCTCTCTGTAGAAAGTCTTATTCAAAATTTGAATGACAGATTCATTTCGAATGAAGACATTCTAACAGATTTCCAAGTACTTTTTCCAGGATTTGCTTCTCTGGAAAAAGCAAGCATATTAGACAATCTCGCTCAATATTTTGACGATAAAATGACAATGTCTCAAGTGAAAGCTGCATACGAATTATGGTGCGAGAGAATTGCTAATGTTGACACAAACAAGAGTATTGTAATGCAACGTATTTCAATACATGCTGACAGTCTTGGCTACAATCCCGGTAACAACAGCCTGTGCTGAAAGGTCTTTTTCGAAAATGAAAAGAATTAAATCTTTGTCTCGAAGCGTTATGGCCGATGTAGCCTTGCAATGACTTCCATTCATTGGTACATTACAGTAGATCCTGATAAGGTAATCAGCCTCATGGATGAGAAGAAGTCACGAAGAGTGCTTCTGTAGCACTACTAAACTTATTGCACCAAGAGTACTGCATTTATAATTATTCTAATTCTAATTAGAGAATGTGACATATAAATATAAGTTTTATGAATACATATACTTGTAACAATTCATTTCTTTTTTGGAAAAATAGTATGTGTAATAAATTTCATCTATGGGTTAATCATTTTATGATCCTGCGTTCGTAATGCGAAACACTCACATGCTAATGTTAATCCTGTGCTTTAAATCTATTCAAATTACTTGTTTGCATTTCAATATTTTTTAACGTTTTTCTCACAGGATACATGAGGCTCATCTCAAACACTGTCAGTTTGTGCTTTTTTAAATTTTCGTTGCAGTTTTCCCCTAGAAACACTTCCGGTTTCCGAACCAGTTTGGAAACAGTCTTGTTTACTTTTTATTTACGATTTAAATTATTCAAATTGCAGTAAACCCTCGATTTAACGGACCTCGGTTCAACGGACTTCGGATTCAACGGACTAATAAATAAAAAAATTAAAAATTAAAAATTAAACAAAAATTAAAGTAAAACAAGTGGGTAAGTGTGATCGCAGATCGCACAGAGGGTTTCGTTTAATATCCCTTTTAAAACACTTTATCCTTAAATTAACAAATCAAAATCGTTAATTTAAAATTATTCCCCTCTCTCTAACCTGAAATTGAACGCCCGTATTTCAAATTTTTATATTTGACAAATGTCAAATATTTATTTATCACTATTATTTACTGGAAGCCTCCATGATAAAACAGCTTCTAAAACGATGAAACACGCTTCAAAAAAAAAAAAGTATTACTGCCCTCCCCCTCCCCTACTTGAGAATCAACACGCAACCCTCTTTTAAGCTTTTATATGTAAAAAATCAAGTAATGAACAACGACAAAGCATTTCTTTTTACTATTTTTAAAAAGCGATTTCTTGGTAAAAAAAAAAAAAAAAAAAAAAAAAAAAAATATATATATATATATATATATATATATTTATTATATCTGTGGCGACACAATGTCTCGTGATCAAATGAACGAAACCTTAAAAAAAGGGAAAGAACACGAAACGCCGAAAGCGCGCGCTTTGATTCTCACTGCAGCGTGGTTTTCGTTCTAAGCATGCGCAAACCATTTGCTTATTGCTTGTTTATTAATTATTATTTCTGTGTAAAAAGTGTTTCATTCCCATAAAAGTTGCATATGTGTTAATTCGTTTGTATTTCATTACCAATATTGTATTATTAAAAGTAATGTATTGTGTATATATATATATACAGTAGTATATATGTATATGCAATATATATTTATGTATATACATATATTGTATATATACAATGCATGTATATACACTGTATATATTGTATATATTATATATATATGTAATTTGCACTGTAATAATATATGTAATTACAAGTACGTAATAATATATATATGTACTATAATTATAACAAAATAATATTATAAATAGTACTTTGCGATTTAACGGACTTTCGATTTAACGGACACATCTTAGTCCCAATTAGTCCGTTAAATCGAGGGTTTACTGTACTGCTATTAGATCAGAAAAAATTACAAGACTAAACCCCCTCCGAAGGGAAATCCTGGCTACGGGCCTGATTCAACCACATTTCCACATGTGCCTTGGGGTTTTATCTTCATTAATCAATACAACGTCACCAATTTCGAATTTAGTGGGAGCTTTGACTGGAACTGAAAAATTGGCACTAGCAAATATTCCTGCCTCCAACGTTTCCAGAAATTATTTAAAACTTGATCTCGATATTTCAATATTTTTGTTAATGTTACTTTATTCGATTTAGGTTCAGTAACACAATGAAAGTCTGGTAGAGAATTTATTCGCTTGCCGATCAGGAAATGTGAAAGAGTAAGTGGAAGCGGTTCACTGTTTTCTTCATAAACATACGTTAGTGGACGACCATTAATCATAGCTTCAATTTCAGTTAAAGTGGTTTGGATTTCTTCATATGAGAGACAAGATCTTCCGAGAACTTTCTTCAAAGGAGTTTTCACCGAACGTACCATGCGTTCCCAAAACCCGCCCCGCCAACTGGCTCTTGGAATAATGAATTTCCAAACAATGCTATTTTTATTAAAATATCGTAAAACTCCCTCTTTCGATATTCGGCTCCAAACTTCTCTAAATAAATTATCAGTTTTGATAAATGTTTTCGCATTATCACTGTAGATTGTTCGACAAATTCCTCTACGAGATATAAACCTTTTAAATGATAAAAGGAAAGTTTCTGTAGTTAAATTGGTACACAGTTCAAGGTGCACAGCTCTAATGACTGCGCACGGGAAAAGAACTATATATGCCTTTCCTTGGCCAGTTTTTGCTTTGACATAAATAGGACCTGCAAAATCCACAGCACAGGTATAGAAGGGTGGTGTTTCTATAAAACGATCTTTGGATAATGGTGCAATTTCTTGATTCCCAGGAGAAGCTTTAAATTTTGTACAAATAAGGCAATGTTTCAGTACAGATTTTATCAATTTTCGTCCTCTAATTATAAAATATTTTTCTTGTAAATGACCTAAAGTTGTTACAATTCCATAATAGAAAACCTTTTCATGAGCATTCCGAATCAACAATTTGGTATAAGCACTCCCATATAGAAGTATAAAAGGATGCTTTTCCCTTTGAGATAATTCTGAAAATCGCAATCTTCCAGATAAAATTAAAAAATCATTCTCATCCAATTTTGGATTTAGACTATACAAGGTTGAATCTTTATCGATGGGCTTTCCCTTTTTCAGTAAATCAATTTCACGATTGAAGACAGAGAACTGGGTTTGTTTTAACCAATAAAATTCTGCTTCTTCAATTTCTGGAGCTGTGAGCTCAATTGAAATTTTAGTTTTTGATTTGTTGATATTATTTAGAAATCTTAAGATCTAAGCTGTGATGTTAAGTAATTTGGAAAGAGAACTAAAATTTTCTAATTTTAACAACGACTCTGGAGGTACAACACCTACTGTACAAGATAATTGAGCAGAACTCGAATTTGATTATTTACTTTCGTTCAAAATATTTTCATTAAATGGTATCTTTTCGGGTTTTGGCCAACCGTCCTTTGGTAATGACAACCATTCAGGACCGTTATACCATAATTTATTTTCCAGGAGGTTATGTAAATTCTCGCCTCGAGTAAGAAGATCACTCGGATTATCCTTACCCGGAATATACTTCCATATTTTAGGATCAGTTAAAGATTGTATTTCTACAGCCCTATTAGCCGCAAAGGGCTTCCAATCCATGGCTGATCCCTTAATCCAATATAACGTAATTGTGGAATATGACCAGATATGAATTTCCAAATTTTGAAAATTAAATGCATTTTTCAGATATTTAGACATCCTTGCAGCTATTAATGCCCCCATTAAATCAAGACGTGGAATTGTCAAACATTTAATCGGGGCGATTCTACATTTTGCACAAATAGGACTAGTCATAATTTTATTATCATTTGTGGTACATCGAAAATAAGCTGCGGCCCCATAAAGGACTAGCATCGAAAAAAATATGAATTTCGATTGGGTAAGAAAATTCTAAACCCTGTGGAAAATATTTACGTGGTACCTCAAATTTATGTAAATGTTCGATTTCTGCACACCAATTTTCCCATTCAATTTTTAAACCATTAGGGAATTTTTCATCTCATTCCAAACCCTTTTCCATGTTTCCTGTAACAAACTTTTCATACGAAAGGAAAATGGTGCGATGAATCCAATAGGATCAAAGAATTTTAACGTGGCTTTAAGAACAACGCGTTTCGATAGATTAAATTTCCAATCATCAGGAAACGATTGTACGTCAAAACGTAAAATATCCCAATTAGTATCCCATAATAATCCCAAAATTTTTAAAGAATTATTCAAATTTTCTTCTGAGTCACATAATTTAATTTCCTTCCATAATTTTCTAAGTTTAACAGAATTAGTATTGAATTTTCACAAATTCATGCTAGCTTCTTTAAAAATATGCGAAGCTGTTGAGGATAGATAATAAGCGTCTTCATCAGATTTTGACCCAGTTACCAAATCATGTACATAAAAGGAAGAGTCCAAAATCTTAACAACTTCAGGATGATCAACATATTTACGTATATGGGATTTAATTGTTGCAGCCAAAAGAAATGGCTGCAAGTTACCCCAAAAGTAGCTCGTGTAAATCTCAAAAATTTTAAATCATCCTTTTCGTCACCAAACCACAAAAATTTTAAATAATCTTGATCTTCTTCTGTTATCCCAATTTGCAAAAACGCTTTCTCTAAGTCAGTGCTAAATGCAGCATTAAATTTTCTGAAATTAAATATTACATTAAGCATGTTCGGGTTAAGATTAGGACCTGGTTATAAACAGTCATTAAGAGAATTTAAATGTTTTTTTTTAGAAGAAGCATCGAAAACCATCCTTACTTTGGTAGTTAATTTATCCTCTCTTAAAATCGGTCTGTGCGGCATAAAATAACCACTTTCAATTATTTTATCAGGACATTCTTCTACAATTCCAGCAGTTATTTGTTCTAATATAATAGCTTTATAATTTTTACATAAGTCATTATCCTTCTCGAGTTTACGATTTAATTCCTCAAAGCGACTTCCAGCTATTCTAAAATTATTCCCGACTTTATTTTTCTCATCCTTCCACAATAAACCCGTTTCATACCTATTATTTACGAATTTTAAGCTATTCTCAAATTTGTTCACAATTTCCTTATCTGCATCAGAAATATTATCATTTGATTGAGTAATACCCAAAGATTCAATTTCCCATAAAAATTCAAATCTTCCCCACATGCACGTGTAACTGACAGATTTAAAACAGAAGCACATTCCATTTTTCTTTTTTCATCCTCATAAAAACCACAAAGCGAATATCTGAATAAACTATCGCATAAAAAGAGAGATTTAGTTTTTTTTTTTTTATTTCTCCATCGTAACAGATTTGATAAAAATAATCCGCCCCAATAAGAACATTTATTTTAGAATGGCATGATGCAACAGCATTTGATACTCAATAAATATGAAGCGCGATTTGTTTTCAATATGGGATAATTTTAATTGCACAACGTCAAATGTTTTTATTTGTGGTTTAACAGTTCTGCAAAGGAATAAATTTGAAGTTTTTCTTGACGAATAATTCGAGGATTTAATTTTGAAACTAATTGCTTTGTAACAAACGACCTTTGACTTCCCAAGTCATATAAGCATAATGAAAGCTCAGAATTTATTCCAGATTCCACATTTACGCAAGCTGTTTGTAAAATAACCTCCTTAAAGGAATTTTCATTTTCGGTTTTACAGTGAGATATCGAACTAATAACTGAGTCAGCTGATTTGATTTCTTTGGGAACTGTTTGATGAGAATTTTTTAAACAGATCGAAGTGTGATGAAAATTTCCATTGCAAATTTTACAAGGTTCTGAATTAAATTTACATTTGGCTGACACGTGGAATTTTTTGAAACAAGTGAAACAACGTTCCCGTATACGTAATTTTTCCCGTTTTTGAGGAATAGTACAATAGTACTCTTTACACAATTTTGAATCATGTTCATTATCACAAAATAAACAAACATTTTTTACATTAGTAGTCAATACAGAGGCTGAAGGAATGTCGCGTTTGTAATTGCTAAAATGTTTATAATTGTTATTATATTTATTCTTTTCTCTTTTAGCACTGAAACTATTTTCAGAGCTCTGGAGTGCCCGCGATTGAACTTTGTTTTTAATGAAGGAAAGAAGCTCTTCGACCTCCATTTTTTTACCATCGGTTCTTTTACGATTAAAATCTAACGCCATTTCAGAAGGTATAGACTTTAATAAAATAGGGCATAGGAGATGATCGTAACTTCCTGCTGTAACTCCGAGAGAATTTAAATTTCTAATTTGTATTTCACAGCTATATACAATTCCCGAAGTTCTCTAACATCAGAAGCATTCTTTACCTGTTTTAAATTTAATAATTTACTCATGTGTGCATTGATGACTAGGTCGTCACGAGCTCTTAACAAATCAACTGCAGCTTTAAAGTTTTCCTTTAGTAAGTTCCGAAAGTAAAAAACCTGCAACAGCATTATATGCACTACTTCCAAGAAGAGATTTCAAGTAGACAAATTTGTCAACAGGAGTTAAATTAGAATTCTTTTCGATTGCATTAGAATATTGCCCCCCAAAATTCTAACCAGGAACTGCTGTCACCAAAAAATTTGTTTATAGTGAGCTTCCGCAACTTCATAGATCTCTCTAAATTTTCGTTTTGAGTACCGGATTCATTTTTCATAAAATTTTGAAAAGCGTTATTTTGTGTTTGGGAGTTATGTTCATTTAAGAACTTTGTTATCTTATAACGCGATTCAATTATTTTCTCACTACAGGTTTCAGAACTTTCGATTTCTTTCTCAAAATCGTCGTCAGCAATACCATCTTGGATAGCAGAGTTTAATTTTTTTAATGATTCATATTTGTCATTCAATTGATCCTTCAAATATTTAATAAATCAAATTTATTTTCTAATGGCATAGAATCATCTTCAAGAGCTGTGCATATTTTTGTACAGAACTTTGTCGTTTGTGTGCGTAAACCTGCTCTTTTTTTTTTTAATTTTTCGACATTCGGGGTAGTCGACATATTTATTTTTCAATCAATCAACAATAAAAATAGCTTACTTCAAGCCTTCAGAATCAGAAATAATAAAATTCAATCATCAGTCCAGACATCCTGACGCCAGTGGCGTAGACAAGGAGGGGGGTCCAGGGGGTCCGGACCCCCCCCCCCACGAAAGTAGACCTGGTTTACTGAATCATGGATACAAATGCAACAGAAAAAACTGCTAAGACAGAATCACAAAGGATCTATAAAAATTTCCGCTTTAGAGAGGTGTTCTTAGAAGGTATAATTCAAAGGTATGTTTTTCTTCGGGACTATGAACTTTTTCGTTTTAGACAGGTTTCCGTTATAAACACTTTCCGTTTTTACAGTATCCCTTAAAACTGCTAAAACGTACTCACTTCCCAAACTTTTTTCTTTCACGTACCCCTTTCTTAGGTTTTTCATTTCGGAGTACCCCCATTTCTCATAAACACGCCCCCCCTTCCCCCCTCCGCTCTAGGAGATAACGAAAACATGTTTTTTTGCATTAGTAATCTTCTTAACACAACCATATAATAAATCGATGCAAATTACATTGATATTCCTAACATTTTTGTGACTTCCGCCATTACCGATATTATTTTCACATACCCCCGGCAGACCCACAGCGTACCCCTAGGGTTACGCTACCCCGGGTTGGAAACCGCTGCTATAACACCACCTCTGAAGAGCATAAATCTATTACGGAAAAATCTGTGAAGATGACCTATCTCAAAGGAAAACTATTCAAGGTTCGACGAAAACAAAACTATATATTTGTGCTTGCTGACGTTTGAAACCAATCTGAAATGAAACTTGTTCCAATTGTGAATCCTTCTTGGCAGGTTTTCTGAAAACACGGAATCCTCTCATAAACAAAAAACATTTTAATGTCCCGAGACGGATGGATAACTATACAAGTATACCTGCTATTCCGTTTACACAAATTTACTGTAACTAGATTAAACGTAAAACTTCTTTATCTTGGACTTCGATGGGGTTCTGTTGTCAACACTTATGGGAAAGAACGAGTTCATACGAACACAATAACGGTACATTGGTTGAGTTTTGTGACCCTGATCTTTGTTCACTTTACATAGACAATATTAACAATTACTTTAAATCTGCTGCCTGCAATTAATAAAAGTAACTTTATTTTTGGACTGGTTATTTGTTACCACTTTCAAAATACACTGGCGAGAAAAATTAAAGGAATAACCGTAAAAAGGTGCTTTATGTTAATTCTATTAAGGGAACTTCCAGAAAGGTAACTCAATGTCAACGTTATCACGTAGTCCAATGAGATTAACATTCGCTACAGAAATATATGCAAATTTTTCAGCCTCAGCCCGTTCTTTCGGTTCACGTGTGAAAAGGAGCGCACGTGGGTAATCTGAAGTCTAATTTTAAGGATTGTACGTGTAATTAGGTAAAACTTTCGCTTCTAGTAGGTGAAATATGTCATGCAGAAGACATTTGACCGATTTTGAGAAATTGCGTGCGATAGGGAGAATGGAAGCAGGACAGACACTCTTAGCGGTCTGTAAAGACTTGTAAATAGCCAAAAGCGTCACGTCAAGAATCTGGAAACGGTTTAAAGACACTGGTATAATGTCCACAGACAACCAGGTCAAGGTAGAAAACGCGCCACAACAGGCTCTCAGGACTGTAATTTGCCAACGATTGCTAAAAGAAATAGGCAATTGACGTCGGTTCAGATTGCAGTGAGTTTGCTGCAGCAACAAGAATTCTACTATCCTGGTTTACCGTGAGTGACAGGCTGCATGCAAGGAAACCCATGATTTGTGTTCCACTAACTCCGGTAGCGAAATGCGCCCGGTTAAAGTGGTGCAGGAGATCATCGTCATTGGAGTACCACGGACTGGAGCCGAGTTCTCTTTACCGATGAATCCCGATTTTGTTGAGAGAGTTACTACAGACGTGTTACCATATGGAGGGAGAAAATCACACGCAATAAGGCTGCAAACATCCGTGAAAGGCATCGATACAAAGGTCGTGGAATCATGGTATGGACGGACATCATTTTGAATGGCCGCAGTGACCGACACATTTTTACTAGTGCAACTGTGAATGCTGAAATATACAGAGATGAGATTCTTGATGCTCCTGTCAAGTTGGTTAAGGGTGCAATCGGAAGATTCGGAATTTTATGATTATTAATGGTCTAGAAGGGCGCTACTTCCTTCCACGGAACTCCTAAGTGTCCCCTCTAGAGCTGCATAAATCCGACCCGTCCGAAGCTTACTTCTGAACTTGGAGAATGTTCTAAAACTGTTTCGAACCATCTGAAATAAATTGGCTGGGAAGTACAAAAACAGAAACCACCATGAACCATTTTTTACGCATTCTAATACTTCCAAAATAGTGCTAATCCATCACAAATAAACTTATTACAAAAATTTAACTTCCTTAACGACGACCAGATATCGGAAGCAACTATTAGATCGAATATGGTATCAAAAGTGGCGAGACATGAAACATGGAAACCCAAAAGAATTATGGCTGAATAAGACAATTGTAACAAAACTGCTTTTTCCAGCATGAACTATATTTGATGTGTGTGCTTCTTACATTACTAGTTTCTGTAGCTGAAAATGCAAGATCTTTTTTTTAAAGTTAAAACCTTCCCACATAGCATTTTTAGTTTGCAGAAAATTTGCAACAGTTTTGCTTTCAAAACCTGCAAAGTTGCAGCAAGCTCAGCATGACAAGACTGAAAGTTCATAACAAGACTGCAGCAAGATAACGCAAACGCCGAAGTCAGCACACTTTGAATTTGCAGCTAACTTATCGTGCAAGTTAAATTCATACTGTATCAAATTTATTGCAAACTAATGGCAAACAAGTTATCAAAAATACTGCAAACTTACTGCAAAGTAGTAATCTTTCCATGTCACACTATAAGTTTAATCCCTTCGAAGGGGTCCATAGACCTTATCAAGTCTATTGATGTGAAAGCGCCGTCAGAAGGTGCATGCATCGGTTTTATCGCCATAAACAAGTTTAGGTAATATTTGTACTATTCATTTCGAGCATTTTTTGGTATTTAATAAGTATCGCGCGTAGAAAAAGCGGTGCCTACCGAAAAAAATTTCTGCAATTTCTGTGTATGTGCTGATTGTCTATTCTATGAACAGAGAGATTTTTTGCTTTTGTCACTTTCGTGAATTAAAGACAGTCTTGCATCAGTTTCACAACAAACTACTCATGCAAGTGGGTGATGGTATATCTTGCGGGAGATTTGCTGCGAATTTCTCAATTCAAATTTGTTACGGCAAGATAATATCAGAAAAAATAAAACTTGCTGCTAATGTTCATGCTATGTGAGTTATCTCAATAAAACTCCCATGGGGAGTGCGGCGGATCGCATGAACGGCTCATGCGATTGACACTTATGAGAAATCATTATCCAATATCTATTACAACACAAGTTTTTAATTCAATGGCAAGAAATTAAACATGGAAATTGCTGTTTTAAACTTAACCACTTGACGCTAACTTTATTGTAGGCAAGTGTTATGTAATATGAAACTTGATTTAACCCATTCGCTGCCAAAACTATAAAGTAATTTTCAAATTTTTTGTTAAAAGTCGTTTGCTACCACAAATTCAGAAAAGCAAATTTCGCTTTACTAATACAGCGAAATTTCTGCCAATAAATGAGGCAATTTTTTTAATTCTAAAATAGTGGTGACAAAGTAATTAATAAATTAAAGCCACGAGTATACTCGCGAATGAGTTAATTAAATTTAACTCTTCAGTATGCGCTCAGCTTTTTACATCATAGTGAATCTTTTTCATTGGTAAATATTAATGTAACTTCAATGTATTATTAGTTGCAGTTATAGAGATTGGACTTACATTTTTTATCTATGCTTTTTTTTTTAAATTAAAAAATTAAATAAGGATATACCTAAATTCTTAAAGTTACTCGAAATACTTCTATTATACATACACAGTCAAGACAAGATTCAAAGGGACTGGTAAAAAGTTCCATTTTAGACAGGCTTCCATAGAAAGAAGTGTAATTAATTATGCTTCTAAGATACACTACTTCAATAAGATCTATTGTTCGTTTCGCATGTATTCTGAAACTCTTCCGTTTCAGACAGGATTCCGTTATAGACAGATTCCGCATACACAGGTTTCACTATGTTCCACTAAAGAACAATGAAAATCCCCTATCAGACCGGTTTTCAGCAAATTTAATTGTATCGCAATTCATATTAAGACCATGTAACGCTTCCGTTAAAGACAGGATTCTGTTATAGACAATTACTATTTTGACAAGTTTTATTCTATTCATATGACATAAATAAGTATATTTATATAAATACACAAAACTTGTAAAAATGGAACCTGCCTATGACGGAATTCTGTCTTAAACAGAAATGTTCCATGCTACGGAAAAGAATACTATACAAATACACCTGATAACACGAAAACCTGTGTAAAACGGAATTTTTCAGCAATATTTACGATTTGATCTTGACAGGTTTTACTATATATATAACCTGATGGAAAAATTCTGGACCACCCCCGAAACGAAATCCTGGCTACGCCACTGCCTGACGCGGGACGACAACATGAGGATTTTCAAAGAAACGACGACAAAATATATATTCTTCGAATTAGAAGTTAATCACACAATTCAATTAAACATGCAGAACGATTTTTATCCATTCAAAATATATCATAACTCTAATAATTAAAAGCTCGAAAATTTTAATATGAATAAGTTTATTATCACCAAGAAAAGCCTTGGTTCAGGTCACATATAGCGGTGATCACTCGCTTCCAGAATTTAATTACATCTACATTAAAAACAAACTGAAAAATAGTAGAGTAAAATAGGGTTGCAATAATTCTTGGCGATGACTAATTTTCGCCAAGTCAAACAGAAAAAAAGGGGGCTTTTAACTTTAACATGGCATGTTCGGTGTAGAAAATGAAGTGTGTAGCATATATCGTTCATTTACAGTGACACTCAAAAAACTTCGTTACATTACGGCCTATGGAGAAAAATCGTTTCCGATGTAATTTAATGATATTACACTATTTTAAACTTACAGAAATTTATATATAGTACACATACACATTTATATGTAGTATTATAGATAGTATATATAGAAATTTATATATAGTACACATATGTATTAATATACATCACGGAACTTATTGTATAATATGGCATGCATAAAATTTATCGTTCATTTACAGGGACACATAAAATAATTTTACTACAGAAGAAATTGAACAATAATTGAACAATTAAAACCTATAAGCAGTAATTGCTGAAAATGCATTTTCAGTTGTGGAGGCGTTTTTAAATTGAACTATATTTTTAAATATTGCTTGGTGTGTATAAATTCTATAGATAATATACAGGGCTCAGTGGTGACCATCCCCCCCAAACCCAATGACGCAAATTTCCCCCCAAAAAATCTTCACACATTAACACTGAGTACCCCCTAAACAGAAAATCAATTGTAAAATATATTCT
The DNA here is from genome assembly GCA_963932465.1 of Maratus speciosus. NCBI lineage: Eukaryota > Metazoa > Arthropoda > Arachnida > Araneae > Salticidae > Maratus > Maratus speciosus. The sequence continues at coordinate 507,461,779 of OZ010790.1, forward strand.
TATTATTAAATTATTTAATAATAGTATTCTTACGTACTGTCATACAAACAAAAAATAAAAGTTTTAACAGCGTAATAAATAATAAAAGATACATTTTTTATTATTAGCAATCTGATTGTTTTCACATTTATAAGTCCTGACTGACAAGCCCGTGTTCACTATATACGTTTTAATAAATAAAGCTACTTTTTTATGAAAATAAATATTTACTTACAAGTATTTAAAATAAAAATCTTTTAAATTATTACAAAATAAATCTTAAATACAAAAAATGCATATCGTTTTAAGAAAACTAAAATATTAAAGACGAGTCGTTTATATCAAACGCATATCAAATACATTTGCATGTACATACGCCCTTGTTTAAGATTAAATCTTAACGCTTAAGATTTCCCAATCATTTTTTTTTATACTATCTAGTCATACAGTTTAATCTCACCCTCCCAAAAAAATTCTCTAAATCACCCCCCACCCTAAAATAAACTGTGGATTGAAGCGATTATTTCAGTACAAGTGTTGCTTTATACTGCTTTAACAACATACAATATACTCTTATACAAGTACTGATTCTTATAAAATAGCAGACATTATACCATTAAAACATAGTCCTATATCTATTGTAAGCCCCTGTATTCTGTATAGGTATGTTTTCCTTTCACACCATAATTTTTCAGTCTTATTACCTAGTAATTAATCCTCCTTTCCCTCCCAAAAAATTCTAATTTTTCTATAAATTTCTCCCTTCCCCCTAAAACAATTCGTGGACCAATAAAAAAAATCGAAACCAATAAAAAAAATCGTAATCGGTAAAAAACACAATCGATATAGTCATCAATTACTTTCGAGAACCTACAATCGAGATGTTCTACAATCGTTTATTAAAATCATTGTTTTTATATGTTTATAAAGCAGTATTTAGTAAACACATGGTAACTGAAAAGAGATGGATTTAAAAAACAACAAACCGAAGGAAGGCTATAATGGAGCCATAATAGTGGAAAAGTCATGTAACGGCGTTCTTTGGTTGCAAAAAGTTGAAAAGTCGCGAGTAGGTATGAAACGGTAAAAGGAGTTTAAGTATCAATAATTAGAATTTTTCGACAATTAGCAGCAAATTGGCCAAAGAAATAAGAATAAAAAGCAACCCTAGTGACAAAAACATGAACTGAAAGGATGGTAAATAATATCAATATTTTTTATTGATGTTTTTACGTCATTTGAAATCAGTTCTATGATTTCTCCTTTATTAGAAGACCATCTACTGGAATGCGTTAAACAACCCCCCTGGGGAGGAAATAGGGGAGGAGCAATAAATGCATAATATGAATAAGTGGTCATAAGGCTTTCCAACGATATATCACATGAGGGGTGTCGGCTAAATTTAGAAAAGTGACTCCCGCGGGGTCAAAGGGGAGAAGGGCGCAGGAGGTATGTACATGAAGTAATAGTCACAGAGCTTTCCAATGATATATCATATGAGGGGGTGACGGCAAAAGATAGAAAAGTGCCCCAGGATTCCAACTATTGCGCGCCCCGGAATACACCCTCCCCCCTCTCTTTGAAATTTTAATATATTATAAATTATTCATCTGAGGGTTCCGTAACAAAATCCGATCTAAAATGATAAAAACGCTACGATTTCAAAAAAGTTCGAAAAGCGCCTCACCCGGGAAGCCAAATTGGGGAGGGGGGAAGAAAGATTCATAATATGAAAGAGTGGTCCGAAAACTTTCCGATGAGATATCACATGACGGGTCCAAAAAGTTTGAAATTTACCCCTCACCCATGGGTTCACTCTTTCTTCCCAGAATACACCCGGAAATCACGCAGCCCTCACTTTTAAATTTTTATATTTAATAAATAATATTTACTGAAGGGCTCCATCAAAAAAATACACTTAAAATTATATTTCTTGTAGAAATCGCAACTATTTAAAAAATTCACTCCCTTACTGCTTCCCCCTCCCGAAATTTACTTCAGGAGGAGAAAGGTTCATAATATGAAAGAGTGGTCAAAGGGCTTTCCGATGATATGTCACAGGAGGGGTTCGGTAAAAGTTTGAAAATTAATCCCCCGTCGATCCATTCTCACGCCTTCCAGAATTCACTCACCTTCCTCTTCTGAAATTTTATATTTGATATATAATATTTATCTGAGGGCCCCAGGTATGGGACAGCTTGACAGAGCTAAAGTAAGAGAAACATTGGAAATTCGGGGCAAAATGACACTAAATTCAACAGTAATTATTGAAATTAGGACTATACAGAACTGAATAAATAAACCACTATACCTCCTAACCCATATCGGTTAATAACAAAAAGAGATTGGATAAGCAAATGCACTCCTTCGAGAAACTATGACTTAAACCAGAAATGCGGTAAGTTGACTCTGAAAGCTTCATTTCTCTCTTTCCCTGGCATTTCCGCAAATCTCATCTCGATGATTTTTGACCGGCATCTCGACTTTTGACTTCCCGATTATTCCTCTCGCGCTTTTCAACATTTCGTATGTTGGCCGAGAATGAGAAATCAATTTTCTTCGCTTCTCGATATGTTGTTCTCGATTAGTGTCTTTTCATAGGTTGCCGAGAACGAGAATTCAATTTCTCGTTCTCGGCAGAGAAGAGATGTGAGAAGATTTATCGAGACGAGATAGAGAAAGAGGCATGACAATGAGCTGTGAAATGAAGCCCTAATATTCAAAGTTTCTCTTATTTTAGCCCTATCAAGCTGTCACATACCTCGAACCCTCTGATAAATACTATTTATTATATATAAAAATTTCAAAGAAGGGGGTGCGGAGGGGATGAACAAATTTTTAAAACCGTAGTGATTTCTACAATGAATATAATTTTAGATGTGTTTTTTTGATGGAGTCCTCCGGTAGATATTATTTATTAAATATAAAAAATTAAAAGTGGGGCATGCGTGAATTCCGGGCCGAAAGAGTGAACAAACCCGGGGGGGGGAGGATTTTCAACCTTTTTTAAACCCGTCATGTGATATATCATTGGAAAGCCCTCGGATCACTCTTTCATATTATGAGACTTACTTCTCCCCTTCCCAATTTGGCCCCAGTTTTTGAACTTTTTCGCGTTTTCATCATTTTAATTCGAATTTTTTAAGGAGTTTTCCGAAAAATATTACTTATAATATATGAAATTTCAAAAAGAGGGGCTGACTTCCTCGGGGGTTGCGATAGTTGGACCCCTGGGGGGAGCACTTTCCTAATTTTTGCCGACACCCCTCATGTGATACATCATTAGAAAGACTGCGATCACTTATTCATATTAAGCACCTACCGTGCCCCTTTCCTCACTTTGACACCCAGGGTGGCACTTTTCTAAATTAACCGAGACCCCTCATGTGACATATTGTATGAAAGTACGGTGCCGTATGCAGCGGGGACCCAGTTTGAGATTTCATATTACAAGATTACGTATAAATTAGAGGCCCTGATTAAAGAAGGGGCGCACTAGCGGGCGTAGCCAACTAGTCCTTATTAACCCGATTCATTCCAGCTTTCCCACAGACGATTCTTGATAAAATCGAATCGGGTATGGTATAAAAGCAATTGGCAAACTGGAGTCATTGAGAAAAATTTTGCACAATCAAAAAATATCGAGATGTCCATACAATCGATAAAATCTATAAAAACATCTCGTTTTCGCCCATCACTAGCTGGAAGTCTTTTTCTCTGTACAGGTTGTTTACCTTATACTGTTTTAATGACACACAATACTACTCTTCTAACATCACTAAAATATACTGTACTTAAATCCTAGTTTTCTGAAAATCGTCAAGTAATTTTAGCGTTGTCTCTTCCTCTGAAATGCTTATTTTGTTGTTATTTCTTATCATACCCATCAAGAATGTATTTTTGCACTCGGACTGTACGATTCGACCCTGTCAAACAATATAATAAATTACTTAAGACGCTTCTGGAAAGCTATTCCTTTTATCACGTCTTGCGGTCCTAATTGCCTTTCAGAATGTGTTAAACATTTTCCCACCTGTATACCAAGAATTTTTTTTATTCCCGCACTTTCAAAGATATTAAGATGCAAAATCGGTTCTTATTGCCCTTATCTAGAATTTAAAGAATGAAAAAAACATGACCATTTCTGGAAATTGAATGTTGAAAAGAAGTTAAAAGTGATATTAAAAAAATCAAAAACTTTTTTAATAATAAAAAAAAAGGGAAATAGTATTAAGATTTTAAAAATCCCCCCCCCCCAAAATGTACTTTTTCTCTAAATTCCCCCCCAAAAATAAATTTTATGACGCATTTTGCGTCACCAAACCCCTCTCTGGGCACCCCTGACAGGGCTGCACAAAAGTTCTCAAGTACATTTTCGTCTATTCTCTGAAATTCTCTGTTATATCGCGTATCAATAGATATACATCATATCCTTTATCATTTAATTTTGAATATACGAAAATTCTAAAAAAAAAAAAAAAAAAAAAAAAAAAAAAAAAAAAAACATATACATACTGCGATTGAGAATCTTTTTACTACTCCAGAATTTTTTCGAACAACTGCATGCTTGCTATGAGTCACGCGGTCTTGCGAAAGCCTATCGCAGTTAGATTTGTTGTGATTGCGCACGCATCCAGTTGAAATTCCTCTTTAGATGCAACGTGGTTTACGCTTTGTTTGTATGGTATGGTAAGTCAGTAAATGGATCTTCAACGAGGCACCGCAAGTCCAGCTTTACTGGCACTCGCGTTTAACATTCTATGTTGTCTGGCAAGTAGAAAGTGCCAACAAAAGTGTCTGTCATTTTCAAAATATTTTTTTCTAAGCATGAATATTCTGTCTCAATCTCAGCGTGCCTCAAATACCTTTTTTGGGTAGTCATAAAATGGCACTTGACACGTGTCTGGCACAGTTTTTGGGCCGACTAAAGTGTCTGGCTTTTATATTTTTTAATTCATTAAATACTAAATTTGAAGGTATTAAAATTTCAAAATGCCTCAAGGACATTTTTTTGCAACGAAAATTTTGGAAATTTAAAAATTCACGGGTAGTTTAAGTGGCACGATCCTTCAGCTAGACATTCGATTTTGGATTCAGACATTGCAAAAGAAGTGTTACACAAATGTTTATGGTGCCTTAAATATTTACCTTAAAATGTTCAACAGCTCTCCTGCTACTATAGGGGTCATGGTCGGCATAGATCTGCAAACATTTTTCAGAAGTTCCAACATAAACATAGGGGAGAACGTAATAGGTAGTATTTCTTACGAAATCTATCTAAAGTCATAATTCGTACTGGAATGGCTATTCTGTTTTATTTTATTTTATTTATTTATTTATTTATTTTTACCCTGGCAATTTGGACGTTAAAATGCTTTTTTGGCCAATTGTATCTCCTTGCAGCATTATACTATATTTAAAATATCTATTGCAAGATGGAGAAAACCAATGACTTTTTTTTTTTTTTTTTTTTTTTTTTTTTTTTTTTTGTTAAGCGACTGTAATAGTACTACATAGGTTACTCCAATTGCTACCACGGTAATATATTATGGTGATAATGCTCCAATAAATGGGGCGCATTCTGTAATTTTTCTTCACAACTTTTCTTTCCTTGATACTCTTTTTTTCTGTAAATAACTACATCCATCTAACAAGGGAACCACTTTTGGTGTTGCTCGCACCTAGCATTGAGACCTGGTGCATTTTAAAGCCCTATATTATGAAGTTTGAGAATCGATACAATTTTTCTGTTAAAATAATATTTCTTGATTATACAGCAGCATAACTTTCTGAAAATGCAATTTTCGAGACCACTTATCGAACTATTAACATTTATTTTTTTAAAAGAAAAGCATTTAAAAATAAAAATGAGTTAATAATGAGTATAAAATATTGAAAAAAGTTTGAAAATTCCTTCAAAAGCCCACGAATTTGATTTTGAAAAATTGCAACTGTATATTCATATTTTTGGCGGGGAAACAGTTAGCGTTTATTTTCAAAAGTAGAGCTTTCCGGCAACCCTAGCCAAATGTCATAGCTGAATTTGTAATAGCTAGGAATTGCAATGTACGACCTATTTCGCCACAGTAATTTTTCTAAATTGTGTAAAAATATTAATTTACTTTATGATTACTTTTACCGAAGGACTATTTAATACACCAACATTTCATTTTAAACATTCGAAATTTTATTTCATTCGTTGTTTTCGATAAGAAAATAGTTTGCTTATTTTGTATTTCACTAAAAAATAGTTTTGAATGATCTTTGAAGCTTTTATAGAATTTTATTTATCACTTATATATTTATCGTCTGCATAGAAAAAAAAATAAAAACCTAATATTTGTTTCTTATGCTATCAATTATAAAAAAAAAATCGCAATCTGATATAATTCAAGTAATATGTTTCTGTACATTTTCTCTTTGGATAAAGCGGGCGAAAAAATTGTAGCGCCCTATTTGGCGACTTAACTCACTTTTGGCGTCAAATAAACAAATAAATATGTAATAATAAAAAATAAAAAGCATAAAAAAGTGTATAAAATATTATTTTAACAGAGAAATTTTTTCGGTTCTCTAACTTTTATGTATAGGGCTACAAAACGCACCAGGTCTCGATGCTAGGTGCGAACAACACCAAAAGTGGTTCCCTTGTAAGATGAGTGATATCTAATTCCATATAATGATAAATGCCATCAATAAAATAACATGTATATTTGACGGTTTTAAGATGCAGTCGGTCAAAGGAAAAGAAATATTGAAAAAATGATCACATGCATTTTACTCACCAAATGTATCCAGAAACAACTGAAATAGACATGCGATATGAAATTATGTGTCCTTTCATATGCTATATAAAAAAAAGCTTAAGACCCCATAAGACTTAATACTGAAATTGCACTCTACCCGAACTCTGATATTTTCAATAGAAACACAATGACTTTGACATCATATGTGTCTTTGTCATTAAGTTTTGCTTTAGGAAACTAAACGGCAAGCCTATTTAATCAAGTAGTTCAGGAATTATGAAGATATAAAATTTAGAACTCCTAATGTTAAATTAATTTTTAATCGTTGCAATACGAAATTTTTTTTAAGTGTAATTCCACAACTACTTTGCAGAATAAGTTATAATTTCATAATTCATATATTTATTGAAGCTTTATATCTCTATTTTTGTTAAAAATATTCCTAAGTTACAATTCATAATTTAAAAAAAAATTCCTTTTAATTAATTTTCGAAAAATAAAAATGAAATGGAACTAATGATTTTTTTAAAACAGAAATTGATTTTTGGAAGTTTAATTAATATTAAAATTACAGCTCCTTCTGCCAACTAGTTCTTGAGTTATGCTTAAAATACTACATGCATTGTAATCTATGTTGCAAAAATTAGAAATGAATTTAACGTTAAGGGTTCCAAATTCTGAATCTTCATAATTACTAAGCTTTCATCGAATGGTTTCCCACTTGGTATACTCCAAGGTAAATTTTACAAAAAAGAAAAATATGATATCACAATGAGGTGCTCGAATTGAAAATTTCAGAGCTTGGTACAATTTTAGAATGAAAATGACCCTTAACCTCTTTTTTTGGTAAACATAAATTGAAAAAGTCGTAATTTGCAGTGGAATGGCTATTTCTGTTTCTTTTTTCTGGCAATTTGGGCGTTAAAATGCTTTTTTGCTCAGTTATACCTCCTTTCATTACTAGATTTAAAATATCTATTGCAAAATTGAGAAAACCAATGATTTTTTTTTTTTTTTTTTTTGTAGATTTTCTTGAATGTTTTTTCCCCCTTTTCTTTGCAATAAATATACAGGAAGTAGTTACATAGATAATTTGTTTTAAAAAAATGCTTCATTGACTGCTATCTTAAAATATCAGAACATATTGAATGGAAAAGATTTGCAAGGTCACTCAATTGGACAACATGTAGGTATTTTTCTTTAATTAAAATGCATACTGCAATCATATTTGAAACATTCAAACCTAAGATTTTATAATTTTTTTCAAAATTATGATATTTTACAGTGAAATATGAAAATACTCAGTTTTGGGGTATTTACCCAAGCCTTGTGTAAATACCCAGGTATCTCTCCCGCCCCCCCCCCCCTCCAAAAAAAAAAAAAGAAAAACAAATAAACAAAAAAAAAACTACCCGTGTATATTGCAGTTGATTGTGTATTTTTAAAAACAGTAAAGTCAGTAAAATTAATTTCAGTCAAAAATTGATTTCCCAATGTCTGTGTATCAGTAGCCCTATACTGAAATACCAAACTATGGATAGAATAAAAAGAAATAAATATCTTTATTTATAACAGTTATTTTACAGTAGTTTTTCTATGACCGGGTGAGAAAGATAAACATTCATCTCATGAATGTTAAGTATGTGCGTACTGAAGTATTGAATCAACTGAGGAATGGAGTCAAATGTCTGTTGTGTCTGCTGTTTTATCACATATTTTCCATTTGGCAATTGAACAATCTTCACATGCATGACACCACGAGAACTTCTGCAAGTAGAAAAAAGTGACATAAGACGCATTAATAATATTAATTCGATAGAGCATCCAGTTTAAAACTCTCATTAAAAATATCTTTGATAAAGCACCATTAAATAAGAAAATAAATAACTCGGTTTTTATCACATATTCAGAAACATGCAGCTGCAAGTTCTGACCAAGTTAATTGAAGAGCTCAGGTGTTAAAAAGGGTATGTGACAAAAAAGCAAAAACAAAACAAGGGTTAATCATATGACTGAAAATAATCCATGGTCCCCTGTCACTTGTTAAATTACCATTAGAAAGAACCTAATACTCAGAGATTTCATTTGATAAGGAGGATTTGACAGTAAACACGCAAATAGATATTTGGAATTTTACAACTCATTTTCACAAAATGATGATTGTGCCACTTATCACCTTTATCACCGGAACTCCTGAGGTGATTCTGTTCTGAATTTTTCGAAAATTTAAGGCAGTCGGTTCCGCAAATTTAAAAATCGGTCATCAGTCCGAAAATTCGCACATGAAAAATATCGCGAATTTCGACAAATGGTCAGAAAATCAATTTCATCAATCGTTCGCAGAAAAAAATGCTAACTTCGTGTAAGGATCGCGTAAAAACGCAAATTTCGCCAAAGAATCTCGGGGGAAAAACACGAATTTCGTTAAAGAATCTCTGAAGAAAACGGTAATTTCGTCAAAGAATCTCGGAAAAACGCGAATTTCGGCAAATAATCTCCGAAAAAGGGCGAATTTTGTCAAAGAATTTCGGAAAAACGCTAATATCGCCTATGAATCTCAGAAAAAATGCAAATTTCGTCGAAGGATCGCGGAAAAAAACGCACATTTCTTCAAAGGATTGCGAAAACGCAAATTTCCTCAAATGATCGCAGAAAAAAACGCAAATTTTTTTAAAGGATTGCAGAAAAAAATTCTAATTTCGCCAAAGAATCACGTAAAAAACATGAATTTCGACAAAGGGCCGCGGAAAAAATGCATAATTAGCGCCCGGAGGAGATCTCTCCCTCCTCTCAACTTTCAGAAAATTTGCTTTGAATTTCAGAATTTTTTTTTTTTTTTTTTTTTTTTTTTTTTTTTTACTCAGAATCATTCCTGCTGAACTCTTTTAATTATCAAAAAATCCCTGCCGGCCCGGCCTACAGGCAGAGGTAGATTTCGAAGTCAAATATACTAATTTCACAAACAAAAACTAAATCATGATTAGAGATAAATCCACTTTAATAATTTTATCTGGCCGCTTTTGACGAGTTTTTGTTTAATTTTTATATAATAGCTGGTTTTATCAGAATCATGTTAGGGCGGTATTTAAAAAAATACTTTTCTATGCTCAACAACTCGAAATTTTCTGGCATAATTCCAGATTCATTTTTAATTAAAAAAAAAAATATATGAAACTTGCTGACGTGATTTTTGAAGAAATTTATAAGCGACCTGTGCTTTTATTTTTTGTTCAATTAATTTTAAAACTTGATATATAAACAATTATTTTCTCAGAAGGACAATATTTTTCGTTTCTAACACAATCGCTTCGGGAAATTCCGTTCAAAATGCCCACTTTGACATCATTTTTTGAAATATATTCTGCCTCTATCAAAAAATCGATCATCACAGTACATTATATAGTTTCTGAATAAGCGAATCTACCAATTAAATGCGTTTGAGAGCAAAAATGAATTTAAAAATGAGTCAGAAAATAAGCAGTTTGGATTCGAGTGCATCCTTAATACAATGATTTTTCCAACACAATCCGCTTCGGTAAATTCGGTTCAAAATGCCCTTTTTAACAGCATTTTCAAAAATATATTCTGCCTCTATCAAAAAATCGACCATTACGGTACATTATATAGTTTCTGAGTAAGAAAACGTACCAATTGGAAGCCTTTGAGAGCAAAAATGAATTGTAAAATGAGTCAGAAAATAAGCAGTTTGGATTTGAATACACCCTTACTAAGATGATTTTTTTCTTCAACCGTTATGTATTTTTAATTTGTTTTTGCTGTAAGAATTGGTCCTATCCCAAACTTGTCTATATAGATGTTGTAGACAATATTAAGAAGATATATGATAAATTCATGGGGATTTTATATCTTTTGAATTGACGGAGTTACGGATTTTTTTCTTCTTCAAACCCCCTTTTTGTTTTCGTATTTAATTTTTTTTTGCGGTACGAACTGGTCCTATCAAAAACTTGTGAATATAAAAGTTGTAGATAATGTTAAGGAGATTTATTAATTGGATTTGATATCTTGAGAATTGACGAAGTTATGAATTTTTTTCTCCCAAAAACCCTATTTTTGCGCCCCATTAGCCCATTTTTAACTTTATCAAAAATCTGTAATACATAAATTTTTGGCCCTTTTTTTAGAAGTAATAAAAACTTTAAACTGATTTGATATGTACAAAAATTAGGAAGTTATGGGGGGTTTTCTGTTTTCACAAAACCCCTCCCTATTTCCATCCCCTTGGTCCGATTTTGCCCATTAACGAACTTGACCGAGGTTTTATGCCCATTGTATCAGTTTGGAAGAGATTGGTGCAGAATTACGAAAGTTATCGTGTCCAGAAGAAAGTGATATATATATATATATATATATATATATATATATATAACCATTAATTAAACATAACCTTCCACCGTCAAATATTATGAATTAAAGCTGTAAGTATTAAAAAAAAAAAAAAAAAAAATTAATATAAGAATTATTATGGAAGAAAAAGAAAAAAGTGGACACCGACAAAAATTGAAAAGCTTATACATTGAATTACGTTATCAAGGGCACAGAATTCAATGATATAAGCAAAATGGTTGTTTTCTGTGGGAAAAATAAGCTAAAGCTAAAAGTTATTTTCCCCTGTGCCCAAACAACCATAAAATCAAGTGAATTGATTAAAAATGAAAGCAGAATAGAAACAAATAATATAAAATGGAAGAATCAATAAAACGTATTTAAATATTTATAGGATATAAAACATAAATAATAAACACCATACCGATTAATATTTCAGTATTTTACAAAAATCCACGCGCACATGGCTGCCAGTATATCAAAAAGATTAAGGTGAATAAAACAGTTAAGAAATCACAGTAAATGATACCAAAGGATGCAGTTAATACATTTTGAAATAAAATTTGAAATACCTTGTTAAACACATTTAATCTAATATAAAATAAATAGATATTAATTACATTATTTAAAATGCACTATTAAATTAATTAATAACAGTTTAACAATATCGTCAAAATTTAGCTAAAAATACCCCCTGGTGTATTAAATTATAACTGAAATGGAGCTAGAAAAATTAACAATTAGAGCTATCTTAAAGAGACAAATTTAGTGCTGCCATCTAGTATTACTTCTATTAAACAACTAACGCAAGATAAATATTTGTAAGCATTTGAATGTAAATAACTGTATAAATAATTGTAAGCATTTGAATGTAAATAACTGTATAAACAGCAAAACCAAACATATCCTTATATATAGAGAATTATAAACCGAATATAAACCACACAATGTATTTAAAAACTATTGTAAATAAAATTTAAAAGCATACAATATATTCTATTAGCTAACTTATTTAAACTAAACTAAGAATTAAATAATTCTAGAACATTGATAATATATAGCATATAGCTATATGCTATAATACAAAATAAAATTCAGTAATAATTAATATAAATAATTATTAAATATAAAAATTATTTTTTATGAATTATATATCAGATATTTATAAAATGAACAGGAAATAAAAAACATGTGGAAGTAAATAGAAGGTTAAATGATACTTAAATACCCATTACTTAAAAAGCACAAATATAGAGTGTGGATTATCTTCATACATCCATAAAAAACCATAAAGTATGAATGTGGGACATTCAAAAACATTAAACCGATAATAAATATTAAAAAGAATAGAGTAATAATAATAAAAATAATTACCCAATTTTAATGCATACAGTATAACTATATTTATATTATACATACTTATATGTATATTATTCACTATAAGAATGGCATACTATTAGTAATTAATATGATATTGTCCTTAGTAAATTTAAAATTTAATAACAAATAATTGTAAATTAGATTAATCAATAATTAGGCTAATTATGATATTAATGAAATTCTCCAATTACATATAAAATATCAAATCAACATCCATATAAAATACGTAACAAAAATATAGTAATAATACAAGAGCCCCCATTTTTTTTTTATATATATATAATTAACCATTGCGTATTATCCAGACAACACCACCCTCCTCCGTACTCTAACATCTACCCACCCAACCAACCTATAATATTTTTTTATATTATTTTACAATTTTTAATTTTTTATAGATATTTTTTTATTTTATAATTTTTTTGTAATTTTGTTTACGCATGTGTTAATTTGTTTTAATAGATCATGTAAGAAAAGTACTAATTGTATATTAATGAATATATGAATTTTTTTGGAAAACCATGATTTAATGCATCATAAATTAGTTTTTTAATATTATTGTTAATTAGAGGAGAAGAACATAAACATTTTATTCTATATAAATGATTAAGTATTATATTCCGAAATACAGAATGATGTAGACAAGATTTAAAATTTGTAAATGTATTAACTTTGAATTTAAATTCTTTACGTTTGTCATATAAATCTGTGATTGTTTTATTGTCTTATATATATATATATATATATATATATATATAGATAGATAGATAGAGAGATAGATAGATAGATATATAAAGTTTTTTACTGAGAGTGGTTTGGGGTTCTAGGTGTCATGATCGGTGTAGATCTGCAAAACTTTTTCAGAAATTCCAACATAGGAACGATCCCAATACGTAGTATTTCATACGAAATCTACCTAATAACGATTTGAAAAATAATAGATAAACAACAGAACCAGCTTCTGCTGTTTTCATTTGTTCTGAAGAAAAGGCTACATGCTAGAGCAGTACTCAAAATTTCTCTTTTCAGCGTTATTTTATTTATAGTGCTTATTTTTGTTAATTGCATTTAGAGATGCAACGATTATTCTAGATTCGGTTTGAGTTTGAGATCTCGAGACCTTTGCTAGGGCCAAGGGCAGGAAAAATTATTGTTAATGAACTTTTTCTTAAATATTCACCGAGTTTTAAAAGAAAATGTGTTAGGAGTGGAGCTTATCCATAAGTTTAGAAAAAATAATATCTTAAAGGGAGATGTATCAGAAACCTTCACCTTTGTTATCAGAAAAATTATTCGGATTTTTTTAGAGTTAAACAAACTCATTTTATATGTTGTAAGAAAATACCGTAATTTTTTTCCAGTTAATTTCTAGTATTTTCTTTTCTATGTATGCTTTGATAACAGAAGACACGGTCCCCTGAAGCCATCAAAAGCTAAAATTTATCTAGATCTCGAAAATTAATAACTGGAATGAGCTGTACGCTTACAAGCCCATGTTTTTTTTGTTTTGTTTTTTACTTTATTCTATCTTCAATAAAAGAAAGTATTGCAATCGAAATTTTTTTCGACTTCCGGTTTTCGACGGATTTACACGTTTTAGGGGTCAGAGATCCCCAAAAACATGTTTATACAAAATGTCTGTCTGTCCGTCCGTGTGTCCGTCTGTGCGTGTGTCGCCATTGTACCATCGAAAAGTGTATGAAGTTATGCATAAAATTGAGCCGAATTTTTTGTGTATGTGCAAGCAGGTCCTCTCTTCAATTTAGAAATATTCGCCAGAAGGGGCGCTGTAATAGCATTTTTGTGCCATTTTCATTATTGTACCATACAAAAGTGTATGAAGTTATGCATAGAATTGAGCCAAATTTTTTGTGTATGTTTTTGGCTATGGCCAATAGGTCCTCCCTGAATTTCAAAAAATTCCTCTGGAAAGGGTTGCTGTGATAGCGATGTTTGTGCCATTTTCATAATTGTACCAGTGAAAAGTGTATGAAGTTATGCATAGAGTTGAACCAAATATTTTGTGTATGTTTTTGGCTATGGCGAGTAGGTTCTCCCTGAATTTGAAAAAATTCCGCCGGAATCTTTCTTTCTGCCAGATCTTTTTAAGGCAATTTTCAACATGCGTCAGATCATATATATATAAATATTACATGAAAAAAATTTATTTGATTCCAAATCACTTCAGAAGTCACGTCTACAAATTTCATGTTTTTTACATATACAAGTAGCAGTGCCATTTTACCCTAAAACGGTTTTGAGCCCATCCAATATTTTTCAAAAGTTGGCGTCACTGTCAGCATTTAATGTTTAGCTCATTTTTTAAAATTTATAACCTAACAAGATAGAAAACTACAGCATATTTCTTCCATATCTCTTTTATTTTTATTGTCATATTAAAGGACTGGTTTTAATCTGCCGGGGATTAACTGTTAATTTTTCACTTTATGTCAGAATTGTATTGTAAGGAAAAGCTCTCTAATTTTTATTCACCTTGCATAGGCGTAACCAGGGGGGGGGGTCCCGGGCACCCCCCCCCCCCCCCCGCTTACGCAGACTCAAACACAATTATTTTAAAAAATCGAAATCTACAAAAGAAAAAAGAAGTGAAAGCGGAGTTCAATTAGTTTAGCTCAGAAAACTAACAGCCTAAGTTTTGAACTGTGATAAAAAAAAGAATTCCATGTTCTTTTTTTTATTATTATTATGGTCTTTATCTTTTTTAAAACTAGAATATTTACAAGAATCTGCATTAGTTATAGTAAGTCAAAAAGGAGGTTTTATAATCCCACTTTGACGTCTTTTTTTGTGGGAGATTTTTTTTAACACCATTCTTTCTATTGCATGTTTCTGCAATTTCATGAGAAATTAACGCAAGTTCTTGACGAGGATAGAAACAGAAATTATTTGTCTTTTTGATTTCGCAGTCTAAAGTCTAGAAAGAATCAAAAAAATTTGAAAGGGAATGCAGATGTGAAACAGTAATTGTAAAATGCGATTAGCTTGGGGAAAGGTGGGGGTGCACAGACCCTGCCTCCTTTGAAAGTGAGAAATAATAGCACAGAAAATAAAAATTAATCTGGAGTTGGTTGGTTGTTTGAATTTCGTGTTTCGCAACCATATTTTGACATTCGTAAAAGGAACATGGTTGCAGTCTTTCAAGTCAATATAGTACTTTTTTTACTCTGAAAATTTTTATGCGATTTTTGGAGTTTCTTCTTGTTTCGCGGGAGTTCTTTTGAAACTAGGAAAAAGTCCCGGTTTCAATCTTTTAGCCCAGTGCAGTAAATTTTGACGAAATTCACGATTTTATTCTGCAATCCTTTTATGATATTTACAATTTTTCCCAAAATCATTTGACAAAATTCACGTCTTTCTACGCGATTTTTTGTCGAAATCTGCACTTTTCACCACTAACCTTTGACAAAATTCGCGTTTTTCACCGGAATCCTTTTACGAAATTCGCATTTTTTACCGCGATATTTTGACGAAATTGGGATTTTTTTTAGCACGATCCTTCGATGAAATTCGTGTTTTCTTTGCACGATCTTTTGACGAAATTCGCTTTTTCTTTTAGCGATCTTTTGACGAAATTCGCATTTTCTTTCTGCGATCCTTCGACAAAATTCTCGTTTTTACCGGGATCCTTTGACGAATTTTTTTTTGGCGACCTATTCACGAAACTGATTTTTTTACAGGGGTCATTTGTCGAAATTCGCGACTGTTTTGCGCGACCGATCGGGAAAGTTCTCGATATCTTTCCGTGCCAATTAACAAAATCCTCTACTCTTTTCTGCGACTTTTTGACGAAATTTGCAACATTTTCTCGTCATTTATCGAAATTCGTGATTTTTTTGCGTAATCTTTGACGAAATTCGCGATTTCTTTCTGCACTCTTTTATCGAAATTCACGATATTTTTCACTATCGTTTGAACAAATTCTAAAATTTTACTGGGACCGAGTCACGAATTGATTTTGAGAAGTTCCACAAAAGAAATAAAAATCACGGACTTCAAAAAAATTTCAAAATACTCCCTGAAGAATCACAGATCTGTGAAAGAATTTTGAGGGCGGAAATACTGCACAGCTTTTTTATTATGCGGGACTTTGCTTTTCTGTGCACAAATCGCGCGACCCCGCACGTTATTTCAAACCCTGCCCCTCAAAGAAAACTTCATTACTAGTGGGGTTTCGCTGGTTGCTTTTTTTAAACGAACATAGAATTAAAGAAATCTAGGATTTCGGGAGGGGGGGGGGTGCTGCCTTCGGCAATGTACCCCCAACCAAGCTACGATCACTTTCGTCTCGAAACAAACGAATTCTGAATTATAGCGATTTTTTTTTTTTTCGAGCCAAATTAAATTTTCAGCTTTCTTATAAGAACTGATTTGACATTCTTCCAATTCGAACTTAATCACGGTAATTGTAAAAATTACCGGAGAGTTTTTCTGTTTCAAAAAAAGTAAAAAAATCGCCCCAAAGTGCAAAAAAAACCCGCTAAAAATCGCATTAAAAATTCGGAAAAGATTAAAAAACAGAAGGGAACGAAATTAACTAATAGGGTAAAATATTTAAACCGGACTCCTTTTAGGAAGGCGAAAAAAACCCCTCTAAAAATAACATAAAAAAATTGTTACAAATTGAAAAATCGCTGTAAGAATCTCGGAAAAACTTTACTGAGAAGAAGACAAAGTTTACTGGATAAAATATATAAATCGGATTCTTTTTTACTAATTTGAAAAAATTCGCATAAAAAATTAATTTAAAAATTCCAGAAATTGTTTTCGATATGCATGACTTCAGCCAAACAGGTATTTTCCTGTCAAATCTTGCGGCTGTGAGGACTGCATTGTTTATTCAGAGTTCAGCGCGCGCGCGTACACACGCACATTTAGAGACAGACAAGCACCTATCTTTATTATTACAGTCGTATCATGATAATATAATTTTTATCATCTTGACAAAATTTAGTGTATACAATAGACGCTCGATTTTCAAACCTCTTTTTTACGAATTCTTTGTGTTTACGAACTGATGTGCTGGTCCCGACCAGCATCCCATTGAACTAATGTTATTCCCGTTTATGAACACATTATATGAGTCCACTCGAGTTCGTAAAATCGAGCGTCTACTGTATTATCATGACCTGCTTTACCTAATACATTGGACACATTCTGAGGTAAAAACATGAATTATTAATGAATATTGTAATTATTTAAAATATTATAATAATTGTTTATATGCACTTTCCTCCAAAAATTCTTGGGTCCCCCCCCCACCCCTTCCCGGTGATTCCTAAGAAGTTATGGAGTCACATTCTTAAAAACTTTCGTGGGTATGTACTGGTGTACAGCAGGTACTATCTGAGATTTATCATCCGGCAAAATTTCATCTACAAGACTTTGACATAGATAATGTTAGGTCTCATGCAATGCCCCTGTGCGTATAGAAGTTTCCAGCATGATTAAAGGCCTTTTTAACACTTTCCAACAAAGTTGAAAAGTGTTTATGCATTCGTTTTGTCTGTCCGTCTGTCCACGCTCTAACTCCCGTAAACATACTCGGATTTTCATGCAATTGGTAATCCTTATTTAGGGTTACCTACCCATGTTTGGTATTGCATATGAAGTATTTGGTATTAATATTTCATTTACAAGGCTACCCAAAATAATTCCATTACATTATGGTATATGGGGGAAAATCGTTTGCAGAGTATTTTAATGACATTACGCTGTTTCAAATGTATTTTAAACTGATATAAATCACAGAATTTCACTACAAGATGATTACGACAGAATAGGGTATTCATAGAATTAATCGTTCATTTACAGGGACACACAAAATAAATCGGTTACAGTACTGTCTTTGAGTAATGATTGCTGAAATGTGTTTTCAATTTCGGCATGCGCTTTTAAATTCAACTGTTTTAATCCTATACAAAGAATTCAGATCATTTTTCGATTTTAGATGGGAACAGCTGAAATTGGGTTTCCGAATGTGTGATGCGTTTCCATATAGGGTTGAATTAGACATACTATTTTAACTTATTAAACGGTGCAGTTTTGTTACATTATTCTGAATGTGTTGGAAAGTGTTTCATAATGTATGCTTGACGCATGATTTCTCTTTCTTGTTTCATCTTTATAAGAAGTTAGGGTGCCAAAAGGTTTTACACTTGTGACCACACTTATAAGTCATTGTCTTATTTCACTACTGGAAAAAAATTTACATATCTTTTTTTTTTTGCCATTAGATTTAGTTTTGATGTTTTGAACCCCTTCTCACACCCCCTCACGCAAACAAAAATCGCGCTTGAGCCCTTTGTAAAAGAAATACCACACAATTATGAATTCTAAGAGGAAAATCTCTCTAAAACGGAAATTCGACCGGTTTCATGGGGTTCCGTTTTAGCAGGTTTTACTATATAAGATATTGTTTGTATCCAACATATTCAGGTTAAAAAATTTGGGCACCCCCCCCCGTTCAAAAGGCTGGTTACGCCTATGCCTTGGTTGCAATGGGATAATGTGTAAACTTCTAAAATCAAGTACAGTTTTCAATTTATGTATAGCGAGTTCGGATGGGATGAGAATCTTGTTTTAAGGATCAAAAACACAATAAATACTGGGTCCATAAAAGTAAAATTCCACAAGCTCTTCCTTGGACTTTATTCACAGTTTCATACATGCAAGCAACATTAATATTTATATGATTTTCTTTTATCAATGCATACAAAAGCAATTTACTTTATAAACACATATAGACTGGGCGGGGCGGCTGCACAAATTAACACCTCATCAAGTTCACGGCTAACTGTAACTGCCAAGTAATATCTTGGCGTAAACCAACCGTAGATCCAATTTTAGTGGTTCATTAGTAGATCCCCATTGAGTTTTTCAAAGAAAGTACTGTATCAGACAGTATATCAGCATGGAAAGAAATAAAAGGATGCAGGAATTTCATTCGAAAACTCAATGGGGATCTACTAATCAACCACTAAAATTTGTTCTACATGTAGTTTCCACCAAGATATGACTTGGCAGACAAGTTCTATTTTAATAGGTAAATCGAGTTCTAATCCTGTAATTTTAGCTGTAAACGCCCTGGGGTGAGGTGCGGTAGGGTATATTAGATCCCACCTAGATTTAATCAAGATTTGCACCAAAGACTTTTAATTGAATTTTACTTTTATAACTTTGGTGGAAAAAATGTTGAAAAATTGCTTTTCCATATTTTGAAGCAAAATTTTTCGAAAATTCCAGTGAGAATTCAACATTACAGAAACACAATTACTTGTCCCTGAAAGGGTTAACTCGATGAATGGATCGTTTATGCTTCCGCCGCACAGTTCGAATTGCACCAAGTTCACTATACCAAATTTTCTGCATGCGTTATAAATAAACCTTTATTGTATATCTTAGTGAAGATGATGAGAAACAAGTAATATAAAAATTTTGTTTTTAAAGTCAATTCCTACTGAGGCCATCAAAGAAAAATTTAATATAATCAAGCTAATATGAGTTTTTGTTGCATTAAAATATCTCAATTTGTTGATTTTCTATAAGCAAGTAGGTTTACAATGGAACTCTATGGGAATTTGGCGAAATATTACAGATATCGCCAAGTTGGCGTCACTTTTGGCCGCCAAATTTGACGATATATCGCCAAGTTGGCGACAAACTTGGCGGTATTTGGCGACAGAACAGATCCCCCCCTATGGTAACCCTTGTAAGGAAGGTATAAAGAAGAGTTGGCAAGAAGAATGGAGCAAGAGTGCTAAAGGTCCAGATACATATAGTGTTATAAGTAAGGTTGATGGTTGATGAAAAGTATCTATGTGTAAGTCAAGTTATCCAATACTATATATCGGGACATGGAAGCTTCCCAGAATATTTGTGTAAAATAGGAAAAAGAAGTAACTCAAAATGTGATTGTGGAAAGACAGGAAATGTTTTACATTATCTTTTCGGACGCTGCCCATTTGTCCCATACTTCTTCTTTTTTGATAATTCTCAGAGTGTGCGTTACAATGTGAGAAGAGTGTTATTCAGCAAAGAAAACTATCGTAAGCTGTGTGATAACTATAACTCACTTAATGCTCTATATTCTTTTATAAGATACAGATTTTAGTATTTATCAATTAAATTGCCGTTTTTTTTTTTTTTGTTTTTTTCAATGTGATTCTACGCAGTTTAACATTTACAGCTTGATTGGACATTGGACTAACTGTACAGATGTGTCCACTAAAGTACTGAACATTGGCTGTAGTAGGAATATGAATCATACGACTGTGCAATGATCTTGTATGATATAAATTATAAGATAAGCTTCAGGTGTGGTCAAGAAAGACTATATATG
Source organism: Maratus speciosus (assembly GCA_963932465.1). NCBI lineage: Eukaryota > Metazoa > Arthropoda > Arachnida > Araneae > Salticidae > Maratus > Maratus speciosus. The sequence continues at coordinate 507,482,590 of OZ010790.1, forward strand.
GTGTAACTAGTAACACTTTTAGAACTTTATCTATGACTGCTATATATTGGACTCTACTATATTATGGGACTAATGCTCACCTAGTTGTAGAGTTACTACAAATTTACATTTTGTAATATTGCTTTTTATTTTGTTATTTGCGTGTTGTTAGTCCTGTGTTTTGCAGTGCAGTTGTAGTGTTACCTGGATAGTTACATGTTTGTGTTTTAGTTGCATAGTTACCTATAAACATGCATTTCTGTACTCCTGTTCGAGACATAGCGAGTTGCTATGCAGTTTTGCATATGGATTTATGCTTTTGTAAGCATTTTCTTTTGTAATAATTGTCGCTGATAGGCCCGTTTCCCGGCTGGGAGGAACTGGATGGTGGAGGGGTTTCCCCGCCAGGACATATAGGCCATAAACCTAGCGGTTGGCGTCCTGGTTGGGTGTCCTATGGTAACCCTTATTGAAAATACTTTCATTGAAATTGAGTAACCAATGGCGGCCATTTTGTTTCCCATGCAAAACTAAAATGAATGAATTAATATTTGAAAAAACTGGATTAACATCAATTGTCATCCAGTACAAGTTTAAAAAAATTTATTTCAACCTGATAGGATGAATAATGAGTATTTTATTAACGATTGAAAATTTGTACAAGATAAATATATAAATATATATAGGGTGAGTGTGAGCTAATAGTAGGAATTGAAAAAATGAAGTAATTCAAGATTATAACTATATTAATTACTTGAGCGATAGAAGATATTGTCTTTTCAGCTTTTCGCTGCATCGTACCAGAAAACTTCCTTTTTTCATGAGCCTCAGCAAGTTTTCGGCATCAGCCCGACTGATAGATCCATGATACCACCTGCAAAAATGATTAATGTTAAGAATTAAAATTCGATACAAATAAATGTATCATCTTTACGCAATGGTGCTTACAACACAATATAAAAACATTTAAAAATACGTTAAAGTCCTTTTAAAATCAAAACTTTTTCAACCGAACTTAATATCCTTCATCATCAATGAGAACTAAAGGTTGTTGCGTCTCTTTGCGCTTTCTAGATTCGCCTGGGAGAGACCATTCTACTTCAGAGGTGATGTGGAATATAAGGTGGCATACAAAAGGTATTCAAACTTTCAACAAACACATACCTGATAAAACCTGTTAGACCGGGAGGAGACTGCACAGTCCATCACTTCATCGAGTTGACGGCGGAAATTCAATGATTAAACAGAACTCGATTAGCATATTAAAATGCAACTGGTCTGCCAAGTCATATCTTGGTGGAAACCACGTGCAGACACCGTTTTAGCGGTTGATCGGTAGGTTTATCATTGTGTTTTACTGCACCCAAAGGTATGAAAATATGAAGGACTGTGAGCAGGAAAACACAATGGTAAACATATCAGTCAACCACTAAAATCGGGTTTGCAGGTTGTTTCCACCAAGATATGACTTGACAGACCAGTTGCACTTTAACATGCGAATCGAGTTTTAATTAATCTTGGCATTTCAGCCGTCAACACGATGAGGTGATGGTTTGTGCTGTCACCTCCCAGTCTAACAGGTTTTATCTATTATGTAATAATTCCTTCCAGACTGCTTGGATATCACATGATAATATATTATTACAAGCTATTTCTTTATTATATTAGATATTATTTCGAGAAATTCTTTTGTAATAGCTTCTTGGTGATTACTACGAAAGATAATTTTGGATTGGATCTATTGAAAACTATTTTTACCCGACTACGGCAAAGCCAAAGGAGGGTTATGATTTTGACAGGCTATGTATGTATGTATGTATGTATGTATGTATGTATGTATGTATGTATGTTCATCTGTTCCCTCGTAACTTCTAAACCACTAATCAGAATTCGACAAATGACATATCATTAGAAGCGTCTTAATTGTCCGCTGGTTATAGGCTATATAGATTTTCACCAAATTCAATGTGGCGCCTTCTAGCGGACAAAATATACAGAGTAAAAAAATAAAGTTAAGCTAGATATGCCGTGTTTGGTATCATTTTAAAGCGCTTCACTTCAAAACCATAGAGGGTTTGTTTATAAGTGCCTTGGATCATAATAAGTTGCTTAAAAATCCACATGACAGTCAATCGTTAGCAGAATTAGATAGATTAAGAAATCTTCCTAGGTCATCTTAATACATGAAACCTTCAATCTACATTACACATTTACACATTACACTAACGACCTCATCCACTAATCGGTCCATTACCCATTTGCTGCCATCGACGGATATGTGCGTCACTACTACCAAATACTGGAAGCGTCATACGTCAAAAAATAAAGTTAAGATAAATATGCCGTGTTTGGTATCATTCAAAAGCGCTTTACTTGTACATTTTGAATATATCTATATATTACTAGCATTTGCTTGTGACTTTACCTGTATTCATGGGGTACTTTTATACTTTTTCAGCGTAGTTTTTTGTCGTAGTTGGGTTTTAGTTTTTTTACTTTATCTTGTTATAGATTGGGTTTGTGCTAATCTTGCTAACGCAGTAGGGGTCTATTTAATCTGAATCTGCTTTATGTTCTTTTATCCTGCCTTGAAATTTTCTCATTGCCATACCTATGTAAAGAAAATCTATTATATTTCTGTAAAAGTATAATATACTATTACTTCTGATCTATTGACGGCTTGGATTGGATCAATTTTCGTATTTAACAAAACTTTTAACTTTGGTGGAGGGACTGTGATTAATTTAATGACAAATTTAAAGTTAGTATGTCTCATACTTTCAAAAAGCCTTGGAATATAGTTAACGTAACAAAATTTAAAACTTTTAATTGGAGGTGTACTTGGTTTTTCATAATCTTTCACTTTAAATCTGTTTATGATTATTTTTTTCCCCCACGAAACGGGATGACATTGAATAATTATCGGCTGCTATCTTTCTAATTAGATCCAATTCTTCTTTAAGAATGAGGCTTGAAAAAATTTCAAACACTCTTTTTATACAAAAATTAACTAGTGCTAACTTGTAAGTTATAAGTGAATTGCAACCAAAAGAAATAGTGAAATTAGATCTGTTAATTTTTAAAAAAAACTATGCGATCAAGATTCTGTTTAGTCTCTTTGTTTCTGATTAGTTGGGCATCCAAAAAAGCAAGTTTTTGATTTTGTTTTACAGTCGAACCTCTATTTAACGAAGTCGCTAAATCCCGGAAAAAAGTTCGTTATAGGGAAAATTCGTTAAATAGAGATTCACAGTTTAAAATATTTTAATCTACATACACAGATTTTAAATTCATAAACACTAAATATTTTTAATAAAAGTAATTAATCACACTTTTTTTTTATAAATTATATCTATTTGTTTTATTTATTTTACCCGCCAATACCTATCATCAATTCATTTTTTCTATGTGTTTAAATCTTTGAAATCTGCGAGGAAAACAAAACGTTGTCCGGGAATACATTGTATTTTCAGTTTAATATAAATAGTTTTACATTAAAATTAACGAATTTGAATGACATTATCGTATTCAATATTATTATAAGAAATAATTTTAACCATACATTACCACATGCGTCCTTAAATTTAATTTCTGAAAAACTCTGTTAATTTTACATTTTACCTGAGTTTTTCATTTTAAAAAGTGCTTTCTCTCATAATACGTTTCGCATCTTTGCAATTCGCCAAAAACCCCTTCATGCGTATTTTCTTTAAACTGCAATCCGCATCAGATTGTTTCAAATGATTTTAGCATTTCATCATACGATGTTTTGTTAATTCCTGCATCATGATCATTTCCATCTTCATCATATTCGTCTTCATCGCAATTCATTACTATATTGTTTTTATTTTTCACACTGTCGAAAATATCCGATTGGGTTAGAGTTTCCGAGGTCTCAATTTCGGAATTAAATAAAATACAATCATTAATCAGCATATCATAGTTAATTTCTTCTTTTTTTCTCAGCTGTATCCACATTTTTTAAAATTACTCTAAGGGACTATCGTCTTCGTCCTCCGTACTTACCGAATTCTCACTGCTGACAAAGGAGGCGCCTGGTAAAACCAGTTTAAGGCCATTGAACATCATAAAATGTGTTAAAAGAAAGATTAAGCTTGAAATATCCAGAAATATTTTGAGAAATAGGGAGAAAAAAAATTAGATCACAAGAAAAAGTTCGTTAAGTAGAGAGTGCACTTCGCTATTCGGAGGTTATTTTACGAAGAAATTCGCAAAATGTTCTTGGTTCCAAAGAAAAGTTCGCAAAATGGAGAAATTCGCAAAATAGAGATTCGTTAAATAGAGGTCCGACTGTATTTCTAGTGTGAATTTTATTTTATTGTCCAAGCTACTAGAAAGGAGTATAATTAATTTTTACCATAAGAAATTACTTGGCGCAGTACAATATAAATAAAAAAGCAATGTTTAAAGCACCAAAACACTTTATTTCTTGTTGCAAACTAGTTTCAGTAGCCACCGTCATCAGTGCAAAATACAAGGTGAGACCGAAAAGTAAAGTGACTCACCACTCCTTTCGAAAATGAGAACAGCCCGACAACCGGACACATGCGCATTACGATCTTCGGTATGTAACGTTAAAGTTCAGGGTCATTTTCAAAGTTTCTTGGTTAGTGTTTGTTCGTGCAGTCGCTTAAACATAAGAGGTGGTAGTGCATTGCGTAATGGAGCAGAAAACAAATATGAAATTCTGTTTTAAAATGGGTAAAACTGCTATGGAAACCTTGGAAATGATTCGAAGTGTGTACGGCGAAGAAACTTCATCTCGCAAGACAGTATTTCAGTGGTTCAAGCGTTTCCGTGAAGGTCGTGAAAGCGTGGAGGATGAGCATCGCAGTGGAAGACCGGTGACGAGCAGAACCACGGCAAATGTTGAAAGAATTAGGAAGTTATTGCTGTAAGATCGCCGTTTGTATAGGTCCGATTAATGGCGAACGAATTGAATCTTCCTCGTGAAATCATCCGAACAATATTGACGAAGGATTTTGGTAAACGGAAACTTTGTGCGACGTTTGTCCCTCATTATTTAAGCGATGAACAAAAACAGCAGCTAATGGACTCCTTATTCACCTGATCTTGCACCAGCAGACTTTTTTTCTTTCCAGGTCTGAAATTGGCAGTGAAGGGACGCCGATTTTCAAACACCTCAGACATTCAAGCTGCTGTTACCAAGGAACTTAAAACAGTCTCAAAGGAGGACTTTTTCAAAAGTTTCCAGAACTTGTATGAACGTTGTCAAAAGTGTATTGTAGACGGCGGGAACTACTTTGAACAACAGTGAGGTATTTATCTGCAAATATATAATGCAGTGATTATTATGACGCTAGTCACCTTATTTTTCGGTCTCAGCTTGTATGATTACTCAGAAAAGAAAATTGCTGAAATATATGTAGGAGAAGCGGATTCAATGATAAAGTTTCTCTCTATTCTAAAAAAAAGTAACTACCGCTGTCACCGCCGCCGCCGGTTTTGAATTTTTTGTGACCGGAGGTCTTTCTTCGCTAATATTAAGAAAAATAATGCATACAAAAATATGAAAATTGGTGGCTTTATACAGAAATGTTTGATAAACACGCTGATGCAGACAGTTTTCAAATCGAAGAATTATTTTAAGAGATATTTAATGCTAAAGTTGGACAAAATCGTTTCACTAAAAAAGTTTTATAGCAGCAAAAACTATACATGGCAGTGTAATCAGTTTTAGATCATTTTATGCGTTAGAATTTGCCGGAGTGCAGATTGCATTAATTTTTTTATTTTGACTCATTTTTTGAGGTTTTATTTCTATTTTAAATTCAAATTTTCAGCATTTCTTGAGATATTTTTTACAGATTTTAGAAAGTGATATTAATTTAAACTGTTGCCAACTGTATAAACAGCGGAAACAATAATGTTTGCTTCAAAAAAAAAAAAATATTTATACGTGTAATAAATTAAAAATTTATTTACACGTGACTATTATAAACAGAAAAAAACATTGGAATTAGAATTAAATAATTATGTACAAAAAGCAGGAACTTATTAAAAATTACGTCATAAAACTATAATTACACGTGAATTTTAAGAGAGAAAGGAATTTGTAAAATAATAAATTTATTAACATGCATTAGAAGTCTTAAATAGGAGAAATTACGTCATATTTACGTCACATTACAGTTATTACATAAAACGAACACAAAATAATATTGCAAAACGGTTTAAATTTAGAAATTGCGCTAGACATTTATTTGATTTTTGAGCGGATACTTTTCAACTATTTTTCTTAGGAAAGCGCAAATAATACTTCATTTCTAACACAAGCACTTTCACGTGAATATTAAAAAGAGAAAGAATAATTTGGTCAAAATTACGTCAGATTAAAAACGATTAATTTAAAATGTCTCATTTAAAAGAACTTCCTTTTCGCTTTGTTAAAAAATACCGGGAGACAAAGATACTGTTTACTTAATTCCTTTTATACTAGCTTATTTTGAAATGTTGTTACACGTGGCTACGTCATCAAGTTATTTTTATTTCGACGTTTTATTTGTATTTTTATTAATGTTGTACTAATTTATTTGTTCTTTCGTTATTTAAAATAAAAATTATGTCAATTTGTATAATTTGGCGAGTGGTTTGGCGATTTATATAATTTGGCGAAATTAGTCGACGGGATAATCAAGTAGTACCGCAGCGGATTTGGCGTTAAAATTTCCCCAATCAAAGAGAAATGAATAGAAATCTGTTTATAGGGAGATCGCCACTGTTTTTTAAATTATAATTCAATCTTTCGAAATCTTTTTAAAGCCGATCACATTAGCGTGCATTTAGAGTCTGCGGTGTCTGGACGGGGGTTGGCGAGCGTAGCTCGTAGGGGGCCGAGCCCCCTAGTATTAGCCAATAAAACTACAGGAAATTTTAGAAACAACCAATGAAAGAGAAGTGGATTCAAAGATAAAGTTTGTTACCCAATCGAATTACGATAGGAAATTTTAGGAAACGGGCTCATATGGTCCGTTTCCTAAAACTTCCTATCGTATGGAAATGACTTTATAATTTCGATAACTTTACGTAGCTATGTAAATTAGCAGCTTATCGTAACCATGTTCCCAGAATGTTCTAGAATATGCGATGCTTCAGACACAAAGCACGAACAACACGGCACTTCAGCCGAGTTGCTATATGCGAAATTCACTTGCTTAATCCTTCAAGCCTTAGAATTCTATTTCATACGTGAAAATCTTTATGTTAGTATCTGTATCAGTTTCAATATGAAGACAGGGAATACGACTTTTGCCATTCGTCTTTTAATTATTAAAGAAGTGGAGGAAAAAGGTCATATTTTACTACCGACAGCAAGTTGTAAATTTCAAAATCAACTGTTGGTCACATAGTAAAGAAGTGGTAAGATGGGAAAGGTGTGCGCGATCTTTTAAGATTAGGAGCCCCGAGGAAAACGTCTCAACGTCAAGACGCGTTGATCCGAAGGAAGTCGGTCGCTGACCCAAACAAGAACGCTACCTAAATATGTAAGGAGATGGCCATCGAATATGAACTCACGATGAATAAGGACACCATAAGATGTCGTCTGGATGCCGCTGGATTGTGTGCATGGGTCCCTGTAAAAAGCCTCTCATCTGGACAAAGAATAGGAAAATCCGATTGAAATTCGCTAAGGAGTGTGTGTGGACAACCAACGATTGGAAGAAGGTCCTTTGGAGTGATGAATCCAAATTCAGTTTGTTTGGAAGTGATGGCGGACGTTATATTCATCGTCCAAAAGGCACCAAAATGGATCCCCTGTGCCAACGTCCAACAGCGAAGCACGGAAACGGATCATTTATGGTCTGGAAAGCTTTACATCATGATGGCGTCGTCCTTTTCGTACACATCTATGGGACCATAGATCAAAATGTTTATAAAAACTTTTTGGAAAATCATATGCTGCCTTATACTCGTAAAAAATGCCTCGTGGATGGATGTTTCAGTAGGATAATGATCCCAAGCTTACCTCCAAAATGGCGACAAATTGGTTTACAGCTAAGAAAATTTTGGACTGGGTGAGTCAATCACCTGACCTCAATCCAAATGAGCATCTTTTGAAAAACATCGGAAGAAAAGTCGGGGCACGGAAGCGTTCTTCAAAGACAGAACTTCTACAGGGTCTTCAATTGGAATGGGAGAAAATCCCTAGATCCATGTTAGAGCCTTGTTAAGACAATGCTCAAACGATGTGCCTCTGTCTTCAAGGCAAAAGGATACGCAATTAAATATTAAATATTGCTGTAGTTCGTTACATTAAGATGCTTGATATCAATAAAAGTTACCAAAACTGAATCGTCTCAAAACTTTTGCTTAAGTAATTTTGTGAATTTTCGAGTTATTTTTAATTCATGCATATGTCTCAATTGTTCTAATGTTGCATTTTGTTGAGCTTTAAAAAAGGTACAAATTACTAATTTACATCATTAAGAAATTTTGCTTAAAGAAAAAGTTAGAACAGAAAAACATATCGTTTCAAAACTTTTGTCAGCTACTGTAAGTGTATTTTTTTAATCAAAATGTGAGTAATGTTAACCCTTGGATTCTAAATAAACATCATATTTGGATTTTTTGGTAAACTTTAATTCGATTGCGGAACAAGAAGTCATTCGGTCAAGTAATTTAGGAATTATACAGGTTTTAAGTTTGGAACGCCTAAAGTTAAATTTATTATTAATCGTTTCAAAACGGATTACAATGCGGGTAGTTTTTTTTTTTTAAAGCATAACTCAAGAACTACTTGGCATAATGAACTGTAAATTTGAATTCGCATGTTTGAAGCTTCTAGAAATCGATTTCAATTTAAAAACAAGAAAGAAAAAATCATGCGTTAAGCCTAGATTATGAAACACTTTCCAACACATTCAGAATAATGTAACAAAACTGCGTCGTTAAAAATCAAACGTCTAATTCAAACATATGGAACTTATAAAACCCAATTTCGGCTGTTCCCATCTACAATCACAAAATTTTCCGATTTTTTTCAGTAGCCCTGTATATGATATATAGATTTGTATCTATTAACTACATGAATGCTAAAATTTAGTTCACTTAAGAAATGCATATACTTCAGTTGAAAATTCCCTTTCAGCAATTTCCTCTGATAAGGAGAATGGTACGTGAATACTTTTGTGCAGCCCTGCATATAAGGTACAATATTTATATATAACGAGTAACATGCAAAAAATTAATTAAATTTAAAAGCGAATACCGAATTTTAAACCATACACTTCAGAAATTATTTCTCAAAGACATCAGTACTGTAACCGATTTCTTTTGTGTGTCCCTGTAAATGAATAAAAAATGCTATGAATGCGCTGTTCTAACGTGATCGTACTGAAATTCAGTGATTTATATCAGTTTCAATACATTTGAAATAGCGTAATCTCATTAAAATAATCTGCAAACGATTTTTCCCCATTGATCATAATGTAATGGAATAATTTTGAGCACCCATGTAAATGAACTATTAATCCTACATACTTCATATACAATACCAAACATGCTTTGGTAACCTTAAATAACCTTTATCAATTACATGAAAATCCGAGTATATTTACGGGAGTTAGAGAGTGGACAGACGAAAAGACGGCCAGACGGCCAGACAAACCGAATGCATAAACACTTTTCAATTTTGTAGGAAAGTGTTAAAAAATTAAATAAAATATAAAGAACTTTTTAAGTGAAATCGATTTCTAGAAGCTTCAAATATTTAAACGGCAAAACACCTTTTTTAATAATTCAAAATTTAAAAGCCTTCAAAAGCAAAAACATTCTAAAATTCTGATTTCTGTGATACCGTGTAGGCTTTATCTCTTTACAAAGTACTAGGGGATCGTACCCGGGCTTCCCGGGTTACAGAATATAGGCGAAAACATTTTTCTTTAAATTGAAAACTAATAATTTTTTTTATATGCAATAAGTTTTTTCGATTGCCCACTTACATTAAAAAAGCATTTTTCATATGAAAAATGAATTTTTGAATCAAATGAATTTTTGATGAATGAATTTTTGATGAAATGAATTTTTGAAATTTATCAAATGCGATATTTTCTTATTAGCCGCATGCTAAGAGTTATTTTACCAAGATTTTTCTACTTACGGCATCCTTTTATGTTCTGATAATTTCAATATGTCTGTTAAATTTGTGTTTTAATTATATTATTTTATTTATTTATTCTTAGGAAAGTTTTTTTAAATGGATATTAGGCGTAAGAAAATGATGAACTCTTTATTTTGTTTTAAGGGCAAACGGATTAATCTTTCGTAATCGAGCTCTGCGCGATATAGATAAATTAAAAAATATTTCATGCATTAAATTTGTCTTTAAAACCATAGACAATGAGCATACTGAGATGAACTTTGCAAACAAATTCCATTTGAAAAAAAAATCCTATTTGATGATCTAAAAATTTAAATTGTATGATTACAAATATGTTAGATTTGTGTTTTTTTTTTTTATTATTATTCTTTTATTTGTTTATATAAAAAAAAGTATTAAATTCGTTAATTTGTCTGTCGCAAATTTGTTAGATTGGATTTTTGTAACATTATTCTTTTATTTGTTTATAACGGAAGTATTAATTTCGTTATGCCAAAATAGTCAGAAACAAATGCTGAACAATGTTTGTTGCTTTATGTGCAAAATGTTTATTATTATTATGTATTGAAACCTGCACGTGATAAGATAAACTTTAAAAAAGTCATGCTTAAAAATTATTTTAAAAAACATAATACATCATTCAATTAAGATACAGTTTTTAAACAAATTGCATTTGAAAGTAATTTTTTCCCTGTGCGACGAAAATTGAAAATGTACGATGGTCAGAAGATTAAAAAATACAGTAGCGAAAATTTCAAGACCGAAATTTGATCGTGAAGTGTTGCCATTCGTAAAATGACGTCAGTGTTACGCACAGATACGTTTGTTCTTTATAATATAGAAGATACGTAATCAGTAAAATATAATAAACATCAATTAATACGGTGTGGTTATCAATTGAAGCTCTTATGCTTGGTATTCCGGAATGAAAAACAGCAATTTTCACCTTCTCAAAATTTGCATACGCACTTCTCATATCCACATTCATCATTTTTTAAAAAAATGTATTTTGTTTGATCATTTTAAAATCATTTTAACTCAAAATGTGAAGTCACGATTTTCAGCAACATCTTTTACGTGAACGGACGCACTCTTTACTTGAGATTCTAATCTCAATTCCGGAGAGTAAAAATTTCCGTAATTTATGTTAAAATGTGTTTGTATTAAAATGTTTAATTATATCTAAGCAAATGATCGTTTTCTTTTAAATATGATTTCATTTTCACTTAAATAAGCATTTCGCGTAGTGTCTGAAATTTAGTATCAGTACACATGCTGAAGGAAAAACAATATAGAAAATTTATAAGGAAAAATGCGTGTTTTAAAAGCAGTATGTCATTTTCCGTTATTTTTCCCCTAATATAATATTATGCTTCTAGTAGGATTTTGCGCCACTAAACCCTATACAACAATTTTTATAAACAATTTTGAATTTTTATCAGAAAAAGGCGTTAATAAAGATAAAAAAAATACCTCATTTTTTTCTCTCTTGTCTGCAATAATGAAAGCTATCTAATTTTCATCATTTTGGAGAAATTTCATAAAATGCTTTTAAAATTAAAATATAAAAGTAGGGATATTAAAAAAAAAAAAAAAAAAAGATAGTGCGATCACATCTACAAATGAACAGCTTTCAGTTGAAAAAAATATTAGTAAAATTGGTTCAGCAGAAAGATCAGGGCAGATGACTAAAAAACACACTTGTGTTTTAAATATATAGATTATATAAAATTAGGGAAAATTAAATTAAGCAAATTATGTTATTTTGATAAAATTATAGTAGAATGTCCTAAAGAATAGCATTTTATTATTTGAGAGAATTTTGGACAAAAACTTCACGAACATGATGTTATTTTAAACCACGAATTATTTGTTTGCTTGTCTAACTCGGAGAAGCACATACATCCAGGTGAGAATCATCAATTTCTGTAAATCGCTGTTATTTGCATGTCACCTCTCTTTTATAAAGACACTCTAAATGTTTGTAAAAAAATTGCGTTTTATCAGTGTGTGATTTCGATTACATTATTCTCAAAAGTGAAGCATTTTCCCCTGTGAAGAATTTCAAAGCAGCTGGGCTGTGAAAATGACGCACTTCTACAAAACATAATTCAGGTTTAAGAATTAAAATACACGCTTTTTTATAAAATGACGTCATTTGCATCTTCTAAAGCAATCCACTTTTACAATACAGTCTTAAACTTCGTCTATAGAAAAGTATGCATATGACGTCATTATCACTGAATAACAGACAATAATTCTTGACATAGCCCGTATTTTAATTTCAATTTTTTTTTCTGCTTTTATGAGAAAATGGCAACAAAAAGATACAGTATCTCCTATTTTCGACTATTTTCCGCTTACTTTCAATAGAAATGGGATACTTTTGATGCCACAATAAGAAAAATGGTATTAAAAACTACAAAAAAAAAATTAATATCTCAAAAATAAATTGAGATACAGCTTTCAAACAAACTGCATTTAAAAGAGCATTTTTTTCTTTATACGACGGTTTAAAAACTTAAAATGTGCGATGTTTAGAAGTTTAAAAATTTGCAGTAGAGGAAATTGCAAAACCAAAATTTTATTTAAAATTTCAAAGTGTTACCATTCGCAAAATGACGTATGCGTTACGCACAGATATGTTTCTCCTTTATAATATAGATAGACACTCAAGAATATGTGAGTGTAAAACTCGCTAAAATTCGGATTATTTTCCTTCCTTCTGTGGATGCTAAAAACATGAAATTTAATATCTTGGTAACTTTTCAGATATAAATTATAGGTAAGAATGTTTATAAAAATATTCCAGATTTAAAAGGATTAAAGGATTTGAAAACACTTTACAGTCTTGATTACTCGGAAGTTAGATTTTAGAAATTTTTAATTTGACAAATACGTTCCTATTAAAGAGGATTATACCCAACGAAAGTAAAAAAAAAAAAAAAAAAAAAAAAAAAAAATCAAATGTGTGGAATGGGGGGAAACGCACTACAGTTTTATTTTCAGTGTGATTTCTTTGAAACTGTAAGTCTAGAAACATTAAACTGGACATTGAAATAATTTAGAAGACGCAGATGTGCACGAAGAATACGTTTAAAAAAAATTAAAACTTAAAAAAAAAATGTAAAGAGAATAAAAATCATGTATTTGTCATGCGAGTGTTAGATAAAATTTTTCTGAGCAATAAGAGAAAACGGAAGTACTAGTAACTAATAGAATAAGTTAAAATGACACTCATGAAAATATATGATTGCCAACTAGGTGAGGATATACTTAGCCTTTTGCCACACAAAAATGACGGTTATACGTATACTAAATCATTCTATTCCAAATTATTAATAAGCAACTTATGTTACTAAAGTAACGGCATTTTAATTTTTTATGGTGATCCAATATACACTAATACTTTAAATCCCAGGATATATATTATATATTAATCAGGATTTGATGCTATAATATCCTTCACATCCCTCCATTCTAGCCCTCCGAGCGTCTTGAGGACTTTCCTGCATTTCCATAAAAATGCTCATAAAAATAATCTTAATGTAAATTTTCTTTCCCTGTTTGTTTCTAAAATACACTTCATGTCCCATTAATTTAAATACATTTAAAACTACATTTCTGTTTAAAATATTTTTTTCTACAACAGATTTAGGTTGTGTTTGGGAGACGGAAAAATACGCCCAAACCGTTCAGAGGGCTAGATACTTTTGAAAACAATTCTACTAAAAATATTTGTGCTTGCAGCCATTTTAGCATAGTTTCTTGGAACGAAAAAACACGGGCCAGACACCTAAAGGATTAAAAAATAAACAAATGTTTGTTGGTAGGCCTCCCCGCCTGGCTGAATCTGAATCTGAATCTGTAGGAAATAGACTCTTAGACTACTGACTTTTTTTAACACTTTCCAACGTAGGAAAGTGTTTAAAAATTCGGTTTGTCTGTCCGTCTGTCCTCGCTCTAACTCCCGTAAATAGACTCGAATTTTCATGTAATTGATATATGTTAATGATGTTTACCATGGCATGTTTAGTATTCAATATGCAGCGTGTTCATTTACAGGGGCACTCAGACGTATTCTTTTACATTATGGTCAAAGGGGAGAAATTGTTTGCAGTATATTTTAATGACATTGCGCTATTTCCAATAAATTGAAATTGGTATAAGTCACTGAATTTCACTACAACATTATTACTGTAGAATAGGGCGTTCATAGCATTTATCGTTCATTTACAGGGACACGCATAAGGAAATCGGTTACATAAACGTCTCTGAGCAACAACTGCTAAAAGTGTGTTTTCAATTTTGGTGGTGTACGCTTTCAAATTTAACTAACTTTCAGCATGTTACTTGTTGTGTATACATTTTATATTTCATATACAGTGATGCACAAAATAATCCACATACCATCCTCCTTATTAGAGAAAATTGCTGAAGGGGAATTTTCAATTGTGGTATGTATTTCATAACTGAACCAAATTTTCGGATGCATGTAATTTATGGATACAAATCTATATATCATATACAGGGCTGCTCGAATAATTAGGATAATTTTCAGATTATAGATGGGAATTGCTGAAATTGGGTTTTATATGTGTTAACTCTTTTATGCCTGAATTTTTGTTTTCTCAAATTTATTGGTAAAATCATTTTAAAATGCTGCAAAATGAACTGGAAAAATACTAAAAAAAATTACACTAAAATATTTTCGCATTTATTTGATAAAATGTAAACGTACAAAATATGGGAATATCCATATGTGGAAAAATGCATAATTATATGTTTTGTCTAAATTTATGTAAATTAAGCTTTTAAATTGTATATTATACACTATAATTAGTATTTTTATGAACTATTAAGAAAATATATTTATTTATTTACAGAGACTCATAACACTATAAGTATTAATAATAATAAATTAAGAATAATCGTATTTGAGGCTGAAAAAAAAATTATTTCAAAATCATCTTGAAAACGACTTTACATAAATAACTGTTCCCTAAATGGCTAATAGAAATATGTACCCATTCGCGCCTAGCGCCCTATATTTTGTATGTTACAAACATGCATAAAAAATAGGCTTAAACATATAATTTCGCAATTTAAAAAAAAAAAAAGTATTTCAAAGAAGTCTACAAGCTAAGATTACGACGTATTTATTTGGATTCTTGATACACAAAATATAAATAAACTTACTTTTTACATTTCGCTATCTTGAAAAATGAAAAATCTATATACACCGAAAAAAGGCCCTCATTTAACCAAATAAATATTAATCTTATGCTGTCTTCTCTCGGTAATAGATAAAGACATTTATAGACAATTACTTCATACAATTTTCATGTTGTAAAGAAGAAGAATATTATAAAAATTTATTAAAATTCGAAACGTCCCCAAAATGGGGCGCTAGGCATAAATGGGTTAATGCGTTTTCAAATGATTCAATTTGATATCCTATTTCAACTTATTAAGCGGTGAAGTTTTGTTACATTATTCTGAATGTGTCGGAAAACTGTTTCATAATCAATGCTTGACGCATGATTTTTTCTTTCTTGTTTACATTGAATCCGTGAAAGATTTCTTTTAGATGTCATTATGATCTAATTTTACAGTGTTAATTCTTCACTAAATGAATAAGTGAAACTCCAAGGATATGATATTCAAATAGGAGAAGTCCCTATTGTACTTGTAAGGAATCGCGTCAAAATATTTCGAAATAAGGGAACAAAAAAGGAAGTTTAAGGTTAGAGTATCCGTATCAGAGATTTGTGATCAAATCATCCAGTGAAAGAAACTGTATTTTTGTCAGAAATCGAGACCCGTCGCAAGCAGAATTTGTATGTTTTCGCCGCTTGGAACAGCATTTATAAGGCTTTTTCCTAAAAAAAAAAAAAAAAAAAATCTTATTTCAAAAGTGTTGATTGCTCTATCGTCTAATAGACCAAACTGATTATTTTCTTTTGTCATTTTATACTTTCTTCTATATTCATGAGAGGAAAGTATTTGATTCGTAAAATTAATCGATTTCCGATTTTTGAGGGATTTTTATGTTTTAGATATATTGAATATGATTTGAATTATTTTGGACAGATGTCTGTCTGTGTCTTACACTAATTTTATGGGCACTATAACTCAAGAACTAATGCATGGAATTCTATGAAACTTCATATTTAATTGGACCTTGATTAAAGTTATTGTTAATTAAATTTTAGTATATATTGCCCCCCCCCACAGGGAACGCTATTCTGCTGCATTTTTTAAAAGATACAAAATAGCTAAACATCATCTTATATGAGATGGAATTAACTAAAATTAATATGTAAACGATAATAATTCAATTTTTAATTTTATCACTCAACAAGTGAGCGCTGCAGTGCTATGCTTTTTGCGATGGACATTATATCTTTACCTTATTTTCTGCAAGGTAGAAATATGTACAGTATATATGATATAATTGGTACATTTTGATACATATGAAAATCTTGTAGTCGAGTCACACACGTAAAAAAAAAATATGGCATTATTATATTTCGATTAATATAAGTAGCTGGAAGTCGAGAAAGCTATTTAAATTATATAAGCTTCTCTCTCTCTCTCTTTTTTGAAAACATTATAGATAGCTTTATCATTTTTTCTGACTTTTTTCTCTATGCGTCGAATAAAAAGTTTTATTTTGAAAAAAGTTTCTAAAACTTATACATAATGCTTTTATAAATTTTGCTTGCTACAATATTGCATATTTTAACTCAACTGTTTCTTTTTCTTTCTTTCTTTCTTTTTCCTTTTTTTTTTCTTTCTTTTTTTCTTTTTCTTTCTTTTTTTTTTTTGACACCATAAATTTAAAAAAAATCTCGGCCTACAGGCGGAGGTAGATCTCGAAGTTAAATACTAATTTCACCAACAAAAACTAAATCAAGATTAGAGATAAAACCCAGTTTAACAATTTTATCTGGTCGCTTTTAACGAATTTTTAATTTCATTTTTCTGTAAGAGCTGGTTTTATCAGAATCATATTAAGGCGGTATTCAAAAAGATATTTTTCTGACACAAATTCAGACTCATTTTTAAAAGTAAAAACATGAAACTTGCTGACGTGATTTTTTGAAGAGATTTATAAGCGACCTGTGTTTTTATTTTTTGTTCAATTTATTAGAACTTGATTTAAAAACAATTATTTTCTTCGTACAATTATTTTTTTTGTTGTTGTTGTTTACAGCACTATCGCTTCAAGAAATTCGGTTCGAAATGCCCAATTTGAAAGCATTTTTACTTTCTTCTATCTTCAATAGAAGAAAGTATTGTAATCGAAATGTTTTTCGACTTCCGGTTTTCGACGGATTTACACGTTTTAGCGGTCAGAGATCCCCAAAAACATGTTTATAGAAAATGTCCGTCTGTCCGTCTGTCTGTCGCCATTGTACCATCTGTAATAGCGCTGTAATAGCGATTTTTGTGCGATTTTGAATATTGTACCATCCAAAAGTGTATGAAGTTATGTATAGAATTGAACCAAATTTTTATTTTAAGTTTTTGGGTATGGCAAGTAGGTCCTCTCTGAATTTGGAAAAAAAATCGCCGGTAGGGGGCGCTGCAACAACGATTTTTGTGCGATTTTGAATATCATACCATCCAAAAGTGTATGAAGTTATGCATAGAATTGATCCAAATTTTTATTTTAAGTTTTTGGCTATGGCAAGCAGGGTCTCCCAGAAATTGGAAAAAATTCGCCGGTAGGGGGCGCTGTAACAGCGAATTTTGTGCGATTTTTAATATTGTATCATCCAAAAGTGTATGAAGTTATGCATAGAAATGAACCAAATTTTTATTTTAAGTTTTCGGCTATGGCAAGCAGATCCTCCCTGAATTTGGAAAAAAAATAGCCGGTAGGGGCCGCTGTAATAGCGAATTTTGTGCGATTTTGAAAATTGTACCATTCAAAAGTGTATGAAGTTATGCATAGAATTAAACCAAATTTTTATTTTAAGTTTTCGGCTATGACAAGCAGATCCTCCCTGAATTTGGAAAAAAAAATCGCCGGTAGGGGCGCTGTAATAGCGAATTTTGTGCGATTTTGAAAATTGTACCATCCAAAAGTGTATGAAGTTATGCATAGAATTAAACCAAATTTTTATTTTAAGTTTTTGGCTATGGCAAGCAGGTCCTCCCAGAATTTGGAAAAAAATCGCCGCTAGGGGGAGCTGTTATAGCGATTTTTGTGCGATTTTGAATATTGTACCATCGAAAAGTGTATGAAGTTATACATAGAATTGAGCCAAATATTTTGTGTTTGTTTTTGGTCATAGCACGAAGGTCCTCCCTGAATTTGGAAAAATTCCGCCGGAAGGGGGGTGTTGTAATAGCGATGTTTGAGCCATTTTCTTTATTGTACCATCGAAAAGTGTATAAAATTATGCATACAATTGAACCAATTTTTTTCGTGCATTTTTTTGGCTTTGGCCAACAGGTCCTCCTTGAATTTGGAAATATTGCGCGGTAAAGGGGTTCTGTGATAGCGATTTTTATATGCTTTTCTTGATTTTTTGTAGTTCTGTTGTCCATCGGCAGCTCGTGCAGAGGCGGGAACTCGCTTTTTGCTAAGCTGGCTATTCGCAAACATCTGATAGCAACAGAATAAGGAAAAACTATTAATTTTAACAAATATCATGATATTGATTAACTCGTTTTTAGTCCGTTTAATTGACTGAAGCAGAAATCTAAGATGAAAATCAAAGTTGGTATATTATTGAACTAAAAATATTGAAGTATTAACATGTGTAAGTAGTTTTTGAAATATTATGTATAAGATAGAAGAAAGTTTTGGGATTGGCACATCCAACTAGTTTAAAAATATATTTTGCCTTTATCAAAAAATAGACCCATACAGCACATTATATAGTTTCTGAATAGGAGAACCTGCCAATTGGATGCGTTTGAGAGCGAAAATGATTTTAAAAATGAGCCAGAAAATACGCCGTTTGGATTTGACTACACCTTTAACGAGAAAATTTTTTCGTCAACCCCTATTTTTGTTTAATTACTTACCCATCATACGTAGTATAGGGTAAGTCTTGTAATCATTTTAAAAATCGAAAATTTTTTTTGACGGATTTACACGTTTCATACACTGGAGATTCAGAAAAACATATTTTTAGAAAAAAAATTTGTCCGTCCGTCTGTATGTCTGTGTGTCTGTAATCGTTCTATCTACCGAACAAATTGAGATAGAGACTTGAAATTCGATGTGTACTTAGGGAGTAATAATGTGAAGATGCCTATTGAATATCAGTAACCTCGATTAACCGGAATTATTTTTTTCGGACTCTTGAAATATTCGTTCTGATAAAAGGTATACAAAAATTTTCGAAATTGTTTATTTGAAGGAGTGAATATAAAAGACAATAAAAAAACATAAATTTTGCATCATGAATGAACTCGATTGGATAATTAGATGCCGTGATATTTGTAATTCTATTTTTCACACTATTCGATTTTTCATGACCCTGTATTTCATTCAAATTTCAATTCAAAGATATATTTTAATTGGAAATGAGACGCTTAATCCGACGCAGTAAACTGTTAGTTAATAGGATTATCATTTTTCAAGTTATAAGGATTTGTCCGTCCGTCTGTATGTCTGTGTGTCTGTAATCGCTCTATCTCCCGAACAAATTGAGATAGAGACTTGAAATTCGGTGTGTACTTAGGGAGTAATAATGGAAAGAAGCCTATTGAATATCAGTAACCTCGATTAACCGGAACTATTTTTTTTTTTGGACTCTTGAAATATTCGTTCTGATAAAAGGTATAAAAATTTTTCGAAATTGTTTATTTGAAAGAGTGAATATAAAAGACAATAAAAAAACATAAATTTTGCATCATGAATGAACTCGATCGAATAATTAGTTGCCGAGATATTTGTAATTCTATTTTTCACACTCTTCGATTTTTCATGACCCTGTATTTCCTTCAAATTTAAGTTCAAAGATATATTTTAATAGGAAATGAGACGCTTAATCCGACGCAGTAAACTGTTAGTTAAGAAGAAAAAAATCCATAACTTCGTCAATTCACAAGATATAAAACCCGCATGAATATATTATATATCTTCTTAATATTATCTACAATTTTTATATTGACACGTTTTTGATAGGACCAATTCTTACAGCAAAAACAAATTAAAAATACAAGCAGTTGAAGAAAAAATCATCGTATTAAGGATGTACTCAAATCCAAACTGCTTATTTTTTGACTCATTTTTAAATTCATTTTTGCTTTTAAACGCATCCAATTGGTCGTTTCTCTTATTCAAAAACTATATAATGTACCGTAATGGTCGATTTTTCGACAGAGGCAGAATATATTTAAAAAAATTATGTCAAAGTGGGCATTTTGAACGGAATTTCCCGAACCGATTGTGTTGGAAATGAAAAATATTGTCCTACTGAGAAAATAATTGTTTATAAATCAAATTCTAATTAATTAAATGAAAAATAAAACACAGGTCGCTTAGAAATCTTTTCAAAAATCACATCAGCTAGTTTCAGGTTTTTTCTCTTAAAAATGAATCTGAGAATGTGTCAGAAAATTTCGAGTTGTTGAGCATGGAAAAGAATTCTTTTGAATACCGCCTTAACATGTTTCTGATAAAACGAGCTCTTATTTAAAAGTAAAATTAAAAAATCGTCAAAAACACACAAATAAAATTGCTAAAGTGGGTTTACCTCTAATCATGATTTAGTTTTTATTGTTTAAATTAGTACTTAACTTCGAAATCTACCTGTGCCTGTAGGCCGAGCCGTCAGGGATTTTTTAAAAATTGCTATGACACTGTCACTTTATTGCCTTAAACGCATAAATTTCTCAAAACTTCCAAACCGTAAGCATAAGTTATTATTAAAATCGATTTGAAATTGCATTTATCAACTATTGATGCATACCCTTGTTCCATTAACTGAGCTGTCGGATCCATATCGGCAGCATTATTTAACCCATTGATGTCTAGACACAAATGACGCCGTGGACGTTTTGGAGCTCTGTTGAAGTCCAACCATAAATTGTTTCTGGAAGCTGAAAGGAAACAAACAAAAATCTATTAGCAAAAAAACAAAAAAACAAAAAAACTACAATAAGTTTTCGAAAAATGACACATGACATTGGATAAATTACTACAAATTGAACGAAAACAAAAGAAAAGAAAAACACAATGATTCAATTTTTATTATATAATCAAATTACATGTAAAATACACAAAAAACATTCTAAATTTTCATATTTAATTCAGACTTTTTTAATGCGATCAATAGTGAAATTTCCATCACTTCAATATATATTTTTAAATAGAACAATCATTTACAAGAATTTGGGGGATATCTGATTATTTCAGGAAACATAAGGATATATGTAATACAGTCTATGGCACAAGGAAGCCAAGGAAAAGATTTTGGCACCCTATTTATTAAAATCTAGTCACCTGTTCCCATTTTATCAGCGTATAAACACTGTCATATGATAATTTGTCTACGATCAATAACAATATTCTTCTTTAATAAATATTAAGATGGAGCTTGGTGCAATATAATATAAATGTAAAAATATCAATGTTAAAAGCCCCAATTATTTTAAATTTTAAGCATACCGGTTTCGGTAGCGTATAGCATACCGTCCTCAGTGCTAAGGATGGCAGAAATATGCTCACATAGATAGGAGAGATGGGGATTCAAGTCAAAGGTTTATTGACCAATAGGAAAACAGAGGATTGCAGATAACAACCAATCGGAAAATAGATGGGAAATAGAACCAAAGTAGTGAGAAATTGCTTTAAAAAAATATGTTAAAAAGCAAGCAGCCAATAGATCCTCTATTGCCTGCCAAACATTGTTGGGAGATGAATCATACTTAAAATAATCTCTAAACCTACTTTTATATACGAACTTAACTTTCCTGAAGCATTTCATATTTATAAAATTTTTTAAAATATTGTTAATTGTGAATTCGCTACCCCCCAATTATCAGATTGTTGGAAATATTACATAAAAACCTCTTTTTCTTAAATTTTTTTTAAAAGCAACTTCTCACTACTTTGATTCAATTTCCCATCTATTTTCCTGTCGTTTGTTACCTGAAGTCCTCTTTTTTCCTATTCATCAAATAAACCTTTAACTTGAATCCCCATCTCTGCTATATATGTGAGCAAATTTCCGCCATCCTTAGCACTGGGGATGGTATGCTATATGCTACCGAAACCGGCATGCTTAAAATAAAAAATTATTGATGCTTTTAACGTTGATATTTTCTAATATTCTCCTTTTTTGAGCAGCCAGGTAAAAAAAATATATATATCTATATTATAAAGGACAAACATATCTGTGCGTAACGCATACGTCATTTTGCGAATGGCAACACTTTGAAATTTGAATTAAAATTTCGGTTTTGCAATTAAATCTACGGCAAATTTTTAAACTAAACATCGCACACTTTAAATTTTAACACCATCGTATAAGGGAAAAAATGCTCTTTTAAATGCAATTTGTTTGAAAGCTGTATCTCAATTTATTTTTGAGATATTAATTTTTTTGTAGTTTTTAATACAAATTTTGTAATTGTGGCAACTGAAGTACTCCATTTATATTGAAAGTAAAGGGAAAATAGTCATGGTTCATTATTTTTATTGATTATATCCTTATTGATGCCATTTTCACAATACAAATTAAAGTAACTTTTTTATAATTTTTGAACAGAAAATGATGTCAGACATTAAAAAAAAAACACGCATTCTTCTTCATAAATCAGTTACATTTCAATATTTTTACATTACGCTGATACTGAGTTGACGCTAGGCAAAATGATTCAGTGAGTAAAAATGATGTCATATTTCAAACAAAACGATCTTTTTTTTTTTTTTTTTTTTTTTTTTATAAAACTAAATATTTGACCAATACTAAATGGCCAATACTATGACAAATAAAGGCAAATTTCTGAATTTTTTTTTGCGGGTACTGACATTAGAACTTAAAGTTTGTGCGAATGTTCCCATGAAAAGTTGTATCGGACAAACGTAACTTTAAGTTTAGAAATACATTCATTAATAATCTATTGCGCGTTAAAATACTTTCAAATTGTGAATTTGAGTGGTGCGTATGTAAATTATGGGAATTGAAAATAACGTACAATTTAGATTTCATGGGGGAAAATTTTATGATGTGACAAGGCGAAATCCTTTTTACTGATTTTTTATCCCATAAAAACAAACATAAAAGTCTCAATCGATAAATTCACCATAATTACTCATCTTGATTACGTATTCTAATAGAGTTTAATTTTTCAATAATTTAAGCAGTTGAAGTTTGTGGAAATAATATTTTAGTAATTTTAGGTTAAAAATATTATTTGCTTTAAGAGTGAGACAACCAATGTTAGATGAATTTTTTATTGTAATTATTTTTGTAGGTTTATTATAAATTCGATCTGACAGTTCCTTTCTAACATTTTAGTTCGTCGAATTTCGACGGGTTCCAACTCGTTTTTTTTAAAGGATAAAATCACTTTAATAACGAGTATTTTAATCTTTGATCAAGATCCTGCATAAGTGCATTGATCTTGGAAAGAACTACTTTGAACATTCCCAGGAGTTGGTAAATTTAACTTGTGCCATACAGCCGTATCTCAAAAATTTCAGTGTGACCCTCGTATAGACAGCATAGTACAGAAGAATTTAATTCAGATAAAAAATACACAGCTCGGTTGAAAATTCTCCTTCAGTAATTTCGGGCAATAAGCAATGTACTGGAATTTTTTTTTTTTTTTGCACCCATGTACTTGATCGATAAATTTCACACACATTGCAAGCACACAGCGTGCAAAATATTAGTTAAATTTTAAAACGCATATTAAACATGTTAAACGCATAATAAAATTAAAATTCCAGCAATTATTGCTAAAATACAGTACTTTGAACGAACCACAAATTCTATGAAAACCATATTTTACAGTGATAGACCGAGAGCCGGCAGCACAGACAATCACCTCATCGAGTTCACGGTCGAAATTCTAGGATTAGTTAAATCTCGATTCGCATATTAAAACGCAATCGGTCTGCCAAGTCCTATCGTTGTGGAAAACACCCGAAAACCAAATTTTAGCGGTTGAATCGTAGATTTAACATTGTGTTTTACTGCACCCAAAGGTATGAAAACATGGAGAACTGGGAGCAGGAAAACACAATGGTAAACCTACGAGTCAGCCGCTAAAATCGGGTTTTCAGGTGTATTCCACCAAGATAGGACTTGGTAGAGCGATTGCGTTTTAATATGCGATTCGAGGTTTAACTAATCTCAGAATTTCATCCGTGAACTCGATGTGGTGATTGTCTGTGCTGCCGGTTCCCGGTCTATAAGCATCTTATAGTGAACCTCTATAAAATATATCAATTTCAATATCCTAGGTTTGGATTTTGTTAGCAGCAGTTAAGTGCCTAGGCCGTTTATCTGTAGATACTTCTATGTGGGCGTACATATACTGAATAGGTGGCTAAAAATGGTTGCTATTAATATATACTGAAACTTGCACCAATTATCAATCAGTGATCTTGCCGAAAAAAATACATGGGACGAGAAATCGCCTATTTCGGTGACAGCTTGTAGGCACTTAGGCAATATTAAAATCTTATGTCGATCTTTTAAAGGTTTTGAAGACTCATCAAACATGCTACAGTAAAGCACCGATTATAAGTCTTTCAAGGGACCGTTCTGAATCGACGTATAATTGAGAAAGACGTTCAATCGAAATTGTAGGTGTAAAATATTTGTCTGTAGAAATACAATGCTGCAATCTTACAAATTTAATTTTGCTACCATTTTCGGTTGCAAATAGATAGAAAAAAGGTTAAAACATTAAAAAAAAAAAAAAAAAAAAAAAAAAAAAAAACATTAAACAATCATTTCCAAAATGAAAAAAATCCCTGCCGGCCTGGCCTACAGGCAGAGGTAGATTTCGAAGTCAAATATACTAATTTCACAAACAAAAACTAAATCATGATTATAGATAAATCCATTTTAACAATTTTATCTGGCCGCTCTTGACGAGTTTTTATTTCATTTTCATATAATAGCTGGTTTTATCAGGATCATGTTAGGGCGGTATTCAAAAAAAATACTTTTCCATGCTCAACAGCTCGAAATTTTCTGGCATAATTCCAGATTCATTTTTAATTAAAAAAAAATATGAAACTTGCTGACGTGATTTTTGAAGAGATTTATAAGCGACCTGTGTTTTTATTTTTTGTTCAATTAATTAAAACTTGATATATAAACAATTATTTTCTCAGAAGGACAATATTTTTCGTTTCTAACACAATCGCTTCGGGAAATTCCGTTCAAAATGCCCACTTTGACATCATTTTTTGAAATATATTCTGCCTCTATCTAAAAATCGATTATTACGGTACATTATATAGTTTCTGAATAAGCGAATCTACCAATTAAATGCGTTTGAGAGCAAAAATGAATTTAAAATCCAGTCAGAAAATAAGCAGTTTGGATTTAAGCGCATCCTTAATACAATGATTTTTCCAACACAATCCGCTTCGGTAAATTCGGTTCAAAATGCCCTTTTTAACAGCATTTAAAAAAATATATTCTGCCCCTATCAGAAAATCGACCATTACGGTACATTATATAGTTTCTGAGTAAGAAAACGTACCAATTGGAAGCCTTTGAGAGCAAAAATGAATTGTAAAATGAGTCAGAAAATAAGCAGTTTGGATTTGAATACGCCCTTACTAAGATCATTTTTTACTTCAACCGGTATGTATTTTTAATTTGTTTTTGCTCTAAGAATTGGTCCTATCCAAAACTTGTCTATATAGATGTTGTAGACAATATTAAGAAGATATATGATAAATTCATGGGGATTTTATATCTTTTGAATTGACGCAGTTATGGATTTTTTTCTTCTTCAAACCCCCTTTTTGTTTTCGTTTTTAATTTTTTTTGCGGTACGAATTGGTCCTATCAAAAACTTGTGAATATAAAAGTTGTAGATAAT
Organism: Maratus speciosus; assembly: GCA_963932465.1. NCBI lineage: Eukaryota > Metazoa > Arthropoda > Arachnida > Araneae > Salticidae > Maratus > Maratus speciosus. The sequence goes on from OZ010790.1 coordinate 507,508,754, forward strand.
GTTAAGGAGATTTATGATAAAATTAATTGGATTTGATATCTTGAGAACTGACGAAGTTATGGATTTTTTTCTTCTTCAAACGCCCTTTTTGTTTTCGTTTTTAATTTTTTTTGCGGTACGAATTGCTCCTATCAAAAACTTGTGAATATAAAAGTTTTAGATAATGTTAAGGAGATTTATAATAAAATTAATTGAAATTGATATCTTGAGAATTAACGAAGTTATGAATTTTTTTCTCCCAAAAACCCTATTTTTTGCGCCCCTTGAGCCCATTTTTAACTTTATCAAAAATCTGTGATGCATAAATTTTTGGCCCTATTTTTAGAAGTAATAAAAACTTTAAACTGATTTGATATGTACAAAAATTAAGAAGTTATGGGGGGTTTTCTGTTTTCACAAAACCCCTCCCCATTTCCCTCCCCTTGGTCCGATTTTGCCCATTAACGAACTTGACCGAGATTTTATGCCCATTGATTTTATGTATCAGTTTGGAAGAGATTGGTGCAGAATTACGAAAGTTATCGTGTCCAGAAGAAAGTGATATACATATATATATATATATATAGATAGATAGATAGATAGATAGATAGATAGATATATATAAAGTTTTTTACTGAGGGTGGATTTGGGTTCTAGGGGTCATGATCGGTGTAGATCTGCAAAAATTTTTCAGAAATTCCAACATAGGAACGATCCCAATAGGTAGTATTTCATACGAAATCTACCTAAAATCAAAGTGAGAATTATCTAAACTTATATCAGTTTCACAGCATGAATTACACTTTTTTTAAAAATTCCATTATCGAGCGTACAAACATATTTTAATTAAAATAAAATTTAATCGTCGGGTGATGTGCTGATTTACTTTAAAACTTAAGCAAAAGCATTATGTATGGAGTTAAGTTTCTGGAAAGTTTTCTCACTAGTATTGTGAGAAACTAAAAAGTTTCTAAGTGTGTCAGTATCAATGCAGTCCGCACTTACTGTGCATTCTTTTTGCTCCACCCCCTTCACAGGTTACACGAACATGAAATAATCCCTGTAGTTCTTTATCTTTCATCGTTCCCCAAATATTGCTAACGGAAAAGAAAAAAGAACAACGCTGGGAGAAAAAAAATCTGTGAAAATCGGTTACGGCACGAAAGATGTTGACATATATCCCTTTATAGTGAAATATATATGAGACGTACAAATCAGAAACGTATAAAACAATGCTTTACTGTAGTAATAAAAATAACATTGAAATTCTTGTCAACTTATTTTACATTCACTTTTCCGATTCAAAGAATATTAAAATTGTTACATTTTAAAGCAGTCAGAAATAAAAATAGTTAAGGCTGTTCTCAACTGCTCTGCTCAATAAGCGCAAAATGTTTTGACATATTTATAAATTCAGTTTTTAACGGAAAGATATAAAATTAGAAGGCCTGACTAGGAAAGCCCAAAGCCGTTTGGAATCGAGCTGTGGTTCCCATTTATACGACGTATAACAGACGTTATGCGTCGTATAAATGAAACATTACAACATTAAAATATATAGGGATGAATTGGGACCGCACTGAAACGACGTATAAATGAGAAACGTATAAACGGTGCTTTACTGTATTAAGTTCTCGATCCTTACTCCACCACTTAGTAGGGTTTACTTTTTGTAATCGGCAAAGAAGTTTATTTCCACCTACAGACTCCTTATTCACTGAAGTCCCTATACTTTCATTCGCTTATATGACTCTGTGCTAAACACGGTTGTAGCTTGTATTAAGTCAAGAAGTCCGTTGTCAATTTGCAACATTCTGTTGCATCTGTAAAGACCAAATTTAACACGTGTGCATATCTATGTACATGCTGTATATTTGGATTGTCCATTTTCAGTGGCGCCTGTGGGCCTTTATATCTCATATGTGGTGCACCATCAAGAGAAGTGCCAACTGTTTGTGAAGAAGGGAGTATAAACTTTTTAAGTTTTTCTTTTAGTTGGAGATAGAGGGCTTCCCCTGTTGTTTTAGGGGCATCAACCAATTCTAAAAGCCTAAACTTCACTTTACCATGCTATACATAAGGAACACAAAGCGACGACTTCTCAATTACTGATATTTCTTGTGTGAAATCTACCTCAATACTGAATTAAACTGACTGTTGTGAACAATTAACTTATTTATAAATGACTTGAACAAGAATGTAATAAACAAACCCCTTCCGTGCCGTTTTAGATTTTCATTTTGTTCTTCTTTCTCTTCTATTCTAGCCTTCTTCATACTGTTTGAAGTTCTTCTTTCTTGGCTTCTCTTGATAGCCTATGTTACATGAGCGTGCAAAATTTGATCATATTTATATAGCAGCATTACCAATTCTAAAAATTTGTCATGGTTAACATCTCTATTATTCAAATCTGCAGCTTCCTCCTCTCGTTTTTCTCTATAAATTAACCCTTGCCTCCCAAGATCCTGGATCTGTAGATCTATATCATCCCTTGATATGTAAGCTAATCCTTGCCTATCTTTTGTTACTACGCAAATGTCCGCAGGCAGACCCATTCCACCAAACATTTTACCACACTTCGCTGACCATATGTGCTCTTTACGTTATTCCCTGTCTCTCGGCTTCTATACAAAATGAGTAATTTGCTCAAATCTGCCAAAGATTGCTGATGGGAGAGGGAAAGGATAAATTAGGATTTACCCGATCAAAAATAAATAAATAAATAAATAAAATAAAATAAATAAATAAAACTGCTTCACGAAAAAAATAAAAGAAAAATTGAGTTCCATAATTAATTCATTTTTTTAGTTTATTGAAAAGTAAAAAAAGAAAAAAAACAAAAAAACTCAAGAAATTTGTTATTATTTTGGCCCACTACACCCGTTTGCCCCTCTCCCGTGATCGCGGGGGCGGGGGATAATATTTCCTTATCTGTAACTATTTACAATATCGGAATGGTAATATTCTCCCATTTCTTCGTCGGGGTTATAGTAAGAAAATTGTGAACAAACAATCAAAAAATCGCCAGGAAATTTTTTTGAAATCTCACCAAGCAGAAGTTAGTTTTTTAGTCGCATCTACAATTTATTTTATTATAAAATACATAACGTATAGTTTATGATAAAAAACACCGCTAAGATATTATGTATTCCCGCGGCCGCCATCTTGGATTTCTCCGCTATGTTTTGTTGGCGTTTATCGATAAGGCAATCCCGTTATGCCTAACATACGCATAAATCTGCTTGACGACATTTCTTTGGCGGAAAAGGGGTTTCACGTCAAGAAAAAAACTCCAAGATGGCGGCCGCAGGAATATATAACATCTGTTCCAAAATCACACGGCCCCACCAGTGGCCGAGAGGTTGGTAGACGGGAGGTGCTGGGTTCGATCCCAATCGCGCCCGTCGGCCTAATCGTTCGGAGTTTTCGTGGTTTTCTTCGAGCCGTGGATCTTCCATGCGTTGATACGGATTAGGTTCCCTTAGAAAGACCCCCACGGAGGGCACCCCCCCCCCGGGCCTATATCCCTCGTGTAGATAATTGGCCGTCAAAAATCAACCCAACCCAACCCAAAATCACACGATGTTTAATATAGCAACACACATACACAATTCCAAGAATACAACTGACTCAGCTATTAATACCGGAGGGCTTCCATTAATACACAAGATCTCATGTACCACGTTGAAATACCAGGCGAAAAATCACCATTTTGGCGTCAGATTAATCGGGATACGAATTGGTATCCCGGTACGTCTGCGACTGTACACTTAACTCCTAATATAAATACCTTATTGAATGTAATATTACCGTTATGAATAATTTTCATTAAATTTAAAGTGATTGCGCCCGGGGATGATATGGTGTGCCGTTTCCAAAATGAAAATAATTTGCTCTTAGCAACATTTGCATTTGGTTAAGAGAACATTACCAGAAACTTTTGACTAATATCGCATAAGGGTACTTGTTAGTAACCCGTCGACCAAATTACTGTCGCCAAATTGTAAGATTAAATGCCAATAATAGTTGATCGTAAATGTCACATTCACTTGACAACACGTGTTTACGTCATCAAATGATTTTTATTTCGACGTTTTATTTGTATTTTTATTAATGTTATACTAATTTATTTGTTTTTTCGTTATTTAAAATAAAAATTATGTCAATTTGTATAATTTGGCGATTTATATAATTTGGCGAAATTGGTCGACGGGATAACTAACAGGTACCCGCATAAGATAATGAGTGTTTGAGATTATCTTCCATAATCGAATCCACTGACAATTACCGTATTTCAACCAGTATGATTTGGGGTAACAAATTGATTGTTCTGACCAAGACTCCCTTATCGTATATCATGTTATATGGTATATATCATGTTCATGTTATCATATATCATGTTATCCTTATCATGTTATATGATAAGAAGTCTTGGTTCTGACAACACTTTAATGGTATACAGATTAACCTTAAATAGCATTTCTCACAACATCGATCATGTTTGACGTTAATATTTTCCGTGGACCCGATTACGAAAGATTAGCTAGTGTTTTGAAAAACAAAAACAGTTAAAAAATGTAACTGGTATAAGAAAATTTATATAATCAAAAATCAATTTATAAACAATAAAATCATACATTGATAAACAAGCTTCTAGAAATCTGAATTTTTTTTACAATTGAATCTGTATTAACTCACAAAAGTTTAATTCTTGCATATCACGCATAAAGAGTTCATTGGAGATTTAAATTTTTCTTTCTGATCATGAGGTAGGTCAGGGCCTTCCCTACGTTCCAAAAACTTGAAGATAAAGCGACGAGTGCTGTCTCTTCATGCACTCCCCTGTCCACAAGATTTCTTATTTTCTCTTCAAATTCTGCATTTGATCCTGGAGCTCCAGCATAGACTCGGGACCAGTGTTTTGCCGTACGCTGATACAGTTCGTGGTTTTCCCTGAACTGCTTGGCCGCACCTGTATTTAGTGCGCTATCGGGCTGAGCTGCGGACAATAAGGCTTGTATGGATAGAAGGACAGTTCTCAAAGTTATGCAAGCGACCCAATCGTGATACAAAATGTTTATGCAGATTTCGCCAGTGACACTGATGTTTGGGTGCCAGATTTTTGTGAGGAAGCCGACTTCAACAGGTTTGAAGGGATAACCATCCGGAACTTTGATTTCTAATATATAAGTGCTTCCTTCATAAGGTGTGCCCGATGGTCCCAAAATTTTGCCTTTCAGCTTCATAAAATTGTCCTCTGTTGTTTCAACTGAAATGCCACTTTTTGAGAAATCTTCTTTCATTATTTCTTTCAGCTCTCTTTGTATACGTTGAGCAGCTCTATTCATCCCTTTATCCGCCATTTTGAAGAATTTCTTTTATTTTTTTCAATTTCCAGATATTACAGCACACAAGGATATAGATTAAACAGAATGGAAATAATATTTCTGTCACTTTCGAAGTTTAATTATCCTATTTAAATAGTTTATAATCATGCACGCGCATTTCCCAATTTTTATTATAAAATGAAAAAGAAAAAAAAATATTAAAATTCAGGGAGTTAGTGAGAATGCAGAAACTAAAGCTAAAAGCAATTGCCTTTATATAATTTTACCATTACCTATGTAGTTTTACCATAACCCCAGTACATATGCCATGAAATTTACGAAATTTTGACGCAATAGTAGTAAATCTTGTCAATTTTGTGAAAGAAAACTCACGATTTCTTTTGAGTATGACATCACTGTCGCCGCCATGGAAGAATATCTCTCAGTGCTGCTTGGTGGAACGAACACCGTTAAAACGCAGACATTGATAAAAATTTAATTTTTTCATTTTTAGTTGTATTACCCAAAAACACTACGGGCTTATCAGAAATCTTCTCCTCGATTTTTTAGCCTAATAGAATGATGATAGATTCTGTTCAATCATTACTTTTAACAATTATTATTCATTTTCAACACCGTAATGACATTGAGGAAAGTATTTAATAACATTTTGGTTTAAAAAAAAAATTAGATACTTGTTCTTTTCTTGGTAAGGTAACACGCATTTTTAGCCTAATGGAATGATGGTAGATTCTGTTTTAATGCAATATGCATGTTAAATCGTTACTATAAGCAATTATTATTTATTTTCAACCCCGTAATGACATGGAGGAAAGCATTTAATGACGTTGCGGTTAATAAATAAATAAATAAACAGATACTTGTACTTTTCTTGGTAGGGTAACTCGCATTTTTAGCCTAATGGAATGATGGTAAATTATGTTTTAATGCCATGCATGTTAAGTCGTTACTATTAACAATTATTTATTTTCAACCCCGTAATGACATAGAGGAAAGCATTTAATGACATTGCGGTTAAAAAATAAAATAAAAATAAATAGATACTTGTACTTTTTTAGATAAGGTAAATTTGGAGTAATTTTCTCGACCACTTCAGCGAAGACAACTATGTTTTCGCCATTTTGCTTAAAATGCTTTAATCGGCCCACATTTTTGACGTCGGTACTTTAATTTAGTTGAATTCTAGTTTAAGAAATCTATATACTAGCTGTTTAACCCGTTCTATGCACGGTAGTTCATGAATTTAATTCTAAAACCAAAATTAAAAATAACTATTCGATTTAGTAAAATATTTTTCTACTCCTGCGCATTTTTTCTAATGAAATTTAATTTATCATGTTACTATGGCAGCAGACGATAAAACGATATCTTTGGAATAAGGGAATAAATAGAATAAAAAAAATTGTTGATGTTTGTGATAAAATGTTTACCTTTCCTTCTATATATAAAAAAAAGTTTTGATTTGGAAATGGACCAATGAAAATCTGAGTAGATATTCCGGGTAGATCGGCATTTAATTTGAATGCTTAAGCCTTTCATCGTTAATATTAAAAAAACTGTTCCATACAAAAATATGAAAATCGGTAGTATTATAGAGAAATGTTTGACAAACACGCTGATGGAAATAGTTTTCAAATCGAAGAATTATTTTAAGAGATATTTAATGCTAAAGTTGGACAAAATCGTTCCATTAAAAACGTTTTATTGGAGCAAAAACTATACATGATAATTTAATCATTTTTAGATCATTTTATACGTTATAAGTTTCCGGTTGCATTTATTTTTCTTATTTGACTCATTTTTTGAGGTTTTATTTCTATTTTAAATTCAAATTTTCAGCATTTCGAGAGATATTTTTTTACAAATTTTAGAAAATGTTATTAATTTAAACTGCTGCCAATTGTATAAACCGCGCAAACAATAATAAACAACAATACTTCAAATTAAAAATTTATTTACACGTGACTATTACAAACAGAAAAAACCCCCCTTTAAAATTAGAATTAAATGATTACATGTTAAAAACAGGAAAATTACGTCATCAGAACCATATTTACACTTGAATTTTAAAAGAGAAACAAAATCTTAAAATAAAAAAATCATTATTATGCGTTAAAACTTGTAAATGGAGGATATTACGTCATATTTAAAATGGCCCAAAAATATGGCAAAACAGTTTAAATTGAAAAATATATTTGCGCAAGATATTTTGAGATAATCTTTTCAACTATTATTGTGAATTCGAAGACAGCGCAAATAATATTTCCTTCTAGCAACAAAGGGGTTTTCACGTGAATATTAATAAGAGAAATAAAACTTTGGTGTAAATTACGTCACATTTGAAAGATACATTTAAAATGAATTATTTAAAAGAACTTTATTATAGCGCTGTTAAAAAATACCGGGAGACAATAACACTGTTTACTTAATTCATTTTACATTAGCTTATTTTAAAATGTTTAACTAATTTTTTTTAATTAAATACGAAAACAGCCATTGTATCTCTTAACAGCAGCAGATTTGGTCTTAAAAACACCCAATCCAAGGAAAACGATTGGAAACCCGTTTACAGAGAGAACGCTACTGTTTTTTTTTAATTATTATTTTAATTCAATATTTTTAAAGCCAATCAAATTAGCGAGCAAATATTTTGGTGTGCCTGAACGGGGTTGACGAGCGTAGCTCGTAGGGGCCCCCTAGTATTTTTTTAAAAAATATAATAATTAAGCGCAATTAAATAATCTCTAAGTATTTGAATGTGAGGTAAAAGAATTATCGCAATACCCACTGGAGCTTTTTACTACTTCAGCGTGACGTACATAATATCTATATCTCTAATTATTTGCACGTGAGGTAAAAGAATTATCGAAATAGACGCTACAGCTTTTTAGTAATGCAGCGTGGCGTACGTAATATGTATATCTCACATTGGTTAAAGAACTCGCGCGATTACGGGTTGAACATAAAAAAAAAAGGATTTTATTGTGAATTTTTAATTGTTGGCAGCTGCTATAACGAAAAATGTTTAAATTTGATAGGAAATTGCTGTTAAATTGGTGGTTTTTAGTATTTAAAAGATAACTATAAAGTATTCCGATTCCGGATTGCTTTAGTTGCCTCGGCCGTGTTTTAATACATATGTACATTGCATTTCATAATTCTGACTTCCAAACTGTGGATTTGTATAGCATTACAGACAGACAATTTTTCATTTTTATATATATGATATATCAATATTAGTTGCGACCACCTGCGGCCTAAAGGAAATTTCAGTTATAAATAATCGATATGCACTCTGTTTAGTTTAATTTTACGTCTTAATTCGTTTTAATAATGGCATTTGAAAAATATTTAGCTTGAAACAGCACTATAAAAGAAGATTCTGAACTTTAAACTAAAGAATGGGAATTGAATATTTACTTTTATAATCAAGGAAAACAGCATTTCAACATAAAAATCTATCATTTGTTAATATTTGCATACTGTGCTTAAAAATTTTTGAGGCAGTTTGTTTTTAAACAAAAACAGAAAAAAAGCGTTATTGTATCCAATACATTTTTTTATTACACTTCATTTCAATTAAATATTGAGTATTTATTGTGACATTATTTCGTGTATTTAATTTTTCAATTTTATTATTATTCATGTTATTCATTTATATTAGCACGTGCTTAAGCTTTCGAGACGTTCTGTATAAAAGAATTCGATTACGGCATGGTTTATGAAAGCTAATTACTGGAAGTGCGTTTTCAATTGTGCGTAAGCGTTTTTAGCTCACAGGCTATCAAAGCCTGAGAGCTAATGTGCCCTCCGGTTCTGTATGTATGTATGTATATATGTATATATGTATGTATGTACGTACGTACGTATGTACGTAACGCGATAACTCTTGATAGAAATATCCGATCTGCTTCAATTTTTTTTCTAGGTTCATTCTGATAAGGCGCTCCCCTGATTAGTTTGGGGGGATCGTTGGTTAAGAATAAAGGGGGGAATGGGGGGCTACCCCCTTAACTTAAATAAATGGATTTTTCATGCAGGATTATCAGATTTTCTCCAAATTTGAAATACCGATTAATTCCGATAAGGCGCTTCCCTAATTAGATTTGTAGGTTCATTGTTTAAGTCTAAAGGGGAGAACGGGGTGCTATTACCCCCTAATTTAGATAAATGGGTTTTTCTATCCGATTTGCTTCAAATTTGGTATACCGGTTTATTCTGATAAGGCGCTTCCCTGATTAGATTTGGAAGTTCATAGGTTATATATAAAGAGGGGGGGAACGGGGGCTAATACCCCTTAATTTACATAAATGGGTTTTTCTATCCGATTTGCTTCAAATTTGGTATACCGGTTTATTTCGATAAGGCGCTTCCCTGACGACATTTGGAGGCTCATTGGTTAAGTAGAAAGATGGAGAAACGGGGGTGGGGCGCAACCCCCCCTTAATTTATTTTTCGAGGGGCAATATTCTTTGAAATAAGAGTATAATATACAATTAGTGTGGATAGCCTGTGAGCTCAATGTCATTAGTTTAACTGGGCACTTTTTTTATTAGGCTTAAGACTCATCAGTCAGGCTGCAAATTCCCTCTCTAATGCTAAACTATGGGCTTGGAATGTATGCGTGTTTTTTCAAATTTCTCCTCGGAAAATTAAAAAAAATATTCTGTTTTTTGTGTGTTTATCTTGAAGAATGTTTTTTCTTATTTATTGGATAAAATATTTTTAAAATACGTTGTCAGTTTTATTTACAGTTTTAAAATCGCACTTACAACTCGCCTGCTTCAGTTAAATTTTAACACGTAAAATATAAAATTAAATACATACTTTAAAAACATTTTGGCAAATAAAAAAGAAAGAAAATCTTTTCAAGAAGAGTATGCAGAAAACAAAAGGTACAAATTAAAAATTTCCCAGAAAAAATTTGAAAAATACGGATGCATTCCAAGCTCATAGGTTTAGCATTAGAGAGGGGACTCTGCGTCCTGACTGATAACAAGCCGTAATCTACAGGGTGGCTACTAAATACTGTTACAAATATTCAGTAATTTTATTCTACAAATATATGATAGAAAATGATAAATACAGTAATATGATGAACATCAGAGGTGAAAGTTTACTGGGAAATATTTTACTCGAATCGAGCGCCATCTTTATCTATTACCAAATATAATCTCTTATGCCATTGACCGACTGCGGCACGAATCATTTTAAGAGGTAATCGGTCCCATTCACACAGGTTGGATGCTTTGAGAGAGTCCAAACTTCTGTGTTGTTTGCTATTTACTTTAGCCTCTATAATGCCCGAGACGCAATAATCTAAATGATTTAGTTCCTGTGAAGAAGGTAGTTGATCTTCTTGCATGATAAAGTTCGGACAATTGACATGTAGCCAAGCCTGTGTTGATTTAGCTCGTTGCAAAGATGCAGAACCTTGCTATAATATCCAATTCTTTTTGGGATACAACCTGTCAGCATGTGGCAATGAATGTGTAGCCAATATATCCTGTTTGTAATATTCCGCATTGATTTGTATCCCTTTATCGATGAATTTCAAAGTCAATTTTCCATTGTTTGACATTGCAGCCCAAACCATAACAGAATTCTTGTTCTGAAAGCGTTTAACAGTTCGAAGGGGAATCGGGAATACCGTCGAAGGTTGCTCAATATACGACATTTTTAGCATTATAACACTATTCAGTGCAAAATACCGGGTGTCCCAAAAAGGACTGACTGATTTTAAAATTCAGTAACTTGCAAACGGTGACAGATATTTAAAAAATTCTTGCAGGAGGGTTATGCATAAGGTCAAAAGTTTTTTTACAGTGATTTTCAATTTTAGTTCGAATTACAAACAATAGATGGCGCTTCGATCAATAGACGCTTAATTCAGGCTCGATTTTTGGTACTTCGTGGCCCGGATAATACATTTCCATCTCCTTTTTCAGCATGGAACAAGAGAAAGGACCAGAAATCGAGCCTGTATTTAGCGACTATTGCTTACAGCGCCATCTATTGTTTGTAATTCGAACTAAAATCAAAAATCAGTGTAATAAAACTTTTGACCTTATGCATAACCCTCCTGCAAGAATTTTTTAAATATCTGTCACCGTTTGCAAGTTATTGAATTTTAAAATCAGTCAGTCCTTTTTGGGACACCCGGTAGCTTCTCATCAGAAAATATTATTCTGCCAACACTTTTCCTACCATGCCGATTCAGCAATTTCCTGCAATTTTGTTATCTTTTTATTCTTTGTGCAACAGTCAAACTTTGAACTTTTCTTTTGCGATAAGGGCGAAAACCCAAGTCTTCATTTACACTGGTGAAAATAATTAAAGGGACAAACGGTTTAAAAAAAAAAAAAAAAAAAAAAAAAAAAGTTATCCCTATACGCAAATAAGTTATCAGATGATAGTTAAGCTCGTCGCGGACACACCTGCCACGCAGTGGTCTGTGTCGTCATAAGGCAGTGGCGCTGTGATCGCGTTTGTGCGGAGGTGCCTCATTTGACCGCCGAAGCTTGTAGCGTAAGGACGTTTTGAAACATCGTAGCATAACCCAATCCTTGTTTTTTGAATTTCTTTGTTTACCCATCGTTAGTATGGCTAGTCGAAATATGTCTAGATGATGCCACAAGATGGCGGATTGTTGGAAGACTCGAGGCCAGCCAATCACAGGCTACCTGTTGTAAGGACCTCGGGGTTCCGTGAAATGTGGTGTCCACTCTGTGGAAACAGTTTACAGAGACAGGAACAGTGGTCCCCCGACCTGGTCAAGGTCGTAAAAGGGTAACAACGCCGGCTAAAGACCGTTATTTGACATCTCTAGCCAAAAGGGATAGGTCCGCGACAGCGACACAACTGTCTCGTCACCTGTATAATATTACAGGAGCATCCATTTCACGGATAAGTCACCCAGAGACTTAATGCAGGTGGCCTGTATGCCAGGCGCCCTGTAGTCTGCATACCTTTGACTGCGAAGCACAAAAAGTTCCGTCTAGCATGGTGCCGATAACACCTGTCTTGGACAGAGGATAGTTTGGGGCGGGTTCTCTACAGTGATGAGTCGCGATTAAGTCTGGACAGCGACTCGAGACGTGTTCTCATCTGGAGAGAACCCGAGAGTCGATATCGGCCCTCTAACATTGTCGAAAATGATCACTGTGCTGGTGGTGGTCTGATGGTCTGGCAGGTATCATGGCAGACGGGCGTACCGACCTTCTTGTGTTTGATAGAGGTACTCTGACAGCCAGCGATACAGGGACGAGAACCTTGCACCCTATGTGAGACTTTACCGCGGGGCATATGCACCAAATTTCGTCTTTATGGACGATAACGCTCGTTCACATAGGGCTCGGTTGGTGAACGAATACCTCGAATCATAGGATTTTCAATGAATGGAGTGGCCTGCGATGTCCCCTGACCTTAATCCCATCGAACACGTATGGGACACCCTTGGACGATCAATTGCAGCTCGAAGACTAGCTCCAACGAGCATCGATGAGCTCAAGGGTGCCTTGGTGCAAGAGTGGGTGCAGTTGCCGCAGAGATTGATAAGGTCCCTGGTAAACACTATGAAACGCCTATGCGAGAGTTGTGTAGCTGTTACACACGATAATACACTCTATTAGACATGTTTTTCTCTGACTGACAGGGTGTAAGTTAGCTGCTGTGCTGGACACGTGACCAGTTTCCTTATTTAGGGTGCAGATTGTGCCCATTTTTGTTTTGCCATACATTAGTCTTATATCGAATGATATTTTGGCCAAGTTTGGTTTTATTTGTTTTGTTAGTTTCATTTTAATTGCAAAAAAACCATTTGTCCCATTAATTGTTTTCACCAGATAATAACTTGCATAGTTCTGCGACTCACGTTCTTTTCTGCAGCCATTTTATTTGCAGAACATTGTGGATTTCTTCGTATCTTTTCACGAATTCTTTTGATGTGTCCTTTTGTGCGAACTGAGCGTGGACGACCAGAACTGGGTCGATCTTTACAGCTATTATTATCCGATAATCGATTTATAGTTCTCTATATAAATTTTCTATTAAAACCAAGGCATTTTAATTGCTTAATATAAATTTTCTATTAAAACCAAGGCATTTTAATTGCTTAAAGACTTTACCTGCGCAAAATCCGCGATCAAAGTTTAATCATCATTCTTTTGGCTTCCATCTTTAAAATGATTTTAAATATTTGCTTTATACAAAAATCGTCTGCACTAATAGAAAATTGTCAAACGCTGAAATGAAGAAATAAATTATTTTACCAAACGATTAAAATTAATTCTTGTTTTTTGGAGTGTAACAGTATTTAGTAGTCACCCTGTATGTTTTAGTACACTAGGGGTCTCTCCCTCCCGCGAGTTACGTCCGCCAACCCCTGCTCAGACACCGCAGGCTGTAAAAGATAATTTGCAAATTTATTCCCCTCCTCCCCTATCCAAAATCGAAAGATCTCTAACAATGTAATACATCGGAGTGCGTCCAACTAGTTTATCTAAAAGTAAATAATTTTGATCTCAACATGCTGGCATTGTATACTTTGTTCAAAAACTGTTCTCTGTTGCCTGTAAAACTAGAATAAACATTTTATAGACAAATGATTGTTGTGCGAAGCATGTGTATGAACATTAGGTATAAATAGTAAATTAAATCGTAAGTAAATTTCGTAAAATTTTGAATTTGAAAAGAAAAACGGAATTTGATAGGCATACCAGCAATATTATTGAAGTTATTTCTCTTCATGTCATCTTTCATGGAAGCCCTTGCCTGTGAAAATGTTGTCGTTGTACTTGAGCAATCACCATTTTCAAATCCCCGATCAACTTTACCTGAAAGGAAAATATTGAGAAGTTAAGCAAACTAAAACTGAAAATAATTACTCCGCAGTCGTCAGTAGGCAATTAAACTTTGAAATATGACGTTGAAATATTTCCCCGAACCAATCAAATAATTTTCTTACTTTTTTTTAGGGTTTTGTTCATCTGACGAAACCCCGTTCATCTCACCCCCTTGTCTGTCTGTCCGTCACAGAGTTCGTTCTCGGAAACTGTATAAGTTAGAGACTTGAAATTTTGCATACTTATAGCTGAATGCTCCGATCACTCGACAAATCACAAAATTTTAAAAAGGTTTTATATTATTTTGATTAAATGAATTAATTTGAAGATATTCGACCATTATTGCGATTTAGATTTTTAAAACAGAGCCTTAATTTCACTCTTTTTCGCGCAGATTAGATAGCTCTGTGGAAGTGCATTGACTTGCTATTCGAAAGGTTCCCGGTTTTATGCTCGGCGTCGGAGTTTACCCGGAATAGGTTTCATTATCTAATAGATTCAATTTTAGAGAATTTTTCATAATTTTTTTTTTTTTTTTTTTTTTTGCATTTTAAGGCGAAAAGTATTTTATCAATTATTATTATTTTTTTTAAATAAAAAAAATTCTTTTTTTTGAGAAATGGCGAAATTTTAAATTCACTACATTTCATTGTCCTATGGATTTAATTAAAAGAGCTTTCGAATTTTTTCTCCCGTTTTAAGCATTTAGGTTTATTTTTTAGCTAAAATTAAATGGTGCAATTAAATAAGCTTTTCAGATATACAAACATATGCTGTTACAATTGTCTGAAAAGCTGCTCTTGAATATTTTTAATTTGATTAAAAATATGTCTTCAAATTGCAATATTTTAAAAATTAAATTTAACAGTGCTGCCTTCTATGTTCTTATTGAAAAAGATAAAGTATTTAATAATTAGAAATTATCGATTTGGATTTATTAATTAAAATATCAAGTATTTTGAAAGGAATATTTAACGAAACTTTCTGTGCGATCTTCGATCACACTTACCCACTTGTTTAAATAGATTTTATTTCAATTCGGTTACCTCAGTCAGGTGAAAAGACCCGCTCGCTAATGCTAATCCTATGGAAATTATTTTTAAAGATATCTCGTTTGCATTTCAATATTTTTAATTATTATTATTTTTTTTTATATTTATTTTATTTTATTTTATTTTATTTTATTTATTTTGCACGCGATACCTGAGGTCGATCTATACAAAGGCCTTTTTTTACTTTTTCGACTTTGTTTGCAAATTTTTTCTATGAGAATGTTTTCACTTTCGAAACCGGTTCCGAAAATGAATGTGTCTTTAAAAATACCTGTAAACAAAATCGAAAAAATAAAAAATGGCGCTTGTACGAATCGACTTCAGATATCCAATGCAAAAAAAAAAAAAAAAAAAAAAAAAAAGAAAGAAATGCAACGAGATATTTTTGCAAATTTCTTCCATAGGATTAGCATTAGCGAGCGGGTCTTTCTGCCTGACTGAAGTAGCCTCTTTAATAGGATGCAATCATCATGGCAACTTAGAATCATTACCTAGCATGGGATATGAATTAATTTCGTATGATAGGATTTAATAGAATAATCACTATGATAAACTAGAATTATTATCTATCACTGAATTAATTACGTATGATAGGATTTAATAGAACGAGGAAAACTTTTATTAATATCTTTTTATGTTTTGATTCGATTTTAATAAAATTTGAACTCGAACAATTACGATTTTTGACTCGGCAAAACGATTTTTGACTCGACATAATTCTGCAACGGTTAAATTTATTATAAAAATATTAAATTTATTTTAATAATATTAAATTTTAAAACATTCGGTGGGGTAGTTTTTGCACTGTTATATGTGGCAAAACGATCAGTTGCGCCCCTAAAAAATCTTGACAAATTGATCTTGAAACCCCTGATATGAAGATTTACTAGTCAAAAAATTAAAAGGTATCTCTCTATTCTAAAAAAAAGTAACTACCGCTGTCACCGCCGCCGCCGGTTTTGAATTTTTTGTGACTGGAGGTCTTTCTTCGTTAATATTAAGAAAAATAATGCATACAAAAATATGAAAATCGGTGGTTTTATACAGAAATGTTTGATAAACACGCTGAAGCAGACAGTTTTCAAATCGAAGAATTATTTTAAGAGATATTTAATGCTAAAGTTGGACAAAATCGTTCCACTAAAAAAGTTTTATAGCAGCAAAAACTATACATGGCAGTGTAATCATTTTTAGATCATTTTATGCGTTAGAATTTGCCGGAGTGCAGATTGCATTAATTTTTTTATTTTGACTCATTTTTTGAGGTTTATTTCTATATTAAATTCAAATTTTCAGCATTTCTAGAGATATTTTTTACAGATTTTAGAAAGTGATATTAATTTAAACTGTTGCCAACTGTATAAACAGCGGAAGCAATACTGTTTGCTTTAAAAAATAAAAAATATTTATACGTGTAAATAAATTGAAAAATTATTTACACGTGACTATTATAAACAGAAAAAAAACATTTGGAATTAGAATTAAATAATTATGTACAAAAAGCAGGAACTTATTAAAAATTAAGTCATAAAAACTATAATTACACGTGAATTTTAAGAGAGAAAGGAATTTGTAAAATAATAAATTTATTAACATGCGTTAGAAGTCTTAAATAGGAGAAATCACGTCATATTTACGTCACATTACAGTTATTACATAACATGAACACAAAATAATATTGCAAAACGGTTTAAATTTAAAAAATGCACTAGACATTTATTTGATATTTTGAGAGGATACTTTTCAACTGTTTTTGCTAGGAAAGCGCAAATAATATTTCATTTCTAACAAAAGTATCTCCACGTGAATATTTAACAGAGAAAGAATAGCTTGGTAAAAATTACGTCAGATTAAAAACGATTAATTTAAAATGTCCCATTTAAAAAAAACTTTCTTTTCGCTTTGTTAAAAAATACCAGGATACAAAGACTCTGTTTACTTAATTCCCTTTATATTAGCTTATTTTGAAATGTTGTTACAAGTGTCTACGTCATCAAGTTATTTTTATTTCGACGTTTTATTTGTATTTTTATTAATGTTGTACTAATTTATTTGTTCTTTCGTTATTTAAAATAAAAATTATGTCAATTTGTATAATTTGGCGAGTGGTTTGGCAATTTATATAATTTGGCGAAATTGGTCGACGGGATAATCAAGAAGTAACGCAGCGGATTTTGCGTTAAAATTCCCCAATCAAAGAGAAATGAATAGAAATCCGTTTATAGGGAGATCGCCACTGTTTTTTTAAATTATAATTCAATCTTTCGAAATCTTTTTAAAGCCGATCAAATTAGCGTGCATTTAGAGTCTGCGGTGTCTGGACGGGGGTTGACGAGCGTAGCTCGTAGGGGGCCGAGCCCCCTAGTTTATTATAAAATCCGACAATAAGGCAGTTTTTATTATTTATTTTTTCTTTGTTTTGTTTTATTTATTTATTTATTTTTTGTTGTTATGACACATCCAATATTTTTGTATATTATCTTAAATTTTAATTTCTGCGGCATAAAATGCTAACGCGAATCTTTACAATTTAGTAAATATGTTTCAGTTCAATTTAAAATTTTTAAAGCTTATAAAATAGAAAGAAAAATGTGGGAGAATCATGTTTACGACAGATAAAATGTTGCAATCATGAAATGTTCCACGTTTTCCTTTTTCACTTTTCTCAATCTTTTTTTATCTTGTTTTTTCAACTGTATAGAGATACATGACGTTACCATGGTAATTAAGACATGAAATTTTATTCCAGCTAATTCTTCCATTGCAAAATTTGCGTCATTTTTCAACTTCAACAACATTTATTTATTTCTAACTATGGCTGTTACTATTTATTTGATTTTGAGAATAATTTTATTGAAAGTTTCAAGATAGCAGCATCTTTTACAAACCGTTTTCTGTAAGCACCAGCACTACATTTGTTTTTTAATGTTTTTAGAATTTTGAAGATCCTCAATTATCGCGCGACAACTTTAATTAATACTCTCAAATTTAAATGCACTGCTTAATTACATAAAGTGTTACGCTATGGTTCTGAAAGTAAAAAGAACATTTAAAACGTACCACGCCCGGTGGTCATTAAAGATTTCTTGATTTTAGAAGTTAAATATTTTGTATAATACGAAAAATGATTTGGATGGTGCAAAAATTTGAGTTTAGATGAACTAGATTACTTTTGAATGGATCAAATGCATTTTTGTAGGGGTTTTATGCAATATAAGGCCACATTTATATGTCTTATTATTACTTTTGGGATAGAGGATAAATATCATGTATGGCTTTGAATGGCTTACAAAAATAGAAAAAAAAATGTAAAAAAAAAAAAAATAAATAAATATAAATAAATATAAATAAATAAAGTGTAAAGTTACAATTTTGCGTAGACTTGATTTAATAATTTTTGAGTCTAGCTTTAAACTTGCAGCACGATTTAAGTGATATCAAGTGATGCAACATGTCACAACCTTAAGTGAAATTATAACACAAGATGAAAGAGCTATGTTTCGAGTTTAACATCTTTCAAAAAAAAAAAAAAAAAGGACTTAATTTATTATAATTACATTTTGAAAATCGATTTAAAAAAAGAAAAATAGCTAATGCTGCCGCTGTCGTAAATGATTTTTTTTTTTTTTTTTTTTTTTTTTTTTTTTGCGATCCATGGTCTTTTTCGTCTAATATGTAAACTATTGCATATAAAAATACAAAAATTGGTATTTTTATAGAGGAATGTTCGATAAATATGCTAAAACTGACAGTTTTTAAATGGAAGAATTATTTAAAGTGCCATTCAATGTTGAAGTCTCAAAATAGTTCTGTTAAAAAAAGTTTTATAGAATCAAAAAGTAAGCATAGCAATTTAAATCTTTCTCAGGGACATACTTGGCAAGCTTTCGGTGTGCAGTGTATGCCATAATTTTTTTTATTTGACTAATTTTTTGAGGCTTGTTTTCAATTTGTATTCAAAATTTCACTATCGTAATAGAGGTTTATTTCATATTTCATATTTCGTTTTTTTTCTTTTGTTCTACACATTGCCAAATTTTAAAACAGCGAAATAATAATATTTCTTTCAGTTAAAAAATGTATTTACACGTGAATATTAAAAATAGAAAGAAAAATAATAACTAATAGAGGCGGAAACCCTCTAATTCAACAAATCAAAATGTTTAAAAGAATAGGTATAATGAGTTATGTTGAATAAAAATAATAATAAACATAAAAAGTTGTAACGAATTTTTAAAAAACTTTCAAAAATAATTACAGCAAAAAATCAATCTCACATTGGCTGGTCTAACTTGTAAAACAAATATCATTTTAAACTAAAGTTACCCAATTGATGTTTCCCATTAACTTCAACTTTTCAACTTTATTCCTACAAGTAATCAGTAACATATAACCACGGTAAGTAATTATGACGGTATCAATTTAGGCTTTGATCTGTGGTATTATGCAAGAAAAAATCAACAGGAATTGCACGAATATGACACAATCATGTATACATATATTTGAACGACTAGGGGCCGATGTTCTGTGGTTGGGTTTTCATTCGTTTCCCTTTGACTGGAGGATTTAAGGTCGAATAAACTTCTATCGCGACAGCTAATGGCTGTTTTTGCGATTGATTAAATAAGATCATTTAAACATTTGAAAATAAGCTTATAGAAATTGGCTAGGTAAGAAAATGCCGCTTCCTCCCGCCATTTTATAACGACGTTATAAGAAATTTGTTTTAAATGTATCGTTTTCAATTATACATAGAATGACACAAAATGTATAACACTTCCGGGGTTGAACTCATCCGTTTCCTGATAATCCAAACGCGGCCACGTTAGGCTTAAGTATTCCGATGCCGTATTTGCCGACTGCCTTATTTAATCTGTCTATCTATTTGTTGTGTAACACATTCTTCTTCAATTTTTCTCAAACCTTCAAAAAGTATACAATTATAACGCTTTAAGATCTAATTTAAAAATAACCAGATACCAACAACAGGGTTCCGATGTATACAAGCGATTACCGTTGCCATTCATAAGCACAAATTACAAATCCAAAAACAAATGAATGACTCTTTCAGCTATTCATTAAATGCTCTTAAAATATTTTGCAAAAGCATATTAATATTTTGAAATATGTTTTTCACTTTTGTTTACATTTATTTACAGTTTGAATTCAGTATACACGGTTAAAAATATCGCGAAAAATTACCTCTGTTTTTCAAGGCTATCTATTTTCTGACCAATGAGAACACTTTATGGTGTTCAGTGAATATAGCTATATTCGGTGATTCATTCCCGTGAATTATTTTGTACCGGATTAACGTTTCCTTTCTAAAAACAAACGTATTTCAAATTATTTAAAAGCTTTATTATGGTTTTACAAATATTTTAAGAGCAAAATCGGATGTCGACCGTATTTTTTAATGATTCGCTCAAAGAGTCATTCAACTGCTTCTGGATTTGGAATTTGTGTTGTACATGTGGCATCACGACACACGAGACACGAGTGAATGTTGATTTGATTTTCAATCTTAAAACGTTGAGTAAAACGTGCTTTCTTTTCCACTATTCGCAAAAGTTACATTTTTAGACAGATTATTCAGAATAAATTAATATTTATAAGAGATTACATTCAATTATCTAATATTCAGCTGCCATAACTTGAGTTAAAATTAGATTGGTAGCTTTATCTATCCCTATATGAAAGTAAACAAACAAATGATTCATTCGTCTTGAACTTTTAAAATATTAAAACAAACGTTTATATGCTCTGTTGCGCCATCTGTCGGTAGTTAAAAAAAGAAATTCTCTTTTTATAATGTTTTTTGAATTCTGAAGACATTGGGGGGAAAAATGAATATTTCTTATAAAATGAAATTAGAATATCAGAAATATGTAATGCCGTGTATTACATATATATATATATGTATATATATCAATGCATTATTATAATAAATAAAATTTTGTATTTTGTAGGGAAAATAAATTTGTAATTTAATAACAGAATTTGGGAAAATAAATTGTTAATGTAATTAACAGTTGCGATTTACTTATGTGATAAAAGATGATTTTTAATTATCAAAATTTATTACAGGTTTCTTTTATGCATGTTTAAAAAATCGGGATTTTCTCTGTTCAACTTTTTAAAATTTAAGTTATATAATTATTATTTTGGCAATTAATAAAAACAAATAAACCTTCTGTTGGAATTGTCTTTTATTTTACCACATACCATCAGATAAAATAGTTAATTGACAATATGTTTTAAAATAACATTATTAGTACTAATTTGAATGTTTTTGTGAAATATTTCTTCAAATTTTGTGAGTGAAGTTCATTTGCATACTTTATATCAGTATTTTACCAATTCAATTAATAATTTTCTTGCCAATTAAATTTCAATGAAAAATGGGCTGTTTTTACTTTACCCCACCTGACCCTATTAATCAGACAAGACAAAATTTATTACTTCACAATTCTTTTTATAATGCAATGCTATATAATTTTCTTGAAAATGCAAACACGTCATTCTGACGGGCTATATTCTAGTATGATATAATTGTCATAAATGTTTTCTTTCTCTCTTTAATATTCACATGAAAATACATTTTTTAAAATTGAAATGTAAATATAAATTTCAAATTAAAACTACTTGACAATATCATTATTTAAATATTTTAAATATGCCATAATTTTCCTCATTTACTGCTTTTAACGCGTAATAATTTTATTATTATTTTAAAGTTTTTTCTCTTTTTAATATTCACGTGTAAATATATTTTGTATGACGTAATTTTCGACGTTTACTGCTTTTAATGCGTAATAATTTAATTATTATTTTAAAGTTTTATCTCTGTTTTTAATAGTCACGTGTAAATACGTTTTTTAATTGAAATGAAACAATATTAATTGCGTTGTTTTAAAATTTAGTGTCAATAATAATGAAAAAAAAACTTTTTCCAAATACGAAATAAATCTCTATTGAAATAATTAAATTTGAAAAAAAAAAAAAAAAAAAAAAAAAAAGACCCTAAAAATGAGTAAAGTTAAAATATATTTGTACACTGAACACCATAAGCTTGTGATGTATGCTCCTAAAAAGATGATTAAATTACTGTGAATAGTTTTTAATCTTATAAAACTGTTTTAGCACAACTATTTTGACAAACTTAAACGTTAAATACCTCTTAAAATAATTCTCCCATTTTAAAACCGGCTACTTCAGCGTGTTCGTCAAATATTTGTCTATAAAACTACCAATTACATATTTTTATATGCAATTTTTAAAAAATATATATATATAAGCCGAGACAGACTCCCAGTCACGAAAAATCATTTACAGCAACGACAGCAGTGGTCACTTTTTTTCAGAATAAAGAGATAATTTCACTTAACCGGTTCTAAAATAGAAGTGATCTCATTAAATAAATAAA
Source organism: Maratus speciosus (assembly GCA_963932465.1). Classification (NCBI taxonomy): domain Eukaryota; kingdom Metazoa; phylum Arthropoda; class Arachnida; order Araneae; family Salticidae; genus Maratus; species Maratus speciosus. The sequence continues at coordinate 507,531,402 of OZ010790.1, forward strand.
TAAATCTGCAACCAAAATCGAAAAAATGAAAAAAAAGCCCGGTTGGAGATCGACCTGAGCTATCCTATACAATAAATAAATAAATAAAAATAAATAAATAAATAAAAATAAATAAATAAATAAAATAAAATAAAATAAAATAAATTATTTTAAAATATTGAAATACAAACCAGAGATTTTAAAAGAACGGTTCCAATAGTTTAACATTAGTTTGCGAGTGTCTTCACGTGACTAGCTTAAGTTCTTAAAATAAAGCAAATTTTATAATTCGATAGAAGTTTTTTTTTAAATCAATTTATTAACTTAAAGATGGTTTTAAAAGATTTTGTCTGTATTGATATGTAGGTCAATAGTAAGATAATTATTCAAGATGTAAAAAATAGTCGCAAAATTGCCAAAGTAATACCTTTTGCTATTCTAAAGTAAATTGGCAATAATTATGAATTTCAAAATTCTGCGATCATTGTAACTTACTTTGTTCCAGCATATTTGACTGCACGTATACTCATCTAAAGGTAAAACAACTTTTACAGGCATACATACTGATACAGTCAAATTAAAAAAAAATAATTGCACACTGCAAGCTTGTAAAGTACGTTCCTAGAAAAGCTGATTAAATTGCTACACACAGTTTTTGCTCCTATAAAACTTTTTAACGGAACAATTTGACTGACTTCAACGTAAAATAGCTCTCAAAATAATTCTTCGATTAGGTAGCTTTCTTTACAAAAAGCTACCTATTGCAGCCGTTCGGAGGAAAGCGATTTCAAAAAATTTTGGTATATTTTCATCGATCATGACCCCCAGACCCCGAAACCACCCTCCGTTCAAAATTGATATATATATATATATATATATATATATATCAATATATATATATATATATATATATATCTGACCTATGTCACACTGTAACTCTCGTATTTATGAACCGATTTGGATGTAATTCGGTGTGTAGATAGTACATACCAATGTCTCGACCGAGTTCGTTGGCCAGCTTCATCCGCCATTTTGTTTCAAAATGGCGGCCATTTAAATTTTTTAAAAAAATTTAAAATTTGAAATGTGGTACCATAAAATTGAAAATGGAAAAATATTTTTTTCTTATGTATTTGACCTTTATACAAAGACTCTGTAGCAGTTTTTGTTTTGTCTATATCTTAAAAAATGGCTGAGTTATAGCATTTTGAATTTCTAGCGAAGCTGAATTTTGAAACGTCCTGAATTTTGTCACGCGATAAAAGGCGTATTTAAGAACCGATTTGGATGTAACTTCGTTTATACATAGTACAGACCAATGTCTCGAACGAGTTCGTTGGCCAGCTTCATCCGCCATCTTGTTTAAAAATGGCGGCCATTTAAAATTTTAAGAAAAATTTAAATTTGAAATGTGGTAGCAAAAAATTGAAAATTGAAAAAATATTTTTTTCTTATGTGTTTGACCTTGATAAAAAGATTCGGGAGCAGTTTTTGTTTCGACTATATCTTAAAAAATGGCTGAGTTATAGCATTTTGAATTTCTAGCGTGGCTGACATTTTGAAACGTCCTGATTTTTGCCACGTGATAACAAACGTATTTATGAACCGATTTGGATGTACCTTGGTGTGTACATAGTACATACAAATAACTCAACCGAGTTCGTTGACCAGCTTCATTCGCCATCTTGTTTCAAAATGGTGGCCATTTAAAAAAATTAAAAAAAAATAAATTTAAAATGAGATACCAAAAAATTGGAAAATGAAAAAGATTTTTTTCTGTATGTGTTTGACCTTAATACAAAGATTCCGGAACAGGTTTTGTTTCGTCTACATCTAAAAAAATGGCTGAGTTATAACATTTTGAATTTCTATTGTGGCTGACATTTTAAAACGTCCTGATTTTTGTCACGCGATAACAGGCGTATTTATGAACCGATTTGAATGTAACTTGGTGTGTACATAGTACATACAAATAACTCAACCGAGTTCGTTGACCAGCTTCATTCGCCATCTTGTTTCAAAATGGTGGCCATTTAAAAAAATTAAAATGAGATACCAAAAAATTAAAAAATGAAAAAGATTTTTTTGTATGTGTTTGACCTTAATACAAAGATTACGGAACAGGTTTTGTTTCGTCTACATCTAAAAATATGGCTGAGTTATAACATTTTGAATTTCTATTGTGGCTGACATTTTAAAACGACCTGATTTTTGTCACGCGATAACAGGCGTATTTATGAACCGATTTGAATGTAACTTGGTCTGTACATAGTACATACCAATGTCTCGACCGAGTTCGTTGGCCAGCTTCATTCGCCATCTTGTTTCAAAAGGGTTGCCATTTAAAAAAAATGTAATTTAAAATTTAAAATGAGGTATTAAAAAATTGGAAAATGAAAAAGATTTTTTTTTATGTGTTTGGCCTTGATACAAAGATTCTGGAGCAGTTTTTGTTTCTGAAAATTTGTTCTTTTGTTTATATCTTAAAAAGTGGTTGAATTATAGCACTTTGAATTTCTATCATGGCTAACACTTTGAAACGATCTTGTATTTGTCACGCGATACCACACTTATTCTCCTATTTCTATGGAAGAAGGCATGTGGATAGTATACATCAATATCTCGACCAAGTTCGCTGGCCAGCTTCATCAGCCATCTTGTTTCAAAATGGCGGCCATTAAATTTAAAAAAAATTATATTTAAAGTGAGGTGCAAAAAAATTAGAAATTGAAAAAGGTTTTTTTCTTAAGTATTTGACCTTGATATAAGGATTCAGGAGCAATTTTTTGTTTGTCTTTATCTTAAAAAATGGCTCAGATATAGCAGTTTCAATTTCTAAAGTGGGTGACATTTTGAAAAATCTGATTTTTTGCCTGCGACAGCACTCGTATATATCAACCGATTCCGATATGAGTGAGCATGTGCACAGCAATTACTAAGGTCTCGACCAAGTTCACTGGTTAGCCTCATCTATCATGTTGTCTTAAAATAGAAATCGCTTTAAGAAATCGCCGAATTTGGCAGCCAAATTAAGTGACTTTAAATAAAAGCAGCTTGGATAAAGCTGACTAATTTCGCGAAATTCTCATTCATAATGATTTAGTATTGATAAAAATTAGTATTGAATCTCCTACATTCGGTTTCCACTTAATTGAGCTTCGTGTGTTTGAATAATATAAGTTGGCTTTTTAAAAATAAGGAATATGAAAGCTACCTCTTCCTCCCGGCACTGGCCGGAAGGACTTTTTTAAAACTGTCTGCTTCAGTTTGTTTTTCGAACATTTTTCTATAAAATTACCTATTTTCATATTTTTATATCCTACAGTTTTCTTAATGTTAGTCGAGATAGACCTTTGTTCACACACACGAAAAAAAAAAATCATTTACTGCGGCAGCGTTTTGTTACTTTATTTTAGAATAGAGAGAAATCTAAACATAACGTCATTTTCAACGTCGTAAAATTTACATGCGTACTTTACATATTCCAATTCACCATTTAAAAAATATTTTAACGTACAATACATTATTAATAAACTTATATTTCCAAACTTGATGTCACGTTTGCCAGTTACAAATTCTTGAAGTTCTAATCTCAATACCAGCGGCAGCAAGAAATTTACTCTTTTAAATGAATTCGTAGTAAAACAGTTTTATCAAAGAAAATACTCGTTTCCTATTAATATGATGTTTTCACTCACTGAAACATTTCACCTCCCCCCTCCTCCTCTGAGATTAGTTTTTTAAACTCAGCATCAGAGGAATGAAAAAATATTGAAATGTAACAGCTTTATAAGGAAAAATGCGTGGTTTTTTTTCTTCTTTAAACTTAACATCATTTTCTGCTCACACTAAAACAAATTTATATATTTTTATTTGTAATGAGGAAATGGCACCGGTAAAGATATAGTAATACCCATTATTTCATTTTTCTCTCTAACAATAGAAGTAACACAATAGCCACCATTATGAAGAAATTGCATAAACAACATTTAAAATTAAAATTAAAATATACAAATGGGAATATTTTAAAAAATAAATAGAGCGGATACATCTGGAAAAAATGGAAAAAAAAGTGCTTTAAATGCAATTTCCTTAAAAACTGTGTATCTCAGTTTACTAATTTTTTTATAGTTTTTAGCAGGATTAAAAAAAAAATATTCTATGTATTTATAGCATGTCGCTCAGTTACGGAATATTAAACCATTTACACTTAAAATGACATAAAAACTTTAGTATTTGTTTTCGGCTAATATTACATAGCGAAATTAAAACCCCATCAATAAGTAGATAATATAAATAAATAATATAAAACACGTTTAACAGATATGTAATCGAACTACGTGCTTAAACACTAAAATAATTAGAACCATTATAAAAAGAACCATTTTTAATAAATTTAAAACTTTATTAGAATACATAAGTGATGTTTTTCAAGTAAAAATGCCTCTAGTGGGTAACCTAAAAAAATATATTGAATGTAAATAGTCTTTTAGAGTTTTCAATTAAAATGATTTTAACCTATGTTCTGTACACCAAGCAGTAATTTCTGTAACCCGTGAAACCCGAAACGAATTATTACCGTCTCTATATCGTGACGGTATTAGTTCCATCCCCTGGTCTTAATAATGCATAATTTATCTTACTATTTCACTTAAAAATATTAGATAAAATAGTGATACCGACACGTATCATCGGCGGCACTGGACCATTTAGACGCTTCTAACTTTTTCTTATTACTGTTCTGCATGCTAACTGACTAAATTGCTCATGTAATTGACCAAAATGACAGGAAGGTCTCCATACGGGCATACTCCGAAAAATCTGAAAAAATTATAGCATGTTCTTCTCATGAAGATAGATACGTTTATAAAAAAAATTCGGCGGAAACTCGATAGAGTGTCCGTAAAAAATAATGAAAATTTTGTTATTTGGAGATTTATCACCGGGTGGTGATGGAATAAAATTTCAAAAAATACTTTTTTATGTCAAATATTCTTGAACTTGTTTAAATAAATTTAATTTAAATAACTTTAGTTTTGTCAGTTTTAGTTTCCCACCGGGACGCTTTTTCAGGAAGGCTCACGTTTTCAGCACCAGATTTCGCGAGTTGGCGAAAGCGGGAACGTTCAGCCAGCTCTAACGACAATCGTCGTCTTGTGTTTTGTTTTGAACCGAAATGGCAGAAGTAGGGATTACAATCCCAAGACTAATTTCCAATCCCGGGATTTCCGGATTGCTTAGATTCAATCCCGGGATTAGGAAAATTAGAATTTCTGTAATATCATCAATTTTTCCAATAGCTAAATATCATAATACTATAGAAAAGACAAAGCAAAATTACAGCCTAATTTACATAGGAAAATACACCAAATTAAAATTTTAACTTCAATTAATTATCAGAACTTATAGGATAAATTAGAACAATTGAAAATTAAAAGAAATACGCTGTTGATGTTTGAAAATGCAACAAAAAACATGAAATGTCTATGCTTCATCTTCTAGATAATTTCTTTTATTTCCTGTTAAACAAGTTTTTGAATAGTTTAATATTTACAATATTAAAAACTAATTAATATCACGAATTAAATTATGAATTATTCTCATACCCACGTAATTAAAGTTTATAATTCTAGGATATTGCAAATGCAAGGTTTTCCCCAACATGAAGATTTTTTTCTTGAAATAAAAGAACTTAGCACACACACACATAGAATAAAATAATACATAGATGTATAGTTTAAATTTCTAAATAGCAATAGCTGTTAAAATCTGAAAACGTTGCATAATATAAAAAATTATTACGTACCTCGTGAAAAAAAAAAAAGATTATTTTGAATAGTTCACTGTTTCCTAACTAATCGGTATTCCTTTGAAAATATGTTCTAAGAAATATGACGGCATCTAAAGTTTCATCTCTAAGTCCCAGTTGTAACATTGTCTGTTTTTAGGGAAATTTCATATTCGTTTAAGCACTCTGTTAGCATTTCAATGCACTTTTTTGTTGTAAAAGATCCATATATGCGCATAAGGCCTAAATTCCTGAATTTGCTCAAATTTAAATTTCTTGAATTTTCATTAATATTCATAAATCGCTTGCTTGCAGTAAATGCCCATTCGTCAAAAGTCAAACTAAATTTTTTTCCTGAAGTTTTAAAAGTTTGTATTTCACTTGTAATTAACTCTTTTATTATAGTTCACTACACGATTTCGAATTGATACTGCAGATTTTGGCAAATCATTATAGTCTTTAGCTATCAGTAAGTTTCTTAAATCAGTTGAAGTTAAATGAAAAACAGTCTTCAGCTGTCATTCGCAATAAAATTAAATCCAGTGATTCCTTATCACTACTAAAATAATCTTCTATTTTCCGCTTTTTAGAAAGCAATGCATGTTCTATACAATCTTGACGTGTGGAAGGAAGAGATGATGTATTAAATTCTTTCTAAACTTTAGTACCATGTTTCGTCGATAAATGTGCATGCAACCCTTAGTCGATGCACCTAACGTTTTAAGCACTTGGCTACATCTTTTACGTTTAGCGATTCTTTCATCTTTTGACCTTAAATAGCAGTGCCACACTGAAGATGTATCATTATCTTTCCTATGAGCTACAAAATCCTTTTCATTAGACATCTTTAAAGCAAAATAAATATAAACGCTCGAAAAGCAAAGAAGTTAGCACATAATAATGACTATAAAACTCAAATGCGACGCTTATCAGTAAACTCTAATTCGAAATTTTGTGATTCCCAGTTGCTGAAACGACCGGCTTTCTAAACGCGGCGAAATCGAAATAAACAAATGATTTCATTGTTCCCGAATAATAGCCGAGCGGGTTACATCTGTTTGCAAGTCAAAAGGTTTTCATGCTAAACGATTTAATCGCTTTGAAATATGTAAAAAATACTTGAAATATGTATATATTTTCAAGGATATATAAATTTCATAAAAATTAATTCTTTTTCTTTCCAAAAGAGAAAGTCTATAAATATATATATATATATATTTTCAGCTGAATATTGTTCCATTTAAAAAAAAAGGACAATCCCGAAAATCCCGGGATTTGGCAGACAAGATCCCGGAATTTTCGGGATTAAAAATGATGCGGGATCCCGGGATTGTAATCCCTAGGCAGAAGACGAATTAGCATATTTTAGAATAACAGTCCTACCTAAATTAAAGAAATATTTTCAATTTTATGCTCTAGATGAAAAGAAATCTTCTTCGAAAGAAATTGTATTACGAACTCTTATACTCTGTTTTATCAAAGGCCTTTATTACTTTTGATGATATAGACTAAAATTCTAATTATTTGATCCCCTCAAAAAACTACATTTTCATTCAATTGAGTATTATTAATTCCATACCTGTTAAACAAAAACTCATTACCTTCGTAAATCTAGATATTTGATTACATATAAAGATGGATTTATGGGGATGATGAATTTATGCAGTTTCAGTGCATTTTGATGTATATAAACACAGATTTAGAAAAATTTCTGCGATGAACTTATATAGTTAATTTAATACCAAATCATTCTGCAGAAACAGTACCCTAAGTTGGGTGAAAATAGGCTAAACCGGGAAAAAAAAACCTATCACACCCCCAACCAGGATGTTTAGATATTGCCTTTTTAATGTGAGATGAAATTCTTAAGGGGAAGTGGGGGAGAAGGAATATTGAATGACTATCTTTTGTTACTTCAAAGTAACAAATAAAATCACTAGAGAAATTTTTTAACTATGTATGATAGTGAGGAGCTGTAGATTTAAATAGTTAAATTTATCAATTAACAAATAGAAAAGTAAACCAAAAAATTAAAAACTTGGAATATTTAACTTTTTTTGAGGGGAGGGGGGGTGAAAGAAAAACAAGCTTTTCTTCTTTTTCGAAGGGGGGGGGGGGCAGAATTTGAATAATGGGTCCTTTACTTATAGTTATTTCAAAGTAATAAATAGGACAGAAAATTTTAAAAAATGTATAGAATTTAAAAAAAAAAATGAAAGCGTGTGCACAAAAAGGTTAATCCTGATTTTTTTTTTTTTTTTATATCTTTCATTCTATTTTTTTTTCTTTTCTTTTTTTATGGTAAATTATTTATTTCTTATTTAAAAATCAACAGATAGAGCAAAACATAATTTTAACTAATATTTTCTGAAAGGCAACAATAAATTTTAAATGGTCAAAAAATAGTGTGCTGGAGGAGAGGGTGGGGGGGGGGGAGGAGAAGAGAAAATTCGAAATGGGAGGTTGCCTCAGAGAATTGATCATTATTTTATTGCCACTCCAACTTAATAAATAGTGCAATATGTGTGCAGAATGACGAAAAATGGAGTGTGTGTGTGTGTAGGGGGAGGGGGTATTTCATTAGATGATTTATTCAAATATGACGAATGACTATTTTAAAATAACAAATAAAACATCAAGGACGAAATACTATTTAAAAATATGGCAAAAATGTTAAAATAAAAAACTGAAGAATTTTAAAGGTTTTTTAATTTTGTGCACTAGGGGCAGACCAATGTTTTTTTTTCATAAAAACTCAAATAATGATAAAGATTTAACAGCAATAAAATGTAATAGTAATTGATTTAATTGCATGCATTAATTTACAATTATTTTAACTGATTGATTTAATTGCAGGATAATAATTACAGTTAAATAATTTACGATTTATCGTTCAATCTAATTATAATCGAATTGATTTTAGTTTCAACTTCCTATTAACGTCTAATTGCAATTAATTTTTAATGAATCATTTCAGTGAAAATATGTTTTATTAATGCAATCAACACGTCACATAATTATGCCGCTTAATTAAAAAAAAAAAAAAAAAAAAAAAACCTAAATATAATTCAGTAGTAATGCTAATAAAACTAAGTTCAATTGTGTCATAAAAACATGATCAATAGAATTATATTTATTACAAAAAAATCTTTACGTCTGTTTTTATTTTTCCTAAAAAATAAAATACGTTCTAAATTTCTTCGAACATAGTGAATTAGTGAAATAAAATAATATTATTGAACTGAAAAACATAACTTATGTTTGAATTATATATATTGTGCAATTAAAAGCATTTTAATGCAAAAAAGCTCATGGCAAAAGAATGGGGTTGCTGTTCGCTACGCGTAAAACGTCAGGAACAAGAAAGGGTGCGTAGCATTGAATTCATCCCCGCGCCAACCGTTACTCTGGCGATAAAGTGCTCAAAACGTGAGCCTTCTTGAATAAGCCACCGGGACATTTCGTACATAAACCTTACGGTTGGCGTCCCGGCTAGGTGTCTTGAGCCCCTTGTCAGTTTTAGTTTGTTTTAACTATAGTTTTGTCATATACTATATATATATGTAATGTATCCATGCTACTCCCGTTGTTTCGGTGTAGATCGGGCCGACGTATGATCGCTCCCTCTGAGCTTCTAGCATCGTTAGGTAGTCGCCGTGAGTGGTATCCGAGAATTAATGAAAGTTTATGTGAGTCTCTGCTTAAAGAAAGACACAGTGTTTTCGGGTACCTGATTTATTAATCCTTTGTACATCCTTTAGAGAAATCAGGCTCCTTTTGGCTTGAGAGCTGTTCAGTTACTTCTTTATGGACATCTGACTCGGGAGTTAAGGGTATCGCAAAGCGATGCTTGGAAAGCAAAGTTGCGTGGACTTAAGGCATTCTTTAGTTGGTCAAAAGCTCTGTTCTGTGACCCGTGCAGCAGTATAAGTATGCTGTATTTTGCATTATTCCTGCTAGGGGCCGTTGAAGTCAAAGGAGGCGTCTTTAAACTATAATTGGTCGTTAGCTGAATGATTGACTGCCCGGGATTTGGGGCGCTGGCTCACTTCGGCCGATTGAATGCAGCAAGACTTACAAATTGCACTTATTCAGCAAAAGTATTCTTATGAGATGTGCCAAAACGATCTTTGAAAGTTATAAGATGCGATGCGGGAAAGTTAATTTAACAGGGGCAGGTGCATTCAATCAACTGAGACACAATTACAAAAGCATTTTAAAAGTTTTAATTTTAATTTCTAAATTTTAATTTTTGTTTTTTAAAACGGGGATTTCAAATTTTAAAAGGAGAAAAAAAGGGATTTTAAATTTTAAAAAGGGGCTTAGCTTTTATCGTTTCATATATATATACGTGGGTGGTTCAATAATTATTGTCCCTAATGTATATAAAATATTTGTACTGCGATGATTGACGTGGAACTTGGAACTTGGAAGAGAAACTTTTGCAGAGTTCCTGGAGCTAAGCACTTTACCTCTAATAGAGAAATGGAATTGTGAAGAAATAAATCAACATAGTCGATGTCTGGCTAACCAAAATGCCAGAAACGCGGAAAGAGGGAATCCCCAGATGTTAAACTAAAAAAAAAAGGCCCTTTTAAAGCACCATACATTTTAAATAAATATAATAATAATACAATCAAAAGAATAAGGATAAATAATTAATATAAATGAATAAGCAAAATAAAAGAAAAAAATATTTACAAAAATATATACAATGTGAAAAATAACCGCAGTGAACAGTTAGGAAGGTGGTCCCTATCAAAGCAGGGGGGAAATTGAGAAATTATCCCGGGTCGATATTTTCGGCCAGATGAAGCGTTGCTCGTGGCCAACGCCAACGGGCACGATCGTCGTAAATAGGAATATTTTGCAATGCAGGATTTTGAATGTTAGAAATTTTGTCGAAGAATTTTATAACTTGCTTTTTAATTGCAGAGCGGATAGGGGGAGTACTGAGATCGCGATGGATAACAGTATTTCTCAGTGCTATAGTTGGAAAAAAATATTTGTGGGAACTCACCTTTTCATAGAGTAGATGTTAATACTGCCGGATTTTGGCTTAGCCCAAAAGTCGACTTTTTTAAATTAACAATTATAACTATTATATTCTAGTTTTTATGGTATTGTGATTTGTATAGCATTCATCTAAAAGCAATATTTAATCAATATCATAGGAACATTTTCCTTTATGAATCAAAATTTAATTGAAATAACAGAAACAATCCATATAATACTTACTGGCGCATCTATCCTAGAAGTTTCCATAATGAACGATAATGAGAGATGTTTTCTGTGCTTTCAGATTTACGACAGGCTGTCTCGTCTGCTAATCTTCTTCCTGATCGCAACAAAGATTTTACGTATGGTTCAGGACAAAATTCTTTTAAAAGTGAACTAGAAAGTGTACTTAAGAATATAAGTACAGTAACAAACCAAATATTTCTGGGAACGGCGTTCCCATGCGCTCCCACCCAACTACAGCACTGGTATTTCTGCGATACCATGGTGCATGACAAATACCCCTAAGGGTCTTATTCTGGATTTTCTGTAGGTTGGTTTTCCTCGCAGAACCCCAGATCTGCGCACAATAGAGAAGTATGGGACGTAACATTGAATTGTACAGCAGCAACTTGTTTCCCATGCTCATCTCATTACTGTACAGGAGATGGGCAAGATCGTTTTTGGCTTTATAAATATTTTGGACGCTATAATCGATGTGCTTGCGCCAAGTGAGAATACTATCTAAGAATACACCCAGACATTTAACTTCCCGTTCAAAACTGAGAAAAGATCCGTCAAGATAGAGTTGTGGTGGAGGTGTGTGCTTACGTGTGAAAATGACTGTCTGTGACTTGTTAGAATTAATTTTGATCCATGTTGTTGAAGATGGTCGTACATAACAAGACAGTCCTTGTCACGAGCCATCACGGTGGTGTCGTCCGCATAAATAGCCAACATAGTATGACGTGAAGTAGGCACGTCAGAAATAAAAGCCTTGTATAGCCAGGGACCCAAATTCGAGCCTTGTGGCAAGCCCTTATTAATCGGGCAAGGTGTAGAAAGTATGTTGGCGTAGAATGTTCTGCCACGAAGGTATTTAAGGATAAACAGACTATATGCTGTAGGAACTTTAAGCTTAATTAATTTGTAAATGAGACCAATAATCCAAACAGTGTCAAAAGCCTTCGCGACATCGATGAAAAGAGAACCAACATACTCTGAGCTGTCCAGTCCATCATGGATGAACTCAACCACCCGGAGCAGTTGGTGTGCAGTGGAGTGTTCAGGCCTAAATCCAAATTGTTCTGGAATGTCAGGTAGAAAATTTTGAAGGCGTGAAAGGAAAATATGTTCAGTGACCTTACTCAGAACAGGAAGCAAACTCATGGGTCTGTAACTCTTAGCTAGAGAAGGGTCTTCTCCGGATTTCTTGATTGGAACAATAATAGCTTTCTTCCAATCAGTGGGAAAATAATGAAACTTGAACATAGCGTTGATAAGTGTGGCTAGATAATCGGCATACTTAAGTGGGAGATTTTTGAGAGCCGAATTGGTGATCCCATCATGCCCAGGGGCCTTTCTATTGGGGGGATTTTTGATCACCGTAATGACCTCTTCAGTAGTGGTCGGTTCAATCGATCTAACAGGCACATGGTCCAAGAATCTGCTAACAGTATGCTCAACACGATCAATAGTGTCCGCATTAAAGACGTCACTATGAAGTTGGAACTAATGTTCATACTGATCTGCAATCACCTCTACTTTTTCTTTATCGAGGCATTTAGTACCAGCATCTGTATAGAGAGGAGGAATGGGGGTGAAGGGTTTCCTAACTCTTTTCACATAATTCCAAATCCGTAGGAGTCAGGGAGGTTATAAAATCGGTCCATTTATTAGATTTAAAACTTTTAATATCCCGCTTAATGGTAGCATTAAGACGGTTAAGATCAGAACGAATGCTGGGGTCCTTACTGGCTTGCCACAATCGCCGAAGGCGATTACGTTGCCTGATTTTAGTTTTAATTTCAAAAGGAAGAAATTGAAAATTTTGCGGAGCCTGGTGACATTTAGATGCCTTCAGAGAATTTTGGATTAATTTGGTTAAATTGGTGACAGCCGTGTCAATATCCTCGACAGAATTTAAATCGCCAAAAGGGGGGGAGCCTCATTGATTGTATTGGTAAAGGATTGCCAATCATAAAGATAAGGAGAAATAATAGAAGATAGGGAAGGATTACAATCAATGCTAATTTGAATCGGGAGGTGATCCGATGTGAGAGCCGAAATGGGGGTAAGGACATAGGGGTAGTGGATATTGTTTAGCAGTGCCAGATCAACCGTCGTACCATTTTCCAAAGGACCAAAACGTGTGGGGGAAGTAGGTGCAGCAATTTCTATACCATTATTTGTACAGAAATTATGGAGGGTTTCCTCTAAAGAATCCATGTTGCTATTGGGACACCAACTGGGATGATGGGCATTAAAATCACCTGCAAGGATAACATTATTATCTAGCCTGAACAATTTACTAAGGTCAGAGGGTAAATCCAGATGGTTCGAAACCCGAAGATAAATGGAGGAAACTACAAAATAATTTTGATTATCTAAATAAATTTTAACGTTAGTGTTCTCAAGAAGATTGAGAGACAAGGAAGGAATATGAGCGTGAGTGACCCTTCTACTCACGAAAATAGCTGTTCCGCCATATGGCGAAATTCCAGTACTATCGGTACGAGGAGTAAAATAAGATCTGAAATTTTGAATGTTGAGGTCCCTAAAAGAGGTACAACGAACCTCCTGTACAAGAATGAGATCTACAGGGTTGTCAATAACAAAATCCCTGAGCTAATCGAGCTTTGATCTGAGGCCATTAGCATTCCAAAAAGGAATTTTGAAAACCCCCATAATTAGTTGTTTTTCTCAGAGCTTTTCATACCCATAAGACTATCAGCATTAAATATTGAAAGGATTTCAGAGACATTTTTGTTCGCAACAAGTTTTTGGAGTCTTTCCAGTAGAGTACAAAATTTAGTCAATTTATCAGAATTTTCAGGGTCAGTCATAATAAAATTCAATAAATTAGTTTGATCAATAGTAGAATTAATAGCATTATTTACATTATTTGATGAAGACATAGCACGAGAGTAAGACTTAGTATTAGTATTATTTACATTTTTAAAAATAGAAACATGAACATTAGAAACATTAGAAACATTTGGTTTATTTACAGTGGGTAAAGCTTGCCCTGTAGCAGCAGTTTGAGGGTTAACACTAACTGGGACATTAGCCGCAACAGCATTTGAAAAGGATACATTTCTAACAACAGGTTTTGCTTTGAACCCTTGATGATGGTTACGAAAGGTCGCAACACGACTATTTCGCATATTCTTAGGGTTTTTCATACACCCTCCAAAATTTGCAGTATGATTCTCCCTACAGTTAGCGCGTTTAATCCCGGCTCTATCCTTAACGTGGCATTGTTTTACATTATGCTCTCCTGAGCATTTTAGACATACAGGCTTCAAAAAACAGCCCTCGCTTGAGTGGTTGTACATCTGACAATTGTAACATTGTTTGGCCCCCTTAAATTTATACTCTTCAACTTTGATGAAGAAACCCATCAGGTTCCTCATTTCGAAAATATGCTTGAATTGGTCAATGACAAAAACATCGACCAGGTAAATGGGCATGGGAAGCTTGGTCCGGAAATTTTTGAGTTGCGACACCCTATGAACATTATACCCCAGGGTGCTTAGTTCACCCTTAATATCATCAATGCCAAAATCTATGGGTATACCCTTAATAAGCACCTTCCTAGGCCGTTTATTCTTTAATTTCATACCAAAAAATTCAATTTTTTGTTCAGATAAATAATTTTGTATTTTTCTGTAGATTTCTACAGTACTAGGAAATAATTTGATTAGATTATCCTGAACTTTCTTATAGACTTTGCAACGAGCTAAATTGTCTATTTCGTCTGCTACCTTCATCCAGTTCTGAGTTTTCACATAAAATGGCTCAGGTCTAGGTTCTTTAGGAACTGGAGAAGTATCCTCAGTCGTACGGTCAGTAACAGTGTTCTAAGCAGTGCTGAGCTTATCAAACTGGTTGCTTAAGGCAACAGGATTAGCAATTTTGTGTATAACTACTTTAGCCGTTTTCGATGGGGTCTTAAAACCGTCACCAAAATCAAATCGTCTTTTAGCATCAGCAGCCGGAGCTTGTATAGCCGGGAAAGAAGCTTCTATACCTTTAAGATATGCACAGAGATTAGACAAATTATTCTTAATTGAAATTAATAGATTGGGATCCCTCGAATCGGCATATGTCGAAAATAAAACCCACATACCTTCCATACTGTTGTTGAAGTTTTGTCTGGTTAGTTCAGCACATCCAGAAATCACAGTAGCAAGATCTTTCAAGGTACTTAGCACGGAGATTCCAACACCCCCTTCAGAAAAATCAACATCAATCATAACAATGCTCGATCCAATCGTTGAGTGGCTTATAATCCTCGCCGAAAACGACAGTCAAAGGTTTCAGTTATCTGCCGTATCAGCATCCATCGCTGCCATAGTACTCTCACGCACAAACAATTCTTAAAAGAACAGATTTACTCGCAAAAGTTCAATGCATCGATGAAAAAACACATTCTGTAAACGTAAAACAAGCTAGCATACGACCCCAACGGACACTAGCAAAAACACAACCTCTCTCTCTGAGAGCTATCCACCGAAAATCTCTTACACGAGTCGTGAACACGAGTCTCACACGAGTCTTACACGAGTCTCACACGAGTCTTACACGAGTCTCACACGAGTCTTACACGAGTCTCCACACGAGTCTGATTGACGTAGAATATCGAAGCCTAATCTCTTAAATGCCTGTATGCTCAATTTCGCTGCTATATTAACATAATTTTGGAGGGAGGGGTGAAGTTTTAGTGATCTATTTTTGGGGAAGTTTTTAAGGAGGGAGATGAGGGTGAAATGCTGGTTTGGAGCTTATGAGGCTATATTTTTGACAGTGGATGAGATGTGACTACATCACATATGATCCCGAGTCCAAATGACAGCAGTTACGTATCATCCACTGTCACAAATCTAGCCCCGTAAGCTAAAAATCAGACTTTCACCCTCACTCCCCCTCCTTTCAGCCCTCCCTCCAAAACTATGTGAATATAGCAGCTATAGTTCTGAAATTGAGCATATAGGCATCTAAGGCATTAGGCTTCGATATTCCATAACAACCATCGCAGTACAAATATTTTATATACACTAGGGACAATAATTATTGAACCACATTCGTATATATATATAATGAATGTTAACTATGAAATTTTATGAATTAAAACAAAATTAAAATTAATTAAAATTGTTCAATCTCAAAATTAAGTCCAATTTAGCACTGTCGATTCAATTTTGTTGCTATGGAAACAAAAACTTCTCTGTTATTGAAATGTATAACTGCAGCATTCTTCATCTGGCCTTTATTTTGGAATACGCTTAAATATATGAAAATATATTTTTCAATATGAAAATATTTTTAACATATGAAATTATTTTAACAGTGATAAAATTAAATAATTGCAGCAAAAAGCAACATAAATGTGTAATACAAAAAATGTATTTATTAAACTCTCATTGTTTAAGTTTAAATTCATTAAATACTATTTACACGCATTCTAAAAATCAATTAACAATCAATTTTCAGGCGTATTAAAATCGTTGCTTTTGGCTAGGAAAAGTACTACTCGCCAAATCGCGTGACGCCTTCGTCTTTTCGCGCCAAACACTCGAAAGTATTTTATTTTCTTTACAGATTTTCAACTGTAATTCCGCCGCTAAATTTGACTGATCCTTTATTACATACATAAGTAGTTTAATTAGTATTTTTTTTTTCAAAATATTCTGAGTATGCTCGGTAAGCAGACCTTCCTTATGAGTTGTTTACTATCAAAATTACTCAGGCTCGGACTGGCCCGCCGGCCCATCGGCCCGAGGGCCGGTGCGCCCTCGCCCAGGGAAAACGTCGCGCACCTAAGTGCCTAAGCCGCTCCAATATATTTTCACTTGTTGTACACATACATTCTGATTAGTGTACTAAATTTCGAGAATTCTTTTAGGGATAATTGTCAAATAATTGATAGCACAAGAGAGGTATTTCTTTATTATCACAAATAAAGATATATCGTAGCAATTTCAGGACGGAAACCAAAACGGACATCTTTGCATGCGATTGAAAGAGAAAATATGCTCCCAACGAGTGCTTTAGTAGCCATTTTTTTAATCGCTTCTTTAAATGATATCTTTTAGATTTTAACCAGTATTTTGCAAATTTTCAGTCCTTTTCTTTGAGTACTCTGCGCCCCCTTTTCTTATAGCCGCTGCTGAATGCACATATAATCGTGCTTTTTGAAAGCAACTTGACAGATAAAAAAGAGATACTATCAGAAGGCAAAAAACTTTTTGTATGGATTTTGTTTTTGATTGGAAAACATGATCTTTCTTTTCGGGGAATACAAAGTTGATGATACTTTTGGATTGCAATCCTGCAAGCTGTGGGATCTCGCGGACAGTGGTTTCTCATTCACAAAATCTGCCATCATTTTCGGATAGTAATCTCGCGTATAGTTTAGGAGTAATCAGTGAAAATACATAAAATATATATATATATGCGTCGAAATGAGAACCTCCTCCTTTTTTTGAAGTCGGTTATAAAATACTGGCTATGTATCCTGCATGAATACAATCCCTGGGGAAACCCTTGATCTGTAACAATGATAAAAGTTTTGCAAATCATGGGAACAGTGTGCTGAGAATAGTAAAATTACTAAATTGTTTTAGCGATTTTAGACTAACAAAGAAATTTTTTAGGGTGCACTTTTTCTGTTGAAACCTTTTCACAACGTGATATCAATTCAGCTCTTTATGGACGCATAACAGTAATTTTTTAAGAATAAACTTTTTTACCAAAAATAAAACCGACTTCAAAAACTACTACAAAGTAAAAAATAATTTTTTTACATAATAGTTAATAAGAAATTAAATGAAGAGCATTGTATTTATCATGCGTATTATTATATTTATGTACATTAATTTGATTTTTTGGAGTCGGTGCCAGCCAAACGAAGTTAAGTATAAATATCCAACAGACACACATCCAAATATCTACGAGATTTTTTACGATTTGTTATTTAGTTAAAAAATTTTAATTTTACCATTTTTGAAACATTTCATCTGATTTTATAAACGTGTATTTTCAAGTGAGATTAGCTGTAATTATGTGTGCTAGATTAAGGGTTATTATAAAATTAGTGCGTTTATACAGGCTATTATGTAAAAAAATCATAGCCAAAGACAGATTTTCAAATGCAGGATGGTGTCAAAGTTGATTGAGAATGGAATTTTTTTCCTAAACGGCTCTGCTGAATCTTGTTACGATGTGTATTGGATGAACAATTTTAATTTTGAACTTGGCTTGGCTGGCACCGACTCCAAAAAATCAAATTAATGTACATAAATATAATAATACGCATGATAAATACAATGCTCTTAATTTAATTTCTTATTAACTATTATGTAAAAAAATTATTTTTTACTTTGTAGTAGTTTTTGAAGTCGGTTTTATTTTTGGTAAAAAAGTTTATTTTTCACTTTTTAGTTTTTTCGCATTACAATTTTTGCATGATTCTTTTGGAGGAAATTACGGACTTTTAAAGATGTTATTTTGATAAGTAAATACTTTTGTCCAGATCTGTGTGTACATTAATAACACAGGTTTTCTGTGAAAATTCTTTATAGATATATATGTTACATTTATTCTTCTACAGATTTAATAGCTTTATTTTTAAATTGAATATTTTTGTTTCTCTATTTGGACATGGGTAGAACGACAGGAGATGCTGCTCGCCTGAAAAAATATCGAACTTTGGAAACCGACAATAAAAAGTTCTTCGGCTTACTGAAAATGCTCTATGAAATAGAGATGAGAGACCCAATGACTCATTTTTCATACTTTCTAACCAATGACCAGGCCCTTATCTTCCGGGTTGCTCTAGATGAACGGGTTTTTTATACCTGTCATCGGCGTAGGAGACCACATAATCGCCACGTAGCGGCAATAAACCTGATGAGCGCCTAGTTCGTTTTTCTATCGGCAGTGCCTATTTCTTAATTATGAACTTTTTTATGCCAGTTAGTTAACATTTATATCTTGTTGTTTAGCACCTGTGCATTGCTACTCATGTTAATCTCGTAATTTAGAAGCTTAATCAGATGACGAGACCTTTACCTGGCAAGGCACCTCAGAGGTATAATTCATAGGTAACTTTGAGGTCTTCGCACCCGCGACGGAGTTTACATGCACCATGAGCCATTAGGGTACATGAAAACCGAATAACTTATCAAAAAATGATCGTGAAAAGACTACAGTGGGAAAGTCTTAAATGGTGTTCCCTCAAATGGCTGGTCATTGATGAAATTTTTATAGTATCAAAAGAGAATTTATATATAATTCATTTGTGGCTTCAAGAATTTAAAAACAAATTATTTTTTGGTGGCATTAATGTTTTCTTATATGGAGATATTATGCAAGTGCCAATATGTAATGTATAATGTATACGCAATGCCAATGTGCTTAAACGAATGTATGCTAAGCATTTCAGCATGGTACTTTTATTCATAATTTAAATTATTTGCTTAATCTTTCGCCAAATCTAAAGATTCTGATAGAGAAATTCAGAACTCATTGCATCATGACGGCATTTTGTTTATTTTTGGTTGTTATGTATTTAATCTTTCTTGACAAAATCAGCTTAACTCACTTAGGCATTTATACTTCTTATTGCATCATCATTTGCAATACGTTGGGCAGTGGAGATTTTAAAACTATTAAGTGATCTACCGTTATTGAGTCCACTGCCAATTGTTGTTTCTGAGCTAATATGATTTGGTGCATTCAAGCGTTTTGCGAATTAAATATTTTATGATACCCACATTTACATTAAACCACATTGCTGCTTATAATTTTTTTGTTTCACGCTAGCCTTAACTGTGGGCTCGATTACGGAAGATTAGAAATACATCGTCATGCCCATTTAATAGTTTTGGTTAAAGTGTCATCGGTCTGCATAGTAACTGACGTATTTTAGTGAATATAGTACTGCAAAATATATAGAACTTTCGGAAGCAACTTATGATATTCGCATTTCCTTTACACCATGTTTGCTGTTAGTTTCGCGCACCTTTTGCTTTTATCGGGCAATCTGATTCAAATTTACTTGCTCTCATTTCTTGATACAATTCAAATGTTTTCATGACTGCGTAACTCACTGACTTGCTTTCGCAATTATGCCTTTGCCTACTGATGTTTAAGTTCTGTGCCATGTAAATACACCGCACCATAACAATGCCACCTATAATACTAATTAGAGTAACTCCTTTTTTTTCTTTGTTTGTTGTTAATCCTGTACTTTAACAGCATAAGGGATCTTGGCTCAACTTGTGTTTGCATATAAAAGTAGACAAATGGTTGTTTAGAATAAATAAATTTATAAATATTGAAAAACTTGCTTGTGTATATGAGACAGTGGTACTACTTAGTTATCGCGTCGACCAAAAATCTATTGCCAAACTATAAGATTAAATGCCAATAATGGTTGATCGTAAATGTCACATTCACTTGGCTTTAAGCAAGTTACACGTGTTTACGTCATCAAGTGATTTTTATTTCAACGTTTTATTTGTATTTTTATTGATCTTATACTAATTTATTTGTTCTTTAGTTATTTAAAATAAAAATTATGTCAATTTGTATAATTTGGCGAGTAGTTTGGCGATTTATATAATTTGGCGAAATTGGTCGGCGGGATAACCAAGTAGTACCGAGACAGTTAATAGGTTGTTAGAAAATATGTGTGAAATTTTCATTTTCTCTCCAAAGCCCCTATACAGGAAAGTTATCATTAATGTTATCTAGCGGAAGTTACCAATTGAGAATTTTAAATAGGACTGTCGATTAGAAAATGCGAAGAAACTGATTGGGGAAGATGCATTACTGAATTTGAATGGGTATATCGCCAAATTAGTCAGTTACAGCCAAGTTGTCTTCATTTATGGCAACTTATTTTGGCCGCCAAATTTGGCGATAATTCACCTAACTTCGCCATGTTTGGCGACAACTTGGCGCTAACGTATATGAATACATAGTTTTATGCTTATGATTGAGAAACTGGTTGCAACAATGAAAGATAATCTGGGTGAAATCCTTCATTTTATTGGTTTTTGTTGAATTATTAAAAAACTACTGAACCAATTTTGATGAAACGGAACTGGTACCAATTTGAGAGTATCCTCTTTCAATTAAAACAAAAATCACATAAATCGGACAAAAAGTTCCGGAGCAATCGGTGAACATACATAAAAAAAAAAAAAAACCATACATACGCGTCGAATTGATAACCTCCTCCTTTTTTTGAAGTCGGTAAAAAAAAATACCAATTATTTCCACAAGCAAGTATTATTTTCACATTCAAATAGCCTTATTTCAGCATTCCAATGCCCTATAATACGTGGTACTTTTATAAAAGAACAAAAGAAGCCTGAGATTTAGTTTTCAAAATTTCTATTTCCAAACGGAAAGTACATTTTTGTTCTAAACATAAATATTTTTTAAACGAAGTTTGCATACTCAATGTTTCTTGTGTGTGTTGAAGGATATATCTGCAGATACCACACTTAAAAATGTTACTTGGTTAATAATATTAATATTAATAAAATGGTAGATAATCAAAAGTAATTTCTCTCAGATTGTAACAGAAATTGAATTTATGACATTTTAAACTGGCTTGATAGCTAATTCATATTACTTTAAAGAAATACATTAAAAAAATAGGTTGAAGTCCTTAGCAACACCGCAGCAACTCTATTTGGCGCTTGGTGCAAAAAATCGCGTTAGCTTTTCTAAGGATCCTTAGTGCATCAATGGTGAGAGTGGGTAAAAATGTGGTTTACAACTTACAAATTCTGCTAAAAATAATCGTAAAAATATATGTAGGTACCAATCGACTGAAAATAATATCTACTAGTTATTATTATGCATAAATTATGTTTCTGAAGTCGTATACTTATTAAAGATTGTACCAACTTTTAATTTTCAAGCAATAACACCCATTTTTGACACCTTATTTGATTTTCTTGGATCGAGACAGCCCGGAAAAAGGCATAGTTTATATACATTATCTTAAATCTTGATAGGGTTTGGATTTGAGGTTGTTAAAGAAAAATCCATTTCAGAAACTTAATTTTTAACTTCATAAAAACTATCTGATTGATATTTTATTAATTCATTAGTGATATAGTGAATACACCCAAACTTATTCCAGACTTTTTTTCAATTCAAAAACTTTTCTTAATTAGAAAATTAACAAAGTCATATTAAATATATATATGTATATTATGAACAAACCACAACTGTTAAAAGCATTGTGCGTACAGCTCATTTGAATAATTAGTTTTCGAGATATAGAGAATTTTTCCTTTCCATAATTTAAGGGGACCGTATTCCGTTATCAAAGGAACTAAACAAAATCGTAGAAACTTACCAGAAATATTTTGCAGAATTTTGTTTAACGTAAAGTAAGTTTTTAATAAAATTATTACTCCTGTAAAATTTTACTGGGGACTAATTGAGAGTTTTTGGTACTTTTTCTTGTAAGATCTTCAATTTATTTTCCGAAATTTAAGGATAAATCCCTGACACATTTTGTTTTATAACAGTATTAAGATTTAAGAAAAGCATATAAGCTATATCGCTTTCCTGGCTAGCAAGGAACTCAAACAGGGTGTCAAAAGTGGATGTTGAAAAATGAACATTTGAAAAATCCATTTGAAAAATGAACGTTCGTGTATTTTTTAATATGTAGACAGCCTCCAACGCAAAATTTATGAAAATCATTTAATAGTAAATATTATTCATAATCAATTGGAATCCTATGTCTTTTTTATACAGTGATTTTCAGGAAAATTGGTAGGGGCGATCATTTTTTTTTTCTGCAAGGTGTCTGTCGATAGAAGAAATTAAGAAAGCTCTAGTCTTGATATCAGTAATCTACTACTGTGTTCAACTTGCTGGAGCTTTTAGATGTTATGTGATGTGTTTTAAAAAATTGCGTAGTATTGTGTAGGATTGATGGAACTTTAAACATGCACGGAGAATATAACGAAATCTTTTATCTAGAGTTAAAGATATAATTTAAGCCATTATCATTTACTTGGTGCTATGCGAGTTTGTTAATCCTTTTCAAGCCAGATACAACACAAACAAGTAAAATTGACTTGAGTTCGTTAAAATTTTTGCGCCCTCTGAAAATCCAAGGTCTGCTCCCTTTACACTGACCCAGTCCGACCCTGAAATTACTCATAGGCTGTGTAAATTATAATTAAAAAAAAGAATTAAGTTCTGATATAGACTATTAAAATTTCGTATCGTGCAGCGGCGGAAATCAGGATACTTGGATAGTCGCAGAAGTTATAAAGTTTTATAGACCTCATTCGCTTACTTTAACTAAGACAAGAACGAAAAATCATACTTGAAGGCAAAGATTATTAAACAGTTTCCAACACTGTCGTAATATTGTTAAGGAATGTAATTTTTATACATTGAAATATCTAAATAAACAATTAAAAATAATAATAATAATAGTGCAATACAGTCCATTTTCAGAAACTGCTGTATATTGCGCCGGTAATGTGTGAGAAAGCTTTCGCATCTGTATACGACCTACATACCTCGCAATACACAAAAATTTATTTAAGTTAAAAAAAAAAAATGTATACCGTAGCTGAAAACGAACATCCAGCAGTTATCGTTGATGATCAGTCCTGTAATCGAACTTTTAAGTGTCGTGTCTCTATAAATAAACGATAAATTTTATGCACTCCATAATCTACAGAGAGCATGCTGTAGTGCAGCCAGTACGATATATCCATTTCATTATGTTTTAAATAGCATAACATCATTTAAATGCACTGTAAATGATTTCTCCCTCTTCCCCATAGATCACAATGTAATGAAATTCATTTTGCGTCCTGTTAACGAACTATAATTTCTACTTACTCTATACTCTACAGAAAGCATGTTGCCGCCCACCGCAATGATGCATATCAATTTCATTATGTTTGAAGTATCGTAACACCATCAAAATGCGCCGCAAATGATTTTTGTCCATAGACCATAGTGAAGACTATAAATGCTACACACTCCACTTTCAATAATAATCATGCTATAGAAAACCTTAATAACGTATATCAATTACATAGCAATCTGAGTATATTTACGAGAGTTAGAACACAATCAGGCGTCCAGACATACCGAAGTCATAAACACTTTTCAATTATGTTGAAAGTATTAAAAATAACATACGAATATACAGGGGTTTTCAAAATGATTAACAGAAACGTTTCAGAATAATAATACATAATCAATAAAAACAATTTTTATGTCGGAAAACCGTGTCACAACCCAGTTTTGCAGTTAAAAATACAGTCTCTCGCTCCAGCTCGAACTCGGATTTTCGTTCATAACTTTACCAATGTTTATTATTGGTACAGATTTTTTGTAACGAAAATGCCAGGAGAGTTACTTTTATTTCTGTGGAATATGTTATTACGAGAAAATTATTCTTGAAATGGCAACCATTCATGTCCAAACAACACGACGCTAGGCGCTTCAAATTTCATAACGTAAATAATATAGTATCTACACTACGTATCACTTCACTATGAGCAAATTACAGTGCACTTCTTGTTAGGTCATCTCATTTAGCACAAAGCAAAGTTAATCTGTTCAAAATTTTGCTAAAATATCCTCATTAATGTTAAAGTTATAAATGAAAATCCTGGTTCGGATTGAAGCGAGACACCCTGTATTTTTGATTAAGTGCGTCGCAACCCTAGTTCCCTATTAGTGGACAGTACGGGCTGAAAATTTCGAGTCCGATTATTTTTCGCAGTTCACGGCGCATCCCGTCTGTGCCAGGATTAAAAACAGACCTGACTCGGTGAGCCTTAATCTGTAAAAAATTCCAAGACTTTTAAATCAACATTATCATCAATATAATTCTACAATTAAAATTCTTGTAAAATAAAGTTGCTTCAATTTTTTATGAAAAAAGTTTAAAGAGTAACACTTTTCAAATTTTTATTTCCGCAATTTATAATCATTTATAATCATTATAACAATATTATATATTATATTTATAATCATTTAAACAATCATATACTAAATGAAGATTCATTAAAATTATAAAGTGTAAATATATATATATATATATGTTACATTATTAGATCTAATTCCGCGATTTCCTTATCTTATTCTAATTTACTACTTTGTATTCACTAAATCCTTATCCTTAAATAATCTCTATCGTTAACTCTGTTAAATTCCCTTTAATTTAATGTCTCACTTGTCTAAATCGCTTAAATATTACGCTTTTAGTATTCTTAAATTAAATGTTCCATTTCCGCGCTTTTTTCTTTCGAGAATATTCTTTTAGCTTCCATTTTTACTTTCCCGCGCATTTCTGAGGTTATCCTTTTTCCTTTCAAATTCATCCGCTTGCTCTATCCGCACTCTTTATATGACGTGCCATTCTTAATTATTCATTGGTTGAGAGCGCGATCTACGTCATATTTGTATCCTTACATTGGAGGAACAAAAAGTCGATACTCGCTGTGTTTCAGCAGAATTTGTCGTATTTCTACTTTGATAACTTCCCCTGGTCGCCGTCTGATATTTTCTATTATCTATAATTTCTTACCCTGACTAAATACTACGTAGCGATGGCTTGATTTAAATTTGAATTGGTGGAAACTGCACCGCCGAAAGCTCTTTCAATAAAAGACTGAGTTTAAATTACGCATTAACTCAATTATTTCCGGAGAAACCTACACTGGATAAATGTGTTACCTGGCCTATCACTCGATGACTGCAACTATCTTCCAACATCCATGTTGATTTACTACGAAACATTCTATTTCAGCTTAATCTAATGTACGGCTTCCAGATTGATTAGTCATCTACTATGACATCGAAACTAACCACACTTTCGAATCACCATATAACGTAATAAGGTTATATATATATATATATATAGTTAAAAAAATTGTAATTTTAATTCTCTATAAAAAAAAAAAGTGGAATTAAAAGAAATCTTTGTAATTTATTAAATGAAAATAAATTTTAATGTAGCATCTTCAACCTTCTAACGATCCCGTTAAAGAAAGGTACAACTGCACAAAATCAGGCCCTTGTCTTTCAAACTTCTCTTATTCAAAATGTATTGCGGTTAACGTGTGTTATTGCCCCAAAATGTTTGTATTTTTTGGACAACCTGTATACAGTTAAACATCATATCTTGAACTTTTTTTTTTTTTCAAAACCCTCGTTATATTGCCATAATCTAACATTTAAAAAAATATATATAAATAGAAGGAATCAGTATAGTTGAATATATTCCGATGAACGAGAATTGTTTTTAGCACGATTAAAAAAAAAAAAAAAAAAAAAAAAAAAAAGGAAGAAAAAATAATAAAAAAGGAAAGTTTAAATATTTACCTATAGAGAGCGCTTCAAGGAGATTGCAACTTCCATTTTATTCAATAAAACATTCTCATTCTGACTAAAATAGTAGTTATATTTCACCGTTAGAGCTAAATTTAATTAAAACTCAAGTAAATAAGAAACTTCTAACAAGGGAACCACTTTTGGTGTTGCTCGCACCTAGCATCGAGACCTGGTGCGTCTTGTAGCCCTATACATAAAAGTTAGGGAACCGAAAAAATTCCTCTGTTAAAATAATATTTTATATAATTTTTTATACTTTTAATTTTTTATTATTACATATTTATTTGTTTATTTCACGCCAAAAGTGAGTTAAGTCGCCAAATAGGGTGCTACAATTTTTCCGCCCGCTTTATCCAAAGAGAAAATGTACAGAACATATTACTAGAATTATATCAGATTGCGATTTTTTTTTTTTTTTTTTTTTTTTTTTTTTAATAATTGATAGCATAAGAAACAAATATTAGGTTTTATTTTTTTTTTCTATGCAGACGATAAATATATAAGTAATAAATATAATTCGATAAAAGCTTCGAAGATCATTGAAAACTAATTTTTAGTGAAATACAAAATAATCAAACTATTTTCTTTTGAAATCGAATGAAATAAAGTTTCGAATGTTTAGAATGAAATGTTGCTGCATTAAATGGTCCTTCGGTAAAAGTAATCATAAAGTAAATTTATATTTTTAAACAATTTCGAAAAATTACTGTGGCGAAATAGGTCGGACATTGCAATTTCTAGCTATTACAAATTCAGCTATGACATTTGGCTAGGGTTGCCGGAAAGCTCTACTTTTGAAAATAAACGCTAACTGTTTCCCCGCCGAAAATATGAATATAAAGTTGCAATTTTTCAAAATCAAATTCGTGGGTTTTTGAAGGAATTTTCAAAGTTTTTTCAATATTTTATACTTATTATTAACTAATTTTTATTTTTAAAAGCTTTTCTTTAAAAAAATTCAATGCTAATAGTCCGATAAGTGGTCTCGAAAATTGCATTTTCAGAAAGTTGTGCTGCTGTATAATAAAGAAATATTATTTTAACAGAAAAATTTTATCGATTCTCAAACTTCATAATATAGGGCTTTAAAATGCAACAGGTCTCAATACTAGGTGCGAGCAACACCAAAAGTGGTTCCCTTGTAAGTAAATTTTTCTTACATCTTTTAATAAAGATGGACTTTAGATTGTCTCTGATATTGTGTCATAGTATTTATTATATTTGAAACGTGTTTTGTTAGATATTATACCGAAATTAATAATTGTTAAAGAATCCTCTTTAATAAAAAAGCTAGTCGTTGCTGACGACTGGCTTTTTCGCTAATCATTCCTACAGATTAATTTCGGAAAATGAAACATTTGAAAGTTATTGAAAAAATTAATAGCTCGAAAAGTATTTGTCAGATAACTGTTAGACAAACTGCGTTAGAAAGGTAAAAAATAGTATTTTTTTATGTATAAATTTAAAATCTAATGATTATGCCGTTTTTCAAATATTGAATTTCAAAAATTACCAAATTTCACAACGGAGCACCACAGCGACACCTTCACGCGTAAAAAGATAATGATAACGGCAATGCGTCCTGACGTATGTACTGATTATAGCACGAGTCACACGTTATAGTAGTCTCATTATTCTGTTAAAATATAAAAGTGAATTATGATGCACGAGTGCAATGATTTTTATTTAATTTTCGACAAATACTAGATGGGCCATTTCTTTTTAGTTGTGAATAATATAGGTTAATTCACGTATAGCCTCTCATATTTTAAACGAATATAGGGTTAATGCTTGGCTTTTACAAGAGAAAGTGATATCATGAAGGGCTTTTCATGAATTTACAATTTTTTTTTTCCAAGAATCAAGACTATATCTAGGCTTCGGAAACATTTTTTCTAAAATACTGATATAAAAGCAAAATTTCTCAAGGCTTTCAATATATTAAAAAAGAGATCATATTTGCGCGAGTTTCATAGTCCGTACGATGTTTAATTTTAAAATTGATATTTCTAATCAAACATGTTTAAAACCCGCAACGCCAGGTATTTCAGCTAGTAATTTAATAATTATTAAAGAATAAGTTTGCTGTTAAACAAAAAGTTTAATAATTGTTAAAAGAATAGGGTAAAAATTATTACTTTGGTAGTTTTATTATTACTGCGTTGAATCCAACTGGTTGAAAGACTTCTTTATTCGCATTAAAATACATTATGCTTAATGTAATAAAAATACATTATGCTTAATGTAATAAAAATACATTATGCTTAATGTAATAAAAAAAGGTCGAATAAAGGTAATTTTTTTCCTTCTCCCTCTGGCAACATTTCTGAAACTTTCTTGGCACGACATCTTTCTTCATTAAAGAACAATCTATAACTAAATTACAACAGCAAAAAACTTTGCAAATGGATTTTTCTAGAAAGGAAATAAACATTAAACAAAGTACTTTTTAATTGAATCATAAATGCTCTAATGCAATTCAATTACGTTTTTTAAGCCTTCTTGAATTATGATTTTTAATGTAAGTGCATTTTGTAGGTTCTGCAGTTAAAGGTGCTTAAAAACGTGCCTTTTACCTTAAATGTACTTATTGAAGCACATTTTGCGAATTAATTTTTAAAGTAATTATTTAGAAATGATTCCTAGCACTAAAAACGTGCTTTTTACCTTAAATGTACTTATTGAAGCTCATTTTGCGAATTAATTTTAATGTAATTATTTAGAAATGATTCCTAGCACTGAAGAATTTTTTTAATCTGCAAAAAACTAGTTGTTTACAAAATAAATTGAGCATGATGCATGATTATATTTTATTATATACCAGGTGTTTCAAAAGTTCGGTGCG
Source organism: Maratus speciosus (assembly GCA_963932465.1). Classification (NCBI taxonomy): domain Eukaryota; kingdom Metazoa; phylum Arthropoda; class Arachnida; order Araneae; family Salticidae; genus Maratus; species Maratus speciosus. The sequence continues at coordinate 507,560,639 of OZ010790.1, forward strand.
AAAATAAAACGCGATAAAAAAAAGATATATGGGTAGGGGGGAGGGGCATACGTTTTACAGATTAATATTCAGCGTGGTACGAGATTTTATATGACACTAACAAAATAATTAGTTCTAAATCTCGACAACAGATGGCGCTACTGCAGATAAGGCCATGGAATTATTCCATAATGCTCACACAACGCAAGATTTGTATACAAAAACATTAAAGAATACTGTATGTACGCTTTTTTATATCCAAATCTTGTGTTGTGTGAGTAATATGGAATTATTCCTTGGAGTTATCTGCAGTAGTGCTCTTTATTGTCGAGATATTGAACTAATTTTATTGTTAGTGTCATACAAAATCCCATACCATGCTGAATATTTATTTGCAAACCGCATGCCCCTCCGACTCATAGATCTTTTTTTTTTTTTTCATTGCGGTTTAATTTCGCACCGAACACTTGAAACCAGGGCCGTCGTTAAGACTTTTTATTGGTGGGGGAGAGGACCTTAAATTGCCAAGTCAAATTTCAGTATTTGCTAATTCATTGAGAAGCAAAAATAAATAGTTCTCGACGTTTGCCAACTAGTTTTATAATTTTACCAAGTTACGAGAATTAGAAAATGTAATGTAGTTCTTATTTGTAAAAAGCTTAATAATATTCCCAATTATATTTGTAACTTTTGTCAAATCTATCAGAAATAGAAAGTGTTTTATAGTTTTTTTTTTTTTTTTTTGAAGTTTTAAACAAATTTGCCAACTAAGTTTGTAAATTTGCCAAGTGTAACAGCATTCACAAACTTTTTTTTGGGGGGGGGAGGCCCCCTGCCCCCCAACCTTAGCGAGGACCTTGTTTGAAACACCCGGTATATGATTAAACAAGTCGGAAATTGTACGTGAAACGTGGCAAATGACTATATGTTCGTGCTATAACGACTTTCATAAATATTCAGATCTTGGTGCAATAGCTGTTGCATTCTTATGCAAAAATGCATTAATACAAAATTTATTACGATTATAGATATTAAATTCAATAACACGAAAATAATAGGACTCCATGTTAAATGGGACGTCATCACCATGGCAACCTAGAATCTTTACCTATCATGGGATATTTTTGAATGAATTACGTATGATAGGATTTAATAGAATGAAGAAAACTTTTATTAATATCTTTTTTAAGTTTTGATTCGATTTTCATAACATTTGAAATGACTCTACAAAATTCTGCAACGATTATACATATTAAATTCCAAACGATTCGGTTGGGTAGTTTTTGCGCCGTTCTATGTGGATGGACCAAACGATGAATGCAGGTGCTATGTATTTATATAATTATGAACGCACCCAAAAATCACATTTAATATCAGATATTTAACAAACTAAACAAGTTGGAAATTGCTCGTCAAACGTGACAAATGAAGTGCGTTCGTACTATAACTAGTTCTATAAATATTTTTTGCACCGCATAGTGTGCTGAATGTATATTTTAGAGCACATCATAAGTGCATATCGATTTCATTCTGTTCGAAAGGCTGTAACATCATTCAAATGCACTTGCAATGATTTTTTCACATTAGGCGTAATGTAATGGAAAACTTTTGACTGTCCCTGTAATTACACTATACATCCGATTTTCATAAAATTTGAAATGGCTTGACAAAATTTTCCAACAAGTATATATTTAAAATTTCAGACCATTCGGAAGGCTGTAACATCATTGAAATACACTTGCAATAATTTTTTCCCATTGGCCGTAATGTAATGGAAAACTTTTGACTGTCGTAATTAAACTATGCATCCGATTTTCGTAAAATTTGAAATGACTCGACAAAATTTTGCAACAATTATATGTTTCAAATTTCAGACCATTCGGAAGGCTGTAACATCATTATAATGCACTTGTAATAATTTTTTCCCATTGGCCGTCATGTAACGGAAAAATTTTGACTGTCGCTGCGATTAAACTATACATTCGATTTTCATAAAATTCAAAATAACTTGACAAAATTTTGCAACAATTATATATTTAAAATTTCAGACCATTCGGTTGGGTAGTTTTTGCTCTGTTATATGCGGACAGACGGACTGAACGACGACTATAGGTGCTACGTATTTATATAATTACGAACGCACCTAAAAACGCATTAATATTACAATTTTAAATGTTTACAACGTCGAAGAAGGGGGAAAAAGTACTTTGAAAACTGTATCGCAATTTGCTGATATTTTATGGTTTTTAAAATAATTTTTAAGCACGATTTTTTTTAAAAACCTCTCTATATCATGTGAAGCTCGATTACGGAAGACGACTCGTTTGCACTTAAAACAATATAAGTAGTTGAGCATTTGTTTTTGGCTAATATTTAGTAACGAAATTAATATTTCATCAATAAATAAAATAATACATATAAAACACAAATTAAACTGATGTGTAACCCAAGTGTCTGCTTAAATACTGAAATGATCAAAATTATAATCATATTGTTAATAATCAGGATTTTTTTTCTCATTACTAAGATTTTCCGAGATGCCGTTAATTAGGAATTCTTATTGTACGTGAGACATAACGTCTTTCCGTAATGCGCGTAAAAGCGACAGGTTTCACTCGGTATAATTCACCGAGCTCAAAAGCTACACCATAATTTTCTAAACTTAGTTTAAATTTAATTTTTTATTTTCATAGTGACTGCCATTTCATGAGTAAAAGTACGGGAATAGAGAAAAAAGAAGAATGCAGAGAGGAAAAAAAAATAAAATTCATAAGAGCAGCATTTATTCTATGAAATTAATATTTATTTTTAATAAATCGCATTCACTGAGACTGGAAGCTGTCACTCTTTTTTTTCCCCTCCACTAAATTCAAATTTCATTTTTCACGGAACCTTTTATGCTGCAACGTTTGTGATATGGAAAAGCTGGGGAAAAAAAAATTCTGCAAAAACTTTTTTTGTCGCTATTTTCAGACCAATTTCCGACATTGTGGCTATTCAGTTTAATATGTTTATGTGAACATTTTGTTGAATCACTTGTTTGATAACTTTCGAAAAGGGATAATTGAATCGGTTCTATTGATAATATTAGAGTTCAATATATTCTAATATATTAATAATAATAGTTCAAACTATTTTAATCTATTAATAATAATATTTCAAACTATTCTAATCTATTAATAGTAATATTTAAATCAATTATAAGCATTTTTAATGTATTTTTTTCCTACTGTCGATCCGGGTGAATGGAGTTCGGATAATTGAAGTTGGATAATTATCTGTTTATTTATTCGTATTTTATAGTGAGCGCAACCTTTTCTGAAGCAAACATTTTGCTTGGACTTCATATAGTCACATACATACATTTCGCGAAGCCAGGGCCGAAACTAGCCTTTTTTGCACCCGGGGCAAACATGGATTTTGGCGCCCCCGCCCCCCCCCCCCTCTTCCGCAAAGTATACTTACAAAGAGAATTTTACTAATTTTCTAATAGCCGACTTATTTTAAAATTTAAAATATGTAATACTGAACTACGTAATCTACAATGGCGGATCCAAGGGGGAGGTCACGGGGGTCATGACTCCCCTCTGAACACCAACAAAAATATTCTAAAGATCATTTTTAAAATGAAATATACAGTTTAGAGTCCCGATTATCCGAGTCCTGCTTAACCGAGTTATTTTCTTCTGATAGACTGATGTCTTCTATTATTATGAAACAGCCATTATAAATTAAGTGTTAGGTGAAGGTGAAAGAGAAGTCGTAAAATGTTAGAACTCTGATTTTCTGGTCAGAATGGGAAGAAAAAAAATGGCTGCTCTTTCATCTTCACCTAACACTTCATTTATAATGGCTGTTTCATAATAATAGAAGCCATCAGTCCACCAGAAGAAAATGATCCATTCCAAAGGTATAATCCTTCATTTAGCGCCCCTTCGTTCTGGCGCCCGGGGCACATGCCCCCTCAGCCCCCTCCCCCGTTAGTTTCGGCCCTGCGAGAAGCATAGACAAGTTGCAGGCAGTGTATAAGAAAACTATAATAAAGATTCAATCATAATCCTTACCAAATCTCAATTCTAGCCTCGTCTCTTCAGCGTGCTGATGCGTTGTAGTGGATTGTATTGCTTCTTTCGGGCCGTTTTCTTTACAGAAGGGGTCGTCGGTGGAAGCCCTTGGTTTGGCATCAAACGTAGAGGGAAGAGGTTCCATAGTATTGCTGGCTTTGCTTTCATCTGCCACATCTAATTTCTTGAACTCCACTGAAGGAGAAAAAGTTTTGCCTTTTTCTTCTTTTGGCTCTGGTTGAGATGGAAGGCTTTCGATCGGAGTGTCGGGTTCTCTGAAAATTGAAAGTGTTAAAATTATACAATATAAGCGTTCGAGGAAACAAGGTGCATAAACCACATATTCATAAAAGTCTACACGGAAAAAAGTGTTCGTTGAAACAACTAAATTTTAGTTAATATAGCTCTAACCAAATGTTTTGGTTGAAATTATCAAATTTTGGTTAGATTAACCAAATGATTTTAATATTAGGTTGAGCAAAAAGTTCTGGGAAATTTTTAATTTAATAGTTACCAGAATTTTTATCGTATAGGATGGTCGTGCCATCAATGCCAAGCTCTATTGCCAGCAGATGGATCGCGTCTCGGACAAATTGGAGCAGAAGTATGCAAGATTGGCCCGCCGAAAGGGCGTTTTGTTTCAGCAGGACAATGCCAAACGGAACGTGGCCCAGAGGACCAAGGACAAGTTTTCACAGTTGGATGGCGTCCAAATTCTCCCATACCCGCCTATATTCCAGACGGTGGCTCCATCCAATTGTGGCCTCTTTCGATCAATGTAACACTTTTTCAAGGGCCGTCAATTTGTATCTTTTAATGAAGTTGAAGAAGCATGTCAAGAGTTTTTGGATTCCAAGAAGCCGCCATGGTACTTTCAGCAAACCAGAATCTGGCAGAATGATGGCAGTAAGTCGTGGACTATGATGGTCTCTACTTTGAAGAATAGTCCTTGTTCCTTTTGTTGCACAACGCAACTTTCACAAATTTCCCAGAACTTTTTGCCCAACCTAGTAATTCAACAAATCATTTGGTTAGTCCAACAAAAATTTGGTCATTCCAACCAAATGCTATATTAAACAAAATTTAGTTTTTTTTTTCAATAAAACAGTTTTTTCCGTGTAGATATCTTCATGAGAACGTGTCCTAAGAAGGTCTCTAGCCACTCAACAAATATTACTAAAAAACAACAAGAAAATGGCAATTATGCTTCAAAGTTGTTGTTCCCCCATATGAAGTATTTAGTTTATTTCAAGTCAAAAACGGCACAAGTCACGCAAAATCCACAATGGCGAACAAGCAACAGATGTCATATAAACGAAGAGTGCTTTAAAGCGATTCAAATAGTAATGAAAGTGAAAATGACTTTCAGACCGGCATCCTGCTGCACAGACCATCACCTCATCGAGTTGACGGCTGAAATTCCAGGATTAGACAGAACTCGATTAGCATATTAAAACGCAACTAGTCTGCCAAGCCATATATTGGTGGAAACCATCTGCAGAACGGATTTTAGGGGTTGATAGATAGGTTTATCATTGTGTTCTCCTGCGGCCAAAGGTATGAAAACATGGAAGTCTGGGAGCAGGAAAACGCAATGGTAAATCTCCTAGTCAACAACTTAAATCGGGTTTGCAGGTGTTTTCGACCAAGATATGATTCGGCAGATCAGTCGCATTTAATATGCGAATAGATTTTTAACTATTCCTGAAATTTCAGCCGTCAACTCGATGAGGTGATTGTTTGTGCAGACGCCTTCTGGTCTGTTTGATTCAGACGATAGTATAAAAGACAGGGATTATTCTCCAACGGATTGTAGTTATAATTCTTCACCAGAATGGGATGTATTGATAAGTAATTAAAATTGTGGCTTAGAACCTTGTTGCTGTAATTTTAGTGTGGCATATGACATTCATTATTCAATACAATAATTTTCATATTTTAGCATGTTTTTATAGTTTCGGCTATACTACACAGATATTCAAATAATTAAGTAACATCTCACCATTGGTTCACCATAAGCATGTCATAATTCGCGCTTTGACTATAGAGAATTATTTAAATTCTCATTGTGGTTTATTCCCTTTTTAATTTTAAAATTGTCTTTGAACACTTGTTTTTGTTCCCATTGTGGCATGTGTCCTTTTTGCTACGAAATCGCACATTTTGAAGAAATTTAATGTTGGAAAACGAGAGAAAAAATTGTGTCTTCAGTCCAATAGAGTTCTAAATAACTTGAGCAGTAAATACAAGGAACCTGTGCAGCTGAATAGCAAAAAAAGGAGAAGATTTAAGAAAACTGTTTAAAACTGCCAATTTAAGAAAGCTGCTTCAGTATATATAACTCATATCAGCCAGAACACCGAACATTTCCGCGAAAAAAAATTATTAAAAATTCCTTATCGTGTTAGAGAACATTATCGCGACTCTCTTATCTTCTCTTAGGGAACGATTTCAGCAGAGGAGACCTTTCTAGACAGATCGAGAAAGGAACGTGGTCCTTCCTCATTCCTCCTGCTGAGGTGGGACTCCCATTTTCCCTGTACTCTGCACTATTTTCTAGTCTTTATAGCTTAACATGCTGTGAGTGGCTGTTTGAATCTATCTTTTTTATGTTTTTTCTTTTATTGTGGATGTGCTCGCCGAAATTGAGTTTGAGCTTGAGTTTGAGGGAGGTTAGTTTGATACTCGCCGAAATTGAAGTGCCCTTATGCATAAAAAGAAAGTAGTATCAGGAATAGGATAATCAGATTCACGTGTGATTGTTTAGTTGCTCTAAAATGTGAAGACTCAACCGTGTTAGGGGGATTTCCTGCAGCGTGCTTCAGACTTCTGTGTCCAAGTTAGCCGTGCCTCAAGATTTGGGAAGGCATTGAAACTTTAGTATAATATTCAGTATAAGAGTATAAATTTAGTACAAGAGTCACGATCAAATAAAGATCGTTGAAGATTCACGGAGTCTCGTTAATGAATATCGAAGAGATAGTATTGTCGAGACACGTGCGCCGGCAAAAGGACGGGGTGGCAGGGAAAAGAATGATCCCTCCTTGGATTGTGAAATTTAATTAAGTAAATTCCCTTTAACTCTGATGATTTAGAAATTAAAAAGAAAATTATTTTCTTTATTATTATATTTTGATAATTTATATATTAACAGTATTGTCTGCTTAGCGCTTATTGAAGTGGCTGTGTTAAATTTCTGATTTTAGCGACCTTTCGACGAACTCTAGATTTTTTATCTTGTCTTGTTTGCTATTGTGTAGGCTAGATAATTCAGAAGGTGCTAAGCTTCTTGAAGTTGCTTAAAAGGTGCAATAATGTTTTAGTATTTAGATTTTCATTTGGATATCTTTATTTGAGAAATAATTTAAAACAGAAATAGAATTACTTAAATCAAGCATCACTATTTTTCTCTTTTCGAGTTTTAAATAAATTTTTGCTGATATATTTCGTTAAATTGTCTTGATTCTTTGGTTTGAATATCATGACTGGGCCTGAGGTGCTTGCTATACAATATTAACAAAGACTGATATGGTTTTCCAAATTATAAATTTGAAAAAATAAAACCTTTATTAAATGGAAACAACCTTTTGATTATACAGCGTTCATTTAAAAAAAGGTTTACTTTCCTTCTGTAATTTTAAATTGGTCGGTGTTTGAATTAATATCAACTACACGTGTGCCGGCAAAAGGACGGGGTGGCAGGGAAAAGAATGATCCCTCCCTGGATTGTGAAATTTAATTAAGTAAATTCCCTTTAACTCTGATGATTTAGAAATTAAAAAGAAAATTGTTTTCTTTCCATGTGATTTAAAATAACAAGTGGCTCATCCCAAATGGCTTAAATAAGAATTTTTCGGCAGGAGACTCCGCCCTATAAATCGCCTGTGAAGACAATTTTTAAACGTCTTGAAAAGAAAAAAAAGAAAATGGAGAAGAAGAAGAAGAAGGTTGGCTTCTATTAATGACTGTTACGTACATATGAATGTATATTTGCATTCCCCCCCCCCCTTTTTTTGTAACCATCGGGCGGATTTGAATGTAACTTTTGCCTCAATTCGAGTACGCTGAAGAAAGCTTTAAGTTAAAAGTAGTCATCGTCGTCTACTCTTTTTAAAATTACACTAGGGGGCTCTGCCCCCTACGAGCTACGCTCGTCAACCCCCGTTCAGACACCGCAGACTCTAACAGCACGTTGATTTGATCGGCTTTAAAAAGATTTCGGAAGATTGAATTATAATTTGAATCTGACAATTATAATCTGACGTAATTTTCACCAAACTTTTCTTTCTCTTTTTAATATTCACGTAAAAATACTTTTGTTAGAAATGAAATATTATGATCATCTTAAAATATCAAATGTCTCGCGCAGTTTTTTAATTTAAACTGTTTTGCAATATTATTTTTTGTTCATTTTACGTAATAAGTGTAATGTGACGTAAATGTGACGTAAATTCTCCTATTTAAGACTTCTAACGCATGTTAATGAATTTATTATTTTACAATAGTCTTTCTCTTTTAAAATTCACGTGTATAGTTTTTATGACGTAATTTTCAATGAGTTCCTGCTTTTTATATTTTCTGTTTATAATAGTCACGTGTAAAATAAATTTTAATTTGAAGCAAACATTATAGTTTGCGCTGTTTCTACAGTTGGCAACAGTTTAAATTAATACAATTTTCTAAAATGTGTAAAAAATATCTCTCGAAATGCTGAAAATTTGAATTTAAAATAGGAATAAAACCTCAAAAAATGAGTCAAATTAAAAAACTAAATGCATCTGCACACCGGAAAATTCTGACGCATAAAATGATCTAAAAATGATTAAATTCCTATGTACAGTTTTTGCTCCTATAAAACTTTTTTAATGGAACGATTTTGTCCAACTTTGGCATTAAATATCTCTTAAAATAATTCTTCGATTTGAAAACTGTCTGCATCAGCGTGTTTATCAAACATTTCTCTATAATACTACCAATTTTCATATTTTTGTATGCAACAGTTTTTTTAATATTAACGAAGAAAGGCCATGCTTAAGCATTCAAATTGGATGCTTATCTGTCGGGAATATCTACTCAGATTCTCATTGGTCCATTTCCAAATCAAAACTTTTTATATATAGATGGAAAGAACCCGTCAGATATCTACCCTATATATATAAAATCCTAATGAAACGAATTTATGAAACGAATATATGAAACGCCTGAAATGTAACGATTCTTTGAATCAACTGATTAAACAACTGATTATGTTTCACGGTGATTTCTCCTAAAAAAAGGAATACTTTGCGATGAAATTAACACCATAAATCAATATTGATCCGCAGATTTCAAAACTGGTATTAGAATTTTTAAATTCGAATTAGTTTTCGAAATATTAATTTTTCTCATTTTATATACATTTTTCTAATGATGGCAACTCAAATTTTAATCAAACAGATATTTTTTTCAGATTTTAGAAAAGGTTACTATTTTATACTAATTTGGCGACCAGTTTAGCCTTCCTTAAATGTATGCTAAGAAATGTATCATGTTACTTTTATTCATAATTCAATTTGTATTTCATTATCATTTTATTTAATACAAGCAGAAACATTTAAAATAAATGGCTTTCACTTCTTTATTTTTTTTAAATGAAATGAAAAGAAAAATATTAGGCACAGATGTCATATACGCACTGGGGTACCTAATTGCCGCCAAAATGGCATTATTTCGGTTGATATGGTAACCCGGCTATTGTTGTTTATTTAATAATAAGAGTTTATTATTTTATTTTCTTTTTTAATTTACATAAATTGTTTTGTTCTATAGTTTATTATTATTTTTTTTGTTATTTTCCTTTAAAAATAAAAAATAATAGAAAATAATTAAAAAATACGGTACTACTTAGTTATTCCATATACCCATTTCGCCAAATTATACAAATTGACAATTTTTATTTTAAATAACGAAAGAACAAAGAAAATAGTATAACATTAATAAATATACAAATAAAACGTCGAAATAAAAATCACTTGATGACGTAACGACGTGTAACTTCCTTAAAGTCAAGTGAATGTGACATTTATCAACCGTTATTGGCATTTAATCTTATAGTTTTGTGATAGATTTTTGGTCGACGGGATAACTAAGTAGTACCAAAAATACACATGTAACTGGTATTCGAAAACGAGGGTTTCGCCAAATTTTCGTAAAAAAATCACGCCAAACCGGGTACGTATATGGCATCTGGCCAAATATTAAATGACAAACGATGACATTTAATTCCAACTTCAAAGCAATGTTATAATTTACCACTCGAAAAAAAAAAAATGCTAACTGGCGAGTTGAAAAATAGTTATTGGCGAGATTTGCACCCGGCTAGCGTAACAGTACCAAGAATTCTTTGCGACAATGCTTTTATGTAGTATTATTCGAAAAAAAAAAATTTGATTTTTTTAAATCGAAATGGAAAACTTTCGGCGCAGATGCCACATATTGGCGCTATTTTTTTCAGACGCCAATATCATATACGCAACGGATACTTAACTGGTGCCATAGTATCGTTTTTTTGCTTGATTTGATAAGCCGGATGTTGTTGTTTATGCTGTTGATCTTTTCCCCAAATTAGCGTCGGAAAAAAATCGCGCCAATATGGGGCTGTATATGATATCTGGGCCAAACTTTCATATGAAGCGAAGGGATCAGAGCGTATTTATTTATGGCAGTTACATGACTTCGACTATTATAATATAGATGGGCGATAGAATAATATTTGGCGACTTATCACCTGTACCTGTATAATATTAAAGTACCAAAATGGCACCAGGAATATAAAAAGCGAAGTGGTTCGCCCGGAACTCTTGATGATAGTCACATGACTTAGGCTATTGTTATAGAAATTGTTTTAAAATACCGGGAGACAAAGACTCTGTACACTTAATTCCTTTTATTTTTAGCTTCTTTTCAAACGTTTAACTGATCCTCTTTAATCAAACACGAAAACAACCATTGGATGTCTTAACAGCAACTATTCGTCCTTAAATTTTTGAAATCAAAGGAAATTGAACGGAAACCCGTTTACAGGGAGATCTGCACAGCTTTTTTCAGTATAATTCAATCTTCTATAATATTTTTTAAACCGATCAGATTAGCGTGTTTTTAGATTCTGCGGTGTCTGAACGGGGGTTGGCGAGCGTAGCTTGCAGGGGGCAGAGCCCCCTTTTTAATATATGATTAATATAATATGATTATATAATATGATTAATATAAGTTTTTATATATGATTGTCTGCTGTGTGTCAAACGTTCACTGGTGGAAATGAGAGTGCCTTTATAAATAAGAGAGTGATGATGTACGCCCAATATATACATTCTTTTCAGAATTCGACTGTGCTTGGGGACATGTTTTTTTTTTTTTTTTTTTTTTTTTTTTTTTGTCTGCACTTGGATGTTATTTCCCAAACACAGTTCACCGTCCTGAAATGCTCGATTGGACGTGAGTAACGCCGTTGCAAGAAAAATATTTCGGGTTTCAGTTTTAAATTTTAACGTTCTTGGATTGTATTGTTTTCCCTCAATTACATAATTTATACAACAAGACGTTAGTCCAACAATTCTCTCTAGAAAAAGTAATAATAAAATAAAATGGTAATAATTTTTGTAATAAATAGAAATTCATATGTAAAACTTTGAAGGAGTTTGAAAATTATAAACTTACCCTTGGCTACGGCCTTGGTCCACAGCATTTTGTCAATCTCGCCTGCCAATACTGCACTTTGCCCATTTGTCTAACCGAGTCATGCATAGAGAAAAACGACTTATCTTTTACTACTGGTCATGTAGGCAAAAGTGTTGGCAGGCTTAGTATAATTTTAAATAGATTATGCCAATTAAAATTTGTCGAGAGGATTTTGTTCAAAAACTTGGAGATCCTATAAAACTTCTAGAATTAGACGGTTCATGTGGGCGTGATTCTTGTTCCCAACAGGGACATGGTTTCCCAAGCGCAGCTGGTCGTATTGTTTGGTTGGTTGACGGGATAGGATCTTGTTAGTTCTGCCTGTTATTAATGTGCAGAACCGCCTGATGAAAGTAAGAAAATAATTGATTCTACGTTATAAAAAAAAAGAGCCGGCATAAAATTATTTTTGGATTTTAAATGTTTCTTAATTACTACATTTCGGTGTATCTTTCATATATGTTCATGTATTTAAAATTGTCTTGCACAAGAGATTCTTAGTAAAGATTCTTAGTCCAGTTTATTTCATATTTATATTCTCCATTTAAAAAAAACGCAGTTTTAAGAGTGGATTGGAAGAGACTGGATGGCTGTCCCCGGACTTTCAGATTGGCGGTCAATTTCAGTAACATCTTTTTAACACTGGTTCGAAAAAAAATCGGCAATAAGCTGGAGATTATATACAAATCTGTCCCATCTCTGCAAGCCTAGGCATCCGACCACATGCACATATGTAGCAAAATCTCATCCTTCCCTGGATTTCATTCTGCCGGCACCCATGCTAATACCTATTTGTAAAAGACGGATATTGTTAGGCCCTACATGTATACTATGAAATAAGGGGGGGGGGTATAATTTTCATGCATATAGATCTGTTATAGTAGAGAATGTTTAATGCTATAAGGGTAATTCTCCCTAAAGTGTACATTTTCAATACAAATTTTTACCTTAAAAAATTTTTGTTTTTCAAGACAAATGTTATCCTTTTTAGAAACTTATCACTTACTGCAAGTAAAAATAAGCAATGGTCTAGCTACATTATATTAATTTTTTTCAAAAACGCAATTTTTTTTTTTATTAACATCAGTCATGGAGGTGAATTTTATGCTACAGTTATGTTTGTGTAGTGAGACAAAGCTTAAAATACTATTTAGTCAATTAGATATATAACTAAGGAGCAATTCTATATAAGAATGCATAATGAATTTCTTTGGAATGAGTATTAAAAATCACAAAAAATTCATCTACCATCTGGAGCTTCTTTTCATCACCCATCTTTTATATGTTATTCAGTTCTTCTCTTTTAAAGTTTTGAAATGATCTTTTTTGGTTTACAGTCGTTTCAAATTCTTGTTAAGCATTTTTCTCTGAAATATACATTTTCAAAATTAAGATATTCACGAGGGTGATAATCACGGAAGTGAGGAGAACATGCTTTAAATACTAAGCTACATATTTATTTATTATTTATTGAGATTTTTGTTGTTGTTGTTCTTTAAATCAACATCTGTTGATATAATTACATAATCAATGTGTAAGCAAATACCTTAGTGTTGATTTAGTCACCTTGAATTACAGTTCACGGATTGTGAGAATCTCCAATAACCATGGTTGCTTTTTTACAACAAAATTGAATACCTGAGTATAAAAACAAATTTCTGACTTATAATTTAACAACAGCAAACATACTGGCTAATTTTAGTATCATGGTAAATAAAATCTGATGATAATTTGGCCATTCTTTAACATGCAACTTAATGTTTATTTTCATGGAGGTGAGAATTTATTGTGTGACACTCCTTTTCGTACTCGGAAAACAAATAAAAATACAAAGAAAGTAATTAACTATGCTAAGTTACTTTACTCTTGAGATAGTAGTAGCTAGAATAATAATTATTTAACTATTTTATTTTCAATTAAATAAGTAATCAAACATTTTCCTTAGCAACATTGGGTGTGTGACATGACGCAGAGATAAGATCTCAGATACTGTGTACTAAGAAATAAAAAATATAAAGTAATTATAAAAAATGTATGCACACAACACATTTAGTATTTTTTTCCTTTCAATATAAAACATAAATTAATTCAAAAATGTTCATGTCAAATACTGAAAAAGGCTTTGTGACTGGAATATTATACTTTTTGGAGAATGACCCATAAACGAGGCTTTTCCTAAGTTTTAAATAGCAGAATCTCAAATTTATGTATGATAGTACAATACAAGTGCACAATGACCAATATGCATTAATAATAACATTCAAACCAGAGTAAATGTATTTAGATTCTACTCTTAATGAACTTTTTAAAGTGATAAGATTGTCCTCTACTATTAAATAGGAATAAGCTTAGCGGTTTGCAGAAGGGATCAGAACACACTCTTGAAGGGGAAAAAATATTTTCACGATCTGGTATTCACAAAGAACTATGTAAATATGAAACTCCACTGCAGTATTAATCTACAAATTTCAGCCCCCTAAATTTTGGGGGCTGCACCTATGATCGATGCGCTCATGCCTTAATCTGGCTCTGGAAGTCTTTGCAGACTGGAAATCAATGCTTACTTTGTGTTCTTGCCACATGTCCATGGCGAAAATATCTTCTTGAGGGGAAGACCGGGACTTCTGGCAAGTCCTCGACGAGTTGTTGACCTGTCAGAATCGCTGCTGGACCTCGAGGAAGCCGGACTGGGTCTCTGGATGGCAGCTGTGGCAGGTTCTGGACTGAAGAGTCGCCTGCTCGTCTCCAAGATATCTGCCGGATCGGTGTCTGCATCTGCGGAACTTGCCGTGCTATCGAAAGCAGTTTCGTACAGGTGCCGGACGGCCATCAAATGATTTTGGCAAATGAGAAGCGTAATTTGCGAGCTATGAAAAAAATGAAAGATTTCTTAAATGTAAAGGAAAAATTTGTGATAAAGCAAGTGGAAAATACAATTTCATAATATAGGGTATTTCATAAGCCCCTTCACATATCAAATATTAACTTTAAAAAACGTCGCATCATAGCGTGGTTCAAGGTGTAAAAAATCATGATTTTTCAAAAAATATATAAAAAATCGGATTTATTTGATTAAAATCAGATTTTTTTTTATTTAAATCAGATTTTTATGCTTATTTCCATGCGTTAAAATATGGAATAGCTACCAATAATTTTAGGTTTTCAAAACTATTAAACCTCTAATTGCTACCATAATCTGTGTTTTTAAGCTTTAATTAATTATAATTATTAGTTTGTAATTACATTAATTATTAAAATCTGGCATTCATTTTCATTAATTAACAGTATACAATAATGTTATATGTATTAATATTTTGTAATAATTATGTAAAAACATTAAATTCTACTGATATTTACATTTATTAAAATTATTAATAACTGCATTTAATATTAAATTTTAAACACTTCTTAAAATGAATAATTATTAAACAATTAACTATCTAATTAGGAAAATAATACACATATTAATGCTTTATTTACTAAAAGTTATAATTAATAATTTAGTATTCATTCTACAAAAAAAAAAAAAAAAAAAAAAAAAAAAGACAAGGTTGCTAGTGTTTTTTTAAGGCATTATTTTATAAAGAAATATATTAGTAGCGTGTTTAGTAATGAAATGAGAAAAAAAAGTATATAATTTTTTAATATGGTAAGTAAAGTGACATTAATGATTTTATGAATTACAAATTGAATGAGACATCTAACAACATGATTTAATATCCTGTTTTCTCTAAAGATATAAAGTTCTATAATTTTTGCACAGTCTTGCGGCACATGGATTTAGAAATACTGTGGTATAGGGAAGTTTTTGACAGAAATCCCTGGGTACAACTGAAGGTGAATTTCACTATATTAAAAAAAAAGAAGAAACAGGGTGTATTTTTCCAATTAAAACAAAATAGGGTGCTGCGACCTTAAAAAATGGCCTAGATGGAACAGCAAGTCATTAGAGAATTAATAAAATTGCAAATAAGTATAATTTCATTAGTTAGTAGCATAAGCAACAAAACACACATCATTAGCAGCTCATTTTGCATTTGTACTTAGAAAAATTACTGTTAATTGCCTAAATGTAAATTTACACGCATGTATGATATTATTTTAGTAGCCAATACTGTGGAACTTCCCCTTAACGAAGTCCTTATTTAACGAAGTTTTCTACTTGGCGAAAACTTCTTCTGAACCTTGACTTTGAACACCATTAACGTGCAAATTAATCTCCATATTACGAAAAATATATTCTATATAACGAAGTTTATTCCACTTTCGTGCGTATTCAACATTCAAACGGAGAGGCTACTGTTACGATAGATGTATGAATTTATTTCAGCGGATTGTATGAAAATGAAATCATTTTTTTCATTTAATCATTTCCATTCAAAAGAAGAAATGTTAAAAGCATACGATACAATAAGAAGGAGATTCCAGTTCCAAGAAAACGTTACAGATGAATACTTACAAAAGTGTGAAAATTTTTATAAACAATGTATCTTTTATAAGAAACCTGTATAAAGTAATATTAGACTTTATTTAAGTTAAGGATTTAGAATACTGAGAAAAAAAGAGAAAAAGTACTCTATGATCCAGATTTTGTTTACCTCTCTTTATTACGTGTTTTTTAGACATTATTCTAATTAAATTTTCGTCATATGTCTACATTGCGTAAAAAAAGTTACTACCCGAATTAAAATGCATTTTTCTAACATTTCCATTTTATGTGATTTTTTTCATCTTATGCATGTGTAATTTATTATACAAATTTCATGAATTGGAGTTGATTTCTATTTAACGAATTTTCTTCATAATGAAGTATTTAAGCGTAAAAACGATGAGACTTCGTTAAATGGAAGTTTCACTGTAATATATATGTATATCTATTATAAAAAAAAGTAACTACCGCTGTCACCGCCGCCGGTTTTGATTTTTTTTTTGTGACCGGAGGTCTTTCTTCGTTAATATTAAGAAAAATAATGCATACAAAAATATGAAAATCGGTAGTATTATACAGAAATGTTTGATAAACACGCTGATGCAGACAGTTTTCAAATCGAAGAATTATTTAAAGAGATATTTAATGCCAAATTTGGACAAAATCGTTCCACTAAAAAAGTTTTATAGGAGCAAAAACTATTCATGGGAATTTAATCATTTTTAGATCATTTTATACGTTTGAAGTTCCCGGTGTGCAGACTGTATTTCTTTTCTTAATTTGACTTATTTTTTGAGGTTTTATTTCTATTTTAAATTCAAATTTTCAGCATTTCGAGAGATATTTTTTACTTATTTTAGAAAATTGTACTAATTTAACCTGTTGTCAACTGTATAAACAGCGCAAACAATAATGTTTGCTTCAAATTAAAAATTTATTTACACGTGACTATTATAAACAGTAAAAAAACCTTTCAAATTGGAATTAAATAATTACGTATAAAAAGCAGGAATTTATTGAAAATTACTTCATAAAAACTATATTTACACGTGAATTTTAACAGAGAAAAGATATTGTAAAATGGTGAATTCATTAACATGCGTTAAAAGTCTTAAATAGAAGAAATTACGTCACATTTACGTCACATTACACTTATTACGTAAAATGAACAAAAAATAATATTGCAAAACAGTTTAAATTTAAAAATTGCGCGAGACATTTATTTGATATTTCGAGATGAACTTTTCAACTATTTTTTTTTCGGACAGCGCAAATAATATTTCATTTCTAACAAAAGTATTTTCACGTGAATATTAAAAAGAAAAATAAAAGTTTGATGAAAATTGCGTGAGATTAAAAATGATACATTTAAAATATCTTTCATTTATTTATTTATTTATTGAACAACAAACATACGACTTGTGTGCTTGACATGACAGCCCGCTTAAAATGTCTTATTTAAAAGAACTTTCTTTTTGCTTTGTTAAAAAATACCGGGAGACAAAGATTCTGTTTACTCAATTCATTTTATATAAGTTTATTTTGAAATGTTTAACTGGTTTTATTTAATCAAAGAGGAAAACAGCCATAGTATCTTTTAACAGCAACTGATTTTTCCTTAAAATTCTCCAATCAAAGAGAAATGAATAGAAACCCGTTTATAGGGAGATCGCCACTGTTTTTTAAATTATAATTCAATCTTTCAAAATCTTTTTAAAGCCGATCAAATTAGCGTGCTTTT
Organism: Maratus speciosus; assembly: GCA_963932465.1. Classification (NCBI taxonomy): domain Eukaryota; kingdom Metazoa; phylum Arthropoda; class Arachnida; order Araneae; family Salticidae; genus Maratus; species Maratus speciosus. The sequence continues at coordinate 507,578,568 of OZ010790.1, forward strand.
AGAAACTGCGGTGTCTGAAAGGGGGTTGGCGAGCGTAGCTCGTAGGGGGCCGAGCCCCCTAGTATTCTAAAAAAAAGTAACTAACGCTGTCACCGCCGACGCCGGTTTTGAGTTTTTTGTGACCGGAAGTCTTTCTTCGTTAATATTAAGAAAAATATTGCATACAAAAATATGAAAATCAGTGGTGTTATAGAGAAATGTTTGATAAACACGCTGATGCAGACAGTTTTTAAATCGAAGAATTATTTTAAGAGATATTTAACGTTAAAGTTGGTCAAAATCGTTCCATTAAAAAAGTTTTATAGGAGCAAAAACTATACATGGGAATTTAATAATTTTTAGATCATTTATACATTAAAAGTACCCGGTGTGCAGACTGCATTTTTTTTGCTCATTTTTTGAGGTTTTATGTCTATTTTAAATTCAATTTTTCAGCATTTCGAGAGGCATTTTTTACAACTTTTAGAAAAGGATATTATTTTAAATTGTTGCCAAATTTTAAAACAGCGCAATGAATAATATTTCTTTCAAATTAAAAATTGTTTACACGTGACTATTATAAATAGAATAAAACTTTCAAATGAGAATTAAAAGATTACGTATTAAAAACAGGGAGATATTTATAATTAAGTCATAAAAACTATATTTACGCGTGAATTTTAAAAGAGAAAGAAAATTGCAAAATAATAAATCCATTAATATGCGTTAAAAGCGTACATGGAGGCAATGACGTCATGTTTAAAATTGCCAATTCATAATATTGCCAAACAGTTTAAATTAAAAAATATATTTGCATGAGACATTTATTTGATATTTTAAACTGCTGTTGAGAATGCTAAGATAGCACAAATAATATTTCTTTTTTAACAACAAAAGTATTTTCACGTGATTATTAAAACGAGAAAGAAAACTTTGGTGAAAATTACGTCGGATTTAAAGCGATACATTTAAAATGTCTTATTTAAAAAATTTATAAAAATATCGAGAGATACGGACTCTGTTTACTTAATTCATTTTATTGTTATTAGCTTATTTATCACGTTTCACTGATCTGATTTAATCAAAGACGAAAACTACCCGTTAGCACGAAGATCGCCACTGTTACTCTAATTATAGTTCATTCTTCCGAAAAAATTTTAAAGCCAATCTAATTAGCGTGTTTTTAAAGTTTGCTGTGTTTGAGCGTGGGTTGACGAGCGTAGCTCGTAGGGGGAAGAACCCCCCCCCCCCCCCCTAGTATATATGAAAGTAAGTTACACATATTTATACACACATACAGAGTAAATATAAGAATAGCCAGTTATATCTGAAATCCTCAGAATATTAAATAGCAGCCTTATTACCACTCAGTAAATTATTAGCATTCAGTGTTTCAAATATATATAAAAAGAAACCTTTGTCGTGTTTTCAATCCTTAACTAATTTCTCATTTGGTGTATATGAGTTAAAGTTTTAAAAAAAATAATAATAATCTCTAGCGTAGAAACTTTTTCTGTGCTTAACATTTTTATATTAATAAGTTATTTTTCTCTCATATATTGCTTTATAGTAATTGTTGAGCAGATATCATTCTTTCATTCTTCTTTAGCGGTAATTTGCTATAAATTTATTCTTTCAAAAGTAGAATGAGAAAATAATATACTGGATACTTATTCTGTTACTTACATAAATTTAAAAAACTTGCTATGTTTATTTTAGATAAAAGAATGAATAATTTGATTATTTAAAGGAAATTATGACATTATAATTTATATTAGATTTAAATACCATTTTTAAATTAAATGTTTTTTTTTAAGCAGTTAAAAACTTGCTTTTCATAAAATTTTTCACAAAGAATAGTTTAAGCTTAGAAATAATTATTTAAAGCCTTTTTTTTCCCTTTCCTTTTTTTTTTTTTTTTTTTTTCGTTTATTCAGAAGGGAAAATACCTATAGAAATTTTCCAAATTATTTTCTATCTTAGATTTTAATACTTTTTATGCAAATTATATTATTACTATATATTTAGAAAATTTATGATTTTAATCAATGATTTTTTTAAAGATCAGTTGATTTAAATCATGATATAATCACAGATTTAAATCATTTGATTAAAATCGTTGACACCCTAACTATAAGGGTTTTAAAAGTGTCAAATATTTCGTGGCAAAGAAAAACTAATTCAAATTTTATTTGAACTATTTTTTGCTGTAAAAATTTCGACCATTTGTTAAGTCTTATGGTGCGAAATGCACCTCGATGCGACCATTTGTAAAATTTTACGAGTTTTTGAAATGTAAATGGAGTTACGGGACATTTTTAAACTTTTTTTTTTTCGAAAAAATGCTCACATTTTGAAAAGTTTTATGGTGTAAACCGTACTCAGACACGACAATTTGTTAAAAATTCATAAATTTTTGATATCTGAACTTACTTTTGCTATGAATTGCTTATTGTTTTGCCTGTTGCCGCAAAAAATCCGATTCCTTGACAAGTCTTATGGTGCAAACCGCTCTCCGATAACGCAAATTGTCATGATTTTTTAATATATAAAAATTTTTGAAATTTGAACTGACTTATGGGACAACCGGCATATAAAACATTCTGATAGAACCACAAAAGCAAAAGAAAAAAGCTGCTTGTTTCGAAGGAGTGGATCAGGACTGACCAATTATCGATCGCATTGTCCATAGCTTGTTGGTAATTGCATTTACTTTTGATGTGTATAACGATTTACTTGAAAAATAAAATCATTAGCATACTTAAAAATTTGAAAGTTGTTGGAGAAAAAAAAACAGATGGAACACTTTAATCATTGGTTACACGTAGTATTTTAAATTTACATAGATAAACTTGGCAAGGATTTAAATCATACCCAGACCGTTTTAAGGTGAATCCAGATCAAGGGCGGATCCAGCTCACTATTTAGAGGGGGCTCATGGATTTCTTTTTTTTTTGGGTGGTGGGGGTGGGGGCGGATCACATCTCGTTATGAGAATTTTTTATATTGAAAGCTATTCCCAAATCCAAACTAACTACTTTTCTGGTACTTTCGCAAAGTCATTTTCATTCGTAAGTATAAAAAAATGCATTATTATTCATAAAAATATATAATTTACCGATTTTGTTCAGATACCAAGAAATTAAAGAGTTTCCCATTTTCTTATAAAGGTAAAGATTCATTCAGAAAAGGTTGGCAAACCTAGCATTTTAGCTAAGTTTTACGAGTTGAGAGACACAGAAATGCCGTCACAAGGGAACAATTAGCTGTCACTTCCGAAAATTCAGTTTAAAAAGTCTAACAATTGTCAACGATTAAATATGGTTAAAATTCGTATTCAATTTTAGGGGTAACAAAACCGTACCCATTGGCAGCTATGTGATTCTATTAGTGTCATGAAAATTGCAGATGTAGCCTCTTCTTTCTGCTCAAAGTATTAAATAGTTTTTTTCAATCGAACTTATACCTTTGGAATGGATCATTCTCTTCTAATGGAATTGGTGGCTGCCATTAATATGAAACAGCCATTATAAATGAAGTGTTAGGTGAAGATGAAAGAGTACCTGTAAAAAGTTAGAACTCGATTTTCTGGTTAGAATGGGAAAAAAAATAGGCATAATTTTTTGTAACTTTTTACGGCTACACTTTCATCTTCATCTAACGCTTCATTTATAATGACTGTTTCGTAATAATAGAAGCCATCAGTCCATCAGAAGAAAATAACTCGGTTAAAGCGGAAACTCGGTTAAGCGGGACTCGGATAATGGGAGCTCTACTGTATATTTCTTTTTTTAAATTATCTTTAGAGTATTTTTGTTGGTGTTCAGAGGGGGGTCATGACCCCCGTGACCTTCCCCGTAGACTCGCCATTGCAGTAGATAAAGGTTTAAGGTCTAATATATATATAAAAAAATCTATTATTGATTCATATTTACGATGTTTCGTAAACGTTTATACTTTCAGTGTTTTATTCTTTAATCAAATGTATCCATGTACTTTAATCATACTTGTGGTACAAAGGAACCTTGATAACTCGACATCACGCAGCGAAAAAGAAATCATGTCGAAATAAGCTAATGTCGAGTTAGTGAGGTTCTTACATAATTTCATAGTAAAAAATTCAGTTTGAGAGCTATGTGTGTACTCTGATTTAAAATCATAAAATATTATGTTAACCCTTTATCTACTGACGGTACTTATAAGTACCATTAAAATAACTTGTTATAAAAATCCTTTAATACATCGATTAGTTTTAATACAGTTTATAATGAGTTATACATTAGGGTGGGCCGAAAAAAACTTTTCGATTTTCGGTGATGGGTTATGGGTAGTGCGAAAAAGTTGTCCCGAGTGGCACTAAGTTTACACAAAAAATTTGATTTTTTGGGGGCAATTCCTTTATTTGCCGCAAATGGCTTGAAGTTTTGCTCAATTGCTGATTTTTGAACTTTTTTAGCATAAATGAAAAAATTTTTAAGTTAAATTTATTTTAGCTGAATTCACTTGAAATGTCATGTTTAGTGTACGAAATGTTTAAATAAACTCCGATTATGCATTATTTAATATTTATGTGCATTTTGAATTAGGTGAATTTTATAGCCTTTATGCGTATAAGTGAGCAAAAATTGTAAGTATTGTTTCGTTCGTTCTTCGTTTTCTTTCTTTTGTCTTTATTATGTTCCTCGCTCTTCCTTCTGTTTTTCGATGCGTTCAGCGTCACATATTTGGATGACAGATCACAGCATGCCTTGACAGCAATTCTGGAAGGAGAGGAGAATACGGAGCAGAAACCAATGCAAACGCAATCAATCATCATGATGATGATGGAGGAAATAGGAGATGGGAGAAACTGCGAGATTGGATGTTAATTATTTTTCTTTTCTAAATTACAGATATTGTCAAAAGATTCAAATAGTGGGAACTTTGAAGCAGACAGTTTGTCTGAATCAGAATTTGAACCAGCAAAAACAGACACTCCCAAACGCATATCCCTTTCTCACGCAGCGTTCACCGAATTTAGCACTGGTATATCATGTAGGTAAACTGCGTTAAGAGCTTCATCTGTGCTTAAGGATAAAGGAATTGTGACAACAAGGAATAAGGATCTCCTCATCGATAAATACTTGGTCTGGATACAGAAGGAGGATGATCTTGGAGGAAGAAAAATTACAAGCATATTTATTTTATAGTAGAATAAATAAAACGATCTCAGAGAGAAAAATAATTAACATCCCATCTCGCAGTTACTCCCATTTCTTATTTCCTCCTTTATTCTCATGATGACTGATTGTGTTTTCACTGGTTTCTACTCCACATTCTCCTCTCCTTCCAGAATTGCTATCAAGACATGCTGTGGTCCGGAATTCAAATATGTGGCTCTGAACGCATCGAAAAACAGAAGGAAGAGCAAGGAACATAATAAAGACAAAAGAGAGAAACCGACGAACGAACCAAACAATACTCACAATTTTTGTTCACTTTTACGCGAAAAGGCTATAAAAATCTCTTAATTCAAAATACACATAACCATTAAATAATACATAATCAGAGTTTCCTTAAACATTTCGTACACTAAACATGACATTTCAAGTAAATTCAGCTAAAATAAATTTATTTTAACATTTTTAAAATTTTTGTTAAAAAAGTTCAAAAATCAGCATTTGTACATAACTTCAAGCCATTTGGGGCAAATGAAGGAATTGTCCAAAAAATCTCAATTTTTTTTGGTAAACTTAGTGCCAGTAGGGTCAACATTTCCGCACTACCCATAATCGAAAATCGAAAAAAGTTTTTTTCGGCCCACCCTATTATACATACATTACTTTATCTTGTTCCAAAAGCATTATTGGTTACACAAAACAAAAATATTTTTAAAAGGATAATTTACTTTGCCTTTGCATTTTTCCAGCTTTCTTGGCGTTAGGGGGAGAAGGGGGATTTTTCAATTCGGAAACATTTCTATATTTCTATTGTAAGAACATTGTATTTGTACATTTCCTAATTCTACAAAATACTAAGAAAAATATTTAAAATAAAAGATTTGAGTGAGGTTATAAATATTGCACAAAATTCCTATAAATTCAAATTTAATGAATCCTTCTAAATCCTTCAATCCTTCTAAAATCTATCTAAAATTTATTAAATGATTATGTAAATATTCTAATGTAGTTTAAACAATTCACGAAAAATGCTTTAGAAGATGAAATTTTCATGAATTCATAATTCAGTAGATAAAGTTTTAAAGGGGTCGTTCAAATATTACGTAACCACTAAGGGGGAGGGGTCTAGTGTCTGCTTATTTTTGCTGATAAGGGAAGAGGGGAGTCACCAGAATTCTTACGTCAGCATTAGGCAACGAAGCAACTATAGTTTAACAACAAAAAGCAAAAGAGCATGATTTGGATGAGCGTTCTGCGGATGTTGAACGACTTGAGATAAAAGATATGTAGTAAACAAGGACTTGAAACGAGGAACATTCCAGCCCATCACTACATTGTGAAAATGTAATAATAGACAATGCAGAAACATGGATTCAAAGACCTTGGACACCGAACTAGAAATGTGAACGCCAAACACATAATATTCCTACACTGTTAAAAATTTGCAGCATTCTGGCAGGTCATTTGACCGTTTTTTCCGAAAACGGTTACACAACCGTAATTTTAAACTATTCTGACCATATTATTGGCCATTTTATGGTCCGAATATAGTTAAATTATGGTTATGAAACCGTTTTTCAAAAAACGGTCGAATGACCTGCCAGAATGCTGCAATATTTTTAACAGTGTACTATTCTTGTTAAAAGTGTTTTTTTAGTTATGTGCCTAAATAAGTTAAGTCTGTTGTATTTCTTAAAGTCTTTTTTTTTTTTGTTCAACGCGATAAATAATAATATATTAAAAATTATTTTGTATTCTATAAATTATTTAATGCAATAAGTAACAATATATTAAACCGATTTTGTTTTCGTTTGATACCACAACCCCTATATGTCTGTTTACCAGGGCTTAATTTGCGCCGGAGCCCACCGGAGCCCAGCTCCGGTACTTCTCTGTTTTAAGTAAATATTTAAATATTGGTAGGAATTCACCGGAGCTCATAAATACAGGGCTCCGGAGCTCAGTGCAATTCGTAGCTATGCATTTTTATAAAAAATACATAGCTACGAACTATCCCTTTTTTGTGTTAACACTATTTCCGAATCATAATCCTTACCATATTTAATCGCAGAATTCTGCAATTAATTAACACTAACACTAGGCAAAGATTACGATTTGGAAGGAGTGATAACTAAAAAGTGGAATATTTGACAGCTAAGTATATGCTGGTAGATATTTTTTAAATTTTTATTTTGCTAAAGAAAAAAAAAATGCTTTAGTTATTTTAAATAATGTACGAAATATAAATATGCAGATTGGAGTGACAGGGGATGGGTGGGGGTAAGGGGAAACGGTACAGTTTTAGTACTGGTACCACATAATATTAGGGCTCCGGTACTTTTTTTCTTAGAAATTAAGCCCTGCTGTTTACGTAAATTTGCTGGATTAATAATGTAATTTATCGATAATTGTAATTTTTTTTATGGCAATAACTATTGATGTTAGAATGTCATAAAATCTAACGTAAGCAAAGGGGTGGTGGGTAGTGTAGGATTTGCTTATATTTCCTTACAAAGGAGGGGAGGGGGTACAAAATGACTAAAATTATGCTTACGTAATGCTTGAACAGCCCCAAAGTATATTTTTAAGGAGAGTGATGGATCTTTCAAAAATATTTCCTTCTCCTTTAAAAGCCAGTATAAACTATTGTGGACATGAAACAAGCAATACAAATGTTCATATAGCATATTTTGAAATAGAAAATGTTTGTACAAAAAATGCTTCGTTAAAGAAAATACTGGAAGAGAAATAAATATTTAAAAATGCACCATGCTATTTCTAAATTATTCAATATTAGTGATTACTTCTTTGCGCAGCTATTACAAATGTACACATTTCTGTATTCGTTTTAATATACATAAAATATTAATAAAATTATAGATTTTTTTTAAATTTTAGAAATATTTCTCGATTTTTTTCGCATAATATAGCATTTGATAATTAAAACTTTTGTAATTGTTCTTTTTTTAATATGTATACCCATTTATTTGAAAAATAAAATTATTAACATACTTAAAATTTTTAAAGTTGCTGGAGAAAAAAGCATTCAAATGTAGCACTTTAATCGTTGGTTACAGGGTTTTTTAAAAACTGCATACAACTAGATAAAACTTGATAAGGATTTAAATCTTATCCAGGCTGTTTTAAGGGCAATACATAAAGAAAAATTTAAATTAAATACAGATTTCTGTTGACTTTTTACATCAAATTTTTAATTTTGTTTTTGTTATTTTAATGATTTTTGAAGTCACTATTCCTTTAAAGAATTTTTTTAAAAGCCTTCTTTATAAAAGAAAGATAAAGAAGCCGAAATTTAAGTGAAAGTAACGTTATAATGGAATCACGCAATGCACAATCACTGCAGATTCTATGATTTTAAACTAAAGATTACAAGAAAGGAAAATCATGCGTCAAGCATAGATTATGCAACACTTCCAGAATACTTTAACAAAGAAGACACCTAGGTAAACATTTTAGAAAATTCTTAACGCATTTGGAACCAGATATTAATAAGTATTGAACATAGCCGGAAAGCTACTCCAATTCTTTTGTGAAGCTTTGTATATGATATTTAGATTTGCATATATTGTACATAGAATATTAAATTTTAGTTTAATTTGAAAACGTATAAAACAATTGAAAATTTACCTTTAACAATTTCTACCAATAGACGGAAACGTACTTGAATCCTGTGGTATAGCCCTGTATATCACCTACAGATTTTTATACACGTCACATGTTAAGCTGAAATTCCTTTCAGGCAAAAACACGCTTAAAAATACTGAAATCACACGTCCAGGAATTACTATCCATAGGCGATCATATATCTAGTTTTTTTTGCATAACCTTGTATATGATTTTATTCAGAGTTGGGCAAATTTGTAATCTCAATTATCCGCAGTATAATTAGAGGTTAACTGCATGTAATTGATTATAGTTACACACATTCAAACGCAGAAATTTCGTCAAATAATATAATGGTGGAAGTTCCGGTTACAGTGCTGCAAGATTTTTTTACGGCATGTAATTTGAACTATAATTAATTTCATACAATTAAACTGTAATTTCATTGCAGATAATTGGAATTACAAATTTGCCCAATTCTGATTTTATTTATATGCTTACTGTACTAAATATAGTTCAGCTTGAAAGTGCATAACTCAAATTTAAAAAAAAAACATCTTTAAGCAATTCACGCTCATTCTCAGTAATGTTTCGGAATTCTTCTGTGTAACCCTGTATATAGCCTATAGTATTTATACATACTACATAGTGAGGGAAAATTTAATTAAACTTAAGACGTATACCATACCTGAAAACGCACTTTTAGCAAACATCCCTTCGGATACAGTATTGTATCCGAAAATTTTTCTGTGTCCCTGCAAATGAACCATAAGTGCGATGCACATCATATTCTACTACAATCATCTTGAAGGAAATCTAAACAAGGTATATCAATTTCATCATGTTTGAAATAGTGCAAGAAAATCAAAATAAGCTGCGAATAGTTTTTCCCCGTAGATCATAATATAACAGAAGTCTGTTGTGTGACCCTGTAAACGAATGATAATTGCTTTACAACCCATGTTCTACACATAAAGCATGTTTTAGTGCACCTCAGAAATTCATTACAATTTAATTATGTTTGTAACAGAGTAACATCATTAAAACACGATTTTTCTTGATAGGCTACAATCTAACGAAATACTTTTGAGTTCCCCTACACACGTACTTGAAGTGTTGCACATAGCATATTCTATAGTAACCATTTCTAGTGCACCTCAGTAATGTATATAAATTTCATTACGTTTAAAATAGGATAACACTATTAACCCTTGAATGCGCGATTTTTTATTTTGTTCCAAAAAATTATATGTGATTCTCTGAAAGTTTTATTACACAGGAAAAATAATGAAAAAAAAAATCAGAGATACATTTTTCAATATAATACGTCAATCTTTTCTTCTGTTGCGCATCTGCAATACAAGTAAAAACTGCTGTTGCGTGGCTGTTTTACGCTAAAATAATGCAAATTAGTAAATACTTTAATAAGTATGTCTCCAAATACCTTATTTTATATAATTATTTATTTTAAAAAACTTAACCTTTAACCCTTTAATTCCCATAACAGAATACGTTCTAGAAATTACGTAGTTCAGAGAATCTGACGTTACACCAGAAAATTGCAATGGTTAATTTCGCTTTATTTAAATACGGAATGTCTGTTTTTTAATTAAAGCAAATATTGCTATTTTAATTTTCTGGTGTGAATTAGGTATATGCGAATAAAACAAAATCTATTAAATTCAAAACAGTGTTGTTTGCATATATGCAAAACTACGCACTAAAGGGTTAAAATACATTGCAAATGATTTTTTTTCGTAGACCATAATGTAACGGAATACCTTTGAGTGCCTCTGTCAATAAACTATAAATGCTACACATTTAATTTTCAATACCGAACATTCCATAACAAAACTTCATAATGTATAGCAATTGCAGGTCAGTCCGAGTATTTTTACTCGAATTAGGCCACGGACAGACAGATAAACCGAAGTCAAAAACACTTTTCAATTATATGTTGGAAAGTGTTGAAAACATTCTTTCCCAGCATTATTTTGGAAGAAGAAATCAATTGAAATTTATCAAATGATATATTTTCTTAGCCAAAAAAGATTACTACAACCATCTTTTCTATTTTACAGTTTTACGATAAACGTGTAGGAGTTTTCAGGCTAGAGATGAAGAAATTATGTGCATACGTGCCAAAAGCAGTATGTATGAATCTCCATCTTGCTCTCGAAGAAATCTATGTTATACGTGATGTAAGTGGCACGTATTTTGCTGCTGTTCAGACAAAATGTTCGTGATAATATTTCATACTGATTTACTCTCTTGCTGTATTATATAAATTATTTTTCTTTCTGTATTACTTTAAAATGCATTCTTTCTTCGTTGATATTATTTTTATTTAGATCTAAAATGTCTGCCTTCTATTCTTTATTTAAGAGTAGAACAATTTTTTTGCTTAAAATATTTCAATAAAGAAATGTGTACTACTATAAAGAATATATTTTTGAAATAAATTCAGATTTTTTTTTAAGCAAAGAATATAATTAAGAAACTGAGCGCAAAATTTTTTAAAAGATGAAGCACTGTGCATAATTATAATGTGATACAGGTTGATTCATTACAAGTTGAGGTGGAATTTTCGTTCACAACTTTAACAATGATAAAGATATTTTAGTGATCTTTTCATCAAGTTAACTTTGCTTTATATAAAATGTGTTGACACCATGTGAAGTAGCTCATTGAACTGCCCTGCCACTGACATTGTATGTACTGTTGGCTACAATACGAAATATGAAGCGTCTGTTGTTGAACGCAAATGGTGGCCATTTTCACCGCTTCTCATGATTTCAGTAGAGGCAAAATAAGTCTGTCGAAAATATCGTTACAACGTCTCTATTAATATCAAAATGAAGAGCGAAAATCCACGTTCCACTTGGAGTAAGGTAGCTTGTATTTTTGATCGAATGTGGAAATTACTACACTGGTCTGTTAAACAAAAAGGGTATGTCTTGGCACGTCTTATAATAGCTTTCAGATTTGACCAACGACGCACCGCATATGCAGGTTTTGAAGTAAGGTATAAACTAAAACTAACATGCTTTTCGGCAAACTGCCCCGCGGACACATACTCTGGGGAGTCCATAAATGCGCAGCCGTCAGATGGGACCAGCCAGCTTGATGCCGCCTTGATTAGTCAAATGGACCGAATAGTGTGATGCCACCATGACACCTACTGCCATCTAAGGATCTAAGGTAGAGCACCGCCCGTCGCGCGTCACTCTCCCAGCCCCCCCCCCCCCCCCAACACCATTGGAAGTCATGATCGTTGAGATAGAACCCATGCAATCAAGGATTAGAACACGTGGTTCGGGGTTCATGCCTCCGAGTATTCCAGGCACCTCGGGTATAACGGGCACTCATAGAAGAGCCGAGCCCTTGGCCTAATCCATGGTTTACCGAAAATGCTCCTACTCTACCGGCGGCTTCCGGATGTTTGAAGTAAGGTATGATAATTTTATGAAAAAATGGGGGGAGGTTACACTCTTTTATTTAACTTAATTTGGTTCCTTTTTAATAAAGATACAATTTTATAATCGATTTACCCATTCTCGTTTCCTGATAGGCTAGATGTGTAAACAGGTGTGTTTCTGATAAGAATACAACATTTTAGTCTTTTTAGAACCTAATTATAGATGAATAGAATAATTTAAAGTATTTTTTCTCGTTATCTTGTCGCAGGTGATAAATCGCCAGATATCCTGTATGGTTCACGCTGTATACGAGTTATAAATAATATCGGAGTTAATTATGTGCCAAATCACGTTATATGCCAATTAGTTGTGTAACCGCAAGAATTAAATGTTTTAAACATTAAAAAGTTAAAAAATAAAGTATAAATAAAAAATAAAGAATGTAATAATAATAATAATAATAAAACGCACATTCATTTTATATATAAAAAAGGAATATTTTGATATAAATAACACATGTGATTGACCTTTTCAAAATGATCCATTTTTATCCAATGTTATTAAAAATCAATAGTCCAAAAGCCGACAGCACAAAAACCTATGTTATCAAGCACACGAAAAAACCTTTATTTTATAGGAGAGTAGAAGTAGGGGAATCTAATTATACATGTCTGCCGGAAGTGAAGTGGAGCATAAGCCAAAAATTAACATCACCAATGGTTGACTCGTAGGTTTATCATCGTGTTTGTCCTACAAAGGTTTGAAAACATGGAGGATAGTTGTAGGACAAACACAATGATAAACCTACGAGTCAATAACTGGTGCTATTAATTTTTGGCTTATGCACCACTTCACTTCCGGCAGACATGGATCATTAGGTTCCCCTACTTCTACTCTCCCATAAAATAAAGTTTATTTCCTTGTGCTTGATAACATAGGTTTTTGTGCTGTCGGCTGTTGGACTACAATGAGTCTTTAAAAATCTGTTTATTATATAAACACGCTAATTTGGGTATCTGCTATAGGTGCCAATTGAAATTAAATAAATATTTTTATGAAATTGGCAAATTTCCTACAGCGTCTCCCCTATTGCATTTCACAGTTTGTAATAATAATCATTTCCAAGAATAATAATGAATTTGCCTAATAATGAATGCATAAATTTTTGAAAAAAAAAAAAAAAGTTACCGTAACTTTTCTCAAAATCTTCAACAGATTCAGAAAAAACATAATTCACAGGGTCACTAGTTATAAAGAAAACTTCAAAACTATCGAAAAGTAGTTTAAAGTTAATCAGAATATCAACTGGCTTCAGACTACTTTAAAATGAGTCAGGCTGATACATTAAAGGAAAGTTCTGGAGAAAAAAAAAATCATTTAAGCTTACTCATCAGTCCTTTCTTCAATGTTAATCTCATGGGGTTGGAATACATTCGTAATTTTCAAAGTTCTCATCAGAAAAGTAAAATTGTTCTATTCTTTTTTTCTGTATTCTCTTTTTAAAGAATGTTAGTTTGCTTTTCTATTACGAAAATCGTTTATAAAATGTGTATTTAATTTTATTTTAAGTGTAAAAATCTTATTAACAGTTTGACAGCTTCACTAAGATTTCACATTTGTAATATAAAATGAAATATACAGGGTGTTGCCGAATTCGGTCGTCAACAATTTCAGAGGGGTGATAGTATCAAGAGGATGAGCAATTACCATAGAACAGAGGGGGTCGCAAACCACGTATTGAATCAAAAATGCAGGATGCTCTACCCTAATTCAATTTACCTTGACAGTTATAACTTTCGGAAAACGGAAGCATATTAAAATATAACTTTTAACATACATTTCCACCTTTGTTGTAAATGTGATGATATAAAAAAAAAAGTGGTAGAAGTTTCCATTATACGCGCCACGAGTATGCACTTGACGCTCCACATTTTGGACTGCTATGACCACTTCATACGATTGCTTGATCACCCTGATTTTTCAGAGCTTTTCGTGATGTTATAACATTTCACATAAAACAAGGTACACATCGTTGCGTTTTCATTTTTACTTTCTTCTATCTTTACAAGAAGAAAGTATTGGTTTCATGAAAATTTTCGAATTCCAGTTTTCGACGGATTTACTCGTTTTATGGGTCAGAGATTCCAAAAAACATGTTTTTACAAATTGTCTGTCTGTGAATCTGTCTGTCTGTCTGTCCGTCTGTCTGTATATGACACAAATTTTGAGGACGCTCTATCTCAAGAACTAATGCACAGAATTTAATAAAAATGTATATTCAGATAGTCCCAGATATAGATTGGTGCTGATTAGTTTTTGGTGTAAATCGCCCTGCAGGTGACCCTGCTATGTATTATTTTGCAGAATTTTCGCAAAAGCTCTATCCCAAGAACTAATGCACGGATTTTTATAAAACTTCAGATTCCGTTAGTCCTTGACATGAATGGATGCTCTTTACATTTTGATGAAATCGCCCAACAGGTAGCGCTGCTATGCTGCATTTTGCAGGATTTACACTATTTTCGCAGTAGCTCTATCTTAAGAACTAATGCACACATTTTCATCAAACTTCGGATTTAGTTAGTCCTTCATATGAAATGATGCTGACTACGTGTTGGTGTAAATCGTCCAATAGGTGGCGCTGCTGTGCTGCATTTTGAACTATTTCCTCAATAGCTCTATCTCAAGAACTAATGCACGAATTTTCATCAAACTTCAGATTTAAGTGTAACTTGATTAATATTGCTGCTGATCATGTGTTGTTGCAAATCGCTCAACAGGTGGCGCTTCTATGCTTCCTTTGTCATGATTTTCGTAATGCCTCTATCTCAAGAACTAATGCACAAATTTTCCTCAAACTTCATATTCAGTTAGACGTTGACATAAGTTGGTGATAATTAGGTTCTGGTGTAAATAACCCAATAGGTGGCGCTGCTATGCTGCATTTTGCTGGATTTACACGATTTCAGCGACAGTCATACCTCGAGAACTAATGCACGGAATTTCATATTTTTAGAATTCTCATGATGGACACAGATTGCCATTTAATTTGGCACTGAGATAGTGAATTTTGAAGTATTGACATGCATGAGATAGAAGAAAGTTTTGTGATGGCCACAACATACTAGTTATTTTTGTCAAAATTATGACCGTCGACCCCAATTCAGTTAGGATGAAACACTCTGTATTTGTGACTCAATAAGTGGTTTGCGACTCCATGTTCTATGGCAATTTTTCATCCTCTTGATGCATATTATCACCTATCTGAATTTGTTGGTCGAATTGAGCAACACCCTGTATATTTTCGACGCATTTGACCAAGTGAAAAGTAATGACATTTAAGAAGAGTAGGGGAGATGGGGGATGAAAAGGACATTTTGGCTTTATAAGCTTATAAAATAATGACATTAAAAGATGCCATTCTCATGTTTGCGCCTAATTCTCGTCTAAAACCTTCCTTTTGATACTAGTACAACTTCTTATCCTCAAGTACAGTAATTTAAAATCACTACGCATTTTTATAAATTGGGAGAAATGTACTCTTTTAAACCCCATTGTAGGGGGTGAAAGAGAAACTGTGCGGGGCTGAAAGGGACACACATAAATAAAACACTTTTATGAATATTCTGTCTTTTTATTTGCGATTACAATATTTAAAAATAAAAGAGAATAATACACAAATTAAAATAAAATATATTGCAACACATGATAAAACAAAAACAAGAAAAATAACTTGTTTAGGCCTACTTGACATATAACAACTTTAAATCAGGTACAAATTTTAAGAAAGATTTAGCTCTACTTGTCTCAACACCAGTTACGGATTTAGGAAACTGCATCACAATATCATTAACCCTTTCGACTTAGGCATCTCTTACACAAATTTTTTTCGGTTGATACCACTTTTTAAAAAGAAGTTTCATTCAAGAACACAATTTTTAAAATGCTCTAATTAAATAACGCAAATTTCATTTTCCCGTATTACTGGTGCGAAAAAGAAATTTTGCAAAGAAAGATGATATCTAGTAAGACTAGACACACGAGCGCAAAGGGTTAATATTAATGTCAATAGTATCAGTAAATAAAAAGTGGCTTTATTCTTTTCTTCTGAAAAAATGTACTTCGAAACCATTCCGAGTGCTTTTTTCTAGAGTTTGTGGATAAAGTGCGACAGGAATGTCACCATAATTATTCTATTACCTTTCACAAATTTTATTGTCTTAATATTTATATTTCTTTTATGATTATCAAATAACAGAGGCGTAGGATCAGTTTTGGAATAACTAGAATATTTAGCTAATGCTCAATTTCTTTTAAAAAATTCTGAAATCATCCACCAACTTTGATGAGCAAGCCCAAGCATTTGGGATGCGGTAATTCTTCATTGGGAAAACGAATACTGTTGAACAGCTTTACCTGATGCAGAAACAAAAGTGTGACAAGTTTAGCACGTTCAGCTGATGTTATGTGAGAAAATTTCTTTCACTACTTTTTGCTACTACATTAGGTGGCTTGTGCTCGGTCATTAAACCTGCTATATTCAGTGTGAATTTATAGCGATTCATAACTGGCTGAAGGTTAAAAAAAATATCAACATTAGCTTTGTTGAAACCTGCACTTCTTGTTAAACTAATAGCTATAGGTTTTCTTTAAAAAAAAATAATGAATTTCGTTGATTAAAATCTTGGAACCAATCAATCGCAGCTTGCTTGTTTGTTTGCCAGACAGGGACATATTTGGAGAATTCAAAGAAATTGAATACTCATATGCACAATTGTCAAACCATAGTTCATATTAGGTGCTTGGAGCAAATATGAAGCTAATTCTTTTTATTGAGCTTCATTAAAACCTTTTCTATTATCAAATGGGTGTATTGAAATTCATCTGTTTGTGCATTCTTAAATTTTAGAACAATTCTTTCTAAATAGGACTTTTCAATGCCGTGGGCTTTAGCTGTTGATCTTGCAGACACTCCCTTTTCCTCTACTTTATATACGGCACTCATCATTTCTTCTTCGGTAATTCGATTTTTCTCAAATGTCCTTTTATATTGTGGCAGCATATTGACTTTCGATGATTTTTGTTAAAAGAAAAAATACATAAATTGTAGGTATATATGTTATTGTAATATTTGCATACTTTTGTTCTATATAATAATGCATCCATTCATTCTACATAAAAAAACAACTAAAAAACATAACTTAAATTTTACGAAACGTAAATAATATTTTGTTGAAATAATTATAAGCAACGAGGGGTTCAAAGGGACATGTGATTTTCAACCCCTCAGTTACTGTCTCTTTCAACCCCATACCCACCTAGCGAAATTAAAAATGTATTCATGCATGACAGTATTTTAGCCAACAAAATATACTGGTATTCACATAAAGTGCATACATTACATTGCTAAAAAACATACATATTATAATGCTAAACACAATATTAATTTTTTAGAGAAAAAAAAAGAAAAGTAAGATCAAAATTTACTTTTTTATATCAAAAACACGTTTTTCTTTCACCACCTACAACGCTACAATTGCCGACGTTAGTTATAATTATTATTAAGACAGAACAAGTGTCGCCATCGATTGAGTCACAGTTGAAACTTTGTACATTTCATTTTCTTCCTGAAATTTTGAGTGTCCCTTTCATCCCCAGTCTCCCCTATACAATGAAATTTTTTTTTTTTTCTGATTAGAAATTTAAAATATATAACCGCATTCCAACTCCATAGGATTAAAAATGGAAAGGGGAACTACAGATCTGACGAGATTTAAAAGGGATTTTCATTTTTATTAATTTGGACAATTATCTCATCTTCATTGACCTTTCTTTTCATAAAGATTTTGTATACCGTAACTTCTAGTACGGAAGTGTGGCAACATGCAAGCACTTTCATAAATCTCATCAGTATTAGACAGCTCTATTTCCATCACAAGAGGAATAAAACATGCATACAAGTTCAATATCGTTCCAGCTGTTGCTAGGTGACATTATCAGTAACAGATATTTTGACTTCAACGTCAGCTTTATGTAGGTAAGAGCCGATGATTTTTTTCCCCTTGCTTCAGAGAAAAACAATTCTTAAAAAAAAAAGAAAAAGAAAGAAAGAAAAGAAAAATACAGTTTTTAAAAAGACGAGGTTTAGATTATTAAAAATAAAATCTTTAAAATCGACGATGTTTCGAATCTTTAACTTCTTTAAAGGTCAAATCTTTAAAAAGACGACGCACTAAAATTCACAAAAACTTATTCCAAAATGTTTGCAGTCATTTTTCGAACATTTCAATTATATTTCCTAAAAAAAAAAAAAAAAATCTGCAAACGCTTTTGTTGAATTTATTCTTCAAAAATGACATCTTTAACTTTTAACTTCAAAATTCTTTATTCTGGAAGTTCTAAAACTAGTACATCTAAGATTAGAAATATTTTGCAATAACGTTGTCAAAAAAACTAAGAGAAAAGTAAACGCTATATATAGATACTCGGTTGCCATAGGAACCGACCAGTACAGTTAAAAGTGAAAGCACAATGAAAAACTTTCTGGCGGTTTTAAAATTTTTAAGTTTCCATAGAATAACATTTACATTTTTACAAATTATTTATTTTCTTTTATTAAGTGTTCAGCCCTCATCGACACAAGACACCTTTGAAGAGAAATTCTGGGATTTTTACGGGCCATTGTAATTTTAAGGTATTGGCCTACTTACGGAGCGCTTTTAAAAAAGTACAATATTGAATAAATACACATATTTTTAGTTCAACTGTAATACAGAATGATAAAATACAGAAAATTCTAGCAATACGTATATTTATAACATTTAAAAAAAATTGGGGTTTTATGCCATTTTTCAGCAAAATTTCATGGTTACGCCGAACAGCGTACACTCAATTCAACTAAATATGTTTCAATTTTCTTTGTGCTACATACTACTATATTGCACTTATCTGTGCACTGAACTAGGAATTTTACAATATATTCAAAATTAACTGAAATATTTCAAAATATGTCAAACAATTCATAGGCGTAACCAGGGGGGGGGGGGTGCCCTGGGTGCCCGGGCACCCCCCCCCCCCCGCTTGCGCAGACTCAAGCACAATTATTTAAAAAAAAATCGAAATCTACAAAAGAAAAAAGAAGTGAAAGCAGAGTTCAGTTAGTTTAACAAATTAGTTTAATTCAGAAAACTAACAGCCTAAGTTTTGAACTGTGATAAAAAAAAAAAAAGAATTCCACGTTCTTTTTCTTAAATTATGTTCTTTATTTTTTTTAAAACTAGAATATTTACAAAAATCTGTATTAGTCATATTAAGTCAAAAAAGTCCTTCCGGCCAGTGCCGGGAGGAAGAGGTAGCTTTCATAATCCTTATTTAAAAAAAGCCAACTTATATCATGCAAACACACGAAGCTCAATTTAGTGGAAACCGAATATAGGAGATTCAATACTATTTTTTATCAATATAATGAATGAGAATTTCGCGAAATTAGTCAGCTTTATCCAAGCTGCTTTTCTTTAAAGTAACTTATATTTGGCTGCCAAATTCGGCAATTTCTTAAAGTGCCTGTCATTTTAAGACAACATGGTGGATGAGGCTAAGCAGTGAACTTGGTCGAGACCTTAGTAATTGCTGTGCACATGCTCACTCACATCGGAATCGGTTAATATATAGGAGTGCTGTCGCATGCAAAAAATCAGATTTTTCAAAATGTCACCCACAATAGAAATTGAAACTGCTATATCTGAGCCATTTTTTAAGGTAAAGACAAACAAAAAATGCTCCTGAATCCTTATATCAAGATCAAATACTTAAGAAAGAAACCTTTTTCAATTTCTAATTTTTTTGCACCTCACTTTAAATATATATATATTTTATAATTTAATGGCCGCCATTTTGAAACAAGATGGCTGATGAATCTGGCCAGCGAACTTGGTCGAGGTGTTGATGTATACTATCCACATGCCTTCTTACATCGAAATAGGCGAATACGCGTGTTATCGCGTGACAAATACAAGATCGTTTCAAAATGTTAGCCATGCTAGAAATTCAAAAGCTATAAATAAACCATTTTTGAAGATATCAACAAAAGAAAAAATTTTCAGAAACAAAAACTGCTCCGGAATCTTTGTATCAAGACCAAACACATAAAAAAAATCTTTTTCATTTTCCAATTTTTTAATACCTCATTTTGAATTTTAAATTTAATTTTTTTTAAATGGCAACACTTTTGAAACAAGATGGCGAATGAAGCTGGCCAACGAACTCGGTCGAGACATTGGTATGTACTATGTACAGACCAAGTTACATCCAAATAGGTTCATAAATACGCCTGTTATCGCGTGACAAAAATCAGGTCGTTTTAAAATGTCAGCCACAAGAGAAATTCAAAATGCTATTACTCAACCATTTTTTTTTAGATATAGACGAAAGAAAAACTGTTCCGGAATCTTTGTATTAAGGTCAAACACATACAAAAAAAAATCTTTTTCATTTTCCAATTTTTTGGTATCTCATTTAAATTTTTTTTGTTTTTTAATTTTTTAAATGGCCGCCATTTTGAAACAAGATGGCGGATGAAGCTGGCCAACGAACTCGGTCGAGATATTTGTATGTACTATGTACACACCAAGGTACATCCAAGTCGGTTCATAAATACGCCTGTTATTATGTGAGAAAAATCAGGACGTTTCAAAATGTCAGCCACGCTAGAAATTCAAAATGCTATAACTCAGCCATTTTTTAAGATATGGACGAAACAAAAACTGCTCGGAAGTCTCTTTATCGAGGTCAAACACATAAGAAGAAAATATTTTTTCAATTTTCAATTTTTGGTACCACATTTCAAATTTAAATTTTTCTTAAAAATTTAAATGGCCGCCATTTTTAAACAAGATGGCGGGTGAAGCTGGCCAACGAACCCGGTTGAGACATTGGTATGTACTATGTATAAACGAAGTTACATCCAAATCGGTTCATAAATACGCCTTTTATCGCGTGACAAAATTCAGGACGTTTCAAAATGTCAGCCACGCTAGAAATTCAAAATGCTATAACTCAGCCATTTTTTAAGATATAGACGAAACAAAAACTGCTCCGAAATCTTTGTATAAAGGTCAAATACATAAGAAAAAAATATTTTTCCATTTTCAATTTTTTGATACCACATTTCAATTTTTACATTTTTAAAAAAATTTTAAATGGCCGCCATTTTGAAACAAAATGGCGGATGAAGCTGGCCAACGAACTCGGTCGAGAGATTGGTATGTACTATGTACACACCAAATTACATCCAAATCGGTTCATAAATACGCCTTTTATCGCGTGACAAAATTCAGGACGTTTCAAAATGTCAGCCACGCTAGAAATTCAAAATGCTATAACTCAGTCATTTTTTAAGATATAGACGAAACAAAAACTGCTCCGGAATCTTTGTATAAAGGTCAAATACATAAGAAAAAAATATTTTTCCATTTTTAATTTTTTGGTACCACATTTCAAGTTTAAATTTTTTTTAAAAATTTTAAATGGCCGCCATTTTGAAACAAAACGGCGGATGAAGCTGGCCAACGAACTCGGTCGAGACATTAGTATGTACTATGTACACACCGAATTACATCGAAATCGGTTCATAATTACGGGAGTTACAGTGTGACATAGGTCAGATATATATATATATATATATATATATATATATATATATATATATATATATATATATATATCAATTTTGAACGGAGGGTGGTTTCGGGGTCTGGGGGTCATGATCGATGAAAATATACCAAAATTTTTTGAAATCGCTTTCCTCCGAACGGCTGCAATAGGTAACCTATTGCAGCCGTTCGGAGGAAAGCGATTTCAAAAAATTTTGGTATATTTTCATCGATCATGACCCCCAGACCCCGAAACCACCCTCCGTTCAAAATTGATATATATATATATATATATATATATATATATATATATATATCTATATATATATATATATATATATCTGACCTATGTCACACTGTAACTCCTGTAATTATGAACCGATTTCGATGTAATTCGGTGTGTACATAGTACATACCAATGTCTCGACCGAGTTCGTTGGCCAGCTTCATCCGCCGTTTTGTTTCAAAATGGCGGCCATTTAAAATTTTTAAAATAATTTAAAACTTGAAATGTGGTACCAAAAAATTAAAAATGGAAAAATATTTTTTTCTTATGTATTTGACCTTTATACAAAGATTCCGGAGCAGTTTTTGTTTCGTCTATATCTTAAAAAATGGCTGAGTTATAGCATTTTGAATTTCTAGCGTGGCTGACATTTTGAAACGTCCTGAAATTTGTCACGCGATAAAAGGCGTATTTATGAACCGATTTGGATGTAATTCGGTGTGTACATAGTACATACCAATGTCTCGACCGAGTTCGTTGGCCAGCTTCATCCGCCATTTTGTTTCAAAATGGCGGCCATTTAAAATTTTTTTTAAAATTTAAAATTTGAAATGTGGCACCAAAAAAGTGAAAATGGAAAAATATTTTTTTCTTATGTATTTGACCTTTATACAAAGATTTTGGAGCAGTTTTTGTTTCGTCTATATCTTAAAAAATGGCTGAGTTATAGCATTTTGAATTTCTAGCGTGGCTGACATTTTGAAATGTCCTGAATTTTGTCACACGATAAAAGGCGTATTTATGAACCAATTTGGATGTAACTTCGTTTATACATAGTACATACCAATGTCTCGACCGGGTTCGTTGGCCAGCTTCAACCGCCATCTTGTTTAAAAATGGCGGCCATTTAAATTTTTAAGAAAAATTTAAATTTGAAATGTGGTACCAAAAACTGAAAATTGAAAAAATATTTTCTTCTTATGTGTTTGACCTTGATAAAAAGATTCGGGAGCAGTTTTTGTTTCGTCTATATCTTAAGAAATGGCTGAGTTATAGCATTTTGAATTTCTAGCGTGGCTGACATTTTGAAACGTCCTGATTTTTCTCACGTAATAACAGGCGTATTTATGAGCCGACTTGGATGTACCTTGGTGTGTACATAGTACATACAAATATCTCGACCGAGTTCGTCGGCCAGCTTCATCCGCCATCTTGTTTCAAAATGGCGGCCAATTAAAAAAATTAAAAAATAAAAAAATTTAAATGAGATACCAAAAAATTGGAAAATGAAAAAGATTTTTTTTGTATGTGTTTGACCTTAATACAAAGATTCCGGAACAGTTTTTCTTTCGCTAATATCTAAAAAAAAACGGCTGAGTAATAGCATTTTGATTTTCTCTTGTGGCTGACATTTTAAAACGACCTGATTTTTGTCACGCGATAACAGGCGTATTTATGAACCTATTTGGATGTAACTTGGTCTGTACATAGTACATACCAATGTCTCGACCGAGTTCGTTGGCCAGCTTCATTCGCCATCTTGTTTCAAAAGGGTTGCCATTTAAAAAAAATTAAATTTAAAATTCAAAATGAGGTGTTAAAAAATTTGAAAATGAAAAAGATTTTTCTTATGTGTTTGGCCTTGATACAAAGATTCCGGAGCAGTTTTTGTTTCTGAAAATTTGTTCTTTTGTTGATATCTTAAAAAATGGTTGATTTATAGCACTTTGAATTTCTAGCATGGCTAACATTTTGAAACGATCTTGTATTTGTCACGCGATAACACACGTTTTCGCCTATTTCGATGTAAGAAGGCATGTGGATAGTATACATCAACACCTCGACCAAGTTCGCTGGCCAGATTATTCAGCCATCTTGTTTCAAAATGTCGGCCATTAAATTAAAAAATATATATATATTTAAAGTGAGGTGCAAAAAAATTAGAAATTGAAAAAGGTTTCTTTCTTAAGTATTTGATCTTGATATAAGGATTCAGGAGCATTTTTTGTTTGTCTTTACCTTAAAAAATGGCTCAGATATAGCAGTTTCAATTTCTATTGTGGGTGACATTTTGAAAAATCTGATTTTTTGCATGCGACAGCACTCCTATATATTAACGGATTCCGATGTGAGTGAGCATGTGCACAGCAATTACTAAGGTCTCGACCAAGTTCACTGCTTAGCCTCATCCACCATGTTGTCTTAAAATGACAGGCACTTTAAGAAATTGCCGAATTTGGCAGCCAAATATAAGTTACTTTAAAGAAAAGCAGCTTGGATAAAGCTGACTAATTTCGCAAAATTCTCATTCATTATATTGATAAAAATTAGTATTGAATCTCCTATATTCGGTTTCCACTAAATTGAGCTTCGTGTGTTTGCATGATATAAGTTGGCTTTTTTTAAATAAGGATTATGAAAGCTACCTCTTCCTCCCGGCACTGGCCGGAAGGACTTTTTTGTAAAGAAAGCTACCTAAAAGAGGTTTTATAATCCCACTTTGACGTCTTTTTTTTTTTTTTTTTTTTTTTAACACCGTTCTTTCTATTGCATGTTTCTGCAATTTCATGAGAAATTAAAGCAAGTTCTTGACGAGGATAGAAAGATAAATTATTTGTCTCTTTGATTGCGCAGTCTGAAGTCTAGAAAGAAGCAAAAAAATTTGAAAGGGAATGCAGATGTGAAACAGTAGTTGCAAAATGCGATTAGCCGGGGGAAAGGTGGGGGTGCACAGACCCTGCCTCATTTGAAAATGAGAAATAATAGCACAGAAAATTAAAATTAACCTGGAATTGGTTGGTTGGTTCAATTTCGTGTTTCGTGACCATATTTTGACATTCGTAAAAGGAATATGGTTCCAATCTTTCAAGTCAATTTTTTTCCTCTGAAAATTTTTATGCGATTTTTGAAGTTTCTTCTCGTTTTGCGGAGTTCTTTTGAAACTAGGAAAAGGACCCGGTTTTAATCTTTTAGCCCAGTGCAGTAAATTTTGACAAAATTCGCAATTTTATTCTGCGATCATTTCATGATATTTACGATTTTTCCCAAAATCATTTGACGAAATTCACGTCTTTCTACGCGGTCTTTTGTCGAAAAGCGCACTTTTCACCACTAACATTTGACAAAATTCGTGTTTTTTCCCCGCGATCCTTTGGTGAAATTCGCATTTTTTACCGCGATATTTTGACGAAATTGGGATTTCTTTAGCACGATCCCTTGATGAAATTCGTGTTTTCTTTACACGATCTTTTGACGAAATTCGCATTTTCTTTCTGCGATCCTTTGACGAAATTCTCGTTTTCACCGGGATCCTTTGACGAATTGTTTTTGGAGACCTATTCCCGAAACTTATTTTTTTACAGGGGTCATTTGTCGAAATTCGCGATAGTTTTGCGCGACCGATCGGGAAAATTCTCGATATCTTTCCGTACCATTTATCAAAATCTTCTACACTTTTCCGCGACTTTTTGACGCAATTTGCAACGTTTACTAGTCAATCATTTATCGTAATTCGTGATTTTTTTGCGCAATCTTTGACAAAATTTGAGATTTCTTTTTGCACTATTTTATCGAAATTCACGATATTTTTCGCGATCGTTTGAAGAAATTTCATAATTTTTTCCGGGACCGAGTCACGAATTGATTTTGAGAAGTTCCACAAAAGAAATAAAAATAGCGGACTTCAAAAAAATTTTTAAATACTCACTGAAGAATCACAAATCTGTGAAAGAATTTTGAGGGTGTATTTACTGCTCAGCATTTTTTATTATGCGAGACTTTTTCTTTTCTGTGCACAAAGAGCGCGATCTCGCACGCTATTTCAAACCCTGCCCGTCAAAGAAAACTTCATTACTAGTGGCGTTTCGCTGGTTGATTTTTTTAAACGAACATAGAATTAAAGAAATCTAGGATTTGAGGGGGGGGGGAGACAGCCTTCGGCAACGTACCCTCGACCAAGCTACGATCACTTCCGTCTCGAAACAAACGAATCCTGAATTATCGCGATTTTTTTTTTGTTGTTGTTGTTTCGAGCCAAATTAAATTTTCAGCTTTCTTTTAAGAACTGATTTGACATTCTTCCATTTCGAATTTAATCACGGCAATTGCAAAAATTACCGGAGTTCGTTTTCTGTTTAAAAAGAAAGTCTAATAATCGCCTCAAAGTGCAAAAAACCCCACTAAAAATCGCATTATAAATTCGGAAAAGATTAAAAAACAGCAGGGAACGAAATTAACTAATTGGGTAAAATATTTAAACCTGATTCCTTTTAGGAACGCGAAAAAAACCCTCTAAAAATAACATTAAAAAATTGTTACAAATTGAAAAATCGCTGTAAGAATCTCGAAAAAACTTTATTGAAAAGAAGACAAAGTTTACTGGATAAAATATATAAATGGGATTGTTTTTAACTGAAAAAATTCGCATAAAAAATTAATTGAAAAAATTCCAGAAATTGCCTTCGATATGCATGATTTCAGGCAAACAGGTACTTTCCTGTCAAATCTTGCGGTTGTGAGGGCTGCATTGTTTTTTCAGAGTTCAGCGCACGCGCGTACACACACACACACCCAGTGACAGACAAGCACCTATCTTTATTATTATACAGTCGCATCATGATAATATAAGTTTTACCACCCTGACAAAAATTTAGTGTAGACAGTAGACGCTCGATTTTGCGAACCTCTTTTTTACGAATTCTTTGTTTTTACGAACTGATGTACTGGTCTCGACCAGCATCCTATTGAACTGTTATTCCCATTTACGAACTTTCGATTTTACGAACGCATTGTATGAGTCCACTCGAGTTCGTAAAATCGAGCGTCTACTGTATTATCATGATCTGCTTTACCTAATACATTGGACACATTCTGAGGTAAAAAGATGAATTATTAATGAATATTGTAATTATTCATAATATTATAATAATTATTTATATGCACTTTCCTCCAAAATTTCTTGGGTTCCCCCCACTCCCGGTGATCCCTAAGAAGTCATGGAGTCACATTCTGAAAAACTTCCGTGAGTATGTACTGGTGTACAGCATGTATTATCTGAGATTTATCATCCGGCAAAATTTCATCTACAAGACTTTGACCTTAGATAATGTTAGGTCTCATGCAATGCCCCTGTGCCTATAGAAGTTTCCAGCATAATTAAAGGTATTTTTAAATCTTTATAAGAAGTTAGAGTTGCAAAAGGTTTTACACTTGTGACCACACTTAGTCACTGTCTTATTTCACTGCTGCAAGGAGATTTACATATCATTTTTTTACCATTAGATTTAGTTTTGATGTTTTGAACCCTTTCTCACGCAAACAAAATCGCATTTGAACCCTTTTTAAAATAAATACTATACAATTATAAATTCTAAGAGTCTCCTAAGTTCCTGTCTAAAACGGAAATTCGACCGATTTCATGGGTTCCGTTTTAGCAGGTTTTACCCCGGTAGCAGAAAGTTATGGTTGTGTCTGCGACAGCAATTTAGTGGGATGAAAATTGTCTGCGGGAGTAGCCTGTTACATTAGGGTGGTCACAAGAAATCAATTTTCGAATTTTTTCGGGGGGACCCCCAAAAAGTTGCCAATTGGCTAGAAAATGAGAATGGAAAAGTTTCAGCTCATTTGGATAATATTAACCCGTGCCTCATTGAGGTTAAGGTTCGGAAAAACCGTGATTTTTCGAAAAAAATGCTGTTTTTTTCTTCGTGAAATGAATACAATTAAACCTAGAAACATAATGCTGATCTCCTTTCATAAAAAATATTTTTGCTTTAAAAAGCACTCGCTACATTTTTGTAAAAATGTACAGATTTAAACATATGCGCGTTTTTCAGGACCACACTTGACCCGAATCCTAAAAATTGACTTTTTATGAAAATGCGAAAAAACAATGCAACATTCCCTTTCATCTGCTTTCAACATTTTGTTTACTTTGTTTGTTTGTTTTTTTCATTTTGCATATAATAAAGGGTTTAATTATGATAAAAATTGAAGTTTAAACTGAAAGATTCAAAAGAAAAAATGGGCAAAGAAAGTATAAAAATTGGAACAAAAATTTTAAAATGCATTTTATTATTAAAGTTGTGTTACAAGAAAGGAAGCATTATAGAGAAAAGAAATTACTATCCGTTACATCATATATCCCGTTGTCATGTTAAGGTGGTAATGGTTCAGATAAGGTCTGTCTTGAAATGTTTTTCTACATACAGATACAACATTTAGCGGAAACGTTTTTGTTCTTCGTCTTTTGTTAAACAGGAATTGAAATCATAGATTAATTTTATTCCCCTTTCAGCTGTGTTACCTTAAAATCATTCAGTATTTTTCTTGATTTTAAATAATGTTTATTTTCACACCATATACATCGGGATCAGTATTTAGAAATTGTATATTAATATACAATCTAATAAAAAAAATCAGCTTGATATTAAACAAAAACATCGACTTATTTGTTCAATAAATAATCCACTTGGTTGAAACCTATTGTTACTGTTATATTCCTATCATCAGCATCATTTT
Organism: Maratus speciosus; assembly: GCA_963932465.1. Classification (NCBI taxonomy): domain Eukaryota; kingdom Metazoa; phylum Arthropoda; class Arachnida; order Araneae; family Salticidae; genus Maratus; species Maratus speciosus. The sequence goes on from OZ010790.1 coordinate 507,607,144, forward strand.
TTTTTTCAAATAATATTAATTTTACAGCCATGCTTATTTTCACTTTTTACCCCCAAAGTATTATCAAAAAATGAAAATGCAACTTGAAGAGAGTTCAGATATCAAAAGTGATTTATCATTTTAGCGAGTACTTTGTCTGCAAGCTATTTATAAATTTTTCTGTACTCAACAAGTGATTTTAATAATTGCAGGTCTTGATTGCGGGGAAGTGGAAACGTGAACCATACTTTTACATAAATATTGATTATAAATAATCAAATGTCTCTAACACCTTTTTTTTTCTAAATTTGTTAATGGGAATTGATCCCTGAAAAGATATATTTTAACAGAATACATGACCTGTGATACCCATCGTCAATGAATTGAAATTGGGTGTCTTTTGGAGGAAGACATCCTGTAAAAATTAAACAAAATTAGATAAATTCTTTATAATCATCCATGGGCTATTACTTTTTTAAATGTTCTATAAGAAAGTTTGAAATTTCTTCTGAATTAAGTATTTTATATCTAATATTTTACCACCAACAGCATTTTCATACTTAATCAGGTCCAACTTGGGCCATCCAATCTGAATCTTATTTTAAATAACTGGCTGAAAACAGCTTTTATGTTAATTTGTAAATTATAGTGGCGACATGGTAAATACAGAATATTTTACTTTAATAATTGATATAGATATATGTAAGTTCCTCTGAAGCGACCAGTGTTTACTGCAGTGGTACCAAAACATATTGCCTGGTTTTTATCAACTTCCACCCACTCTTCAACTGCTGAAAATACAGTTTTTGTCTGAGTTATTCCGATACTGATTTTTAAGGTGAGGAACTCATATTAAGTGTTCCTCACATCCACAACTAATTAAAACTGCTATCCACAATCAACTGCTATCTCTTTTGAATAAATAAATTGTAGACATTTTCTTTATTCAAAAAATGAGGCAACAGTTTCCCATCGTAGCTGACAAAAGCTCCCTGTAAATCAGAATTGTGAAATCTGTTTTTGATGAACTCAGTTCTTTATATTTCGAAATAGTTGTTTCCGAAGTCCTATTACACTTCTACTTAAATTTTTGTATTTTAATAACTTAAAAATTTGTGTTTAACTGGTGGGCGCACTGTAAGCCTAGCAGCTTTTCTGGTGTTCAGTTTAACTTGGGAATATTACGAAACGAAATACACAAAACTTGACAATTACTTGATAACTTACTGTCGGTGATTTCATGAGCATGTGGCTTAATAAAAAAAATCTTGCATTGCAACTATGATACCGAAAGAGGGGGTGTGGGTCGGAATGTTTCGTCGATTTAAAAAATAAATAACGATAGCAGGTAATAAAAACAGCCTTGTAATAGAAAGAGAGATTCAGAGGTTCATTTTAAATGCGCTTCAAGTGCAATACAATTTGGGAATTCTTTCCATGCACGGAACTAGATAACTAATAATTAACTATAATTCGGGAAATATTGATAAAATTACGAAAATTGTCTAATTTCTTTTGTATTTTAATGCAAATAATAAAAATAATAATATCAAATTTAATAAAAATTATTCATTTCTCATTTTTCACTTATTTTTCAAAAATGCAGAGTTTGAGGGTATGGTTTATAAGCTGCCTTGAAAAACACTAAATGTTATTAAATAAAAGTTTTGATGAGAGTAAAAATTCAAGGCAATAACATTTTCAATGAAATAAGATAATAATCAGGTTTCTAAGACGAATAGTTTTCAAATAATGAAAGAAAAACTATGGTTTTTCGCCAAAAATCGCAAATTTTCAAGAATTCAACCTCGATGAGGCACCGGTTAATATTATTCAATTGAGCTGAAACTTTGCCAATCTCATTTTCTAACTCATTGGCAACTTTTAGAGGGGTCCCCCGGAAGAAAATGTTAAGAAAATTTTTTCCCATGTTGCTTGTGTCCCCTAATGTTACATTTTCTTATGTACAAACATTATGAGTGTTAAAATAAACAGTGTTCTTACTGATTAATACCAGGGATGATTCTGGGTTTAAAAAAAAAAATTCTGAAATTCACAGCAAATTTTCCGAAAGGTTACAACAGAAGGGGGGAGACAGGGAGCGAAAATCCACTACCGGCACTAATTATGTGTTTTTCTTCACGCGCTTTTTATTAAATTTGTGTTTTTTCGCGATCTTTTCACGAAATCTGCCGTTTTTTCGAGGTCTTTTGACGAAATCTGCTGTTTTTTCGCGATCTTATAGGAAATTTCTCGTTTTTTTGCGATCTTTTGACGAAATTTGCGTTTTTTCTTCGATTTTTTGACGATCTTCATGTCTTTTCCGCGATTCTGTGACAGAAATTTGCGTTTTTTCGGCGCCCCTGGACGAAATTCGCGTTTTTCCCGGGATCTTTAAACGAAATTCGCGTTTTTACATCGATCCTTTGGCAGAAATTTGCGTTTTTTGCGATCTTTCACGAGATTCCGCAAATTTAATTCCGATCTTTTGACATAAATTTTCTTTTTTTCGTGATCCTTTGACAGTAATCTGCGTTTTTTGCGATCCTTTGACAAAAATTTGCGTTTTTTCGCGATCGTTTTACAGAAATTTGTGTTTTTCGCAATGGTTTTACAGAAATTTGCATTTTTCCGCGATTGTCTGAGTAAATTCGTGTTTTTTCCTCGATCCTTTGATGAAATTCAATTTTATTGCGTAATTTTGTGGCAGAAATTTGCTTTTTTCTCGCGCCACTGGAACGAAATTTACGTTTTTTTTCGGGATTTTTGGATAAAATTGAAGTTTGTACAGCGATCTTTTGGCAGAAATTTACGTTTTTCGAGATCTTTTGACGAAATTCCGCGTTCTTTCCGCAATCCTTTGACATAAATTTGCGTTTTTTCGCGATCCTTTGACATAAATTTACTTTTTTTCGCGATCGTTTGACTAAATTTGCGTTTTTTCCACAATCGTTTGACTAAATTCGTGTTCTTTCCGCGATCCTTTTAATAAATTCGCATTCTTTCCGCGATCCTTTGACGAAATTTATGTTTTTTCCGCTATCCTGTAACAGAAATTTGCATTTTCCCCACAACCCTGGGACGAAATTCATGTTTTTTCCGGGCTATTTTGACGAAATTCGCGTTTTTATAGCGATCCTTTGGCTATAAATTACCGATTTTTTATGCGAAAGATTATCGAAATTGGTATTTTTCGGCGACCATTTGTCGAATTCGCGATATTTTTTGTCAGAATTTTCGTTTTTTTTTTTTTTTTTTTTTTTTTCCCAAGTTGGCAAATTTATCTGCAAGGTCCAAAATAAATATGCGTCGCGCGTCGCGCACTTACTGCTACCGGGGGTTTTACTATATAAGATATTGTTTGTATCCAACATATTCAGGTTAAAAAGTCTGGGCACCACCCCGTTCAAAAGGCTGGTTACGCCTATGAATATACATTGTTTATAAAAAAATTACCATTTTTTATATTCGACTATCTATAAAGTAACTACATTAGGGGAGACCGGGGGGAATGGTGACACCTTAAGGGAAATTAAATCCCATCAAAAACATCTCATGTAAAAAAAAGCCAAGTCTCCTGACTCTTTGACCGTAAAAAGTTCTGAGATCATGTGTATAGCCAAGTTTAGCTCTCTTATTAACTCTGATATTTTAATTCACAAATTACTTCTAGTCTCTACACCTTTAGTAAATGATTATTTTGTGACTTGGCAATGACGCAGCACGAGAATGTAAAGGCTGTTGTTTACATTTTAATATTAACGTTTATTTATAAAGTTTTGCATAAAATAGTTTCTATAAGAGCACTGAACATATATGTATTTGTAGCATGGAAATAATTTTACATTACATTGTAAGACCGGATGCGAAAACTCTCTACTAGTCAAACTTGAGGTCCGGAGTTTTGGGTGATTTTCTTCCTATGTAACGTGAATACGAGCCAGACCCCTCTTTTACAAAGACCCCCAAGAGTAGACCCCCACCCATCCCTCCTTCAGGCTTCTTCTATCCCTCGTGTTCATATTCAGCCTAAATCAATCTAATCCCAATTCAAAACATAAGTAAAGTGTTTACGTAATAACTTTCCTGTGCTGCGTAATTGCCAAGTCACAAAATAATCATTTACTAAAGGTGTAGAGACTAGAAGTAATTTGTGAATTAAAATATCAGAGTTAATAAGAGAGCTAAGCTTGGCTCTACACATGATCTCAGAACTTTTTACGGTCAAAGAGTCAGGAGACTTGGCTTTTTTTTACATGAGATGTTTTTGATGGGATTTCACTTCTTTTTGTAAGGAGAAAGCCAGCCAAAGAAAGCTTTTCCAGTAGCGTCGATTTCAATTACACTATCTTTAACTTCATAGACTTTATGGCTCCTGATTGCTTCGATGTTCCGCTTTTCCTAGAAAAGCGAATTGGCATGTGTGCTACTGTTTGAAATCCATTCATTCAAATTTTCTCGCAACTATATTAGTTTTTGTTTCAATTTATCAGCTGTTCAATCAAAGTCCTCCAAAGTTAATTCTACTGTGCAGAGTCCATTTTATAACTTTGTCTGCTTCCAGTCTATTTCCCATTTTTTTTAGTTATAGCTCTCGTAATGTTTTCTAAAGTGTTTATTTTAAACTGCAGCTTACCTCTAGACCTTTTCCGTCAGTAAGCTCCAATATTCATACCAGGGTGGGCAACAGAACAGCGCGCGACTTCTTAGCGAGCTACGTCTTCCCATTTCAGAGTGTGAATCATTGTAACGTTTTAATGCGTGTTTTTGTTTTCGAAAATGGTTTTGACGATAGAGAGCTCTAGCTTCTTGGAGCTGTTGAGAACGTGATTTCCCGGAACGATTAGGCCTTCCCCTTTTGACATCAATAGGTCTTCTAATTTTTTTCTCTAGTTGATTTCTCTCTGTGATAGGTATTTATTTGGAAAAATAATAGATTATTGCTAGCTGTTAAGAAGAGGAAGTAGAACGTCAAAGTGACCTCCTAAGAAACTAATCCCAGCTAATCCCAGTGCGCAACCTCATACTCAACTATAGCACATCTGATATCATACGACTAGGCTATGTTACCTAGCGCAGAAAAGAAAATATAGATGAAACAGATACGAACGATCTCCAGATTTAGGAACTACTCGATGGACTTTCTTCGCTGTGATCAAAATATAACATTTCAGTTTTTTCCTTTCAAACTTTCTTCGATCAACAATGTCTTTCGTTGGAATATCATACAATTTCGCGTTTCCCTTCGTTACCGCGTCTTTTCAGCAATTTTGCAGATGCACACTGACATCTAGAATTCAAATTTTACACAATAAAAAACTGTGTCGCCAAAATTTGAAATTCAGTTATTCCTCTTTTCGATATGTAACACTTACAATCAAGTTATTTTTAGAAACAAGTAGGTGAAAGAATTTTACACAAAAGTTTCAATCCTTCATACTTTCGAATTCAAAGTAAATCGTAATAATTTTATTATTTAAATGATTTTAGAACACAGTAGACCGAGCATGGCTCGGTAGTTTTTTTTTTAAATATTTATTTTGTTTTAGTAAATGTAGAAATGTGATAGATACTATCCGCAAAACATCAATAAGTTGCGGAGAATATAGCGGAATTTTTTGTTAATGCGTCTCCTCTTAAGGCGTATCTCCGGTTAATGCGGACAGTTTCATTTCCCCATCATATTTAATTAATGTTAAAGGCGGATTACTAAAGGCGGATTAATGTTAAAGGCGGAAATTATTGCGGATTTCGGTTACAGATGAAAAATGGCCTCCCTTGGAAGTCCACTAACGGTTGTTAACTGAATATTCATATCTACCACTCGTAGTCTTAGCACGGTTGAAAGTGAAAAGTCAGAGAAAATGACGTCATAGTGGTGCAAAAGTGATAATGTTTAAGTTTTAAATATAAAAATAATTGACTTCTTTTCAATATGTCATTTTTTCTGGAGAGAGGGGAATGTAGAATTTTGATTTTGAATTCCAAATCGATAATTTGAGTACCTAAAAAACATATTTAAAAAAATTATACATCGCAGGGGAGTTTGTATTGCCATTTAAAAAAAAAATAAACTTTTTTTTTTACGTATGCGATTATGTTAGTCATATCCTGAGTGCCACTCTCCATGTTTTATAAACATTGAATTTATTATTCTTCAACAATTGTTGTCTACGTCAATAGTTTGGCAACAAATGTGAGCTATTTTGTAAATATGAGGTAAGTTTGACAGCAAAATTCTCTTGCTTTTAAAACTGCTGCTAATTTTGCGCCATGGTCTATTGACATTGCATCAAACTATAGGGATGTTTAAAATAATATGGTAGTGATGTTAAATATAGCAAAAGTATAAGAGCTGCTATCTATCAAGAAATGTTAGCATATTTGCAGAATGTTTATAAAATATTTAAATTCACTAAATTAACATTTGGTAAAATAAATTAATTTTATTTGGGTACTATTTGAGGCACAGATGTCATATTCGCCCCATATTGGCGCGTTTTTTTTTCCGCCGCTGATTTGGCGAAAACATCAACAGCATAAACAACAACATCCGGGTTACCATATCAAGCAAAATAACGACACTTTGACGCCGGTTAAGTATACATTGCGTATATGACATTGGCGTCAGAAAAAAATCGCACCAATATGGGGCGAATATGACATCTGTGCCCTATTTGATTATCCCGTCGATCAATTTCGCCAAACAATTCGCCAAATTATACAAATTGCCGTATTTTTATTTTAAATAACGAAAAAACAAATAAATTAATAAAACCTTAATGAAACTACAAGTAAAAAGTCGAATTAAAAATCATTTGATGACGTAACAAACACTTGTATGGTGTTTAATGTCAAGTGAATGCGACATTTACGATCATCCACAATTAGCGTTTAATCTTATAGTTTGGCGATAGTTTTTCGGTCGACGGGATAATCAAGTAGTACCTTTATTTGTTCTAGTCAATTAAAACGAATTTTACTGCATTCAGGACCCAGCTATTTCGTGCTCGATTTAGTATAGTTGAAAAACCGATGGTTTAGTTGACAAACTGCGTTTTATCATGTTGATAATCAGTGAGCAACAGTATTGGCAACAGTTCCAATTACGGAAAATAAAAGATTTTCGATTTTTTTTTTTTCGAATTTTCCAAATTTTTTAATTTTTCCTTTCTTTGTATCCCAAATACTACCTTCTTATCAAATTTCAAGTTTCTAGGGCTACAGGATGTACCTCAGATTTTTGATGATCGGTGAGTCAGTCAGTGTCGAAAAAGCGAAACTTTGAGTTCATATATTTTCTGAACTAGAAAAGATGGAAACACGGAAATTTTACCATTTGCTTCCGTTTGAAGAGTACTTTTAGAAAAACAAAGTTTCAAGTTCCTGGGAAATTCCAGCGAAGGGATATAGGGCTGTCAAAAGTACCCTGAGTTGCTTCCAGAAAAGGATGCTTACGGCTGTGCTTTCTCGACTTGGCAGGGGCACTGCCGTGCCCCCAGATTTTTTCACCTCAAAATAATGTTTTTTTTTAAATAGTAAAAATTCTAAAACTGAATCATAATCTTTAGTATCTGTATAAATTTAACCTTAATCATAACTGTAAAGTAAGCACACATAAAAAAAATTTCTTTCAACCTTTGTACAGTGGCGGGATTACTCAGAACACTGGCGTAATTCCGCCATTGTATCGGGGTAATGACGCCACTCTTTAATAACCAAGTAAATACATAAAATGTGTACTAGGAAACACATAACCTACTGAAAATATTTAGAAAGCAGTGTAATTTAGCAGAATAATGAATAATTGCAATGTTTCTTAAGCTAGATTTATTAATGTGCTATGTTTACAATTTAACTCAAATTGCAAAAGTCACCCTTTGCTATGGTGGCGGCATTATCCCGAGAGGACAATATAGCGGAAATTCCCCCAGCAAAGCCGAAAGAAGAACCGCACTTGTTCAACACATTGCATCAAAATGTCGGCGAATGCATGTAGATTAGGGGTAATATTATCTTAAGTGCCTAATGTTACAGTAAAAGGTGTTTACCTCTACTCATTTGAAGCTCCAAAATAAGAAGCAAGTAGAAGAAAACTAAATTTTTCACTAGAACAAACGAACGACGTACAACAAAATCACTCTCACTTTAGGCACTGTTTCTATTGTTGGCCGCTATAGTGCAGACGCATTCACTATCTCAAACTGCCGTTAGTTTTTAAACTAGGCAGGGTAGAGGCATAACCCCGAGCGGCGCCATTCCCCCGGTCTCCCCTATCTATAGCATAGAGCTTAGATTTTAGTTCCGAACATAGTAATATGGAAAACATTCTGACACATTTTCACTCAGATATTTTTAAAATACTTTATGAAGTTTATCGCACATGGAAATAACAGAAAAATTGATTTTCCGGAATTCGCATTTAAAGATTTCTTGTCTATAAAATTAATCTAGAAGTGCCCATTAATATTTATTAAAATTTATGTAAAAAAAAAAAGCAAGAAAATCATCCATAGAAACATTGATTACATTTCTCATGGCTTTCCTGCTCACTTTCGATATTTGTCTCATTGCTTCCGCTTTATTAAATTCCCATACCTCTTCTTCTAGTAATCGTAGAAGTAAAATTAAAACAGATTTGGAATCGTAAACGCATTCATAATACATTAGGAAAACTTTACAGTTTATTAAGGGGAAAGATGATGTTTAAATAAATAATTCGAAAACAGCATAACGCATTTGAAAATCCAATTTCTGCTATTAGCATAAAAAGTAGGGAAAATATCCGATTTTTTTTTTTGTGTGTGTGTACAGCCTTGTATATAATCTACAGACTTGTATGTATACTACATAGTATACTAAAAGTTACTTCAGTTAAACCAATAGTACAACTGGAAATTTCCATTCAACAGTTTCCGTGAATTGCACTTGAGAAATTTTGTGCAGACCTGTATAAGATCTCTAAAATTTATACACACCAAGTATTATCTAAAAAAATAGTTCAGTTTAAAAACACATAACGCATTTGAATACCCAATTTCTGCTATTACAACGAATAATTGGAAAAATATCGAATTTTCTTTTTTTGCAGCCCTGTATAATGATTTTTATGCATACTACATAGCATGCTAAAAGTTTGTTCAGAATAGTTGAAAATTTCCATTTAGTAATTTCCGTGAATAAACGGAAATGTACTTGAGAAGTTTTTGCGCGGCCCTGTATATGATCTATAGAATTTATACACACCAAGTAGTATTTAAAAGAAAATAGTTCAGTTTAAAAACGCGTACCAGAACTGGAAATGCACTTCCAGCAATTATTGTTCATAGGCTTCAATAGTTCAATTATTGTTCAATTTCTTCTGTAGCCAAATTCTTTTGTGTATCACTGTAAATGAACGATAAATTAGCTGCACACTAAATTCTACAGTAAACGCCTTGTAGTAAAGCTCAGTGATATACATACATAAATTTCAATATGCTTAAAATAATGTAATATCGTTAAAATACACCTGTAGTTCTGTTAAGACGATTTTTCCCAATAAAAGTCGTAATGTAACGGAATTCTTTTGAGTATCTCTGTAAATGAACCGTAAGTGCTACACATCTCATTTTCAATACCGAACATGCCACAGTAAACCTAAACAACATACATCAATTTCATGACAATTTGAAGATATTTACGCGAGTTAGAACAACGGACAGACGGCAAACATACAAACCGAAGTCATAAAACACTATCATGGAAAATGTTAAAATATTAAACGGGGGTTTCAGGGGAACATAGATTAATATTCAAGATAGGACATTTATGGCAAAATCTGTAATGGCAACAGTACTAGCATCACTACCGACAAGGGGGAAGAATTAACAAGCCTCCGAAATTTATCTATGTTTATGAAATATGTTTACACTCTAGGTTTTGAGTATCTATTCTTTCCTAAAACGAACCAGGGCAGATGATATTGTATTTATGTTTTATTTATTTAGCTGCTTTTTTTTTGGTTATCGTACCTGTATCGTTCACCTTTAACATATAAAATGATAATTAGAGTAATAATATAAAAGAAAAACCCTAGAAAATTCTGTTAAGCATCGTAAATAAGTAAGTTTATGAGATTAAATTGTAAAAAATCAAATTCAGGTATTGTGTTATTTTATTCATATCGAATAAAATTTTATTGAGTGTACTATCAGTACCTCTATTTATTTTTAACTTTTAGATTTATATAATTCTAAAAATTTGTAGAAAGGAATTTTTTCCCATCTGTAATTTTATTAATATTTCTTATATGTTAACATTATAAATATTATTGAATTGATTGTACTTTATTTACATTAAAAATAATATTTTTATTTTATCTGTAAGAAAGGGAAAATGCATAAATTTTAAAAGATTATGTTAACAATTGTTTAATACGTTAAACTTCATAAATTACTAAAACATCGGCTATAAAATTTTTCCTACCCAATGGGAATATTTATGAAATTTTTTGGGACTTGCAGGGTGCAATATTTATTATATTTTTATATCTCAAAATTGCTTTATGTATCTTTAAATCCAATTGTATCATATTTACTTGATATATAGCATTCAAGACGAAATTTTTACCTTGTTTTTCGTTGCACTTAAATCGTTCATTCATCATGTAAAAAAAACAAAAGCGTATAATCCGTGCATGAACATGGGATAGATATTAGATATGCAGTCGAGTCTCTCTATAACGAAACTCCATACATCGAATTTCTCTATATAACGAATTTTTAGTAGGAACGGTCCCTTTTTCCCATGATCTCATTAAAAACAGTCTCCATATAGCGAAATATCTATCTCCACATAACGAATTTTTTCACAAAATGTTCTTTATTTATTGTTTTAAAAAAAGCTTCCAAATCACATGGAATCAATTTCCCATCACTGATTAGTGATTTATTGTTCAGTGTTGAGTTTTTTTATCTTACTTTTCTACCTTGAATCTTCTTGTTTTTTATGCCCAACGAATTCATCTACCCCCCCTCCCACACATCTTCAAACATAATTCTTAAAACAGTGTCAATTGGATTGTTACACATATAAGAGCGGGATCAGAGAGGTAATCGAAGTTTAAGGTGAATGAGAGTTCAAATGGAGGAAAATGTTCCCGATACAATATTTCATGTCTTGCTGAAGTGTGAACATTTTTTCGAGAGTGTAACAATTTTGAAATCAAAACAGCGAAAAATTACACATTTTGTCGTCTAAAATTAATGTAAGTTTTCCTCGTGATTTTTATTATGCTTTCAAATAAATGTCTGTTCTCTTTTTTAAAACTGTTTAAATAATTAAGAAATACAATATTAGGTTAATATTTATATAGTTAAACATTTCAAATTCTTAATTAAACACCTCAAAAGTAATTTTTGTTCAAAGTTTACACATTAAATAGGAATTTTTACTCATTCTCTATATAACGAATTTCTCTATATAACGAATTTTTTACTGGAACAATGGATTTCGTTATATAGAGACTCGACTGTATAACATAGAATATCTATTCTATGTTCATGTATCGGCATAAGATTCTAATGAAAACGTAAACATGCAACATTATTAAAAAAAAAAAGAGATCACAATAAAGGTAGGTACTCAATAATAAAAATATTACAAGGACGGGGAGTTTCTTTCCCATTGTCACTAAAGGCGCTACGATCGCAATCGCATTACTATTACGCTCTATTAGACCAGGAGCCGGCCTCACAGACAATCAGCTCATCGAGTTGAAATTCTAGGATTATTTAAATCTTGATTAGCACGTTAAAACGCAATTGGTCTGCCAAGTCATATTTGGGTGGGAAACACCTGAAAACCCGATTTTAGCGGCTGACTCATAGGTTTACCACTTTGTTCTCCTGCACCAAAAGGTATGAAAACATGGAGGACTGGGAGCAGGAAAACACAATGGTAAACCTACGAGTCAGCCGCAAAAATCGAGTTTTCAGGTGTTTTCTACCAAGATATGACTTGACAGACCGATTGCGTTTTAGTGTGCGAATCAAGATGTAACTAATCCCAGAATTTCATCCGTGAACTCGATGAGGTGACTGCCTGTGCTGCCGATTCCCGGTCTGTATGGAAGTGTCCCATCTTTTATGTTAATCTATGCAGCGGAACAGAGCTCCTCTGACCGTAAATTCTTAGTTCATTTTTCTCTTAATCGCTTGAGAATAATAATTTTTTTTTTCAAAATCATCAGAGATAATAAAAAAAAATTAGTTATTTAAATTTTAAAATCCAGGGAGAGACAATTTGGTTCACCTATGATGCAGTTTCTGCATAGCAATTCGCACTATAAAAAGGAAAAAATGTTTTGTATATGAGCATTAATATTTTACCGTTTTTATTTGAGAAGATGCCATATTCTGCTAAATTTTTGCGATAATTTTCAGCTACTGTTTCGGAAAGACTGAATTATGAAACATTAAAAAGCCTTACGAAATATAAAATTTTGGACTGAATCCAGCAGAAAGCATCTAAAATGAAACAGGGTCACTGAAATAATTTACGACAAAGGGGAAAAAAGAAAGAGAAAACTTTTGAAAAAGATTATTACGTTAGCTGGATACACAAAACATAAAATATAGAAGAATAGAATGCATATTCTTAAAACTATGTATCGCAACACGCATATCATTTGTGAGCCAAAAACCATAAACTGATTTGCATCTTAAATAGACAAAACAATAAATAAATGCTTATTCCTTTCTGTACGAATCGAATCTGATAATTTTATCTTAGATTTTAACAGGAATTTTTATAGATTTGTCTTATTTAAGTATCCTAATAAAAGCAAAAGTGGTTTGTTTGGTTTTTTTTAGAGGGGGGAAGGGAGGGCGGGTTGGTTTTATTTTATTTTCTGCTTTTTTGTATTGAATACGTTTCATAATTCATTACCGTTTAATTTTTTTTAATTAATTTTACATTGAACACTTTCATTATTTATTTTTTCAAAAAGGAAAATTCACGGTTGCATTATTTTGTTGAAATAAACGCATTCGTTGGTACGTCATCGCCTTTTTAGCCTCCGGTATGCTATTTCTTTCTCCCAGTTTATTTCGTGTCGTCTCCAAAAGATAACGTTACGTTGTATAAGCCAGCCGTAAAACAAATCAAATGTATCATTGTACGATTAAATACTTTACAGCAATTCTTTTTTTACTTCTAAGCATCGCACAATTTCAATTTTTATACCGTCGTATTGGGGAAAAAAAAGTACTTTTTAATGCAATTTGTTTGAAAACTGCATCTCCATTTATTTTTGAAATATTCATTTTTTTTTTTTTTTTTTTTTTTTGTAGTTTTTAGATCCATTTGCTTAATATTGGCAACGGAAGTACTCCATTTCTGTAGAAAGCAAAGGAAAAATTGTTGTAAAATAGTCATCTTTTTGTTGCAATTTTCTCATAACAACTGAAAAAAATGTAACTAAAATATGGGCTATTTTGAAAAAATATAAGCGAATGATTTCTGTTAAAACAGGGAGTTATTATAAACTATATTTAATTTAAGTATCTATATTAATCTTACAAACAAATGAAGGCATGTGAATCATTAGATAGCCTTTTTTTTGTCGGTATTCTTTAATGACGGCACCTTTTTGCTTCATTTGTGTATTATTTTTCGATAGTGACGTCCTAAGCATATTTTACTATAGCTGTTTAAGAGTGGATCGTAAATGTGGAATTCTTGAGCGGATTCGAATGACGTCATTTTACATAAAATAAAAGCGTGTGCTAGTCTTAAAATTGAAATATGTTTTATACTATTTATATATACATACATATTTTTTTTTTCATCGGGGTGACACTAAATTCTGAAAAAACAGAATTCCTGTTTTCCATTTTTTTTTTTTTTTTTGCCAGTGTTATCCTTTATACATAATAGTGACGGTATAAAGGATGGCATTTTCAGTAAATATTTAACAGCATGGTCCATCTGCTTGTCCTTATTTTATTCTTTTTCCATTGCTGAATTGAATTATTATCGATTAATTCAATTAAAATAATCGATTAATAACCAATTAAGTTATTGGAAACACACTGTATACAGGGCGTCCCAAAAACATTGACCTTGGATTTTATTCCTTAAATATTGATCATAGATATGTATTATGATTTACAAAGTTACGTAAAAAAGGGCGCAAAATTTTATGAAATCAATTAAAAATTTCAGGGGATTCAATTTGAAGAAATACAAAATTTAGATTTTTAAACGGCCACCGCACAAAAAATTTCCCAGTGGACAAAATGTGCCACATGCATTAATAAGGCCATGTACAACATTTCAACATTTTATCATAAAAAGTAGCAGGGATATGTTTGAACAAACTTGGTGAGGGATTAATCATAACTTGAAATGTAACTGTTTACAGCAAGAGAGCAATCATTATTTTCTTTCGTAATTTGTGTACGACCCCTGAAACACGATCATCCGACAAGATTTTTCCCTTTTGGGAACCCATATCCAGACACCGAAAAGTAGTTTAAGGGGACTCTTCACTCACTTGAAAACACACGTTCCGTAATGTTAATTCTATGGGCAGGTTATTTTCGAATTTCTCGTTTCAATTTGAATATTTTTAATCGATTTTTTTTTTTGCATAGGATAGCTGAGATCGATTTCTAATATGGATATTTTTTTATTTTTTCGATTTCGGTTGCAGATTTTTTTTAATAAAGGTACTTTCACATTCGGAACCGGCTTGGAAAGTGAAAGTACTTTTATTAAAAAAAATCTGCAACCAAAATCGAAAAAATAAATACAGCCATATTAGCGATCGACCTCAGCTATAATATGCAAAAAAAAAAAATCGTTTAAAAATATTCAAATTGAAACGAGAAATTCGAAAATAACCTGCCCATAGGATTAACATTACGGAACGTGTGTTTTCAAGTGAGTGAAGAGTCCCCTTAAGTCAGCATTTATGTATTTTCATATCTCTGCGAATTTTTATAACATGCTGAAATTTTGAGCATGAACTTATTAGTGTAGGGGCAATTTTACTCATTGGGAAACTTTTTGCATGGGGCCGTATAAAAATATAAAATGTTGTATTTCTTCATATTTGAATCCCCTAAAAATTTTAATCGATTTCGTAAAATTCTGTATCTTTTTTTACGCAACTTTGTAATTTATAACATGTCTGTGATCAATATTTAAGGAATAAAAGCCGAGGTCAATGTTTTTGGGTCACCCTGTGTAATTTCATAACTTTATCACATTAGGAAGTGAGGCAAAATCGATTAAAAAACTCTATCTTTAGATACATGTACGAAGTTAAGTTAAATAAATCTTGTAAAAATTGTATTTTCCTTTCAGAAAATTACTATACTGCTTTATTTCGAAAATTTGCATTTTCCAAAAATTCCAAAATACATGCCCAGGCAAATTTCATGGAAATGTAAAATTTAAAATACAGATTTCTAATTCGAACGTCTTTTACACCCAAGGGCTTGAATTCTATAATTATATGAAAAGAAACTATCTAGAAATATTTGGAATAGTCGGCAAAAGCCAATAAAATTACTTAATTTACATTTATTTGTTAATATTGTTGCATGTGTTAACTCTGTATCTGTTATTTAATATTCTTATATAACTGTGATTTATACTATCCTAGATGTAACTGTGATTTATAATGTTCTATGTAACTGTTATTTAGTAACATATTTGGTATAACTGTATGATTAACTGTAACTGCAACCTATGTACCAGTTAGTTGAATGGAGTTGAATGTCATGCTATGATGCTGTTTGCATACCTGGGCTCAGTGCCAAAGTTGATATCTTTCAATATGTTTTTTCATGCTGTAAATAAACTTTATATTTTAAACTAGATTTAAATATACAGTAGTACCCCGACTTACGTCCCCTCGACTTGGGTCACCCCGCATTTACGTCGTCTGGCCTGGAAATTTTTTCCCCTTGATTAGGACGCACTTTGAACTTTTTTGAAGACTTTTAGAAGAAATTTAATATCTCAGATGCAGTCACAATCATAGGAGATAAATGGGGTGAAGTTCAGCAAAAAACAATGAGTGATGCTTGGAAAAGACTGTGACCCTCAACTGAGAGATGTATGTTGAAGATGTTGTTGAACTTATAAATACCCCTGATCCGGAATTCACCATGCACGAACTTATCAAATTAAAGAAACGAAGTACTGTCAAAGAAATAGATGAACATGTTGAACCTAGGGGGGAGATTGTGACGCTTGCAAATTTAACTGAAGGACTAAACCTTATTGAAGCTGGAATGACGGTTCTGAAAAACAGTGATTCAAAGTTAAGCAACGACTAGAAAAAGACTATAAAACTCACTATTCTGTTATAAAGAGCTTCTAATAGAAAAAAAGAAAAATTGTCGGTTCAACTTCATTGCAATATTTTTTCACATGCTTAAAGACTCGAACGTAGAAGCTAGAAGAACAATAAATTGTAACTTAGCAATTTGTTGATTTATTCCAAATTCTTGTATTGCAAACGCAAATGCAATAGAATATGTTCATTAGATTTTGGTGAATTGTTATTACATATCCTCTTTTGCTTATCTAAATGTACCTCGACTTATGTCGCTAATCTTGAAACGAATTGATGACGTAAGTCGAGGTATTACTCTAGTTAGTAAATAGCTATTCTAACAAATATAACTTGCAATTTGTATTGTAAAGGACAAACGTGTCTGTGCGTAAGGCTGACGTCATTTTAACGGAGGCATCAGATGATTAAATTTAACTTTTATTAACTTTTTTCAATTTTTTAAACTTCTAAACATCACACATTTTCAATTTTTACACCGTCGAATAGTTTAAAAATATACTTTGAAATGCAATTAAAAAAAAATTATATTTCAATTTGTTTGAAAACTGTATGGTAATTTACTCAATTTTTGTTGCTTTAAAATTAATTTTTAAGCATGAATTTTTTTCACATCTGTTTCTATCGCGTGCAGATGATTACGAAAGATAAATTCGTTTACCACTTAAAGTAATATAAAGAGCTCATCATTTGATTCCAGCTTATATTCCATAACGAAGTTAAAAATCAGTCGATAAATAAAGCAATGAAATATAAATAAAACGCAAATTTAAGACATGTAATCGGATTTCGCGCTTAATCCACTGAAATGAACCCCATCCAAAAGGCTGATTGTAAATAGTCTTGGCGATTTCTTCGCCTTTTCACTCCTGACGTGAGGACAATGTGAAAATATTGCTTTCAATAAGTTTCAAGACTTTATTTTAACGCATTATTGTTATTTTTCATATAATATGATTTTTAGTATTGTTAGTGGGCGTTTTAAAAAATATATTAAATGTAAAAAGTCTATTAGATTTACCAATAATAATGGTAAAAAAAAAAAATAAATAAAAGCATTAGACTACACCAGACTTTCTCACCGCAATCTTTGAGATTATTTGCTGATACGTTCTTTCATTAATTTTTTATTAACTGCAAACATTTTATCAAACAACGTGTTTTAACTCTATATAAGCATACTATGTCAAAAGCCGCTTGCAGAATTTTTCGAAAAATATCTCATTCAACTCTGTGCCTTTAGTATGTGAAGAGAAAAAAGGCTCTTAACATCAGGAATAACATAAGGTCAGTTGGGGCAACTGGGCCATGATTTTACAATGTGACTCTGGAGCTTCTGATAATTCAGCTTCAAAAAGCTAATGTTCATTTGAATTAAAGTCTGAACTTCTGTAAATGTGTTCAGTTAGGTTCCTTCTATCAGACAGAAATGCTCAAAATTATATATTATTATTTAAAAATATAAAAATATGCATATTTTATCTTTCTTTCCTCATAGGTCCAGTTGCCCCATAAAAATAGGGTAACTGGACCTGGAGGGTCTATGTTCCACACGCGTTTATTTTTTTTTTCATATGGGATATCAGGCCCTGTTTGAAAAAGTGTAAACAACTTAAAAATTTTTAAAACAGGCAGATCATGCAAATTATATGTCAATAAAGAGCGTTGTAAGGGAAACCTTTGCTGTCAATGTGTCTAAAAAAAGCACTAAAAGTGAAAATATCAGATTTATTTATACCAAAAACATAAAAATTAAGTAAGTACTTATGTACTTTAGTACAGGTAATAAGTTAAAACGTTAAAAGTCACATGGATATATTAAGGGAAAAAATAGCTAGGTAAATCTATGAACAAACGGCTACGTAAGTACTTATCTGTATCTAGGGGTCGCATTATATAAGGAAATTTTTATTGATCCTACCAGAACCCTTAAGGAGTTACCTTCATGATCATTTTATTTACATATTCTAAAAAAAGATGCGATGAAGATATTATTTTCAAAATAGTGCTAGGAACAATAAAAGTTTCCCTATAGAATGCGACCCCTGTGTATCTTGCAACTTCAAGGTTTGGCTATCTCGCTTTCAAGGGCAAGGTACTTGAATTCGTAAAATGTTGAAATAATTTAATGACACCAGTATTTACAAGAGAATCTATTTGAGAACAAGTAAAAGTATATTTTTGCGTACTTAATAACGGTGAAATTTTCATTATAAAATTCCGGTGCAAATGTGGCAATTAGGAATTAAAATTATGTGATGCCATAACGGCATCACCGCTTCTCAAAGGGTCAAGGAATTTGGTTTGATATGACTCAATATCGTTTTTTTTTAAATTTTATTACGTAATTTTAATAAGGTATTCTATAATTTTCTTTATTGTGAGCAAAAACAATGGAGAAATTTACTTCCTTTTGTAAGAGAAACTAAAAATCCAGGGATCCAGCAAAGGATCCAGCATGGTCCAGTTACCCCGGATACATGTCCCAGATACCCCATTCTTGAAAAATGTATGGGGTAACTGGGACACCAGGCATACATTTGAAACATGAAGTAAATATGTATAGATACTATTAACGTAGTAGATGTCTAATCTTTAAAAAAAAAAATTATTTAATAAAAGTACTTACAGTATTTTAATAAAAAGCCGAGGAAGTTCAACCAAATTGACGTTGTTTTTTAAAAAAAGAAACGTTAATTTTCGACAACCTATCGCAGCAAAGAGAGAGTTATGATTGAGTTGACACACGTTGTTTTAGGAAGTAGAGGTTAAGGGGCATTGCTCACAAAAGCTAAAACTTAAAATACATCAACGGTTTTTTATAAAATAGCCTATGGCCTAGTTACCTCGTGGGTCCAGTTACCCCAACTAACCTTATACGGGAGCATTCTCACAATCTTTTGACTTTCAGGAATAAACATCTGGTGAAATTAAACTTGCTAAAATAACATTTTAACCCTTTATCTACGGCATTATGATCTACTGCAATTTTTTTCATGTAATATTTTTTTTTTCAGTTACTACAATGAAAATTAAAAGATAAACATAAAAAAAATACTCACCCGTGAGAAATTTAATTATTTAGAGGTAATTAACTAAAGTGATACTTTAAAGTACCGTCAGTACACTATGACTAAATTATCGTAACAGAAAACCAACAAGTTATTTCAACTGACACCAGAAAATATTTTCGATTTAATAAGTATATGAAATATAGGCTTTTTCTTATTTACAAATATATCGTTTGGCAAATTCCGGTGCCAATCATTTATTTCAACACTTTAGAATTGAAAATGCTTTGCTCCTGAAAGGGTTTAAAAAAACTATTTTTTTTTTTAGGTTTCGATCTTGCTAGCAGTCCTTTAGTTTTGCGACGTCAATATTCCAGGGACAACATGCTCTCTCGCATCTCCACATATGCAATATATGAATTTACATATGCCATTTCTAGCATAGCAAAAACCAGCCGGTGCCACAACTTTTTCGATTTCCTATAAAAAACAAGTAATATAAAAATTTTGTTTTTAAAGTCAATTCCTACTTAGGCCATCAAAGAAAAATTTAATATAATCAAGCTAATATGAGTTTTTGTTGCATTAAAATATCTCAATTTGTTGATTTTCTATAAGCAAGTAGGTTTACAATGGAACTCTATGGGAATTTGGCGAAATATTACAGATATCGCCAAGTTGGCGTAAATTTTGGCGACTCATTTTGGCCGCCAAATTTGGCAATATATCGCCAAGTTGGCGACAAACTTGGCGGTATTTGGCGACAGAACAGGGTCCTCCGCTATGGTAACCCTTATTGAAAATACTTTCATTGGAATTCAATAACCAATGGCGACCATTTTGTTTCCCATGCAAAACTAAAATTAATTAATTAAAATTTAATTAATGAATTAATATTTGAAAAAACTTTATTAACATCAATTGTCATCCAGTACAAGTTTAAAAAAATTTATTTCAACCTGATAGGATGAATAATGAGTATTTTATTAACGATTGAAAATTTGTACAAGATAAATATATAAATATATAAATAAATATAGGGAGAGTGTGAGCTAATAGTAGGAATTGAATAACAATGAAACAGAAAATAAATACCAGGGAAATCACTACTGCACTACATTTTAATAATTGCATTTTAAATCCGATGAAAACGATGGGTAACTACACAGACGAAAAGTAAACAAGAAGTTTTTCTCCAGCACCCATTGTACCGACGGTACTTATAAGTACCACCGCGTAATTCAACTGTTAAATCAAATACATACACCGTTCAACTAAAATAGCTAGTCAAATTGTATTCTAAGACCATAATGAACACATAAAAAAAAATCCAACACTTATCTTATATCCTTTACTGTGTTTGCAGCAATGAAAAGACGAGCGTGGCAATCTGTACAAAAATCGGCACAAAACACATCGACTGCTTCAAATATAGCCTCATTTCTCTCTAAAATAACAAACCTAGAACTACTTCTGCCATGTATTCGGATAAAGTGGAGTTAAAAGAGCGATTTTTGTGAAGTACCATTATAATATTCGTAATATTCACTATGGTATAAAAGTTTAAAGTAAGTGGTACTTATAAGTACCGTCAGTAGATAAAGGGTTAAACTTATAGACGAATGCCTTAATGATTCAAAATAAAGAAAAAATGGTCAGCAGCGGCGATTTTTTTTTTTTTATTTAACTGAGGTTTAAGTTAAACTTGCAAGTTTAATTTTCCTTACCCTTTTACCACGATAACTTTTTATTTTCTTCTTAATTTTTACTAATGATGAATTTCCATAGTACCCACAGGACATTCAAATAAGAAATAATAACAATGTAGTATTTTTAGTACAAAATTTTGGTATAACATTGTCTAGGGGTGTTAAAGAAGGGACGGTAATGGAAAAAAAATGGTTGGTAAGGATAGGACGGTAAGGAAAATTATCACCTATTTTTAGGCAAATCATGTTAAGACTCAGTGATAGCCACGATGTTCATTGATTTTTAGAAACAGTTATTTACATTGGATTAAATAAAAAAAAATTAATTTGCATCGAAAAGTGCAGGAATAAACCTTGGGGACGGTAAGACTACCAATAAAGCCACGATGCTTGTAATTGATATTTAAATGCTGATTTAAATTCTGCACTAAATTTCCTGTGTAAGAATTTTAGATATTCTTTCTCTAGCATACTTCTGCATGAGAAAAAATTTGAAAAAAATTCTGTGGCTGCATCTGAAGTGATTTTCTGTATAACTTTAGAAGAGGGACGGTAAGGAATCTAAAACCCAGGGACAGAGTTAAAAATAATAATAACAACCCTAAAAATGTGTGCAAGTTAATTTTTTTCTACATATTTATATAAAACAATTGTCCCAGTTTCGAAAAAAAAAAAATAACATCGAATTACTTTTATTGAAACAATTTTATACAGACAGCTCCAAACTTAAAATTCAGCATCAGGGACACGGGACGGTATAGGAATTTCCTGGATATTTGGACCCCCGCCCCCCCAACATCGTCAAAAACTTATTTATCTCGTTAATATTGTTATGCAGTCATGCAATGGGATGTTCCGCAGTATGTGAAATAAAAAAAACCCAAGAATATGTACTAAAATAAAAATTATTATTCAAGAACTTAAAAGTCAAAAGCTTGTGATAATGCCCCATATACAGTAGTTGTTTATAAATTAAGAAACGTCCCAGTTACATATAAAAGTTAATTATATTTATTCATTATTGAATTACTTGAATAGTCTTGAATAAAATACGCCTTAGGACGTTCCTAGAAAAATAAGATATATATTTTGAATGTTTCAGCAAAATTTTTGTAGTAGTTCTCAACCTATAAGAGAAACTGAAGAAAAATCAAATATTGCATTTTGTGCATTGAAAGATGTACGTGCATGTGTACATGTATATTTGGCAACCGTCCCAAAATTCTACAAACATCTATAGACACTTCAAATTTTAACTATAGCAGGGACGCAGCCAAGATCTTAATTTGGAAACAATTTCTAACAAAGTTTATTCATAAAATGGTTTCCAAAAGCTAACGAATTTTTTATTCATGAATACATGAATGTAAAACTCGATGTAAAGAAAAGAACAAACAATCAAAATAAATTAAACATACAGCGGTTTCAAGACTTCGAAAAAGTGTCCCTTTTGATTTTAAAAACGAAACGAAGAGTGGGAAATAGCGGCAGCAATTATACGTGCTTTTTAAAACACTTGTATGGCTGTTTATTTGTATTTTTCTTTAGATTAGTTTATACTATATTTATAATGTTATGAAGTTTTCTATGTATCTTGTTAGTTTTTCAATGCTCTTGAAAAGATTTTAATCCTCAATTCCCTACTACACTAGCCTGCAAAATTCGAGTTGTGTCGTGTTTTTTAGCTTTTAATAATTCATTCATATTTATTTTGTAGCGCTAAATCCAAAAATAACCTTCATTTTTAACCATTACGTCAGTAGTTTTCGCAAATCGTAAATTTAAAAAAGTAAAAAAATAGCGAAAATCTGATACTATAAAATAGAAGTGATGGTTATGTTTTTTAGTTTTCGATAGTTATTGTTATGTATTTTGTAGCGCTGAATCTGAAAATGATCTTCATTTTTTACCAACAGGTAAGGATTTTTCGTAAATCGCAAATTTTAAAATTTTTAAAGAATCGAAATTTTGCGAAAATCTCATAGAATAAAATTGCCGTAAAATGTTTTTTTTTATAATAATTTATTCAATATTTTGGCTTATACTGCATATATATATATATGCATTTTTACGGCTAAACCTGTAACATATTGGGCATTTAAAATCCTTACAATTTTATCCCATGTGTTGAAGTTTCTTTGGATTTCTAGCGTTTTTCCTTTTATGTTCTCTATGGGGTTCATATCGGTGTAATATGCAGAAGTAGTCTGCCATCATCGTCAGTCATTTAATGGAATCACCTAATCTCGTAAAGCCCAGTTATGTCTAAGGTTGTCCCTCCCCCCACTCATCAGACCCCTGAACTCTTTAGCTATCTTCAGTGTAAGCCAAAAAATTGAATAAATTATTATGAAAAAAAAAAGTGCTACATCTATTTTGTAGTATCAGATTTTCGCCCTTTCTTGATTTTTTAACTTTGAAATTTATGATTTGCCAAAAATCCTAACGGTATGGTTAAAAATAAAGGTAATTTTCGGATTCAGCTCTAAAAAATAAATAAAAATCAATTGTCAAAAGTTTAAAAACACAACCATCGCAGGCTTGTGCTACCTTTGCTGTGCCGATGTCTATATCGTAACAAATGCTGTGCATTATGATAAAAGAAAATTCAACTTACCGTCTAAGATACAGAAAAAAAAATCCACACTTTAGAACACTGGAATTTTCTACCAATGATCTTGGTGATATCGACATTTCAATTAATTCGTTAAAACCGTATCAAAGGAAAGGGGAGTATTAGGGATTTAAACCTTTCTCAAAGGATTACAAAACACATAAAACAAGTAAAAAAAAAAAAAAATCTGCGGTAAATACGTGACATGCAAAAAACAGCGTAAAACATAAACGGCGAGATTTTTTTTTTTTTTTTTTTTTACCTTATACCTATTTGAAGATCCTGCAAACCTGTTTTTCATTCTACCCTTTTTAAATATTTTTTGCTAAAGAAAGAAATCCTTTATCGAAGCATTCATATAGCTTTATGATAAATTAATTTTGGCTATTTATATTTTTATTTATTATATTATTTACACGTCATCTGTTATTATAATGTACTGAAATGGAAAAAAAAAATGTTGAAGGAATGATTACCTTTAAATTACCTAATGATTAAATTATCTTCAAATTATGATTACCTAAATTAAATTGAGAGGAATTTTTTTTATCATTTTGTTTGATTTAAAAAAAAAAATATTGGCTGTACAATTTTAAATCCAGCTTTCTAGCAAGAAAAAAAATATCGATCAACGTACTCGTGAGGATCGGACTCGCATCTAACGAATTTACCATCATGCCAAGGTTCAAACGAAGAACATCAGATTATTCCTGAAGCAATCAATGATATTTACGTGATCACATTACGAAATGACATTTACAAACTCTTACTGGCAAATGTTTTTGACAACTGATGAGTGGTGGAGGCAAATTTCAAATATTTTTTACGGAATATTGTATTGTCACCGGAAATATGCCACACTACCAAAAATTAGGTGAATTATAGCGCAGGAAGCGTGTAAAAATTGTATTACAAGATTTGAGCAAAACGGACGCAAAAGGAAAGTTAAATAAAAGCTTGTAAAAATAAGAGTTTTTGAATGCATTTTTTAGCTGAAATTCACGAATCTGCTGTCTGTTTTTTTCTATTGCTCTATTTTTGATTCTTTCTTTTAGGTAGCTTTCATTACAAAAAGCTACCTATTGCAGCCGTTCGGAGGAAAGCGATTTCAAAAAATTTTGGTATATTTTCATCGATCATGACCCCCAAACCCCGAAACCACCCTCCGTTCAAAATTGATATATATATATTACAAAATTTAAATTTTTGCGCCAAGTTTAAAGTATTTTGTGTAAATTTTCCTTTTTCAGTAATATTCCGTATATTATACCGGCTTATTAAATTAAAACCCTAGTCTATTAATCTCTAAGATCTTAATTCATATTTATTCCAAATTGCGTAAATCTAAAAATGGCTCGATTATTTATATTTCTTTAATAAAACTTTTATTATTTAAATTCCTATTAAATTCCGCTATTAAATCCCGGTATATCATATTCCCCTTAAATCTTTATTTAACTGCTAAAATATTATTCTGTCTTAAAGAAAAAACCTACTTATTTCAATTTATTCTTTTATTTAAAATATCCAGGTGTAATTAAAATATTTCAAAGATTAAAACTTCGCAGACATAAATTCATTTCTTTTATCGTCTGAAGAGGGAAAAAGGGGTTATTTTTGCATAATCTCGACTACAGATTTTAACATTTGTTTATGCTTTAGATAGCTGGTGCGAGGATATAAGAATTTTCTAGAACAATCTTTTCAGCAGAGTATAAATACGAATGGCGGGAACCAGAGAGATGGCATAAAGCATATAGCATATAGTAGAGGAGCTGTGAGTTTAGAAGCTTTTTAGTTTTTAGCATATAGAGGTGAACGTGGTGGATTGCAGTCGTAGCAAACTGGATATTCAATGTGATTGCTCGATGGAGGTAGTAAAACGTTGGATGAATACTGTTTATTATGTGAGTAGAATGAGGAAGCAACGGTATCGTAATGGGTGATAGATGTTAGATATTAACGGATTAAAGACTAGAACGCAGTCAAGAGATGGAGTGATTTTAAACTAATTGTGACAGGAAGAATAGACTTTATTCTTTTTACCATGGAAGGAGAGAGCATCTTCCCTAGATTTAATCGAGAGTGTGGAAATAAAGTGAATAATGTTCCAAGCGACTGCCTGATGTTAATTGTTCATTTTTCTTTAGTATTTTAAAACCAATCGGCTGCTACCTGTGTTGTGTAGGAATGGAAACCCTCATTTTTTTTTTCGACAATACAAACTACTTGCCGTCAAAACGTCACAGAGAAAAGAAAAGTCCGACAGGATTTAGAAGTGACGGCAATAAAAACGAGTGTGTCCAGGGGCGTATTTAAGCAGAATTCATTAGGGGGGCGTATATGGCTATTTTGCCGACTGACTTAAAAAATATATATATCTTTAAAAGTTCGTTTCTGTGTCTGTATATATGCATTTAACCAGTGTCCTAAAATGGATTAACTGATTTTAAAATTCAATAACTTGCAAATGGAGACAGCTATAAAATTAAATTCTTGCAGGAGGGATATGCAAGATGTCAGACTGCGATTTTTTTACTGCGATTATCAATTTTAGTTAAAAATAGCGGCGATAGATGGCGCTGCTAGCAATAAGCGCTAAATCGGGGCCTGATTTTTGGCCTCTCTCTTTCCTCAATATTGATGCGAAAGAAGGAGATTAAATATATGCAGTGAACACAGTGTGCTAAGAACACAATTTCATCGGTGACTGAGAACCACTCCATATATTTAATCTCCTTCTTTCGCATGAATACTGAGGGAGAAGAGAAAAAAAAATCAGGCCCCGATTCAGAACCTATTGCTAGCGGTGCCATGTATCGCTGCTGCTTTAAACTAAAATCGAGAATCGCTGTAAAAAAACTCCTGACATCTTACATAACCCTCCTACAAGAATTTTTTACAATAGCTGCCACCATTTGTAAGTTATTGAATTTTAAAATCAGTCAATCCATTTTAGTACACTCGGTATGTTCTATATAAAATTCAACATTATTAACCCATCGAGATCAAAATTTTCACTTTTGAACGTCGAATACTTTACGCTTTAGAACATTGAGAAGAATATAAGGTAGATTTAAAGATGGATATACCACCCCTTCACTTACGTTACATTGTTGTAAATATTCCCGTAAAGTATTTTGACATTTTTTGCTGAATGTGCAGATGGAAATCTACAATTTGGATTAATTAAACAAGTTAACTCTGAAGTTACCGATTGTATACCTTCCTGCTTTTTGGTGGCTTTAATTTGTGTAATTTCCCATTTAAATTTGTCCGGTTTTAATTTTTAATTTTTTTCAACCTGGCTTCCGCTAGAGTCTCTTATATTCGTGACCTGGCTGGAGACGTATGAACCTGGCTTCCGCAAAAGAGTCGGAATAAGAGAAGAAAAGCTTAAAGGACAGTGGGCGGAAAGAGGCCGCTCACTACGGCGGTTGATTACATTACATTACATTAAAAAGGATTAAATCAAAACTTATTTTAATTGCATCTTTGTTAATCCATTGCATAACATACATTTTAACCCACCATTTTTTTAGACAAACCCATCTGTTCACGACAGTGCCCAAATCTAGGTATTTCAAAATGTCGTTCTCAAACGTAAGCATCCTGAGTGTATTCAAACGTGGGTCGACCATTGTTGTTCTTAGATATTTTTTTCACAATTTTTAATTGACATTGTTCTTTCATTCGAGGCAATTATGACTGGAGAAGTTAGAGCCAGACGAATGATATGGTTCGCAAGTGGCAGAATGTATCTCAAAGGTTCTGTTCTCATGTAAATATCATACATTATTTCAGCCTCTGCGCAGAAGTCTGACAAAAGTTTCATCTCTGCGTGTAATGCTTCCATATCAGGATGTTTCACGAAAGACATTTACCGCGTTCTTAACCAAATTTAGTTTTTATTTCTTTTGTAATGGGAGGATACATTATTTTATCCAGTGGTGTGATTATGCTGATGAAAGAATTAAGACTTTCAGATATCACCACTGTAAGGGTATTCAGTACCTTCTGAAACTCCAAGCGTTAGAACAGGGATTCCCAAGCTTTCAGATCGACGTACCACTAAATAAAAGTTCATACTTACGAGTACCACCAGGTGACAAACTCAAAACTAATACAGAAAAACTTATGAAACAGGTTACTATTAAAAAACAGAACAAACGGATAAAAGGAAAGATTTCGGAAATCATGCGAAGGAATAATTTATTTCTTATAATAATTTATAGTGCATTTACGTATATAAAGTGTATCATTTTTGGGTGACAATTATAGATGTATAATAGAGAACATAAATACTACATAGCTTTGTTAAACATGGGAAAAAAATACACACTTGAAGTCGCCTTCTTTGAGATTGTTTTTGTTATATGAATACTATGTAAACATAAATAGTAAACTACACTTAAGAAAATTTAATAAGTGAATAACTTACATAAACAATTCACATATCTTCTGAAAATAAACTACCTTTTAATGTGATAATGAAGGTTGTTGAAATAAGTAATATAGAAACACATACAATATAGTAAAAGAAGAAAACTTTGTCTTTTTTCAGGGGGATAAAAGGTCAACTCAATATCTACCAAAGCATTTGTTCCACTTATATAAAAATTCTAATCGAAATACATTATAAAAATAACAGAAAGAAAAACGTTGTGAAA
Source organism: Maratus speciosus (assembly GCA_963932465.1). Classification (NCBI taxonomy): domain Eukaryota; kingdom Metazoa; phylum Arthropoda; class Arachnida; order Araneae; family Salticidae; genus Maratus; species Maratus speciosus. Next base: position 507,635,478 of record OZ010790.1, read on the forward strand.
GCAGAATAACAGAGAATAGAGCAGAAACCACATAACCGGCGAACTGTTAAATCAAGAAAGAGGAGGGAGCGGTGATTGAGCTGTTTTTTGATTTCACATGCTGTATTTTTTATTTCATTTCACGTGTCAGTTTCCGACTTTCGCGTACTAGAGCTTCATGTACTAGTACTGGTACGTGTACTATAGTTTGAGAACACCTGCGTTAGAATATTAGAGGTTCGGGAGCTAAGAGATTGTTTCAATTACCGTCTAACTTCTTTGGTGCCAATCTTCGTCGATACTATATGGCAAATTCATTTAACGGATCAACACCTTACTTGGTTTAAAAGAGAACTGCACTCTTTATTTCCCTATTCATATTTTCATTGTCATTGTTGATTGTTCCTAATGATTTGATAGAAGTATTTTCGTTCAGTATTTTCGTAGCGTCTATTTTAAGAGTCTTCGACTTCATTTTTTCAGTAACTAACTTACTGAATATTCTTGCGAAACATCAGTGACCAATGAAGTCGAGCGATAACATTTTCTTTCTTAAACCTCGTGGCTTGATCTTTGCTTTGCTAACAGAAGTAGAGGAATCAACTATTTCAAAATTTGTAGGATATATTCATATGAGATCCAAACTGCTTTCAATGATTCCGCTCTAGCAGTCCATCTCGCTTTAGAAAGATTCCGCAGTAGAAGAGTATTTTCTATTTTTTTTTTGAGCTTGTCTACTAATGGTTTCTTTCGTTTAGTACTTGCTGTGAAAAACACAAACATCTTCCAGCACGTCGAAAACATCACCTATAATATTGCTGGCATTGCAGACATGCGAAACGAAAGTATTGAGTCTGTGACATTGACAAGGAATATATTGCACAATTCGACCTACGATTTCTGAAAACGTCTCCTAGTCCTAAGTGCCGTTGAATTCCCCAGACATGCTGTTTGTAAAACCGTATGACTGGAAAACTACCTGTTCTATTTCGAGCTCATTCTTCATAAGGATGTGCGATTTCTGGCATGCAAGGTCGATATTGGTTTTATCGACTTCTTTTACAACTTCCAAAAGCCGATCGGTGTTTTTCCACCTTTGTCGACATATTTCAACACAGCAGCTGATCGATCATGGTGCGAAGCATCTGGTGTCGTATCTGTCATAATTGCATAAAATTATGCTCTCTGACTACCATTTTGCGCACTGCTGAAGCAAGAAATTCAATCATCTCGTTTTGTCATGAAGCGGAAAGGTAAGTTATGTGGTGTGGCCTTAAACGTGTATCCACAAACATTTCCTCAGTTGTGGGTTATGTGTGGAAATTAGTTTCACAATTTGCCAAAAGTTTCCATTTTCGTCTTTGTCACTTTCACAAACCAGAGTTTGTCTACTCCGCATTCGCGTAATGTCCATCAAGATTGCTACAATTTCAGTGCTGAATGCAAGATGTTGCTGTTACTCTTCCAGAATAATCTGTTTGCGCTTGCTCTCGTCTAGTAAGTGATTATGCGTCATTATGAACTGACAAAATAGGAAACAGCAAATTTGGTGGGAGTTGGAAGCGAAATGTTGTGCGAACTTTCTGTTCTTTTCTTTTCGTTAAGCTCTTCATTTTGAGTCCTTTGTTTACACCACTCTCAACTGAAGCATTTTGTATTTTTTCTCTCCTAGATCCTTTATGAAATAGGCAAAAGGAATAGCATTGAGTTCTGTGCTATATTCCAAAAACGGATGCTCTTTTGTACCAAGCAGTGTTGAAATGTCGCTGTCTATCTTGCGGAAGGGAACCATTTATAGGGTATACGCTGAGTTTTGGCTGATTCGGACCTAAACTGATCTAATGTGTTTCTGGTTGTCTGACTTCATTTTAGACCATTTTCCTGGGTCATGTTCAATGATGGAATCGTTCCAACTTTCCGTAATGCTAACCTCTCCGCGGTTCTGCTCGATTTCTTTCACAGACGAACAATTTTCTTTTTCCTTTCAATTATATCTAATGTCCCTTTAAGGAACAAGAAAACACTTAATTCATCAGATCGGGTCAATTTTTCAAAAATGCTTGCAATCGTTTAAACAATCGACTAAATGATTCAATGTCAATGATGCACATGTCAATACACCACGATTGATATGAATGTCTTCACCGGAGTCGTCATCATCTTCATTGCTAGTCGATCATCGAGATGTTCAGAACCCTACTAAAGTGCTGCGTACTCTCAGAAAGACCCCTTTGTATATTGAGAAACTAGTCTCTCCTGGTTCTTTCTCCATTTATTTTCAGCGGTCACGCGAAGTCGAAGAAAGGAGGGGCAAACTTCGGATTTCCGAAAGAAATTAAGACAAATGCTAAGGATTGGTGTTTTTTAGTGTATGTTTTAAGAAAAAACGTAGAAAATTGAAAAAAAATCGATTGTTTTAGAATTATATCGATCGATACTGACTACGTAGAATTTGCCGACTGTGATCAAGGTTGCCGATATTGGGGGGGCGAGACGCCCCCCTACGCCCCCCCAGTAGCTTCGCCCCTGAGTGTGTCTCCAAAATTACAAATGTGTAGTGGTACTGGTACACGATAGCTTATGAGATTTACTAAAGATCAGTGTCGGAAAGTTAAAAATTTACATCGCTAATGTGAATAGCAATGTATAGTGCTGGTGATTGTGAGACAAGATGACTGGAGTGAGTTCTTTTCCAAAATATTTTTGCACTTATGTTATTATTTTTGTTATTGTTTGTTATTTATTGAGATTTATTTATTATTAAGTATGAGAATTATTTATTTATGAGATTTATTTATTATTTATTTATGGGGTTTATTTATTATTTCGTGAAGAGTATTTATTTATTTATTTATTTATTGTAAAGTTTATTATGAAGTCATGAGAATTATTTATTTATTATTAAAGTCTGAAAGAGTACTTAATCTATTATGAAAAATAGAACTCTATTGGTTTAAATGTTGTTAAGGTCAGGTTGTATTAAAGAGAATAGAAGTGCTTCTTTTATTTTAATGAATAGTGATATAATGGCTGAACCTAAATTGAGTTTGATCCTAGTACTGGAATGGAAATCCAGGCTTGGTTAAATTATTATGATGATATGAGTACTAGGGAAAATAAAGATTTAGAGTGGAAATTTAAATCTATTCCACAGTATTTAAAGGGTAAAAGTCTATATCAATGATTGTGTTAATTGTACTAGTTATGAACAGATTTCAAAAATCTTGATAGAAAAATTCATTGAACTAAATGTTCCAAATTTTTCTGATTTCTCAACTCTAAAATTAGATAAATTAGATAATTTAGAAAATTATTTTCACAAAAAGGTAGGAATTGGGAGGAAACTCCATCTTTGTGAGACTCTTCTAATACAAGGGTTGACAGATGGATTAAAACCAGAGTATAGAAATAATATTAATGTAAACCCTCCAAATAGTACCACTGAATGGTACCGGCTTGTTAAGCAATTTGTTGAAGTTTCCACTCCTCAAATTTCAAGCCAAACAGTAAATCAACAACCAGTTAGACAAAATTTTCAACAATTTCAACCACCTAGGCCTTGGACCCAACCAAGTAGACCTAATTTTCAGCCAAATAGGCCCAATAATGCACATAGGAATTGGATTCCACAAAGAAAGTATCATAATCAGGGGTCTAGGAATTTTCAAAATAATTACTTTCAGAAACCATATCCTTCTAGACCATGTAGAATATGTACAAATAAAGGTGTAAATAATGCATATCATTGGGAACAAGAGTGTTTATTTAGAAATGATGCAACATCCTCTGATACTCTTCCTAGTAATTCACCACCTAGTATTCCTAATATTTGACAACTAATTGTGTATGGATTTACCAATAGTTATAATTTACCATGTATAGTGGACACTGGATCCACTACGGCAATATTACCCCTCAGATTTGTTAAAGAACTAAATGCGAAAATTTAAACAATACCTACAGTTATTATTGGTCAGGCAAAAGGGGTGTTAAAAATAAATCAAAAATGTAAAATTTCTCTAAAAGTGGGTAAAATTACCAAATGTGTTAACTTTTTAGTGTGTAATACTAATTTGGAGTATGCTATTTTGGGTTTAAGGGAATGTTCTAAATTTAATTTAACTATAGATTGTAGAAATTGTACTGTAAAACAAGGAAGGAAAATTATAAATAAGAGTATATCCATACATAATGAGAAATCTCTTCATTTTCATACTGTAGATATGAATAAAGTACAACAAGAGAATGATTTAGTAACAGTTGATGATGATGAGAATTTGAATTTATATAATGATGATAATGTAATAACCGCTAATGAGAGTAGTGAAACTTTGAATTTATGTAAGAATGATAACGAATTACCATCTAGTTGTGAAAACTATATGACTACTCAGGACTTTTTTGAGAATGATAGAAATGATTGTAATGTGCAACCGGATTATGGAAAGTTCGTAATTCCTCAAAAAATTTTCGCAATGTTTTTTATTCTAATTTTTTAGATTTTTTTTCTTTCTTCAATAGTTTTCAACATTACCAGGTATGACCTTGGGGCGCCACGAGGATATTACTTGTGTTTGGGAGTTTTTGGGATTAAGTAGACAATCTATGCAGGCATAGGATGTGTATTTGATTTTGGGAGTTTTCAGATTGATGTTGAAAAATAAAAATAAATATTTGTAATTCTATATCAAGTTTATATCAAAATAAACTATATTATTTTATTCCATTGTCTTAACCAATTGTTTACAAAAACAGTAAGAATTGATAATATTATTATAATAATATAAACATAGAAAACTGATAATTGTGATGAGATTTTGTAGTGATTGTGTAGCAATAGAAAATTAAGTACATAAACAAATTATCTTTTATTCCTATTTATTTTCTTTATTTTACCATTCTAAGTTTATCAAATGCAGGTCTATTCATCAAGAGTATCAGAGAGATAGATTATTGTAAGGAAATACTGGTTGAGAGTCCACTTTCTAAATATTTAGAGTTAAATTTATTTGGACTTTGGAATTATTATTATTATTTTTTTTTTTTTAATGTTTCGACTGGCAAAAATACTTTCTTATATAAGTAAAAAATAAGAAAATTATTAATTGCTATGTATTATTTTTATCCTCAACCATTATTTTCCGTGTCAATAAGTAAACAATCTGTGATATTTTCTTAGAATATAATATTGTTATTAAGTATTATTATTGCTATTATTCAAGTATACTTTTGAGAATTTTATTATTATGATTATGAATTGAAAGTATTATATTATTTATTGAAAGATTCATTATTTATTAAAGAAAAAGAGAACATAACTTATAAGTGAAAAGTTATGATATTTACTAAAACAAGTGAGAAGTTTTAAAAGATGGTGAGTCCCAATTAAAATGGGAAAAGGAGCTCAAAAAAGTAGTTGATAAACAAATGTTAAAAGGTAGTTGAATAACTACTAGGAATTTGTTTATTAAAATAAAACTACTATTGTGATGACAAATAGTATTTAAACATAATGTAAAGAGTTTAGTAGGTAGAGTAGTCGAAACAAATTTAGTAAAAAATATTTATTGCAGCTGAACTTTTTACTTAAGGACTGTATCACTATTTTTGCTAAAGGACTTTTATGACCTACGAACTGATTAAGCCAATGGGACTTAAAATTTTACTTGAAGTAAATAAAGTGTTAAGCATTAATGGATTGGAAATATGTTTGTGATAAGAGAAATGGAAATACGCTAAATTTCCATAAGATAAAAGGATTTGTTGTTATTTATTACTATAGTTTTATTATTTCTTCTTATTTATTTCTTATTGTATTTATACTTATTCTTTATTTATTAGTGTGTTTATATTTTCCTATGCACTTACAAATGGTAAGTGATGTTGTAACCATTATTTGTATTCTTTTACAGGGGAAATGCTCTCAGCTAAATTTAAATGCTCTTAGTATTTTTTCTTTCTTTTGCATTGCTAAATTTTACTTTTCCATCTCTTCGCTGACGTCTCTAAAATTTTCAATATTCAAAAATCAACTTCCAAATTTATTACAAGTCTGTTGTCTGAAATTGTAGTTAATTAACCACAAATTTCATACAAAGTCTTTGGGGGAGGGGGGATAATATTACAAAATTTAATTTTTTGCGCCAAGTTTAAAGTATTTTGTGTAAATTTTCCTTTTTCAGTAATATTCCGTATATTATACCGGCTTATTAAATTAAAACCCTAGTCTATTAATCTCTAAGATCTTAATTCATATTTATTCCAAATTGCGTAAATCTAAAAATGGCTCGATTATTTATATTTCTTTAATAAAACTTTTATTATTTAAATTCCTATTAAATTCCGCTATTAAATCCCGGTATATCATATTCCCCTTAAATCTTTATTTAACTGCTAAAATATTATTCTGTCTTAAAGAAAAAACCTACTTATTTCAATTTATTCTTTTATTTAAAATATCCAGGTGTAATTAAAATATTTCAAAGATTAAAACTTCGCAGACATAAATTCATTTCTTTTATCGTCTGAAGAGGGAAAAAGGGGTTATTTTTGCATAATCTCGACTACAGATTTTAACATTTGTTTATGCTTTAGATAGCTGGTGCGAGGATATAAGAATTTTCTAGAACAATCTTTTCAGCAGAGTATAAATACGAATGGCGGGAACCAGAGAGATGGCATAAAGCATATAGCATATAGTAGAGGAGCTGTGAGTTTAGAAGCTTTTTAGTTTTTAGCATATAGAGGTGAACGTGGTGGATTGCAGTCGTAGCAAACTGGATATTCAATGTGATTGCTCGATGGAGGTAGTAAAACGTTGGATGAATACTGTTTATTATGTGAGTAGAATGAGGAAGCAACGGTATCGTAATGGGTGATAGATGTTAGATATTAACGGATTAAAGACTAGAACGCAGTCAAGAGATGGAGTGATTTTAAACTAATTGTGACAGGAAGAATAGACTTTATTCTTTTTACCATGGAAGGAGAGAGCATCTTCCCTAGATTTAATCGAGAGTGTGGAAATAAAGTGAATAATGTTCCAAGCGACTGCCTTATGTTAATTCTTCATTTTTCTTTAGTATTTTAAAACCAATCGGCTGCTACCTGTGTTGTGTAGGAATGGAAACCCTCATTTTTTTTTTCGACAATACAAACTACTTGCCGTCAAAACGTCACATATATATATATCTGACCTATGTCACACTGTAACTCTCGTAATTATGAACCGATTTCGATGTAATTCGGTGTGTACATAGTACATACCAATGTCTCGACCGAGTTCGTTGGCCAGCTTCATCCGCCGTTTTGTTTCAAAATGGCGGCCATTTAAATTTTTTTTAAATTATTTTAATTTGAAATGTGGTACCAAAAAATTAAAAATGGAAAAATATTATTTTGTTATGTATTTGACCTTTATACAAAGATTCCGGATCAGTTTTTGTTTCGTCTATATCTTAAAAAATGGCTGAGTTATAGCATTTTGAATTTCTAGCGTGGCTGACATTTTGAAACGTCCTGAATTTTGTCACGCGATACAAGGCGTATTTATGAACCGATTTCGATATAATTCGGTGTGTACATAGTACATACCAATGTCTCGACCGAGTTCGTTGGCCAGCTTCATCCGCCATTTTGTTTCAAAATGGCGGCCATTTAAATTTTTTTAAAAAAATTAAAATTTGAAATGTGGTACCAAAAAATTGAAAATGGAAAAATATTTTTTTCTTATGTATTTGACCTTTATACAAAGATTTCGGAGTAGTTTTTGTTTCGTCTATATCTTAAAAAATGGCTGAGTTGCAGCATTTTGAATTTCTAGCGTGGCTGACATTTTGAAACGTCCTGAAATTTGTCACGCGATAAAAGGCGTATTTATGAACCGATTTGGATGTAACTTCGTTTATACATAGTACATACTAATGTCTCGACCGAGTTCGTTGGCCAGCTTCATCCGCCTTCTTGTTTCAAAATGGCGGCCATTTAAAAAAATTAAAAAATTAAAATGAGATACCAAAAAATTGGAAAATAAAAAAGATTTTTTCCTATGTGTTTGACCTTAATACAAAGATTCCGGAACAGTTTTTGTTTCGTCTATATCTGAAAAAATGGCTGAGTAATAGCATTTTGAATTTCTATTGTGGCTGACATTTTAAAACGACCTGATTTTTGTCACGCGATAACAGGCGTATTTATGAACCGATTTGGATGTAACTTGGTCTGTACATAGTACATACCAATGTCTCGACCGAGTTCGTTGGCCAGCTTCATTCGCCATCTTGTTTCGAAAGGGTTGCCATTTTTAAAAAAAATTTAATTTAAAATTTAAAATGAGGTATTAAAAAATTGGAAAATGAAAAAGATTTTTTTTATGTGTTTGGCCTTGATACAAAGATTCCGGAGCAGTTTTTGTTTCTGAAAATTTGTTCTTTTGTTTATATCTTAAAAAATGGTTGAATTATAGCACTTTGAATTTCTAGCATGGCTAACATTTTGAAACGATCTTGTATTTGTCACGCGATAACACACGCATTCGCCTATTTCGATGTAAAAAGGCATGTGGATAGTATACATCAATACCTCGACCAAGTTCGCTGGCCAAATTCATCAGCCATCTTGTTTCAAAATGGCGGCCATTAAATTAAGAAAAATATATATATTTAAAGTGAGGTGCAAAAAAATTAGAAATTGAAAAAGGTTTCTTTCTTAAGTATTTGACCTTGAAAAGGATTCAGGAGCATTTTTTGTTTGTCTTTACCTTAAAAAATGGCTCGAATACAGCAGTTTCAGTTTCTATTGTGGTTGACATTTTGAAAAATCTGATTTTTTGCATGCGACAGCATTCGTATATATCAACCGATTCCGGTGTGAGTGAGCATGTGCATAGCAATTACTAAGGTCTCGACCAAGTTCACTGGTTAGCCTCATCCACCATGTTGTCTTAAAATGGCAGGCACTTTAAGAAATCATCGAATTTGGCAGCCAAATATAAGTTACTTTAAAGAAAAGCAGCTTGGATAAAGCTGACTAATTTCGCGAAATTCTCATTCATTATATTGATAAAAATTAGTATTGAATCTCCTATATTCGGTTTCCACTAAATTGAGTTTCGTGTGTTTGAATGATATAAGTTGGCTTTTTTAAAATAAGGAATATGAAAGCTACCTCTTCCTCCCGGCACTGGCCGGAAGGACTTTTTTTATGCAATTTGTATTCTATTTATTGAAGAAAATGTCATTTTTTGTGCTTTGCAAATTCACGGACTTTTAATTTTACAGATGTTTATAGTGATTAAATGGTAAGAGAAAATCAATGAATCAGTCATTTCGAAAACTACATAAGTCACAGATCCAAAATATTTTCTTGAATGAATAAAAACAGTACTAGATACAAATGCTAAAATTTTTAAAGACTTCTTCGTGCTCATACATTTTTTAATTCCCTAAATTGGTAGGTCGGTTATCAGTTATCTATGTTATAAAAATTAAAATTTGAAAAAGTGGATTTATATTGTTTTTGCTTTGGGCTTTAGTCCCTGTACAAGTGATAACAATAAAAGTATTAATCATACATTTATTAGGTAGACATATTTAGGCATACATCATTATTAATGCCCTATATGCTAACAACTATTGCAGATTTTGAATACCGCCATTTCCGAATAATAATATTCGCCTTTCAAAATTAAAAATTTCCCAATTAAATAATGCGAAGATTACTGTTTGAAAATAATGGTATTCAAAATCCGTAATCACTGCAACTGTTCATTAAGGCACATTAGTCATGTTCACCATCGTTATTGGATCACATTTTTCTTCTTGTTCTGTGTTTTAACAATTGGAATAAATCTTGGTATTGTCATTAGAGTTATATTGTTTTTACAACGGATAAATAAACTTTTATAATTTTTACTTTCTTCTATCTTCAATAGAAGAAAATATTGTAATCGAAATTTTTTTCGACTTCCGATTTTAGACGGATTTACACGTTTTAGGGGTCAGAGATCCCAAAAAACATGTTTATAGGAAGTCTGTCTGTCCGTGTGTCCGTCCGTCAGTCTATCTGTCGCCATTGTACCATCAAAAAGTGTATGAAGTTATGCATAGAATTGAACAAAAAAAAATTTTTTTTAAGTTTTTGGCTAGGGCGAGCAGGTCCTTCCTTAATTTTGAAAAAATCCGCCGGTAGGGGGCGCTGTAATAGCGATTTTTGTGCGATTTTGAATATTGTACCATCGAAAAGTGTATGAAGTTATGCATAGAATTGAACCAAATTTTTTGTGTATGCTTGGTTAAGACAAGAAGGTCCTCTCTGCATTTGGTAAAATTCCTCCGAAAGGGGGCACTGTAATAGTGCTTTTTGTGCCATTTTCAATATTGTACGATCGAAAAGTGTATGAAGTTATGCATAGAACTGAACCAAATTTTTTGTGTATGTCTTTGGCCAAGTCAAGAAGTTCCTCCCTGAAATTGGAAAAATTCTGCTCGAAGGGGGTGCTGTAATAGCGATTTTTGCGCGATTTTTAATATTGTACCATCGAAAAGAGTATGAAGTTATGCATAGAATTGAATCAATTTTTTGTGTATGTTTATAGTTAAGGCAAGAAGGTCCTACCTGCATTTGGTAAAATTCCGCCGAAAGGGGGCGCTGTAACAGCGATTTTTAAGCCATTTTCAATATTGTACCATCGGAAAGTGAATGAAGTTATGCATAAAATTGAACCAAATTTTATGTGTATGCTTAGTTTGGTTAAAAAGTCTTGGTTTGGTTGAGGCAAGAAGGTCCTCTCTACATTTGATAAAATTCCGCCGAAAAGGGGTGCTGTAATAGCGATTTTTGAGCCATTTTCAATATTGTACCATCGAAAATTGTATGAAGTTACGCATAGAATTGAACCAAAGTTTTTGTGTATATGTCTTTGGCCATGGCAAGAAGGTCCTCCCTGAATTTGGAAAGATTATGCCGGAAGGGACCGCTGTAATAGCTATTTTGGTACCATTTTTAATACTGTACCATCGAAAAGTGCATGAAGTTATGTATAGAATTGAACCAAATTTTTAGTTCCTCCCTGAATTAGGAAATATTTCGCCGAAAGAGGGCACTATAATAGCGATTTTTGTGCAATTTTCTTGATTTTTCGTAGTTCTATTATACACCGGCTGCTTGTGAAGTGACGGGAACTTCCCATCCTGTTAAGCCAAGTATTCGCCAACAGCTGATATACAACAGAATAACGGAAAACTATTGATTTTAATAATTAACTCGTTTTTACTCCGATTAATTGACTGAAGCAGAAATTTATGATGAAAGTCAAAGTTTATATATCATTGAACTAATAAATGAAATACAGTCGAGTCTCTATATAACGAAATCCATTGTTCCAGTAGAAAATTCGTTATATAGAGAATGAGTAAAAATTCCTATTTAATGTGTAAATTTTGAACAAAAATTAACTTTGAGGTGTTTAATTAAGAATTTAAAATGTTTAAATATAATTATTAACTTAATATTGTATTTCTGAATTATTTAAACAGTTTCAAAAAAGAGAACACACATTTATTTGAAAGCCTAATAAAAATCACATCAGGAAAACTTACATTAATTTTAGACGAAGAAATCTGTAATTTCTAATTTTTCACTGTTTTAGTTTCAAAATTGTTGCACTCTCGAAAAAATGTTCACACTTTAGCAAAGAATGAAAAACTGTATCGGGAACATTTTCCTCCATTTGAATTCTCATTCACCTTAAACTTCAATTACCTCTCTGATCCCGCTCTTATATGTGTAACAATCCAATTGACACTGTTTTAAGAAGTATGTTGGAAGGTGTGTGGGAGGGGGGGGGGGGATGAATTCGTTGGGCATAAAAAAGAAGGAGATTCAAGGTAGAAAAGTAAGATAAAAAACTCAGCGCTGAACGATAAATCACTGATCAGTGATGGAAAATTGATTCCAAGCTTTTTTATAGCAATAAATAAAGAACATTTCACGAAAAAATTCGTTATATGGAGATAGATATTTCGGTATATGGAGGCTGTTTTTAATGAGATCATGGGAAAAAGGGACCGTTCCTACTAAAAATTCGTTATATAGAGAAACTCGATGTATGGAGTTTCGTTATAGAGAGACTCGACTGTATTGACATTTGTAACAACATTTTGAAATATTAAAATATACGAGATAAAAGAAAGTTTTGGGATTGGCACATCCAACTAGTTGTTTTTCATACGCGCCTACCTTCAAGTACACGTTTTAACAAAAAATGTGTATTTGGGGAAAAAACTGGACTTAGTAGGAAATGCAATTTTAAAAATAACCGATTCAAATACAGCCATTACCAGTAGACACGTGCAAGGCTTTCTCAGTGCAATCTTTGAGATTTTTTGCCGATATTTTTTTCATTAATTTCTAATTAACAGCAATTTTTTTTTCGAGCAAAAGGTTTTAACGAAATTTGAGTTTGCTATGTCAAAAAACTGTTTAAAGACTTGTCATACGATACCTCATTTCATCGTTGTGCGTTTTGTATGTGCATAGAAAAGGGAAAGATGAAATTTGAAATATATATCAGTGTGCCCGTGCGAGAGCTTCGCACTGCAGTCTAATATTTTTTAGATGCAAGTGTACACTTAAAAAAAATTAAGGGCAAAATTTGCTGCAAACAACATGAGTCGAGCCAGAATATCATCTCATTTATTTCACCAAATTTACAGTAAAAAATGTTCGAAAGTAGCAAAAGGCATGCGCGAGAAGAAATTGACAATCGTATTTTAATTGCATTAAAAAAGGATGAGGGAAAAACACGGAACAAACAAAAATAAATTGAACACATATAAAATACAATTTAATCTAATATCACAAAGCGCCTCTTTTAGGCTACACGTGAAATACCACTGCTTCGGTCGATCTAAACATTTCAATTTCAATTTTATCATACATATAAAATAAGCCCGTGCAGAGACTGTAATTTATCTTTTTTGTACTATTTTTTTTTTTTTTTTTTTTTTTTTTTTTGAAAGAATCATTGCTAAGCATGATATAATGCGGTATTTCATTTTTGTTGGCAACCATTGATTTAAGAAAAACTTATCACTTTATTTATGAAATCAGTGCTTATTTAATTTTTAATTAACTACAATTTTTAATTAAAAAATGTTTTAACGAAATATGATGGCACTATGTCAGAAGCCGGTTAAAAAACTTTTTGAATGATACCTCATCCATTGTTGTGCGCTTTGTAAATGCATATAAAAAGGTATGTTGACAACAGAAATAATATATATATGATTATCATGGAATATTTCAATATTCAAAAAGAACACACTGAATAAAATGAATTTATTATAAAAATTGCAACTCTGAGTAATTTACAGGGAAATAGATGGAGTAAAATATATCTCTTTCTTTTTGCATATTTTTAATTATTGTATCTTTAATGATACTTTGGCAGAATATACTACGGATACGTGAATTCTTTTAGGCAAAAGGAAAATTGATATTTTTGCCATTTTTCGCAAAATTAAGGCTACCAAGATAATTCGGAATCCCTTCAAGAGCAAGCTTATTTAACCCATTTGTACCTGTATTTTGGTTTCCTCAAATATTTTGGTAAAGTCACTTTAAAATATTGCAAAATGAACTGAAGAAATGCTAAAAAAAATTATGCTTAAATTTTTTTTGCATTTATTTGATAAAATGTAAAAGAATTAAATATGAGTATTTCTAGTTGAATAATTTGTATGATTATATGTTTTGTCTATATTTATATTTAAAAAGTTTTTAAATTGTATATTATGTACTATAATTAGTATTTTTATGAACTACTAAAAAAATATATTTATTTCTTTACAGAGACTAATAACGTTATAACTAATATTAATAGTAAAATAAGAATAATCGTATTGTAGACTTAAAAACAATTTATTTCATAAATATCTTCAAAAGGAGTTTACATAAATAATTGTGTCCTAAATGTCTAACAAAAATATTTGCCCAATCGTGCCTAGAGCCCTATATTTTGGACGTTACGAAAATATATAAAAAATAGGCTTCAACATATAATTTCACAATTTACGTAATTCAAAAAAGTCTACAAGCTGAGATCATAACTTGCGTTTTTGGATCATTGACAGAAAAAATACAAATAAACTTACTTTTTACATTTCGCCATCTTGAAAAATTAAAAATTTATAAACTCCGAAAAAAGGCCTTCATTTAAGCAAATAAATATCCACCTTATGCTGTCATCTCTCGGTAATGGATAAAGAGACATTTATAAATAATTATTTCATACAATTTTCATATTAGAAAGGGGAAGAAAATTATACAAATTCATTAAAATTTGAAACATCCCAGAAACGGGACGCTAGGCACAAATGGGTTAAAACTCTAAATTAAACCTCAATTATTTAAAATCTTGAGATGGAATTAAAAATTAAAAAGGGACTTTTAAAGAAAACTATTTTTATGCATATCTGTCTATCTATATTATAAAGGACAAACATGTCCGTTTGACGGTTGGGAGCAGCAGATGATTAAATTTCGCTTTCACTACAATTTTTTTAACTTCTAAAAATCGCACATTTTCAGTTTTTACAGCGACGAATTGGGGAAAAAAAAATGCACCTTCAAATGCAATTCGTTTGAAAACTGCATCGCATATTACTCATTTTTTCAAGGTTTTAAAAATAATTTTCAAGCATGTTTTTTTTTTTTTTTTTTTTTTTTTTCTATTTCTATGGCGTGTAAACGACTATGAAACATAAATCTGTTTGCTCTTAAAATAATAAAAATAGTTTGGCATTTGTTTCCAGCCTGTATTATACTACCGAACCGATTCCAAAAGTAATGTTATCAAATGATGGTATTAGGTCCACTTAGAACATAGGCTATACACTATGACGCAAAAGTTTAGACAATGACGTCATTCAGCTTTAAAATGTAGAATTATGACGTCAGAATTACAAAAACCTGTAAATATATTCAAAAACTGATTTAAAATGCTATGTACAAAAGACAGTCGTTTTATTTGCTATAATACTAATTTTTTTCATAAAAATTCAAATGTGCTTGTCGCAAAAGTTTAGACACTATTCTAAATTTCTTTGAATATTCGCTGGCATATGCAAATTTAGAATCGATGATGTCACAAATTTGGAGTACTTAAGTTCTGCAAACGATTGCGCTTCATAGTCGACATGCCGAGAGCTAAAGAAATTCAAGTGAATGAGGATTCAAGGATTTGGCAGTTGAAAGGTGAAGGGAAGAGCGTTTCTGAAATTTCTGCTATTATTAATAGGTCAAAAAAATCTATTTATCGCGTTTTATCGAGTGGTTCCGAATATAAAGCAAAATGTCGGTCTGGGAGGCCACGTGTGACAAATGTACGAGAGGATCGCCTGATACAAAGACTAGCGAGTACTCAACAAATGAGCGTACGTGGAGTTCAAAGCTCATCGGGACTCTCTGTATCAAAGGATACGATTCGTAGACGAATTTTGGAAAAAGGAACAATCGTTTATAGCAAAATGCAGAAGAAACCAGCTCTGAAACCATATCATAAGTTACAAAGACTTATGTGGGCTCGAAAGTAGTGATGGGCGATTCTCGAGAATTCGACAATCGAGAAAAATCGTCATCGTAAAAAATCACAATCGATACAGCCATCGATTAATTCCTAGAATCTACAATCGAGATGTTTTACAATCGATTATAACGAGAAAAGCTAAAAACAGTTATTGGAAAACTTAGCTATTATTCTGGCCGACAATTTCATAGTAGTGATAGCGCTTAGTGATGGGCGATTCTCTAAAATTTACCAATCGAAAAAAATCGTTATCGTAAAATACACAATCGATACAGTCATCGATTATTTTCGAGAATCTACAAAGGAGATGTTCTAGAATCGATTATTGAAATCATTGTTTTTACATATATATAAGGCAGATTTTATTAAATATAGGGTAACTGAAAACAGATGGAATAAAAAAACAACAAACCAAAGGGAGGCTATAAAGGAGCCATAAGACTGGAAAAGTCTTGTAAGGGTGCCCCCTGGTTGAAAAAAGCTGAAAAAACGCGAGTAGCTATGAAGCGGTAAGGGAAGTTTAAGTATCAAAAATTAGAATTTTTCGGCAATTAGCACCAAAATGGCCAAAGAAATAAGAATCAAAAGTACCCCCTAGTGGCAAAAACATGAATTAAAAGATGATAAAAGGGATCAAAATTTTTTATTGATTTTTCTACGTCATTTGAGATTGGATCTTTAATTTCCCCATTTTTAGAAAGACTTCGACTGGAATACATTAAACGAACCCCCGCGGGGAGCAAAGTAGAGGGCAGGGGCAAGGAAAGTGCATAATATGAATAAGTGGTCACAGGACTTTCCAACGATATGTCACATGAGGGGTGTCGGCTAAATTTAGAAAAGTGCCCCCGCGCGGTGCAAAGTAAAGGGAGGGGCGCGGGCGATATATAAAATGAAATAGTAGTCACAGAGCTTTCCAATGATATATCACATGAGGGGTATCAGCAAAATATAGAAAAGAGTCCCAACTCCCAGGATTCCAATTATCGTTCCCCCGAAATATACCCTGCTCATCCTTCCCTTTGAAATTTTCATATATTAAAAATTATTTATCGGAGGGCTCCGTAAAAAAATCCGATCTAAAATGTTTAAAAACGCTACGATTTCAAAAAAGTTCGAAAAGTGCCTCTCTCGGGAGGGAAGAAGAAAGGTTCATAATATGAAAGAGTAACTTTCCGATGATAACCGAAAACTTTCCGATGATATATCAAATGACTGGTCCAAAAAAAGTTTGAAATCTACACCTCCCACGTGGGTTCCCTCTTTTATCCCAGAATATACCCGGAAATCACGCAGCCCCACTTTTCACCCACAGCACCCCCCCACGCAGCCACCAAAATTTTATATTTAATAAATAATATTTATCGGAGAGCTCCATTAAAAAACCTCATTTGATGATATTTATTGTAGAAATCTCTACAATTAAAAAAAAATCACCCCGGACCGCTCCCCCCCCCCCCGCCCCCTTCCGGAATTCAAGTCTGGGAGGAGAAAGGTTTATAATATGAAAGAGTGGTGAAAGGACTTTCCGATGGAGAGGTTTGGTAAAAGTTTGAAAATTACCCCCCCCCCCTTTGTCCACTCTCGCGCCCCCAGAATTCCCTCACCTTCCTCTTTGAACTTTTTATATTTAATAAATAGTATTTATCTGAGTCTCCAGGTATGGGGTAGCTTGGCAGAGCTAAAATAAGAGAAACATTGAAAATTCGGGGCAAAATGACACTAAATTTAACAGTAAAGTTTGAAACTAGGACTATACAGAACTGAATACATAAAGCACTATGCTTCATAACCCACATCGGTTAATAGCAATAAAAAGATAAGTGCCAGTTAAACTGATGGCATTGAGCTCACAGGTTATTCACATTAATTGTATATTATACTCTTATTTCAAAGAATAATGCCCCTCAAAAAATAAATGAAGGGAAATATACCCCGTTTGCCCCTTTTATACTTAACCAATGAACCTCCAAATCAAATCAGGGAAACTCCTTAACTAAAATAAATCAGTATATCAAATTTGAAGAAAATCAGATAATTCTGCATGAAAAAAAAGAAACATATCGCTAAATTAAGGGTGGTCTAACCCCTTTAACCCTTTTATACTTAAATAATGAACCTTCAAATCTAATCAGGAAAAGCTCCTTATCAGAACGAACATAGAAAAAAAAAAATTAAAGTAAATTGAATAATTCTCCATGAAAATCCATTTATCTAAATTAAGGGGAGGGGACTTGCCCCCTTTTCGCCCTTGTATACTTAACCAATGAACCTCCAAATCTAATGAAGGAAGCGCCATATCGGAATAAATCGGTATATTAAATTTGAAGCAAATCGAAAAATTCTGCATGAAAAACCCTTTTATCTAAATTATGGGGGAGGCCAGCCCCTCCCCTTTATACTTAACCCATAAACCCCCAAATCTAATCAAGGCAGCTTCTTAACATAATAAACCGGTATCCCAAATTTGGAGCAAATCGAATAATTCTGCATGAAAAACCCATTTATCTACATTAAGGAGGGGTCTACCCCCCTTTCCCCCCTTTATACTTAAGTAATGAACCTCCAAGTTTAATCAGGGAAGCTCATTAACATAATAAACCGGTATACTAAATTTGGAACAAATCGAGTAATTCTGCATGAAAAACCCAATTATCTAAATTAAGTGGGGAACCAGCCCCCCTTCTCCCCCTTTATCCTTAACCAATGAACTTCCAAGTTTAATCAGGGAAGCTCCTTAACATAATAAACCGGTATACCAAATTTGGAGCAAATCGAATAATTCTGCATGAAAAGCCCATTTATCTAAATTAAGGGGGGACCAGCCCCCTTCTCCCCCTTTATACTTAACCCGTAAACCTCCAAATCTAATCAAGGTAACTTCTTAACATAATAAACCGGTATATCAAATTTGGAGCAAATCGAATAATTCTGCATGAAAAACCCATTTATCTAAATTAAGGAGGGGGTCTACACCACCCTTTCTCCGCTTTATACTTAACTAATGAACTTCCAAGTTTAATCAGGGAAGCTCCTTAACATAATAAACCGGTATACCAAATTTGGAACAAATTGAATAATTCTGCATGAAAAACCCATTTATCTAAATTAAGAGGGGGCGGGCAGCCCCCTTTCTCCCCCTTTATCCTTAACCAATGAACTTCCAAGTTTAATCAGGGAAGCTCCTTAACATAATAAACCGGTATACGAAATTTGGAGCAAATCGAATAATTCTGCATGAAAAACCTATTTATCTAAATTAAGGAGGGGGGGGACCAGCCCCCCTTCTCTCCCTTTATCCTTAACCAATGAACCGTCAAAACTAATCAGCGGAACGCCTTATCAGAATAAACATAAAAAAAATTGAAGCAAATCATACATTTTAATCAAGAGTTATCGCGTTACGTACATACGTACGTACGTACGTACTTACATGCATACACACAGAACCGACGGGTACATTAGCTCTCAGGCTTAGATAGCCTGTGAGCTAAAAAGAGATTGGATAAGCAGATGGACTCCTTTGAGAAATTATGACTTAAACCAACCGGTAAGTTTGACTCTAAAAGCTTCATTTCCATCTCGCATTTCGGCAAATCTCATCTCGATGATTTTTCCAGCATTTCGACGCTTCCAGATGGGAAGCTGCTCGATGGTTTGTTCTCTCGCGGTTTTAAACCTTTCGGAATGGGAAGTCTCTCGAGAGTGTCTCTCGCCCTTTTCAACGTTTCCCGATGGGAAGCCTCTCGCTGGTGGCTGGTTTCTCTCGTTCTTTACGAAATCTCTTCGAGGATTTCTCTCGTCCTCGGCAGAGAAGAAAAGTAAGAAAATTTATCGAGAGTACGAAGGGACGATAGAGAAAGAGGCATGACAATGAGCTGTGAAATGAAGCCCTAATTTTCAAAGTTTCTCTTATTTTAGCCCTACCAAGATGTCACATACCTGGAGCCCTCCGATAAAAATTATTTATTAAATATAAAAATTTCAAAGAGGAAGGTGGGTCGGGTGATTTCGAGGAAGGAGGACGTGAGAGTGGAATCATGCGGGGTGCAATTTTAAAAATTTTACCGAACCCTTCCTGTGGCATATAATCGAAAAGCCCTTTGACCACTCTTTCATACTATGAACCTTTCTTCGCCCAAAGGGGGATGGGGAAGGGGCGAACAAATTTTTAAAACCGTAGCCGATTTCTATAATAAATTTAAATATCACTTTAGATGTGGGTTTTTTTATGCAGTCTTCCGGTAAATATTAATTATTGAACATAAAAATTTTAAAGTGGCGGCAGTGTGAATTCCGGGGCGAAAGAGTGGGCTCACGGGGGGTGGGAGGGGGAGCAATTTTCAAACTTTTTTTGGACCAGTCATGTGATATGTCATCGGTAAGCTCTCGGATGACTCTTTCATATTATGAGACTTTCTTCCTCCCCTCCCCAATTTGGCCCCCACTGCGAGGGTAGTTTTTTCCATTTTAGATCAGATTTTTTTATGGAGCCCTCCGCTAAATATTATTTATAATATATGAAATTTCAGGACACTTTTCCAAATTTAGCCAAGACCCCTCATGTGACATATCGTTGGAAAGGTTTGTGACTACTTATTGATGCTATGCACTTCCGGTGGCCGCCCCCCCACTTCCCCCCCGGAGGACACTTTTCCAAATTTAGTCAATACCCCTCTTGTGAGATATCGTTGAAAAAGTCTGTGACTACTTATTGATGTTATGCACTTCCGGTGACAGTCCCCCCCACTCTTTGCACCCCCCCCCCGGGGACACTTTTTCAAATTTAGTCAATACCCCTCTTGTGAGATATCGTTGGAAAGGTCTGTGACTACTTATTGATGTTATGTACCTACGGTGTCCCCACCACCACTTTGCCCCCCACCCTGGGGCACTTTTCCAAATTTAGCCAAGACCCCACATGTGAGATATCGTTGGAAAGGTCTGTGACTATTTATTGATGTTATGCACCTCCGGTGACAGTCTCCCCCAATTTGCCCCTCCCGGGGGACACTTTTTCAAATTTAGCCAAGACCCCTCATGTGAGATATCGTTGGAAAGGTCTGTGACTACTTATTGATGTTATGCTCCTCCGGTGTCCATCCCCCCATTTTGCACCCCCGGGGGACACTTTTCCAAATTTTGCCAAGACCCCACATGTGAGATATCGTTGGAAAGGTCTGTGACTACTTATTGATGTAATGCACCTCCGGTGACCGCCCCCACCCCACTTTTCCCCCACGGGGTGTTTTTCTAAATTTAGCCGGGACCCCTCATGTGACATATTGTTGGAATGGCTTATGACCACTTACTCATGTTATCCACCTCCCGCACCCCTCTCCCCCTTTGCCCCCACGGGGAGGACTTTTTTATAAATTCAGATCCAGACTTCTCATGTGACATATGGTTGGAAAGGCCTAAAGACCTGTGACGACTTAATCATATTATGCAGCTGCTGTGTCCCTCCGCTCGCTTTGACCCCTCCCCCAAGAGATCTGGTCCGAGGTTCATTCGTTTCGATATTATATTTTTTACAAGATTTTGTAGTGCGTGCACACCACACCCGCCTGCTATCATATATCAGTGCCGTATATAGCGGGTAACCTGTTCGTGATTTCATATTACAAGATTACGTATAAATTAGGGGCCCCGATTAAAGGAGGGGCCCGCTAGCGGTCGAAGTCACCTAGTCTTTATTAACATCGACGCATTCCAGTTCACCCGCAGACGATTCTTGATAAATGTATGACGTATATAATACATAATATATGATTTATAAAAAAAATTTGCAAACTGCAGTCATCGAGAAAAAATTTACACAATCGAAAATTATCGAGATGTCCATACAATCGAGAAAATCGAGAAAAACATCTCGTTATCGCCCATCACTACTCGAAAGCATATGTCATATGGAGAGAAATGGCAGTCAGTCATATTTAGCGATGAAAAAAAGTGCAATGTGGATGGTCCAGATGGTTGTTTATCGTATTGGCATGACTTGCGGAAGGAACCTCGACGTTTTTTTAGTCGCAGACAAGGAGGGGGCTCGGTGATGGTTTGGGCAGCCTTTTGCTATAATGGACAAGTATCTCTGACCTTCACCAGTGGTCGTCAAACTTCACAGCATTATACACAGACATTAGAAGAAAACCTACTGCCATTTGCTGAGCTTCTAGGGGGTCCTCAGTGGGAATTTCAGCAAGACAATGCTTCAATTCACACTGCAAAACATTCAAAATCTTGGTTTAATTCCCATAATATAAGAGTTCTCGACTGGCCAGCATGTAGCCCAGATCTTAACCCTATAGAAAACCTTTGGAGCATCATGTGTCGCAAAGTTTATAGCAACGCTAGACAATACTCTTCTGAAAAGGAACTTAAGACATCTATTGAGAATGCATGGTACGATATCGATCCACAAACTATGCAAGATTTAGTTTCTTCCATGCAATCTCGTGTATATGACGTAATACATAAGCATGGATGCGCAACCAGGTTTTAAAAATTGTTTATTTCGATTTTATTTAATTTGTGTCTAAACTTTTGAGACAGCAGTTTATTTTTGTTACCATTTAATTTATTGCAATATGCACAATTCCACTTTTCTTTGTTATAAATATTGTTTATATGTACAGCACATTAATTTCAAGCAGTGATTTGAAAATTGAATAAATATTTTTCAAAGTATGTAAGAATTTCTTCATTGTCTAAACTTTTGCGTCATAGTGTATCTTAAATCGATGCCACTACCCTAAAGGGGGTGTAGGAGCAAAAAACGTTCTAAAAATGCGATTTTTGTGTTACCAAAGGGCCTAGAAATATGAAATTTGGAATTTTAGTTACTTATAAGATATAAATTATCTCTAAGAACATTTCCTAAACAATTCGAAATTTAAAAGGGACGAAAATGTTCAAAAAGCGTTCTAAAAAATGTTCTAAATGGTGGTTTCTACGCAATATCTGGAACTATCGAACCGATTTCAAAAGTAATGGCATCAAAATGAATTTGTTAGTCCACGTTCGAACATAGGCCATATCTTAAATCGAGCCACTACCCTAAAGGGGGTGTAGGAGTAAAAAACTTTCTAAAAATGCGATTTTTAGGGTTCCGTACTTAAAAAGTAAAAACGGAACCATTATAAGATCACTCCTGTGTCTGTCTGTCTGTCACAGCCATTTTACTCGTAAACTATGGAACGTGGAAAGTTCAAATTCGGGGAAGTAATAAAGACCATTGACCCACATATTTTCAGATTAATAAACATTCATAAATATATTTAGTAAAATAGTAGAGGGGCTAATTCTGCTACTTGAAAAAAGAAATTTTTTCTTTGTATATCATGTGGGGTATCCTGTGAAAGCTTTTGTAAAGCTAAACTCAAAAATACATTCCTTTTAATTATAAGTATTATATTTTCAAAGATATTGTTGAAAATGTAGCGCAAAAATATGTCCCCCCCCCCCCATCTAATTTCGAATCTACTGAAACTAAAATTATGAAAAAATTAGAGGTAGTAGACATTAATATAAACCTTGCCATAAAATTATAGCGATCACCCTATGTCACATAGTTTTTGAGTAATTAGCATTTTTCTGTTATACACAAATTTCGATTTACGGGCATTCAGAAAAATTGTTGAGCATCGCTGAATATATCTATCGTTGCAGAAGAATAAAAGCATTGTTTATAATGATTTTCGAAAAAAATCATCGGTAATTAGCCGAGATATTAACCCTTAAAGGTACGGTCAGTTTGGACATATTACACAAGGACAGGGGCGGCGTACTCTACGCCTAGTTAACAACTTTTAATGATATATATGTGTAATGTAATGTCCAGTAACAGTATAAAAGCAATAAACGTCAAATTGTTAAAAATATACTAATTTAAGGGGTCTCGGGACTCTAAAAAATGGAAAAAATGAAAAAAAGACCATTTTCAACATTTAATGTCTTAAAATGTATATGATTTTAAAACACAATTTTAATTGGGATGAAAGATATAAGTATGTTCTTTCGTTTCATGTATTTAAAAAATTGCAAGATACAGAATTAGTATTTATAGGTGGCTCGAAACTGTTAGACATTTGTCAAACAAAAAATTGGCATAACAGTTTACGCGCAGGATTACAAAATAAATATTGCAATTAGAATGAAAATTTTGGTGCTTACTTATACTTCAGATTGTAATAATTTCCCTGAACTTAAATAAATTTGTATTTAAAGCATTTTTATATTTTTAATGCAATGTTGCATTTAGCTAATACAAAATTTTGAAAATTTCAACAGTAAAATCACCTAAAAAAATATTTTTGTGAACAATAAAAAGAAAATTTTAGGTTCAGTTTATACAGACTAACATGAAATATATGTTTTGAAAATTTCATGAAAAAATATTCAGAATTTTTTGAGGTATCCTGCGCGTTATGCCCAAAAAACGCCATTTGGAAAATAATGACTTTAAAGTTTCGGAAACGCCCCTTCAGCTATTGAGCGGGTATAATTCTAAAAGCCAAAACTTCTGTTTTAATGGGAATTTCAAGGAAACAATTATATCATAATATTCAGAAAAGATAGGAGTTTAACATCTAAAAAAATTTTAAATTTCTTAAAGGCTAATTCCATGAAAACTTGTCATGTCTGTCACGCAGCTGAAAATTGTATGCTTCTTGGCTACCAGTATTTTAGAACGGGAAAATGTGACTTATTTTATCGGAGATATCTCATCAATTGAATAACGCGAAGAAAACTTTTCGAAAATAACGGTGGCCAACAAGCATAGCAATTTTCAGCTGTGTGACAGACATGACAAGTTTGCATGGAATTAGCCTTAATCCTTTCCGGCACGGAGTAATTCTATTTATAAATTTATGAAATAATGAACTGACACCAGAATTTATAAACGAATTTATTAGAAAATGCGAACTTGCTTATTTTCACGTACATGATAAAAGGAAAATTTTAATTAAATATTCTTGGTGCCGTTTGTCTGTTTTGAAATTAAAATTAGGTGTCCGTTTTTTAAGGGCATAGCCCTCGAAAGATTTACTTAGAATGAATCGCATAAATACTGTGGTATTCGCGATAGTTTGCATTGATTGTATCTCTCAATACGCCTCGAGTGACTTTAAAAGTTAACCAAACACCTATCTGGAAAAACGTGGCACTGACCAAGGCGGCGTTGCAACTTTGAGACCTCAATTCGAAGGGCGCTTAGCACAATGCCAAATTTAAACTTTGAATAAAGGTTTTATTTTAGCTACACTGTAGAAATAAAGGTTAGTACTACGCTGAATTTAGTTTCATGAAATGCCAAATGAAGTTTAACTATGCACTGTTTTTATTGTCAGTACCGAATTAAGTTCATCATAAACAGATTAGGATAATATTAAAAAAAGAGTTATACGAATAGCTATATTTGATATTATTTAGGTTCCATATCTCTTTGAACTTTCATGGTATACCCGATTACACTTTTCTAATATATACAGTTCTACCCAACCCTACGTTGTATAGTTTTTTACAAAGTCTTAGTATTCTTTCAGCAACGTTTATATATATATATATATATATTATTCTACGGAACCCTCTGTACGCAAGTAATGCTCGCACTTGACCATTTATTGTGTTACCGAAGGGCCTAGAAATGTGAAATTTGGAATATTAGTTGCTTATAAGATGTAAATGATCTCTAAGAACATTTCCTAAACAATTCGAAATTTAAAAGGGATGAAAATGTGCAAAAAGCGTTCTAAAAAACGTTCTAAATGGTGGTTTCTACGCAATATCTGGAACTACCAAACCGATTTCAAAAGTAATCGTATCAAAATGATTGTGTTAGTCCACGTTCGAACATAGACTATATCTTAAATCGATGCCACTACCCCAAAGGGGGTGTAGGAGCAAAAAACGTTCTAAAATGCGATTTTTGCGTTACCGAAGGGCCTAGAAATATGAAATTTGGAATATTAGTTACTTATAAGATTTCTAAAGGATTTCTAAGAACGCTTCTTAAAAAATTCGAAATTAAAAAGGGGTGATAATGCGCGAAGAGCGTTCTAAAAAACGTTCTAAATGGCGATTTCTACGCAATTTTAGGAAGTATCAAATCAATTTGAAAAGTAATGGTTATAAATTGATGGTGATAGCCCTTGCTCTAACATCAGTGTTGGGCACGCTCACAAAAAAAACGAACTAATTCAAACTCAAGTTCAATTCCTCAAAAATGAGTCAAGTTCACGTTCAAGTTCGAAATTTTTCAAACGAACTCGTTCAACTCAAACTCGTCTATAAAAAAGAACGAAGTTCACTAAAAACTCGTTTTTTTTTTTTTTTTTTTTTTTTTTTTAAATATATTAGAACTTTATCGTCCAAATTTACAAAAATTTCTGAACTAATCTTTTGGTTATTCGATGTAAGGGTCTTCATGGGCCCGGCCCAATTTTCCTTCCTAACACTCGGACCAAGTTTGGGATTACTTTTTTCTAGAGGATCGGACCCAGATGGGCCGGGACTGGATTTATTTTCCGGACCACGTCGGGGCTGGACTGCATTCTTCTTGAGATCTGAACAGGCAGAAATTTTCAGTCCCAGCTCATATGGAAATCGTTAGACCGGCACGGATCTCACCTGTCCAGTAAAATTTGGCTCGGTCCATTTTTTTTTCAAAAAATGCGCGTATTTTTAAATTGCTATTATTCCACAATTAAGATTGATTTTTTTTTCCAAGATGGGTAGATGTACATCTAGGCAATAAAATTAACGTACGCTAAAACCTGAGAAAAAGAATCTGCCTATGACGGAATCTCGTGTTTAACAAAACAAAATGTTGATCTATGTAAAATGAGGATAACAGTAATTGTGAAAAGAATGTAATGCATTTACAAATAAACGGTCATGCGCGAGTATAACCCGCGCTCAGAGGGTTCCGTACAATAAATATATGAATTATTAACTGTATTATTAAAAAATCGTTACTAAACGAAAAATAAGACTTTATAAAAAAAACTATAAAACATGGGGTTTGGTACAGCTGTATATGTACTAGAAAAGTATGAATGAATACACCGTAAAAGTTCAAAGAGATACGAAGCCTAAATAATATCAAATATTGCTATTTTGCATAACTCTTATTTAAATCTTATTCCAACCTGTTTATGATGAACTTAATTCAGCACTGATAATAAAAGTAACACGTATTTAAACTTCATTTGGCATTTCATAAAACTGTATTCAGCATCATAATAATAGTTTCTTTTTACAGTGTAGCTGAAACAAAACCCTTGTTCAAAGTTTAAACTTGGCATTTTGCTAAGCACGGTTCGAAAGGAGGTCGCATATAGCAACGCCACCTTAGACTGTGCCGCGTTTGTCCAGATAGGTTTTTAATTAACTTTTAAAGACTGGAGGCGTATTGAGAGATCAATACTCAATGCAAACTAGTTGCGAATCCTAAAGTATTTATGTGATCAATTCTAATTAAATTAGTCTGTTTTTAGCAGTTTGACGTTTATTACTTTTATACTGCTACAGGACATTGTATTACACAAATGTATCATTAAAAATTGATATCCAGGCTTTAAAAGCCGATGGTACATAGAGTACGCCGCCCCTGTCCTTATGTAATGTCCAAACCGTCTATGTCTTTAAGGGTTAATATCTCAGCTAATTACATACGAATTTTTTCAAAAATCCTTATCAACAATGCTTTTATACCTCTGCTACGATAGGTACCTCCAGCGCTCCTCAATACCTTTACTGAATGCCCGCAAATCGAAATTTATGTAAAACGGAAAAATGCGCTTTTCTCAAAAACTATGTGACCTAGGGTATTCGCTATAATTTTCCTGCAAGGTTTAAATTAACGTCTAGTATCTCTAATTTTTTCATAATTTTAGTTTCAGTAGATTCGGAAATAGGTGGGGGAACATATTTTTGCACTACATTTTCGACGATATCTCAGAAAATATAATACCTAAAATTAAAAGAAATGCATTTTTGAGTTTAGTGTTACGAAAGCTTTCACACGATACCCCACACAATATAAAAAAAAAAGTTTTTTTTTTCAAGTAACTTAATTAGCCACTATACATTTTCATGAAAATATTTGTAATTGTTTAATAATCTGTAAGTATGTGGTCAATAGTCTTTATTACTTCCCCCAATTTGAACTTTCCATGTGCCATAGTTTACGTGTAAAATGGCTGTGACAGACAGACACAGGAGTGATCTTATAATGGTTCCGTTTTTACTTTTTAAGTACGGAACCCTAAAAGCGATGAACTTGTTCATAGGGGAACTAGCCCATGATGGATTTTTCTTATTTCCAATGCAATTCCGTCTTAGAAGATTTTATTGTATAGAATTTAAAAAAAATTTTAAATTTCCAAGTCATAGAATGTGGATTAACGATATTAATGGTAACTGTGATATTTATATATAATCAGATGCATTAAAAAAAAAATAAATACCACATCTCAGAACACTTTTTTTTTATATGACGAATGTAATCATGATATAAAAAGGTAAAATGCGTATTTTTAGTTCTCGTACAAGACACTTTTAACCTTTTAGGCGTAAAAATATTTGTTCAGCCAGGTCGATCTTTGTCGGGCCTAGGCTTCGCCAATTAATGTTTTGTGCAGGTTGAGCCGAAGTTTTAATTTTTATACCGGGCTTGGTCAATAATTTTTTTGAATTAGCCGAGTTGTGCTCGGAGCAGTTCTGGCCAAACTTTGACCTTTTATACCGGGCGAAAGGAAAAACTGTCTACGGGTCGCGCTTGACCTGAAAATTTCTTCCCGTGCATAACGCTAATTCATTGTATTTTTGTGCTTTCAGAAATAATATTCTAGGCTCTGCAATACATCCATTTCTTTCCGTAGCTCAATACATGAGTTTATTTATAATCTACATACATATCTTATTATATTAAATATAGTTCAGTTGGAAAATACGTAGCTCAATTAAAAAACACCCTTAAGCAATTCACGCTCATACATTCGAATTCTTTTGTGTAATCTTCTATATGGTCTACAGAACTTGTGTACACCACGTAGTACGTATTTTTTCGGCCTACCAAGAAATCCATATCAATTTTATTATGTTTGAAATTGTATATCATTAAATTACATCGCAAATGATTTTCGTCCATTAACCATAATGTAACGGGATTCTTTTGAGTGTCCCCGTAAACGAACCAAAAATTCTACACACTCCCTTTTCAGTCGCAAAGATGCCACAGGAAACCTTAATAACACGTATCAATTGCATACAATACGAGAACATTTACAAGAGTTAGGACACGGACCGGCGGTATGCAGATAAACAAACCAAATTCATGAACAATTTACGGCTATGTTGGAAAGTTTTAAAAAGAGGTATTCATTAAGAAGAACATGCTGCAAAAAAAAGTTATAATTGTTAATTTTCTGGTGCGATATTTTAAAAATAAGAATGCATCTCACCCCCCATAGGTTTAACATTAGCATGCAGGTTTGAGATTCACTGACAAACATAGCTATTTTACTCACGCGGAAATACCCACTTGCTAATGTTAATCCTACAGGACAGCTCTTTGAAAATATCGCGTTTGCGTTTGAAATCTTTAAACGCCTTTTTTTAGGGGTGTGTGTGTGTGGGGGGGTGACATTTGATAGCTAAGATAATCATAGTAGAGTAGATATTCATAGTCATAGTAGTCATAGATAGTCATAGCTGCCAACCTTTCACTAATCCTCAGTAATATCTGGATTCATTTGACCCAGGTTAGCCACTTTCGAACCAGAAAATTTATTTCATGAATCTTGTTTTATTTAATTCAAAGTTTCTGCGTGGGACATATTTAATTTCATTTCTTAAAAAAAAATTCTGGTTCCAAACGTATTAAACCAGGATCAAATTAACGCACATATTACGGAAGATTGATTTGAAGTTGGCACCTATGGATATTTTGCACAATCGACTTTCACTCTCGGAACTGGTTTCGAAAGATATTTTTCTATAAATGTAACATTAGTTTTATGTTATTTTATTGGTGCAGTTGAGGTTTTGAAACTCTAAGATAGTAAACTCTATCTAAATAAATCATATTAATATTAGTTGCTATGGTTCCAATATATGAAAAAAAGTAGTATTATGATTTAATTTATTTAAAAGACTGGTTCGACGATCCATTATTCTAACAAGCGAGAACTACTGCAAGCAACAATTTTAGAGATGATTTCTGGCAGTGCTACTGTCTCCTACATTTATGCCTCCGAAGTTGGATAAAAACACTGTAAAATTCGGTTTAAAATGACATTTAGATTGCATTAATGAAGTTCTGAAATAACCTTTAAAAAATGCTATAAATATTTTAATTTAATCATATTTAAATTATATTAAGTACGCAAAATCATAAAAAAGCTTCATATATGTTTTGTTTTTTAATATTTAGCAAATTTGGAAATTAATAATTTCGAAATGCTACTCATAAGGGTTGATAAAATGTAAGAATGGAAAATAGCTGGGCAATCGGCTTTTGATTGGTCTGGTATTGCGATCATTATTCAGCTACGACAACTACTACTGCTACAGAATAGGCTGACCCCCCTCCTCCCACGCAGTAATTTTGAATGTTCCTACCTAAAAATCCATGAATTCCGGATTCGCCGAATGGTCATTAATCAAATAGGTAATTAAGTACTTCCGTCCGAGTCCGTACTAGTCCGAGAATCATTAAGACGGGGAAATGTAAGGGATCATATAGGAGTCGCATAGTGCCAACGTTCAGTTCTGAATTTCAGCAAGATAAAACAATTCAAAATAAATACTATTGGCTATGTTCTGGCTAACCTGTAACGCAAGAATTATATTAAAACTGAACCAAAGTTCGTTTGTAGTTCTAGGCACAAAAACAGATAATCTTAATGTATGCAATACTTTCAACAATACTTTTTAAATAGAAATTTTACTAAAATATGCACAAATTTAGATCCAATCTTAAGTTGTAGATATAATATCTAAATTCGTAAAGATTGCTTGCAAAAACATTAACTAATGTAAAATAAATCTTGTGCGCAATTTAAAAAAAAAAAATGGCTTTTTTCTTTTTGAGAAAAATATCTTTAAAAGTGTCTTTTTAATCATTGTTTGCAGGGAAAATGACGGACACATTTTTTTAGTCATAACTTACGTAATAATAGAAATATTTCTATGCAAAATCCTTTAAAATGCAACAAAATACTATATTGTTCCTTCATATATAATTTTTCGAAAAATCTGATTAAACAGCTCTAAGTCTCTGAAAATTTCAAGGTAATAAGATTTCAATTATTTTGCGGCTAACAAAAAAATGCTTAATTTTCTTTTATAATCAAAAATATTTAAATTACATATACAGATATATCAGTCTTTTTTAAATATATATAACTACTCAATTTAAGGTAATATTATCTCTACAATATATAACTCTTTTCAGATAGCCTAGTGAATTTTCACGAGAAATAATATATATATATATATATATATATATATATATATATATATATATAGTTATAATGTGTTGATTTTAATCCATGTACTTAAAGTTTTGCATGTAACGGTTTGCACAAAATAAAATCTAAAACTGAGTTTTAAATTTTATTTTGTGCAAACCGTTACATGCAAAACTTTAAAAGGTAAAAGAATTAAAATAATTAAAAAAAAACTAACTGATACATTCCATTTTGTAAAAGTCCTTCCGGCCAGTGCCGGGAGGAAGAGGTAGCTTTCAAATTCCTTATTTTAAAAAAGCCAACTTATATTATTCAAACACACGAAGCTCAATTTAGTGAAAACCGAATATAGGAGATTCAATACTAATTTTTATCAATACTAAATCATTATGAATGAGAATTTCGCGAAATTAGTCATCTTTATCCAAGCTGCTTTTATTTAAAGTAACTTATATTTGGCTGAGATGCTGATGTATACTATCCACATGCCTTCTTACATGGAAATAGGCGAATACGTGTGTTATCGCGTGACAAATACAAGATCGTTTCAAAATGTTAGCCACACTAGAAATTCAAAGTGCTATAATTTAACCATTTTCTAAGATATAAACAAAAGAACAAATTTTCAGAAACAAAATCTGCTCCGGAATCTTTGTATCAAGGCCAAATACATAAAATTCTTTTTCATTTTCCAATTTTTTAATACCTCATTTTAAATTTTAAATTTAATTTTTTTTTAAATGGCAACCCTTTTGAAACAAGATGGCGAATGAAGCTGGCCAACGAACTCGGTCGAGACATTGGTATGTACTATGTGCAGACCAAGTAACATCCAAATCGGTTCATAAATACGCCTGTTATCGTGTGACAAAAATCAGGTCGTTTTAAAATGTCAGCCACAAAAGAAATTCAAAATGATATAACTCAGCCATTTTTTTTAGATATAGACGAAACAAAAACTGTTCCGGAATCTTTGTATTAAGGTCAAACACATACAAAAAAATCTTTTTCATTTTCCAAATTTTTGGTATCTCATTTTAAATTTTAAATTTTTAAATTTTTTTTAAATGGCCGCCATTTTGAAACAAGATGGCGGATGAAGCTGGCCAACGAACTCGATTGAGATATTTGTATGTACTATGTACACACCGAGGTACATCCAAATCGGTTCATAAATACGCCTGTTATCACGTGACAAATATCAGGACGTTTCAAAATGTCACCCACTCTAGAAATTCAAAATGCTATAACTCAGCCATTTTTTAAGATATAGACGAAACAAAAACTGCTCCCGAATCTTTGTATCAAGGTCAAATACATAAAAAAAAAATATTTTTTCAGTTTTCAATTTTTTGATACCACATTTCAAATTTAAATTTTTCTTAAAAATTTAAATGGCTGCCATTTTTAAACAAGATGGCGGATGAAGCTGGCCAACGAACTCGGTCGAGACATTGGTATGTACTATGTACAAACGAAGTTACATCCATATCGGTTCATAAATACGCCTTTTATCGCGTGACAAAATTCAGGACGTTTCAATATGTCAGCCACGCTAGAAATTCAAAATGCTATTACTCCACCATTTTTTAAGATATAGACGAAACAAAAACTGCTCCAGAATCTTTGTATAAAGGTCAAATACATAAGAAAAAAATATTTTTCCATTTTCAATTTTTTGGTACCACATTTCAAATTTAAATTTTTTTTAAAAATTTTAAATGGCCGCCATTTTGAAACAAAATGGCGGATGAAGCTGGCCAACGAACTCGGTCGAGACATTGGTATGTACTATGTACATACCGAATTACATCCAAATCGGTTCATAAATTCGAGAGTTACAGTATGACAAAAGTCAGATATATATATATATATATATATATGGATATATATATATATATATATAACCATTAATTAAACATAACCTTCCACCGTCAAATATTATGAATTAAAGCTGTAAGTATTTAAAAAAAAAAAATTAATAAAAGAATATATATATATATATCAACTTTTGAACGGAGGGTGGTTTCGGGGTCTGGGGGTCATGATCGATGAAAATATACCAAAATTTTTTGAAATCGCTTTCCTCCGAACGGCTGCAATAGGTAGCTTTTTGTAATGAAAGCTACCTAAAAACATGGTCCTTCCAAAAAATTTGTTGATGCAAATTTTCATTAATTACGTCAAAATTTAGTGTCCAAACTCACCAATCAGTACAATACTTCTTTAAACTATATGCTTTCTTTGAATCTTAATGTGCTAAAGTTCTGTAAATTATGGACATTTTGAGACTAAAACTTTACTAATTTAATAAGATTTCTACACATTTAAATTTTCATTAAATTTCATTAAAATTCTACACATTTGCTTTTAGTAGGTTCTAAGGTAAAAGTCCGTGAACCGACAAATTACCACTAATTCAATATAGAAAAATTGTCTTATTTAATAGCAGAAACTTTGCAATTAAATAAGGCGATAAAGAGTTAATATTCCTTTTGAAAATTGTGGTAGAAAACGACTACATATATACAAATTAAATAAATTCATGTAAATAAAACACAAAGATTTTTTGGGATACTTTGAAAGATAAAAGTATATGTAAGATAGTTGAAAGTTACTTTTTTGTATTTAACTCAGAGTTTAACATTCAAGGACAAAATATTATGAATAATAAAATATATATAAAGTCATATTCAAATATTATTAAATTTAATAAATGTTTAAAAAAACCTCAAATAGAAAAAAACGCATTTCTTCATACGGGAAAAGCAGCCAGTACTATAAAAATAAAAATAAACTCCAAATTTGATCTTAATTTGTAAAATAATAATAATAATAATACTTTTATTAAGAATGTCAACGATTTTAATCAGACAATTAAAATTAGTGGTTAAATCGTGTTTAAAAAATTAAAATTTTTTAAAACGGTATAAAAAGGCATGGAAATATAAATGGGCACCTAATCTGTAAAGTTTCTATGGATATTTTGCCTTAATGAATAAACGAAAAATACTTTAAATACATGTTTTAGCTTAAATGATTATGTTTATAAAAAAATTAAATATGACAAGTTTGTAAAAATCAAGTTCGTAAAAAGCATTCAATTTAAAAATTATATTTAAATCTAATGCTGCTATTTTTGTGGATTTCAAACGCAACTTCAGATGTAAAACTGGTCATTCTCATATTTACTTTGTGTGCATAAAAAATGGTTTTCACCCATTTTCATAATTTGTTTTGATTAGCATAAGCATTTACATGCCTGTAAGTTTTGATTTATGGTATTAACAGCAATTTTTATAAGTTGAAATGCAAAAATTCTTGCCATGATATTTGTTTGATTTGTTATTTGTGTTAACTGATGAAATGACTTATGTGACGTTTTTATTATTTCTGTAAATATAATAATTATAATTTTATTAATCAAAACATTACTAATGCGTAATCATCTACAAAAAAATTAACAAGAGTTTTCGCAGCAGGCGCCAAATAGTGTTGCTGCGGCGCTGCTTAGATAGGAGATTTCAGATTTTTTTTTAATCTATTAAATAAAAAATGTTTTGTCTTTGAGTCTATCCTGTTTTATGTAAAAAAAGGTATGTCGATGATAAGAAAACGTTTTGTCTACATGTGGTGTGTAAATTGACTAAATACATTCTGAATACACTATTTTGTTGTCTTAAAACTTACTAGAAACAACAAACTCATCCCGCATCTGAGTGTATTCTTCATACAGTTTTGTTTTGCGATCAAAAAAACATTTACTTCACAATTTACACATAGCAAAGTTTAAGGATAAAATTATGTACACAAAAATTTTTCTTTTATAAATATTACAATAAAATGTATGTTTTGCATATTAAGCAGAAATATGTGTAAGAGCAGAATATTACACAAAAATTACACACTCAAATGCTTATTGTGAAATTTACACATTATGGGTAAAATTGTATTTGGCAATTTACGCACCAGTTTACACATATAGACAAATTGTTTTTGTACCATCGATATACCAGTTTTATGTTAAATTTGCACATTTATTTTTTAGAGTGCATAAAGGAAAACATCCCATACAATTTTTAAGATTAGCTACGTGCTGTGACGCAGAGAATTTACAGAAATCTTTAATTTATTTGTACTGCAAAATAAAAAATGTAACAGAATTGTCTTGAAAAAATGTCTCTTTCCTCCACTGTCGCGTCCGGTAATTATATGCAAGAAACTTGCCTATACAGTGGTGCATTTGTTACGTCCGATTATCTGCAAGTAACAACAACGTTAAAGTGCTTTACATAAACTAAATCTTCCCCCCCCCCCCCCTGCTCCCTAACACACACCACTGTCACTTACTAGATAGAAAGCTTTAAAAATGGCTATTTAACACTAGAACCGCCGTAGCGGTCATTTTGACCGGTAATAAATAAAACTATTTCGATTATTACCAGAAATTTCTTTCTAAAATAAGTTTAAAACGTAACCCCAGAGAAATAAGTTAAATAAATGAGTTAAATAGTTTGAAATAAAAATTCTGGTGTAAGATATTTTTATAACACTTCAGTAAAATTTCCGGCGGTTCTAGTGTTAATAGTCCAGGGGAAATGTACCAAAAAAGGGGGTTACCATTCAAAAGATCGGGTAGAAGATTTTATTTTTTTAATTTGTTTATACTGAGGCAAGCATGGAAAAAAACAAGTTTTCTAACAAAATTTCTTAAGGCTAAATTTTCTGTGGCCAAAAAACAAGAAAATTTTGGGACTTTTTTTGATTTTTCTTAAATGTCTCAAGACTTGTTGCCGTAACATATTATTTCTCAATTACAATATTAAAGATAATAAAATTCTCTACAGCACTCATATTTACAACTTTTTTATACACTCAATCGCAAGCGCAGTACGCCATTTCGAAAATAGGACACTTTTTTCAATTTCCTTAAAAACCGTGAAAAACGTAGTTTTGCCCCGATTCTTCAAATGTTTCCCACGGATTTAATCATGTATGTCAACTTCTTTATATTGGTTGCAGTAAATTATGTGTTTCAGGGTCGAAACTAGTCTTTTTTGCACCCGTTGCAAACATGGATTTTGCCCCCCCCCTCCCCTTAAAAAGAAATTTACCACGAGAATTTTTATAAATATCTAATAGCCGGATTTTGAAATTTTTAAGTGTGTAATCATCAAATACATAATGCTGAACTACGTAATCAGCTTTTCCAAATATTGATTCATTAAAACCTTGAAAACCGAACCGAAAGGAACCCAAATATATTCCGCTTTAAACAGGTTTCCGTCTTAGCAGGTATAATTGTTCATATTCTTTCTCTTTAAAATATATAATATTTTCTTTAAAGACAGGATTCTGTATATACAGATTTCCTTTTCAAAGATTTTACGGTAGTTGTAGTATTGAGACATTTAAAGTCACAGTTATATGAATTATGAGACTAAATTAGTCACACGAAGGCATTCGCAAGATAATATTTAACCTATGGGAGCGTTCTTGATAAATATCTCACTTGTATTTTATTACTTTTAAATAATTTTTTTTCATGGGATACCTGAGATCAATATCTAATGTTGTGCTTTTGTACTTTTTCGGCTTTATACCTCTAGATGAACATGATTAAGGTATCTCTTTTATTGAGGATAAGGATATTCCTTTGAAACTGGATGCTAATAATAATACAACAGTGCCATCAAACAGAAAAAAATATTGTTAAATAGCCTTATAGAAATTAGTATTATTAAAATACATTTTTTCAATTAGCTTATGCAGTCATACTGCTTGCCTTTTTTTATTGTGTACGGAAAGTGGAGTTGAATGAGACAGGGGTTCAATGCGAAAACAAAAATGTTTATACGGTCTACAATCATAAATAAATTGGTATTTCATTTGATAAATGGTATCACTGAGATCATTAAACAAATATAGTTTCAAAACAGTACATATTACAGAAGATTTGAATATTCCACGAATTGTATTTTTCAACAACCAAAGTAAGTTTTTCTGTTTGAGCTTTAAAACAATTAATAGATAAAACTAAAGTTTTATATATTTTTGCATGCTGAAATGATATAATCTCTTGTTATATTTATTGATATAAGTGCAATTTTTTTTTGACAATATTTATTAAAACTAATCTTTTAAATATTTTTTATGAAACTAGTGATCTCAAATATTTTACTGACAGAATTTTTAAATTTTACAAGAGATAAATACATAACATTAGTTAGTGAAATAATCCGTTGTCATTTTTTTTATATACCTATTTTATAAGGTAAAAGTATTTCTTACATAAAATATATTTATTTTTTAGCTCCCCTCTCCCCCTTTTATACGGAACTACAATCCAATGTTTTCTATCATTAAAACAGTAAAAGGTTAAAACATATGTTATCAATAAATGGTAAATAAAATATACCATTGTAGTGAGGAATAAAATATGTTTTTCGCAAAATTTCATACTTATCCCACTGATCCTTGGAAAAATATGTATGCATTATAAAAATTATTAAATTAAACAAGAATTCTTTCTTAATTGAAACTATCGTGCCAATAAGTTACTTAATATTGAAGTATTCTTTTAAACAATGCTTTGAAATTAACATTGTATACACTTAAAGCTACTGACTAAATATGAAAATTGTCTTATTCATCTACATCCTGCCCTACTTTTAAGATTATATAAATTTATTGAATATAAAATGTCTGTTGAGATGAAAATAAAGACGTGGGTGTGAAAATAATAGATAATTTACTGCTATCAATTTTTAGAAGTCGACATACACGATTAAATCCGTGGGAACATGTGAATAATCGGGGCAGAACTAACGTTTTTCACGTTTTTTAAGAAAATTGAAAAAAAATGTTCTATTTTTCAAATGGTGTACTGCGCTTGCCATTGAGTGCATAAAAAAGTTGCAAATATGAAAGTTGTAGAGAATTTTGTCTTCTTTAATATTGTAATTGACAAAAAATATGCTATGGCAACAGGTCTCGAGATATTTTTAAAAAAAAATAAAAATAGTCCCAAAATTTTGTTGTTTTTTGGCCACAGAAAATTTAGTCTTAAGAAATTTTGTTAGAAAACTTGGTTTTTCCATGCTTGCCTCAGTATAAACAAATTAAAAAAATAAAATCTCCTACCCGACCTTTTGCAGGGTAAAATGTACATTTCCCCTGGACTATAAGATGGTTGAGAAGTTTTTTCATTTTTGAATAAATGAATTACATCTTGTGTTAAAAGTGATTGTTGTCACAAGACGCCAGTTTTTTTCCTTTCTCTCACTGTCGCTAACTAAAATGTGATTCAAAACACTAACTTTCACTTTTCACAGTATTTTCTAAAAAATATTCTCCCTTTACCGAAAAATGAAACTGGATTAACAATTTCTGCATAAGAGATCTTGACAATTTTTGTTAACAAAATAAATTGAAAAATGTGTTAGAAATAGGTAGTTTAGATTTGAAAACAGACTTAAAAGCCAACTTGCATTTTGGTTTATAAAAGGGAAACGTTTCATAACAAATGTTTCAGAGTGACATCGTTTTCATCTATTTTAAATCACATAGGTTTCGGGATTAAAACCTATGAAATACAGAATCTTTCTAATGTGAAGAAAACGCTAGTTTTTCGATTTTATCTTCTTAAATTCGGCATCGAATAGCATAAAACTTTTTTTTTTTTTAAATCTTTTGATCATTAACCTAAAAAAAAAATTAGTAATATCAAAATAGGTTAAAAGTTTGTGACCCAGCACTTGATCTTATGGCTCTAAAATTTTAATAGATGGATCTTAAAACTAATATTAAATCTTGAGTGACGCTATGCTATTAATTAATAGATATATGCATGATTTATTTCATCATTTTTTTTTCTATTTGTAATCGTATATGCAAAAATTATGTTCAACATGAAAAGATGTATGAAACTTTATTCGCTGATGGTTTTTCATTCAGTCTCTCATAAATTTAAAATGAGTTTTATATTAAAATTCGAATGATATCTTGATGTGACTTTAATAGGTTTGTTTTAAGATTCAATTTAAATTATTTTTCGGTTTTTTCTTCCAAAATATATTTGCACGAATCACTAATTATTCACGTTATCAAATTTTAAGAATCAAATCCAAAATCAGTATTAGCGTCTTCAACTTATCTAAATCCTTTGCTTTATTGAATCAGATTCAGCTCAATAAACATGTTTTTTTAAACGGCTATTATGATATTTAAAAACAGAGAAAACAAATAATAGATGTCGTCTGGGATAAATGAAAATCGTTCTCTAATTTCGAAAAAAAAAAAAGACAACGGGCACAAAATCGCGAGGAAAAAACTAAAAACTATGAATGATTATTTCGTATTAAATGAGTATTAAAAATTTAAATTTACATCTTCTTTTGTCATTGCATTCAGATTCGCAAAGATACAATAATACGTGGTTAAAGGAGAAAGAAAGACTCCTTATCTCTGTTCGGTAATTTAATTTTTAACACTACCCTCTTTTTTTATCACCATTCCTTCGTTGGGGTGTCGAGGAATGACAGGAGAAACTGCAGGGGGTTCTGGGGAGATTTTTCGGCCTTCTCAAAAACGCCAGAAAGCGTTACCACCCACGAATTCCTGTAAAACCCTAGTATCTCGGCCCCTTTTGATTTGGAAAATGATTACGATTTTCACCCTGCCTTGAAATGATTAATCCCTTGAAATTGAGACTGGACCCTACAGATGACCACCCACTAACTCAACAAAGCTTCGGCTGATAAAGAGAGTTGAAAGAGAAATTAGCTTGTTGACAATTGAGCAAAAGTTGGAGTCAAGAAGTCTGTGCCTTCATGTTGTCACTGTTCTTGTCCTGTAGTAAAATCTTTTGAACAATACTTTTATAGATGTTTTTGTTGACTAAATTATGTTTTCGAAAGAAAAAGCTCTAATGTGGTTCTGAATGTCGATACTTTTCTGGCTCTTTCAAAATTAGTATTATTGAATCAGTGCTTTATAATTTTAAATTGCATGATTATTATTCTTTGTAAAATTTTTATATTTGAGACAGAAGCAGTCAAGTGTATAAAAAATAAAAGTTGCACTAAGAATTTTAAATACTTTACATATTTTAAAATATTAATCTTTTTCGATGGAAGATGAAAGTGATAAATTTAATGTAGTATTATTTAAATGTATAATAAATGTTTCCGTGCTAATATATATATATATGCATTGTGTCCAATAAAAAAAGAAAAAAAAATCTCTCCAGGTCTTTCTTTAAACACACACATTGACTTATAGTGAGAGAAATAAAATAAACCATTATATAAAGTCATTTTAAAACTGTTCTCCAATAAATAAAAATACTATTCCCCGCGCAACAACACGAATCTTCGATGCACTTACAGGTGCATTTTTAAGCGTTCAAAGCTTGAAATCAACAGCTATGACTTAAGTAAAATTTTGGAATGGAATACAATTTTTGATTTTCGATAAATATATTACATTATAAGGGATTGTTGTTTCATGACGAAGTTTGTAGGGCTATCGCGTCAGGAAATTCGGTCCAAAACGACAACTTTGGAAGCGTTTTCTGAAAGATTCACCAAATTGATCGAAAAATGAAAAATGCTACTCGATTTCTCAATTTCTGAAAAGAGTGCCTTCATTTCTATTGCATATGCTATTCAAAATGTCCCAAGTAGACACTTGGGATTATAGTGCAGTCGTTATCAAAACGAAATATTATAGTGTATGCGTGGCTGCACTGGTTTTCTTAAACAAAAGTATGTTTTTCTTGATTAAAATCATGTAAATTATATTAAATTTTAAATTAAGTCAAACAAAATTCATTTCTAAGTTATTAAATGAAATCACGCTAGTTTTGATTTTTTAAGTAACCCATTTACTTCGTAAAGCACGTGAATGGATGTTTTTTTTTTTATACTAAAAATAGTCATGTCTTTAAAACTAATTTTATCTTTTATATTAAAAAATAAACATATCTATATCGATATAAATCTATATTGAATAATTATATATCCATATTGCTTAATATTCAAATATAAGTTTGAGCAGGTTTTTGTTCCACGAAAAAAAAAAAAAAATAAATAAATACATGCGTAATTAATAATGAATGAGTATCAATTCAATTTACTACTTGAGAAGTAAAATGCATGTAAGAAATGTAATCATAGATTATTCTTTTTTTTTTATTGGTACTGTTAAGAACCATTTCTTCTTCTCTTGTAATATGGACATTTTTATCTATAATTTGTTTTGACGCTCTCAAAACGCATGTATAGTGTTTGTGATAGTTTATGCACAAGTAGACATATTACGTGAGTATAGATTGTAAGATGTCCAGTATTCACCAGTAAAAGCGTACAATACAATATGTAATTGTCTTAAAAATTCAAAAGTGCTTGCGAAATAGATGTAACCGCTTTCCTTGTGTGTCCGCTAATATGTATTTCTTACTGCATATAGATTTTAATATTTTTTTTCGACATTCTTTTAAAAAAATCGGGTCATCCGACCCGCAAGCGTCAAAACCCAATCCAAAACCGATCCGAATCCGAAACAGAAGTCAACCTCTAAAGGTCAAGTCAGACCCTTTTTAACCACTACACAGGTCAGAAACAGTGTTGCTAATACTGGCGAATTTTTTACTCAGAAATTTCGAGTTCGCACCATAAGAACTTTAATACTAATTTTCCTTTATTGTATTCACGAAATATTTATATTTATAATAATTAAAAATAACTATTCAAACTTTCTGAGAAAGATGTGGAAATTCTTAATGGCAGTTTTTATAAATGATGCATAAAATTTATCATTAGTGTTAATTGTTCTGTACAGATATTTACTTTTACGTCCATATGGTTAAAATTTTGTCATGTGCGAGGAGTTCTGGCAAAAGAAAAAAAAAATAGTACTAGAAACAAGAATTCTGCTTTTACAGAATTTAGCGTCGCCCCCGATGGAAAAAAAAAATGTGTATACATAAATAGTACAAAAAAATATTTCAATTTTAAGACTTAAAGCACACGCTTTTATTTTATGTAAAATGACGTCATTCAAAATAGCACGTATTTTAATTATATTTTCTTTCGGTTGTTATGAAAAAATGGCAACAAAAATATATAATTAATATTTTACAACTATTTTTTACTTTACTTTCTACAGAAATGAAGTATTTCCGTTTCCAATATTAAGCAAATGGCTCCAAAAACTACAAAAAAAATTAATATTTCAAATATAAATGGAGATGCAGTTTTCAAACAGGTTGCATTTAAAAGTACTTTTTTTTCCAAGACGACGGTATAAAAATTGAAAATGTGCGATGCTTAGAAGTTTAAAAAATTGCTATAGAGTATTTAATCGTACTGCTTTGTTTTACGGTTGGTTTCTGTAAGGTAACGTTATTTTTCGGCGATGACACAAAATAAGCTGGAAGAAAGAAATAGCATAGCGTACTGGGGGCTATATATATATATATTACAGTCTCTTTTTTATGTTTATTTTGTTCATTTTAAATAAAAGTGACATAGACCAGAGATCGGCGCGGGCTTTGGGCTTTTTTTCAT
The DNA here is from genome assembly GCA_963932465.1 of Maratus speciosus. Lineage (NCBI taxonomy): Eukaryota > Metazoa > Arthropoda > Arachnida > Araneae > Salticidae > Maratus > Maratus speciosus. The sequence goes on from OZ010790.1 coordinate 507,678,089, forward strand.
TCACGGCAATCGGGCCAGGCACAGGCCTGGTCTGCATTATTTTCGGGCCGGGTCTAGTCTCTAGTCTTTCCAAGCCGGGGTCGGCTCTTTTTCCTGGAGGACCGGGCAGGGCCTAACTTATTTTTTTCGTAACCGAGCCGGGACTGGTATCATTCTTTCTAGTCTTCAAGGACCTAAATTTTCAGTCCCGGTTTTGACCCACAGCCCGTATGAAAATCATTGTCTCGACGTGGCCTGATGGACCATTCAAAAATCCGTAAAATTTGGCCTGGCCCAAAAAATTATTGCAAATAAAGTATACATTTTTAAATCTCCATTATTCTACAATTAAACATTAAATTTTATTCTTTATAAAGAATAAGTACATTTCTAGGCTTATTAAAATGTAGCTAAATTAAAATATAGTAAAACGTATGAAAAAGAACCTGCCTATGACAGAATCCTGTCTTAATCTGAAAAATATGTTGATCCATGCAAAATGAATGTACTAATATGTAAGAAAATAATATATAATACATTTACACCTGCTATAAGAAGTGAACTTGTCTATAAAGCATTTTTTTCCCTTTCCTATGCAATTCCGTCTTAGAAGATTTTACTGTATGGCATTTTTCAGATTTTTAAGTTTCCAATACATGGAATATGGATTAACTATATTAATGATAACTGAAACTTTTGCATACACAACAAATAGCGATTCATTAAAAAAATAAATATAGCAATAACGTCTATAAATATGAAAACTTTAAACTCTACAATAAAAAGCAAAGGTAAGTATTTTTGGCCAGAACTCCTCGTACGAGGCAAATTTTTAACCAAAACGACATAAAAATCAATGTTTTGTAGAAATTCATTCGGGCAGGGCCGGACTCGAGCCGAGATCTTAACTTTTTTCCGGGCTAGGCTTGGGCCGAAGTTTTAACTTTTATACCGAGTCGAGTCAATATTTTTTTTTGTACGGCCTGGGCTCGGGACGAACTTTTAATTTTTATACCGGACCGGGTCGAATTGGCCGGGCTCGGGCCTTGAAATTTAGGCCCGTGCAGACCTCTACCATACACTGCACAGTAAAGGATCTCTAATGGATCTCTATTATTATTAATACCATTAATCCATTTACACGACTTAGAGACTTTAAAATCGGAAAAATTCTATATCAAAAAACCTTCTAAGACGAAATCACAACGGAGAAAAAAAAACCCGTATAGTTTAGTTCCTTTCTTACCAGGTCTGTCGTACCAGATCTGTCCTACCAGGTACTATTTACTTTCAAACGGATTATTAAATCCATTTTGCATCGATAAAGAAATTTTTCCGTTTAAAACAGGATTTCGTCACACGCAGATTCTTAAAACAGGTTTTACAGTACTGTATATCCCCCCCCCCCTAGAAATGTATATGTATTACTCTTTAAAGGGAATTTTAATTGTAGCATAATGGTAATTTAAAAATATATGTATTTTCGGCAAAAACTGTTGACCCAAGAAGGTTGTTCCTTAAAAAGATTTTTGAACGAATCAGACAAGGACGAGTCAATGATTTTCATACAAGCAGAGTTGTGACCATGCCAGAAAATTTCGGTCGATGCAGACTTCTAGGAAAAATAAAGCACAGGCCCAGAAATAAGCCCGGTTCATCCTGGCCCGAGCCTCCAACACCCGGGCACGACCCAGAGAAGCTGATGATCAGACTCGACCCGCCCCGAGTCTGTGTAGGCTTCTAAATGGCATTTGAATGGGGAAAACGTGTTCTTAATGGCTGGAAAAATTTTAAATAAATTATGAAAAAAATTGAGTTTGAGTTGTAAATTTCGTTCAAACTCACAGATTTTTTGAGCTTTCGTTCAGCTCACGTTCGTTTATCAAAAAGTGAGTCAAGTTCAACTCATCGTTCACAGAAATTGAACTAAGTTCGTGAGTTTTCGTTCAATGAACGCGTTCATACCCAACACTGTCTAACATAGGCTTTATTTTATGTTTGTGCCACTACCACCTGGGGGTTGCAGGAGCAAAAAATGTTCTAAATTGTGATTTTTCTGATCGGTAGGGCTACCAACTTGAAATTACGCATGGTGCATATTTATTAGATAAAAAATTATCTTTAAAAACAGTTTCGAAAAAATTGGAAATTTAAAAGGGTGGAAATGCGCGAAAAGCGTTCTAAAATACATTCTAAATTGCGCTTTCTACACAATCTCAGGAAATACAAAACCGATTTCAAAAGTAATGGTTGCAAATTGATGGTGACAGTCCCTGCTCCAACATAGGCTAAATTTTATGTTGCTGTCACTACCATCTAGGTGTTTCAAAAGCTAAACATGTTCTAATTTGCGTTTTTTTTTTTTTTTTTTTTTTTTTTTTTCACAATTGAGGGGTCTAACCTTTTGAAGTTTGGCATGGTAATTACTTACAAGACGCAAATGCTTTCTGAGAACCGTCGAAAGAAAATTCCAAATTTAAAAGGATGAAGTGAACGAAAACCGTTCTAAATTACAATTTTTATGCAATCTTATCAAATACCAAATCCATTAAAAAAATAATGGTTTCAAACTGGTGGTGATAAAACCTGCTCAAACATAAGCTATATTTTATACTGGTGCCACTACCACCAGAGGGTTTCAGGAGAAAAAACATTCTAAATTGCGATTTATGTGATACTAAAGAAGCTAGATACGCTAAATATGACATGGTAGTTACTTATAACATGTAAATGCCCTCAAAGAACAGTCGAAAGTAAATTCGCATTAAAAAGGGGTGAAGCGAAGGGGAGGAGCAAAAAGCATTCTAAAAACGTCCTAAATTACGATTTCTGTGCAATCTCAGGAAATATAAACTGATTATAAAAGTAATAGCTGCGAATCAATGGTGACAGTCTCTGACCATGCACAGGCTGTATTTTATGCCGGTGACTGTACCACGAACAACAAATGTTCTAAAAAAGGCCTTTAGAAGCTTTCTAAATTACGTTTCTGTGGAATATTAGGAAATACCAAACCGATTTCATAATTAATATTGGCAAATTTATAGTGTCAGTCCCTATTTCAACATAGCATTTTATGCTGAGAGAGATGGTAGACTGTTAGACAAGAAGCTTGGAATTTGACATGATGGTTAATTTTAAGATGTAAGGAGATGGTTTCTAAAAAATTCAAAACTTCAGATGAATACTGAAATAAGCGTATTAATCGAGCATAAAAGTTTCAAAATATTTTCTAAATTATCATTTATTTAGTTTTAGTTCTTTTTATTAATTTAAGTCTTATTTCTGTCTAATGCAGTGTAATAATGAAGTTTAGTCAAACTGCTTTTTAAATAGTAATTTTTGAATTATTCCTAAAAGTATAACTTATTTTAATAAAAATTAGACATATTTCTTGGCATATCACTTGGCATATTTCAACTATTACGCGAGCAAAGCCGCGGGGTTTGCTCGTAAATTAATAAAATAATGAAAAATAAATAAAACATAAATTTAAAACAAGTAATTCAACTAAAATTATCAGAATAAAAATTGCTGCTGTAAAGGGCGATCTTTAGCGATTTCTTGGTTATTAACTCTTGGCACGAAGCCAATACGATATCGCTTTTAATAAATTTCAAAACTTTGTTTGGATACCTTAATTATATTTTTAATATAAAAAAGATTTTTGGTGTAGTTAATTGGCAAAATAAATAAATAAATTTTAAAAAATGTAAAAAAAAAATTTTCAATTATTTTATATTATTAGTTATTATGAGTTTTCAATAATAATAAAGGCAAGTCGGAAATTGTATGTCAAATGTGGCAAATGAGATGCTGTAACTAGTTTTATAAATATTCAGATCTTGGTGCAATAGTTGCTGCACTCTTATGCAAAAATGCATGAATACAAATTCATTACGATTCTATATATTAAACTTACAAGGGAACCACTTTTGGTGTTGCTCGCACCTAGCACCGAGACTTGGTGCGTTTTGTATCCCTACACATAAAAGTTAGAGAACCGAAAAAATTTCTCTGTTAAAATAATATTTTATATACTTTTTTACACTTTTAATTTTTTATTATTGCATATTTATTTGTTTATTTCACGCCAAAAGTGAGTTAAGTCGCCAAATAGGGCGCTACAATTTTTCCGCCCGCTTTATCCAAAGAGAAAATGTACAGAATATATTACTAGAATTATATCTGATTGCGATTTTTTTTATATAATTGATAGCATAAGAAACAAACATTAAGTTTTTATTTTTTTTCTATGCAAACGATAAATATATACGTAATAAATATCAATGCAAAAACCCTTGACGGGTTAAAAGTTTCTGACGCAGCACTTTATCTTATGCTCTAAGAATTTTAAATATGGAACTTAAAAATACTGATATCAAATTTTGAGTGACGTTATGCTATTTCTTAAAAATATATATTTGTATTTATTTCATCACTATATTTTTGTTTTATTTATAATCGCCTGTGCAAAAGTTATGTTCAACATGAAAAGCTGCATAAAATTTTATTCGCTGTTGCTTTATCATTTACATCTCTCATAAATTCAAAATATGAGTTTTAAAAGATATGATATAAAATTTAATTGACGCCTTGATGTGACTTTAAAAGGTTTGTTTTAAAATTCAATTTAAATTATTTTTGACTTGGTTAAAATATTTTTTTACATCTACACAGTACTTTTAATTTTCCAATTCACTGTTAAATATATCATTTTCATTGAATCTATACTATGCATTGAAATGTATTTATTTCAATAAATTGATTTATCTTTTGTGTCACGCTATTCAAAATTGTGAGTAAGATTTATGTAAATGGTTTCTTTGCGTCATTGTGTCCAAACTACATGAAATGTATGAAAAAGGATAGTTTGACGCAAATAAACCATTTACATAAATCTTACTCACAATTTTGAATAGCGTGACACAAAAGATAAATCAATTTATTGAAATAAATACATTTCAATGCATAGTATAGATTCAATGAAAGTGATATATTTAACAGTGAATTGGAAAATTAAAAGTATTGTGTAGATGTAAAAAAATATTTTAACCAAGTCAAAAATAATTTAAATTGAATTTTAAAACAAACCTTTTAAAGTCACATAAAGACGTCACTTAAATTTTATATCATATCTTTTAAAACTCATATTTTGAATTTATGAGAGATGTAAATGATAAAGCAACAGCGAATAAAATTTTATGCAGCTTTTCATGTTGAACATAACTTTTGCACAGGCGATTATAAATAAAACAAAAATATAATGATGAAATAAATACAAATATATATTTTTAAGAAATAGCATAACGTCACTCAAAATTTGATATCAGTATTTTTAAGTTCCATATTTAAAATTCTTAGAGCATAAGATAAAGTGCTGCGTCAGAAACTTTTAACCCGTCAAGGGTTTTTGCATTGATATCATTACTTTTTTGAGGTTAGTGATAAAATGATTAAAAAAAAAGATACTTATGGGATTTAATGCAGATTTAATTTTTACTATTTTATTACAATTTTCCTTATAGCAGTTTGTATATAAAAACAAGTGGGTAAGCATAATCGCAGATCACACAGAGGGTTTCATTTGATATTCCTTTAAAAACACTTTATCCTTAAATTAATAAATCCAAAATATTAATTTATAATTATTAAATCCTTACATAGATGGTGCACCAATAGTTCCAATTTTCATGGGGCAGGGAACGCACTCTTTTAAACAAACCACCTTCCAATTGAAGTCATCAAAAACCAAGTTGAATAAACCAGACCCCGTTGTGTTGTTTGACAAACAGCAGTCTCATGTCCCCTCCTTCCCCCTTTTTCAAAATTTTTCAGACCAGTACCTAAGAATGGAACCGAAATAATTTTTTCTCTTCAGAAATTACGATAAAAAAATAGTATGCAGTACTCATAAATTTACTTTAATGCTATATAGGGTGATTATTAAGTTAATTATAACGTTTGGAATCTGTTGCATTGATGTCCGAAAGGTAGTTTCTGAGTTATGGAAGCTGGACCAATAAGGCGCCATAGAGGGGCGAAGCCCGCTAGTGTCTATCGTAATTATATCTGCCATGTGGACTAATTGCGATATTTAATCAAAGTAGTCCCCCCCCCCACCTCCTCATCCCCGGAAATATAACAAATACAAAATGTGTCTTTATAAACCTATCGTCAAATAGGTTTTTATTTCTTTTTCCCTAAAAAAAAACAAAAAAAAACATGATTTTTATATTCGTAACGTAAATAGCGGTCGAAGCCCGCTAGTTCCTATCATAATATATATTTTTAATAATTTTATATAGTCTATAATAAAAATCAGACTTAAAATAGTCTAGTTCCATGAGTACTTGTAGTGTCAGTTACATGCTACGATTTTTGGATACCAGTATTTTAGAACGGGAAAATGTGACTTATTTTATCGGAGATATCTCATTAATTGAATAAGGCGAAGCAAACTTTTTGAAAAAAAGGTGGCCAACAAGCATGGCAGTTATCAGCTATGTGACTTTGTGCTAAAGTCCATTAATTTGATCTGCTTTAAAAAGATTACGGAAGATTGAATTATAGTAGAACCTGGATTAACCGAGCTTCGATTAATCGAGGTTTCTGTTAACCGAGCCGATAACAAAGTCTGATTTTTTTTCCCTTTTGAATGAGCCTTAAAAATAACCACACTCTTTAGCTCACTGTCCGTGCTATACAGGCCCTTCTGCCCCCAAAAGCACTCAACTCCAAAGAAACATTGGACCCTGAGAAGTCAATAGCGAACAATGCTTTGTTTCCAGTGGCTGTGTGAACTTTCGTAAATTTTTCAATTTGCATTTTAAAATTTACTACTGGTAGTTGATTTTCTTTTTAAATTTGTTAAGCTGTGAAACAGAACTTTACATATATTTATTTTTTTTATTTAAAAAAGTTCTATATATTTTTTTTAAAGAGATGTTAAATTCGCAAGCACGGCGAGTTTTTACACACAGTTTCTATTAACAGAGATTTCCGATTCCGATTTACTAACAGTCCCAATTAGCTCCGATAATCGAGGCTGCTCTGTATAATTAAAAAATCAATGGCGATCTTACTGTAAACGGGTTTCCCTTTTACTGAGGAATTTCAAGACCGAATCAGCTGATGTTAGTTGCTGTTTCCGTGCTTGATTAAATAAGATTAGTTAAACATTTGAAAATTACCAAATATAAAAGGAACTAAGTCAACAGAGTCTTTGCTTTATGGTATTTTTTAACAACGCTATAAGAAAATGATTTTAAATAAGAGATTTTAAATGTAACGTTTTAAATCTGGCATAATTTTCACCAAACTTTCCTTTCTCTTTGTAACATTCAACTGAAAATATTTTTATTATTAGAAAGATAATATTATTATTTGCGCTACCTAAAAATTGGCAACTATAGTTAAAAATATCATCTCGAAATTTGAAATAAATCTCTCATATAAATATATTTTTTAATTTAAACTGTTTTGCAATATTATTATTTGGCCACTTTGGCCAATATGACGTAATTTCCTCCATTTACGACTTTTAACACATATCAATGAATTTATTATTTAAAAATTTTCTTTTTCTTTTAATATTCACGTGTAAATATAATTTTTATGACGTAATTTTCAATGTTTTCCTGCTTTTAATGCGTAATCATTTAATTCTAATTTGAAAATAATTGATTATTTTATAATTTTCTTTCATTTTAAGTAAGCATGTGTAAAAACAATTTTTATGACGTAATGTTTAATATTTTCCTGCTTTTAACACGTTATCATTTAATTCTAATTTAAAAGGATTGTTTTCTGTTTATAATAGTCACGTGTGAATAAATTTTTAATTTAAAGGATATATTATTCTTTGCGCTGTTTTAACAATTGGCAACAATTTAAAATAACCTTTTCTAAAATATGTAAGAAATATCTCTGGAAATTCTGAAAATTTTAATTTAAAATTGAAATAAACCGTCAAAAAATTAGGCAAGTTAAAAATAATAAATGCATTCTGCAAACTTCGAGTTTCTATTGAATGATTAAATTGAATGAAAATGATTAAATTCCCATGTATATTTTTTTTTCCTATGAGACTTTTTTAATGAGACAATTTTATCCAGATTTAACATTAAATATCTCTTAAAATAATTCTTCGATTTAAAAACTGTCTACTTCAACGTTTTTATCAAACATTTCTCTATAATACTACCCATTTTAATATTTTTGTATGCAGTAATTTTCTTAATATTTGCGAAATAGACCTCTAGTCACAAGAGATTCTTTCAAAGCGGCGAAGAGCGTTAGTTTTTTTTTTTTTTTTTTCGAATAAGAGACAAAATGTAGTACGCAATTGCGTCAAAAGCGGGCGACACCAGAATTCTGATATGCTTATTATGTAAGCTGTAAATATTGCAAAGTTAAATAAAAACAATTGTCTCGGGGTTATCAAACTTCATTGTTATTTATAAATAAAACATTTCAACTAAATTATTTATTATAAAAGAATTATTACATCACAATAGTTTTTATGCAAGGAAAATAATAATAATAATAATAATAAGATTATCGATGTCAGTGATTATATATTGATTGACCGCCATAATAATAAAAAATGATATTATAAAAAGAAGAGCTGAAATGAATTATTTTTTTACGTTTCTGATCGTGTGATTTATATTCAAATAATAATTATTAATGCATATTTTTTGTAAAGTGATTGAAATTAAATATATTTATAAAATTTATGGTAATATTTTTATTGTTGAAAAATTGCCAAGAAATAATCATCATCAAATTGGCGTCATTATAATTGTAATTTTATTTAACTTAATAGCGATTAAAAAATTACAAAGGAACTGAGAATAATGGTCAATTAACAGACTTAAAAAAAAAAACACATTCACATGCGAAAACAAGTACCAGGGAGTATCGAACTGCCTATCTTAAGATCAGTAGACGATGGCCCTTAACCACTCAGCCAGTGGGAAGACAAAATTTTTCTCCCCAAAAGCGGTTAAAAAGAAAGCATGTGTATGAATACAGTGACATGCATTTTCGGTGAAATTTCCATAGAATGGCGAAGAAATATAGTCCGATATTTCATGCGCATTATAAAACGAACAAGAGTCTTGCTGGAAACAAGTAAATTGTTATTTGGTTCATCTGAAACATATTTATTTGATTTTTAAAAAATCGCTCGTGTCATTTTCGAGAGAAAAAAAATCGAATTATTTAACGAACGAGAGTTTTCCCAGAAAAAAGAAAAGTGTTATTCACCTCGCCTTAATCACATTTATATTATGTATCAATTTAAAGATAATCGTTAGAACCGTTTTCGAGATTTTCAAATTAGGAACTTCCTCGATATCATACCAACGTTTTCACTTTAAAAATGGCTATCTCAAAATATACTGCACGTAGAAATGTAAAAATTTCAGTATACGATTAGAGTGCAGATATAAGACTGTTCTAGAAAATTCAGAACAATAAGACCTATATCTGCTGAGTTATTAAAAGGCGGCTTTTCGCGTTTTCTTTGATGTCGAGTTATCTGTATATATGAGTTCCGCCATCTACGAATTCTATGATACGATACGATACGATTTTAACGATACGATACGATACGATTTTAGGCTTAAGGCTGCGTCACTCGTAATACTACCGTCTTCCATGATAATTCTATAAATTCTATATATTTTTTACGTTTCTGATCGTGTGATTTATATTCAAATAATAATTATTAATGTATATTTTTTGTAAAGTGATTGAAATTAAATATATTTATAAAATTTATGGTAATATTTTTATTGTTGAAAAATTGCCAAGAAATAATCATCATCAAATTGGCGTCATTATAATTGTAATTTTATTTAACTTAATAGCAATTAAAAAATTACAAAGGAACTGAGAATAATGGTCAATTAACAGACTTAAAAAAAAAAAACACATTCACATGCGAAAACAAGTACCAGGGAGTATCGAACTGCCTATCTTAAGATCAGTAGACGATGGCCCTTAACCACTCAGCCAGTGGGAAGACAAAATTTTTCTCCCCAAATCGGTTAAAAAGAAAGCATGTGTATGAATACAGTGACATGCATTTTCGGTGAAATTTCCATAGAATGGCGAAGAAATATAGTCCGATATTTCATGCGCATTATAAAACGAACAAGAGTCTTGCTGGAAACAAGTAAATTGTTATTTGGTTCATCTGAAACATATTTATTTGATTTTTAAAAAATCGCTCGTGTCATTTTCGAGAGAAAAAAAATCGAATTATTTAACGAACGAGAGTTTTCCCAGAAAAAAGAAAAGTGTTATTCACCTCGCCTTAATCACATTTATATTATGTATCAATTTAAAGATAATCGTTAGAACCGTTTTCGAGATTTTCAAATTAGGAACTTCCTCGATATCATACCAACGTTTTCACTTTAAAAATGGCTATTTAGATCTCAAAATATACTGCACGTAGAAATGTAAAAATTTCAGTATACGATTAGAGTGCAGATATAAGACTGTTCTAGAAAATTCAGAACAATAAGACCTATATCTGCTGAGTTATTAAAAGGCGGCTTTTCGCGTTTTCTTTGATGTCGAGTTATCTGTATATATGAGTTCCGCCATCTACGAATTCTATGATACGATACGATACGATACGATTTTAGGCTTAAGGCTGCGTCACTCGTAATACTACCGTCTTCCATGATAATTCTATAAAAGCTTCGAAGATCATTGAAAACTATTTTTTAGTGAAATACAAAATAAGCAAATTATTTTCTTTTGAAATCGAATGAAATAAAGTTTCGAATGTTTAAAATGAAATGTTGCTGTATTAAATGGTCCTTCGGTAAAAGTAATCATAAAGTAAATTGATATTTTTACACAATATAGAAAAATTACTGTGGCAAAATAGGTCGGACATTGCAATTTCTAGCTATTACACATTCATCTATGACATTTGGCTAGGGTTGCCGGAAAGCTCTAATTTTGAAAATAAACGCCAACTGTTTTCCCGCCAAAAATATGAATATAAAGTTGCAATTTTTCAAAATCAAATTCGTGGGTTTTTGAAGGAATTTTCAATTTTTTCAATATTTTATACTTATTATTAACTAATTTTTATTTTTAAATGCTTTTCTTTAAAAAAATTCAATGTTAATAGTCCAATAAGTGGTCTCGAAAATTGCATTTTCAGAAAGTTATGCTGCTGTATAATCAAGAAATATTATTTTAACAGAAAAATTTTATCGATTCTCAAACTTCATAATATAGGGCTTTAAAATGCACCAGGTCTCAATGCTAGGTGCGAGCAACACCAAAAGTGTTAGTAATACGGAGATAATAGGACTACATCTTAATTAAGACGTGGCAACTTAGAATCATTACCTATCATAGAGTAACATTGAATTAATTACGTATGATAGGATTTAATAGAATGAAGAAAACTTTTAATAATAGTTTTTATTCGATTTTCATAAAATTTGAAATGACTCGACAAAATTCTGAAACGATTATATATATATTAAATTTTAAAGCCTTTGGTTGGGCAGTTTTTGCGCTGTTATATGCAGACAGACAGACAGACGGACAAGACGGCAACTATAGGAGCTACGTATTTATATAATTACGAAAGCATCTAAAAAGGGAATTTTTAAATAAAACTTATTTTTATACATATATATATATTTAATCACGTTTTGTGGTTGATAATAATTTGGAATACCCCCTAGGGGGAGAATATTTCTCCGTTAATGTAAAAAACTATAAATCAAACCTTAATTATCTGAAACTTTGAGTTGAAACTAAAAAACAAAAGGAGATTTTCACGGAATTTTTTTTTCTACGTACATTTAAAAAGCTGCTTTTAGCGGGTAATAATAATTTTAAATACCTCCTAAGTGGAAGAAGAATATTTCTCCAATAATGAGAAAACTGTAAATCAATGCTTCATTATCTGCTGCTGTAAATGGCGCTTTGAACCGAATTACAGCTTTGAACCGAAACTAAAACTAACAAGAAAGATAATTTACGCGTCAAGCGTAAATGAAACACTTTCCAACATTTCCAGAATTAACTTGAACGAAACTTCACCGTTCAATAAGGTAAAGGTGTCTTCAGTAAAAAAATTAGAAAACGCATAACACATTAAAAAAAATTTTCAGTCATTACTGCCCATAGTTGGAATGATATTTGAATTATTTTCTCCTGTCTTGTATCGGATCAATAGCTTTGTATATACAGGGTGACCCAAAAACATTGACCTCGAATTTTATTCCTTAAATATTGATCATAGACATATATTATAAATTACAAAGTTACGTAAAAATAGGTAAAGAATTTTATTTTTATGAAATCTATTAAAATTTTCAGGGGATTCAATTTGAAGTAATGCAAAATTTAAATTTTTATACGGTTCCGTAAGAAAAAATTTTCCAGTGAGTAAAATGTACCCCATGCACTTATAAGGTCATTGTACAAAATTTTAGCATTTTATCCTAAAAAGTCACAGATATATGTTTAAACAAAGTTGGTGAGAGGTTAATCATAACTTCAAACGTAACTATTTACAGCAAGAGAGCAATCATTGTTTTCTTTCGTAATTTGTGTGCGACCCCTGAAATGTGATCACCCAACACAATTTTTCCCCTTTGCGAACTCATATCCAGGCATCAAGGACTTTTAATGATAAATTGCTGACATTTTGTACATGACCCTATTATTGTATGGGGCACGTTTTACTCATTGAGAATTTTTGTGTGTGTGTCGAGGGGGGGGGGGGGGGCTTATAAAAATTTAAATTTTGTATCTATTGAAGTTTAATCAGCTGAAAATTTTAATTGATTTCATAAAATTCTCTACCCCTTTTTACGTAACTTTGCAATTTATAATATATATCTATGGTCAACATTTAAGGAATAAAAGACAAGGTACATGTTTTTGGGACACCTTGTATACTACATAATCCAGTCCAGTTAGAAAACGCATAATACTGTTGCAAAGTCACCTTCAGTAATTTCCTCCAACAGACGGAAATGTACTCGAATTTTTTTGGTGCAAGTCTGTATGTTAACTACAGATTTTTAATATGCACCACATATTAAGATAATTTAATTGAGGTAAAAACTAGTCGTTGCGGGACACCGTAATACTTATCCATCATGGATATACATAACATAAAATATGAAAATAAAACCTGTGTAAACTATTTATAAAATGCATTGCAATTCCAAAATAAAATTTAAACGTACATTTAAATATTTTTAATACATAGTAATGCTCTATTACTGAACTGCGGGTACTATACTTGATTATGCCGTCGACCCATTTCGACAAATTATATAAATCGCCAAACTACACGCAAAATTATACAAATTGGCATACTTTTAATTTTAAATAACGAAAGAACAAATGAATTAGTAAAAGATTAATAAAAATACAAATTAAACGTCGAATTAAAACTCACTTGATGGCGCAACAAACACGTGTAACGTGTTTAAAGCGTCGTTTACACGGAGCGAGTTTACTAGCTACAAGCCGGCGAATTCACTAGCTGCTAGTAAACTCGCCCCGTGTAAACATGTTAGCTAGCGAACTATCTGGCAGCTCAGCGAGTGGGAAAAAAGTTGAAAGCTCGGCTACTTTTCTCGCTACTCGCTGGCGTGTTAGCTACCTGGCTAGTAAACTAGCTGTGTGTAAACGGTGTTGCTAGTGAAATCGCTGCGAGTATTCAGTGGTTTCGTGGTTCTGCATATGTAAACAATGTGCCGGCGTGAATGAAACAAAATAGATTTTTTCGAACAAAATTAACAAATAGGATACCAATAAATAAAATATTTTTGAGAATTATTCACTGTTTGAAATAACTACCATAATTATCACATGGTGGATGTTATAATTATTTTAGGTAGATATTTTAAAATACTAATGTCGGGGAATTGCAGTTATCAAATTATTGAGACTGTACAGGTTATTTAAAGGGTAATAATTGGAAGAAAAAAAAATCTCAAAAAAAAGTTTTGTAACAGTGCATAGATTCGTATATTTTCCACTATTTTTCACAGTTAATATTCCAATAAGTGCAATTTAAAAATTAAATGTGATTAATTAGATTTTCAGTTAAAAGATTTTATGCCCTATTAAACATCATTGAAATTGCATTTTTACTTTCTTCTATCTTTACAAGAAGAAAGTATTGGATTCGTAAAAATTTTCGACTTTCGGTTTTTGACGGATTTACACGTTTTAGAGGTCAGGGATTCCGAAAAACATGTTTTTACAAAATGTCTGTCTATGTGTCTGTATGTGACACAAATTTTGTGGGCGCTCTATCTCAAGAACTAATGCACGGAATTTAATAGAAATTTATATTCAAGTAGTCCCTAATATAAATTGGTGCTGATTAGTTTTTGGTGTAAATCGCCCAACGGGTGGCGCTGCTATGCTGCATTTTTCAGAATTTCCCCTACAGCTCTATCTCAAGAAGTAATGCACGAATTTTCATCAAATTTCAAATTCAGATATGAAATGGTGCTAAATTGAAGTAATTTCTTGTACTATTTAAATGATTTAATTGACATGATTTATATAGAAGAAAGTTTTGTGATGGCCACAACAAACTAGTTAACAGTGATTTCATGGGGTGTCCATTACTGAAAATAGACAAATGAAGCATTACAATAATGGACACGGGTCTTAAAACCTTAAAAATTAATGAAATTTTATAAATGAGCATTAGAATATAAAATTCAAATTTCATCTTTTAATTTCGTATTGCAGTAATCTGTGTGTTTTATGTTCCATAACACAGTGTACTCTTGGTATACATTTAAAAAATCAGCAATATCATTTGCGTTCCACTTCATTTTTCCACGAACACACACACAAAAGAAAAAAAAAAGCAGGAAAACTCTGCACTTAATATAAAAACAAACATTGTTTACAGAAAAAAACATAAAAGAAAGCTTTAGAACGCAGCAAGTGATGCAATAGCGAGTTGGCTACTGAGCGAGTAAACAAGTTCGTGTGTAAACGACCACTATCTCGCTAGCTGACTCGCTTGCTTCTTTTCTCGCCGGCTTGTAGCTAGTAAACTAGCTTCGTGTAAACGAGCCTTAACGTCAAGTGAATGTGACATTTACGATAAGCCATTATAGGCATTTAATCTCATAGTTTGACGATAGTGTTTTGGTCGACGGGATAATCAAGTAGTACCGAATTGCGTAAAAGAAACATCTTTATAACTCCAAAAATTATAATCATATTAACTAACAGTTTACTGCGTCGGATTCAGCGTTCCATTCCCAAGTAAAATATATCTTTGAATGAAATACAGGATCAGGAAAAATCGAAGAGTGTTAAAAATATGATTACAAATATCTCGGCAACTAATTATCCGATAGACTTTATTCTTTATGCGAAATTTGTTATTTTTTTATTGTCTTTTATATTCGCTCCAATTTTAATATCCCTTTTATCAGAACGAATATTTCGAGAGTCCGAAAAAAATAGTTCCGGATAGTCGAAGTTACTGATATTCAATAGGCTTCCTCCCATGATTACATACTAAGTACATAAAAAATTTCAAGTCTCTATATTAATTTGTTCGGGAGATAGAGCGTTTACAGACGCACATACACACAGACAGACGGACGGCATTTTTTTTTAATACGTTTTTCGGACTTCCCAGTGTCTGAAACGTATGAATCCGTCAGAACAATTTTTTCGATTTTTAAAACGGTTACGAGACTTACCCCATACTAGTAAAACGCATAGCACAACTAAAACCGCACTTCCAGCAGTTGCCATTACATAGACGGCAATCTATCCAGTTCTTTGCGAAGCCTTGTACATAAATTGATTCTTAGTCTACAAGCTTATTTTGGTGTGCTAAATATAATTCAGCTGGAAAACGCATTATACTATTAAAAACCACCACCAAGCCATTCATGCCATAAACAGCAATGCTTTCGAATTCTTTTCTGTTGCCCTGTATATATCATCTATATAATTTATGAACACGACTGAGTATTCAAAAATTTAGTTAAATTTGAAAACGCAAACCAAAGCTGAAAACGCACTTCCAGCAATTTATCGCTCATAGACAGTATTATAACCGAATTCAGTAGAGTGTCCCTGTAAATGAATGATAGATCCTAAGAACTCTTTGTTCTACAATAAGAATCTTGTAATGCATCTCAGTAGGGCATAGAAATTTTATTATGTGTGAAATAGTGTATCACATCATTAAAACTCGCTGCAAAAATTTTCTCCGTAGACCATCATGCAACCGAATTCTTTTGTGTGGCCCTGTAATTGAGTGATAAATGCTTTGCATTTCCACATTCTGCAGAACATATGTTTTAGCGCATGTGATAAATTCATATTAATTTTATTATATTTGAAATAACGTAACAAAAGTCCTTCCGGCCAGTGCCGGGAGGAAGAGGTAGCTTTCATAATCCTTATTTAAAAAAAGCCAACTTATATCATGCAAACACACGAAGCTCAATTTAGTGGAAACCGAATATAGGAGATTCAATACTAATTTTTATCAATATAATGAATGAGAATTTCGCGAAATTAGTCAGCTTTATCCAAGCTGCTTTTCTTTAAAGTAACTTATATTTGGCTGCCAAATTCGGCAATTTCTTAAAGTGCCTGTCATTTTTAGACAACATGGTGGATGAGGCTAAGCAGTGAACTTCGTCGAGACCTTAGTAATTTCTGTGCACATGCTCAGTCACATCGGAATCGGTTAATATATAGGAGTGCTGTCGCAAGCAAAAAAATCAGATTTTTCAAAATGTCACCCACAATAGAAATTGAAACTGCTATATCTGAACCATTTTTTAAGGTAAAGACAAACAAAAAATGCTCCTGAATCCTTATATCAAGATCAAATACTTAAGAAAGAAACCTTTTTCAATTTCTAATTTTTTTGCACCTCACTTTAAATATATATATATTTTTTAATTTAATAGCCGCCATTTTGAAACAAGATGGCTGATGAATCTGGCCAGCGAACTTGGTCGAGGTGTTGATGTATACTATCCACATGCCTTCTTACATCGAAATAGGCAAATACGTGTGTTATCGCGTGACAAATACAAGATCGTTTCAAAATGTTAGCCATGCTAGAAATTCAAAGTGCTATAAATCAACCATTTTTTAAGATATCAACAAAAGAACAAATTTTCAGAAACAAAAACTGCTCCGGAATCTTTGTATCAAGGCCAAACACATAAAAAAAATCTTTTTCATTTTCCAATTTTTTAATACCTCATTTTGAATTTTAAATTTAATTTTTTTAAATGGCAACCCTTTTGAAACAAGATGGCGAATGAAGCTGGCCAACGAACTCGGTCGAGACATTGGTATGTACTATGTACAGACCAAGTTACATTCAAATATGTTCATAAATACGCCTGTTATCGCGTGACAAAAATCAGGTCGTTTTAAAATGTCAGCCACAAGAGAAATTCAAAATGCTATTACTCAGCCATTTTTTTTTAGATATAGACGAAAGAAAAACTGTTCCGGAATCTTTGTATTAAGGTCAAACACATACAAAAAAAATCTTTTTCATTTTCCAATTTTTTGGTATCTCATTTAAATTTTTTTATTTTTTAATTTTTTTTAAATGGTCGCCATTTTGAAACAAGATGGCGGATGAAGCTGGCCAACGAACTCGGTCGAGATATTTGTATGTGCTATGTACACACCAAGGTACATCCAAGTCGGTTCATAAATACGCCTGTTATTACGTGAAAAAAATCAGGACGTTTCAAAATGTCAGCCACGCTAGAAATTCAAAATATTATAACTCAGCCATTTCTTAAGATATAGACGAAACAAAAACTGCTCCCGAATCTTTTTATCAAGGTCAAACACATAAGAAGAAAATATTTTTTCAATTTTCAATTTTTGGTACCACATTTCACATTTAAATTTTTCTTAAAAATTTAAATGGCCGCCATTTTTAAACAAGATGGCGGGTGAAGCTGGCCAACGAACCCGGTCGAGACATTGGTATGTACTATGTATAAACGAAGTTACATCCAAATCGGTTCATAAATACGCCTTTTATCGCGTGACAAAATTTAGAACGTTTCAAAATGTCAGCCACGCTAGAAATTCAAAATGCTATAACTCAGCCATTTTTTAAGATATAGACGAAACAAAAACTGCTCCGAAATCTTTGTATAAAGATCAAATACATAAGAAAAAAATATTTTTCCATTTTCAATTTTTTGGTACCACATTTCAAATTTTAAATTAAAAAATTTTTTTTAAATGGCCGCCATTTTGAAACAAAACGGCGGATGAAGCTGGCCAACAAACTCGGTCGAGACATTGGTATGTACTATGTACACACCGAATTACATCGAAATCGGTTCATAATTACGGGAGTTACAGTGTGACATAGGTCAGATATATATATATATATATATATATATATATATATATATATCAATTTTGAACGGAGGGTGGTTTCGGGGTCTGGGGGTCATGATCGATGAAAATATACCAAAATTTTTTGAAATCGCTTTCCTCCGAACGGCTGCAATAGGTAGCTTTTTTGTAAAGAAAGCTACCTAACAATAAAGTATACTGCAAAGTTGTTTTATCTTTAGATCATAATGTAACGGAATTCTTTTGAGTGTTTCGGTAAATGAAGTACGCATACCACACACACACACTTTATTTTCAATAGAAAACATGCCATAGTAAACCTTAATAATATATATCCGTAACGTATAGACCACACTGTTAAAACTTTTGCAGCATTCTGGCAGGTCATTCGACCGTTTTTTGAAAAAACGGTTTCATAACCATAATTTAACTATATTCTGACCATAAAATGGCCAATAATATGGACAGAATAGTGTTAAAATTACGGTTGTGTAACCGTTTTCGGAAAAAACGCGCAAATGACCTGCCAGAATGCTGCAAATTTTTAACAGTGCAGGGGGCGGCTGTACAAACCATCATCTCATCAAGCTGACAGCTGAAATTCCAGGATTAGTTAAAACTCGATTCGCATATTAATATGCAACTGGTCTTCAAAGTCATATCTTGGTGGAAACCCCTGCAGAGCCAATTTCAGTGGTTGATTGGTAGGTTTAACATTGTGTTTTCCTGCACCCAGTTGGCGCAGCATATACCTTAAGGGATTTTTCGCCGTAAAACCTCATACAACCCACCAACCAACCTGCACCCAGTCCTCCATGTTTTCATACCTTTGGGTGCAGGAAAACGCAATGATAAACCTACCGGTCAATCACTAAAATCGGGTCTGCAGGTATTTTCCACCAAGATATGACTTGCAGACCAGTTGCATTTTATTATGCTAATCGAGTTCTGTCTAATTCTGGAATTTCAGCCGTCAACTCGATGAGGTGATGGTCTGCGCGCCTCCCGGTCTTATGATAAAAGTGCAAATCAAAGTTTAATGATCAGAACCTTTCAGCTGAATTTAAAATTTAAAAGCGATTTTCCGGAAAAACATCGTTTACAAATGTAGTTAAAAAAAAATACTTTTTACGAGTGATAGTAATTAGGAATACCTTCTACAGAAAGAATTTTTCTTTTTAAATTATAAAACTATAAATCAAAGCTTAATAATCTGTAATCCTTGAGATGAAATTAAAAAATCATAAGGGGATCCCTTCCCCTACTCCCTTCCGACTGTTTGAACACGCTATGATCTTTAGGAATAGTTAACTAAATATTAGCAGTTGTTCGATAAACTTTTATTGATTCTCGTTAACAAGACGTTGTCGGAGATGTATTACCAGCTTCTTTTACCATCATTTATGGAATGTAATAACTATACCTGAGAAGAATAGCTACTTGTTCTTTTAATGTAGTGCGTTACACGTCAGTACATAATTGTTTTAGAGTGAGACTACTAGTAGCTTTTGCGATTCTGCCGCATACATCTTTATGATATTTTCGTTATAGTATGAAGGTGATATAATGCGCATGAAGTAACAAGATGTTTCTGCAATGTAACTAATTGAAATAAGTGAAGATGTCATTAAGGATTTTAATGATAAGATGGTTAAGATCTACGCTTATTCAAACTAAATTGGGAGTTTGAGGACTCTTTAAAGCTTCAATATTTTTGTTATATATATATGTGTTAAACTCCTATCTTTTCTAAACATTTTGATATAATTGCTTCCTTGAAATTCCCATTAGAAGAGAAGTTATGACTTTTAGAATTATACCCGCTCAATAGCTAAAGCGTCGTTTCCGAAACTTTGAAGTCATTTTTCTCAAAAAGACGTCTTTGGGTATAACGCGCAGGATATCTCAAAAATTTCTCAATAATTTTTCATGAAAATTTCCAAAATATATGTTTTATGTTAGTCGATATACACTGTAAAAAAAATCCGATCAAGTTTCCTATAGGAGACGAAAAATAGTTGCCCTTATCGAGAAGGAAAAATTTCCGACCCAGCTCGGAATAAAATCCGAAAAATACCATTTTAGTTACTATTTCCCCTTTTTTACGGATTTTATTCCGAGCTGGGTCGGAAAATTTTCCGTACCGAGAAGGGCAACTATTTTTCCGTCTCCTACAGGAAACTTGGTCGGATTTTTTTTTTACAGTGTATACTGAACCTAAAATTTTCATTTTATTGTTCAAAAAAATATTTTTTTAGTTTATTACACTGTGGAAATTTAAAAAATTTTGTATTAGCTAAATCCAACTTTGTATTAAAAATATAAAAATGATTTAAATGCAAATTCATTTAGATTCAGGGTAATTATTATAATCTTAAGTATAATTAGACATTAAAATTTTCATTCTAGTTACAAAATTTATTTTGTAATCTTGCGCGTAAGCTGCCATACCAATTTTCGGCTCGACAAATGTCTGACAGTTTTAAGTTCCCTATAGATATTAATTATGCATCTTGTAATTTTTTAAACCTATGAAATAAAAGAAAATACTTATATCTTCGTCCCTCTAAAAATTGTGCTTTAAAATTCAGTGAAACCTCCTGTGCGAGAACCTCCATTAAGCGACCACCTCCCTGAACGACCATTTTTTCATGGAACGAAATTTATTCCCATAGGCTCAATACTAATTTTATCACTATGCAGAGACCATCCCAGTTGAACACCCTCCATGAGCGACCAAGTTCTTTGAAAAAAATTAAACAAATTCCGCTTTTTCCTGGTCACTTGAAGAAGGATTTATTAGAAAAATAATTCCAGAGAGCGCACTATTCATCAAACTTCTAAACTAAGTTTAGAATTAGATTTTATTTATTCCAGTAAATTTTAAGTGTTTAAACTTTTAGTGTTATGAATATGAATATGTTTAAACCCCTTTGTGCCTTTTTAGGCAATGAATTCAACTCTGATGACAAATTAAGGATGACGGTCAATAAACTACCCTGCACTATTCTGTCAGGAAACTCTCAAAGAAATAGATAAATTAATTAAATCGTCATTATTTGTTTTCGTCCAAAAAAAAAAAAAAAAAAAAATACATTTATTTACTGAACTTTGAAAGGACTGGGAAATAAAACTTATAAAAAATAAAACCGTAAAATCAAAGCAAACGTCAATGTATTCAATTTTTAAACTCTGCAGTAATTAACTTATGTAATTAACTTTTGTTTTGATACTTAAATTTTTATATTTTTTCCTAATGTGAAAAATAAATTTTAGTAACATTGTTATCTTTTTTCAACAATTAAAATCTAGATTTAAACAGGACCTCCATTAAGAGACCACCTCTCGGAGCGACCAATTTTTATTGGAATGGAACGTGGTCGCTTTAGGGAGGTTTTACTGTAATATACATTTTACGATATTAAATATTGAAAATGGTCTTTTTTATTTTTTCAAATTTTAAGAGTCCCGAGACCCCTTAACAGCAGGTTAATAATAAAAGAGTACTTCAAAAATACATATTACACTCTTTATATTTTTATTCATATTTTATACTTTTTAGTGATTAAAATATTTCGTTGCTGCAGTTTCTCAGCCAGTTGTTCTATTTGGGAAAGAACAGTTTGACACATCATTAACTCCATTGTTTTTGTAACTCGTAAAATGTTGTAACGATAAAGATTATCTGGCTACCTATTCTCTTTAGCCGACTAACGGGAAAATGTCAAAATTAATATGCCAATTTATAATTAAGTTCTAAAAGAATTAAATTATAATATTGTCACCAGAAACGCACACAATTTGTATAATTCTAGCCTCTCAAGAAATGAGAGAAAATAGATAACAAAATTCCAGCTTTACATACAAAAATCAAGTTAAGTTAAATAAAAGAGTGTCAATATAGATGCAATAGCACCTAAAACTGGCGCTAAATCACAGAAAAATAAAACTTTTTAAAAATCGCCATAAAATAACACACAAGACACGTTTCGGGTTGCAAATTTTAACAGCACGTCATCAGGCAAAGTAAACACGCGGCCGAAAGCGCACAAGGTCACAAATGAACAGAAACGGCAGAAAGGAGAACTTACAAACAATACGACAGGTGGCGCTAGCTAAAAAGAAAATACCAATCACATATAAGCACATGCAGAAAAAAGGAAAAGAAAAGAGTAACGAAAAATAAAATAAAATAAAATAAAGTAAAATAAAATTTAAAAAAAATAACATAAAATAAAATGAAATGAAATAAAACAAAATAATAAATAAACTAGAGAACAGGAATTCTGCTTTATCAGAATTTAGTGTCGCCTCCGGCATTTCCATTACTTAATTTTCTTCTGATGGACTGGTGGTTTCTATTATTATGAAACAGCCATTATAAATGAAGTGTTAGGTGAAGATGAAAGAGCAGCCTAAAAAAGTTAGAACTCTAATTTTCTGGTCAGAATGGGGGGGAAGAAATGGCCATATTTTTTATATTTATAATATTTATATATATATTTATAATATTTATATAATATTTTTTAGATTTATATATATAAGAAATGGCCATAATTTTTTACGGCTGCTCTTTCATCTTCACTTAACACTTCATTTATAATGACTGTTTCATAATAATAGAAGCCACCAGTCCATCAGAAGAAAATAACTCGGTTAAGCGGGACTCTACTGCAGTACAAAATATATTTAAATTTCAAGACTTAAATCACACGTTTTATTTTATGTAAAATGACGTCATTCGCATCCGCTTAAGAATTTCACAGACCGACAGTAAAGCATGCATAGTACATCACTATTGCGAAATAATGCACAAATGCAGCAAACAGATATCGTAATTCAAGAAAATCGAAAAAAAAAAACGGCTATGTAATGATTCATAGATTAAATATAGTTATGAATGATTTCGTTATGAATTAGTTATGAATTGTTTAATGATTCACAATTAAATATAGTATATAATAGCTCCATTGTTTTAACAGAAATCATTTGTTTATATTTTTTTCAAAATAGCACGTATTTTAATTAAATTTTCTTTCGGTTGTTATGAGAAAATGGCAACAAAAATATATAATTACTATTTTAAAACTATTTTTCCTTTGCTTTCTACAGAAATGGATAAAATGCCGTTGCCAATATTAAGCAAATGGCTCCAAAAACTACAAAAAAATTAATATTTCAAAAACAAATGGAGATACAGTTTTCAAACAAAGTGCATTTAAAAGAACTTTTTTCCCCCAATACGGCGGTATAAGAACTGAAAGTGTGCGATGCTTAGAAGTTTAAAAAATTGCTAAAGAGTATTTAATCGTAATGATTTGTTTTACAGCTAGCCTTGGTAAGCTAACGTTATTTTTTGCACTCAAAATAAGCTGGGAGAAAGAAATAGCATACCGGACCGGAGGCTAATAAATAATTTTATTTAGATATGTGGCAAATGAACAACTTGTAATAATCATATATTAATTTGAAATGCTAAAAGGTGTAAATTAAAACTTTAAAACCAGTAAAAATCTCAGATTGTCTGAGGTAAAAATACGTTTATTTCGACTGTTGACATGTTTTGACTCACCCCGAGTCATTTTCAAAACAAATAAATAAAGCTATTCTAAATTTACTTGGTCTATGACATGCCATCATTCAGTTTTCCACGTATTCTTTAATATTATGCAAGTTATTTTTTGTTTTACTTGGATATTTATTTTATTTTTATTTTCATAACCATTAAGTAGCTCAAGCCATATTTTTGGTAAGTGAAATGATACTGCATCGTTACATATTGAGTTTTAGCGCATTACAAGATATCATTTGCGCTAAAATTGACCCAATTAATTTTTAGAATTACTCAGGGGTATATGAAATAACATTAATTAGAGCAGACGGATCAAGGAATTACTATATTGGTATGACTGGCTGGAAATTTAAGTATAGAAAAAAGGAGCATAGAGCTGATATTAAATTGTGGTGGATTGTGGTGGTGTCTCTCGTATAATATAATCACTCACTTAAAAACACTTTACTACCTTTATTCGTAGAACATTGATAAACGTCGATTCTGACACTCATCGTATTCGAACACACAAAAACGCAATGTAAACATTTTCGTCTGCGCTGCTATGACAACGGCTCTGGCCAGCTGCCATTCCGAACGAAGAATTTTCTCCCTTGCCTTTCTGCGGCTGCCACAGAGTATCCCCCCAGTGACGTAGGGTACCGAAGAAACGATATACAAGTGTATACTATTTTTTTTTTTTTTTTTTTTGACTATCTGTGTCAGAATCCACGCTTGTGGAGAAAAATTACAAGGATATTTACATGAAATAAAATTGCAATATATAACAAAATATAGGCATAATGTGTAGTATGCAAAATGAACAATTTATCAACAATTTCAGTAAGTAATATAAGATGCCAGTTTTTTAGGAAAATGGACATGTCTGCCCGAACGTGTGACAGTTTTTGTTTGGTCAGGGTTACTGTCCGCCTTAAGAGAGAGTTTTAATTTAGAGTTCTCTGGAACAGTTTTCGTGGACAAGTCTGAAGTAGAAATCAAATGAGCTGGCTTCACTCGATCTATTGATACCGTAGACTTACGACCATTAAGCTCGATTGTTATAGTTTTCCCAGTTCTACTTAGGACTTTGTGAGGACCAGTATATGGTTGACACAATGGAGGTTGTACATGATCCACTCTTAGAAAGATGTGTGAACAAGATGTCAAGGAAGGGTGTATATAGAACTTCTCTTGGCAGTGAGATGATGTAGCAACTGGACTTAACTGCCGCATGGTGTTTCGTAGTTGCGTGACGAAGTTATCGTTGAAAGGTCGGATCTTGTATTCATCCAGCATATCACAGGGCAATCTCAACGTAGTGCCGTAGACAAGCTCAGCGCAAGAAGCTTGTATATCTTCCTTCACTGCTGTGCGAATACCTAGTAAAACTATCGGTAATATTTCAGTCCACCTACTGGTTTCGTGAACTTTCATGGATGACTTTAAATGTCGATGAAATCTTTCGATAATGCCATTCGATATCGGATGATATGCCGTTGTGCGGATCTTCTGTGTTCCCATCATTTTTGTGAATTCATCAAATATTGCTGATCGCATTTGTGGGCCTTGATCCGTGGTTATGAGCGAAGGGCAACCAAATCTTGATATCCAATGCTTTAATATGGCACTACAAATTGTTTTAGCTTGTGTATCAGATATAGGTACGGCTTCTGGCCATCTGCTAAATCGGTCAATCATCGTTAAAAGATAGCTGAAACCGTCAGATGGAGGCAAGGGACCTACGATATCTATATGTATTTGGGAAAAACGTGCATCAGGAAGAGAGAACGTGCCAAGAGGTGCTTTGGTGTGCCTCTGTATTTTTGATCTTTGACACTTCTCACAGCCACGAACCCAGTTTTTGATGTCTCGTTTCATATTTGGCCATACGTATCTGGAACAAATTAGTTTTGTGGTAGCTGCTATGCCTGGATGGGCTAGGTTGTGCAAATGTTCATATATCAGCCGACGAAAGAAACTAGGAACTAAGGGTCGAGGCGTACCTGTTGAAGTATCACATAGTAGGCTACAATCAGAAATGAGGCAAGGTTTCAATTCCAATTTGAGCAATGTACTATTATGCAGGTTCTGTAGCTCTGAATCATTTTCCTGAGCTTTTGCGAATTCCTCAAAATTTAAGATTGGAGATTTTGAAATAGAATCAATTTCAATTCTTGAGAGGCAATCTGCAACAATGTTTTCGGAACCTGGTACATGTCTAATGTCAGTGGAATATTGGGAAATGTAATCTAAATGGCGTGATTGCCGCGGCGAACATTTATGGGGATTTTGCTTAAATGCATAAATTAGCGGTTTTTGATCAGTATAAATTTGAAAAATTCTCCCCTCTAGCATGTGCCGAAATTTTTTTATTGCCGAATAAATAGAAAATAATTCCCGGTCATATGTTGACCAATTCCGCTGACTGTTGTTTAATTTCATGGAAAAAAAAATGCTAAAGGTTCATAACGTTCCTGATAAAACTGCATAAGGGTCCCGCCGATCGCGACATCTGAGGCGTCAACCCATATACTCAACTGAGCGCCTGGAATAGGGTGCCGTAAAAGAGCAGCCTGAGATATTGCATTTTTGACAGCTACGAAAGCTTTTTCAGCATCTTCGTTCCAATTAAGGGGTTCTGTTTTAGGAACACGGGAACGAGATTTCTTTTTGTTTGTATGGCCTTCTAACAATTTCACTAAAGGCGCAAGTATGTGTGCAGCTTGATATATGAAAGACCTATAAAAATTAAACATACCCAAAAATCTTCGAAGTTGAGATAAGGTTGTGGGCTGCGGAAAATCGATTATGCATTTAACTTTATCTGGAAGTGGTTGAATACCATGTTCAGATATTCGAAATCCTAAGAAATCAATGGTAGGTTTACCAAATGTGCACTTGGATACATTTATGCACAAACCATATTCTGCTAATTTGGAAAATAGTGCTTTTAAATGATGATAATGCTCCTCGGCATTTTTAGAGGCTATGAGTATATCATCGACGAAAGCATAGACGCCTGGTAAATCACGTATTACCTCATCTATGAATCTCTGAAATGTTGCAGACGCATTGCATAAGCCAAATTGCATGCGTGTGCTTTCGAACAATCCAAAAGGTGTGCATATCGCTGTTTTGGGAATATCATCAGGATTGATTGGTATTTGATGATATGCTTTGATGAGGTCAAGTCGACTAAAAATTTTAGTGTCACGTAAATTAGCAGTAAAATCAGCTATACATGGTATCGGGTATCTGTCTTTTTTGGTTTGCGCATTCAAGGCACGATAATCACCTACAGGTCTCCATTCCAAAGTTCCCTTTTTTGGAACCATGTGCAAAGGTGATGCATAGTTGCTACGTGAAGGTCTTAAATGTCCGAGTTGTATCATATTTTGAAATTCTGTTTTAGCAATTTTCAGGCGATCCGGAGCCAACCTGCGGGGTTTTGCCACAACTGGAGGTCCTTTTGTTGAAATAAAATGCATTGTGTTGTGTTTGACAGGCTGATTGGGATCTGGTAATTTTGTAATAGATGGGAATTGTTTAAGAAGTTCATTATATATATTATCAATATTGATTGTTTTTACTGAATGAATTAATGCACATTTCATGTGACCTGTTGTTTCAAATTTTGTTTTTAAATCTCTTAGACATTTGTGGCGGAGATCTGGAACCAATTCGAAATTATGGAGAAAATCTGCTCCCAAAATTGGTGTACTAACATTTGCCACTAGAAAAGTCCAATTAAATTTTCGTCTTAACTTAAAATCTAGAGAAAGGGTTTGTTGACCATAAACATTTATAGGGGAAGAATTAGCAGCCAAAAGCGTTTGTACGGGTGGATTCCGTTTTTGTACATTGTTGGCAGGAAGGATTGACACGTCCGAACCGGTGTCGACCAGAAAAGAAACATTTGTAGTCCGGTCTCTAATGAACAGGCGACGTGACTGTTGAGGCAAAGAATAAGTCGCCTCTACTCTTTGCTGGTTTCGTTTCCCGCCCAAGAACACGGCTTTATGCATTTTTCTTCCCTACATTTTTTTCCAAATCGTCTATGATACCAACAGATACTTGAATCTCGATTATCACTATTACTTCGCCCTCGAGGTTTACTCCAGTTTCTGCGGTATGGGGACCGACCACGTGAAACAGCAAGCTGATCGATGCGCTTATTTAATTTTTCGATTTCTTTCAATAATTTACCCTCTATCGCCTGTTCATTCGAGCAGGACACGGCAATTGCAGAAGCTGGGGAAGGGGTAACTTCTGAAATACGATCTGAAATTTCCGCTGCTTTATCAAGGGTTAATTCAGAAACAGCCGCTAAAATTGTCTGAACAGAATTTGGTAATCGTTGCAAAAACAATTCTAACATTAAATTGTCTGGAACATTTAGGGATTCCGCGCGACGTTTCATACTACGTAATAAATCTGAAGGTTTCCGATTTCCTAGTTCTTCTCCAGACAAGAGCTGTCGTATCTCTTGCTGGGATGATTCACCTGAGCGCGCAATTAATTCCTTTTTTAAGACACCATAAGGGTCAGTAGCATCTGGTTGCATTAAAATATCACGAATGATTGATGCAACATCGGGTGGAAGATGCGAAACTATATAATTATATTTTGTAACAGATTCTGATATTGCTTTGGGGGTAGCTAAAGCAAATGTGCTTTCGCACATCACAAACCATAGCGCAGGATCTGATCTGTTATATAATGGAATTTGAACAGCATCGACACTAGACATGATTTATGGTAATAAATATATAAAATAGTACAATCAAACCAAAATAAATTCGCGAGTTAAATTTTTCTAATAAAATAACAGAAAAAATATCAGGAAAATGACTCAGAAGAACTTATCTGCTTTCCATCGAGCCGCTGTAGAACGATGTATTCTTTGAAAGATGAAGATGATCGGATAACATTCCAACTCATCTAGGAAGGCTGATGCTCTATATAAGAACAGTCCATGGTCACCATTGTGGTGGATTGTGGTGGTGTCTCTCGTATAATATAATCACTCACTTAAAAACACTTTACTACCTTTATTCGTAGAACATTGATAAACGTCGATTCTGACACTCATCGTATTCGAACACACAAAAACGCAATGTAAACATTTTCGTCTGCGCTGCTATGACAACGGCTCTGGCCAGCTGCCATTCCGAACGAAGAATTTTCTCCCTTGCCTTTCTGCGGCTGCCACAAAATATAATAGAAAAACCACAGCCCTAGCAAGATTTTATCAAGAAGAAACCACCCAAATAAATTTCAATAAAAGTAAAATAATTTTCCCTACCAAAAATATGGCTCGAGCTACTCAAAGGTTATGAAAATAAAAATAAAATGAACATCCAAGTAAAATAAAAAAATAACGTGCATAATATGAAAGAATACGTGGAAAACTGAATGATGGCGTGCCATAGACCGAGCAAATTTAGAATAGCTTTATTTATTTGTTTTGAAAATGACTCGGGGTGAGTCGAAACATGTCAACAGTCGAAATAAGCGTATTTTTTACTGGTTTTAAAGTTTTAATTTACACCTTTTAGCATTTCAAATTAATATAATTTTATTTCTTTCTTTATTTTTTTTCCGTTACTCTTTTCTTTTCCGTTAGGTTTTTTTATTCATTTCCTGCATGTGCTCCTCTGTGATTGGTGTTTTCCATCCAGCTAGCGCCACCTGTCGCATTCTTTGTAAGTTCTCCTCTCTGTCCTTTCTGTTTATTTGTGACCTTGTGCGCTTTCGGACACGTGTTTACTTTGGCTGATGACGTACGGTTAAAATTTGCAGCCCGAAATGCGTCCTGTGTGTTATTTTGTATTTTATGATGATTTTAACAACGTTTAATTTTTCTAATTGAGTGTAAATATAGTGTTTAACACACGCACCCAAGGTAACCTCATATAAGGTTGCATTGAAAACATCTATTATAAATCTATGCCTATTTTATTTTTACTTATCTTTTTCACACATAAACCTAATATATTTTTATTTTTACTATTTTATCACATATAAGCCTAAAATGGAGTTTAATAATGTTGGTGAAATACATAGTAATAAATGACACAAACATTTTCTTTTCGAGTATTCAGTTGTAAAATCCGGATTTGTCACATTTGTTTCCACGCTGCATGGGAGAAGATTTTCTGCTCTCGGATCTAAAGAAGATCATCACTAAAAATGAGTTTTTACTTTCTGTTTTGTATTAATGTATCCAAAATTTAAATTATCAAGAAAATATTTATAGTAATTTTTTTTATTGCCAAGTAAACCTCATATGAGATTTATTGCGCAATTTTGTAATAAATATAAGATTTCTAAAAATTCAAAATTGATCTCTTCTTAGTAATCTATTTCAAGTGCACTACAAAAAACAAGTGGCTAAGTGTGATCAATGCTCGCACAGAGGGTTTCGTTTAATATTTATTTCAAAACACTTTGTTCTTTATCAATAAGAACATAGATGACAACACCATTAAATTTAATTTTAAAATGATTAGAAACTATTTTTTTTTAATCAAATTAAAAATATTCAAAAACTGCTTTTCAGACAATTGTGACAGCATATGTTTGTATATCTGAAAAACCATATTTAATTACATGATTTAATTTTAGCTAAAAAAAGGAAACCTTTAAAACAACCAAAAAATACGAAAGTTCTTTTAATTAAATCCATAGGACAATGAATTGTAGTCCGAGAGAAAAGATATGATCTTTTGGCTTTAAAATGGCGAAGTAAAAAATTATTAAACTAGAATACGGGAATTCTGCTTTTTCAGAATTTAGTGTCTCCCCCGATGAAATATGTATGATATATATATACAGTAAAGCCCCGATTATCCGCGGTGCGGTTTATCCGCGAAGCGATTTTTTTTTCTTTTTTTTTTTTCTTTCTTTTTTTTTTAATTCAAGCCAACAGCAAAGAAAGTTCAATAAGCCCTACTAATAAAAATAAAATGAAAAATTCATGTATTCGAAAGTAATAGAAGAATATTTCTAGATTCGGTTGCCATGTTTAAAATATCATATCTTTGCTTGATTTTATTAACAAAAGGTAAACACAGCAATTAAAATATTTAACAATTAAATAAGACTTATGATAAACTCCAAAGGAGCATATCATGAATAGCTTCGTTTTTGAGATATAAAAGTGTTCCCAAAGCAAGAAGCAAAAACCAGTGACTGATTTTTTTTAAAAGGTGTAACAGCACATTTTTGTGCAGTATGCATGGCATTGTTTCTTATTTACTGTTCTTCATTTTAGTGATTTAGACGAAAAGCAAATGTTTTTGCTGTACTGTGCATATGTATGTATTTTAAACGTTTTATTATGTGTTTTGTACACTAAAACATAGTTTTTATGTTGAACTGTTTTTTTTTTTTTCGTGCTTGCACCCCATTTTCAGTCTTTTTTGGATTATCCGCGATTTTTGTTATCCGCGGTGCCCTTGCCGCCCAATTTCGCGGATAATCGGCTTCTGTATATATATATCTAACAAAAACATAGCTGTGAAAAAAGGGAGTTCTGTAAGGACAATGGCAAGAAAAGAAGTGATATCTAAGTGGGTGCCAAGTTCAAATAAAATTCACTCAAACTTACCTACTGAAGTATTATAGCATTTTTTAAATTGTTTAGAAATAAAAATTATTTATAGCATATTAATAATAAATCTAGAACTTGGCAAGTTTTTATCTACAAGTCATTTATTTTTATTAATGACATTATTATATCTAAACTTGTTATTTCATGTTTGGAAGCCTTCATTTGAGTGAGCTCCTTCCCCTTGAAGGATGGTGGGATAAAATATATCCCACCTAATTTTAATTGCAAAATGCCACATTGACACTAGAATTCAGGACTAAAAAGTTTAATTTTATTAAATACGTGAAAAGAAGCTTTTACCCATTTTGAAATAAATTTGTTTTTAAATTCTGGTGTGATTGAATCATTTCAGCATGTCACGAATAAAAGCTCTTTGCCCCTGAAGGGTTAAAGGGGTGCAGTCTCTAGAGGGATGACCAAGAACAAGCGTAAAGGTATCTGTCTCTTTCTCAGGCCTTTTAGTCTGTTTGCATTGAAGTTTCCGAGGTTGGGTGCTAGAGAGATAACCAAAAACGAGCGGGAATGTATTTGTGTATTTATTGGTTTATCAAATCTTTAAAATGAGTCATTTGTTTATAATAATAACTATATTAATTTTTTTATAATGATATTGTTGTTAATATTAACATCATCATTTTATTAAGACATGAAATTGATAGGCATAACATTTATCAAAAACTTGCCAAGTTCTAGATTTATTATTAATATGCCATCAATAATTTTTATTTCTAAACAATTTAAAAAATGCTATAATACTTAAGTAGGTAAGTTTGAGTGAATTTTATTTGAACTTGGCACCCACTTAGATATCACTTCTTTTCTTGCCATTGTCCTTACAGAACTTAGCTCCATTTTTCACAGCTATGTTTTTGTTAGATATCATTACTTTTTGTAAAATTACAATACATTTAGACACTTTACTTAATGCTTTTTAATGTGTTTACATGAGACTATTTTATTCACCATGCAACATTCAATTTTAATTTAAATTTCCTACAACAAACTATTTGGCTGTCAATTTGCGGCAGAAATCTATATTTTAATACTGCTACACTGAATGCATGTTTTGAAACGAAATGTATTGATTCGAAATTTTTATTTTTTCTGAAACAACAATTCCTATTAAATTCCTATATTAAATTTTCATATTAAATTTTCCAATTAAATATCCTATAGCTGGGCCTGCTTTTTTGTACTGAAAGTGAAAAATAAAGTTATGTGCTTATGCCACACTATGTATCATTCATCCATGGGTGCGGGCAAAGAGGCAGTGCAGAGGAAGGACATTGCCCCTCCCTGGATTTTCAAATTTAATTAACTAAATAAACTTTTCTCTGAGAATTTTAAAAATAACAAGTGGGTAGGTGTGATCACAGATCGCACAGAGGGTTTCGTTTAATATTCCTTTCAAAACACTTTATCCTTTTGAAAAATCTGTTAGTTCCAAATTTCGCAACCAGGGGCGCACTCTATTCTAAACAAACCTCTATCCGAACGAAACTCCGTTTTACATACTATCCGTAGATATATTAGTCGAGGGGATTGAGCCCATAGCACCCGAGATAAGTAGGTGCCCCTGGCGATAAAAAGTGGAACTAAAATATGTAAGACTATGGTGCATAATATGAAAGAATGGTCAAAGGGGTGTCGGCAAATGTTGGAAAAGTGCTCCCCGGGTGAAAAGGGCGGAGGTTAGAAAAATTGCTTAAAATACACAAGTTAGAGCCCGGAGGAGTAAATAATATAAGACTTTTTGAAAATTTTATGATTTGTCGTGTGGTCTGAGGTATTCAGCTATACGTATGCAAAAAGTCGTCTCCAACTTAATTAGGGGCTCCCTTAGAAAGAATTGCTTAAAATACATATGTGGTAGCTCAAAGGGTTAAGCGTAAGACTTTTTCAAGATTTTATGATATGTCGCCTGGCCTCAGGTGTTCTGCTATAAGTATGCAAAATTTCAAATCTGCAATTTAATAAGGGGCTCAGTTAGAAAGAATTGTTTAAAATACGCAGCCCTAAGGGTTAAATGTACAACTTTTTCAAAATTTTATGATTTCCCGTTTGATGTGAGGTGGTCAGCTATAAGTATGCAAAATTTCACGCCTCCAACCTAATTAGGGTTCACTTAGAAAGAATTGTTTAAAATACACATGTGGGAGCGCAAAGGGTTAAATGTACGACTTTTTCAAAATTTTATGATTTGTCGTTTGATGAGAGGTGTTCAGCTATAAGTATGTACAATTTCACGCCTCCAACTTAATTAGGGGCTCACTTAGAAAGGATTGTTTAAAATACACATGTGAGACCCCAAAGGGTTAAATTTACAACTTTTTCAAATTTTATGATTTGTCATTTATGGGAGGTGTTCAGCTGTAAATATGCAAAATTTCACGTCTCCAACATGTATAGTTTCTGAGAACGGGCTCTGTGACGGACAGAATATCTCAATTTGTTGATTTTCTGTAAGCAAGTAAACCCAGATAAACCCCCGGTAAGTAGGTAGGTTTACAATGGAAGTCTATGGGAATTTGGCGAAATATTAGAGATATCGCCAAGGTGGCGTGACTTTTGCCGACTAATTTGTGTCGCCAAATTTGGCGATATATCGCCATGTTGGCGAGAAACTTGGCGGTATTTGGCGACAGAACAGCGTCCCCTCCTACGGCAAATTAAAATTTCGCCTAATAGACGCAATGGTAAAGTAAAAATGGGCACCTTCAGGTGGGTAATTCATCGATTTTCACAATTTTTTTATTTTTTTCCTTAGTTTTATAGTGTAAACGAACTTCGCACCAAATTTGAAGTCTGTAGCTGCAGTAGATATACGAGATCTTTTTGATGAGTGAGTCAGTCAGTCAGTCAGTGGTAAAATTATCGATTATCAGACATTTTCAAATGTCATTATCTCGGAAACTAATTATGCGTTATTTATAAAATTTTGGATTTTAGGTAATTAGGGTAACCTTACTACACATTTCGCATAACAAGTACGTAGGTTTTATAGATTTTCAGTTGTAGAGCATTGAAATTTGATGAAAACAGCTCGAAATGGTTCGTGTAAATAACACACGGCTATGCCAGGCGAACTTGGCTGACACACTGCCATGTGTCTAGATATACATAACTATAGATTGTACCAAGCGTATTTCAGTTTTAAGACTTAAAACACACTTATTTTATGTAAAATGACGTCATTCGCATCCGCCGAAGAATTCCACATTTACGATCATCTACGTATTAAACAACATCTGCAGTAGAGTATGCATAGGACGTCACTATCGCTGAATAATACACAAATCGAAAAAAAGAGATGTCGTCATTCAAAAAATTCGACAAAAAAAACAAAAAAAAAAAAACAACCCGCTATCTAATGATTCATGTGTTTGTAATATTAATATAGATACTTAAAATTAAATATGGTTTATAATAGCTCGATGTTTTATCAGAAAACATTCATTTATATTTTTTCAAAATAGTATGTATTTTAATTACATTTTTTTTCAGCTGTTATGGGAAAATGACATCTATCTACTGAAATTAAATAGCAACAAAATTATAAATAGTTTATTTAATTACCATTTTCTCAGTAGTTGATCAATCGAAGAAATCAGTCGAAAATTCAAAAATTAATCTTTAAAATATCATGCTTAAACCGTAATTAACAATAATTCTTATAAAACTTTTATTTGAGATAAACAAGATGTGGATTATTTTAACTTACCGTAATTGTCTCCAACTAAGCAAAAACTAAATTTTTACATTTTCTAATAAAAAGAAAATCCTAAAATTGCTTCTCTTACAGCAAGCAGCTGACAACAATGTGACAACAGGTGCTTCAACATTCAAACAAAAATATTATGTCTAGTTCCACGTGTAAAACTCATTTCCGCTTGAATTGGCGTAATATTTCAAAAATTTGATCAACTACTGAAGGGGTATCAACTACTGGCGCAGTCACCCTATAATTGAAAAAATAATTTCCTTGATAAAATTCTATAATATTAAACACACAAGAATTTTAGAAACTATAATAAGAAATAAATTTTACTTGCTCACTGCAGGTCAAAATAGGGTATTTCGCAAGCTTCCAAACAAAACAAAAAGAACAAGTAGCAACAATTGAAAAAATAAATCTATCTTTATTCTTAAACGGCAGAAGTGTTGCCATTTACATGTTGAAAATCGATTTAATAATATTTTCAGAATGTATTTTATTGGCAACATTAGGCATTATAGCTTCAATATTATTCTAATAGTATTTTAGAGCCTAAATTGGGTATGTTGCCGAAAAGCAACACCAGGCATTTAAGAGTTAAAAATAATTCATGCATGAGAGAGCCTCTTATACCATTACCCGCAGGTGTTGCGTTGACACAAATGTCAAAATAAATGCGCATGCTTAAATTAACTACCAAGCTACCACTATTTTATAATTAAAAAAATTGTCTTATTTAATGAAAAAAAATTGCGATTAAATAAAGCATAGAATACCTTTCGTAAATTGTCCAAAAAACGACTTCTGGAAAAAAAATTCCCTATCTTTAATTTTGGTTTTTAATGAATTGCAGAAAGAAATTTTGAATTGTAAACAACGCCTTTGTTTAACATTTTTTTTTCTAACTCAATTTAGTTTTTGTATGCAAAGTTGAAATTTTATAATCGATATTTAACTCACTTTTTATGTGCTAAAATTATAAAAATTGTGTACACAGGTATGTTTCCGATGACAATACAACATTTTAATAGTTTTAAAACTTAATTATAAAACAATAAATACATTTTAAAGTGTTTTTCAGATAGACGGCCGCAGGTAATAAATCGCAAAATATTTTTTAGTGTTACAACTATTTACGCTAGGGTGAAGACATTTTGAGAAAGAAAAAGAGATGTTTCTTGTCGGAGTTCTGCAAATAGTGTTTTACTTATATTTGTAATAGAAAAACTAAGCAGATTCAGATAATGGTTAAAAAAATTTAATCTTTTCATAGGAAAATTAAGAAAGTTAATCAATATTAAATCATTATTTAATACATAAAACTTAAAAAGAGTATATCAGAATTGATAAAATTAATTTTTCTTTAAATAATAACGTTTCTAATTAGTAGGGCACGTAAAAATTACTTGAAACGCTGTAAAATCAATCTAAATATCATAAATTATTAGAGAACTCGAATTTTTATGTGTACATTTGTGAAAATGTGGAATAATTTTAAGTTAATATTGGATAAAAGCGATGAATTTTAACTGGGGTTCGATGCATTATATAAGAAAACATATAAATCACTATTCGAATATTAACCTATTTGATGAAAAGCGTATAAAACCATGAAAAATATACACGCTTTATCTAAAAATAAAATTATAAATCGTCATCATGCCTATATTTTAAAAATAGTATGATCTATACAGAAAAAAAAAAAAATCAATTTTAATTTTCTAACAGCCCGTACCGTTTAAAACGACTGTAATTCGATTTGATAAATTAAAACATGTGGTGAAAAGATATAAAAAATCAAATATGAAAAAAAAATTGCGAAAATTCCCCTAAAAGTTATGTAAATTTAAGTATTTTCCTGTATAACAAGGCGTGCAAACTAACCTCTTTCGAAATGATCAAACATGTGTAAAAATCGACAAATTCGTCTTTTTTCGTTACAAATACCGTTTTTCCCACTAGGGGTGCTCGAATCTTTTTGTTCAAAATATTTTCAATTAATTTTATGTTTTTAGGGAAAATATTTTTTAAAATGTGTAATTTCCAGCTATTGATTAGACTAAAAATTAATTTATTTTCTTTAAAATTAATTTAT
Organism: Maratus speciosus; assembly: GCA_963932465.1. Lineage (NCBI taxonomy): Eukaryota > Metazoa > Arthropoda > Arachnida > Araneae > Salticidae > Maratus > Maratus speciosus. The sequence continues at coordinate 507,715,458 of OZ010790.1, forward strand.
TTTCTTTAAAATTAATTTATTTTACTTAATTAAGAATATTTTTACTTTCTTCTATCTTTACAAGAAGAAAGTATTGGATTCATGAAAATTTTCGAATTCCGGTTTTCGACGGATTTACACGTTTTAGGGGTCAGAGATTCCAAAAAACATGTTTTTACAAAATGTCTGTCTGTGACTTTGTGAGTCTGTCTGTCTGTCTGTCTGTCTGTCTGTGTGTATGTGACACAAATTTTGTGGGCGCTCTATCTCAAGAACTAATGCACGGAATTTAATAAAAATTGATATTCAGTTAGTGCCTAATACAAATTGATGCTGATTAGTTTTTGGTGTAAATCGCTCAACAGGTGGCGCTGCAATGCTGCATTTTTCACGATTTTTGCAATAGCTCTATCTCATGAACTAATGCACGGATTTTGATCAAACTTAAGATTTAGTTAGTCCTTGATATGAATTGATGATGATTACGTTTTGGTGTAAATCGCCCAACAGGTGGCGCTGGTATGATGAATTTTGCAGGATTTACACGATTTCCCCAATAGCTCTATCTTAAGAACTAACGCACGGATTTTCATCAAACTTCAGATTAAGTTAGTCCTTGATATGACTTGCTACGGATTAGGTGTTGGTGTAAATCGCCCAACAGGTGGCGCTTCTCTGGTGCCTTTTCCACGATTGCCTCAATAGCTCTATCAATAGAACTAATGGACCAATTTTCATCTAACTTCAGATTTAGTTGTATGTTGACACAATTTGTTGTTAATTACGTTTTGGTGTTAATCACCCAATAGGTGGCGCTGCTATGCAGAAATTTTCACGATTTTCGCTATTGCTCTATCTCAAAAACTAATGTACGGATTTTCTCCAAACTTCAGATTCAGTCAGACGTTGACATAAATTGTTGCTGATTAGGATTTGGTATAAATCACCCAATAGGTGGCGCTGCTAGGCAGCATTTTGCTGAATTTAGACGATTTCAGCGATAGTCATATCTCAAGAACTAATGCACGGAATTTCATATCGTTAGAATCCTCATGAGATGCATAGATTGCCATTTAATTTTGGCAGTGTGATAGCGAATTTTGAAGTATTAACATGTATGAGATAGAAGAAAGTTTTGGGATTAGTACATCCGACTAGTTTGAGGTGCCACAGTGTCACCAACGACTGTCTCCGTACTGTCCTTTTCCTGGTGGGAAATATTTCACCCTTGCGTATATAAGAATTACAAAAAACAGCGGAGTTCATTATGCACCAAATTACGCTTGTCAAAATATGTAAACTGTCTGTGAAATTGCAACACTGGAACATTTCAAGCAATAAAAGTCGAAAATATAAAATAACAAGGTACTATGCAAGTTGGTGGTGACTCCATAATGGTGTGGCCTGTGTTTATATGGAATGTACTGGATCCGCTGATCAGACTGAACCGATCGTTAACTGGAAATGATTACGTTCAGCTACTGGGAGACTACTTGCAACCATTCATGTACCCAAACAACGATGGAATTTAACAGGATCACAATGCGCCACGTCACCGGTTCATAACTGTTCGTTCGCGATTGGTTTGAAGAACATTCTGGACAATTCCAGCGGATGATTTGGCCAACGCGATCGCCCGTCATGAATCCCATCGAACATTTATGGGACATAATCGATAGATCAGTTCGTGCACAAAATCCTCCACCGGTAACACTCTCGGAATTATGGACGTCTATAGAGGCTGCATGGCTCAATATTTCTCCAGAGGACTTACAACGACTCGTGGAGTCCATGCCGCGGCGTGTTGCTGAACTTCGCCGGACAAACGGAGGACCGACCCACTATTAGCAGGCTATCCTTATGACTTTTGTCACCTCAGTGTAAAACACAAATTCGCATTTCATTCCGTTTCATTATAACTCAGATTCTAATTAACATATTTTAGTAGAACTTCCTGTGTTAGTTAGTAATTTGTTTTAGAAATGTTTCAATGTAAAACACAGGCTTTTACGTTGCGTAGTTATAGAGCTACAAGAGAAAGTTCTAAAATTATGTGAACCCTATATTATGAAAGATTACCTTTTATTTAAAGTTATGCTGAACGTATTTTCATTGAGATTGCACATTTAGATAATATAAGTTCAGGGATTGTTTCAATATTTAACATATCATTCTACATTTTTAGTTATGGAACTATGGGGAAAGTTCTCAGTGGTGCAATCGTAAAAAATCGGAAGATAAACGCTGGCAGAGGGTATATGCTAGGGAGCATATAATATTACAGCTATGGAGGGAGTGCAGAGTTTCTAAAAAAATCCAGATAATAATAATATTATTATTTTAATACGCTATAAGTAGTTTAATATTAAATTACGACTATAAGTTTAGAAATCCATTTAAATTTCCTGAATCGATAGTTTGAATCAAAACCAGGCTTGATTTTAACAACATTTTATTTTATTTCCTTTTGCCATATGTTAAAAAGAAACAAACCAAACATTACATTTTTTTTTTTAATAAATCCATTAGTTCACATTTTTTACCAAATGTAAATTTTTCATAATCGGAACCCACGCCAAATTAACATTTTGTAAAGAAATTTTTCAGGAACAACATAAATTGCACCATGAAAATAGCGTGATTTTAAGATAAACATTCACTGCTTACAGAAAATTAAAAAAAAACTTTTTACTTTTTATACTTATTATAAGAAATTTTTTAAAGAGATTTTAGGTTGCCGATCACGAAAATAACAGTACAAACTCACTCTAACCTACAGTTTTAGTTTTCTAAACTGCAGAGAAAATTAAAGAAAAAAAAATCTTTGATCATATAATAGGAAGCCTTGAAATAACTGCATGTTAAATTAATTTTGGCTATTATTTATGCTTTTGTTTGTGATGCTTTTACATGTCACGTGTCAATAAAAAACTACATTTACACGTATAAAAAATTAATCTGTTTACTTTTTGTGAGTGATAATAATTTGGAATTCCATTTAGAAAGAAAAGAATTCTCTCCCATTAACAAAACTGAGATCACCTTTTATGATGAAGGACTCTCCGCACAATGGGGAAATTTTCCGAATTCTTGTCTAAAACTCGAATTGCTTTCTGCTTTTTCGAGTTTTTCTGGATATACGTAAATTGACAGAATGCAGTGTTGTGTTGCTAAACTGCTATGGATTTTATGAAATATAGACCTCACAAGGTACATGGGGGTGAAATTGTATGAACTATAGTAATAAATTCAAATACTTTTGTGCCTTTATTGTGTGAAATAATTAAATAATACAGCTGAATTGAGGACTAAAAATAGAAAACGCTGAAAGTATCTAGAAATCATTTTTTTTTTTTTTTTACGAAAAAATGTCTTAAATGCCAAGCTTAAACAGGAACACGCTTGAAGTGCCAACCCTAGTATAAATGGTTAAAAAAAAAAGAGTAGAAAAATGGCACTGGTTGAAAGTCCCATACGAAGTAAAGTTGAGAACGCTGAATGTGCCACACGAAGTGAAGCGGAGAACGCTGAAAGTGCCAGTGATGCCAGCTCGGCGACTGGCGACCATTACACAGCTTGATCATGTTGTTATTGATTACATCAATGGGATATTTTTAAGTAAGATGAAAAATATTAAAAAAATATATATAAAGAAATGTTTACAAATGATAATATTAGGTATTTAAACACTAAACGAAAGGAAACTAGGTACCTACATTATAAAGTGTTGAACTAAAAGCTCAAATGGAGTGAAGTGGGGAACGCTGTAAGTACCAGAACTAGGAGTTTTTCTTTCTTTCGCTCTCTTCGCTCTCTTCCTCTTTTGAACTTTCAGCGTTTTCCCTTTTTGGTCCTCAATTATTTTTAATAAAAGCAGTTATTAGTTTTAGTTTTCCAAGCTTAAGGGAAGATTTGCCTATAAAAGGCCGAAAAAAGGGTATATTTTTGCATTTTTTTTTCTGGTATAGGTATGAAGATTTTAGTTGCGGGTTTTTTTTTCCTGCTATTTATTATCATTGGAAGAACATTTCAAAAATTTTTAATTAAAAATTGATGACGTGACTCGAGTTGCGTGCGCGCCGTGCACTTCCAATCGGATGGGATCCAATAGATCCCCCAGAGTCGTCTGTAATCAATTTTCGTTAAGTATTATGAAAGTAGATAAGATTGCCTGGAGCTAAGTTCTAAACGTTGAAAACCAACAATAAGGTGTCCATTTAAAATTTTTTTTTTTATTTTGGACACATTTTTTCGCAATTTGGCATGCTTCTAAAAATGTTTATTTTTTATAAAAATGGCTAAAAGTGGTCCAAGCTCCAATAAATTATGTTACCTTTAACTAAAAACAGCGAAACGGACACGTAACAAGAACACGTACATTTCGAAGTCAAGTATTAATTTCACTAACAAAAACTAAATCAATAATAGAAATAAACTTAGTTAATTTTTTGTCCTTTTCTGAGAAGTAATAACATCTCGAAAGAGATTCGATACGTTTCATAAATAAAAAATTATGGTGGTTTTAATGTTTTTATGAATCCTCGCATCCAAATTTTTTGCTGTAAGAGTTCATCCTATCGAAAATTTGGTCTAATTTTAAACCGTGTGATGATTATTTCATTAAATGAACCACACATTACGTTTTAAATGCTAGAATTCTTTTTATTGAGACACGCGAGTGTTTAATAATGCAACCCTATTTACAGCATCTCTGACGGTTGTCAAAAATTTTCATCACGCCAATGATACTTTTTATCGCCTTTGTGGCGAATGTGATTGTTTTTCTTCCACAACTCCTATTTATTTATTTTGTAAGAGTTTGTACTATCTAAAACTTGTCAATATTAAAGTTGAAGGTAATATTAAGATGATTTATAATAAATTTAAGCTGATTTGACATATTGTGAATTGGCGAAGTTATGCATTTTTTTCTTCTTAAACCTCTATTTTTTTCGCCCCTTTAGTCCATTTTTAATGATATCAAAAATCTGTCACACATAAATTTTTGGCCCTTTTCCTAGAAGTAATAATAAGTTTAAACTGATTCGATATGTATCATAATTAAAAAGTTATTTTTTTTTTCTGTTTTCACAAAACCCCTACCCATTTCCCCCTCTTGGTCCAATTTTGCCCATTAAGAGATTTTCTGTCCCTTGATTTTCTGTATCAGTTTGGAAGAGATTTGTGCAGAATTATGGAAGTTATCGTATTTATAAAAAAGTGATATATATAGATAGATGGGTCGATAAAGTTTTGAACTGGCGGGGATTTTGGGTTCTAGAAGTTATGATTGGCGTGGATCTGCAAAAAATTTTCGGAAATTTCAACATAGGAGAGATTTTAATAGGTTATATTTCTTACGAAATCTACCAAAGAACATAGCAAAATCGCGAAACAGCACCGAAAACTGGCGATATGAAACAATTAAAATAATAAATCTTTGTAAAAAATCACCATAAAATAAAAACAATACACAGGACGCGTTTTTTATGGTGATTTTTTACGAAGATTTATTATTTTAATTATCTTAATAGCAAAATCGGTTTAATAGTTTTTGAGTTCTGATCTCGCCCAGTTTGAAAAAAGTAATTTTGCGTAAAATGCGTTTATAGTGTTACGTCATCTGTATAATGGTTTTGAAACAAACTCATAACGTGATCTCGTAGAGCCCCCTATATAACATCAGGATAAAATGCCAGTAGAAAGTTAAAATTAAACTCTCTCGAGCGCACAGGTGCTCCCTTAAGCCGGCGGTCGTGTTGCACTTAAACATTAAAAAACGACGAAAGGACTTCGAATGCGGTCAAATCGTTTTACAGGGATACTCTACAGACTATAGAGAATAGAAGAATTCTAAAAAGAAAAAAGTCGATATTTTCAACCGAATAAAAGCAACCCCCCCTTCCCTTAATATTACAAATATTTTAGACGCATAAGACTACGGTATAGGGCAGGGATGCCAAACCTTTTTGAGTATGTGTGCCAAAAATTTCAAAATTGTTGTGTAACAACATTCTAACGTGCCAGAAATATTTTAACTTAGATAAAATCCAATAATTAATTTTTATAGTATTTTTACTCAAATATTTTTACACTTATGCTAAATTCGACTCCTAAGTTATTTATTATGCTATATTTACTCAATAGTATAGCTATATCGCTTAGAATTCCGTGTTAATAATCTATAAATGAGTTTTCCTTTTATTGTATACTTCCGAATCAGATTATTTTAGTTGTAGAAACAGGTTCAATAGATACATATTATTTACAGTAACAGTTAAAACTCAATTTTCAAAATTATAGCCTAAATATAATAAAACCTAAAATTACTTAAAACCCAAAACCTAAATAAAATAAAACCTAAAATTACTTAAAACCCTAAACCTAAATAAAATAAAACCTAATCTGAAGTAGAAGCGTCTTAATTAGGTATATTAATGTTACTTTATTACTATGCAAACTATAATCTAAAAATTCAATTTTCAAAAACCTTTAAAATTTCATAAAGAAGCAAAATGATTTGGAAAACTCTACATGTTGAATGGTTTGGCGAGAAAATGACGCTACAAGGCGCTTTCATTGAAATTTATAATACCTTAATTCATTCAAAATTTACGGATTATTTTAAAATAAATTATATGCTGTTACACAAACTACACTTTTTGTTAAAAAACATAAAATGGATTGTTCTCCATAAACTGAATAATAATCTATAATTTATTTCGCGTGCCAGGAAGTTTTCTTAAGGGCCATAGGTTCGCCATCCCTGGTATAGGGTGTTAGTTCAAACTTTATTGAGAGAAATATCCATTTAAGCGTGAAAATGCTCACAAGGGAACCAATTTTGGTGTTGCTCGCGCCTAGCATCGAGACCTGGTGCGTTTTGTAGCCCTATGCATAAAAGTTAGAGAACCGGAAAAATTTCTCTATTAAAATAATATTTTATATACTTTTTTACACTTTTAATTTTTTATTATTTCATATTTATTTGTTTATTTCACGCCAAAAGTGAGTTGAGTCGCCAAATAGGGCGCTACAATTTTTCCGCCCGCTTTATCCAAAGAGAAAATGTACAGAACATATTACTAGAATTATATCAGATTGCGAATTTTTTTCATAATTGATAGGATAAGAAACAAATATTAGGTTTTTATTTTTTTGTCTGTGCAGACGATAAATATATAAGTAATAAATATAATTCTATAAAAGCTTCGAAGATCATTGAAAACTATTTTTTTGTGAAATACAAAATAGGCAAACTATTATCTTTTGAAATCGAATGAAATAAAGTTTCGAATGTTTAAAATGAAATGCTGCTGTATTAAATGGTCCTTCGGTAAAAGTAATCATAAAGTAAATTAATATTTTTACGCAATTTAGAAAAATTACTGCGGCGAAATAGGTCGGACATTGCAATTTCTAGCTATTACAAATTCAGCTACGACATTTGGCTAGGATTGCCGAAAAGCTCTACTTTTGAAAATAAACGCTAACTGTTTCCCCGCCAAAAATATGAATATAAAGTTGCAATTTTTCAAAATCAAATTCGTGGGTTTTTGAAGGAATTTTCAAACTTTTCTCAATATTTTATACTTATTATTAACTAATTTTTATTTTTAAATGCTTTTCTTTAAAAAAATTTAATGTTAATTGTCCGTTAAGTGGTCTCGAAAATTGCATTTTCAGAAAGTTATGCTGCTGTATAATCAAGAAATATTATTTTAACAGAAAAATTTTATCGATTCTCAAACTTCATAATATAGGGCTTTAAAATGCACCAGGTCCCAATGCTAGGTGCGAGCAACGCCAAAAGTGGTTCCCTTGCCAGTAAAAGAAAATACTCCTTCTTTGACGCCTTTTCTTAACCCATTTATGCCTGAATTTTTGTTTTCTCAAATTTTTTGGTAAAATCACTTTAAAATGTTGCAAAATGAACTGGAAAAATACTAAAAAAAATTACGCTGAAATATTTTTGTATTTATTTGATAAAATTTAAACGTAATAAATATGGGAATATCCATATGTGGAAAATGCATAATTATATGTTTTGTCTACATTTATGTAAATTAAGCTTTTAAATTTTATATTATATACTTTAATTAGTATTCTAATGCATTGTTAAACAAATACATTTATTTCTTTACAGAGACAAATAACATTATAAGTATTATTAATAATAAATTGAGAATAATCGTATTTGAGGCTAGAAAACAATTTATTTCAAAATCATCTTGAAAAGGACTTTACATAAATAACTGTCTCCTTACTGGCTAATAGAAATATGTACCCATTTGTGCCTAGCGCCCTATATTTTGTACGTTTCAAACATGCATAAATAATAGGCTTGGACATATAATTTCGCAATTTAAAAAAATACGTATTTCATAGAAGTCTACAAGCTAAGATTATGACCTATTTATTTGGATCTTTAATACAAAAAAATACAAATAAACTTACTTTTTGCATTTCGCTATCTTGAAAAATGAAAAACCTATAAACATCGAAAAGAGACTTTCATTTAAAAGCAAATAAATATCAATCTTATACTGTCATCTCTCGGTAATAGATGAAGACATTTATAGAAATTCACGTCATACAATTTTCATGTTGTAATGAAGAAGAAAATTAAAAAAAAAACACTGTTAAAATTCGAAACGTCCCAAAAATTGGATGCTAGGCATAAATGGGTTAAAATTCTTACATACTTAGCAAGGCTGCCAGATATTTTATGGAGTAACGTTACATATTTTTTTTACAGTGGACTAATTCAGCGTTATGTTTGGATGAGGATGATAGCCAGTTTTATTATTTCTCGTATCGTTACATTTCACACAAAGGGTCTATTTCACATTTAGTTAAAATATTTATATTATTGCTAATTCGGATTCGAATGAGATACCTCGCATTGAGTGAATAAATACATTTAGACTCTCGTTTCCTCTAGAAAAATGGTTTCCGGTAATGTGTACTACTTAGTGATGGGCGATAACGAGATGTTTTTCTCGATTTTCTCGATTGTATGGACATCTCGATATTTTTCGATTGTATAAATTTTTTCTCGATGACTACAGTTTGCAAATTTCTTTTATAAATCATATATTATGTATTATATACGTCATACATTTATCAAGAATAGTCTGCGGGTGAACTGGAATGAGTCGATGTTAATAAAGACTAGGTGACTTCGACCGCTAGCGGGCCCCTCCTTTAATTGGGGCCCCTAATTTATACGTAATCTTGTAATATGAAATCACGAACAGGTTATCCGCTATATACGGCACTGATATATGATAGCAGGCGGGTGTGGTGTGCACGCACTACAAAATCTTGTAAAAAATATAATATCGAAACGAATGAACGTCGGACCAGATCTCTTGGGGGAGGGGTCAAAGCAAGCGGAGGGGCACAGCAGCTGCATAATATGATTAAGTCGACACAGGTCTTTAGTCTTTTCCAACCGTATGTCACATGAGAAGTCTGGATCTGAATTTATAAAAATGCCCTCCCCGTGGGGGGAAAGGGGGGAGGGGTGCGGGAGGTGGATAACATGAGTAAGTGGTCATAAGCCTTTCCAACAATATGTCACATGAGGGGTCTCGGCTAAATTTAGAAAAACACCCCCGTGGGGGAAAAGTGGGGGGGGGGGCGGTCACCGGAGGTGCATTACATCAATAAGTAGTCACAGAAATTTCCAACGATATCTCACATGTGGGGTCTTGGCTAAATTTGGAAAAGTGTCCCCCGGGGGGGGTTCAAAATGGGGGGGATGGACACCGGAGGAGCATAACATCAATAAGTAGTCACAGACCTTTCCAACGATATTTCACATGAGGGGTCTTGGCTAAATTTGAAAAAGTGTCCCCCGGGAGGGGCAAATTGGGGGAGACTGTCACCGGAGGTGCATAACATCAATAAATAGTCACAGACCTTTCCAACGATATCTCACATGAGGGGTCTTGGCTAAATTTGGAAGAGTGCCCCCGGGGGGGGGGGGCAAAGTGGTGGTGGGGACACCGTAGGTACATAACATCAATAAGTAGTCACAGACCTTTCCAACGATATCTCACACGAGGTGTCTTGACTAAATTTGAAAAAGTGTCCCCCAGGGGGGGGGCAAAGAGTGGGGGGACTGTCACCGGAAGTGCATAACATCAATAAGTAGTCACAGACCTTTTCAACGATATCTCATAAGAGGGGTACTGACTAAATTTGGAAAAGTGTCCTCCGGGGGGGCAAAGTGGGGGGGGGTGGCCACCGGAAGTGCATAGCACTAATAAGTAGTCACAAACCTTTCTAACGATATGTCACATGAGGGGTCTTGGCTAAATTTGGAAAAGTGTACTGAAATTTCATATATTATAAATAATATTTAGCGGAGGGCTCCATCAAAAAATCCCATCTAAAATGATAAAAGCGGAAAAAACTACGCTCGCAGTGGGGGCCAAATTGGGGAGGGGAGGAAGAAAGTCTCATAATATGAAAGAGTCATCCGAGAGTTTACCGATGACATATCACATGACTGGTCCAAAAAAAGTTTGAAAATTGCTCCCCCTCTCTCCCCCCGTGGGCCCACTCTTTGACCCCGGAATTCACACAGCCGCCACTTTAAAATTTTTATGTTCAATAAATAATATTTACCGGAAGACTGCATAAAAAACCCATATTTAAAGTGATATTTAAATTTATTATAGAAATCAGCTACGGTTTTAAAAATTTGTTCGCCCCATCCCACCCCCCTTTGGGCGAAGAAAGGTTCATTGTATGAAAGAGTGGTCAAAGGGCTTTTCAATTATATGCCACAGGAAGGGTTCGGTAAATTTTTTAAAATTGCACCCCATGAGTCCACTCTCACGTCCTCCTCCCTCGAAATCACCCGACCCACCTTCCTCTTTGAAAATTTTATATTTAATAAATAATTTTTATCGGAGGGTTCCAGGTATGTGACATCTTGGTAGGGCTAAAATAAAAGAAACTTTGAAAATTAGGGCTTCATTTCACAGCTCATTGTCATGCCTTTTTCTCTATCTCGTCCCTTGGTACTCTCGATAAATTTTCTTACTTTTCTTCTCTCCCGAGGACGAGAGAAATCCTCGAAAAGCTTCTCATAGCGAAATGTTGAAAAGCGCGAGAGAAATCCTCGAAAGGCTTTTCATTGGGAGATTTCGAAAAGGACGAGAGTAACAAGCGAGAGGCTTCCCATCGGGAAAGGTTGAAAAGGGCGAGAGGAAACTCTCGAGAGACTTCCCATCCCGAAAGGTTTAAAACCGCGAGAGAACCAACCATCGAGCAGATTCCCATCTGGAAGCGTCGAAATGCTGGAAAAATCATCGAGATGAGATTTGCCGAAATGCGAGATGGAAATGAATCTTTCAGAGTCAAACTTACCGCATTTCTGGTTTAAGTCATAATTTCTCAAAGGAGTCCATCTGCTTATCCAATCTCTTTCTAGCTCACAGGCTATCTAAGCCTGAGAGCTAATGTACCCGTCGGTCCTGTGTGTATGTATGTACTGTACGTACGTATGTATGTACGTAACGCGATAACTCTTGATTAAAATGTACGATTTGCTTCATTTTTTTTATGTTCATTCTGATAAGGCGTTCCGCTGTTTAGTTTTGACGGTTCATTGGTTAAGGATAAAGGGAGAGAAGGGGGGCTGGTCCCCCCCCCCCCTCCTTAATTTAGATAAATAGGTTTTTCATGCAGAATTCTTCGATTTGCTCCAAATTTCGTATACCGGTTTATTATGTTAAGGAGCTTCCCTGATTAAACTTGGAGGTTCATTAGTTAAGTATGAAGGGGGGAAAGGGGGGTAGACCCCCTCCTTAATTTAGATAAATGGGTTTTTCATGCAGAATTATTCGATTTGCTCCAAATTTGGTATACCGGTTCATTATGTTAAGAAGTTGCCTTGATTAGATTTGGAGGTTTACGGGTTAAGTATAAAGGGGGAGAAGGGGGATAGACCCCCCCCCCCTTAATTTAGATAAATGGGCTTTTCATGCAGAATTATTTGATTTGCTCATAATTTGGTATACCGGTTTATTATGTTAAGGAGCTTCCCTGATTAAACTTGGAAGGTCATTGGTTAAGGATAAAGGGGGAGAAGGGGGGCTGGTCCGCCCCCCCTTAATTTAGATAAATGGGTTTTTCATGCAGAATTATTCGATTTGCTCCAAATTTGGTATACTGGTTTATTACGTTAAGAAGTTGCCTTGATTAGATTTGGAGGTTTACGGGTTAAGTATAAAGGGGGAGAAGGGGGGCTGGTCCCCCCTTAATTTAGATAAATGGGCTTTTCATGCAGAATTATTTGATTTGCTCCAAATTTGGTATACCGGTTTATTATGTTAAGGAGCTTCCCTGATTAAACTTGGAAGTTCATTGTTAAGGATAAAGGGGGAGAAGGGGGCTGGTCCCCCACTTAATTTAGATAAATGGGTTTTTCATGCAGAATTATTCGATTTGTTCCAAATTTGGTATACCGGTTTATTATGTTAAGGAGCTTCCCGATTAAACTTGGAGGTTCATTAGTTAAGTATAAAGGGGGAAAGGGGGGTAGACCCCCTCCTTAATTTAGATAATTGGGTTTTTTATGCAGAATTATTCGATTTGCTCCAAATTTGGGATACCGGTTTATTACGTTAAAAAGCTGCCTTGATTAGATTTGGAGGTTTATGGGTTAAGTATAAAGGGGAGGGGCTAGTCTCCCCTTAATTTAGATAAAAGGGTTTTTCATGCAGAATTATTGGATTTGCTTCAAATTTAATATACCGATTTATTCCGATATGGCGCTTCCTTCATTAGATTTGGAGGTTCATTGGTTAAGTATACAAGGGCGAAAATGGGGCAAGTCCCCTCCCCTTAATTTAGATAAATGGATTTTCATGGAGAATTATTCAATTTACTTTAATTTTTTTTCTGATTTGTTTTTCTGTTTGTTCTGATAAGGAGCTTTCCTGATTAGATTTGAAGGTTCATTAGTTAAGTATAAAAGGTTAAAGGGTTTAGACCACCCTTAATTTAGCGATATATTTCTTTTTTTCATGCAGAATTATCTGATTTGCTTCAAATTTGATATACTGATTTATTATAGTTAAGGAGTTTCCCTGATTAGATTTGGAAGTTCATTGGTTAAGTATAAAAGGGGCAAACGGGGGATATTTCCTTTCATTTATTTTTTGAGGGACATTATTCTTTGAAATAAGAGTATAATATACAGTTAGTGTTAATAACCTGTGAGCTCAATGCCATCAGTTTAACTGGCACTTATCATTTTATTGCTATTAACCGATGTGGGTTATGAAGCATAGTGGTTTATGTATTCAGTTCTGTATAGTCCTAGTTTCAAACTTTACTGTTAAATTTAGTGTCATTTTGCCCCGAATTTTCAATGTTTCTCTTATTTTAGCTCTGCCAAGCTGCCCCATACCTGGAGACTCAGATAAATACTATTTATTAAATATAAAAAGTTCAAAGAGGAAGGTGAGTGAATTCTGGGGTGCGCGAGAGTGCACAAAGGGAGGGGGGGGGGCGGGTAATTTTCAAACTTTTACCAAACCTCTCCTTGACATATCATCGGAAAGTCCTTTCACCACTCTTTCATATTATGAACCTTTCTCCTCCCAGAGTTGAATTCCGGAAGGGATTCGGGGGGGGGGGGGGTTGAGCGGTGCGGGGGTGACTTTTTTTTTTAATTGTAGAGATTTCTACAATAAATATCATTAAATGAGGTTTTTTAATGGAGCTCTCCGATAAATATTGTTTATTAAATATAAAATTTTATAAGTGGGGCTGCGTGATTTCCGGGTATATTCTAGGATAAAAGAGGGAACCCACGTGAGAGTGTTGATTTCAAACTTTTTTTGGACCAGTCATTTGATCTATCATCGGAAAGTTTTCGGTTATCATCGCAAAGTTACTCTTTCATATTATGAACCTTTCTTCTTCCTTCCTTAGTTTGGCGCCCCGAGAGAGGCACTTTTCGAATTTTTTTGAAATCGTAGCGTTTTTAAACATTTTAGATCGGATTTTTTTTACGGAGCCCTCCGATAAATAATTTTTAATATATGAAAATTTCAAAGAGAAGGATGGGCAGGGTATATTTCAGGAGGCACGATAATTGGAATCCTGGTAGTTGGGACTCTTTTCTATCTTTTGCTGACACCCCTCATATGATATATCATTGGAAAGCTCTGTGACTACTATTTCATTTTATATATCGCCCGCGCCCCTCGCCTTACTTTGCCCCTGAGCGGGGGCACTTTACTAAATTTAGCCGACACCCCTCATGTGCCATATCGTTGGAAAGTCCTGTGACCACTTATTCATATTATGCACTTTCCTTGCCCCTCCCTCCTACTTTGCTCCCCGCGGGAGTTCGTTTAATGTATTCCAGTCGAAGACTTTATAAAAATGGGGAAATTAAAGATCCAATCTCAAATGACGTAGAAAAAATCAATAAAAAATTTTGATCCCTTTTATCATCTTTTAGTTCATATTTCTGCCACTAGGGGGTGCTTTTGATTCTTATTTCTTTGGCCATTTTGGTGCTAATTGCCGAAAAATTCTATTTTTTGATACTTAAACTCCCCTTACCGCTTCATAGCTACTCGCGTTTTTTCAGCTTTTTTCAACCAGGGGGCACCCTTACAAGACTTTTCCAGTCTTATGGCTCCTTTATAGTTTCCCTTTGGTTTGTTGTTTTTTTATTCCATCTGTTTTCAGTTACCCTATATTTAATAAAATCTGCCTTATATATATGTAAAAACAATGATTTCAATAATCGATTCTAGAACATCTCCTTTGTAGATTCTCGAAAGTAATCGATGACTGTATCGATTGTGTATTTTACGATAACGATTTTTTTCGATTGGTAAATTTTCGAGAATCGCCCATCACTAAGCCCTATCACTACTATGAAATTGTCGTCCAGAATAATAGCTAAGTTTTCCAATAACTGTTTTTAGCTTTTCTCGTTATAATCGATTGTAAAACATCTCGATTGTAGATTCTATGAATTAATCGATGGCTGTATCGATTGTGATTTTTTACGATGACGATTTTTCTCGATTGTCGAATTCTCGAGAATCGCCCATCACTAGTACTACTACCTCTTAATTTTTTAAAAATCATCCTGTATAAAATATAATGTGATAATTAAAATATTCATAGTTAATAAATCAATGTTTAATTATCTGAAACCTTGAAATGAAATTAAAAACATGTCCTTTCGGCTCAGTCGGAAGGTTAGGTTGATTTCTTTATCTAATATATAGAAATGAAAATTTGTCTGTTTGGTGTTAATCACCCAATAGGTGGCGCTGCTATGCAGAAATTTTCACGATTTTCGCTATTGCTCTATCTCAAAAACTAATGTACGGATTTTCTCCAAACTTCAGATTCAGTCAGACGTTGACATAAATTGTTGCTGATTAGGATTTGGTATAAATCACCCAATAGGTGGCGCTGCTAGGCAGCATTTTGCTGAATTTAGACGATTTCAGCGATAGTCATATCTCAAGAACTAATGCACGGAATTTCATATTGTTAGAATCCTCATGAGATGCATAGATTGCCATTTAATTTTGGCAGTGTGATAGCGAATTTTGAAGTATTAGCATGTATGAGATAGAAGAAAGTTTTGGGATTGGTACATCCGACTAGTTTTATGTTCAACCCGTAATCGTGCGAGTTCTTTAACCAATGTGAGATATATATATAATTACGTACGCCACGCTGCAATCGATAATTCTTTTACCTCAAATGCTAATAATTAGAGATATACATATTACGTAAGCCACGCTGCAATATTAAAGAAAGCTCCAGTGGGTATTACGATAATTCTTTTACCTCACATGCAAATATTTAGAGATTATTTAATTAGGCTTAATTATTACTATTCTTTTAAAAATAAAGACAAACATTTTATTGCAAACATCAACAAAACTTTTTACTCTATTTATTCCCTTGTTCTAAAGATATCGTTTTATCGTCTGCTGTCATGGTAAGATGATAAATTAAATTTCATTAAAAAAAAATGCGCAGTAGTAGAATAATATTTTACTAAATCGAATATAGTTATTTTTAATTTTGGTTTTAGAATTAAATTCATAAACTCCCTTGCATAGAACGGCTTAAACAGCTATTTATTAATATTTAAAGGTACACGGATCGTATGAAAAGTAAACAATGGTCTCACTCCTTCTAAATTCGCTATTTTGCCGAAAAAGGTAATTTCCCGGGCGATCTTAAATTAGGCTTACCAAATGTAATGGAATGAATATGAAGTAATTACATCAAAAGTATTAAAAATTTGTTGAAAACATAGTTTAAAATCGTCCGTACATTGTTTTAAAACCCAAACCATTCAGTGAATGCCATCGAAAGCTCTGTGTGACCCTGTAAAGGAGCTACTTCAGTCACGCGAAAAGACCCGCTCGTTAATGTTAATCTTATGGAAGAAATTTTGTAAGATATCTTCTTTGCATTTCGATATTTTTAAATGATGTTTTTACTTTCTTCTATCTTTACAAGAAGAAAGTATTGGATTCATGAAAATTTTCGAATTCCGGTTTTCGACGGATTTACACGTTTTAGGGGTCAGAGATTCCAAAAAACATATTTTTACAAAATGTCTGTCTGTGACTCTGTGAGTCTGTCTGTCTGTGTGTATGTGACACAAATTTTGTGGGCGCTTTATCTCAAGAACTAATGCACGGAATTTAATAAAAATTGATATTCAGTTAGTCCCTAATACAAATTGATGCTGATTAGTTTTTGGTGTAAATCGCTCAACAGGTGGCGCTGCTATGCTGCATTTTTCACGATTTTCGCAATAGCTCTATCTCAAGAACTAATGCACGGATTTCGATCAAACTTCAGATTTAATTAGTCCTTGATATGAATTGATGATGATTACGTTTTGGTGTAAATCGCCCAACAGGTGGCGCTGTTATGATGAATTTTGCAGGATTTACACGATTTCCCCAATAGCTCTATCTTAAGAACTAACGCACGGATTTTCATCAAACTTCAGATTCAGTTAGTCCTTGATATGACTTGCTACTGATTATGTGTTGGTGTAAATCGCCCAACAGGTGGCGCTTCTCTGCTGCCTTTTTCACGATTGCCTCAATAGCTCTATCAATAGAACTAATGGACGAATTTTCATCTAACTTCAGATTTAGTTGTATGTTGACACAAGTTGTTGTTAATTAGGTTTTGGTGTTAATCACCCAATAGGTGGCGCTGCTATGCAGGAATTTTCACGATTTTCGTTATTGCTCTATCTCAAAAACTAATGTACGGATTTTCTCCTAACTTCAGATTCAGTCAGACGTTGATATAAATTGTTGCTGATTAGGATTTGGTATAAATCACCCAATAGGTGGCGCTTCTAAGCAGCATTTTTCTGAATTTAGACGATTTCAGCGATAGTCATATCTCAAGAACTAACGCACGGAATTTCATATCGTTAGAATCCTCATGAGATGCATAGATTGCCATTTAATTTTGGCAGTGTGATAGCGGATTTTGAAGTATTAACATGTATGAGATAGAAGAAAGTTTTGGGATTGGTACATCCGACTAGTTTTGCATTGGATAGATGAGGTCGATCTCTACAAAGACCGTTTTTTACATTTTCGATTTTGTTTGCAGATTTTGTTGATGAGGATGCTTTTACTTTCGAAACCGGTTCCAAAAGTGAAAGTGTCCTAATTAAAAATATCTTCAAACAGAATCGAAAAAGTAAAAAAACGGCGTTTGTAGAAATCGACCTCAGCTATACAAAGCAAACAAATCATTTAAAAATATTCAAACGCAAACGAGATATCTTTAAAAAATTTTTCAAATTGGATTAACATTAGTGAGCGGGTGATTTCGAGTGATTGAAGTAGCCTCTTAACGAACTATAAGAGAAACATACTTGATTAATTATTCACCCAAGGCGCTCGAAAGATTAATACACAGCCCAGATTAGATTTGAATTAGTTCAGTATTTCGATCGTTATCGTGGTGACAAATTGTTCATGTTCTTTTGCTTTTGTGTGTTCCTGTAAACTAACTATAAGAGCTACTTACTTGATTAACTAACTCATTTAAAATACTTGTAAGATCAGTACACTGCCCCAATTAGATTCGAATTAATTCAGTATTACAGACGTTATTGTGATGACAAATTTTGCATGATCGTTTTTTTTTTTTTTTTTGTTTTTGTGTGTCTATGTAAACGAACTATAAGAGCTACATATTTGATTAACTAATCCCTTTAAGACAAATACGCTGTCCCAGTTTGGTTTGAATTGGTTCAATATTTCGAACGCTATCATGATGACAAGATTTGCATTATATATATACATACGATTTAAGCGAAGATGAAAGTTATAATAATTAATGAAAAATAGGTGCAATAACAATAAAACAAAATAAAAAAAAGCATTGAATATAGGGACTAAAACTAAGACCATTAAACAACAATAAAAAAACCGCTCCTAGTACTTCGGAAGGTGGGAGGAGCAAAAAAGGTATAAAAAATATGTAACCTATCAGTTTTCGTAAGACACAGCGAGCTTACATTCTCCAAAAATGTAACAAAGAACAAAGACATTTTAGAATTTTTTGAAGGAAACATTCATAAAACACAATAATAATTTTCAATTTGTCTAACTGAAGTATATAGCAAAACGATTATTTTAATTCATATATATATATATATATATATACAGTAAAGCACCGTTTATACGTTTCTCCTTTATACGCCTTTTACATTTATACGTCGTGCCAGTGCGGGCCCGATTCATCCCTATGTATTTTAATGTTGTAAGGTTTCGTTTATACGACAAATAATGTTGGTTATACGTCGTTTCTTTCATGCTGTAACTGATTTTCTCAGAATTTTTTCTCCCGCCGTCGTTCTTTTTAGGGTTCCGTACTTAAAAAGTAAAAACGGAACCATTATAAGATCACTCCTGTGTCTGTCTGTCTGTCTGTCACAGCCCTTTTACTCGTGAACTATGCAACGTGGAAAGTTCAAATTCGGGGAAGTAATAAAGACTATTGACCCACATATTTACAGATTAATAAATATTCATAAATATATTTTGGAAAAATGTAGAGGTGCTAATTAAGATACTTGAAAAAAAATATTTTCTTTGTATATCGTGTGAAAGCTTTCGTAACGCTGAAATCAAAAATATATTTCATTTAATTGTAGGTATTATATTTTCAAAGTTATGGTGGAAAATATAGTGCAAAAATATGTCCCCCCCCCCCCACCCCACCCATCTAACTCCGAATCTATTGAAACTAAAATTATGAAAAAATTAGAGGTAGTAGACATTAATTTAAACCTTGCAGGAAAATTATAGCGATTACCTTAGGTCATATAGTTTTTGAGAAAATCGCATTTTTCCGTTACACTCAAATTTCGATTTACGGGCTTCAGCAAAAGCGTTGAGCAGAGCTGGAGGCACCTATCGTAGCAGAAGTATAAAAGAATTATTGATCATGAATTTCGGAAAAAATCGTCGGTAATTAGCCGAGATATTAACCCTTAAAGACACGGACGGTTTGGACATACATAATGACAGGTACGGCGTACTCTATGCCCCATCTGCTCTTAAAGCCTCGATAAGAAATTTTAAGGATATAGTTATGTAAAGCAATGCCCAGTAGCAGTATAAAAGCAATAAACGTCAAATTGTTAAAAACAGACTAATTTAATGAGAATTAATCACATAAATACTATGGGATTCGCGACTACACTGATGTCCAAAATTAAGGACCAGTCACAAAATGCTAATTTTTAAGTAAGCGAACACTCAAAAGGAAATAATATAATTCAAATAATTACTGTCCCTACAGCACAGCTAGTCCATATAGCATCTCATTCATGTCACACATGGTCACAAGTGTCACAGTCACTACGGTGAAACAAAAAATAGGAAATTCCACACGTCTCATTATGAATCTCAAATTATCAATATATGTGACGCCAATGAGACGTCAATGTGACTGCTGCTTGTTCACGAGTAACTAGGTGACTTTACAATATAGTTACATTGTGACTCTCATGTAACTGTCATTTTTAGACTCAATTTCAAAGTCATCATGAACGTTGCATTAAGATAACTCACCAAATAATATCATATTACAGTCACATGGTGACTTTTCACAAAAGGGCACAATGGTGACTTCATAGTAGTCTCTCTGTCACCTGAAAGTCATCATGTGACTTTAATGTGACATTATTTGATAATTTATCACATTCCAGCGTTCACGATGATTTTGAAATTGAGTCTACAGATGACAGTCACATGAGAGTCACAATGTAACTACATTGTAAAGTCACATGGTGACTCGTCGCAAAGCAGCAGTCACAGTGACGACTCAGTGGAGTCAGATATAGTGATCATTTGAGGCTCATAATGAGATGTATGGAATTTCCTATTTTTTTGCTTCACTGTAGTGACTGTGACACTTGTGACCATGTGTGACATGAATGAGATGCTATATGTACTAGCTGTGCTGTAGCGATAGTAATTATTCGAATTATATTATTTCCTTTTGAGTATTCGTGTACTTGAAAATTAGCATTTTGTGATTGGTCCTTAATTTTGGACACCAGTGTAGTTTCCTTTGACTGGCTCTCTCAATACACCTACTATGTCTTTAAAGGTTAACTAAAAACCTATATGGAATAACAAATATACAGAATAGCTATATTTGCTATTATTTAGGTTCCATATATCTTTGAACTTTCATGGTATATCCATTTATACTTTTCTAGTATACAGGGTGCAAAGGAAAGTCCCTTTAACCTGAAAATACTTGTGAACGGAGCGAGCTACAGCTATGCAAGTGAGGTAACGGTATAGTAAAGCCTATTTAATGAAAACGACAGCAGCGCCTCCTAGTGGCGAAATTTGGAAGATAGCCACTGCAAATCGAAAAGGAAAAGAGATAGAGCAAAATTTCCAGTTATAAAGTTTTAGAACATCAATTAATTAATAGAATACGACATTTGGTTTACATGGATAAGATAAATCTTTGCCTGTTTGCCCAAAAATGTCCGAAATCGAACCACTCTATTTTGTGTAAACGTTTGAATGGAATAGTCAGAAGTATGAAGAAATACGTACAATTTATGCTATAAATACGTACTTATCTCAATACATTTTGATAATATCACACACACAAAAAAAGACAAACTGTCTCACAGTGATAAAAAGTTAATATTCAGTATGTTCGAAAAGTTCGCCATTGCTCACGATACACGTTTGTATTCGTGAGAGTAATTCTGCATGCACATTTCTCAGCATGGAACGTCTATTGCAAGCCTCTTGAATACGACGACATAGATTTAACCCTTTCAAGGGCGATGGCTAGGCGGTCTAGCCACCTAATTTTAATTCCAAAACTTTAAAATGGCACCAAGAATATTTTAATAAAATTCTGCTTTTGTAATGAAAGTGCGAATTAGCGGGTTTTTGTTTTCAGAGAAATTCGCTTGAATATTCTGGTGTCAGTCAATTATTTCATCAGTTTATGAACAGAAAGGGTTATTCTAAAATTTTAAATGCATTGGAAAATAAATCTTTACAGACATTACAGCACAGTACAACGTCACAATCTGCAATTGTGCACTGCTACATTTCCGAAATGTAAATAGGCAGATTCGTCGCTCATCGATTTCGGACATTTTTGGGTATGCAGGTGACGATTTATCTTATCCGTGTGAACCAAATGTCGTTTCGTACTAATTAATTGATGCTCTAAATCTTTCTAATTGAAAAATTTGCTCTACCTCTTTTCGTTTTCGATTTGCAATGGCTATCTTCCAAATTTCGCCACTAGGGGTGCTGCTGTCGTTTGCATTAAGTCGGGAGTAGTCACTTTACTGTACCGTTACCTCACTTGTATAGCTGTAGCTCTCTCCGTTCGCAAGTATTTTCAGGTTAATGGGACTTTCCTTTGCACCCTGTATACTATACAGCTATACCCAACTCTACGTTGTATAGTTTTTACAAAGTCTTAGTATTCTTTTAGCAATTGTATTTTTTTAATAATACACTTACTAATTCATATTATATTGTACGGAACCCTCTGTGCGCGAGTAATACTCGCACTTGACCGATTATTTTTCTTTTCTGCTGGCAATATCTGGAAAAAGAGGAAATGCAAAGAACATGTGTGACTTCTATATGAGTTCTTTTAAGTCTCTGGAACTTGTGGAGGGGGTGGGAGGAGAAGAACGGACAGTGGGCGAACTGCATTAACACTAACGCACTTTGAACATTTATTGTTTCTCACAATACCAGTGAGAAACTTTCCAGGAACTTAACTCGTATAATACTTTTCTTAAGTCTCAAAGTAAATATGCACAAAGATTTGTTAAATTAAAATCTGTTTTTATGTTCGATGATGGAATAAAAAAAGTGTTATTCAAGGTATGCAACTGATATAAGGTATGATAATTCTAACTTTTATTTTTCAATTTTAGAAATGATATTTAATATATATTTTTCAATATATAGTGCATTTTAAACAATCAAAAATGGTAGCAAAATTAATTTTGTGTGATTTCAACATTATATTTTTTACAGTCAAAGATTTTACATCGTAGGCGACTACAATTTTGATTGTACGTCTTTCTCAGATATACGTCGTTTTAGAACAGTCCCCTGAAAGACGTATGATTGGCGTTTTACTGTGTATATATATATGTGTGTTATATAAAAATTTTACTTTGCAATATTCATTTAAATTATTCTAAATTTCCGGCATATTCATTATTTCCCTATTTCTTAATAATCGCTATCTTTTATTTCCAGTTAAATTCCTGTAAACTTCAAACGCGTATATTAATAATTATCTTATTCGAAATCTTAAGCTAAAACTTTTAATCTCTTCATTAATTTTTATTAGCTATCAAAACTGTAATATTCTGAGAAAAGATACTTTTTATTCTTCGAATGTTTTTAAAAGCCATTTTACTATTTCTTATTTTATTCCATGAATCAGCTTCCCGCACACATTCTGGCGTCGCACAGGGGAGTATTTCTAAGACAAAAGTCAAAAAATGAACTTCGTTAAAACCCGCAATACTTTATGTGTTTGTATAGCTACTAGTCAGTGCTCCCGGTAAACAAATCTTAGGAATGTTCGGTAATACTCCCCGTCGCGTTATCAGTCTGTACACAGCTGTCGTACATCGCAGATTTCTCTTTTCTCAGCGCTGTGGTGAGAAGCGCATTATTTAACTGCAATTATTGTTGCATACAGTGGAGATCTGAATTAAATCCTTTATGGTCATAGAAGTGGGAGGTATGTATCTTAAATTACTGTATTTAGTTTCAGTTATAAAAGAATATAATTATGAATATAGCCACGTTGTTTTATCTTTAAAAATAAGTGTAATATTTACTAGTTCTTTTAAATTATTAGTTATTTATAAATACGTGCCGTCCTTTGTCGGGCAAAACTTTTTGTTGAAATATAAAATATAGATATTCCTTATTATATTCATAAAATAAAATCTTGCCCCAACTTGCCCTATTTTTTTTTTTTTTTTTTTTTTTTTTTTTTTTTTTTTTTTTTTTACCGTTTTATAAAAAAAATGGTATCAGAAGATGATGATATTTTGAAAACGAGTAATCTTCATTTTTGTTTTAGAAACTTCAGTGACAGCAAAAGATCTTTCAAGAAAGTTGCTGTTTGACCTTAAACAAGATTGTTCTAAGGTGAAAACAGATGAAAAATTATGTTTTATGGAAAGTAAAGTTACAAAAATGACGAAATGTCCGGTAGATAAACAAGTGTCATTAAAACGTTCGTTAAGCCGTTTCAAATGGGATTTTAAAGAAAAATGGGAGGCTGCCAATAGGGCAAAATGGCGCTTTCTTAACATAAATGAACATTGGCTTAACAGTTCCATAAAATTAGCTGTAGAATATACTATCTGTACAATATCAAAAAAGGCAGACCATCAAAAGATTTCGCCGAATTGTGTGACAGAAGCAATTGACAAAAAACAAGTGGTTCAAGGGTGTAAGTTCTTGATTAATTATCATATGCAGCTAGTACAAAAGAACGAGCTGCTGGTAATATTGATGTCTCGACACTCATAAAACATAACTCTAAGTCAACAAGAGATACTAAATACAGAAAAATTATAACTTCAGCAAAAAAATAAAAAAAAAATTAAAAAAAATAAAACACCATTAAGAACCACACACCATCAGAAGCCTTATCAATTTTTGTAGAAGCTGATCTAACGAGAAAGCAATGGGAAATTATTCATAGTGCAAATAAGAATATTTACTTATTATTCTCTGATTAAGAAAGCGAAGAAAGATTGCTATATAAGTGAGGAGTCGATGAATGTGATAGAAACAAGCGCCGAAGTTAATCTTCAGATCTTCTTAATCACGCCTCTTTAAGATTGTGTAAATAGTATTTAGAAGAAGTTATTCTAAATAATACAGAAGAAGAAAACCATAATTTAGAACAAATATCTAAATGGTGTTGCGATGGCTCCCAACAATCGCAATTTAAACAGATATTTCAGAATATTTCTGATAGTGATGCAAATATATTTCAGAGTTCTCTTGTTCGTTTACGTTTAGAGGCACTGTCCAGTGGACATAGAATTGGTGTTAAAAAAATTTGAAAATTACACCGAAGAAACTGCAATCTTTATGTCGAATTATATGGGTAGCACGAAATGTCACGAACAGTACATAAAGTTTTAGCACATGGGGCCACAGTAATTAAACATGCAATATTGCCTATCGATCAACTTTCGGACGAGGCTGCTTAAGCTAGAAACAAACATTTCCGCCAATATAAGCAAACTTTTTGCCGAAAATTTTCTCGATAGAAATGTAATAAAAATGTTTTGAACAGTCGTTTACTAAATTCTGATCCTTTTATAAGTAGTTCAAGACCAAAGCTTAAGAAAAAAAGACTTTTTATGGCGAAAAAACCAGAAGCACCATACGAACAACATCCAAAATAAGAGGGAGATGAGGATGAAGACGAAACAGATGAAGATGAATATGATTAGAATAATAAGTTACAGAAAGAACTTGTTATAAATATATAAAAAAACCCGGAATATTTCATTAAATATCATAAATGTTTATTCTAAACTGATTTAAATAGTAGTTTACTTATTAAAAAGCAAAGATTTTTTGTAAATTCGTAAAAAAAATTATATGTTTTTTAGAAATGTTATATATAATGACTAAATAGCTTTTTACAACATTTCAATATGATACAGCACATAAAATAATTTTGTCCACACTCGCTCTCCATTAGTTGAGTAACCAAGAGCATTTCATTCTGTGCCTCGTTTCTGAATCTGTTTGGTTCGTCATGAAGATTATATTTCAATCTGTATTCCTTCGCAAGTCCTGACAAAACCATCTTGCATGAGCTCAGAAAGAGAATTCTGTGTCGTTCGAAAGTTTTAAAAACTCTGTTACCAGGTGTCTTATCATCAAATAGAACATCTAAATTTTTGCATTACGATATGTTTAGCATGGAATAGTAATTTGTACTCTAGCCTGAAGGCTCTGCGAAAACTCTTGTGATGTAGGAATTGTTCACGTTTTTATGTGTGGATGAATAAACATTTTAAAATGATTTTGACCTCTGTTTTAATGGGGAAACTACCGGATTTCTTAATCTGTTGCTTACCACTCATATGGCCTGACCATCGAAATAGAATTTGACTACTTCATGAATCGATGGTGCTTAGATTGAACTTAGCCAATCTCACTACGACAAACCAATCGATATAGTTGATTAAATTGTGCAACAGCAAGTACTCAGCCTGTCAAGAGCTGCCAATATTCTACCATACTGATGCCTCCAGCAACAATGTTTCACTAGGTGGTACGATGTCATTTTGATATTGGAAACAGGACGATTAATTTTTTTTATCGCAACTTTTTAAACTTCTAAACATCGCACATTTTCGATATTTACACCGTCGAAAAGAGAAACAATTCTACTCACAAATAAAATTTATTTGAAAACTGTATTGCAATTTTTTTGAAAACTGTATCACAATTTACTCATTTTTTATGATTTATTCAAGCACGATTTTTTTTTCGGGTGCAGACAGAAGATTAAGAAAGCTAAATTCATTTGCACTTTAGTTAATATAAATAATTCAGCATTTGTTTCTGGCTGATATTCCATAACGAAGTTAAAACTTCATCAATAAAATAAAATAATTAAATAACATAAATAAAACAGAAATTTAACAGGCATGTAATCGAACTACGCACTTAAACAACTGAAATGATCAGAAATAACTGCTGTAAGTAACGAAGTCTTTGGCAATTTCCTCGACTCTTACGAAAGTATCCCTTTTAATAAATTTTAAAACTTTATTTCAATACCAAATGGATACTTTTCAAATAAAAATACTTCTTGGCGTTGTTAGTGGAAAATCTAAAAAACTATACTAGTAATATAAAAAAAAATGGTTTTTACTTATATTCTGCAAGCCGTTTGGTCCCGGTTGGATCCCCTAGTATATATAAATGAAATGTTTGCAATAGGTCGATATCTAAAGTAATCAAATTAATTAAACGAAGATTTTTTGCTCCACTTTTTCAGTACATCATGACTTTAGAATAGCTAAATAAATATTAGCAGTTGTTCGAGAAAGTTCTATTGATTCTCGTTAATGGGAGGTTGTTGTTGAAGATGGATTGCCATCTTCTTTTGGCATCCTTTATGGAGTGTAATAAGCATCCCTTCTTGCCTGAGAAAAAGAGCGATTCATTATTTTAATGGGGCCCGCTATCTGTCAGTACGTAATTGTTATAACAAGCCATTATAGAAGAGAATTCATTTTACTGCTAACTCGTGTGGTTCTGTTACATATATATCTGTATGGTGTTTTCATACTAATAGGAAAGAATGCTATTCTGTATGAAGTTCAAGCAGTTGCTGTAATGTTAATAATTAAAATAAATGAAGAAAGTTACCAAAAATGTTAAGGTTAAAGGAAAGAAAATTAAAAACAGCATAAAAATAAAATTAAAATTAACCATTTTTGTACCAAATTATGAATTAAGGCTGTTCTCAGATCCAAAGGAGCTATTTTTTGACGCGTTTCTAAATTCATTTTTGATTGGGAACGCATGAAATTGGCAGGTGTTCTTATTTAGAAACTATGTGATCGAAAGTTAACAGATAATATATGTTAACAGTGATTCTTAAGTATGCTATTAGATGTTTCCGAAAAGATATATTTTTGTTGTATATTTTTGGTTCAAAACTTCGTTATATGCGATATTTGTATTTTGCGATATTCATTATAAGCGAGTTAATAAAAAAAGAAAAAGATAAGAAAGGACAAGAAAATATTCATTGAAAATATTGAATATTAAGTAAAAGTTTGATTTGTTCTATGCTTCCATTTAACCAGATTAGTATTATTCGAGTTTTATTGTAATAGATGTTAAACACTTCATAGCTATACCGTTGAGATCTTAAATTTAATTTAAAAAACTCATTCGGACATATTAGATCAACCGAGTTACATAAAATTTGTGATCCACTTTACTTCGCGTGCTTTATCTTGCTTACTACTTTTTTAATCATTTGTTAGCGGAAGATATAATGAAAAGATCGAAATGGTTAAAGTTTTAAAAAATTAAGATAGTACATAATATCTTACGATCAATCTTGATCCCAGATCAATAAAACTCTTTGGGTTCATTCTACTTCAGATACTTTTTGGAGGGTGCTTTATTGTACCATAGCTGCCAGCTATGCCACTCTTTTTCGTGACCAGTAAGGAATAATAGTTATCTTCGGCTTGTTTAATCGCAAAAAAATCTTAGATTAAATAAGGCAATGGATTATTTCTAAAGTCTTATTGGGAAATATTCGTGACTAAAAATTATAGTAGTTGCCAACTGTGCTATATATAACAAAGTAATGTTGCACGTGATGTTAAACATTTTAGTTGTTTTGGTTACATAGAAAAAATACACGAATCACACGAAATGCCTTCACAATGCTAAAAAAATCTGCTGGCTTTCTGTGTAAACAATTTTTTTTACAAAAATAAATAAATAAAACCGACTCTAAGAGATTGTCCTTATCTTTATGTTTTTGTAAAAATCCTTTATCGTTACGCGTATTAGAGTCCTACACGGGTCGGGCTACACTGACCCGAATCCGAAAATTTTATTTCACGTCAAACCGAAATTCAGAGACACACGCTTCAATCCTATATTCATACATTAATCCACATTACAATGAAATTATGGAAAAATACTTTGTAATTATATTTCTAAAATCTTTTATATTGAAAAATAAACATATATCAACTCTTTTATATTCAAGCTAGCCCCTACGAGCTACGCTCGCCAACCTCCATTCAGACACCGCAGATCTAAAAACACGCTAATTTGATCGGTTTTAAAAAGATTACAGAAAATTTAATTATAATTAAAAAACCAGTGGGGATCTCTCTTTAAACGGGTTTCCATTCATTCCCCTTTGATTTTGAAATTTTAAGGCCGAATCAGGTAATGCTAAGACATCCAATGGCTGCTTTCGTGTTTGATAAAATAAGATCAGTGAAGCATTTGAAAATAAGCTAATATAAAATGAATTAAGTAAACAGTATCTTTGCCTCTCGGTACTTTTTAACAACGCTATAAAAAGATTGTTTTAAATAAGACATTTTAAATGTATCGTTTTAAATCTGACTTAATTTTCACCAAGTTTTTTTTCTCTTTTTAACATTCACATGAAAATACTTTTATTTTTAGAAAGGAAGTACTATTATTGGCGCTGTCTTAGAATTGGCAACGTTAGTTATAAAGATCTTCCCGAAATATGAAATAAATGTCTCGCATAGATATATTTTTAATTTTTAACTGTTTGTCAATATTACCATTTGTCCATTTTAAATATGACGTAATTTCTCCCATTTACTACTTTCAACGCATATTATTGAATTTATCATTTTTAAGTTTTCTTTCTCCTTTTGATATTAACGTGAAAACACTTTTGTTGTTAGAAAACAAATATATTGTTATTTGCGCTGCCTTAGAATTGGCAAGAACGTTACAAAAATCATTTCCAAATATGAAATAAATTTCTCGTAAATATATTTTTAAATGTAAACGGTTTGGCTGTATTATTATTTTCACATTTTAAACATGACGTAATTTTCCCCCATTTAGTGCTTTTAACGCATATTAATGAATTTATCATTTTAATCAGAGTTCGTACGCAACAAAGACTTTCAAGGGCCTTTTACCAGAATTTTCGTAAAGTAATAAATGGCTTATTTAATGAAAAAAAATCTTTCTTCAGATATTGCGATCAGTACTTTACAAAATTGCTGGTACTAAAACACCTAAAATGCACTGAATCCCTTGATGCATACGAACCCTTTTAAAGTTGTATCTCTCTTTTAATATTCAGGGTAAATACAATTTTTATGACGTAATTTCCAATATTTTCCTGTTTTTAACATGTAATCATATAACTCGAAAGTTTTTTCTGTTTTTAATAGTCACGTGCAAATAAATTTTAATCCTAAGGTAATATTATTCTTTGTGCTGTTTTTACAATTGGCAACAATTTGAAATAATAGCCTTTTCTAAAATACGAAAAAAAAAAAATCTCTTGAAATCATGAAAATTTGATTAAAAAATATAAAAAATTATTATTATTTATTATTATTATTATTATTATTTAATGAATTATTTTTTCAAAATTTCCCGAGAAACATAATTTAATCACAGTATTGCCTTCACTTTCGATTGAAACAAAAGATAATTTCAATTTCAATTTGAAAATCACGAAAAAAAAAAACAGAAATCTATAAATACCTATATTTTCCCCTTCCTTCCCTTATTTCCCACAAAAATGGAGCCATTTATTTGCCATCCTTATATAAATATTATAATTAGCAAAAAATTAATATTTCGAAAACTAATTCAAATTTAAAAATTCTAATACCATTTTCAATATACGCGGATCAATACGGATAATTTGCATCCATTTCAAAGCTAAAGGTTCCATATTTTAGGAGTAATAGCTGTGAAACGTAATCAGTCGTTTTATAAAATCCTACCATAAATTTGTTTCATAAATTAGTTTCACTAGGATTTTATATATGTAGGGTAGATATATAATCCCTCCCACACCACCCACCTTGAAACAGTATTTAAGCCATTATTTTGATAAAACAGGTTACCGAATCCGACCTGTACGAGTCAAAACCCATCCCAAACCAGAAAAAAATTGGAATCAAACCGACCCGCAAGAAAAAAGTTATTGCCGACCTTAACCGCCGGTCTGTAAAATCGGGTTACCAGAGCTGATGCAGTACTGTAACCCACATTCAATTTAAATCTTTTCGTTGTCAATATGGCTTATTTTAATGCGCATTAAACGATAACACATTAAATATTGTTAAGTATCAATGCAAAAAAAAAAAAAAAAAAAAAAAAAAAAAAAAAAAACCAGGATGCGGCGACTATTTTAAAAGCGTAATGTAATGCTGTGTACCTAACACCATATTAAAATTATATAAAGATTGTTCAATTTTTACAAAATTTAAAGCATATAAAGTTTAAAAAATGGACATGAAAAAGACAGACAGACAAACGTACTTTCAGGTCGTAATGATATTGAAACGGGACCAACTGCAGACCGAAACCTTTCCAACAGATATATATATAAATAATCCACACTCTAATTTGTGTTTTTTAAGTAATGGGAATTTAAGTATCATTTAACCTTCTATATACTTCCATATGTTTTTTATTTCCTGTTCATTTTATAATTATCTTATATATAATAGATTTAAAGAATAATTTTTATATTATTTTTAATAATTATTTATATTAATTATTACTGAATTTATTTTGTTTTATAGCATATAGCTAAATGCTATATATTATCAATGTTCTAGAATTATTTAAATTCTTAGTTTAGTTTAAATAAGTTAGCTAATAGAATATTTTGTATGCTTTTAAATTTTATTAACAATAGTTTTTTTTTTAAATACATTGTGTGGTTTATATTAGGTTTATAATTATCTATATATAAGGATATGTTTGGTTTTGCTGTTAAAAAAATTATTTACATTCAAATGCTTACAAATGTTTATCTTATGATAGTTGAATAATAAAAGTAATACTAGATGGCAGCACCAAAATTTGTCTTTTGATGATAGCTCTAAATTTTAATTTTTCTAGCTCCATTTCAGTTATAATTTACTACACCAGGGGGTATTTTTAGCTAAATTTTGACGAAAATGTTAAACAGTTATTAATTTATTTAATAGTGTATTTTAAATAATGTAATTACTATCTATTTATTTTATATTATATTAAATGTATTTAACAAGGTATTTCAAAATTTATTTCAAAATGTATTAACTGCATCCTTTGGTATCAATTACTGTGATTTCTTAACTGTTTTATTCACCTTAATCTTTATGATATTCTGGTAGCCATGTGCGCGTGGATTTTTGTAAAATACTGAAGTATTAATCGGTATGGTGTTTATTATTTATATTTTATATCCTATAAATATTTAAATAGGTTTTATTGATTCTTCCATTTCATATTATTTGTTTCTATTCTGTCTTCATTTTTAATCAATTCACTTGATTTTAATGGTTGTTTGGGCACAGGGGAAAATAATTTTTAGCTTTAGCTTATTTTTCTCACAGAAAACAACCATTTTGCTTATATCATTGAATTCTGTGCCCTTGACAACGTAATTCAATATATAAGCTTTTCCATTTTTTGTCGGTGT
This sequence comes from Maratus speciosus, assembly GCA_963932465.1. Taxonomy (NCBI): domain Eukaryota; kingdom Metazoa; phylum Arthropoda; class Arachnida; order Araneae; family Salticidae; genus Maratus; species Maratus speciosus. The sequence goes on from OZ010790.1 coordinate 507,747,255, forward strand.
CCACTTTTTTCTTTTTCTTCCATAATAATTCTTATAATTTTTTTTTTTATACTTACAGCTTTAATTTATAATATTTGATGGTGGTAGGTTATGTTTAATTAATGGTTATATATATATATTGGGGACCAACCGTTCAAGAGTTATGCGTGGACATATATAGGGGAAAAAATAGGACCCCTAATCGCATACACACACATATCTATTTTATCGCAAAATAAACTCAGAGAAAACAAAAATAGTTATTCGACTGAGAATTATATCTTGTTTAAATTCATATATATATTTTTTAAATCTCAAGGTGCCTTCTTCATACTGAAATTGTAACAAACTTTGAAATTTTTACTACGAACATCCAGTCTTTACACCATATTTTGATTCCTCAGAAAACTTTACCTTCGGATACAGCAAATTCCTAACGTTAAATTATTTTTTAATAGTTTAAAAAACTGCAATGTGGATAATTTTTTAAACTATATTTTAAACTACTCGGGGAATGAAATGTAATTTTGGATTTTCATATTTAAAATTTCTAGAAATTAATTTTTGTTCAAATTTGTATGCATTACAATAGATTTTTTTTAAATATTAATTTCATGATTTATATATTTTGAAATGGCAGTGATATTATATAAAACTAAGTTCAATATGCTTAAAAAATAATATAAAATAATGAAGTGAAATAATCACAAATTACCTTTTGCAGCGTTACTATTTTGTGGAACAGTATGCCTGTAAAACTATCTTTTCCTTTGAAAGAATATCTGTGCTGCAAAAGTAGATATACTGAGGGAACTGGAAGCGGCTTCAACTTATTTATTTCTTCATTTTTTCCCCTGATGCAACACTTTTCTTTAAAAGGTTATAGTACCACGTGTACTCAATCAATGTGCGTCTTAATTAATTCTAGAATAATAATAATAATTCCAAATCCTTAATATGCCTGATACTTTTTTGTACGAATTCCCTTCTGTTTTAAGATAATATAAAGTCCAGATGCGTAGCAAAAACGTTATATTCAGAATAGTTCAATAAAATATCAATGCGGAATATATAAATACAATTTCATCGTTTAAAAACGTTTTTATAAAATATTATACATTAAAATATTATACATTTAAAGAAAGTACATTGCTGTTTAACTTATTTGGCTTGGAGAGATTTTACTTCAAAAACAAATAATGAAAATAATAAGAATGTTAACAGGGAAACAGAATATTCACAGTAATTCAGGTACAGAAAATTCAAACATTAGTATACTATTTTATAATAAATCATTATTATAATATCTTATAATAGCCGCTGTATTGCCAATAATCATATCTTTCCGAAATATGTGTGTATTTGTATAATTTATTTTCTTCTATTTTTCTTTTTTTTTATGACAGCTTAATCAGATATTCATATTTACGTTAAAGTAAAGTAGTGTCACAAAATTAATGCAATTAATCTCCATGAAAACGAATAATAATATTTAAAAAGCCTTTCTTAGAATACTGCACCTACTTTAAGTAACATTTCTCTTTTGTAAAAATATAAACAAAATACTGACTAAAAAATTATTTTATGCTATATTTCAGAAAAATCTCTGCTTTTCATATAATTTTTTTAAATCTTACAAAAATATAATACTCAGGGAAGCGCATGCGGAACTTGCACAAATTTAAATGGAGCGCGGAAGCGCTCATTTGATGACGTCAAGCAGTCACTTATAATTTTTAATTTTGTATTGAACATTAACATATTGTCAGCAACAATATACCTGCAATTGATCTGGTAAAGAACGTTGCTTTCAAAAACTGGAACCAAAAGTAGTAAAAATCTTTCATTGTTATTAAAATTTGTATTGCTTGGTTAAATGTATTGCTTTAATCTGTTCCTTTGATTCCAAGAGTGTTTTTGTTTAATACAAAATAAAGAAAGACAAAAATAATAACGGCAATCACAATCACGGAGCTCTATACATCCGCGCCCATAAATCGCTAAAAGTGCCATTAAAAAATAATAACGTCGTAATATCCCAAAGATTTACAAAATTGTAAATGAGAATGCGTCTTTTCTTTAGGGCTTGCAACGAAAAACATACGATTTAGTTGACGATAAGGAAAAAAAAAAGAAAGCAATTTAACAAATTACAACGACCAAAAATTTCGAAGAATTTCGGAAAATGATTTTTTCGAAGACTAAAATTTAAGACATAAAAAATCGCACCTACATTACGTACGCCATGAATTCAACATTAATAGTGTTATTACACGTAAAAATTGCAAGCGACAAAAATCGGCTGCGACCCGTCAGATTTCCTGAAACTGACGTATTATCCACCTGAAACCTACGTATTATCCAAGCATTTCATTGGCTGTTCGAGAAAAGGCTTTTCCATCGTCCAAGAAATCTGACGACCCATTTTAAATGAAATCTCATTCTTAAACTTCTAAACATCCCACAATATTACTTTTTATATCGTCATATAGAGAAAAAAATGTACTTTTAAATGCAATTTGTTTGAAAGCTGTATCTCAATTTGTTTCTGAGTTATTAATTTTTTTTTGTAGTTTTTATTGCTTTTTTGTCATAGTGGCAACAGAAGTAATCCATCTCTGTTGAAAGTAAAGGGAAATACAGATTACTGTATAGACCAATCAGAACACGAATAAAATGCGGATTAAACCAATAAAAAGCTTCAGATATGCTTTTGATTTCCTACCCTGACGAGAACAATAACCATTTTTCCAAATGGTTAAAAAAAAGCTACAAAATGCTGTAGGATTTAGTGATTTTTCTTTCTTTTTTTTTCTTTTTTCTTTTTTTTTTTTTTTGCAAGTCATTATTTTTAAATAGAAATTTACATTTTCACTCATAGAAACTCAATATACGATGATTGCATGAAAATGATCTAGACGCTCAAAGTTGTTATTTTCTAGACACTCACAGTCGTGAAGTCAGTCATGAAGTTTTGTTTGTAAAAAAAAAAAAAAAAAAAAAAAAAAAAATACCGCTAAAGATTTCACTATTTAAAGAAACCTTCTTGATTCTAATTATTTCAGTGTTTAAGCGTATAGTTCGATTGCATACAATGTTGACAAACATAGATCGTACAAACCAAAGTCAAACACTAATTTTCAAGGACTTCATATGGAAATGTCAGTTAAATTTTTTTGGCTTCAGAAGTTTTTTCCAGGTTTAAATCTTCAGCCCGGCAATATCACGGGCGCGAGAAATAGATGACACATCATATTGACGGGAGCGAGAATTGATTAAATAAAATTGAGGTTAAACTGATTTTGACAGAAGCTAATACAGTAAAATGTCGCCGTAAACGAACGCCAATGTAACGATATGTTCAGAATTGCTAACTTAATTTTATGCATTACATATTATATTGAAACTAATTTAAGTTATTAGTCTAATTTTCATTTTACTACCATGTACACTGTAAAAAAACCACTGTAAATTTGCCAGCACAACTCGATCACAGTTGAATGTACTGTATCTTTCTTTGGTTTCCTGACTATTTAAACATGAAAAATACAGTAGTTGCGTAAAATTAACAGTAGAATGTACTGGCAATTTTGGACGCATTTGGACCACAGCACAAACTACTGGCGTCCAAATTGCGAGTACATTGTGCTGTTAATTTTACGCAACTACTGTATTTTCCATGTTTAGATAGTCAGCAAACCAAAGAAAGATACAGTACATTCAACTGTGATCGAGTTTGTGCACGAGATGAACAGTACTTTGTACTGTAAAAATGTCGTTTTTTTTTATAGTGTTGTATTTTAAAGATAAAGTTTCATTTGTTTTTTTCTCCAGCTCTAGCACATTATAAACGGAAAATCAAAAATTTGTCTTTAGCAAATCAAAAGTTAGGTAACACTCAAAAATAGTTATTTCACACAACTTCCCGTAATGTAAAGCTATTTTAGAGTAAGAGAAACCATACTGCTTGCTCAAAATACTTAAATGTGGTAAAAAATAAGTTAATTTTGATATTATAATTTAATTTTGGCATATTATAATTTAATTTAATTTTTAATTATCTAAGTAAACAAACAATAAAAACCATTTGAAACTATCTGAGTGGTTTTAAAAAGAGAAAATTATTTTAAAGTTATTATTTCAGGTCTTCAATCATATTTTTTATTTCTATCTTTCATGATTTTTAATGACAAAAATCACAGTTTGCTCACTTGAAGTACTGTACCAAGTATGATATAGAGACCATTCTATTTACTAAAAGAGCGTATTTTTATCTCATAATAATTGACTTTTTAAGTATTTAAAAACAAAAAATAAAAATAAATAAATAAATCTTAAACTCTCTTTGATGCTTCTAAATTTTTGTAAAACAAAGTGGTAAATATTAAGAATATGCTCTTAGGATGCTCATATTGTGCAAACACATGGCATGTGGGAGAATATTTAACATTTTTTTGACATGTAATGATGAAAAATGCAGTAAGTGGTTAATTTTGGGATACGTTTTGATCAATAACTCTTTTATTTTTTTCTTCTAATTTTTTTTAGGAATTTTTATATCTTTAAAATGACATTTCTTATATTCAAATAGTTCTTTTTTCTCTAATTAATAGGGCAATATGTATTATCTTAACATTTTATATCACAATATCGCAGGACATATCACCTTGTTTAGAAAAAACAATTCTACTAGAATATGAGAAATGTCGTTCTACGATTATACAATTACTTTAATAAAGCTAAGAAAAAAAATTAAAAATTTATTGACCAAGGTGCAACCAGAATTAACTCTTCATTGCATTTTGTATCACATATGATTCATGCCAATCAATTCTATACAGAGTGTTTATAAACTGCTTTGACTAAATAAGAGAAAATATTTACGTTTGTGGGACAGGTTTGGATCTGCTTTTGAAACGGTAGGATACATGAGCGAGATGCGCAGTTTTTCATCCAATTCGTGACGTCATTGACACCCAGTTCTCAAAAGCTCTTTCTTTGTTTTTCATTTATTCACTCTCCTTCTCTTTTCACGATGATTTTTATTTTTCAAGTTCATAACACCAGTTTATGTCTTAATTTCATTCTTAATTTTTCAAAATAATTTCGAATTAATGTATTTAGTAATACATTTCAGACTGCGCTAATTCTTCCAGGTATTCCATAATTTCGTCATTTTTAAGGTTGTTGATCAGTGAGATCCCAAATATATATATTTAAAGTATCCTAATATATATATATATTTTAATATATATATATTAATAAATATATTAATATATTTATATTATATTATATTATATTATATATTTATATAATATAATATATTAATATATATATATATATTAATAAATCCTAAAAAAATATTTGTTCAAAAATTTTTAACCATTATATAATTATCTTAATTTTTTTTTATTTTGAATGTTAAGCAATTTGAGGAAAAAATCCCCAATAAGATTTTCTTGCACTTATTTGGAGTCACTCTGAATAACCGTAAAAAATCTTAATATACTTTTTTTTAAATATTAAATCAAAAAATATATAACATATAAATAGCTCATTTTTCTTAAAGCCTGTGAATTCCAGCAAAATTGTATTACATTATTTTGAGATTATCTGCACAATTATCATATCATTTCTAGAAGAAAAAAAAAGTACAGAATACAACACAAAATGTACAAAAAAGTTTTGTTTTTTTCACAAACAGGCCAAAATTAAGTAGGGGAGGTAGGGGAGGTTTTGACAATTTTTCTCAACAAATGGCACTAAGAGCCATTCGAACACATGTGAAGGCTTCTTTTATTTGCTGAAGCCAATCATTAGCTAGACCATTCAGTGAAGAACTGACAACTTTTCTTTTCTTTTAATTTTGAAGGTTTTTGGAATGTCAATGTAAATTTTTTCATTGACTGATTTTCTTTCATAACTCTTATTATTGTGAAGATAATATCTTGTAATTTTTTTTATTTATAAAGCACATTGTTAGGATTAGTTTTACTAGAAAGTAGATTACCATTTTGCAACTGCATTTGTACAAAGTGATTGAAAATCCAATAAGGCATAATAGGCAGAAATGATACATTAGTACTGAGGAGAAATGATACTCTTGTATATTTGAAATTTAATAGTTTTTTTTAAGTTTGCAAACTAATATAAGACTGTAATATTCATTATTGTTTTACAGCAAGAGCTACTTAAATTGGTAAGGAAGAACAAAGAGGCTATTCATAGACATTATGTCTCGAAGCTGGTAGACGGGAGGTGCTGGGTTCGAACCCAGTCGCGCCCGTCGGCCTAATCTTTCGGAGTTTTCGTGGTTTTCTTCGAACCTTGGATTTCCAAGCGTTAATACGGGTTAGGTTCCCTTAGAAAGACCCCCACGAAGGGCACTCCTCCTGGGCCTATATCCCTCGTGCAGATAATTGGCCGTCATAAATACAACCAACCAACCAACCATAGACATTATGTAGGTTACATAGAAAAGCAGTGCGATGATACATGGTTAGTTCGCTTTGCTTGTCATGTAGAAGGGAAAAAGTTTAAATGGCCTGAAAGGGAAAATGTTTCTATAATTTACGAAGGGCAAATTGAAAAAACGTTAAATCTACCCGATTTTATTTATAAAAATTATAGAGTTATTAGTTTTTCTTTTAAGCATGTCAGGGGGGGTGGGTGGTATGTTTATGAAACCACTTAATTTTAATTCCCAAACGCCACATTGGCACCAGCTTTTTGGTAAAATATTTTCCATTTAATATGAAAGTGAAATATATCCCTTTTCTTATTTCTAATTAAATTTGTTGGTAAATTCCGGTGCCATTCATTTATTCAACACTTTAGCATTGAAAATGCTTTGCCCCTGAAAGGGTTAAAGGAATCTTAAATGTGTTAAATTTATGTTAAATTGTTTGCAAATCAGCAATGTTCACTTCATTTTTCCTTGCAGCTAGATCTCTAGGGTTTTTTTTATTTATTTTCTAAAAAGTGTGTTAATAGGAATGTTTAAATAATAGCAATTGTTTAAATATTTTTGTAAAAAACATTTCTGAAACAAAAATATGTCAATGTCATTACGTTCCAAATTTTACTTAAATATTTCAAGATTTATCATAAAAAATTGCATGACGCATAAATTGAATTGTCTGCATTTTTTTTTTCAATTTACATAACAATGTATCAAACCTCCCTTGCTAGTGTATCAATCCTCCCTAGTAATGGGGAGATTTGATACAGTAGTAACCATTCAAAATAATTGGGATACATTTTTTGAATGACTATTTTTTAAATTCACAATATTTTTAATAAATGAATAAAAGGTCACTTTATAAGAAAACACGAAAAATTTGTTTAAAAATAGCTTTCTAAGGGTTGTAAAAAATTAGTAAAAAAAAAGTGTATATACCTCCCCTACCTCCCCTATTGATTACCACGTCAAAAATTAATACTTTCAAGTAACTCAATAAACTAAAAGTAAACAGAAGAATGACCTTTTAACTTAAATTTAGAAAACTACGAGTGTTTGATCCATGTATTATCCGCCTCAGAAATACCATACACGGGTTTTTATGAACCTGTGCATATCTATTAATACAGGAAATTATTCCAGAGAGAAACATTGGCCTTGCATACAATATTTCAAAGTAATTGCTTAAGAGGCGCAAAGGCCAACATAGTGAAAAAGATTCCATGCCGGGACTCGAATCCGGGCCATCAGCATAGCACACTGACACTCTACCGACTAAACCACATGGAACGATACACAGCCTGGAAAATTTCTCACTATGATATGTTGGCAAGGCTACAAACGCGGCACAAGGCGGAATATTTAAAATTTTATTAACCATTATATAATTATCTTAATTTTTTTTATTTTGAATGTTAAGCAATTGGAGGAAAAAATCCCCAATAAGATTTTCTTGCACTTATTCGTGAGCCACCGACATGGGGCAACACGAAATTTAATTAAATCCAGCATCGATAGAAACTATACATTTTTTTCAGAATAAAAATACATAGTTTCTATATATAGGTTCTGATATAATATATATATATATATATATATATATATATATATATATATATAGGTTTTAATTCTTTTATTTTTTCCTTTTGTGCGTGTATAAATGAAATGCTGTCCCCGTTACAGTGATTGCCGTATGAACGATTGTTCACTATGTTGCCGGCTCACGCTTACACTACTAGTGGATTCCGTCACTAGGTTCTTTTTATATCATAATTAAAGTAATTTTATATATTTAAGGTAATTTTAGTAATAGTTAAGGTACTAGCGAGCACCGCCGGGTGATCTGCGAGTAATAAATAAACGTCAATTTTCGTCATGGCTGAATATTAATGGAAGTTAAGTAATAATGAGATATAAGAATTATGGGAAGTTCGGCTATATTTTGATTTAGAACTTTAATCAACTCCATGCCGAAAACATTTTTTCGCGTGCCATAGCTTTGCTGGCCTTGCCATACAGTGTCATTAATGCTAAAAGAGAATTAAGAAACGCTGATATAATGGATTATATGCATATTTAAATGGTGCACAAAACATTCCTATTTCATTCATAAATTTTCGCTAATAAGTTTGAAACTACGTATACATTTTCGAAAACATTATCAAAAATTTATGTTCATTAAATACTTGCATCTAAAAGTACTACTAACATAATAAAGAAATCAACCAGCAAGTAATAATTCAAGCTTAAAACGTCATTAAAATTTCGGACAAATGTTTAAACAAATTTTCTAAGAAAACTCGAGAAATACAAACAAAAATATAAACTGATATGACACACATGTAAAATGTTGTATAATGTTTAATATAAAGCCAAATAATTTATCTCAGAAATTTTTTTTAAAGTAAAATAGTTCAAAATTTTGAATTATGAATTATCGATATATCATCTTTCAAAAAGCTGAATTTCCAATATTGTTTATTTATTTCTATATAATTTTCTGGCCGATAAAGCTTGTGTCAATAGAATTTTTTTAATAAACATACCTAAATTACCCCCCCCCCCCCACTTTACAAAATAAAATTAAAAATATTAAAAATATTACCCCAGCAAATGTAAAGTGGTAATTGGGATACTTTAATTATATTATAATTTAAAAAATATTTAATGACTATCTCTTTTGTTAACACAACACTAATAAAATATTTACAAGGTAAAGAACGCGTGTAAAGTAAAATTTATAAAGCATTTTATGACCATCTTATTCATTAATTTAATGTTTTAAAATACTCAAAATAGGAAAATAAATCTGTGTAAAATAATCAATAAAGTATTTTAAGATATCTGTTTAATCGATGCAATTCTGTTTGAATACGCTATTTAAAAAAATAAAAGTTAAAAGAAAGAAAGAAATTCATATAAAGTGTTACAAGAAGTATTTTATCCTTGTAACAGTCATCAATGTTATATAGTATATCACAAATATTTTCGTAGGGGGTGGGAAATACGAAAACAGTGGCATACAAACAAGAAGAGTCACTGTTTGTAAACATAAAAATCCGTATCCAAACAAAATAATGAAGCGATGAAAACATTGGCTTTTTAAACTGGATAAAATGTGAATAATTTTAAGACTTTTAAAAAAAATAAAGAAAGAAAAATTACCTTTCATTTCAAAACTCTTGACTTCTTCCCCTGAAGTTCCAAGGTGAGGGAACCTTCACTTCTTTGGGGGGTATCGATTGGGTCCTCAATCGATACTGTCGCATATTTGGCACATATTTTTTTTCCTTGTTCTTTTACTTCAACCTCAGTATCAAGTGTCAACGCGATGATAATATTAGAGATGGAAGTCTAAGAGAAAAGTTGAAAGCGAAGAGAGAGAGCAAAAGTGCCTGCGGTCAAGGCGGATAGAGGAATGAGCATATGTACAAGAATGGAAGCGAGAGCGTCAGTTTGGCGCGTTTATCGCTTCGGTATCATGGAGCTCGACAGGGATGCTGAGATGAATAAATCGAATTTTAGAGAATGATGTTCTTTCATTCATGCATTTCCAAGCACTTTGTTACCGCGAGAACGACAAGAGCACAGTATGTACTCGTTATAACAAGGGACACGCAGTAATGAGGTTTAATAATTTGTATTATGAAAAGAAAAATAAAAGGAGTACAAATGAAACATTTTGTTCAGGAGAGATAAGGAAAAATATTAAATATTTGGGAGTTTAAGTGAGATGTTGCCTGTTATAATCGAGTTACCCTCATTATAACCAATTTTTACACAAACCTTTACATTTTTTCCTCAGTTGAAAGCGCTTTCTCGTTACATTCAAATTGTCTGTGAATAGTTGTACCGTATACAACCCTGCAGTATTTAGTACTTAATTTTATAGTTATTGACGCTGTAAAATAAGTAATGATTTAATATTGAAATATTATAACTAACAAACATTATTCGTACTTTTCTCATTTAGGAGTTTTCAGGTTTCTTTTTAATACTTTTCTGTTTAAATTTCGTTTCGTTCTTATATTTTCTAACGATAAAATATTTCCTTCGTATGTCACCCATCAGTTCATCAAATACTAATAAAGCAGTTTATTTTTATGTATACGTTTTCTCACATGAGTGAGTTGAATTTTAAATCATAAAAACTTCACAGGAGTGTTGGTGATGTATAAATCGAACTTTAGAGAATGATGCCTTTTCATTTACATTATTTTTTTAATAATTTATTACAGCGAGGACGAACAAACCACAGCCTTGTTCATTATGACAGAATTCTCCCTATAAGGAACTTTAAGATTTCATATAATGAAACATAATGAAATAAATTATTAAATGTTACATGATTATTTTAAAAGACGCAGTTTTACAATTCCAGATTGGTAGGTTAAAATTTTATTATCAATGTAAGTTTAAAACATTTATTTTAAGAATTTTTTTAATTCTGGGTTTATGTATTTATAAATAGAATTAAATTCTTCAAAAGTGTTCGAAGAAAGCAAAATTACCATTTATTTATTTATTTAAATAGTCTTTAATTCACATTAGTTACAGAGAGTTATAATTAACAATTACATGTATTTTTCTTATTATTAATTCAATGAATTCCGAATAGAAAATTATAATTTATTTATTTTATTATAATAATTTATTTATTTATTTATTTATTTATTTATTTGTAAAGAAGTTGGTCGATTAAAAGGAATGATTGCCTTCGAGTTCCTTAACTTAGTACCATAAAAAATGTAGAACATGCATGATTTAATATGTTTTAATTATAAAAAGTAGAGAAAAAAAATCTAACACCTTCCAAAATTTTTGTTTGTTATATCGGTGTTCCAATCGTTCCTCTAACATATTTTACAAAATAGTTTGTAATTGGTAAAGTGGCATCCACATGTTTCTCAAAGGCATTTTCCCCAGCGATTATGACAAGTTTTATCACCACGCATGTAGTCTTTGTTATCGAAAAACGTCAAAAGAATTCTAGTAAATTCTTAAAAAGTGTCCAAAGAAAATAGGGGAGAGTAGCCATATTTGAACCGCCGCTTTAATTGGACCGTTGCCATTCTGCCGTAAATTACAGAAAGAGACATCATCTACCGCTGAAATACTACTCATTAGAATAAAGTCATTTATGATTAGAAGAAGCACCCACCTTCCACGTGCTGTTTTCACACAATTTTCAAGAAACTAAAATTAGCTTTTTTGATCTATTTTTTTCCTACTAAACGTAAGAGAATACTTTAAAACTAAGGTAAGTTGGTATGGTTTCATATACATATCTAAATGTATGTGTTTACTGGGCATATTTTTCACGCGGATTTGTCTGCATTCGTTTTTGTTCTTAGTCATGAGATTATCTGTTTTAAAAAATGACGCAGTTGCCTTAATTGGACCAATTTGAGTTGCTTAAATTGGACCCAGATATAGGATCATAAACTTGAAAAGTAAGTAATGAATTTTGAGGGCTGAACGCTTTGGGCGCTGTTTTTTTTTTTTTTTTTTTTTTTTTTTATGTAATGGATTATATTCATCCAAAATTTTGAAAATTTTAATTTAATTATTTTTGTATATCTGGATCAATTTCTTTATTCAGTTTAGGCCTATATAAATATTAAAAAAATCTTTTACATGTTTATGTAATAAATTGTGTTCGAATTTTTTTTATTTATTTATTTATTTATTTATTTATTTATTTATTTTTGTATGTATCTGTATTTATTTTCTTTGAATTCTTAATTTCTACTGAATATTTGATTTACAGTGGTGAATTCCTCCCGGGAGATATTTGCGGTTCCGGGAATGGGGCAGACATTTTACAGTTCTGGGGTGGATATTCCACTTTTTTGCCATTGTCAAAGATATAGGAAACTGAAAGGAAACAGTAAGTCGTGAAGAGATTGACCCACAAGAAGGCTGCAACTACCAACCCCCCCCCCCCCCCCAAAAAAAAAAAAGCCAAAGAATCTTTGGAAATGTTATATCCCTTGCCAAAATCAGTTAGGTCAAAGAACAGAGGGGGAGAAAAAACAGCTGTGCTAACATCTTCGCCATATAAAGCAAACCTTCAAATTAAAGAAATAAAAAACTACAAAAAGGAAGCTCTTAAAGCACAAAAGCAATTGGAACATCAAGTTTTCAAAAATAATCGTAATTCAATTGGAAAGAAAATGATTGAAGGGAAGAACTACTGAGATAAGTTAAAGAAAACTTTTGTTTAAAAAAAAAAAGTCTAATGTTTCAGAATCTAAAAAGAAAAATCATGACAGTGATGATTGTTTTTGCATAATTTGTAACAAAAATAAAATAGCAGAAAAGGTTGAGTGTTCATATTGCTAAATATGGATCCATGTTGTGGGCGCTGGAATACAAAATGAACAAAAGAAATTCAAGTGTAAGCTTTGCATCACTTTTTACATGATATTCAAGTAACTGACAATTAGTTCCATAATTTCTATTCTTAATTACTTAATAACTGTTATTTATATTTTGAATACATTTTGATTTAAAACAATTATTCTGACTTTCAGACATTTGATATCATTATATTTCATTGCTGTCGTTTTGCTTTATTGTTTCATTAATCGCAAACATTGCTTTTTAGAAAATTAGTTATATTCCTTACTCATCAAAACAGCCTAATATTGTTTGGTCCAATTTAGGAGATTGGGGGTCCAACTTTAGCGACCATTTGCTGAATTTGGACCACTTCTGAAAAATTTTTGAATTTAAAATAAAACTTAAGATTTTCAAAAATAAATTGTTCTAAATATTTATTTAGTTAGTTGATGAATAGATTGACCACGTGTAGTGATATTTTGCAGATATTCCAAAAATTAAGGGGGTTACACCAGAAAATAAGTGAAGTGGTCCAAATTCGGCTACTCCCTTCTATTACGTATTTGTGCTTATTCTTATTACATTAGAGATAAATTACAACTGATAATGTTACACATTATAAACTAACGATTAAAAAAAAAAAATTATATCTTAGCAATATAGAAGGAAGGAAAGAACTTCATAGTGGTTTCAAACCGCGAAAAAAATGGCCAAAAGGAGGAATAAAGGGTTTCTAATAAAGGATTTTTACATGTTAGGTTGTAAAGTAAAATAATTTCTCCCCAGTCGCCGGTTAAACTTTGAAATATGGCAATTAAAAAAATTACTCAACCACTCAAATAATTTTCTTCTCTTTTTCAATCGATTTCTTTACAACTAAGCTAACTTTCTGAAAAGGAAAATTGTTTGCATGGGTGTTTTGAGGAAGGTAGATTAACAATATTTTATTTAATTATGCTATAAATTTATAATTTTAGTCTACTTTAATTTTAAAAATATATAATACTATAATTAAAAAGAATTATTCAAGCATGAAAAAGTGTATGTGAAGTTCTGCAGAAAAATCGAAATATTGTATTATGATATAGTATTCATATATTCTAGTATTATGCTATAAAAAACAACGACAGCAACAACAATACAATTCACCCTTTTGATTTTGGGTTTTATTTCTTTTTGTGATTGTTTAATGATAAAAGTAATATAATCACTTTAGATAATATTTGATTTTTTATCCAAGTAAAAAAACTTAATAACTTGTATATTTATTCCTTATTAATAATTTTATATTTCATTTTGAATAAATACAATAAAAAATAAGTTCTTTTAAATTTTAAAATATTACTTATATAGTGGGCTACTCACACTGCTTTTAAATCCAGTAAAGCTGACCAAAATATAAAAATGGCGTTCGATTTCTAAGCAAAATTTGCCTACAGGAATTTTCAAGAACGTATCGGATTCCCCCCCCCCCCCCCCCCTTTTTTTTTTCTTCAAAGTTTTTCTGTTTTGATTCAGATTTATACAGAGAGACTTCGAAAACCTGTGCAGGCACATTTTTGAACAAATCGAACAATTCATATTTTGCTTAGCTTTTCGGGATTTCCACCCACCGGGGTGAAGCTGCTTTAACTCTGTGTCTTGTCAGTAAACCTACTTTTGCAGCACAGGAATTGCTTCAAAGGGAAAGAAGGTTTTACAGGCATTACTGCTGTCACATGAATAAGAAAGACTACTAAAGGTAATTTGTGATTGCCCGCTTGGTTAATTTAACCTTTTTTTTTCTTTTTTTACATTTAAGTATATTATTATTGTGTGTATATATACTTGTACTGGATCAAATATTAATGAAAAATGCATTTGTTTAAAATAAATTGAGTAATAAATCTTGAGTGTTATTTACTGGAAGAAGTATCGAATCAAAAGCATTAAATATTTATCATGGAAATATATAATAAACACACACACACACACACACACACACACACACACACACACACACACATATATATATATATATATATATATATAACACAGTTTTACTTAATATTTTACAGCATTTCATTCAGAGATAGCTTCACTATTTGTTTTTCTTAATATATATTATATAAAGTATATTCTATTTTAGTTAAGAAATATTTTCTCTCTATTTAGATTTTGCGCTAGAGATTATGTATTTGTTTTAGACGTAGATTTTTCAGTATTTTTAATTCATTCCACCTCTATCAAGAGCATGAGCCAGCATTTAGGTATTTAATTTGAAAATAGATGTTTCAATATATATATATATATATATTATTAATAGTAATAAACAATTTTATAATAATTTATTAATAATAATAATTAATTGCCTCAAATTTTGCACTATAATTTACACATTTATTTTAAATACGGGTGATTCAATATTTTTAATTAATTCCACCTCTATTTAGATTTTGCGCCAGTATTTGCATATTTCATTTTAAAGACAGATTCATTTAATATATATATATATATATATATATATATATATATATATATATATATATATATTCCTTTAATATACTTTCTCTCTATTTAGATTTTGCATTAGAGTTTATGCATTTCTGTTAGACACAGATGGTTCAATATTTTTAATTAATTCCACCTCTATTAAGATTTTGAGAGAGCATTTAAGTATTTAATTTACAGATAAATGTTTTAATATTTTTTATTAAAATAATAAATAATTTATTAATAATTTAATAATAATATACATATATATTTATTAATAATGATTACTTGCCTCTATTTAAATTGTGTGCTATAGTTTACGTATTTATTTTAAATACAGATGGTTTAATATTTTTAATTAATTTCACCTCTATTTAGATTTTGTGCCAGCATTTACACATTTCTTTTAAAAGATAGACTCATTCCATATTTTTTTTTAATCTTTTTCTCTATTGAGATTTTTCAGTTTCGTTTTTCATTTAAAAATGGATGCTTCAAAAAATATTTTTTTAATTTATTTATTCTAGTCTCTGTTTAGTTTTCGTTTAGTATTTACACATTTCTTTTAAATGTGCTTCAATAGTTTTTTAATAATTCCTGTCACCATTTAGATTTTCCAAAAGCATTTACTTTTCTTAAAATAGAGGTTTTACTATATATATCTATTAATTCCTATCTCTATTTAGTTTTTCCGCCTGTTTAAAAATTGATCCTTCATCATCATCATCATCATCATTAATAATAATTATTATTATTATTGTTATTATTATTATTATTATTAATCATTATTGCATCTATTTTCATCTTGATCCAGCCTTTATGTATTGCTTCAAACTATAGAAGTTTCATTGTACGTTCTTTTAATACTTACCTCTATATAAATTTTGCGCTAGCATTTACATATTTCTTTATAAAGAGTATATTCAATATATTTTTTAATTCTTGTCTCTGTTTAGATTTTGCGCCAGTATTTATGATTTCATTAAAAGATAGATGATTCAATATACAGGGTGTTTCCAAATTCGACCGCCAAATTCAAAAGGATAATAGTAGGCATCATGAGGATGAATAATCACCATAGAACATTGGGTCGCAAACCACGTATTTAATAAAAAACACAGGCTGTTCTACCCTAATTCAATTTGGGTTGACGCTGATAGCTTTCAGAAAACTGAAGTATATTATAATAAAACTTTTAATAGAAACTCTTGCCTTTGTTCTAAATGTGATAATATTAAGAAAAAAAAGTGGCAGAAGTTTCCAATATACATCCCAGCAGTATGCACTTGACGCTCCACATTTTGGATTGCAATTACCAGTTCATACGGCATCATCGATTGCTTGAGGACCCTGTTTTTTCAGAACTTTTGTGCTTTTATCACATTTCATACAAAACAAGGTACATTTCATTACATTTTTACTGCAATGTTTTTACTTTGCGCAAAATTATTACCGCCAAGCCGACTTCGTGTATTTTTGACTTGCGACCCCAACTGACTTGTTCTGCGGCAATTGTTTATCCTCTTGTCGCCTATTAATACCCCTCCGAATCTGTCGGTCGAATTAGGCAACACCCTGTATATAGATATTTATGTTTAATTCTTGTCTCGCTCTAGATTTTGCGCCAGCATTTATACTATTTCTTTAAAATATCACTCATATATGGCACGCAATAAACGATCTGGTATTAAAATTGTTGATGCGTCTCTATAATAATAATAATAATAATAATAATAATAATGCAGTAAAAGATCTTTATAATGCACATCTGGAGACTGGAGATTGTACGCGTATTATAGAATTTTGCGTTGCACAGATGCATTTCATACATCATTAAACTGACCTTGTAAACATGGCCAACTATATTTGGAATATATCAATACATATAGTAGAATATATTTATATTACATTCCTTTGGACCAGAAATAGTGCACATTATAAATTTTTTCATAATATAGATCATTTATTAAATTAACTTAAAGCGTGATCCAAATATACCTGGACAAAATCCTTATATTACTAATTTTCATTTTTTTTTAAATTTAATAATAATAATGTTTTCCTTAAAAAACTCCGGAATAAGGTATTAACGATGAAAATGTATCAAAATTAGCGCTTTAGAGAATAGCAATATTTCTGAATGCAACTACTTCTTAACTGAAAAATTCATGGTTTAGATCTTTTCACTAACAAACTTGTGACAAACGTGTGATCTTTTCACTATGTAGTTTAGAATTAAAGAAAAATATGACCTGAAAATCATAAATTGAAAGCTCTACAAAGAAAAAAAATATTTGTATTTTTAAAATTTGTATAGTTGTCTGAAATTTATTAAACCAAATTAATTTTCTTGAGATTTCATTAAAAAAATCTACAAATTACTATTAATATTTAGAAAAATAAATAAATAAATAAAATGCCTGTCGAAATGGTCTTGGGGGAAGATTGAAGTTCGGGAAAAAAGAGAAATATTCCTCTGAGAACTTATATTTCATAACGAAATTAAAACATTCATCAATCAATAAACAATACATAAAATATACGAGCTATGCATTTAAACCACTGAAATGTTCAAATTAAGAAAAGCTGATTGTAAATACTGATCTTTGGCGATTTGTTCAGCTGTTAATTCCTGGCGGGGGGCCAGTATGAAAGTATAGCTTTTAATACATTTCCAAAACTTTATTTGAAAGCATAATTGTTATTTTTCATACAAATGTGGTTTTTGGTATTGTTAGTGGGCATTCTAAAAAATATATATTAAATATAAAAAATCTGTTGCAGTTATCCATTAAAACAGCTATCCGTGAAGCCAGGGTTTATCCCCTTGTATATATAAAATTCATATGAGATTTCGGCATATTCATTCTGGCTATTTATAACTTGAGTTCTGCTGAATGGATTTTCATGGTAGTTGCATTGTTAGTTAGATATGGTTTCAGTATGCTGCATGTTGTTCTGAGTTGTTTAGTTATAGAATTATAGAGGAAAGTTCTATAATCAGGTTAACCGGATTTTGAAAGATTGTCCTTTTTAAAAAGTTCTTTGGGGCGGATTTTGATGAGACTTGCATTGTTAGATAATTTTTCAGGGATGATTTTAGTGCATTACATATCGTTCTATCGTTCCTTAATACATGCTACTGTAAATGATCAATTAAGTGTTGGCCTTTAACATCCCAAATTTTGTCTGACACTTTAGAAAATGTAATAACAGCGCAATGACATTTGTATCGTTTCGGCAATGCCGTAGAACATTCCAAGTTAAGGTCCATATTTCAGGGCTGCCACAGGCGTCTATTTTTATATTCTGTTCGTACCAGTATTTTTCTAATATAAATTTTGAAGTGTATTTCTGTTGCAAATGTTGGCAAAGTGTATGTTAAGGATTTCTGTTTAGAGAAAGGGGTGCCAGTCAGAATTAAAAACTAGTCGCTTGTGGCAGCCCTGACATTGCTTTAAAACACGTCAAATACACCTATAGGTATATATATTTCGTTTGATTCAAGGTTCTGTTCAAAATCTAACCGACCAGCGTAGCGGGTAGGCTTGCTAGACGTACAATAAAGTACAAAAACATACAAACGAGTTGTATAAAATCTTTTCATTGGAAATCGGTTCTAAAAATAAAATTACGCTTATTTGTGTGATAATTAGTGCATTTACAAAAGCAATCAATTATGAACTTTTGTTAAAATAATTATTCTTAATATTTTTATGGTATGAAATATAATGTGTATTCATATTAATTTTAACCATTTGGTTAAATTGACATTTTCTAAATACTAGTACGCTAAAACCCCTCAATAGCGAAACCTCGGGACCGCACAATGTGTCCGCTATTCGGAGGTGTCCGCGCTTTTCATGGGTAAAATTATACATATAGTAATGTTTTGTGTATTGAAAAAGGTGTTTGTTAAATAGAGGTGTCTGTAATTCGGGAGTGCCTTTTACAGAAGTTTTAATGAATAACTTTTATTTTAAATGATGGCAGGCAGCAACTGTGGTAAAAAATGGCGTCAGTTTGGCTGCTACATTATGGTCTAATTAACGTTTAAGAAGAGGAAATAATTAATTTTGTCTCTCTGGTATTAAGCACTACAAGCTTCCTATTCGAAATCGTGAATTAGCTTATGCATTCTTAATAGAGCGCTTTCCTCGCAATAACAAACGTAAGCATTCTATTTTTAAACACAAGAGTATGAATGTATATAAACTAATTACTATGAATTCAATTTGTTTCATGTGGAAAGTATAAATTTCGAAACTTTTAATATTAATTATTGCTCTATATTATATGTTCAAACATACCAAAACATTTTGATGAAACATTAAAGAATGAATAAATGAACTCTTAATTTTAAAGCAGTAGAAGAAAAGGATTTGCACAAAGAGTTTTTTACACGACTGCAGTACGGCAAAAAGAGTCATGGTTTTATTAGTACATGCATGGATGTTTAGATGCTACGTCTTAGGCCACCAGTGGCGAATTTATGGAACACGTGCCAGAGCTGGCACATATCAAAAATTAGCTCATTTTACAGGTAATATCCGTTTAAAAGTTTATAGATAGTATTATAGGTATACGTGGTAGTTGCTATGCAAGACACAATCATGTAAATGCATAGTCCATACCTGGAACAAAAATGTGAGTCTTGCATTACAAAAATTCCTGATTTTAAAGTTAGCTTTCGCAGTAATGTACACTGATTCCAGTTTTTCGCCCATGCGGCTTGTTAATCTTTTTGTGCGAACAAAACCATAATGCTTTGCGATTCGCTCTTGATCTCTGCAATAGTGTGAAATTGGAGACCTTCCAATTGGATCTTCATCTGCTGTAAAAATAAGAAGTCGATAGGAGCTAAATCTGGCGATTAGGATGGATGTGGAAGTGTAAAATATTGTGTTCAATGACATAGGGTGGATTTCGGGCAATTAAAAATAATGCACCCTTTTTAAGTGATTAGTAGATTTTTTTATGCTCTTGATCCTTCTACCCTACGTCACCGATTGTTTGGAAGAAACTTCCGGAGAATACACTCCAGTTTCTTGTCGCTCGAGGCACTATCCTCTAGATGTCGAAGATCGCTGGGGTTCGTGGCATCACAAAACTAACGCGGGTTTCTTGCAACAGAGGCAGTTTTTACTTTCTTCTATCTTTACAAGAAGAAAGTATTGGATTCGTGAAAATTTCGACTTTCGGTTTTCGATGGATATATACGTTTTAGAAGGTCCTGAACACGATTTGAGGGTTTTAGAAAAGTCTGTCTGTGAGTCTGTCTGTCTGTATGTGACAAAAATTCTGTGGGCGCTCTATCTCAAGAACTGATACACGGAATTTCACAAAACTTTAGATTCGGTTAGACCTTGATATAAACTGATGCTGATTAGTTTTTGATGTATATCAACCAGCAGGTAGCGCTGCTATGCTGCATTTTTCACGATTTCCTCAGTAGCTGTATCTCAAGGACTAATGCACGAATTTTCATCAAACTGCAGATTCAGTTGGACGTTGACATAAGTTGTTGCTGATTAGGTTTCACTGAAAATCCCCCAACAAGTTGCACTGCTATACTGCATTTTTCACGATTTACATGATTTTAGCGATAGTCATACCTCAAAAACTAATGCCCAGAATTTCATATCTTTAAAATCCTTATGATGCACATAGATGCATAGATTACCATTTAATTTTTACACTGTGATAACGAATTTTGGAGTATTAACATATATGAGATAAAAGAAAGTTTTAGGATTGGCACATCCGTCTATTTTATTAACGTGTTTTTAAACCGCAATTTTTTAATATCACGTTTTAGTACTGTGATGTCTTTTAGAGTTTTACTGTGCTGCACTGTGCATTATGGGTTCCTTTACACAAAACGAGTTTCTGTCCGCATCCCATCAATGTATCTGAGGTCGCTGCATTGATGCGAAAGATTGGCTTGTTTAAAACTGGTAAGTAGTAACTTTGGAAGCAGTAGTCGGTTACTCATACTTCCGTTATTCCTTATAGAAAAAATTGATTCGCTTCTTAAGTAATTCCCTTCTCAAATAGGTCTCTTTTTTTCCGAATTAATTGTGTTTGATAACCGAGTTACAACTGTAGACTGAAACTCCTATTGTAAATCCAAATATCCAACTTACAACAAGAGATAAAATTCAAATAAAATACTTCTTGAAAATACTGCAAAACGTTAAAAAAAGCACAATGCTTCTCGAAAGAACTTAGCCTTTCTTCACCAAGTATAGAAAGATTCTCGTGCCATTTTAAGAAGCTTTCTAAAGCGCAGCAAGAAAAAAGTGGTAAAAGAAAAGTAATTTTTATTTTAAATTTTATAAGAATAAGTAGTCCTGTAAAACCATTGCGTGAAATCGTTTTTAACGTATCACTCTATAAAAATTAGATTTCCTAAAAATTTGAAAATCTTATAAGCACAAGCAGGATAACTAATATAAACAAAATAAATAAATATAGAAAAACTATATTTCAAGTTGAACATCAGGGAAATCACATCACTCTGTGATTTCCCTAATGAAATCACATCACTCTGTGATTTCCCTAATGACGACTCATCGTTCAGTCGAAAGCGCTCGGATTTTAAACGTCATATGACTCCAATGTTTTAACATCTTGATTGTTTTTTAAAAAATGTTTTAATATTTGTATTTTAGCACCTATTAAGTAAAGATATATATTGTGAATTTGATATTCATATTTCTCACTAATATAAACAAATGAAAATACGGATTATAGGATTCTACACTGGTGAAAACAATTAAAGGGACAAATGGTTTTTTTTGCAATAAAAAATACCTAACAAAGCAAATTAAACCAAAGTTGGCCAAAATATCATCCGATATAAGACCAATATATGGGAAAACAAAAATGGGCACAACCTGCACCCTAAATAAGGAAACTGGTCACGCGTCCAGCACAGCAGCTGACCGACACCCTGTCAATCAGAGGAAAACATGTCTAATAGGGTGTATGATCACCTGTAACAGCTACACAACTCTCGCATTGGCGTTTCATACTGTTTACCAGGGTCCTTATCAATCCCTGTGGCAACTGCACCCACTTATGCAAGTGTGGCACTGTGGCATTTGCACCAAGGCACCCCTGAGCACATCAATGGTTGTTGCAGCTGGTCTTCGAGCTGCAATTGATCGTTCAAGGGTGTCTCACACGTGTTCGATGGGATTAAAGTCAGGGGACATCGTAGGCCACTCCATTCGTTGAACATCGTCCTATTTCAGGCTTTCGTCCACCAACTGAGCATTATGTGGACGGGCGTTATCGTCCATAAAGACGAAATTTGGTCCATATGCGCCGCTGAAAAGCCTCACATAGGGTGTAAGGATCTCGTTACTGTACTGCTGACTTGTCACAGTACCTCTATCAAACACATGAAGGTCGGTACGCCCGTCTGCCATGATGCCTGCCCAGACCATCAGACCACCTCCACCATAATGATCCTTTTCGACAATGTTACAGGCCCGATATCGACTCTTGGGTACTCTCCAGATGAGAACACGTCTTGAGTCGCTGTCCAGGCTGAATTGCCACTCATCACTGAAGAGAACCCGCCCCCAACTATCCTCTGTCCAAGACAGGTGTTCTCGGCACCATGCTAGACGAGACTTTTTGTGTTTCACAGTCAAAGGGATGCAGACTACAGGGTGTCTGGCACACAAGCCACCTGCATCAAGTCTCTGGGTGACTGTTATCTCTGAAATGGAAGTTCCTGTTGCATTATACAGGTGAAGAGACAGTTGTGTCGCTGCCGCGGACCTATTCCTTTTGGCTAGAAATCTCAAATAACGGTCTTCAACCGGCGTTGTTGCCCTTTTGCGGCCTTGACCAAGTCGGCGGACCACTATTCCTGTCTCTATGAACAGTTTCCACAGAGTAGACACCAGATTTCTCGGAAACTCGGAGTGCAAACAACAGGTTGCCTGTGATTTGCCGGCCTCGAGTCTTCCAACAATCCGCCATCTTGTGGCATCATCTAGACGATGACGACTAGTCATACTAACGATGGATAAACAAAGAAATTCAAAAAACAAGGATTGGGTTATGCTACGATGTTTTAAAACGTCCTTATGTTACAAGCTTCGGCGGTCAAATGAGGCACCCCTGCACAAACGAGATCGCAGCGCCACTGCCTTATGACGACACAGACCACTGCATGGCAGATGCGTCCGCGTGGAGCTTAGCTATCATCTGATACCTTATTTGCGTATAGGGATAACTTATTTTGTTTTGTTTTTTCAAAAAACTGTTTGTCCCTTTAATTGTTTTCACCAGTGTAGATAACAAATAGAATGGCATCAAAAATAAAAATTCCTTTAGGCCAGTGCCGGTTGGAAGAGGTAGCTTTTATATTTCTTGGTTTTAAAATTTTGCAAGTTTTACTCCAAGCTAATTTAACTCAAATTTTAAGAAGCTAAAATGCGACGAACCCGATAAGAGAATGTTCATTAATACTGAATTTCAATGAGAATTGCGCCAAATTAGTAAGTTATAGCCAAGTTGGAACCATTTATAGTTATTTATTTTTGGTCGCCAAGCTTGTTGAGAATTTCAAGCTAAGGGATATTAATAATATTTAAGTATTGCGCGGTAGTGCACGGTGCAAATGGCCGCCATTTTGAAACAAGGTGACGGACGAAGCTGGCCAACGAACTCGTTCGAGACATTGGTATGTACTATGCATACAATCAATCTCATCCAAATCAGTTTATAAACACGAAAGTTACAGCGTGACGAAAATCAGATTGTTTCAAAATGGCAGTCACCTTAGAAATTCAAACTGCTTTATCTCATCCATTTTTAGGGTTTCGTTCATCTGACGAAAGCCTATTCGTCTCTCTCCTCTGTCTGTCTGTCTGTCCATCACAGAGCCCGTTCTCAGAAACTATATACGTTGGAGACTTGAAATTTTGCATACTTATAGCTGAACACCTCACATCGAACGACAAATTCTAAAATTTTGAAAAAGTCTTATATTTAAGCCTCTAGGCTCCAACTTGTGTATTTTAATCTTTTGTTCTAACTGAACTCCTAATTAAGTTGAAAGCTTAAAATTTTGCATACTTATAGCTGAACACCTCACATCAAACGACAAATCCTAAAATTTTGAAAAAGTCATATATTTAACCCTCTGGGCTCTAACTTGTGTATTTTAAGCTTTTTGTTCTAACTGAGCCCCTAATTAAGTTGAAGACTTAAAATTTTGCATACTTATAGCTGAACACCTCACATCAAACGACAAATCATAAAATTTTGAAAAAATCTTATTTTTAACCCTCTGGGCTCTAACTTGTGTACCTTAAGCTTTTTTTGCTAACTGAGTCCCTATTTAAGTTGAAGATTTGAAATTTTGCATACGTATAGCAGAACACTTGCGATCACACGAAAAATCATAAAATTTTCAAAAAGTCTTATATTATTTACCTACCGGGCTCTAACCCAGATAGCATTTTTAATTTGCAGAAAATTTGCAGCAATCTTGCTTTGAAAACTTGCAACAAGCTCAGAATGACAAGACTGGAAGTTCATAACAAGACTGCAGCAAGATAATGCAAACGCCAAAGTCACCACACTTTGAACTTGCAGCTAACTTGTTGTGCAAGTTACATTCATGCTGTATCAATTTTATTGCAAATTAACGGCAAACAAGTAATCAAATATACTGCACAATAGTAATCTTTCCACACCCCACTATCTGTTACAACTGTCACTAACTGTCACCAGGGGTCCATAGACCTAATCAGGTCTATTGATGCGAACACACCGTCAGAAGGTGTATGCATCGTTTTTATAACCATAAACAAGTTAAGGTAACATTTGTACTTTTCAATACGACCCTTTTTTGGTATTTGATAAGTATAGTGTTCACAAAAAACGGTGCCGTTCGAATAAAATTTCTGCAATTTCTGCGTATGTGCTGATTGTCTATTCTCTCAACAGAGGAACTTTTGCTTTCGTCACTTTCGTGAAACAAAGGCAGTCTTGCCATCAGATTCACAACAAACTACTTATGCAAATGGGGGATGGAATACCTTGCGGGAAATTTGTTGCAAATTTCTCAATTCAAATTTGTCACGTCAAGATAGTGTCAGACAAAATCAAGCTTGTTGTTAATGTTCATGCTATCTGGGAATCCATTGGCGCTGGTAATCATGGGACTCAATAAAGATGTGTTGTAATTTTGTCTTTGTCAAATTTCCTCGCATGCGTGTTTATATCTCTTCCCCTTCCAACAAAAGTAATTTTTCGCTTACGTCGTTATTTTATGACAGTGTTGTATCAATTTTAGAGCAACGTTGCGTTGCAAGGGAGCGATTGATTATATTCCGTCTACCTAGTAGTGTCCTTGCGGCAATATTATTACTTCAAATTTGTCGTGACAAGAAAATATCAAGAAAAAATTAATCTTGCTGCAATTGTTCATGCTATCTGGGAACTTGTGTATTTTAAGCTAGTTTTCTAACCTCCGCCCATTGCAACCGATGAGTACTTTTCTAACTTTTGCCGACACCACTTTGACCACTCTTTCATATTATGCCCATAGCCTTACATATTTCAGTTTCACTTTTTACCGCCAGGGGGCGCCTACCTATCTCAGGTGCTATAGACCCGATCCCCTGGACTAATATACCTTCGGATAGGTTGTAAAACGGAGTTTCGTTCGGATAGAGGTTTGTGTAGAATAGAGTGAGACCCCTGGTTGCGAAATGTAGAACTAACAGATTTCGCAAAAGGATAAAGTGTTTTGAAAGGAATATTAAACGAAACCCTCTGCGCGATCTGTGATCACACTTACTCACTTGTTTAAGATAAAGACGGAACACAATATGCTCCGGAATCCTTGTATTAAGGTCAAACTCTTAATAAAAAATATTTTTCAGTTTGTCATTTATTCGCACCACTTTTTAAATTTTAAATTTTTTTAATTTTTTCAAATGGCCGCCGTTTTGAAGCAAGACGGCGAATGAAACTGGCTAACGAACTCGGTCGAGACATTGGTATGTACTATGCACAGAATTAATTTCATCCAAATCGGTTAATAAATACGAGAGTTATCGCATGACAAAAATCAGATATATATTTGTGGGTCACTTTTCTTAAGTCTTGGATTCTTGTCTATAATTGAGGTATTGTGCTCTAATCATTTTTCAATTTTTAATATCTTGTGTGAGGGTTATTTTTCTTTAGATTTCTTGGTTTTTTATCATTTATTATGTTTTATGATGCGCTATTAGAAGCTAAATTTTGTCATTATAGGCTTAATGCCGAGAAAATTGGATGAAATAACGCATCTTCACTATGAATTAAACCTGCAAGTTCCTCTGACGATTTTGTGGGTTATTCATAGTTTCTTATTTTACATACTGGTCTCCTATGGCTATGTTCTCCATACTGGTCTCCTATATATATATATATATATATATATATATAAGTCACATTTGAACGGAGGGTGGTTTTGGGGTCTGGGGGCCATGATCGGTGAAAATATACCAAAAATTTTCGGAAATGCTTTCCTCCGGACGGCTGCAAAAGGTAGTTTTTTTATTTTTTGTAATGAAAGCTATCTAAAAACGTGAATTGTACAACTGACGTTGTGATCTATGCTGCGAGGATTAATTAGTTAACCTGAAAACAAGATTATATAAGAATTATAAAAATATGTATGATAATCACTTGTAATTAAACAAACTAAGCTAAAAGTACTATAAAAGTGATAAAATACCTTTATTTAGATTAACGTATGTTTCATCGCACAAACGGCGACATTTTCAAAATCATTCTTGATAGAAATATTTTAGCAAAAAATTTATAAACAAGAACTTGGTAAATAATGTCACGAGAAATAACGAAATAAATAAAATATATGATATGGCAAGAAACAATGGATACAGAGAAAGTACAATAGAAAAATTAATTATGAGCTTGAAAAATAAAAAGAAAAAAAAATTCAATCCACAAAATTCCATGTTATCCACTTTACGGTATTTTCCTGGGTTCTACGAACGTTTGAAATATAAATTCAATAAATTCAATATCTCCCTTATTACAAAACTTTCCATGAGATGAAAAAATAAAGTATGCAATTGAATCAAATCAGTTATCAGGAGTATATGAAATACCTTTCACCAAAGAAGATAGAACAATGCAGTTTTATATAGGTATGACAGACAGAAAACTTAAAACTAGAATCAAGAAACATATAGCAGACATCAAATACAACAAGAGAACCACAGCTTTGGCCAGATTATGCAGCAAAGAACCTTTACAGATCGATTTTAAAAACAGCAGAATATCCATCAAGATTTTATTTACCATCCATTATCTGTGAATCAATAGAGATATTTTTACGCAAGGAGAATATTTGCAATGATTCAGTGTCCCTTGATGGGTTACCTAAAATTTGGAAAGACATGCTATGTAAGTATAGTAACAATAATAGAAATTAATTCACGCTCACAAATATCCAATTTCATTTTATTTATGTTTGAGCTGATTTTCATTCTGCATGAAGTCTCGTGACTTACCAAGTTCTTGTTTATAATTTTTTTGCGAAAATATTTCTATCAAAAATGATTTTGAAAATGTCACCGTTTGTGCGATGAAACGTACGTTAATCTAAATAAAAGTATTTTATCACTTTTATAGCATTTTTTAGCTTAGTTTTGTTAGAAGAATTACCAGTCGAGTCCGCTGAAATAATATATAAATATATGGAATTTAAAAAAAAAATACAAAATAATACTGCTTTGTAGTTAGTGTACTAATAAATAATACTAAATCTACACACAAAAGAAAGAGAAAATTGTACTGTAGGGTAAAGTGCTCATATTTCGTCCCCTCTCTTAATTTCGTCCCCCTTAACTTCTCCGCTACTGCGAAAGTAGCGCCACTTATGACGCAAGGCACAGGGGACGGGAGGTAAAAGGGGTGAGTGTTGAAAGTTTTGTTCGCCAAGACGCTACATAAATTAAAGACGGCGAATTTCCTATTTTTATAAGACCCGAGTTTTTATTACGTCGTTTGTAGAACGTTATTTACAGTACTGTAAGTATTTATTGCTTATTCATTGCATGTATTTTACATTCGTAAGATCTGACAGTAGCATACAGTGAGTTTTAGGGCGCTCAGTTCATCTTACGGGAACTGAAGCTCCGTCATATTAGGAAGTAGCGTTGTCCCAATTTCGTCCTCCTTGCAGTTCTTATTTTCGTCCCGGAGACGAAATTAGGAATGCTTTTCCATGGTATTTTTTTTTTCAATTTTTCCCTCATGTTTGGATGGCTAATGTTTCATTATGCTATTCTTCCACTGATAATTAGAACATTTCTTTGTGCCTTACTTTAATGTAAATTAAATTAATTACTCATTTAGAAATAAATTTTGATTTAGTTATAAGTTAAGCCTTGGCATATTGGATTTTTTGGAGGACGAAATTGGGACCATTTTTTTTTTCTTTTGCATTTTTTAAATACTTTTGAAAAAGAAAAGAAAAAAAAAAAACAGTTTTCGCATTATTAAATTTTTTTTTTTTTTTTTTTTTTTTTTTTTGTACGAAATTTGGCTATGTTTCTATGTGCGTGGGTAGTTAGCCTATGTAAAATCTAAATTTGGTAGATTTTCACTGAAAATTAGAACTTCCAAGGGCCTAAAAGGGACTGAGGGACGATAATAGGGCATCTTACCCTAATGATTATACATTTATCTTATCATTTCCCATTACTGAATATACGTAACAAAGGTGGGCAAAAATTGCTTTCGGTTCTGAAGGACATCTTGATAATCGGTAGTTTAAATTACTCAGGGTTTAAATGCATTCAATTTCTTTCAAGGTACAAATTATTCTTTTAACAAAAAGATTGGGAAAAAAAAATACGTTGCAGACAGAAAAATAAATATCAAGACTGATATTTCTTTCGAAAAGCAACAGATAGGAAAAAAACGTTCATTTTAACATATTTTTTTAACCTGTTTCATCTTGATTGATTGAAAAATATTTCAGCGCTGTTAAACATTATCCTCGTAAAGTGTAAAATACTTTCTGCAGTTGAAGACTGCAAACTGCATCATCTCCGTTCCTCCCATCTCTCTCCAAATCTGCGCTTTTCGTTGGGTGCAATTTATTACGTACACGCAAAAGCGCTATCGTTCTGAATCTTTGCAGAATGTTTAAAGTAGAGAAATGAATTTAAAAGCCCTGAAATTTATTCTTGGAGGTATTCATTCTCCGTAAATGAATCCATTTTCTCTAAGCATTTACACCTTTTTGCAATATAGTAGAAACGTTAAACATTATAAATTTTATTCAGTTCTGTAACTTTGAGCTTTGTTAGGTAATTAGAATTTTGGTTACAGTTTTTAACACCTTCCAACAAAGTTGAAAAGTGTTTATGAATTCGGTTTGTCTGTCTGCCTGTCCGTCCGTGCTCTAACTCGCATTAATATAGTCCGATTGCCACGAAATCAGATGTTACTGGATATCACTGTGGCATGTTTGGTATTGACGATGAAATATGTAGCATTTACGGTTCATTTACAGAGACATTCAAAAGAATTTCGTTACATTACGGTCTATGGAGAAAAATCGTTTGCGGTGTATTTTAATAATATTACAGTATTTTAAACATACTGAAATTTATATTTATCGCCGAGATGAACTACACTGTTGAATATGGTGGAGCATAGAATATATCGCCCATTTACAGGGACATACAAGAGAATTTGGCTACAGAAGAAATTGAACTATTGAAACCTATGAACAGTAATTGCCTGAAGTGCGTTTTCAGTTATGGTATGCGTTCTTAAATTGAACTACTTTTAAAAATGTTACTTGGTGTGGATAAATTCTATAGATCATATACAAAACTACATAAAATTTCTCAAGTACATTTCTGTTTATTCACGAAAATTGTTGAATGGAAATTTTCAACTCAACTATTCGTTTCAATGAACTAACTTTTAGCATATACTATGTAGTATATATACAAATCCATAGATCACATGCAGGTCTGCACAAAAAATAAAACTGATGATTTTCCGACTGTTGATGGTAATAACATAAACTGGATTTCAAATGCGTTATGAGTTTTTCGAATTGTTTATCTATACATTATTATTATATTTTAACAAACATTAAAGATAATTTTTAAACATATCAGTGAAAAAGCAATTGAGAAATGCAACAAAACTTACTTTTCCTTCATTCTTACTTCTGTAATTATGTATAAAAAAGCAAGCTACTGCCCGCTTTTTTTTTTTAACTGAAGAATTAAAGTAGGGTTTTTTTCGTCCGGGAGCTCTGCATCCCAACCCCCGTTTAAGGTAATTTTTAAATGCATTAATACAAAAGGAAAACAGTTTTTTATACTGTGTTTAACAGAGGGGGAAGGGGGTCAGAGTGGAGAGAAGTAGATCCCCTGACAAAAAACCCTTAGTTCTTTTTTTTTCTCTTAGTGTTTAAATATTTTAACCATTGGTTTATTTTAACCCCGTTGCATCTCTGCAACATTCCCAAAAATCAATGTTACTTATACAGCGGGCTTTAAAAGACAATTTTATTGATTGCTGCTGTCTCCCAACACAGCAGTTAATATAAATTGTTCATAGATTTCTCAACAGATGATGATACTGAGTTCATTTTTCTTGCCAAAGTTTTATTTATCACTTGAGCCGTTTTGCAAATTATTGCTAAAATGAATTTCGTAATTTTTTTCAAATTAAAAAGGCTGGAGACCTTTAAAAATAGATTTTTTATAAAGATAATTTCGTACACTTTATAATTTTGTATTAGAAAATTGACACTCTGTATGAGAAGTATGTCATTTTATATTTTAGGACTAAAAATGGAAAACGCCGAAAGTCCAAAAGAGGAAATTTTACAAGAGAGCGAAAAAAGAAAAACTCCTACTTTTGGTACTTACAGCGTTTTCCACTTCACTCCTTTTGGGCTCTTAGTTCAACACTTTAAAATGTAGGTCCCTAGCTTCCTTTCGTTTAGTGTTTAAATATCTAATATTATCATTTGTAAACATTTCTTTTATTTATATATTTAATGTTTTCACCTTGTTTAAAAATATCCCATCGATGTAAGCAATTACGTCTTATCACTGGCACTTTCAGCGTTCTCCATTTCACTTCGTGTGCTACATTCAGTGTTCTCTACTTGACTTTTGCGTGGCACATTCAACCAGCGACATTTGTCTACTCTTTTATGAACTATTTCTACAAGGTTAGCACTTCAAAAGTTCTCCTGTTTGTTAAGCTTGGTATTTAAGACATTTTCTCTTTAAAAAAAAAGATTTTTTGATACTTTTAGCGTTTTTCATTTTTAGTCCTCATTTATTTAATCTATGAAAAAAGTACCTTTTAGTCGATAGTTTTTCATTTTTATGTTCTACATACATTTTTTTATTATTATTTACATGCTTAAAATGATGTATTCCAGCGATTCACAACCTATGGGTAGCGGAACAATCGAGGCTTGCTGCAAAAATATGTCTTTTATTTCATCTGTTTAAAGCTATAACAAATAAAATATTTTACAACTGCAATAGTCATGAAAGCTATTAGCTTAAACTAAAACTTCGTGAGTGGACAATGTTTTCTTAAACAGTCAGTCGGCATTATGGTATGACCTCGTTGTGAGATATAGCAGCAGTCGCGTAGTCGTTATGTCAACCCTGGACCCCCGATCTCGAGGGAGGATGTGCGCATGCTACCTGCGCTTTTACTTTCTCCCATTTTCTTGTTTGTTGTTGAATCGGAATAGTCTTCCTCTGCTTATGAGAGTAACTGTTTACGGTTTTTTTTTCATTGAGTGTAGATTTAGTTTCATTATTGAAGATTGGTTTAGGACTGGATCGTGCCGTAAAAGAGAGACTCCTAATAGTAAGAAACATTTAACCTCTAGTGATACTAAGTAAGTGTGGAAGTGTTACTGAGCCAGAGTCAAGTATTTGTAATTACAATGCAGGCAACTGAAAAAAGCAAAAGAAAAGTTCAAAACTTTAAAAACTTGAAGGAGACTCGGTAATTAAGCTATCTTGCGATTCCTTTTTGGAGTCTGTTTTCAAGGGAACATCTTAATTTCCTCCTGGATGAATATACAAGCAGAATATCCAGAAATTCCTAAATCAGCTTTGAAGTCGTTGATGGAGTTCAACACGACATGCTTATGTGAACGTGCTTTTTCTACTTTTCTGTTTTTGAAAAGCAAGCACAGAAACAAAAAGCGTGTAAAAAGTGACTTAAGGTTAAAATGAACTAGTTTTAACTCTGATATAGATGCCCTCATCGTTAAACACCAGCGTCAGAAATCTCACTGTTTATAAAGTTGTGTTTGATAATAATTAAACGTATTTTCCATTATCTGTACAATATGTGTGATGTTTTAATTATTATTCCACTTGCACAAATTGGGATTCCCAATTCTGGTTTTTATTAATAATGCATCCTTTGTACGAAAATTTGCCTTTTTACTGATATTAGATATACCCTCATATTAAGTAGGTCCCAAAAATTTTTTTTACTAAAAGGTGGGTCGCTTACCAATAAAGTTTGGGAACCGCTGAGGTATTCTAACGTCCGAATAAATATTTTTTCAAATCGGAGTTTTGAGTCACAAAGCGTTAAGTTACTCGGTAAGAATAATTTTTATTGTCATTGCTTTCAAAATCATTAAAGAAAATTGAGTTAATTAAATTTCAAAATCCAGGGAGGATGAATGGCTCTCTACTGCCCACCCTCCTTATGTGTACGCGCAACATTATTATCACTAAACATTTTGCATGATGTGAGAAATAGAGAGACGAGTTTAAAAGCCTCCTTCAATCCTACAGCTCTTCATTCTCCGTAATTTAACGCATTTTCTCTAAGCATTTATGCTATTTTTCAGCATAGTAAGGTATCATTTAACATTATTAACTTTAGTCCGTTCTTACACTTTTCAGATTTGTTGAGTAATTTTCATTTTGGTTAGTGCTTTCATTTCTTGAGCCTCACCAGAGACTGTTGAAGCTTTTAGTAAACGAAATTTTCGAAATCCTTTTAAACATAAATTTTATTACCATTTCAGACTGTTCTATATTCCAATGGGGCTCATTCTGACACATTAACGAGGTAATTTTCATTCATATGGACGCATGGAATTTGCTTGTACAGTCGTGGAAAAAAAAAGTAAATACCCCCTACTAACTCCTCAGCAAATCATCGTAGAAGAAAGTTACTGGTACCGAACGATTGGAAATAAAGTCTACTTTTAAATGATGTATATAAAATTTTCTTAGGGGGTCATCTACATATTAAAACGAATCCAAACTTCATTTTTTTCAATGGCAATGTCCAATTTTAACGAGATATTTCAAATCTTCCGTTCAAACTATGCCTAGACACCAAATTTCAAGTCATTTGAATGATAAGTTTTTGAATTATAAACATTCAAAATTGAGTGCTTCTAATGTTAAATTACATTTTCATATTTTTATTTATATCTCCCGAAATTATGCTCCTAATGTGCTAATTTTTTTTGTAGTAATAATACTAATATACCCAAACATAAATAAGCTGAATTTGAAATTTTTATAATTTTATGATATGAATTATGAATTATGAAATTAATATTCGAAAAAATTATGAATTGCAACCTACAATCTTTTTGATGTATTTAGATTTATTAAGTCCTGCTTTATGGAAATTTAAAAATTTCACATTTTTATTCCAAGTAGTTTTCAAATTATGCTTAAAAAACGGCAAAATGATGGTTTAAGGGGCCGTCTATGATGGAAGTGAGTAGACATTTTGAAATTTATTCTGCTGTACTGTAATCTAACACGCTTCATCGACTCCTTGAGTTGCGCTTAAGGTGCCTTGATCAAGGAAGGGGCTCTCTCGGTAAACAATCCAGCACGGAACTTCAATTTGGATACAGCTCTTAAAATAAGCTCGTTTTAAAATAATTAATTTCTCGGAAACTTGTGGTACGAATTGCATAAAAATTCGTTTTTAGGCTAATTGAAGGGTGTAGAGTTCATTTATGCTGTCAGAATTGGGTACTGCTATTGAAAAAAATCAAAGTTATGGTTCGTTTTAATATGTAGATGGCCCCCCTAAGCAAATTTTATATACATCATTTAAAAGTAGACTTTATTTCCAATCGTTCGGTACCAGTAACTTTCTTCTATGATAATTTATTGAGGAGTTAGTAGGGGGTGTTTACTTTTTTTTTTCCACGACTGTACTTCGATTCAGAAATTTCAAAATCGAATAGCGATTTCCATTTTCGATAAATATAAAGGATTTCCTTCAATTGCTACCAAACTCGGCCTTTTGGATGCCACAGCCAAAAACAGGTCGCCATGAGGCAGAAATCTCTTACAACTCAAGGTGCAGACATTTTTCAAAGCATGAAAACCTAATATTTCATTCCACTTAAACATTCATATTTGTAAATGGAATTCTCTTACCTTTAAAAATGAGTACATGATTGTGGGAGGAAGTTTCGCGGTGTTGCGCGGAAAGAATATACAGGGTGCTCACTAAAGGCCGTTCCCACCCCACTAAATGCTAAGCGGCTGCAGCTAAAGTCATAAAAATGGTGCCTAGGTATAATAAAGTGGCTATGCGCTACTAGATGAGACCGCTTACAGAGCCACCTGGTGCAAAACGGCGGAGTTAGAGTTCCTATTTCGAAAACGGTGCGAGATATGGGAAGAAAGTGAATTACAAAGTTGTAGAGCATCATGGATTTAGTACGAATAAGACACCGTGTGAACATGAATCCTAAAAACAAAAGTCTTAATACGCGCATTTGTTTTTTATCGATTTCCTACACTGTGACGTAACGAACCGATCTTAGAAAGAAAAAAACAACTAGCTATCACAAGATACCTTTATTTTCGATGTTCAAACTTCTCTCCGTCAGCTACAATGCATATCTAGACTGTTGTCTGAACTTCAAGTTAAACACGTTGTAGCATAGGGGGTGACACGTTGGCACAAGCACACGTAATGCGTCGTTGGAGGTCTTGCAATGTTGGCGGAGGGGTCACATACACCTGCTACTTTAGGTATTACCACAGAAAAACGTCCATTGGAGTCAGGTCAGGTGAACATGGAGGCAACCCTACGAAACCACCATACCCGATTATTTGTTCCCCGAATTCCTCCACCAGGTACTGCTTCACTGGTGCTGTCTTGTGCGCAAGCGCGCCGTCATGTTCGAACCACACATTCCGGAGTTGAAGAAACGACAGGTTTTCAACAAAATCGGTTGTTACATCCTACAGAAATTCTACATATAGTGCACCCGTTAACGTGCCCTGGTAAAATACTGGGCCGATCAGCCTCTTACTGTAAATTCTTCACCAAACATTAATCGAAAACCTCTTTTCTCCTTTCGCTCAATTTTCGTGACGTCATAGATTCGGAAATCACGAACAAACGAATTACCGTTTTAAGCGTTGTGTTTTAGGTAGCTTTCATTACAAAAAGCTACCTATTGCAGCCGTTCGGAGGAAAACGATTCCGAAAAATTTTGGTATATTTTCACCGATCATGACCCTAGACCCCGAAACCACCTTCCGTTCAAAATTTATATATATATATATCATGGCCAAAGGTAACCGGTCACTTGCGATTTTAGACGTTTTGTTAAATATCTAGAAAAATACATGAGGAATTAACCTGAAACTGCAGGTATGTAAACAGTATAGTATAGATCATATATTTCTGTGAATATTTTTTCCTGAAACGCCATAGGGGACTATCAATAAATTGAAAAAGAACGAATATCTTTTAGATAACCCTGTAAAAACTAATGTAGCAAAAGCGTTCAAACACGAGATTATTAATAAGTGGCTTATTGTAATATACTGTGTTCATTTTTATGAGGATAGCATGTATACTCGTAGAGAAATTAAGGTTTTTATAAAAACAGCTCCAAATTTCGCCAAGTTTTTTGCTTATAATTTACAGAGTTCTTAATATAAAGAAAAGTTCTTTTCAGAAAATACGACAAATAATATTGTACACAATACTTTGCAATCAGAATTAAAAAATAATGAAAAATGAATGAAAAATGAGCAGGTTTACTAAAAAATGTTTCACTGCGCATGCGTGAATGCAATCAAAATATAATGTGCATAATGTATTAGCTAAGTATATAGAGCAACTTTTGTGAAAGTCTCAAAATCATAGCTTGAAAATTCTGAAAATAATCGTCGATAGAATAAGCTCGAAATCCGTTGTTCCTAAATACAAGCAAAAAGATCAAGGGTTGTATCAAATATCTGTTGATTAGTGCCAAGATAGCGTACACAATATTGCACGTACTACTATATTTGGATACAACCCCTGATGTTTTTGCTTGTTTTGGGGAACAACGGATTTCGAACTTATACTATCGACGATTATTTTCAGAATTTTCAAGCTATGATTTTGAGACTTCCACAGAAGTTGCACATTATACTTCGCTAATACATTATGCACATTATATTTTTATTGCATTCGCGCATGCCAGTGAAATATTTTTTAGTAAACCTGCACATTTTTCATCCAATTTTTATTATTTTTTAATTCTGATTGTAAAGTATTGTGTATATTGTTTGTCATATTTTCTGAAAAGAATTTTTTTTTTATATTAAGAACTATGCAAATTATAAGCAAAAAACTTGGCGAAATTTGGGGCTGTTTTTATAAAAAACCTTAATTTCTCTACGAGTATACATGCTATCCTCATAAAAATGAACACAGTATATTACAATAAGCCACTTATTAATAATCTCGTGTTTGAATGCTTTTGCTAGATTAGTTTTTACAGGGTTATCCAAAAGATATTCGTTATTTTTCAATTTGTTGACGGTCCCCTATGGGGTTTCAGAAAAAAATCTTCACGGAAATATATGATCTATACTATAATGTTTACACACCTGCAGTTTCAGGTTAATTCCTCATGTATTTTTCTAGATATTTAATAAAACGTCTAAAATCGCAAGTGACCGGTCACCTTTGGCCATATAGTGTATATATATCTGATCTTTGTCATACTGTAACTCTCGTATTTATGAATCGATTTAGATAAAATTTCGTGTGTACATAGTACATATCAATGTCTCGACCGAGTTCGTTGGCCAGCTTCATCCGCCTTCTTGTTTCAAAATGGCGGCCATTTAAAAATTTTTTAAAAATTTTAAATTTAAAATGAGGCACAAAAAATTAGACAATGAAAAAGATTTTTTTTCTTATGTGTTTGGGCTTGATAAAAAGGTTCTGGAGCATTTTTTGTTTCGTCTATATCTTGAAAAATGGCTGAGTTATAGCACTTTGAATTTCTAGCATGGCTGACATTTTGAAACGATCTGATTTTTCTCACGCAATAATACACGTATTTATGAACCGATTTGGATGTGACAAGGAATGTGCATAGTACATAGCAATGTCTCGACCGAGTTCGTTGGCCATCCTCATCCGCCATCTTGTTTCAAAATGGCGGCCATTTAAAAATTTTAAAAAAAATTAAAATTTAAAATGAGGTACAAAATAATTAGAAATTGAAAAAGATTTTTC
Organism: Maratus speciosus; assembly: GCA_963932465.1. NCBI lineage: Eukaryota > Metazoa > Arthropoda > Arachnida > Araneae > Salticidae > Maratus > Maratus speciosus. Next base: position 507,785,104 of record OZ010790.1, read on the forward strand.
CCTTATGTGTTTGAGCTTGATACAGAGATTCCGGAGCATCTTTTGTTTCGTCTATATCTTAAAAAATGGCTGAGTTATAGCACTTTGAAATTCTAGTGTGGCTGACATTTTGAAACGATCTGATTTTTGTCACGCGATAACACGCGTATTTTATGAACCGATTAGGACGTGACAAGGCATGTGCATAGTACATAGCAATCTCCGGGCGGCCATTTAAAAATTTAAAAAAAATTAAATTTAAAATGAGGTACAAAAAAATTAGAAATTGAAAAATATTTTTTTCTTATGCGTTTCTGCTTGTTACAAAGATTCCGGATCATTTTTTGTTTTGCCTTTATCTAAAAAAAAGGCCAAGATGTAGCAGTTTGAATTTCGAATGTGTGTGACATTTTGAAAAATCTGATTTTTTGCTTGCAACAGCACTCGTATACATCAACCGATTTAGATATGAGTAAGCATGTGCACAGGAATTACTAACGTACCGACCAAGTTCATTGGTGAGCTTTGTTGCACCCATTATGTTGTTTTAAAATGGTGGGCTATCACCGATAATTCGGGTTAATATAATTATTAATATAATTCGGAATATCACCGAATTCGGCGACAAAATATAAATCACTTTAAAAACACCAGCTTTGATAACGATGATTAATTTGGCGAAATTCTCATTCATATTCAATATTGACAAAAATTAGTATTTAATCTTCTATAATCGGGTTCCATTAATTTGAGCTCCGTGTGTTTGAATAATATAAGCTGGCTTTTAAAAAATAAGGAATATGAAAGCTACCTCTTCCTCCCGGCACTGGCCGGAAGGACTTTTTAGCATTCATGTTCGCAAGGTGTCTTTTCGCACTAAATCGATGATGCTCTACAACTTTGTAATTCACTTTTTTACCATATCTCGTACCGTTTTCGTGGTAGAAATGCTAACTCCGCCATTTTTAACCAAGTAGGGCTGTAAGCGGTCGCACCTAGTAGCACATAGCCACTTTATTATACCTAGACATCACTTTTATGACTATAGCTGCAGCCGTTCGACAGTTACAAGCAACATCTATGAGTTTTTAACGTAGAAAAATGATCGTCTGCAAGAGTCGAAAAGTAACCTGCGGTGTAGAATTTTTTTTAAAGGGAAAAAAATCATATTTTTAAAAATCGATTGCACCGATGATTAGGAGAAAATCTCAGCTGTAAGAGCATATTTTTTGTTTATCGGTACCTCTAACCGCTCTGGAGGAGGGAGGCATTGACCAAAGAGGAAAATGGCCTTTTTGAAAAACTTTTTTCAAAGGATTAACAACAATACTTTTATGAACTGACTGCGGCTTTAAGTTGCAAAGATACAAACTTTAAGAATATATGCTCTGTTTTACCGTATCCGAACAATTTGACCATGGAGGTTAAAACAAAAGGGAAAAAAACGGAATTTGGCAAACTCATACACAAATACAGAATACACAAATATAGTGTGACTACATTGCTGCATTCACACTGTAACCTAACCTAAGTTAGTTAAATTAACATAGGCACGTTGAAAACATCAGTCTGTTCTGCCTTTCATTCCTAAATCGCCAAACCGCGAATATACCCAAAATATAATTTCTGAATAGCATTTTGGACCGCCCTTTCCAATTGGGCCCTGAACAAAAGGCCCTGTAGCACCTGCTTAGTTACGGCACTGGGCTTAGGCACGTAGTTTTGATTACTTTCTGTTAAATTTGTACTTTATTTATGTTTATTTATCGATGAAGTTTTCGGCGATGGAATGTTAACCGATAACAAATGCTGAAATATTTATATTTTGTTACGTGCAAACGGTTAATCTTTCGTAATGGGATTGAACGAGATAGATATGCATTTTTAACAAATTAAGACTTAAAAATTATTTTAAAAACTATAAAATATCAGTAAATTGAGATACAGTTTTCAAATAAATAATATTTAAAAGAACATTTCTTCCCCCTCTATTCAACGACGTAAAAATTAAAATTCTGTCGTTTTTAGAAGTTTAAAAAAGAATTGCAGTAAAAGCGAAATTTATGGGTTTGGTTGTTGTTACCGTTGATGTAACGCCAGCTTTACTTTCGCACAAGTTTCAATTTTATAATATAGATCCAGTTTCGTGCCAGTTTTTTGTCTTTTTTTTTAATAACTGTTTGTTGGATAAAAGAAAAAAAATGGATGCACATACTTCTTGTGGTATGTATCAAAATTCTCCCTCAGATATATTGAGAATTTTGAGAAAATTTCAAAACGCAAGGAACATTTTAAAGATGTAGCCAGGTGTACAGAACATATAAAAAAATCGTTTTTACTTGAAACTCTAAAATATTTTTTGTACATTTAGTATATTTGCGTTTTAGATTGCTCACCAACTACACCAAAAAGCATTTTTGGTACTTTCGTATTAGCCGTATGCCAGCGATCAATCGCGAAACACTTCACTATTTAACCCCTTCAGAACCCACAAATGCGGACCTGGATCATTATCAGAAAAACGTACAATATGCAGTCACTACAAATTTGTGTTCATTCAGTATAAATTTAATGCGAAATGCAACAATTAAAGGAGTAAGAAACAAACGTCTTATACCAAGTGTCCCAAAAATCACTGATGGATTTTAAAATTCCATAACTTGCAAACGGGGACAGATATTTAAAAAATTCTTGCAGGAGTGTTATGTAAGATGTCAGGAGATTTTATGCTGCGATTCTCAGTTTTAGTTACAAATAGCATTGATAGATGGCGTTGCAAATAATAACAGATAAATCTAGGCTCGATGTTTCGGCCTCTCTCTTCTTCCATGCGAAAAAAAACGATATTAAGTTGCATTCAATGGATCCCAAAGTACCAAAAATCGGGTCTGGGCTGAGCGCCTATTGCTCTCAGCGTCATCTATTGCTTGAAATTCGAACTAAAATCAAGAATCACAGTAAAAAAAAACTCCTGGCATCATGCATAACCCTCCTGCAAGAATTTTTTTAATATCTGTCACCGTTTGCAAGTTAATGGATTTTAAAATCTATCAGTCATTTTTGGGGCACTCGGTATATATTTCTATGTGGAAAAATCTAAAAAAGTAAAGTCTTTTTTTTTTTTTTAAGTTCTTCCACAGACCGTGATATGTCATGTCTGTGGACTATCATCATTCCAGTTTTACAAGTCTATATGTAAGAATATCTTTTTTTAAAGTTAATTATCCAGTAGGTTACGATTAATTTGGAACTGTTAAGACTAGGACGTTGAAACTTGAAGACGTAAATAGTCGTAACAGAACAATTTCTTAAAATATCGAAATGTAAAAGGATGCAGGAACAAAATATGTTCTAAAATTGCGATTTCTGTGATACTGCTGGAGCTAAAAACTTGAAATTTAGAATGGTGGTTACTTTTAGGATATAAATGCTCTCTGCTAACGGTTTCTAAAAAAAAAAAAAAAATCGAAATTTTAAAAGTCAACATGAGCAGGAAACTTTCTTAACCCTCTGTCGTTGGTCGCAACTCTGGGACTCCCGAGTTCAGGCGCAATACGCCTGTTAAAAAATTGTCATTAACAATTAATTGACGCCATTCCAACTCTCTTAAAAAGATCAGTGATCTTCATTAGGATATACAAAGAGAGAATATTTTAAATTTGAATGAAAAAAAACCTCATTTATTGCAAACAAAGTAAGTAACCCTGCACGCTCTAAGTGGCGGACAGTAAAACGGAAATAATTGTGCTGTGCCTGTCAAGCCTATTGCAACCGATAGAGGGTTAGTTATGTCTTATTTGGAATTATAAGGACTAGAAACTTGAAATTTATAATCAAACTATTTTTATTTCCCCCCCCCCCCCAAACAATCGAAATACCACGTGCAATTTAAATGCAACACAACGGGTTGCCACGCAGCTAGTATACCATAAAATGTAAATAAAAATAAAGAATGTAGTAATTTTTTAATACGCCTTTATTTGTTTTATAACAATTGTATTCTGCCCTATTTTTACCCGACTGCCAAGAAGGGTTATGTGTTTCACGCGTATCTGGGTATGTGAATTTCTTTATACCCTCGAAACATACCAACGGCTGGATCGATTTTGATAAATGAGGTTTCTATCGATTCGTCTCAACCGTCTGATAGTTATAGGCTAGGTTTTGTTTTTATAAATTCAAAATGGCAGCCGTAAAATACAAAAGGGCGGTTAAGACGAAAAAAAATTTTACGCACCCTATTGAGTGGCATATCATTGGATAGATCTTTCAAAATGAAGAAGATGTTTGATCGACTATTTTACAGTCAGAAGCTCCGTTTAAACATTATACAACCTGGAAGTTGTGTAGGTAGGATCTCTACCTTTATTGCAACTCTAACCATCATAGCACCTATAGGCCTCATCAAAACAGTGTTTATAGATAGGAACTAACAATTAAACACAACTTAAATGTCATCAATACAAGTAAATAAAAAAATAGGTAAGTAATATAAAAAATAGTTTCACTTTGATGAGAAATAATTAATTTGTTAATTAACGCAGTCGGGTTTTTTGATTTTTTAAATTTAATTTTTACTTGTTCTTTATGATATTTTTCTGCCGTGAAATATGTTTTGAAAGCGTATAACATCCATATGCTCCTAATTTCCAAATGGAATCATACAGCCTAAATTTAGCGTGCCAAAGACAAATGACAGAAGCTTGATGCCGAAATTTGCGAGTCTCTAATTTACGGCTCAAGAGAAACTTTTTGTAAATCACATACCACTTAAATGCAGTCAGTTATATAATTTCGTTCAAAAAAAGAAATTTTGCTATTTTTTTTTAACTACCCGTTTCTATAGATTTATTGATAATTCGATTTAATTTAAAAAGAAGTACTCATAACAGTTTTTGAATAATTAAGTAAAAGACAAAGATAAATTCAACTGATTAATTCATTTTGTATTTAAATGTATTCAGGTAACATTTTTTTTACTAAATGACAAATTATGTTTTAACGACAAATATTGAAAAAAAACAGTTATGCATACAAAAAAATAAATATTAAGAGTGGTTCTTTCTTTGGCAAAACTAAACATGCAAAAAGTAAAAAGCTAGTTCTTTTTTCGAGTGGCTGAAAAATATTTCAGCGCTGCTAAACATCATGCAAAGTACTTTCCGTTATTGAGGATTTCTTCCCCTACCCCCTCCCTTTAGTTCTATGCGCTTTTCACCGAGTGCTTTTCGAACAATCTGTTATATACACGCAAAAGTGCTATCGCTTTAAATTTTTGCATAATGTTAAAAATAGAGAGAAGATTTTAAAAGCCTGCTTCATTCTTGTAAGTATTCATCCTTTATAAATAAATGCATTTTCTTCAAGAATTTATGCCATTTTGCAGCACAGTAGGAGATTACTTAACATTTTAATTTTATTGAGTTCTACACCTTTCAGCTTTTTTCAGTAATTTGAATTTTTGTTAAAATTTCCTTTACTTGATCCTGAATAAAGATTGTTGCACCTTTTATTAAATAAAATTTTTGGAGTTTTGTTTAACACGAATTCGTTACTTTTTTAAATGTTCTAGTACAATTTTTTTGTAGACTCTGCCAGGCACTTTAAAATTTCTGAAAAAAATCGATCTATACAGAAAAATAAGTATTATAGTCCGTCTCAAAAGTTTAAGCACTTGGCAAATCTGGTTTTAAAAAAAACTGAAGAAGAAAATAAATGAGGCCGATTTACAATAAATACACGACATTTAATCAAAATCAAATAAAATAAGCAATTTTTGTTGGTTAAAATAAAAATTTCTTTAATTTACTCTTTCCCTTGAAGAATTTACTTTTTCCCTTGAAGAAACATCTTAAAATTTTAAGTTTTTATAGAAACACGAGATTGGACGGGTGTAATGACCATGTTTCTTGTATGACGCCGTATTCCAGTTTTATAAAAGTATAAAAGTGGAGAAATCACTTCCATAAGTTTTTAAAATACCGAAGAGATCCTTGATACATATGACAGATATTAGTTTATGAAATTAGTCTATTTTTATAAATCGCCCAACAACTACAATAAAAGGCATTTTTGTACCACTGTACGAGGCCAATTGCAAAACATTTTCTTATTGTATTTGCGATTCTGATAATTTCAGTGTTTTGGCGCATTTCTGTTTTATTTGTTGAGTTTTCAGTTTAGTTATGGAACTTGATACGGAAACAAACTACCATTTTTTAAGTGCAAACGGATTAATCGTCCATGTTTGGGTTGTACGAGGATAAAAAAAAAATTATTCATGCGAGAAAATTATTTTAAACCCATTTATGCCTAGCGTCTCATTTTTAGGACGTTTCGAATTTTAATAAATATTTATAATTTTCTTCTTCGTTACAACATGAAAATTGTATGATATAATTATCTGTAAATGTCCTCATATATTACCGAGAGATGACAGCGTAAGACTGATATTTATTTGCTTAAATGAAGGTCTTTTTTCTGTGTTTATAGATGTTTCATTTTTCACGAAATGTAAAAACCAAGTTTATTTGTGTTTTTTGTATCAAGGATCTAAGGACAAGAGGTAAAATTTTAAAGGTTTTTAAATTGGAATCACAAAATAAAACTATTTCTGAAATTGCAAAAATTTTAAATCGATCAAAGCGAGGTATATATCAAGTACTCTCTAGAAATGACAATTTCCACAGGAAAGCAAGATGTTGAGGACCATATATGAAGAGTGTTCAAACGGATCGGAGAATACGGATATTTGTGTCTAGATAAAATATGTCCATGCAGCAAATTAAAAATAACCTCGGTGGACAGGTGTCCAAAGACACTGTACGTAGACGTATTAAGGAATGTTATTACATCATACTAAAGAAGAAAATAGCTCGCAAACCGCAAACCACAAACCACAAACCACAAACAGGGAAAGAATGGATTGGGCTAAAACACACATGTCTTACGAGGACAAATGGTTTACTGTTTTATTCAGTGATGAGAAAAATTGGAACTTAGATGGTCCTGATGGGTGGAACACGTATTGGCATGATCTACGAAAGGAACCAAGGACTTTTTCAGGTTTGGGGGGGGGGGGGGCATTCAGCTTCAACGGTCAGGTCAGACCTCTCTGACTTTTCTAAAATGAAGACAAAATTCCTAAGAATATCAAAGACGCTGAACCACCAACATTTGATTCCATGCGGTGACATTCTGGGGGTATCCTGAATGGATTTTTCTACAAGATAATGCCTCAATCCACATATAGCATTTACAGAAAAATGTTAAAATTCTAGACTCGCCAGCTTTAAGTCTAGACATAAATTCGACTGAGAATGTCTGGGGCATTTTAAGTAGTCAGGTTTGCAGCAATGGGAAGCAGTATGACTCTCTTGAAGAACTCCAAGAGGCCATTGCGGAAGCATGGTACTCTTTGCCACCAGAAATCCTACAAAAACTAATAATTTCGATGGACGCTCATTTATTTGAACTAATTCGAAATCACGTTAAAACATTATGTATTTTGTTGTTTTAGGTGATTTATATTTCCACACAAGTTTTGTATTTACCACTAAAATCTGGTTTTCAGATGTTTTCCACAAAGATATGACTTGGCAAACCGATTGCGTTTTAATATGCTAATCGAGTTTTAATTAATCCTAGAATTTCTACCGTTAACTTGATGAGGTGATGGTCTTGTGAAGGTCTATTACACACATTTAAACAAACATTTAAAAACTATCTAGCAAATATTGATGACTTGTGGGGAATTTTCTGATTACTTTTTTTAAGGGGACCGGGAAAGCATTATTCAACCAAAAAATCGATTTTTACTTTTTTAGATAATTAAATAGTTTAAACTTTTATCTTTCCAATGATATGTCACACATGTTTATATATATATATATATATATATATATATATATATATATATAAAGAAATGTTGAAATTATTCATTCTTTCTAAGAGTACTTCACAGCTTAATGGCCATTTAAATCTTTATTTGACATTTTCTCAAAACTTGGATTTTTCATATTTATGTTCCTTTTTTGCAATATCTATCAAACTTAAGAACTCACATTTTTATTTAATATTTATATAATGATATATTGTATATTTTAACACAGGGATTTAATGATTTGTTGCGAATTATTTACTTTAGGCAGTGAAATCTTACCAAAAATGCTAATTTAAAAATGACTTTCAATAAATAATTAATTTTGCGTTTCACTTAGAAAGAAAGTGGTCTGTTAAAATACGTAAATCATGTTATTTTAACTACTCTAAAAAATTTAGACCTCTATCTTTCACCATTTTGAGAAAAAGGTACATAAAGTTGGTGATTTAACATGGCGGAGATAGGGCTTTCCCGGTCCCATTAAATTGAAGAGAGAGATACTTGCATGCCTCAGTTACAACTCATTTTTTTCATGAAAGTCTTAAGACTTTCACTTAATTATTGAATATGACAAATATATTATTTATTCATTTTTTTCTGCAAATTCCTTCATATGTGAATATAATTAGGGAGAAAAAGAATAAATTTGTCCAAAATTGAAGCGTTCAGGGGAACAAGGTACAGTCGTGGAAAAAAAAAATTAAACACCCCCTACTAACTCTGTAATTAATTATAATAGAAAAAAATGTACAGGTACCAAACGATTGGAGCCACACCAGTGGCCGAGAGGTTCTGCCCTCGAAGCTGGTAGACGGGATGTGCTGGGTTCGATCCCAATCGCGCCCGTCGGCCTAATCGTTCGGAGTTTTCGTGGTTTTCTTCGAGCCGTGGATTTTCCATGTGTAAATACGGATTAGGTTCCCTTAGAAAGACCCCCACGGAGGGCACTCCCCCCGGGCCTATATCCCTCGTGTAGATAATCGGCCGTCAAAAAATCAACCAACCAACCAAACGATTGGAAATAAAATCTACTTTTAAATGATATATATAAAATTTGCTTAGGGGGATATCTATAAATCGAAACTAGACCAAACTTCGTTTTTTTTCATTGGCAACACCCAATTTTGACCCTATATTTTAAATATTCGGTTCAAACGATGCCCAGAAACGAAATTTCAAGTCATTTGGATGATAAGTTTTTGAATTATAAACATTCAAAATTTACAGCTTCTAATGTTAAATTACATTTTCATATTTTTATTAATATCTCGTCAAATTATAATCCTAATGTGATAATTTTTTTTGTTTAATTATAATACTAAAAACCCAAGCATACATTGAATTTGTAATTTTAAAAATTTTATAACATGAATTATGAAATTAATATTCGAAAAAAATATGAATTGTAACCTGCAATTTTTTTTTGATAGATTTATATTTATTATGTTTTGCTTTATGCAAACTCTCAATTTGAAATTTTTCTTCCGAGCAGTTTTCGAATTATGAGTAAAAAACGTCAAAATGACGGTTTAAGGGGTCGTCTATGATGTAAAGAAAAGCATAATTTGAAAAAAATATGTTTTACTCATTATGATATGAAACATTTGGACCGACAATAGTCGAAATATATTAAATGTGTGAAATGGTCATATTGGTAAGAAATAATACATCAACAGAAAGAAGTGACATAGTCATTCTGTAGCATTTCAACAATCGTGTGCCGAACTTCAATTTTAATACAGTCCTAAAATAGGCTCATTTTAAAATAATTAATTTCTCGAAAACTAATTATACGAATTTCATGAAAATTTTGATTTAGGTTAATTGAAGGGTGTAAGATTTATTTTTGGTGTCAAACTTGAGTATTGCTATTGAAAAAAAACAAATTTTGGGTTCATTTTGACATGTGGATAGCCCTCTAAGCAAATTTTGTATACATAATTTAAAAGTAGGTTTTATTTCCAATCGCTTGGTACCAGTAACATTCTTCTACAATAGTTTGTTGCAGAGTTAGTAGGGGGTGTTTACTTTTATTTTCCACCGACCGTACATAAGCCACGTTTGGCTTGTTTCGAGAAAAACAGTTTTAAAGATTTTGGTGAAATCCTGAAATCAGGTATTGATTGTCTGATGAATGATATCATAGAACAATAGTGCAGTAGGTAACTTTGCATCATATCGTTATGGGAAAAAAATTTAATTTTTTTTTGTAGCAAATTTATTAACGGATGTTTATACATTCAAATTAACCTATACGTTTTTTAGATCCATAAAGAACACAGTTTATTACAAGCTATGATTTATTATCAATTATTATCAGCTGTTTTATAGCAGTATAAGTTTGCATTCACAAATCAACAAAATCTCTACTTTGAGTTTTTTTCTTTCTATTAATCGACTTCAAAATTTAAGCTATTTCTTTATTTTACACACTCTTGTCATCCTGGTCTGGAGTTTTTACAACATTCTACTCCTCATATGCCTCAAAAATAGCTAAAGTAAAAGCTCTGGCTGATAGGAGGTGTATATTGAAGCAGTTTTCTTAAATTGGCAACTCTCTTGCTATTAAGCTGCACAGATTCTTTGTATTTACTGTTCACGGTGTTTAGAACTCTATTGAACTGAAAAAACAGTTTTAGGTAGATTTCTTAAGAAATACTACCTATTGCAGTCGTTACCATGGTGCGACTTTTGAAAAATTCCTTCATAACTTTTCATTATATGACCCCTGGAACCCAAAACCACCCCCACCTAAAAAGTTTATATATATATATATATATATATATATATATATATATATATATATATATATATGTATGTATGTATGTACTAAATTTTGTCCGCACGATAAAAGTCGCAATAATGCACGGATCGTCTTCAAACTCGCCAACAACTTTGAGATAGCTAATATCTCGGCGGGGATTGAAAATGGGCAAAATCGACCCAAGGGAATCGAAATGGGGAGGGTTCAAAATTTTGAATACTGCCTTAACATGATTCTGATAAAACCAGCTCTTACATAACAATGACAGGAAAAAATAAATATTTTTCGTTATAGCAGTTGCCAACAATTAAAAAAAAGCAATAAAATTCTCACCACAACAATTGCTTTTCTGTTGCAAGATCTTCACGTGAAAAGTTAAATTAAATAAATAGTTTGGCGAATTGAAAACAAATTGAATATTACGTCATAAGTTTCCTAGAGCAAGATTTCTGCATGAAAACTCAAAATGAAATAAATAGTTTGACGAATTAAAAAAACAAACAACATATTGCGTCATATTGGAAATAAAATGGACTTCAGCAGGTGAATATGTAACGTCATGTGAATTTGAAGAAACGTATTAAAACATGATACAAATCCGACTATGGAAATATTAACTTATTTTAACATTTTGAGGTTCTCTGAATTTGCTTTAGCTATTTTTTAAACCTATTCCATATACATGCGTATGTGTATTCGTGTATATTAGAATTTTCACAAAATGCTTAGCTCCTTAGAGCTCATTCTTAGTGAAGGAACAGGGTTTATCTCTAATCTTGATTTAAGTGTTGTTGGTGAATTTAGTGCTTAACTTCGAAATCTACCTCCGCCTGTAGGCCCGAGCCGGCAGGGATTTTTTTCTTCGTTTTCCAACGTTAACCTTCTCGAAAATGTACAATTTTGTAAGCAAAAAGGGCGCATGCCATAATGGGAACCAATACAAATTTTCCACGACAATTTTGAAAACAGAAAGATCATAGCAGCATAAATTATAATGGGAATTTAAATAATTTTCTATAGTCAAAATACGAATTATGGCATGTAAACCAATGACGAGATGTTACTTCACTATTTGAAAAGCTGTATAGCTCACTGAAACTAATAGAAAGCATGCTAAAATATGAAAATTATTGTATTGAGTAATAAAGGTTTCATGCCACTCTAAAAATACAGATAAAAGGTTTTAAACCACAATTTTAATTACTTATCAATACAACTTTTTATGATAAAGAATTAGAACCACAATCCGTTGGAGAATAATCTCTGCCCTTTATACTATCGTCATAATAAAGACCATTTTCACTTTCACTATTTTTTGAATCACTTGTACTGAATTATGAATTCATGAAAATTTTATCTTCTAAAGCATGTTTAGTGAATTTTCGAAACTACATTAAAAGATTTGCATAATCATTTAATAAATTTTAGAAGGATTTTAGAAGGATTGAAGGATTTAGAAGGATTCATTAAATTTGAATTTATAGGGATTTTGCGCACTATTTATAACCCTACTCAAATCTTTTATTTTAAATATTTTCTTAGTATTTTGTAGAATTAGGAAATGTACAAATATAATGTTCTTACAATGGAAATATTTCCTCATTGAAAAATTACCCCCCCCCCCCCCTCAACGCCAAGAAAGTTGAAAAAATGCAAAGGCAAAAGAAATCTTCGTTTTAAAAATATTTTTGTTGTGTGTCGCCAATAATGCTTTTGGAACAAGAGAAAGGAATGTGTCTATAACTCATTCTAAACTGTATTACAACTAATAGATGTATTAAATGAATTTTATAACAAGTTATTTTAATGGTACTTATAAGTACCTTCAGTAAATAAAGGGTTAAAACACTCTTCGTTTACACGACATCTATTGCTTGTTCGCCATTGTGGATTTTGTGTGACTTGTGCCGTTGTTGACCGAAAATAAACCAAATATTTTATTTGGGGAATAACAACGGTGCAATTTCTCTTCGTTTTTTAGTAATATTTGTTGAGTGCCTAGAGACCTTCTTGGGACATGTTCTTATGCGATAACTAGATTTTTATGAAAATGTGGCTTATGTATTTTGTTCCCCGAACTCTTCAATTATGTTTTGTAAATTACTATCACATCCTTTCTTTTATCCTTCGTTCAAAATACAATTCTGTGCAATCATTTCGAAAATATGAAGTATTCGTCACTAAATAAAAAATATTCAGAGCCATGGGAGGCAGCAGTTTTAATTTTAGTTGGTCTAATGTATCTGAAGTAGTTTGCCATTAATTTTGAAGGATTCTCGCTGAACTAGAGACATTTTTTAACTTTAAAGTATCATCCGTTCTTGTTTTAAAAGGTAAACATTTATTTATTTATTAAAAGTAAAGTTTTAGTTCATATACATAAAGTCTTATATAGTTCATTTACAGGGACAGTCAAAAGTACAAAAGGTTATTCCGTTACATTACTGCAAATGGGAAAAAAATCAACTCACGTGCAATTTGATAACGTTACACCATTTCAATCATAATGAAATTGATATGTATTTATGAAACGGGTATGTATTAACACTTAAACGGGTTTTCTGTAGAATTTTAGGGCAAAGCTTTTATTATTCCTTTAGATTCCTCCTTATTCCTCCAAAAATCTGTTACATAATTGTCTACGGGAGAAAATTGTTTGCAGAATATTTTAACCCTTAAATGCCTGATTTTTCAAAAATCATTTTAATAATGTTTTTCGGCTTTCATTTTTTAAATAAATCATGGGAAAAATACTTTAAAAAATCATATTTTATTTTAAGTATGGTTTACGGTAAAAAAAAAACAAAAAAAAACAGTTTGTTACTAATCGGCAATACTGGTCTTTAATTGAAAAAATAATTTCCTCTGGTAAAATTCTATAATATTAAACACACAAGAATTTTCAGAACTATCATAAGAAATAAATTTTACTTGCTCACGGCAGAACAAAATAGGGTATTTCGCAAGCTTCCAAACAAAACAAAAAGAACATGTAGCAACATTTGAAAAAATAAATCTATCTTTATTCTTAAAGAGCACAAATGTTTCCATCTGCATGTTGAAAATCTATTTAATAATACAGTCGAACCTCGTTTTCTCGACACTTTAATGACCAGAAAAATTTGTCGTCATAAGCGGAGTGTCGCGATAACCGGAGTTGGAGAAAAAATGTTGATGAAAAGCTGTATTTTTAATTAATTTAAGACAATTTTAAATTGATAACTATTCTTGTAGTTTTAAGCAATAAAACATTATTATTAAACAAAATAAACACAAAAACCAAATTGAAAAGAATAAAAATCAGATGTATGATGACTTTCTTTTTTTATTGTTACATGAAATATTGATGAATTAAGGTTTGCTTATCCCTAGATGTGTTTCCTACAATTATTTTTTCAATATTATACTATGAATTGTAATCAATATTCGTTGTTTCAGAAATGAATGTTAGATAATTTCTGATCGTTCGCAGTGCAATGCTTCCTTTTTAGCCGGATGAAAAACGCCGTGTAACCACAAGAAAGCGCCGCCTCACCAGAACAAGAAGACCGCGAGTAGGCTGATATATCTAACTGGAGCTTAAATGGGTCAATCATAGTGTGTGGGTTTATTTATTCAGATAAAGGATTGAAGTAAAATTTCTCATTTATCTCGATGGGTGTTTTAGACACTTTTGTGTTTGGCTATTTCTTAACGCTTAATTTCCGTGCTTATAAGATGGATTAGGAAAAATGGACAATTTTTCTGAACTGTCGGGATATCTGGAGTTGAAAATTATTCAACGATGTAAATCCGGAGTTTATTTACATTAAAATCATATACAGAAAATCGGGACTTTGAAAAACTGCCGTGATAAGCGGAGTGACGTAAAAACCGGGTGTCGGGATAATGAGGTCAGACTGTATTTTCAGAATGTATTTTATTGGCAACATTAGGCATTATAGCTTCAATATTATTCTAATAGTATTTTAGGAGCCTAATTTGGGTATGTTACCGAAAGGCAACACAAGGGTTACAATTAAAGGGCAATAATTTAAGGGTTAATGTTGTTACACTATTTGAAAATAAATAAAATTTTTATGTAATACTGATGCGCACTATAAATGTCTTACTGAGAAAAATGAGGTTCTATTGATCATATACAGAGCTACACAAAGGAATTAGTAAGTATTCCTGGCTATGGAAGCGAATGACTTACGGAGTAGTTTTTAATTGTGTTATGCATTTTCCTGCTGAATTATACTTGTATACTAATAGAAGTTTGTGGAATATAAATAAATTCATATACAGGGCTACGAAAACGAACAAGATACATTGCCGTGTATGGTTTCTTATTGATAGAAGTGCGATTTAAGTTATGTTACAAGTTTTTTACGTGAATTTAATTTTAGCTTAATAAGTGGCGTGTGCAAATGTCTTTAGAAAATAGAAAAGGCTGTACAAAAGAATTTGAGTGTCTTTCTATCTATTGGCAAAAATTTCTAAAGTGAATTTTCAAAATGAATTAAATTTTACAATTCTAGCGTATTTGGAAATCTGTAGCTCGTAAAAATAATTACAAAATTATAGTAGCAGTACAAAATAATTAGACTACTTTTTTTTAAATATGAAGATAGTGGCTAAAACTTGAATTTTAAATGTGTTTTATGTTTTCTAAACTGTTTACTCACATATCTTGTTGCACCTTATTTAGTGGTGAAGTTTCGTTATATAACGGTGAAGATTTATAGATGTGATGGAAAGTGTTTCATAATCTATCTTGGCATGATTTTTTATTCTTGTTTTTTTTTTTTTAAATATAGCCCTATATTTTTATTAAATAAATTAAGCACCAAGTAAAGGAAAAATTTATATGACAACTTCTATAAAACTGAAAATGGATGAAAGTTGAACTGTAAATGTTATAGACCGGGAGGCGCCAGCACAAGCCTTCACCTTGACTGCTGAGTTGACTGCTGATATTCTAGGATTAGTTAAAACTCGATTCGTATACTACAATGCAACTGGTCTGCCAAGTCCCATCTTGGTGGAAAACACTAGCTAACCGGATTTTAGCGGTTGAGTGGTAGGTTTAGCATTGCGTTTTCCTGCTCCCAGTCCTCCATGTTTTTATACCTTTGGGTACGTGAAAACGCAGTGATAAACCTATGAATCAACCAATAAAATCAGATCTGCAGGTGGTTTCCACCAAGATAGGACTTGACAGACCAGTTGCATTTTAATATGTTAATCGAGTTCTGTCTAATACTGGAATTTCAGCCGTCAACTCGATGAGGTGATGGTCTGTGCCGCCTCCCTTTAGCTAGTTTAGTTTTAGTTGGCTTCAGACATTATATTTGACTTTCGTAAGTACAAATCAGACCGGAAAACGGTTTAGTTTATGCACTTTTACTTGAATCTCAGAGTTGTGTTGTTTTATGACGGCCAATTATCTACACTTGGGATATGGCCCCGAAGGGGGGGGGGGTCCTTGGGGGTCTTTCTAAGCTAACCTAACCCGTGTTTACGCAAGGAAGTCCAAGGTTCGAAGAAAACCACTGAAAACTCCAAACGATTAGGCCGATGGGCGCGATTCGGTTCGAAACCAGCACCTCCCATCTACCAGCTTTGAGAGCAGAATCTCTCGGCCGCTGGTGGGACCCATCCCATATAGTTAGAAGAAGTCAAACTTTGAGGATGCTAATGTTAAATCTACGCAACAAACTTGAATTTATATCTTTCCAAAAAATCTTAAAAATAACGGTTTTTGATTATGTTCCAGTTTGAGGCCCTAATTTCAATTCATCATTAAAAGATAAGATATGCTGTAGATAAAAAAAAGGAACCCCCCCCCCAAAAAAATATTTTATTTCGAAAATGTCTCAATAAGAGTTATGAGAGGTACTAAAAAGTGGTCTATTAGTATAATTTCTTTAGTTTTAGTTTTATATATTTACATCTTCCATATAATGACCCACTTCATTTTCAATACGAACCATGCCACAGTTACAGCTCAATCAATTACATTTTAAATCAGAGTATCTCGCTAAAATAGGCCAACTGGCTGATAAATTTCAACAATGAAATTTTTTAAACACTAAAATATAGAAAATAATAAAAAAAATTAGTGAAATTTAAAAAAAAAGGGCTTTTACTAGGTGTTTTGATATTATGAAACTATATAAATTATATATTTTTGGCGTTGTCTGAATTTGCTTTATTTTTAAGCACAAAATTGAAAATTTGAAAATTTAAAGCATTTTATGTTTTATGTGCTTTCCCAGCATAAATTCCATACAAAATTTCTTCACGAAAAAATTGTCATTACATTTTTTTCTTTCATACTTAACAATCGGTCTCCTTATGTGTAATATTACTGTTTCTATTGTAATTAAAAACCTTGTTTTTTGTAAAACGATAACTTCATGCGAAATGAAAGAAATATCATCTTTTTCGTTGTCTCGCAACCCTAAAATTTATGTAAAGAAATCTTTTAAATGTTTCTTTACTTTGTTTTTTCTTCTTAGAGGTTTTTTTTTTTTTTTTGTTATCTTTAAAAAAAATCACAATACGCTCTTAGGAGATGATGTAGGAGTTGAAAAAATGCTGATTTAATCATTATAATTTAACATACTTTTAAATGTAACTAGAACTTTTCTTTCGTTCCGTTTACAGAAAACTTTACGTAAAAATTCTACTATTTTTCTAATAAAAGCAATGTATTATAGCACTGAAGAATTTACTATTATGAATACGAGATATTATATAATAATACTTGATTTCGATTTTAGGAGAATCCTTGAAATTAACTCTTTAAAAATTATTTAATAAATTTAAAGCTAATCGTAGGAACGTCTTTAAAATTTCTATTTTGAATAACTGAAAAGCACCAAAGCGCTTCAAATTCGGAATCTTTTCATTGAAAAAAGTTTTTGTTCATATTAGGGGGTCCGGGACACAAAAATCTTCAATTTTTTTTAAAAAAAATTTATTGCATTAAAAATTTGTTTTTGTTTTTCCTACTTAAAATGACATTTAAATCACGTTTCTATCTTAACTGATACAGGGAATATTAATTTTTTCGTTTGTTTTCAAAATCTAGCTTTCTAGCAATGGTTGTCATGGAAACGACTTCTTGTGAAAATGCGTTTTTCTTCATGATGGATTTTTTCACCATTTCTCGTATTTAAATTGTTATAAGTCAAGAACCGTTAAAGATAAATGGTTCAAACTTGGAACATGCCTTTTTCAATTGTTTTACTTTAATTTTTATTCAGCAAATTTGAAACAAATACTTACTTTTGAAAATATGATTTTTTTTTAAAAGTTACATAATTTTTTTTTCATTTCAAATATTTAAAATTTTTATTTAAATTAATATTTTTTTTAATTCTGAATCAAAATTAAAACTTATACGTTTCTGTTTATTTAAATGAAAAAAAAATTGAAACTCTACAAATAATATTTCGAGTTATAACAATTTTAAATTATCCCACTTTATTAATAAATTTTAATTTTTTTTTAATTACGAGAAGTTTTATCATGTGATTTTGTTTACAAATTAACCATCACAAAAAAATTCAAAATTTTAACTCAATAAATAAAAATTATTTTAAAATGTGTCCCGGACCCCCTTAATATGCATACACTGTCTTAGGAAAAGTTACAAAAAACTCAAGTAAAAGTAGACACCATTCGCAATCAAGTGATGCCAGTACATTTTTTTTACTTTTATTTATGACTGAATTAGTAAGGATGTTTGCTTTTATCACATTAATTTCCTATTTTATATTTAAGTCAGGCAGTTTCGTTTTATTTTCTACTGAAATTTCTAAGTCAAAATAGAAGTTTAAACATAAAAACTAGAACACATTCAAAAAACATTTGCTCTAGGATGACCTGACGAGGAAATTACTTTTCCATTTTTTTTCATCGATTGTTTGAAAGAGAATACGAAGTTTGAATTATGCAACGAAGTTTTCCAGGATGATGCGAAAATATGTAATATATACATAAGTTTAAATCTATTTTTTTCTTTTTTTCCCTATTGGTTCAACAAAATATAAAAGTCAGGTTTAGGGCTAAAACCACGGGTAAAAATAACAGTTTTCAGTTCTGTTCCAGTTTGAGACTAATTTCGATATAATTATTAAAAGATGTAATGTAAAAAAAAGGTACTCCAAAAATAATTTATCACAAAATTTTTGCAGTAAGATATGAGAGATACCATTCGACATGGATGTGTATCTTCTTTCTGAATATTAATACAATTTTTGAAATAGGGGTCGTCTACATACCAACTTTGATTTTTCAAATGGTAACACCCGCTTTAGACATTATATTTGACTTTCTTAAGTACAAATCAGACTGGAAAGGGTTTAGTTTATGTACTTTTGCTCAAATCTCCATAGAGCTAGAAGTCAAACTTTGAGGATGCTAATGTTAAATCCACGTAACAAACTTTCATTTATATTTTTCCAAAAAATCTTAAAAATAACGGTTTTCGATTATGTTCCAGATTGAGGCCCTAATTTCAATATATCTTTAAAAGATATACTGTAGATAAAAAGTCCTTGCCGGCTCGGCCTACAGGTACAGGTAGATTTCAAAGTTGAGTACTAATTTTACCAACAAAAACTAAATTAAGATTAACGATAAACCCAGTTTGACAATTTTATCTGGCTGCTTTTGACGATTTTTTAATTTCATTTTTCTGTAAGAGCTGGTTTTATCAGAATCATGTCAATAAGATAATTTTTTCGCATTGTTATATTAACTCCTAATTTTTTTTTCTATAAAAGTTGATGTTATCAAAAACTTGTCAATATAAAAGTTTTAGATAACATTAAGGAGATTTATAATAAATTTAAGTTGTTAATTGACAAAGTTATGAATTTTTTTTTCTTCTTAAAATCCTATTTTTTGCGCCCCTTCAGCCCATTTTTGATGATATAAAAAATTTGTCACACATAAATTTTTGGCCCTTTTCCTAGAAGTAATAATAACTTTAAACGGATTTGATGTGTATTATAATTAAAAAGTTATGGAATTTTTTCTGTTTTCACAAAAACCCTCCGTTTCTCCACCACCTTGGTCCGATTTCGTCGATTAACGAACTTGACCGAGATTTTCTGCCTCTTGATTTTATGTGTCAGTTTGGAAGAGATTTTGTGCAGAATTATGGAAGTTATCGTGTCCACAAAAAAGTGATATAGATATAGATCGATAAAGTTTTGAACTGGAGGTGGTTTTGGATTCTAGGGGGTCATGATCGACGTAGATCTGCAAAACATTTTCAGAAATTCCAACATAGGGGATAATGTAATAGGTAGTATTTCTTACAAATTCACTGTAAAAAAAAACGGACTAAAAAACGGAAATACTACTGGCAATCTAGACGCCAGTACTATTTCCGTTTTTTTACGGAATTTTTACCCATAAATTACAGAAATTTTTCCGTTTTTCTGATTAAAAACGGAAAATTTTCTGTAATTTATGGGTAAAAATTCCGTTAAAAAACGGAAATAGTACTGGCGTCTAGATTGCCAGTAGTATTTCCGTTTTTTAGTCCGTTTTTTTTTTTTTTACAGTGTTCTACCTAAAAGAAAAGGGAACCCACAAAATATTTATTACGAAATTGTCGCCGTAAGATTGTGAGAGGTACTATTCGGCATGGAAGTGTGCCTTCTGAAATATGAATACGGTTCCCAAAATTGGGGTCTTCTACATCTACATACATAAAATTGCACCAACTTTGATTTTTCAAGTGCTAACACACACTTTGGACACTATTTGATATGAACTTAAGTGAGTTGTGAACAAGAGTCATTCGTTTTGATGCATTTAATATTGCTGATATTTTTAAATTTTCAACAAGATGGGAGTTGTTCTTTATGCAATGTGAATGTTTTGGACGACACTTATTCTTTTTAGGTAAACATTAATATGTATCATAGGTCATAATCTTTTTAAATGTGACTTTATTGATAATTTCCATAATTGAGAATATTTTTGAATCGACAAAATACCTAGAATATCTTTAGGTCAATTCATTGTTCCTCATTAAAAATGAAATATTCCAATCGGATGATTTCTTGGAGAGATATAAATTCAAATTTGTTACGTAGATTTACCATAAGTATCCACAAAGTTTGACTTCTTCTAACTCTATGGAGATTTAAGCAAAAGTACATAAACTAAACCTTTTCCTGTCTGATTTCTGCTATTGAAAACATACGTGAACGTGAAACAAATTCAAAGATCTGTAAACTAACTTAATATTTGCTAAAAGTGAAAAAAATACTTTTAAAAGGTAAAAAGTACCTTTATTTATTCAGATTCTACATGTTTCATTGCTCGGACGGCAACGTTCTCAAGAACTAAAATGAAAAATAAACAAAAATCACGCAAACCCAATCACAATGAAATTAACTGCAATATTAACAAGTTGGACATTGCTCGTCAAACGTCACAAATGAGGTGCGTTTGTACTATAGCTAGTTTTATAATTATTTTTTGCACCCTATATTGTACTGAATGTATATTATTTTGCACTTCATAAGTGCATAGTCTGTAACATCATTAAAATGCACTGCAATAATTTTTTTTCCCATTCCCCGTAATGAAACGGAAAAAATTTGACTGTCCCTGTAATTAAACTATACATCCGATTTTCATAAAATTTGAAATGGCTCGACAAAATTTTGCAACAATTATATATTTAAAATTTCAGACCTTTCGAGAGCTGTAACATCATTAAAATGCACTTGCAATAATTTTTCCCATTGGCTGTAATGTAAAGAAAAACTTTTGATTGTCCCTGTAATTAAACTATACATCTGATTTTCATAAAATTTGAAATGGCTCGACAAAATTTTGCAACAATGATGTATTTAAAATTTAAGACCATTCGGATGGCTGTAACATCATTAAAATGCACTTGCAATAATTTTTCCCATTGGCCGTAATGTGAAGAAAAACTTTTGACTGTTCCTGGCATTAAACTATACATCCGATTTTCATAAAGTTTGAAATGGCTCGACAAAATTTTACAACAATCATATATTTAAAATTTCAGACCATTCGGTTGGGTAGTTTTTGCTATGTTATATGCGGACGGACGGACTGAACGACAACTATAGATGCTACGTATTTATATAATTATGAACGCACCTAAAAATGGATATTTGTGAACGTGAATTATTTTATATTACACTGATAAACAAGAAATTCTTTCTTGGAAAATTTTAACAGATTTAAGTAACCATACCCTTGGGAATTTAGTAAACATTCACTAAAAGGTGAAGTTGGATTCCGTTTCAGAGATATATATGTTTAAATATTTTATTGCCTTTTAAAGTACTTTAATTCTACAGTCTAATGACCCTGAAAGTGAACAAATATTTGCTACTTATAATACATCTAGGCGCCAATAAGATGTGTTTCGTCCATGTGAAAATGCAGCACAGCAGCGCCACCTGTTGGGCGATTTACACCAAAACATAACCAGCACCAACTCACATGATGGACTATTTTAACTTTGTATACTTTTTACAGGAGAAAGAGAAAACAGAAATAGATATATATATAGATAGATAGATAGAATAGTACAGGGTTCGTACACATTTCTTTAAATAAAAATCAAGGACTTTTGAGGACTTTCAAAAAAATATATATAAGGACCTACAAATTAAATAAACTAATAAATTATAATATGTATTTTTCATTAATGGGTTTATTTTTTGTAAATACAAGTTTTAAACATTCAAATGGCCGGAAAGGTGGGGCGATTTCAGCGTGTGGCAGCAGAAATTTAGAAAAATTTAAAATAACAAATACAGCAGACGAAAAAGCTAGTAGGTCATGCCAATCCCAAAACTTTTGTCTATCTCATACATGTTAGTACTACAAAATTCATTATCAGAGGGCCAAATTAAATGGCAATCTATGCCCATCATGAGAATTCTAAAGATATTAAATTCCGTGCATTAGTTTTTGAGATATGACTATTGTTAAAATATTATAAATCCTGGAAAATGTAGCACAGCAGTGCCATCTATTGGTCGATTAACATCAAAACCTTATCAGAAACAACTTGTGTCAACGCCTAACTGAATCTGAAGTTTGATGAAAACTCATGCATTTGTTCTTGATATAGAGTTATTGCGAAAGTCATGAAAAATTCAGCATAGCAGTGTTACGTTGTTTGGCGATTTACACCAAAACATAATCAGCCCTATATTTATCAAGGTATACCTGAATCTGAAGTTTAATGGCTTTCATTCAAGGACGTTGTGCATAATTTCTTAGGGAATAACAAAGCTACAAATTACAAGTGTATAGTTGAAAATACGGTAAACAATTTTCAAG
Source organism: Maratus speciosus (assembly GCA_963932465.1). Taxonomy (NCBI): domain Eukaryota; kingdom Metazoa; phylum Arthropoda; class Arachnida; order Araneae; family Salticidae; genus Maratus; species Maratus speciosus. The sequence continues at coordinate 507,808,077 of OZ010790.1, forward strand.
AGGTAAAATGTCACATGTCATTAGAGCTTCATTTTTTGCACTCTCATATTGACTTTTTCCCAGATAATATGGGAGCAATTAGCGACGACCATGGTGAACGCTTTTACCAACAGATTTCTGCTATGGAGTCTCGTTATCGATCCCAATGGAATGCAGCAATGCTTGCCGATTACTGTTGGTTCATCAAGAGAGGAGAAACTGAACATAAAACAGTGGCACTCCGGGAGTGCCAATAGAAGTGAAAACGTCAACAATTACGTATGTGTTTTTTTAATCGTCAAGAAATGTTTTATTGTGCAGGAAATACTTTTAAATGTAGTATTTTTTTTAATCATTATTATACAATAACATACACCATAACGCAAAAATAACACGAATTTTAAAAACAAGAGAGTTTTTTTGCTAAACTTACCCGATATTTGATCGAATAGTCCACTTTTGCCCCCAACTATTGACATAAATAACAACTGTTGAATAAAGATAATTTTATTTTGCTAGAGCAAGGTAGTTTTATTTTAGCAAGAGTCACGAGACTTGGCTAATTTTTACATGAGATGTTTTTGATGAGATTTCCTTTTTCTAACTCTTGTACGTGTATTTCGGGAACCAATAGCGCACAGGCAAGCATGCGGCGCGATTGCCTGTAAATTGTTGTTATTGATTAAGCAATCAATAACAGTTAATTGCCCGCCCTCCTCATACCGAACTATACACAATACATGTACATACTTATATACAGAGGTGTCGGTTACAATAACAGTATCACGAGTTCAATGGTTTTTCCCATCTCAAAAAATGCCAAACGCGCCCAAAGAAGCTTTCACTTCAATAATGAAAGTATTAAGTATTTGTCTTTAACAATAAACACAACAGCGTACTGCAAAGAAAATGTAAATTTTGTGTGTGTTCCTGTGTGAACGTCGGGAGAAAAAGTGAGTTTTAGCTTCGTTCTTCTTTTGCGGATTGAGCTAAAGAGGGAAAAGTTCCTGTCATTCACCGCTTGGCGCGCTAGTGTCTATGTGCCAAAATGCTAGCACATCGGTTAGGTAACAGTGTCTCCAAATCAGTGGTTTTTCTCCATCTCAAAAAAAGCTCAACGCGCCTAAAGAAGTTTTCACTTCAATATAAACGCAAAAATAGGTACTAATGTACTCAAATTAATACACTCAAAGTGTGTTCAGCTGCGTAAAATGTGAGTAAAATATGTGGAAAATGTATATAAATAGCGTACAAGTATACTGCTGGTAAATTTAACATTTATGTATTATTATTATACATTATTGTACGATCTCCTAAATTGTGATATATCGTAATAACCTATTAAATACATATCCATTGTTTAAAAAAAAAATAAGAATCAGTAAAAATTTATAATATTATTTTTATTTACTCAAGAGTATATATAATCGGAATATTAGCTTGAAATTTAAGGGAAAAAAATAAAAAGTCAATTCTTGTTTATCAGCGTTATTGTTTCATTATTCTGTAGAGCATCTCTTTCCAAATTTTAGGAAGCTCAATGAAGGCTGAATTATTGCAATTTTTTAGGAAAATATTTGCATCATTTTAGTTCCTGAGAATGTTGCCGTCAGAGCAATGAAACATGTCGAATCTGAATAAATAAAGGTATTTTTTGCTTTTTAAATGTATTTTTATCACTTTTAGAAAATATTAAGTTACTTTGTTGTTTTCAAGTGATTTTTATATATATAGTTTTATATTCAAAGATCTTTTCATCAGTATCGTCATGATGAAAGAACATTAACGATACAAGCAGATTTATTGCAACTAAGCTCTCTTCCAGGCGAACAACAACATACAGCAACTCCAGACTGAAGAGAAATGTGTTTTTATAAAAATGTAGAATATTCCAAAAACTCTCGCTGGAACAACCAAGAATGGTCAAGAAACTCCCAGAACATAATCTAAAAAATGGGAATCGAAACAATAAATTAACATATTTTTTCATTGGAATTGCACTTTCCTAATAACGTGGAATAGGCTGTGCTCGAAACTGGAACCTTTTGAATGGACACCGGAGATGTTCCGCAGAGCCACAGATGCTTGTTGATTTTGCGGCATTACTCCTTCCTTAAAAAACAGCGCTTCGCTGCTTGTAAGAAATTCGGAGTATAGCTTCAGTTTCTTGCTCTAGCTCTTGTCATTGGATCATGGTATGCTTGTTGATTGAGATTGTGAAATGACATCCGCTTGTTATTTTCGTTTTCCGTTTTATCAGTATTTGCATCTTGAGTTTTCATGATGGGCTTCATACGTAGGATAAGAATGACGTCTTATAAGAATGACAAGATGTACCAAAATCTCCTACTTTTTATGTGACATCAGATAATTTACGTTAAACTTTATAAATATCAAAAATATCGTTTTAGTAATTTATTCAAATTTATTCTCTCCGACAGTAGTGAAAATCCAAAAGATATCTCCAGGCAATGTATCATTCGATGGCGAGAATCATGTCAGTGGAATGGCTATCTTTCACTGTGAATTTAGCGTACGCAGCCGAGTTAACTGTCTTGATTTTTAATCTTTTGTGCTAAGGCGGGCTTACATTATCACCCTCTATGTCGGCAAGAGAAAACGAAAGCATGGTGCCCTATATGCACGTGATGGGCGATAACGAGATGTTTTTCTCGATTTTCTCGATTGTATGGACATCTCGATATTTTTCGATTGTGTAAATTTTTTCTCGATGACTACAGTTTGCAAATTTCTTTTATAAATCATATATTATGTATTATATACGTCATACATTTATCAAGAATCGTCTGCGGGTGAACTGGAATGAGTCGATGTTAATAAAGACTAGGTGACTTCGACCGCTAGCGGGCCCCTCCTTTGATCGGGGCCCCTAATTTATACGTAATCTAGTAATATGAAATCACGAACAGGTTACCCGCTATATACGGCACTGATATATGATAGCAGGCGGGTGTGGTGTGCACGCACTACAAAATCTTGTAAAAAATATAATATCGAAACGAATGAACCTCGGACCAGATCTCTTGGGGGAGGGGTCAAAGCGAGCGGAGGAGCACAGCAGCTGCATAATATGATTAAGTCGTCACAGGTCTTTAGGCCTTTCCAACCATATGTCACATGAGAAGTCTGGATCTGAATTTATAAAAATGCCCTCCCCGTGGGGGCAAAGGGAGAAAGGGGTGCGGGAGGTGGATAACATGAGTAAGTGGTCATAAGCCTTTCCAACAATATGTCACATGAGGGGTCTCGGCTAAATTTAGAAAAACACCCCCGTGGGGGAAAAGTGGGGGGGGGGCGGTCACCGGAGGTGCATTACATCAATAAGTAGTCACAGACCTTCCCAACGATATCTCACATGTGGGGTCTTGGCTAAATTTGGAAAAGTGTCCCCCGGGGGGGGGGAAAATGGGGGATGGACACCGGAGGAGCATAACATCAATAAGTAGTCACAGACCTTTCCAACGATATCTCACATGAGGGGGTCTTGGCTAAATTTGAAAAAGTGTCCCCCGGGAGGGGCAAATTGGGGGAGACTGTCACCGGAGGTGCATAACAGCAATAAATAGTCACAGACCTTTCCAACGATATCTCACATGAGAGGTCTTGGCTAAATTTGGAAAAGTGCCCCCCCCGGGGGGGGGCAAGGTGGTGGTGGGGACACCGTAGGTACATAACATCAATAAGTAGTCACAGACCTTTCCAACGATATCTCACACGAGGGGTCTTGACTAAATTTGAAAAAGTGTCCCCCGGGGGGATGCAAAGAGTGGGGGGGGGTGTCACCGGAAGTGCATAACATCAATAAGTAGTCACAGACCTTTTCAACGATATCTCACAAGAGGGGTATTGACTAAATTTGGAAAAGTGTCCTCCGGGGGGGGGCAAAGGGGGGGGGGGCGGCCACCGGAAGTGCATAGCATCAATAAGTAGTCACAAACCTTTCCAACGATATGTCACATGAGGGGTCTTGGCTAAATTTGGAAAAGTGTCCTGAAATTTCATATATTATAAATAATATTTAGCGGAGGGCTCTATAAAAAAAATCCGGATCTAAACCCTCGCAGTGGGGGCCAAATTGGGGAGGGGAGGAAGAAAGTCTCATAATATGAAAGAGTCATCCGAGAGCTTACCGATGACGTATCACATGACTGGTCCAAAAAAAGTTTGAAAATTGCTCCCCCTCCCTCCCCCCGTGGGCCCACTCTTTCGCCCCGGAATTCACACAGCCGCCACTTTAAAATTTTTATGTTCAATAAATAATATTTACCGGAAGACTGCATAAAAAACCCACATCTAAAGTGATATTTAAATTTATTATAGAAATCGGCTACGGTTTTAAAAATTTGATCGCCCCTTCCCCATCCCCCTTTGGGCGAAGAAAGGTTCATAGTATGAAAGAGTGGTCAAAGGGCTTTTCGATTATATGCCACAGGAAGGGTTCGGTAAAATTTTTAAAATTGCACCCCGCATGACTCCACTCTCACGTCCTCCTCCCCCGAAATCACCCGACCCACCTTCCTCTTTGAAAGTTTTATATTTAATAAATAATTTTTATCGGAGGGCTCCAGATATGTGACATCTTGGTAGGGTTAAATAAGAGAAACTTTGAAAATTGGGGCTTCATTTCACAGCTCATTGTCATGCCTCTTTCTCTATCTCGTCCCTTGGTAATCTCGATAAATTTTCTTACTTTTCTTTGCCGAGGACGAGAGAAATCCTCGAAAAGCTTCTCATAGCGAAATGTTGAAATGCGCGAGAGAAATTCTCGAAAGGCTTTTCATTGGGAGATTTCGAAAGGACGAGAGAAACCAGCGAGAGGCTTCCCATCGGGAAAGGTTGAAAACGGCGAGGTAAACTCTCGAGAGACTTCCCATTCCGAAAGGTTTAAAACCGCGAGAGAACAAACCATCGAGCAGCTTCCCATCTGGAAGCCTCGAAATGCTGGAAAAATCATCGAGATGAGATTTGCCGAAATGCGAGATGGAAATGAAGCTTTCAGAGTCAAACTTACCGCATTTCTGGTTTAAGTCATAATTTCTCAAAGGAGTCCATCTGCTTATCCAATCTCTTTTTAGCTCACAGGCTATCTAAGCCTGAGAGCTGTACCCGTCGGTTCTGTGTGTATGCATGTACGTACGTACGTATGTATGTACGTAACGCGATAACTCTTGATTAATAAAATGTACGATTTGCTTCAATTTTTTTTATGTTCATTCTGATAAGGCGTTCCGCTGATTAGTTTTGACGGTTCATTGGTTAAGGATAAAGGGAGAGAAGGGGGGCTGCCCCCCCCTCCTTAATTTAGATAAATAGGTTTTTCATGCAGAATTATTCGATTTGCTCCAAATTTCGTATACCGGTTTATTATGTTAAGGAGCTTCCCTGATTAAACTTGGAGGTTCATTAGTTAAGTATGAAGGGGGGAAAGGGGGGCTAGACCCCCTCCTTAATTTAGATAAATGGGTTTTTCATGCAGAATTATTCGATTTGCTCCAAATTTGGTATACCGGTTCATTATGTTAAGAAGTTGCCTTGATTAGATTTGGAGGTTTACGGGTTAAGTATAAAGGGGGAGAAGGGGGCTGGAACCCCCCCCCCTTAATTTAGATAAATGGGCTTTTCATGCAGAATTATTCGATTTGCTCCAAATTTCGTATACCGGTTTATTATGTTAAGGAGCTTCTCTGATTAAACTTGGAAGTTCATTGGTTAAGGATAAAGGGGGAGAAGGGGGGCTGGTCAAGCCCCCTTAATTTAGATAAATGGGTTTTTCATGCAGAATTATTCGATTTGTTCCAAATTTGGTATACCGATTTATTATGTTAAGGAGCTTCCCTGATTAAACTTGGAAGTTCATTGGTTAAGGATAAAGGGGGAGAAGGGGGCTGGTCCGGCCCTCTTAATTTAGATAAATGGGTTTTTCATGCAGAATTATTCGATTTACTCCAAATTTGGGATACCGGTTTATTACGTTAAGAAGCTGCCTTGATTAGATTTGGAGGTTTATGGGTTAAGTATAAAGGGGAGGGGCTAGTCTCCCCCTTAATTTAGATAAAACGGTTTTTCATGCAGATTTATTCGATTTGCTTCAAATTTAATATACCGATTTATTCCGATATGGCGCTTCCTTCATTAGATTTGGAGGTTCATTGGTTAAGTATACAAGGGCGAAAAGGGGGAAAGTCCCCTCCCCTTAATTTAGATAAATGGATTTTCATGGAGAATTATTCAATTTACTATAATTTTTTTTTCTATGTTCGTTCTGATAAGGAGCTTTCCTCATTAGATTTGGAGGTTCATTAGTTAAGTATAAAAGGGTTAAATTGGTTAGACCACCCTTAATTTAGCGATATGTTTCTTTTTTTCATGCAGAATTATCTGATTTGCTTCAAATTTGATATACTGAAGGTTGATTTGATATAGTTAAGGAGTTTCCCTGATTAGATTTGGAGGTCCATTGGTTAAGTATAAAAGGGGCAAACGGGGGATATTTCCCTTCATTTAATTTTTGAGGGACATTATTCTTTGAAATAAGAGTATAATATGCAATTAGTGTGAATAACCTGTGAGCTCAATGCCATCAGTTTAACTGGCACTTATCTTTTTATTGCTATTAACCGATGTTAGTTATGAAGCACAGTGGTTTATGTATTCAGTTCTGTATAGTCCTAGTTTCAAACTTTACTGTTAAATTTAGTGTCATTTTGCCCCGAATTTTCAATGTTTCTCTTATTTTAGCTCTGCCAAGCTGCCCCATACCTGGAGACTCAGATAAATACTATTTATTAAATACAAAAAGTTCAAAGAGGAAGGTGAGTGAATTCTGGTGGGCGCGAGAGTGGACAAAGGGGTGGCGGGTAATTTTCAAACTTTTACCAAACCTCTCCTTGACATATCATCGGAAAGTCCTTTCACCATTCTTTTATATTATGAACCTTTCTCCTTCCAGAGTTGAATTACGGAAGGGGGCGGGGGGGATTTTTTTTTTTTTTAATTGTAGAGATTTCTACAATAAATATCATTAAATGAGGTTTTTTAATGGAGCTCTCCGATAAATATTATTTACTAAATATAAAATTCTAAAAGTGGGGCTGCGTGATTTCCGGGTATATTCTGGGATAAAAGAGGGAACCCAAGTGGGAGGGGTAGATTTCAAACTTTTTTTGGACCAGTCATTTGGTATATCATCGGAAAGTTTTCGGTTATCATCGGAAAGTTACTCTTTCATATTATGAACCTTTCTTCATCCCTCCCTAGTTTGGTGCCCCGAGAGAGGCACTTTTCGAACTTTTTTGAAATCGTAGCGTTTTTAAACATTTTAGATAGTATTTTTTTACGGAGCCCTCCGATAAATAATTTTTAATATATGAAAATTTCAAAGAGAAGGATGGGCAGGGTATATTTCGGGGGGCACGATAATTGGAATCCGGGGAGTTGGGACTCTTTTCTATCATTTGCTGACACCCTTCATGTGATATATCATTGGAAAGCTCTGTGACTACTATTTCATTTTATATATCGACCGCGCCCCTCCCCTTACTTTGCCCCCGCGCGGGGGCATTTTTCTAAATTTAGCCGACACCCCTCATGTGACATATCGTTGGAAAGTCCTGTGACCCCTTATTCATATTATGCACTTTCCTTGCCCCTCCCCCCCTACTTTGCTCCCCGCAGGGGTTCGTTTAATGTATTCCAGTCGAAGACTTTCTAAAAATGGGGAAATTAAAGATCCAATCTCAAATGACGTAGAAAAATCAATAAAAAATTTTGATCCCCTTTATCATCTTTTAGTTCATGTTTTTGCCACTAGGGGTGCTTTTTATTCTTTTTTTTTGCCATTTTGGTGCTAATTGCCGAAAAATTCTAATTTTTGATACTTAAACTCCCCTTACCGCTTCATAGCTACTCGCGTTTTTTCAGCTTTTTTCAACCAGGGGGCAACCTTACAAGACTTTTCCAGTCTTATGGCTCCTTTATAGCCTCCCTTTGGTTTGTTGTTTTTTTATTCCATCTGTTTTCAGTTGCCCTATATTTAATAAAATCTGCCTTATATAAATGTAAAAACAATGATTTTAATAATCGATTCCAGAACATCTCCTTTGTAGATTCTGGAAAATAATCGATGACTGTATCGATTGTGTATTTTACGATAGCGATTTTTTTCGATTGGTAAATTTTCGAGAATCGCCCATCACTAAGCCCTATCACTACTATGAAATTGTCGGCCAGAATAATAGCTAAGTTTTCCAATAGCTGTTTTTAGCTTTTCTCGTTATAATCGATTGTAAAACATCTCGATTGTAGATTCTAGGAATTAATCGATGGCTGTATCGATTGTGATTTTTTACGATGACGATTTTTCTCGATTGTCGAATTCTCGAGAATCGCCCATCACTAATATGCACCATGCTTCCAGTTTCATTCGTTGTCCAGTTTCATTTGTTTTAATTCGTGAATCATTTTTCGATTCTTTCGGTTAATAGTCAATTGGTATGATACATACCTGTTTCCCCTCTGAGTTATTGATCAAACGAATTCTTTTGTGATTCGTTCGATGAAAGTCAGTTGGAGGCAAGAGTGGATTCTTTCGGTTAACAGTCAATCGGTATGATACATGCCTCTTTCCCCTCTGAGTTATTGATCAAACGGATTCTTTTGTGATTCGTTCGATTAAGGGCAGTTGGAAGCATGACTCATGCCTCCTTCCCTATCCTGAGTTGATCAAACAGAGCTTTTTGGGATTTGTTTATTCATTGGTTGATGGTGGAAATTTCATCCCTTCATCTTTTCTTTGCCATTAATATGAAAGATCCTTTGCTATTTGTTCGATCAATGGCAATTTGATCAATGGTTGTTGATAAATGTATAAATACCTTCATCTTTTTTTCTGCCATTAATATAAGATATCTTTAGGAATTCGTTCAATAAATAGCAGTTGGAGGCAGGATTCACGCATCAGTCTTCCCTCTATCATTGATGGATCGGTTACGTTAAGGATTTGTTCGGTCAATGGGAGTTTGAGGCACAACTGATCCTTTCGTTCCCCCTCTGTCATTAATCGAACGGATCCTTGTGTGATTCGTTCAATCAATTGTAATAGGAGGCATGACCCCATTCCCTCTCTGTCGTTGATCAAGCGGATCCTTCTTGGATTCGATAGGTCAACGGCAGTTGAAGTCATGATTCATGCAGAAGTCCCTGTAGTGTTTTGATCAACCAGATACTTTTATGATTCTTTCGATCAAAGACAGTTGAAGGTATTATTCATGTTTTAGCCCCCTTCTGTCACTGGGTTGAACGGATCCTTGTGTGATTAGTTCGCTCAAAGGCTCATACCTCTGCTCCCTCTTTGTCGTTATCGGACAGATCCTTTTCGTAATCGTTAGGTCAACGGCAGTTGAAATCATGACTCATACTTCCTCCCCTCCTGTGTTTTCATCAAACAACTCTTTTTTTGATTCGTTTGGTTACTGGATGATAGTCGCTTTATCCTCCCGTTACTCGTGCCTTCGTCCCTTCTCTGTCATTTATCAAAAGGACGCTGTAGTGATTTGTTACTTCTAAGGCAATTGGAGGCATCTCTCATGTCTTCGTCTTCTCGTTGCCATTGATCGAGCGGATCCCTTTCGGATTCATTAGGTCAATGACAGTTAAAGACATGAATCACGCCTCCGTCACCCCAGTGTTTTGATCAAACGATTCTTTGTGAGATTGGTTTGGTCAATGGTTGTTTGTCTTTTCGTCTTTTCTTCGACATTTATCTGACAGGTCCCTTTGTGTACCGGTCGATCAATGGAGGCGTTCATGCTGTTGAAGGCACGAATCATGCCTCTGTTATTGATCGAACGGAAGCTTTCTTATTTGATCCATCAAAGGCAGTTGGAGGCATGCCTCATGCTTCCAACCCTCTCTGTCATTGTTCGAACGGACACAGTTGTGATTCGTTCAGACAAAAGAAATTGGAGGAGGAATGACTCATATATTCGCCCTCTCGTTATAGCAGATCCGAGTAGATCCTTTTCGGATTCGTTATATCAAGGACGGTTAAATATCTCACTCATGCCTCCGTGCCTCCTGTATTTTGATTGACCGTATATTTTGGTGGTTCTTTCAATCATAGGCATAGCTCATGTTTTCACCTCTCTCTAGCTCACAGGTCGAAAGGACGTGTGATTTGTTTGGTCAAAGGCGATTAGAGGCATGACTCATGTCTATGCTTCCCCTTTGTCGTTGATCGAGGAGGTCATATTAGGATTCGTTAGGTCAACGACAGTTAAAGACCTTTTCTGATTTTTTAGGTCAATGGAAATTAAAGACCTAACTGATGACTCCGCCTCTCCTGTGTTTTCATCAAACGATTCTGTTTGGTATTTTTTGGTTACTAGTTGATTGTAGTTTTTCAATCCTTTATGCCACTTTTCCTTCTCTGTCGTTGATCTAACGGACGCTGTTGTGATTCGTTCGGTCAAAGGCAACTGGAGACATGACTCATGTCTCCGCCTTCACTTTGTTGTTGATCTAGCGGATCCTTTTCGGATTCGTTAGGTCAACGGCAGTTAAAAACATGACTCATGCCTCCATCTCCCCTGTGTTTTCGCCAAACGATTCTTTTTGGAATTTGTTTGCCCGCTGGTTGATAGTCTATTTGTTCATCCCTTTACTCATGCCTCCGATTTTTCTCTGTCGTTGGCCTAATGGACAGTGTTGTGATTCGTTTGGTCAATGGCAATCGTAGGCATGACACGTATCTCCGCCATCACTATGTCGTTGATCCAGCCGATCCTTTTCGGATTCGTTACATAAACGGCACTTAAAGACATGAGTCATACCTCCGTCTCTCTTGTGTTTTCATCAAATGATTCTTTATGGGATGTTTTTGGGTCAGGAGTTGATAGTTGTTTTTTCATCCCTTTACTCATGCCTCCCTTCCTTCTTTCCCTTTCTGTCATTAATCTAAAGGACACTGTTGTGATTCGTTTGGTCACAGGCAATTGGAGGCATGACTCATGTCTCCACTTTCCCTTTAACGTTCATCTAGCAGATCCTTTTCGGATTCTTTAGGCCAACGGCAGTTAAAGACTTGACTAATGCCTCCGTCTCTCCTGTGTTTTCATCAAAAGATTCCGTTTGGGATTTTTTTGGTCACTGGTTTATTGTCGCTTTTTCATCACATTATACCACCTTTCCTGCTCTGTCGTTGATCTAATGGACGCTGTTGTGATTCGTTCGGTCAAAGACAACTGGAGACATGACTCATGTCTCCACCTTCACTTTGTCGTTGATGTAGCGAATACTTTCCGGATTCATTAGGTTAACGGCACTTAAAGACATGACTCATGCCTTCGTCTCTCCTGTATTTTCATTGAACGATTCTTTCTGGAATTTGTTTGGTCATTGGTTGATAGTCTCTTTTTCATCCCTTTATTCGTGTCTCCGTTTTTTCTCTGTCGTTGGCGTAATGGACACTACTCTGATTCGTTCGATCAAAGGCAACTGGAGACATGACTCGTGTGTCCGCTTTCTCTTTTTCTTTGATCTAGCTGATCCTTTTCGTATTCTTTAGGCCATCGGTAGGTAAAGACATGACTAAAGCATCCGTCTCTCCTGTGTTTTCATCAAACGATTCTGTTTGGGATTTTTTTGGTCAGTGGTTGATTGTCGCTAACTCTTTACGGCGCTTTTCCTTCTCTGTCGCTGATCTAATGGACGCTTTTGTGATTCGTTCGGTCAAAGGCAACTGGACGCATGACTCATGTCTCCGCCTTTACTTTGTCGTTGATGTAGAGGATCCTTTTCAGATTCGTAAGGTCAACGGCAGTTAAAGACATGACTCATGCCTCCGTCTCTCCTGTGGTTTCCTCCAATGATTCTTTTTGGAATTTGTTTGTCTATTTTTCATCCCATTACTCATGCCTCCGTTTTTTCTCTGTCGTTGACCTAATGGACACTGTTGTGATTCGTTCGGTCAAAGGCAATAGGAGGCATGACGCATGTCTCCACCCTTATTTTGTCGTTGATCCATCCGATCCTTTTCGGATTCGTTAGGTCAAAGGCAGTTAAAGACATGACTCATGCCTCCGTCTCTATTGTGTTTTCATCAAACGATACTTTATAGGATTTTTTTGGTCACTGGTTGATAATCGTTTTTCATCTCTTTACTCATGCGTACCTTCCAACTTCCCTTCTCTGTCATAGATCAAACGGACACTGTTGTGACTCGTTTGGTCAAAGGTAACAGGAGGCATGACTCATGTCTCCACTTTAACTTTGCTTTTGATCTAGTGGATCCTTTTCCGATTTTTTTAAGCCAACGGTAGTTAAAGACATGACTAATGCCTCTGTCTCACCTGTGTTTTCATCAAACGATTCCTTTTGCGATTCTTTTTTTGTCACTTTTGGATTGTCGCTTTTTCATCCCTTTATGCCGCCTTTTCTTCTCTGTCATTGATTTAACGGACGCTGTTTTGATTTGTTCGGTCAAAAGCAACTGGAGGCATGCCTCATGTCTCAGCCTTCACTTTGTCGTTGATCTAGCGGATACTTTTCGGATATGTTAGGCTAACGCAAGTTAAAGACCTAACTCGGATACTTTTCGGATTCGTTTGGTCAACGGCACTTAAGGACATGACTTATGCCTCCATCTCTACTGTATTTTCATCAAACGATTATTTAATGGATTTTTTGGTCACTGGCTGATTGTCGCTTTTCCTTGTCTGTCGTTGATCTAACAGAACCTGATGTGGTTCGTTCCGTCAAAGGCTACTGGAGGCATGACTCATGTCTCCGCTTTCACTTTGTCGTTGATCTAGCGGTTCTTTTTCGGATTCGTTAGGTCAACGGATGTTAAAGACAGGACTCATGGGTACGTCTCTCCTGTGTTTTCAACAAACGATTCTATTTGGAATTTGTTTGGTCACTGGTTGATAGTCTACATTTCATTCCTTTACTCATGCCTCCGCTTTTCCTCTGTCGTTGACCTAATGAACACTGTTATGATTCTTTCGGTCAAAGGCAATTGAAGGCATGACTTATATCTCCGCCTCACTTTGTCGTTGATCCAGCCGATCCTTTTCTGATTCGTTAGGTCAACGGCACTTAAGACTTGGCTCATACCTCCGTCTCTCCTTTGTTTTCATCAAACGATACTTTTTGGAATTTAGTCACTGGTTGATAGTGCATTTTTCATCCCTTTACTCAAGAGTCCCTTCCTTTTCCGTCATTGATCTAACAGATACTGTTGTGATCCATTCTATCTGAGGCATGATCCATGTCTCTGCCTTCACTTTGTCGTTGATCTAAAGTATCCTTTTCGGATTGGTTAGGTTAAAGGTGGTTAAAGCAGTTAAAGACATGACTCATGCCTCCGTCTCTTTAGAGTTTTCATCAAACGATTCTTTTTGGAATTTGTTTGGTCACTGGTTGATAGTCTATTTTTCATTCTTTTACTCATGCCTCCGTTTTACCTCTGTCGTTGACCTAATGGACACTGTTGTCATTCGTTCGGTCAAAGGAAATAGGAGACATGACACACATCTCTACCCTCACTTTATCGTTGATCCAGCGGATCCTTTTCTGATTCGTTGGGTCAATGGCAGTTAAAGACATGACTCATGCATCCGTCTCCTCTGCGTTTCTATCAAACGATTATTTCGGAGATTTGTTTGGTCACTGTTTGATAGTCGCTTTTTCATCACTTTACTCATCGGCCTTTCATTCTCTGTTGTTGATCTTAGTACACTGCTGAGATTCATTAGGTCAAAGGCAATTAGAGGCATGACTCATGTCTCCGCCCTCATTTTGTCGTTGATCTAGCCAATCCTTTTCGTGTTCGTTAGGTCAACGGCCCTTAAAGACATGACTCATAACTATGTTTCTTCTGTGTTTTCATTAAACGATTCTGTTTGGTATTTTTTGATCAGTGGTTTATGTCACTCTTCCAACACTTTATACCACTTTTCCTTCTCTGTCGTTTTTCTACGTGATTTGTTCGGTCAAAGGCAACTGAGACGTGATTCATGTCTCCGCCTTCACTTTGTCGTTGATCTAACGGATCCTTTTCGGATTTGTTAAGTCAACGGCAGTTAAAGACATGACTCATGCCTCCGTCTCTCCTGTGCTTTCAGCAAACAATTCATTTTGGAATTTGGTCACTGGTTGATAGAGTCTTTTCGTCCCTTTACTCCAGACTCGCTTCCTTCTCCTTCATTGATGTATCGGACACTGTTGTGATCCATTCGATTAAAGGCAACTGGTGGCATGACCCACGTCTCTGCCTTCACTTTGTCGTTGATCTCGCATTTAATTTTTGGATTCGTTAGGTTAACGGCAGTTAAAGACATGAATCATGCCTCCGTCTCCCCGGTATTTTCATCAAACGATTCTTTTTAGAATTTCTTTGGTCACTGGTTGATAGTCCATTTTTCACTACTTGACTCATGCCTACGTTTTTCCTCTGTCATTGATTTAACGGAAACAGTTGTTATTCGTTCGGTCAAAGGCAATTGGAGGCATGACTCATGTCCCCGCTCTCACTTTCTCATTACTCCGACCGATCCTTCTCGGGTTCGTTAGGTCTACGGCACTTAAAGACATGACTCATACTTCCGTCTCTCCTGTGTTTTCATTAAACGATTCTTTATGGAATATTTTTGGTCACTGGTTTATAGTGGCTTCTTCATCCCCTTACTCATGAGTCCCTACTTTCTCCTTCATTGATATAACGGACACTGTTGTGATCCGTTCTGTCAAAGGCAACTGGAAGCATGACCCATGTCTTCGCCTTCAATTTTTCGTTTACCTAGCGGATACTTTTCGGATTCGTTAGGTCAACGTTAGTTGAAAAGATGACTTACTCCTCCGTCTCTCCTGTGTTCAAACGATTCTTTTTGAATTTCCTTGGTCAATGATTGATAGTCTATTTTTCATCCCTTTACTCATGCCTCCGTTTTTTCTCTGTCGTTGACGCAATGGACACTGTCCTGATTCTTTCGGTAAAAGGCACCTGAAACATGACTCTTGTGTCCGCTTTCACTTTTTCATTGATCTAGCTGATCCTTTTCGTACTCTTTAGGACATCGGTAGGTAAAGACACGACTAAAGTCTCCATCTCTCCTGCGTTTTCATCAAACGATTCTGTTTGGGATTTTTTTGTCAGTGGTTGAATGTCACTTTTTCAACACTTTATGGCGCTTTTCCTTCTCTGTCACTGATCTAACGGACGCTTTTGTGATTCGTTCGGTCAAAGGCAACTGACCGCATGACTCATGACTCCGCCTTTACTTTGTCGTTGACGTAGCGGATCCTTTTCAGATTCGTTAGGTCAACGGCAGTTAAAGACATGACTCATGCCTCCGTCTCTCCTGTGGTTTCCCCAAACGATTATTTTTGGAATTTGTTTGGTCACTGGTTGACAGACTATTTTTCATCCCATTACTCATGGCTCCGTTTTTTCTCTGTCGTTGACCTAATGGACACTGTTGGGATGCGTTCGGTCAAAGGCAATAAGCGGCATGACACATGTCTCCGCCCTTATTTTGTGGTTGATCCAGCGGATCCTTTTCGGATTCTTTAGGTCAATTGTAGTTAAAGACATGACTCATGTCTCCGTCTCTCCTGTGTTTTCATCAAATGATTCTTTTTAAAATTTGTTTGGTCACTGGTTGATAGTCGTTTTTTCATCTCTTTGCTCATGAGTCCCTTCCAACTTTCCTTCTCTGTCATAGATCTAACGTACACTGTTGAGACTCGTTTGGCCAAAGGTAACAGGAGGCATGACTCATGTCTCCACTTTAACATTGCTATTGATCTAGCGGATCCTTTTTGGATTCTTTAGGCCAACGGTAGTTAAAGACATGACTAATGCCTCCGTCTCTGCTGTGTTTTCGTCAAACGATTCAGTTTGCGTTTTTTTTTTTTTTTTTTTGGTCACTGGTTGATTGTCGCTTTTTCACCCCTTTATGCCGCCTTTTCTTCTATGTCGTTGATTTAACGGGTGCTGTTGCGATTTGCTCGTTTAAAAGCAACTGCAGGTATGACCCATGTCTCCGCCTTCACTTTGTCGATGATCTCGCGGATCCTTTTTGGATTCGTTAGGTTAACGCAATTTAAAGACCTGACTGATGTTTCCGCCTCTCCTGTGTTTTCATCAAACGATTCTGTTTGGGATTTTTTGGTCAATGGTTATTGTCGCTTTCTCATCCCCTTACTCATGCCTCCTGTTCTTCTCTGTCGTTGATTTGACAGACGCTGTTGGGATTCGTTAGGTCAAAGGTATTTAGTGGCATCACTGATGTCTCTTCCCTCACTTTTTCGTTGATCAAGCCGATACTTTTCTGATTCGTTTGGTCAACGTCACTTAAAGACATGACTCATACCTCCATCTCTACTGTGTTTTCATCAAAGGATTATGTAATGGATTTTTTGGTCAGTGGTTGATTGTCACTTTTCCTTGTCTATCGTTGATCGAACAGGCGCTGTTGAGGTTCGTTCCGTCAAAGGCTACTGGAAGCATGACTCATGTCTCCGCCTCCACTTTGCCGTTGATCTAGCGGTTCTTTTTCGGATTCGTTAGGTCAACGGCAGTTAAAGACAGGACTCATGGGTACGTCTCTTCTGTGTTTTCAACAAACGATTCTATTTCGAATTTTTTTGGTCACTGGTTGATAGTCTACTTTTCCTTCCTTTACTCATACCTACGTTTTTCCGCTGTCGTTGACCTAATGGACACTGTTATGATTCGTTCGGTCAAAGGCAATTGGAGGCATGACTCATATATCCGCCCTCACTTTGTCGTTCATCCAGTCGACCCTTGTCGGATACTTAAGGACTTGACCAAACGATTCATTTGCGAATTTGTTTGGTCACTGGATGATAGTCTATTTTTCATTCTTTTACTCATGCCTCCGTTTTTCCTCTGTCGTTGACCTAATGGACACTGTTGTCATTCGTTCGGTCAAAGAAAATTGGGGGCACGACACACATCTCCACCCTCACTTTATCGTTGATCCAGCGGATCCTTTTCTGATTCGTTAGGTCAATGGCAGTTAAAGACATGACTCATGCCTCCGTCTCCTCTGCGTTTTTATCAAACGATTATTTCAGAGGTTTGTTTGGTCACTGGTTGATAGCAGCTTTTTCATCACTTTACTCATCCGCCTTTCATTCTCTGTTGTTGATCTTAGGACACTGCTGTGATTCATTCGGTCAAAGGCAATTGGAGGCATGACTCATGTATCCGCCCTCACTTTGTCGTTGATCCAGTCGATCCTTTTCGGGTTCGTTAGGCCAACGGCTCTTGAAGACATGACTCATAACTACGTTTCTCCTGTGTTTTCATTAAGCGATTCTTTATGGGAATTATTTGGTCACTGGTTTATTGTCGCTTTTTCAACACTTTATACCGCTTTTTTTCTCTGTTGTTGTTCTAACGGACGCTCTTGTGATTCATTCTGTCAAAGGTAACTGGAGGCATGACCCATGTCTCCGCCTTCACTTTGACGTTTATCTAGCGGATCCTTTTCGGATTCGTTAAGTCAACGTCAGTTAAAGACATGACTCATGCCTCCGTCTCACCTGTGTTCAAACGATTCCTTTTGGAATTTGCTTGGTCACTGATTAATAGTCGATGTTTCATCCTTTTACTCCTGTCTCCGTTTTTACTCCGTTTTGTCTCCGTTTTTTCTCTGTCGTTCACCTAATAAACTCTGTGTTGATTAGTTCGGTCAAAGGCAACTGGAGGCATGACTCATGTCTCCTCCTTCTCTTTGTCGTTTATCTAGCGGATCCTTTTTGGATTCGTTAGGTCAACGGCACTTGAAGACTTGACTCATACCTCCGTCTCTCCTGTGCTTTCTGCGCACGATTCTTTATGGGATTTTTTTGGTCACTGATTGATTATCTCTTTTTAAAGTCTTTATGCCGTTTTTCCTTCTCTGTCGTTGATCTAACGGAAGCTTTTGTGATTCGTTCGGTCGAAGGCTATTGGAGGCATGACACATGTCTCCGCCCTCACTTTGTCGTTGGTCCAGCAGATTTCTTTCTGATTCGTTATGGCAATGGCAATTAAAGACATGACTCATGCCTTCGTCTCCTCTGCGTTTTTATCAAACGATTATTTCAGAGGTTTGTTTGGTCACTGGTTGATAGTCGCTTTTTCATCACTTTATCCATCCGCCTTTCATTCTCTGTTGTTGATCTTAGGACACTCCTGTGATTCATTCGTTCAAAGGCAAATGGAGGCATGACCCATGTCTCCGCCTTCACATTGTCGTTTATCTAGCGGATCCTTTTCTGATTCGTTAAGTCAACGGCAGTTAAAGACATGAGTCATGCCTCCGTCTCTCCTGTGCTTTCATCAAAAAATTCTTTTTTCGAATTTTGTCACTGGTTGATAGAGTCTTTTTGACCCTTTACTCCAGACTCGCTTCCTTCTCCGTCATTGATGTATCGGACACTGTTGTGACCAATTCGGTTAAAGGCAACTGGTGGCATGACCCACGTCTCCGCCTTCACTTTGTCGTTGATCTAGCATATCCTTTTCGGATTAGTTAGGTTAACGACAGTTAAAGACATAATTCATGCCTCCGTCTCCCCTGTGTTTACATGAAACGATTCTTTTTGGGATTTGTTTGGTCACTGGTTGATAGCCTATTTTTCACCACTTGGCTCATGCCTACGTTTTTCCTCTGTCATTGATTTAACGGAAACTTGTGATTCGTTCGGTCAAAGGCAATTGGAGGCATGACTAATGTCCCTTCTCTCACATTCTCATTGATCCAACCGATCCTTCTCGGGTTCGTTAGGTCTACGGCACTTAAAGACATGACTCATACCACCGTCTCTCCTGTGTTTTCATCAAATGATTCTTTATGAAATTTTTTGGTCCCTGATTAATAGTGGCTTCTTCATCCCCTTACTCAAGACTCCTTTCTTTCTTTTTCATTCATCTAACGGACACTATTGTGATCCGTTCTGTCAACGGCAACTGGAGGCATGACCCATGTCTCCGCCTTCACTTTGGAGTTCATCTAGCGGATCCTTTTCGGATTCGTTAGGTCAACGTCAGTTAAAGACATGAGTCATGCCTCCGTCTCTCCTGTATTCAAACGATTCCTTTTGAAATTTGCTTGGTCAGTGATTGATAGTCTATTTTTCATCCTTTTACTCCGGTCTCCGTTTTTACTCCGTTTTTTCTCTATCGTTGACCTAATAAACACTTGTGTTGATTCGTTCGGTCAAAGGTAACTGGAGCCTTGGCTCATGTAACCGCCTTCTCTTTGTCGTTTATCTAGTGGATCCTTTTTGGATTCGTTAGGTCAACGGCACTTAAAAACATGACTCATACCTCCGTCTCTCCTGTGTTTTCAGCAATCGATTTTTAATGAGATTTTTTTTGTCACTGGTTGATTGTCGCTTTATAAACCCTTTGTGCCGTTTTTCCTTCTGTGTCGTTGATCTAACGGAAGCTTTTGTGATTCGTTCGGTCGAAGGCTATTGGAGGCATGACACATGTCTTCGCCCTCATTTTTGTCGTAGTCCAGCGGATCCCTTTCGGATACGTTTAGATCAATGGCAGTTAAAGGCATGACTCATGCCACCGTCTCCCCTGCGTTTTCATCAAACGATTCTTTCTGGGATTTGTTTGGTGACATCCCTTTACTAAAGACTTCCTTCCTCCTCGGTCATTGATCTAACGGACACTGTTGTGATTCGTTCGCTAAAAAGAAATTCGATGCATGACTCATGTCTCCGCCTTCACTCTGTTGTTGATCTAGAGAATCCCTTTTGGATTCGTTAGGTCAACAGCAGTTAAAAACATGATACATACCTCCGTCTCTCTTATGTTCTCAGCAAACGATTCTTTATGGAATTTTTTTGGTCACTGATTGATTGTTGCTTTTTCAACCCTTTATGCCGCTTTTCCTTTTCTATCTTTGATCCAACTGACGCTTTTGTGATTCGTTCGGTCAAAAGCAACTGGAGGCATGACCCATGTCTCCGCCTTCACTTTGGCGTTTATCTAGCGGATCCTTTTCGGATTCGTTAGGTCACCGTCAATTAAAGACATGACTCATACCTCCATCTCTACTGTGTTTTCATCAAAGGATTATGCAATGGATTTTTTGGTCAGTGGTTGATTGTCACTTTTCCTTGTCTATCGTTGATCGAACAGGCGCTGTTGAGGTTCGTTCCGTCAAAGGCTACTGGAAGCATGACTCATGTCTCCGCCTCCACTTTGTCGTTGATCTAGCGGTTCTCTTTCGGATTCGTTAGGTCAACGGCAGTTAAAGACAGAACTCATGGGTACGTCTCTTCTGCGTTTTCAACAAACGATTCTATTTCGACTTTTTTTGGTCACTGGTTGATAGTCTACTTTTCCTTCCTTTACTCATACCTACGTTTTTCCGCTGTCGTTGACCTAATGGACACTGTTATGATTCGTTCGGTCAAAGGCAATTGGAGGCATGACTCATATATCCGCCCTCACTTTGTCGTTGATCCAGTCGATCCTTGTCGGATTCATTAGGTCAACGGCACTTAAGGACTTGGCTCATACCTCCGTCTCTCCTTTGTTTTCATCAAATGATTCTTTTTAAAATTTGTTTGGTCACTGGTTGATAGTCGTTTTTTCATCTCTTTGCTCATGAGTCCCTTCCAACTTTCCTTCTCTGTCATAGATCTAACGTACACTGTTGAGACTCGTTTGGCCAAAGGTAACAGGAGGCATGACTCATGTCTCCACTTTAACATTGCTATTGATCTAGCGGATCCTTTTTGGATTCTTTAGGCCAACGGTAGTTAAAGACATGACTAATGCCTCCGTCTCTGCTGTGTTTTCGTCAAACGATTCAGTTTGCGTTTTTTTTTTTTTTTTTTTGGTCACTGGTTGATTGTCGCTTTTTCACCCCTTTATGCCGCCTTTTCTTCTATGTCGTTGATTTAACGGGTGCTGTTGCGATTTGCTCGTTTAAAAGCAACTGCAGGTATGACCCATGTCTCCGCCTTCACTTTGTCGATGATCTCGCGGATCCTTTTTGGATTCGTTAGGTTAACGCAATTTAAAGACCTGACTGATGTTTCCGCCTCTCCTGTGTTTTCATCAAACGATTCTGTTTGGGATTTTTTGGTCAATGGTTATTGTCGCTTTCTCATCCCCTTACTCATGCCTCCTGTTCTTCTCTGTCGTTGATTTGACAGACGCTGTTGGGATTCGTTAGGTCAAAGGTATTTAGTGGCATCACTGATGTCTCTTCCCTCACTTTTTCGTTGATCAAGCCGATACTTTTCTGATTCGTTTGGTCAACGTCACTTAAAGACATGACTCATACCTCCATCTCTACTGTGTTTTCATCAAAGGATTATGTAATGGATTTTTTGGTCAGTGGTTGATTGTCACTTTTCCTTGTCTATCGTTGATCGAACAGGCGCTGTTGAGGTTCGTTCCGTCAAAGGCTACTGGAAGCATGACTCATGTCTCCGCCTCCACTTTGCCGTTGATCTAGCGGTTCTTTTTCGGATTCGTTAGGTCAACGGCAGTTAAAGACAGGACTCATGGGTACGTCTCTTCTGTGTTTTCAACAAACGATTCTATTTCGAATTCTTTTGGTCACTGGTTGATAGTCTACTTTTCCTTCCTTTACTCATACCTACGTTTTTCCGCTGTCGTTGACCTAATGGACACTGTTATGATTCGTTCGGTCAAAGGCAATTGGAGGCATGACTCATATATCCGCCCTCACTTTGTCGTTCATCCAGTCGACCCTTGTCGGATACTTAAGGACTTGACCAAACGATTCATTTGCGAATTTGTTTGGTCACTGGATGATAGTCTATTTTTCATTCTTTTACTCATGCCTCCGTTTTTCCTCTGTCGTTGACCTAATGGACACTGTTGTCATTCGTTCGGTCAAAGAAAATTGGGGGCACGACACACATCTCCACCCTCACTTTATCGTTGATCCAGCGGATCCTTTTCTGATTCGTTAGGTCAATGGCAGTTAAAGACATGACTCATGCCTCCGTCTCCTCTGCGTTTTTATCAAACGATTATTTCAGAGGTTTGTTTGGTCACTGGTTGATAGCAGCTTTTTCATCACTTTACTCATCCGCCTTTCATTCTCTGTTGTTGATCTTAGGACACTTCTGTGATTCATTCGGTCAAAGGCAATTGGAGGCATGACTCATGTATCCGCCCTCACTTTGTCGTTGATCCAGTCGATCCTTTTCGGGTTCGTTAGGCCAACGGCTCTTGAAGACATGACTCATAACTACGTTTCTCCTGTGTTTTCATTAAGCGATTCTTTATGGGAATTATTTGGTCACTGGTTTATTGTCGCTTTTTCAACACTTTATACCGCTTTTTTTCTCTGTTGTTGTTCTAACGGACGCTCTTGTGATTCATTCTGTCAAAGGTAACTGGAGGCATGACCCATGTCTCCGCCTTCACTTTGACGTTTATCTAGCGGATCCTTTTCGGATTCGTTAAGTCAACGTCAGTTAAAGACATGACTCATGCCTCCGTCTCACCTGTGTTCAAACGATTCCTTTTGGAATTTGCTTGGTCACTGATTAATAGTCGATGTTTCATCCTTTTACTCCTGTCTCCGTTTTTACTCCGTTTTGTCTCCGTTTTTTCTCTGTCGTTCACCTAATAAACTCTGTGTTGATTAGTTCGGTCAAAGGCAACTGGAGGCATGACTCATGTCTCCTCCTTCTCTTTGTCGTTTATCTAGCGGATCCTTTTTGGATTCGTTAGGTCAACGGCACTTGAAGACTTGACTCATACCTCCGTCTCTCCTGTGCTTTCTGCGCACGATTCTTTATGGGATTTTTTTGGTCACTGATTGATTATCTCTTTTTAAAGTCTTTATGCCGTTTTTCCTTCTCTGACGTTGATCTAACGGAAGCTTTTGTGATTCGTTCGGTCGAAGGCTATTGGAGGCATGACACATGTCTCCGCCCTCACTTTGTCGTTGGTCCAGCAGATTTCTTTCTGATTCGTTATGGCAATGGCAATTAAAGACATGACTCATGCCTTCGTCTCCTCTGCGTTTTTATCAAACGATTATTTCAGAGGTTTGTTTGGTCACTGGTTGATAGTCGCTTTTTCATCACTTTATCCATCCGCCTTTCATTCTCTGTTGTTGATCTTAGGACACTCCTGTGATTCATTCGTTCAAAGGCAAATGGAGGCATGACTCATGTCTCCGCCTTCACATTGTCGTTTATCTAGCGGATCCTTTTCTGATTCGTTAAGTCAACGGCAGTTAAAGACATGAGTCATGCCTCCGTCTCTCCTGTGCTTTCATCAAAAAATTCTTTTTTCGAATTTTGTCACTGGTTGATAGAGTCTTTTTGACCCTTTACTCCAGACTCGCTTCCTTCTCCGTCATTGATGTATCGGACACTGTTGTGACCAATTCGGTTAAAGGCAACTGGTGGCATGACCCACGTCTCCGCCTTCACTTTGTCGTTGATCTAGCATATCCTTTTCGGATTAGTTAGGTTAACGACAGTTAAAGACATAATTCATGCCTCCGTCTCCCCTGTGTTTACATGAAACGATTCTTTTTGGGATTTGTTTGGTCACTGGTTGATAGCCTATTTTTCACCACTTGGCTCATGCCTACGTTTTTCCTCTGTCATTGATTTAACGGAAACTTGTGATTCGTTCGGTCAAAGGCAATTGGAGGCATGACTAATGTCCCTTCTCTAACATTCTCATTGATCCAACCGATCTTTCTCGGGTTCGTTAGGTCTACGGCACTTAAAGACATGACTCATACCACCGTCTCTCCTGTGTTTTCATCAAATGATTCTTTATGAAATTTTTTGGTCCCTGATTAATAGTGGCTTCTTCATCCCCTTACTCAAGACTCCTTTCTTTCTTTTTCATTCATCTAACGGACACTATTGTGATCCGTTCTGTCAACGGCAACTGGAGGCATGACCCATGTCTCCGCCTTCACTTTGGAGTTCATCTAGCGGATCCTTTTCGGATTCGTTAGGTCAACGTCAGTTAAAGACATGAGTCATGCCTCCGTCTCTCCTGTATTCAAACGATTCCTTTTGAAATTTGCTTGGTCAGTGATTGATAGTCTATTTTTCATCCTTTTACTCCGGTCTCCGTTTTTACTCCGTTTTTTCTCTATCGTTGACCTAATAAACACTTGTGTTGATTCGTTCGGTCAAAGGTAACTGGAGCCTTGGCTCATGTAACCGCCTTCTCTTTGTCGTTTATCTAGTGGATCCTTTTTGGATTCGTTAGGTCAACGGCACTTAAAAACATGACTCATACCTCCGTCTCTCCTGTGTTTTCAGCAATCGATTTTTAATGGGATTTTTTTTGTCACTGGTTGATTGTCGCTTTATAAACCCTTTGTGCCGTTTTTCCTTCTGTGTCGTTGATCTAACGGAAGCTTTTGTGATTCGTTCGGTCGAAGGCTATTGGAGGCATGACACATGTCTTCGCCCTCATTTTTGTCGTTGTCCAGCGGATCCCTTTCGGATACGTTTAGATCAATGGCAGTTAAAGGCATGACTCATGCCACCGTCTCCCCTGCGTTTTCATCAAACGATTCTTTCTGGGATTTGTTTGGTGACATCCCTTTACTAAAGACTTCCTTCCTCCTCGGTCATTGATCTAACGGACACTGTTGTGATTCGTTCGCTAAAAAGAAATTCGATGCATGACTCATGTCTCCGCCTTCACTCTGTTGTTGATCTAGAGAATCCCTTTTGGATTCGTTAGGTCAACAGCAGTTAAAAACATGATACATACCTCCGTCTCTCTTATGTTCTCAGCAAACGATTCTTTATGGAATTTTTTTGGTCACTGATTGATTGTTGCTTTTTCAACCCTTTATGCCGCTTTTCCTTTTCTATCTTTGATCCAACTGACGCTTTTGTGATTCGTTCGGTTAAAAGCAACTGGAGGCATGACCCATGTCTCCGCCTTCACTTTGGCGTTTATCTAGCGGATCCTTTTCGGATTCGTTAGGTCACCGTCAATTAAAGACATGACTCATACCTCCATCTCTACTGTGTTTTCATCAAAGGATTATGCAATGGATTTTTTGGTCAGTGGTTGATTGTCACTTTTCCTTGTCTATCGTTGATCGAACAGGCGCTGTTGAGGTTCGTTCCGTCAAAGGCTACTGGAAGCATGACTCATGTCTCCGCCTCCACTTTGTCGTTGATCTAGCGGTTCTCTTTCGGATTCGTTAGGTCAACGGCAGTTAAAGACAGAACTCATGGGTACGTCTCTTCTGCGTTTTCAACAAACGATTCTATTTCGACTTTTTTTGGTCACTGGTTGATAGTCTACTTTTCCTTCCTTTACTCATACCTACGTTTTTCCGCTGTCGTTGACCTAATGGACACTGTTATGATTCGTTCGGTCAAAGGCAATTGGAGGCATGACTCATATATCCGCCCTCACTTTGTCGTTGATCCAGTCGATCCTTGTCGGATTCATTAGGTCAACGGCACTTAAGGACTTGACCAAATGATTCTTTTGCGAATTTGTTTGGTCACTGGATGATAGGCTATTTTTCATTCTTTTACTCATGCCTCCGTTTTTCCTCTGTCGTTGACCTAATGGACACTGTTGTCATTCGTTCGGTCAAAGAAAATTGGGGGCACGACACACATCTCCACCCTCACTTTATCGTTGATCCAGCGGATCCTTTTCTGATTCGTTAGGTCAATGGCAGTTAAAGACATGACTCATGCCTCCGTCTCCTCTGCGTTTTTATCAAACGATTATTTCAGAGGTTTGTTTGGTCACTGGTTAATAGTAGCTTTTTCATCACTTTACTCATCCGCCTTTCATTCTCTGTTGTTGATCTTAGGACACTGCTGTGATTCATTCGGTCAAAGGCAATTGGAGGCATGACTCATGTATCCGCCCTCACTTTGTCGTTGATCCAGTCGATCCTTTTCGGGTTCGTTAGGCCAACGGCTCTTGAAGACATGACTCATAACTACGTTTCTCCTGTGTTTTCATTAAGCGATTCTTTATGGGAATTATTTGGTCACTGGTTTATTGTCGCTTTTTCAACACTTTATACCGCTTTTTTTCCTCAGTTGTTGTTCTAACGGACGCTCTTGTGATTCATTCTGTCAAAGGTAACTGGAGGCATGACCCATGTCTCCGCCTTCACTTTGACGTTTATCTAGCGGATCCTTTTCGGATTCGTTAAGTCAACGTCAGTTAAAGACATGACTCATGCCTCCGTCTCACCTGTGTTCAAACGATTCCTTTTGGAATTTGCTTGGTCACTGATTAATAGTCGATGTTTCATCCTTTTACTCCTGTCTCCGTTTTTACTCCGTTTTGTCTCCGTTTTTTCTCTGTCGTTCACCTAATAAACTCTGTGTTGATTAGTTCGGTCAAAGGCAACTGGAGGCATAACTCATGTCTCCTCCTTCTCTTTGTCGTTTATCTAGCGGATCCTTTTTGGATTCGTTAGGTCAACGGCACTTGAAGACTTGACTCATACCTCCGTCTCTCCTGTGCTTTCTGCAAACGATTCTTTATGGGATTTTTTTGGTCACTGGTTGATTATCTCTTTTTAAAGTCTTTATGCCGTTTTTCCTTCTCTGTCGTTGATCTAACGGAAGCTTTTGTGATTCGTTCGGTCGAAGGCTATTGGAGGCATGACACATGTCTCCGCCCTCACTTTGTCGTTGGTCCAGCAGATCTCTTTCTGATTCGTTATGGCGATGGCAATTAAAGGCATGACTCATGCATTCGTCTCCTCTGCGTTTTTATCAAACGATTATTTCAGAGGTTTGTTTGGTCACTGGTTGATAGTCGCTTTTTCATCACTTTATCCATCCGCCTTTCATTCTCTGTTGTTGATCTTAGGACACTCCTGTGATTCATTCGTTCAAAGGCAAATGGAGGCATGACTCATGTCTCCGCCTTCACATTGTCGTTTATCTAGCGGATCCTTTTCTGATTCGTTAAGTCAACGGCAGTTAAAGACATGAGTCATGCCTCCGTCTCTCCTGTGCTTTCATCAAAAAATTCTTTTTTCGAATTTTGTCACTGGTTGATAGAGTCTTTTTGACCCTTTACTCCAGACTCGCTTCCTTCTCCGTCATTGATGTATCGGACACTGTTGTGACCAATTCGGTTAAAGGCAACTGGTGGCATGACCCACGTCTCCGCCTTCACTTTGTCGTTGATCTGGCATATCCTTTTCGGATTAGTTAGGTTAACGACAGTTAAAGACATAATTCATGCCTCCGTCTCCCCTGTGTTTACATGAAACGATTCTTTTTGGGATTTGTTTGGTCACTGGTTGATAGCCTATTTTTCACCACTTGGCTCATGCCTACGTTTTTCCTCTGTCATTGATTTAACGGAAACTTGTGATTCGTTCGGTCAAAGGCAATTGGAGGCATGACTAATGTCCCTTCTCTCACATTCTCATTGATCCAACCGATCCTTCTCGGGTTCGTTAGGTCTACGGCACTTAAAGACATGACTCATACCACCGTCTCTCCTGTGTTTTCATCAAATGATTCTTTATGAAATTTTTTGGTCCCTGATTAATAGTGGCTTCTTCATCCCCTTACTCAAGACTCCTTTCTTTCTTTTTCATTCATCTAACGGACACTATTGTGATCCGTTCTGTCAACGGCAACTGGAGGCATGACCCATGTCTCCGCCTTCACTTTGGAGTTCATCTAGCGGATCCTTTTCGGATTCGTTAGGTCAACGTCAGTTAAAGACATGACTCATGCCTCCGTCTCTCCTGTGTTCAAACGATTCCTTTTGGAATTTGCTTGGTCAGTGATTGATAGTCTATTTTTCATCCTTTTACTCCGGTCTCCGTTTTTACTCCGTTTTGTCTCCGTTTTTTCTCTATCGTTGACCTAATAAACACTTGTGTTGATTCGTTCGGTCAAAGGTAACTGGAGCCTTGTCTCATGTAACCGCCTTCTCTTTGTCGTTTATCTAGTGGATCCTTTTTGGATTCGTTAGGTCAACGGCACTTAAAAACATGACTCATACCTCCGTCTCTCCTGTGTTTTCAGCAATCGATTTTTTATGGGATTTTTTTGGTCACTGGTTGATTGTCGCTTTTTAAACCCTTTATGCCGTTTTTCCTTCTGTATCGTTGATCTAACGGACACTGTTGTGATTAATTCGGTCCAAGGCTATTGGAGGCATAATACATGTCTCTGCCCTCACTTTGTCGTTGGTCCACCGGATCCCTTTCGGATTCGTTAAATCTACGGCACTTCTCTACATGACTCATACCTTCGTCTCTCCTGTGTTTTCATCAAACGGTCCTTTATGGAATTTTTTGGTCAATGCTTGATAGTGGCTTCTTCATCCCCTTACTCAAGACTCCTTTCTTTCTCCTTCATTCATCTAACGGACACTGTTGTGATCTTTCTGTCTAAGGTAACTGGAGGAATGACCCATGTCTCCGCCTTCACTTTGGCGTTTATCTAGCGGATCCTTTTCGGATTCATTAGGTCAACGTCAGTTAAAGACATGACTCATGCCTCCGTCTCTGCTGTGTTCAAATGATTGGTTTTGGAATTTGCTTGGCCTGTGATTGATAGTCTATTTTTCATCCTTTTACTCCTGTCTGCGTTTTTACTCCGTTTTGTCTCCGTTTTTTGTCTATCGTTGACCTAATAAACACTGTGTTGATTCGTTCGGTCAAAGACAACTGGAGTCTTGACTCATGTCTTCGCCTTCTATTTGTCGTTTATGTAGCGGATCCTTTTTGGATTCGTTAGGTGAACGGCACTTAAAGACATGACTCATACCTCCGTCTCTCTTGTGTTTTCATCAAACTATTCTTTATGGGATTTTTTTGGTCACTGGTTGATTATCTATTTTTAATGCCTTTATGCCGTTTTGCCTTCTGTGTCGTTGATCTAACGGAAGCTGTTGTGATTCGTTCGGTCGAAGGCTATTGGAGGCATGACACATGTCTCCGCTTTCACTTTGTCGTTGATCTAGAGGATCCTTTTTGGATTCGTTAGGTCAACAGCAGTTAAAGACATGATACATACCTATGTCTCTCCTATGTTCTCAGCAAACGATTCTTTATGGAATTTTTTTAGTCACTGGCTGATTGTCGCTTTTTCAACCCTTTATGCCGCTTTTCTTCGCTTTTTTCAACCCTTTATGCCGCTTTTCTTTTTCTATCTTTTATCCAACTGACGCTTTTGTGATTCGTTCGGTCAAAAGCAACTGGAGGCATGACCCATGTCTCCGCCTTCACTTTGGTTTTTATCTAGCGGATCCTTTTCGGATTCGTTAGGTCAACGTCAGTTAAAGACATGACTCATACCTTCGTCTCTCCTGCGTTTTCAGCAAACGATTCTTTATGGGATTTTTTGGGTCACTGGTTGATTGTCGCTTTTTAAACCCTTTATGTCGTTTTTCCTTCTGTATCGTTGATCTAACGGAAGCTGTTGTGATTCATTCGGTCGAAGGCTATTGGAGGCATGACACATGTCTCCGCCTTCATTTTGTCGTTGGTCCACCGAATCCCTTTCGGATTCGTTAGATCTACGGCACTTCACGACATGACTCATACCTCCGACTCTCCTGTGTTTTCATCAAACGATCCTTTATGGAATTTTTCTGGTCAATGGTTGATAGTGGCTTCTTCATCTCTTTACTCAAGACTTTTTCTTTCTCCTTCATTCATCTAACGGTCACTGTTGTTATCCGTTCTGTCAAAGGCAACTGGAGGCATAACCCATTTCTCCGCTTTCACTTTGGCGTTTATCTAGCGGATCCTTTTCGGATTCGTTAGGTAAACGTCAGTTAAAGACATGACTCATGCCTCCGTTCACGTGTGTTTAGACGATTCGTTTTAGAATTTGCTTGGTCACTGATTGATAGTCTATGTTTCATCCTTTTACTCCTGTCTCCATTTTTACTTCGTTTTGTCTCCGTATTTTCTCTGTCGTTGACCTAATAAACACTGTGTTGATTCGTTCGGTCAAAGACAACTGGAGGCATGACTCATGTCTCTGCCTTCTCTTTGTTGTTTATCTAGCGGATGCTTTTTTGATTCGTTTGGTCAACGGCACTTAAAGACATGAATCATACCTCCGTCTCTTCTGTGTTTTCAGCAAACGATTCTTTATGGGTTTTTTTTGCTCACTGGTTGATTGTCGCTTTTTAAACCCTTTGTGCCGTTTTTCCTTCTGTGTCGTTGATCTAACGGAAGCTGTTGTGATTCGTTCGGTCGAAGGCTATTGGAGGCATGACACATGTCTCCGCCCTTATTTTGTCGTAGTCCAGCGTATCCCTTTTGGATTCGTTTAGATCAATGGCAGTTAAAGGCATGACTCATGCCACAGTCTCCCCTGCGTTTTCATCAAACGATTCTTTCGGGATTTGTTTGGTGACATCCCTTTACTCAAGACTTCCTTCCTCCTCGGTCATTGATCTAACGGACACTGTTGTGATTTGTTCGCTAAAAAGAAATTCGATGCATGACTCAGGTCTCCACCTTCACTTTGTTGTTGTTGTAGAGGATCCTTTTTGGATTCGTTAGGTCAACAGCAGTTAAAAACATGATACATACCTCCGTCTCTCCTATGTTCACAGCAAACGATTCTTTATGGAATTTTTTTGGTCACTGGTTGATTGTCGCTTTTTCAACCCTTTATGCCGCTTTTCATTTTCTATCTTTGATCCAACTGACGCTTTTGTGATTCGTTCGGTCAAAAGCAACTGGAGGCATGACCCATGTCTCCGTCTTCACTTTGGCGTTTATCTAGCGGATCCTTTTCGGATTCGTTAGGTCAACGTCAGTTAAAGACATGACTCATAAATCCGTCTCTTCTGTGTTTTCAGCAAACGATTCTTTATGGGTTTTTTTTGGTCACTGGTTGATTGTCGCTTTTTAAACCCTTCATGTCGTTTTTTCCTTCTGTATCGTTGATCTAACGGAAGCTGTTGTGATTCATTCGGACGAAGGCTATTGGAGGCATGACACATGTCTCCGCCTTCATTTTGTCGTTGGTCCAGCGAATCCCTTTCGGATTCGTTAGATCTACGGCACTTCACGACATAACTCATATCTCCGTCTCTCCTGTGTTTTCATCAAACGATTCTTTATGGTAATTTTTTTGTCACTGGTTGATAGTGGCTTCTTCATCCCCTTACTCAAGACTCCCTTCTTTTTCTTTCATTCATCTAACGAACACTATTGTGATCCGTTCTCTCAACGGCAACTGGAGGTATGACCCATGTCTCCGCCTTCACTTTGGCGTTTATCTAGCGGATCCTTTTCGGATTCGTTAGGTCAAAGTCAGTTAAAGACATGACTCATGCCTCCGTCTTTCCTGTGTTCAAACGATTCCTTTTGGAATTTGCTTTGTCAGTGATTGATAGTCTATTTTTCATCATTTTACTCCTGTCTCCGTTTTTGCTCCGTTTTGTCTCCGTTTTTTCTCTATCGTTGACCTAATAAACACTGTGTTGTTTCGTTCGGTCAAAGGCAACTGGAGGCTTGACTCATGTCTCCGCCTTCTATTTGTCGTTTATCTAGCGGATCCTTTTTGAATTCGTTAGGTGAACGGCATTTAAAGACATGACTCATACGTCCGTCTCTCCTGTGTTTTCAGCAAATGATTCTTTATGGGATTTTTTTGGTCACTGGTTGATTGTTGCTTTTTAAACCCTTTATGCCGTTTTTCCTTCTGTGTCGTTGATCTCACGGAAGCTGTTGTGATTCGTTCGGTCGAAGGCTATTGGAGGCATGACACATGTCTCCGCCCTCATTCTGTCGTAGTCCAGCGGATCCCTTTCAAATTCGTTTAGGTCAATGGCAGTTAAGGACATGACTCATGCCACCGTCTCCCCTGCGTTTTCATCAAATGATTCTTTCGGGGATTTGTTTGGTGACATCCTTTTACTCAAGACTCCTTTCCTCCTCAGTCATTGATCTAACGGACACTGTTGTGATTCGTTCGCTAAAAAGAAATTCGATGCATGACTCAGGTCTCCGCCTTCACTTTGTCGTTTATCTAGAGGATCCTTTTTGGATTCGTTAGATCAACAGCAGTTAAAGACATGATACATATCTCCGTCTCTCCTATGTTCTCAACAAACGATTCTTTATGGAATTTTTTTGGTCACTGGTTGATTGTCGCTTTTTCAACCCTTTATGCCGCTTTTCCTTTGTTATCTTTGATCCAACTGACGCTTTTGTGATTCGTTCGGTCAAAAGCAACTGGAGGCATTGCTCATGTCTCCGCTTTCACTTTGTCGTTTATCTAGGGGATCTTTTTCGGATTCTTTAGGTCAACGGCAGTTAAAGCCATGACTCACGACTCCGTCTCTCCTGTGTTTTCATCAAACGATTCTTTTGGGGATTTTTTTCTTTTTGGGATGTCACTGGTTGATAGTGGCTTCTTCATCCCTTTACTCAAGACTCCCTTCTTTCTCCTTTATTGATATATCGGACACGGTTGTGATCCGTTCTGTCAAAGGTAACTGGAGACATGACCCATGTCTCCGTCTTCACTTTGTCGTTTATCTAGCGGATCGTTTTTGGATTCGTTAGGTCAACGGCACTTAAAGATATGACTCCTACCTCCGTCTCTCCTGTGTTTTCATCAAATGATTCTTTATGAGATTATTTGGTCACTGGTTGATTGTCGCTTTTTCAACCCTTTATGCCGCTTTTCCTTCTGTGTCGTTGATCTAACGGAAACTTTTGTGATTCGTTCGCTCAAAGGAAATTGATGACATGACTCATTTCTCCGCTCTCACTTTTTCGCTGATCGAGCGGACCCTTTTCGGATTCGTTGGGTCAACGGCAGTTAAAGACATGACTAATGCCTCCGCCTCTCTTGTGTTTTCATTAAACGATTCTTTTTTTGATTCGTTTTGTTACTGGTTGGTGGGCGTTTTTTCGTCCTTTCATCTTGTCTTCGTCATTTGTGTCGGTGAATGTATGTTGAAAGCATGACTGATGCTTCCATCCCTCTCTGTCATTGGTCAAATGGACACAGTTTTAAGTCGTTCGGTCAAAAGTAACTGGAGGCATGACTCATGTCTCCGCCTTCTTTTTGTCGTTGATCTAGTGGATCCTTTTCGGATTCATTAGGCCATCGGCAATTGAAGACATAACTCATGCCTCGTCACTCTTGTATTTTAATTGATCGGATACATTTGATATTCCTTCGATCAAAGGCAATTGGAAGCAGGACTCCTGTTTGCGCCTCCTCTGTCAATGATCGTATGGAACCTTGTGCGATTCGTTCGGTGAAAAGCAATTAGACTAAGACTCATGTTTCCGCTCCGTCCTTGACGTTGATCAAGAGAATCCTTTTCGGATTCTCCAGGTCAACAACAGTTAAAAACATGACTCGTGTTTCCCTCTCTTCTGTGTTTTGATCATTCGATTCGTTTGGTCACTGATTGATTGTCAGTTTTTCATCCTTCTTCTTTGTTTTTGATCTGACAGATGATTTTTGTGAATTTTTGGATAGTTGGCAGCATGACTCATGTTCCTGTCCCCTTTCTGTCACTGATAGATTGGACCCGGTTGTGATTTGTTCGATCAAAGGCAATTGGAGGGATGGCTGATGTCTCCGCTCCCTCTTTGTCGTTCATAGTGCGGATCTTTTTCTGATTCATTAGGTTAACGATATTCGAAGTCATAACTCATACGGATCCTTTTGGGATTCGATTGATCAATGATTTATTGTTGCATTTTCATCCTTTACTCATGCCTTTGTACCCTGTCTTTCATTGATCGGACGGATTCTTTTACGATTCGTTCGATCAAAGGCAATTGGAGGCATGAATCATGTCACCGACCTCTCTTTGTCGTTGATCGAGCGAATCCTTTTCGGATCTGCTTGACCAATGGCAGTTGAAGTCATGACTCATGCCTCCGTCTCTCCTGTGTTTGATGAAACAGATCATTTGGGAATTCGTTTGATCAGGGTTTGATGGTGGTTATTTCACCCCTTCAATTTTTCTATGCCATTGATGTGACAAATCCTTTGGAATTCGTCCACACAATGGTACTTGGAATCAAGATCCCTGCATCCGTCTTTCCTCTGTCATTGATAGAACGGATCCGTTTGAGATTTGTTTTCTAACGGCAGTTGGAGGCATGACTCATGCCATCGTCCCCACTTTGTAATTCATCGAACGAACTCTTTTGTAACTCTTTTGGTCAACGGCAATTAGAGGCATGACTTATGCCTCTGTCCTTCTTGTGTTTTCATCGAATCGGTCCTTTTGGCATTTTTTCGGACAATAGCTGATATTGGCTGTTTCATCACTTCATCTTCTCTCTGTCCCTAATCGAATAAGTTGTTTTATGTATCGTTTTCGGAACCAGAAGAGATCAGGTATATTGTGATAACTATATTATGCCACTTTCTGTCTGTCACATAAAATCTCGTCCTGTCTGGCATTGTTTGCATTCTGTCATGTCGCAAGCCTTTCCTTCAAATCCTGCGGTCTTCTATCGCAATTCATTCCATCGCAGCTTTTTCGTCCAAACACATACCTTTTTCTTCCTTTCTTCAATGTCCTTCTGCTACCTATCATGTCATACCAAAGGTCATTTTGTGCTATTCCTTCCTACATAATAACATAAATAATAATGTTAAACTTAGGTAAAACTTTCTTAGATTATCTGATAACTTAAAAAATTTAAGTTTAACTAACTCGTTTTTATTTTCAATATTTTGGAAACTGCCAAATATAATTTTGGAGCAAAGTTAATTTCATTGTTGTACTCATTGTAGTAACACTGCTCTTTTATAATCACTCTATTATTACAAGCATTACTCTCGTTTGTCTTGTTCCGTTTATTTTCTGCCTGCGCGAATAAAATGTTTTTGTCCTTTGCCCCCGCTCCTGATGAGATACGGTCCTAAAAATGCTTTAAAAGGTCTCAGGAGTCTTAAAATTGGAAAAAAGAAGAAAAAAAAAGACCATTTTCAACATTTAATATCTTAAAATGTATATGATTTTTAAACACAATTTTTATTGGGATGAAAGATATAAGTATGTTCTTTCATTTCATATATTTTAAAAATTGCAAGATTCAAAATTAGCATTTATAGGGGGATCCAAATTGTCAGACATTTGACGAGCAGAAATTTGGTATAACTGCTTACACGCAGGATGACAAAATAAATTTTGCAACTAGAATGAACATTTTGGTGTCTACTTATACTTCAGATTGTAATAACTCTCCTGAATCTAAATAAATTTGTATTTAAAGCATTTTTATATTTTTAATGCAAAATTGTATTTAGCTAATACAAAATTTCGAAATTTTCAACAGTATAATCATTTAAAAAATATATTTTGTTTCAACAAAGTAAAGGAAATTTTAGGTTCAGTTTATACTGGCTAACATATACTTTGAAAATTTCGTGAAAAAATATTCAGAATTTTTTAAGATATCCTGCGCGGTATGCCCAAAAACGTCATTTGGACAAAAATGACTTCAAAGTTTCGGAAATGCCGCTTCAGCTATTGAGCGGGCATAATTCTAAAAGCCTTAACTCCTGTTCTAATGGGAATTTCATGAAAAAAAATTATATCAAAATGGTCAGAAAATATAAGAGTTTAACATCTAAAAAATTTTTAGTTTCGAAAATTTTGAAGCTTTAACAATCCTGAGACACCTTAATATTGCATTGTTATTCACAATAAGCATGTGTAATATTTGAGAAAAATATTTTAGGCCGATGTGGATCAAATTTCGGACACAGACAGACAACCGAAGAAGTGAATTAAAAAGTATGTTAGCATTATTAGAATTTACTTTAATCTCAATGGCTATTTTTCCGTACGCTTTCAAATTAAAGTTGTTATAGATTTTTGGACATTTTCCTTTTCTCGCATACGTTATGTTACGACCGTATATATACTGTAAATTCTGGCCTCAACCTGCGGCAGTCAATGTGTTAAGGACATGTAGTCGATAACACCTCCATTTTCCCTGATGCGTTTGCCGACAGTGTGTCAACATAGCTAATATTATTTTTAGTTCAATTACCACTCACTGTAAGTACATCGCACTGATTCACGTATTTGCTACTGCCCCGGAATTACTGTTATTTTTCAATTTTTTTTCGTATATTTGCACTAAAAACTGAAGCAATTTCGTTCTAGTTTATTTTATTAGACGCCTAATTAATAATAATTTTTTATCTGTCTTTGTTGAGTATTATTCCAAAGAACAAGAATACAAAATGTATTCTACATAGAGTATAGAATCTTTTTGTCATTTATTACAAAATTGTTAGTATAACTTTTACACTCTAAAATAATAAAAATAAAATTAACTGTCGACAACCGCATCACGAGAAGATCGATTTTTCTATTGCGATTGTAGACAATGTGACGACACCTTCGATTTCCACAAAAAGGAAGCGAAAATTGGCAAAATACCTCACAATATAAACAAATTATGTGCAAAAAGAAACGATTTTTTTTAAAAATACTATCCGGTACAGGGAATTGATACAGGTCTAAAGAAACCGCAGTCAATGTGTTATTCCTCGTATTAAAGAAACATTGCGCGTTTATCAAGGAAACATAAAAATAAATTATAAGTCAAAAGTTGTTTTAAAGACAAACGTTTATTATAATGTACTAAAAAAGGAAAAAAAAAAAGAAAAGAAAATTGATTGAAATAAATGTTTTCTAAAAGAAATAATTTAAATTGCAAGGGATTTTTTATCCTTTTTTTATGGATAAACAATTTTAAATACAGCTTCCCGATAAGAAATTGATCGATCAGCGTTCTTGTTAGGACCGAATATGCATCTATTCACACCTCAATCAAAGAACATCAACATATTTCTGAAGTCATTTTCGTCATTACATACATGATGATATTTATGTATCCTTATTGGAAAATGTTTTTACCCACTGAGGGAAATTTAAAAATATATATACAGTGAAACTCCCATTTAACGAAATCTCATCGTTGCGCTTAAACACTTCGTTATGAAGAAAATTCGTTAAATAGAAATCAACTCAAATTGATGAAATTTGTATAATAAAATACACATCCATGAAATAAAAAATACCCATAAAAAATGGAAATATTGGAAAAATGTATTTTCATTCGGGCAGTAACTTTTTTTATGTAATTATGTAATTGAAATATGAGAAAAATTTGATTGGAATAATGTCTAAAAAAAGAGAGGTAAACAAAATCAGAAGCGTACCTTTTCTCTTTTTTCTTAGTATTCCAAATCCTTAACTTTTAAAAAGTCTGTAATATTACATTGTACAGGTTTCTTCTAAAAAAATACTCTATTCATAAATACTTTCGCACTTTTGTAAGTATTCGAACAGTTCATCTGTAACATTCTCGTGATACTGAAATTCCCTTCTTATTATATCAAAGACTTTTAGCATTTCTTCTTTTGAATGCAAATGATTAAATAAATAAATAAGTTTATTTTCATACAGTTTTCTGGAATAAATTCATACATTCGTCGCAACAGCAACCTCTCCGTTTGAATGTTGTACACGCACGAAAGTGGAATAAACTTTAGTTATATGGAATCTTATTTTTCGTAATATGGAGATTAATTTATACGTTAAGGGAAGTGCCACTGTATTTTATACACAATGTTGTATTGTCACCGGAAATAGGTCACACTACAAAAATTAGGTCAATGCACAGGAAGTGTGTTAAAACTGGATTGCAAGATTTGACATGAATGGGCAAACATGGCAAGTTAAATAAAAGTTTCTAAAAAAACAGGGTTCGTACGCTTCAATGACCTTTTACCAGAATTGTAAAGTAATATAAACATTATTTAATGAAAAAAAAATATACATCTTCAGATATAGCGACCAGTGCTTTACAAAATTTCTAGCTCTAAAACCAAAAATAACTAGAAACTTTTTTCGAACTAACTAAAACTGGAAATTTTTGTCGAACCTAACTTTTTTTTTTTTTTTTTCGAACTAAACTTTTTTCGACCAGTGCTTTACAAAATTTCTAGTTCTAAAACTAGAAATAACAAGAAACTTTTTTCGAACTAACGGAAACTAGAAACTTTTTTCGAACCTTTTTTTCGAACTAACGAAAACTAGAAACTTCTTTCGAACCTAATATCCCCTGAATCCCCTGATGCATACCAATCCTGAAAAAGAAAGAAAAAGAAAGAGAAAACTTCATTTCAAAACTGTTGTACTTTCAACCTTTTAAATCATGCTGGAATATCAAAAATTCCCTGCTATTTTTGATTTATGTGACCAAATCAAATTTGATATTTATGTGAAATACACCACGTGACCAATGCATGTAAAAGTAATTTCTGTTACAGTCGCGGCTATACTAATTTAAAAAGTACTAGTTTCAGGAATTCTTGACAACTTCGTCATCGATCGATCCTTCACACGACACAAAAACTTTTATGCAAATGAGATATAACTATACAGATAAAAAGCTTTTCTATCTATATTTGATTCTGACACTCCATTCTTAACACTTTCAAGGGCAAGTAATTGTGTTTCTGTAATGTTGAATTCACACCAGAATTTACGAAAAAAAATTTTTTTTCAATAAGGAAATGCTATTTTACAGCTTTTTTCAACAAAATTATAAAATTTAAATTTAATTAAATGATTCTGGGGCGAAACTTGATTCAAATTAACTGGGATATAATATATCCCACCACCCTCAGGAGGTTAAAGAAAAAGGTGTCCATTGTTACGTCATTATTTTCATTTGGCAATATCTTATAATAAAAAAACAACCTATAACTTTCAACTTTAATATATAGAAAATTTGTCATTCTAAAATAAGTCATATAAATTTATTTTACAGCCGTGTATATCCTTTAGTTTTTGGCCATTATCTTCTCATTAAGGAAGCATAACACATTTATCAAAAAAAATTTAAATAAATGAAAGAAAAATGAAAACTTCATGGTAAAATTGCTCCGCTTTCATTCTTTTTTATAATCACAATAGAATGCTAAAAATTTTAATACTGATATTTGTTTATGCATCCAAATCATATTCAACATTATAATAAAACACATACGTTACCAATGCATGTAGAAAGAAGTATGTGAGTTATAGTCGCGGCTACACTAATTTAAAAAGTACAAGACTTTCAGGAATTCTTGACAACTTTGACATCTTCGAACCTACAGACCTAAAAACTTTTATGCAACAGTAATTAGATATCCATTGAAAAAGCTTTTCTATTGTCGCCTCATTGTTAGATTTGATTGTTATAATCCATTCTTATACAAACAGATGTTCATTGTTACGCCATTATTTTCATTTGGAAATGTCTTATTACAAGAGAACTATAATTTTAATCGATAGGTGATCTGCTATTGAAAAAAAAAAAACAATGTGCGTTTATTGTGTATAGCCGTATGTATACAGTACTTTTTTTTTACCTTAACCTTTGATTAAACAAACACCACGCGTTTATCAACAAAATTTAAAGAAAACAAAGCAAAATGCAGGCTTACTCCAAAATTCAAAGTCAGGTTAAAAAATTGTTGTCTTTCATTATTTTAAATCATACTGAAATATGAAAAATGCGTGCTAATTTTGGTTTATGTTCCCAAATCAGATTTGCCATTGCAGTAAAATACATCTCATCACCAATGCATGTAGATGTCTTTGTTATAGCCAAGGCTAAACTAATTTATAAAGTACAAGAGTTTAAGAAATTCAGGATAACATCAACATCTTCGAGCCTACCGACAAAAATCTTTTATGAGAATGAGGCAATTGTACAGTTAAAAAAGCTTTTGTACCGTTGCCTCTTTGGCACATTTGATTTTTAGATTCCATTCTTGAAGAATCAGATATTCATTGATACGCCATTAATATCTTATAAATAAGGGGGACGAAACCTATAACAAGGATCCTACCTTTTCAGCTGAAATACCATTATTTTTATGTAGAAAATCTCGAGTTATATAAACAAGCGATTGCAAAAGGCGAATTTTTCTCTAATTTGTTATTCCAAAATAAGTCATTTAAATTTATTTTACAGCCGTCTGTATACTTTAGTTTTTGGCCGTTATCCTCCCATTAAGGAAGCATAATACATTCATCAACATAATAAAAAAAATTAAGAAAGTAAAATGAAAATTTCATTTTGAAATTGCTCTTTTTTAATTCTTTTTTAATCACAATGAAATGCCAAAAATTTGTACATTGATTTTGGTTTTTGGATTCAAATCAGATTTATTATCATAGTAAAACATATACGTTACCAATGCATGTAGAAGTGTTTTTGTTATGCGTGCAGATACACTAATTTAAAATGTACAAGAGTTTCAGGAATTCTTCACAACTTTGACATCTTCGATCCTACCGACCCCAAAACTTTTACGAAAATGAGACGTACAGTAATTAGAGGTCAGTTGAAAAAGCTTTTCTATTGTTGCCTCATTGTAAAATTTGATTCTTGCATTGCATTCTTAAATGAACAGATGTTAATTGTTATGTCATTATTTTCATTTGGCAAAATCTCCAAAAAAAACTATAATTTTATTAATCTTAATTTCCATCTATAGGTGACCTGTTATTGGAATATAAACCATGTGCGTCTGTTATATAGCAGTATATATATATGCAGTATTTTTTTACATTTAATCTCTCATTAAGGCTCCGCTGCACTGAAACTCCCCGATCGCGAAATCCCATGTTAGCCTATGGGAAAACTTTCAAGCGCGATGACTCATTACCTA
This sequence comes from Maratus speciosus, assembly GCA_963932465.1. Taxonomy (NCBI): domain Eukaryota; kingdom Metazoa; phylum Arthropoda; class Arachnida; order Araneae; family Salticidae; genus Maratus; species Maratus speciosus. The sequence goes on from OZ010790.1 coordinate 507,848,799, forward strand.
ATGTAATTAGTAAAATACCATTTTCAACATCAGAAAATAGACGTCAGATGCCGATGATGTGCGTTTTTAAAAATTATCTCCATAAATTTTAAGTACATAAAAAAATCCTTATAAACTTCGAAATTTCCATTTAATTAAATTTTATCATCTTCTTAAAAATATCGAAATTTCCATTTGATTAAATTTTATCATCTTCTTAAAAATATTTGAAATTTACGTAGACAATTTTTAAAAATGCACATCATCAGAATCTGACGTCTGCTTTCTGATGGTGTAAACGGTATTTTAATAATTATATTAGGTAATGAATGGTAGCGCTTGAAAGTTTTCCCATAGGTTAACATCGGATTTCGAGTTCTGAGAGTTTCAGTGCAGCGGTCCCTTAAAGAAAAACTACGCATTCATCAACAAAATTTTAAGAAAAGAAATCAAAATGAATACTTACTTTAGTTCAAAATTGTTGTGATTAATTATTTTAAATCATGCATAAATATAAAAAATATGTGCTAATTTTGGTTTATGCTCCCAAATCAGATTTACTATTGCAAAAAAATACGGCCAGTTATCAAGGAATGTAGAAATCTTTGTTATAGCCTCGACTACTCTAATTTACAAAGTACAAGAATTTAAGGAATTCAAGACAACTTTCATATCGTCGAGCCTACCGATAAAAATCTTTTATGCAAATGAAACATAACTGTACAGTCGAAAAAGCTTTTCTGTCGCAGCTTCCTTGTTAGATTTGTTTGTTACATTCCATTCTTAAAGAATAAGATATTCACCGTGACGTCATTATTTTCATCAGACAAAATCTTATAAAAAAGGAAAAAAATCCTATAATTTCATAAATTTCAAGAACTTAATATATAAGAAATTTTTTATTCTGAAAAAAGTCATATAAATTTATTTTATAGACCTATATAACTTTAGTTTTTGGCCATTATCCTCCCATTAACCCCTTGGGAACGAGCGCCGCGTATAAGGTGTTCAGAATCCTTGATTATTCCCACTACTTATTTTTTATTGTAAATTTTGCTTTATTTAATCAGAACATTCTCTCCATTCATTTACGTAAAAATTTCTGTTTTGAAAAACCGGTGATAAAAGATTAAAAATTCTGTAAAAGACGCTCGTCGCGAAGGGGTTAAGGAAACGTAACACAGTTGTGAAAAGAGTCAAGAAAAAAGAAAGTAAAATGAAAACTTCATTTAAAAATTCCTCTGCTTTCATTTTTTTTAATCACCACTAAATGCCAAAGTTTGCATATTGATTTTTGTTTATGCATCCAAATCAGATTTATCATTATAGAAAAACACATACGTTACCAGTGTATGTAGAAGTATTTTTGTTATAGCTAATTTATAGAGTAGAGGACTTTCAGGAATTCTTGTCAAAATTTACAACTTTGAGTTTGCCGACAAAAATCTTTTATGGGAATGAGACATAACTACATTTCAAAAAGCTTTTCTATCGTTGCCTCATTTTTAGATTTGATTGTTTCATTCCATTCTTAAAGAATCCGATATTCATTCTTAAGTCATTATTTTCATTTGGCATTGGCAGTCTCTTTACAAAAAAGGAAAAAAAAAGTATAATTTTATAAATATCAACTTTACTATATGGGTAATTTGTTATTCTAATATAAGCCATATAAATTTATTTCATAGCCGCATATATACAGTGGCGGTCAAAAGTTTCCGGCCAGTTAGTTTCTTTGATTTGTTTGACAGAACATTTCAGCGAAGAAGAAGCACAATTGTTCCAAAAGTTAGGAATAAGCAAATTACCTCTGACCACATGATCATTTTGATTGGATACTGAAGATACTTGATGCAAAGGGGAGGCATTCGAAATTCGCGTGTGTAAAAGTTTCCGACCATTCGTCATCCGTTAGTTTTTGCTATTGGTAAAATGTATTTTTGGCCGTGGTTGTTCATGAATCAACGTGGATAACGTATTTGAAATTCAAAAATGAAAAGTTGAACAAGTTATTGTTCTTAAACGAGTGATTTGTTTGTCGCTAAAGGGACAATCCTCTCGTGAGATTGCGGCAAAGTTGTCGATCGGAAAATTTTCTGTGAACGATATTTAAAAATATATATAAAGATGGTCATGGCCTACGGAACTTGCCACGGTCCAGGGGATCCCGGAAAACGACAATTCTTGTGAACAGAATTATCAGAAAAAAGCAGTTGATGACCCGCATAAAAATGCCCCTTCAATTCCCCGAGATTTACGGTCTCAAAATATTGCTGAAATAAGTCGGTCTACTGTATCAAGACGCTTACGTCACAGACAGGGGCGTAGCTACAGATATTTTTTCGGGGGGGAGAATTCGAAAATTTCCCAACTTGAAACGAATTGCTCCAATTTTCGAATAAAATGATATGCACAACGTGTGTAATAATTATAATGATACTTTTACATAAAAAATTCTGAAACTGAAAACATAAAAATTCTAATTATGGGTTTGTTTACTAAAAAAATAAATACGCTTTTTACTTTCTTCTATCTTTACAAGAAGAAAGTATTGGATTCTTAAAAAAATTCGACTTCTGGTTTTAGACTGATTTATACGTTTTAATAAGTCCGGAACACGATTCGACTGTTTTTAGAAAATATCTATCTGTCTATATGTGTTACAAATTTTGTGGGCACTCTAACACAAGAACTAATGCACGAAATTTAATAAAACTTTAGAGATTCACTTATACAGTCGAACCTCGTTAACGCGAACACTCAAGGGGAAACTTTTTTTCTTCGTATTAAAAGTAGTTCGTGTTATCGGAACTTAACTACATTACATACAACTGGACGAGGCAATCGGAAACAGTTCGTGTTAACGAGGTTTGACTGTACCTTGATAAAAATTGGTGCTGATTTGTTTTTGGTGTAAATCGTCCAACAGGTGGCACTGCTATGCGGCATTTTTCACGATTTACATGATTTTAGCGATAATTATATCTCAAAAACTATTGCACGGAATTTGATCAAACGTCATAGTCTGTTAAATCTTGACATAATTTGATGCAGATTAGCTTTTAATGTATATCATATAGCAGGTGGCGCTGCTATGTAGCATTTTTCACGATTTTGCGATAGCTGTATCTCAAAAACTAATGCACGGAATTCAGTCAAACTTCATATTCCACATAAGTAGCACTTCCACATAAATAGATCCTTATTAGGCTTGAATCTATACTGTCCAAAGCTATCGGTTTTGTGCACTTTGAGTAAGGAATTTTGGTTGCAGACATCTAAGAGGATGGGTGCCAAAATTCAATTATTTGTTTGAAAAATGCTATGCTTATATCTCCTTTTTAAATGCACACAATTCAACAAATCTATACCTTTAGAGTTTGTTATTATAGGCAAAGAATTGTCATTTAAATTTGGCACTGTGATTGCAAATTTTGAGGCATTAACATGTATGGAGTAGAAGAAAATTTTGGGATTGGCACATCCGACTACTTTTTACTTAATATTAATTCTTGTGGTCTTCAAAGAAGCCCACCTGTTAATAAAATCGCTTAGTTTAATAAAATTCCCTATTTCACTTTCATATTTTAAAAGCATTAGGCTGTCAAGTCTGTCATCCCTCACATTGTAGCTTGCAATATATATTTTTTAAATTTTTATTTGACCAAAGATTCTTTCATTAGATGCAACGCCATAAAGATAAGCTGCTGTGAATGTTAATGTACGAGTATATAGTTTGACGGCGTGACCCAAATAGTCTTTGAATTTCATGGCATGAGTAAAAGGTTTGTTAAGTGGATTGGCATTGGGATTTGGTTTATTTCTATTTCGACTGTGCAAGTCATGTACATCCGGTTTCTCATATCCAAATGGAAACATTATTAACTTTTCCCTTGCACAATTGTAATTTGAATATGGAATGCATTGCTGCAATATTCTCTTGATATTGGGAACATTGTCATTTAAGCCCATTACTAAATTCCCGAAATTTTCTTGTATTTCTTATCATTTTTTACTGTAAAACTTATGTGTATTAATGTCCATTGCTGTGCTATTATTTTTATCTATTGCCTTTGGTGAAACTGTTTTCCTACGGTGCTTTTGGAACTCAGCTTCTTCAGTCACATCCTAATATTCATAATTGTTTGTGAGCTTGTCTGTAAGGAAATCTTTATTTCTTCAAAATTTTATTCAAGTGCAACGTGTCAGTGTTACAGTGCATGTCGATTTTTTCTTCAGTTGATGGACTGCTTTCATGGTCATATTTCTGTTCCAAATTAAAATCGTCCATTTTTTACCTTTTTCATCCTCGAATGGATTTTTAGATGCTCCAAAATCTTGCACGAAAACTCTTTTCCTATTATGAAGGGTTTCTTCGTGCTGAGATTTATAGTAACTTTTTAGAACATCTTTAAACACAGAATACTGGACTTTTGGTTTAAAATTTTATAAACAATATTAATATAAACGAACAGGACTGATATATATTTCCGCACACAAATAAAAGTAAAATGTGAGAAATTTATCTAAACTAACGACTTCTTATATCCGCATTTGCTCATATAACGCTTTTTACTTGACAGCGAAGGGTTAACTAATTTTTGCGGCAAAAAAATCACGAGAATGAGTAAAATATTGTCAAAAAATCGCAAAATTAGTCAAAAAAGTTGTGAAAACTCATTAAATCTTCTTGCCCATAGCTGTGTTTCAAGTAGGTTACTACATTCCTTTCTGTTGTGCTACAAGTGATTTCAAATTTCCAAAAGAAGCTGCAATCCCTTTGGATTAAAATAGCTGGATTCACTTTTGGGAGGAGAAGGGGAGGTAGGGTGAAATTTTTGAGAAAGGAACAAAGTTTTGTAGGAAATAAAGGAACTGGTGAGTCAGTTATTGATGGACAAGAGTAGAGAAATTTAGGTCTGGTAGATGTACAATATTTTTGTAGAACTGAAAAATTCAATGATAGATTAAGTGTGGCTGATTTCTTCTTGTATTTCTTTTGATAATTTAACTTGTTCACTGTTACAGTACTCAAAATAATCACCAAAACAATAAAAATTTCGTAATTTTTTTACTATTACTTTTAAAAAAGAAAATGTCTCAAAAATCTAGAATTTCCCAACTCTAAGCTCAAATTTTCCAACTTCACATATATTGGGGGGAGGCTCCCCCCCATACCCCCATACCCCCCCCCCCCCCCCCCATGGCGACGCCCCTGGTCACGGAGGACTTTATGGAACAGTCGGTGTTAAAAAACCTTTCATAAGCAAAAAAAAAAAAAAAAAAAAAAAAAAATCCCTGCCGGCTCTGGCCTACAGGCGGAGGTAGATTTCGATGTTAAGTACTAAATTCACCAACAAAACTTAAATCAAGATTAGAGATAAACCCAGTTCCTTCACTAAGAATGAACTCTAGGGAGCTAAACATTTTGTAAAAATTCTAATATACACGAATACACACACGCATGTATATGGGATAGGTTTAAAAATGGCTAAAACAAATTCAGAGAATCTCAAAGTGTTAAAATATGTTAATATTTCCATAGTCGGGTTTTTATCATGTTTTAATACGTTTCTTCAAACTCACATGACGTTACATATTCACCTGCTGAGGTCCATTATACTTCTAATATGACGTAATATTTTTTTTTTTTTTTTAATTCGTCAAACTATTTATTTCATTTTGAGTTTCCATGCTGAAATCTTGCTCTAGAAAACTTATGACGTAATATTCAATTTGTTTTCAATTCGACAAACTATTTATTTAATTTATTTTTTCACGTGAAATTCCTGCAATAGAAAAGCAATTGTTGTGGTGAAAATTTTATTGTTTTTTTTATTGTTGGCAACTGCTATAACGAAAAGTATTTATATTTTCCTTTCATTGTTGTGTAAGAGCTGGTTTTATCAGAATCTTGTTAAGACGGTATTCAAAATTTTTAACCCCCCTCCCCCATTTCCATTCCTTGGGCCGATTTTGCTCATTTTCAAACCCCGCCGAGATATTAGCCATCTCAAAGCTGTTGGTGAGTTTGAAAACGATCCGTGCATAATTGCGACTTTTATCGTGCGGACAAAATTTAGTACATACATGGAGCATTTTCTGGAAAATGTGCATGTCCGTTATTTGAAATCCGCGGCAAGATAAGTAGTGCAATGCATAAGGATATCTTGCAAGGTCATTTGCTGCCTTATTGGAGGAAAAATTGTGGTCGCAACTATTTGTTTCACCATGTTAACGACCAAAAGCACACATGCAAGCTCGTCAAGCAGTGGCTTTCGCACAAAAAAATTCCGCTTTTGAAATGGACAGCCCAATCATCCGATTTGAATACAATAGAAAATCTTTGAAACTAACTTGAAAACGTGTGTGGAATTATAAATATTCAAATTCAGCAGCATTTTCACAAAAGTTGTAGGAACCGTGGACAAAACGTAACATTGATGATCTACAACCGTCCACTGAATCGATGCCACGTTGCTGCGCCGCAGTACTTATTACTAAATGTATGAATACAAAATACTAACTGTAAATGTTATTGATCACTGTTATTTTCTGTTATAACACCATTTATTGCCAAACTTGCCAAGGTGGCCGGAAATTCTTGAGAACATGCGTTTTCTTTTGCAATTAATTTTGTAAAAAAAAAAAAAAAAAAAAAAAATATTAATATTTTTTTTTATTCCAGAAATAAGTTCTTAACTGTTATGTCAATAAAGTGTATAAGTATCCCTTTGAGATTCCTCTTCATATGGGTATACTTAAAAATTAACCAAAAAATTTATGCTGGCCGGAAACTTTTGACCGCCACTGTACTTTAGGTTTTGGCAGTTGTCCTCACATTAAGGAAACATAACACATTATTCAACAAAATTAAGGAAAAAGAAACTAAAATGGAAACTTCATTTTAAAAATGCTCTGCTTTCATTTTTTTTTAAAATCACAATGAAAGACAAAAATTTGCATATTGATTTTGTTTTATAGATCCAAATCAGATTCATCATTACAGTAAAACACATACGTTACCAATGCATGTAGAAGTATTTTTGTTATACCCGGAGCTACACTAATTTGCAAAGTAAAAGACTTTACCGAATTCTTCTTGACAACTTTGACATCTTCACACCTACTGACACAAAAACTTTTTATGCAAATGAGATAGGCTGTACAATTGAAAAAAATCCCTGCCGGCTCGGGCCTACAGGCGGAGGTAGATTTCGATGTTAAGTACTAAATTCTCCAACAAAACTTAAATCAAGATTAGAGATAAAACCCAGTTTCTTCACAAAGAGTGAGCTGTAGGGAGCTAAACTTTTTGTGAAAATTATAATATACACGAATACACACACATGTATATGGAATAGGTTTAAAAAATGGCTACAAAAAATTCCGAGAACCTAAAGTTTTAAAAAGTGTTAAAATATGTCAATATTTCCATAGTCGGGTTTTTATCATGTTTTAATACGTTTCTTCAAACTTACATGGCGTTACATATTCACCTGCTGAGGTCCATTATATTTCCAATATGACGCAATATACATATTTTTTTAATTCGTCAAACTATTTATTTTATTTTGAGTTTTCATGCTGAAATCTTGCTCTAGAAAACTTATGGCGTAATATTCAATTTGTTTTCAATTTGTCAAACTATTTAATTTTACACGTGAAAATTTTGCAAAAGAAAAGTAATTGTTGTGGTGAGAATTTTATTTATTTATTTTTTTAATTGTTGGCAACTGCTATAACGAAAAACTTTTATTTTTTTCCTGCCATTGTTGTGTAAGAGCTAGTTTTATCAAATTCATGTTAAGACAGTATTCAAGATTTTGAACCCTCCCCATTTCCACCCTCTTGGGCCGATTTCGCCCATTTTCAATCTCCGCCGAGATATTAGTCATATCAAAGTTGTTGGCGAGTTTGAGGACAATCCGTGCATAATTGGGACTTTTATCGTGCGGACAAAATTTAGTACATACATACATACATACATACATACATACATATATATATATATAAACTTTTTAGGTGGGGGTGGTTTTGGGTTCCTGGGGTCCTATAATGAAAAGTTATGAAGGAATTTTTCAAAAGTCGCACCATGGTAACGACTGCAATAGGTAGTATTTCTTACGAAATCTACCTAAAAGCTTTTATATCGTTGCCTCATTGTTAGATTTGATTTTTACATTCCATTCTTAAATAAACAAATGTTCATTGTTAGGTCATTATTTTCATTTGGCAATATCTTATTATAAAAAACGATAATTTTATTAATTTTAATTTTCATCTATAAGTTATATGTTACTGGAAAAAAAGCCATGTGTGTTTCTTGTATTGCCTTATGTATACAGTACATTTTTTCCTTAAACCTCTCATTAAAGAAACGCCACGCTTTTTTCCAACAAAATCTAAAGAAAAGAAAGAAACATGCAGACTTAATATAGTTCAAAATTGTTGTCTGTCATTATTTTAAAGCATGCTGAAATATGAAAATTGTGTGCTAATTTCGGTTTATGTCCCCAAATTAGAGTTACTATTGCAATAAAATACAAACCATTACCAATGCATGTAGAAGCATGTTTGTTATAGCCGCAACTACACTAATTTAGTAAGTACAAGAGTTTCAGGAATTCATGACAACTTCGATATCGGAACAGATGCGGTATATTCCCTCGGCCGCCATCTTGGATTTTTTCTTAGCGTGAAAACCCTTTTCCACCAAGTAGTAAATGTCGCCAAGCAGCGATTTATGCGCATGTTAGGCTTAACGGGGTTGCCTTAACGATAAACAACGCTAACAAAAAATCACCAAGAAATCCAAGATGGCGGCCGAGGGAATATACAGCATCTTAGCGTCGATATCTTCGATCCTACTGGCACATAAACTTTTATCCAAATGCGACTTAACAGTACAGTTGAAAAAGGTTTTATCAAAGGCGGATCCGGCACTCCATTTAGAAATAGGTTATGGCGCCTTTTTTTTTTTTTTTTTTTTGGAGGGGTGGGGGGGGGGGGATGTCACATCTCTTGGTAAGCAATTTTTATATTAAAGGTTATCCCCACATCCAAAATTGCTAAATTTCTGATACTTTTGGGAAATTACTTTCCTTCGTAAATGCAAAAAACTTGCATTAATATTCGTAAAAATATAAAATATACACATTTTATTCAAGTAACAAGAAATTGAAGAATTTCCTATTTTCTTATAAAAGCAAAGAATCATTGAACAAATTGAGCATTTTATGCAAATTTTTAGGACTTGGCAGTTACAAAAATACCATCATAAGGGACTAATTGGCTGTCGCGGCCTGAAATTCAGTTTAAAATCCGACAGTTTACGGAGATTTCACGAAAGATGCTTTGCCTTTATCGAAAAATGGAAAATGGTAATCAATCATTTTTTTTTCTGAATAAGTGCACTTACAAATTGACTTGCCTTTGAAATTAAAAATAACTTATGGATGTGTCAGAAATTACCTACTTTGAATTTAAGTACAGCTTTAAAAGTCGGAAAGATTCTCACTGTTTAGAAAGGGATGAATCTGAAAGAATTTAATATATATTTCATTTTTAAATTTCCTTCGTTCAGGGGGGGGGGGGGGGTCTTACGACCACCGTGACCTCCTCCTTGGATCCGCCATTGGGTTTTATATCGTTGTCTTACTGTTGCATTTGATTCTTACGAGTACATTCCATTCTTAAAGAAAGAGGTGTTCATAGTTAAGTCATTATTTTAAATTGGCAATATCTTATTTCAAACTAGGGGGGTTCCATCCCCCCTGCTCTCTACGCTCACTAACGCGTAATCGCTTCGCAATTACATTCGGTATCACTAAGCAATCCCTATTTTCTAGCCAACCTCAGACGTAATTGTTTCGCGTTTCCATTCTGAATCGCTTCCCTTATTTTCTATGCAGTCAATTTTTAGATTCCACTTGGTAAAAACGCGCTCCTCCCCAACTCCTGACAATTTTATTTCCTTATCTCCAAGCACATAATCATTAGAGCTTACAGAGTTTCATAATTATGAGAATTATTAAATATAAAATTATATACAGTGGACTCTCTATACTGAACACTCTCTAATGTGAACACCCCGGTATTATGAACACATTCTGATGATCCCGATGGAACTCCATAGACTTAACAAAAGATGAACTCTCTGTATTCTGAACACCCTCTAATCTGAACACCCCGCTATTATGAACGCTACTTTTGGTCCCAATTCTACTCCACCTCTCTATATACTGAACGTGTGTTTGCAATCGGAATCTGGGGAATTCCCCCATCATGGAAATTCGGAAAACATAGTTGCAAAAGAATAAAAAGGTTCATCGAACTTGTCGAAAGAAGGATTTACCGCAATGTTCTGTGCCAGTTTTACGGATGCGAAGCTTAAACCACTTGTGATCGGAAAAAGTGAAAACCAAGATACTTCAAAAATGTGAAGATTTCATCATTGCCTGTGCACTATAAATCAAATTGAAAAGCCTGGATGACAGTTACAATTTTCTCACAATGGTTGGAAGGCATTAACGAGATGCTAAAGAAGGAAGAAAAATTCTTTTTGTGGTTAATGCCAAATTACATTCAAACATGCAGCTGAGAAATGTGAGCCCGAAGTTCCTGCTACCAAACTGTACTTCTATAATCCAACCACATGATCAAGGAGTAATCAAGACCTTTGTAGCTCACTACCAAATCCACTTTCAGAAGAAAATGTCCCTGGGGATGGAAGAGGCAAATTCGGCAACCGAACTAACGAAGAAGATCAATGTCATGGATGCTGTCCATTGTATATCAACTGCTTGGAATGTAGTAACCCCCTACATCATCCACAGATGCTTCTGCAAAGTTGAATTCTCGTGTGAGAATCGGAAATCAAGAATAGAGTACTAAGAAGCAACATCTGTGAGGGACTTTTGGTCAATTCGCCAGGAGCTGCATACTGAAATTGAACCTGCAGCTTATCTCGAAGCCGACGGAAGCCATCCGTTATGCGACGACAACATCGTTGAAGAGGAAGCGAATAGTGAAGATGACATAGAACCATAATTGTCCAATGAAACAAGAAGTACAATTACCTTCAAACAATATGGCCAAGGAATTCAAGACCTGCAGAAGCATGCGGCTGAACATCACCCGGAAGCCTTTCAACTTCTTCAACTTCTGCAAACAGGAGAACTCGTTTAGCTTGGTGTAGAGATCTTCGACTTGGACCAGGTATCAATGGGGAACATTTTATCCACTGATGAGTCTCAGTTAAGCCTAAGCACTAATTCTCGACGTATTTCCACCTGGATAAAACCAAGGGATCCTTTCAACGTACGAGAAAGAAACTACTATGGCAGGGGAGATTTTATGGTGTATTTATGGTATTTGATTGCATGGTAGAATTGTATTTGATGAATGATACATTTGATAGGAGATTTGGTTGTTTGAAGGGAGATTTGATGATTTCGCACATCATGTCTGATGGACACACACCCTACTTTTGCTTGGCAAAGGTTCTGTGACTGGTGTGAGGTTTAGGTATTATATAGCTTGGATCTCTATGTTCGGCTTTTAAGGAATGCAGTTAGCTCTGATTTCATTTTAATAGACTACAACGCATGCCCAGATAGAGCTCATCTAGTCGACGAATTTCTGGAAACTGAAGATATTTGGTTGATGGAATAGCCCGTCAGATCTCCAGACCTAAGCCCTATAGAGTATGTCTAAAACGCTCTGGGGAAGATAACTGGAACTCGCTTTTCACCAACCAGAACTACCAAGAGCCTGAAAACAGCGTTGCTGGAAGAGCGAGTCTAACTTCCACAGATTCTCATAAACTGCCTGATTTCCAGTATGAATTCGTTATGAGGGCTGTATACTGTAAGAGCTGTGTAGAGGGGACCATACTCCATATTAACCCATTATCTAAGTCAATATGATAAGCTATGTTTTATATCTTCTGACGCTGATGAGTCTTATTCATGCGTGCGCGATCATGCATTTTTATTAAAACTGTTGAATGTTCGTTTTTTTTTTCATTATATTAACCTATGTACATATCTAATTTAATTAAAATCTGTCCAGTAGTTCTAGAGATAATCGACCAAATCTGAAAATTCTCTTAATTTTGAACATGAGTGTAAATTCAGCAACCCCATCTCAGTAACTGGCATGGCTAACCAGGCTAAGTATTCTACACAGTCTATAAGCCCAATAGATAGTAGTCGTTTCAAACTCCCTCTATACTGAACACCCCCATAATCTGAACATTTTTGTTCGGTCCGATGAGTGTTCAGAATAGAGAGAGTCCACTGTATATAGTGTTACGAATATTGTAAATAGTTAGTGTTTGTGCTTAAAAATAATGTAAATAGTTCAATTAAGCTCTATTCATAATCTAATATTAGTTTTTGTTGCATTGAAATATCTCAATTTGTTGATTTTCTGCAAGCAAGTAAACCCTATTGGATTCCAATGGGAGTCTAAGGAAATTTGGCGAAATACTAGAAATAGCGCCGAATTGGCGTCACTTTTGGCGACTAATTTTGGTCGCCAAATTTGACGATATATTTCCAAGTTGGCGGCAAACTTGGCAACGTTTGGCGACAAAGCTGCCCCCCTTGGTAACCCTCCTTATAGAGTCAGAAAGCTCTGACCAATCAGATGCGTTTCGCGGTATCTAAGCAGATTTTCATTGGTCCATTTCCAAAGCGTTACTTTTTTTTATATATAGAAGGAAAACATATGTCATGATTTTAATTAATCTTAATTTTAATCCATAGGTGACCTGTTATCCCAAAATAAACCATTTGCGTTTATTATATAGCCGTATATAATATATATATATACAATAATGTTTTACGTTAACCTTCTCATTAAAGTAACACCACCCTTTTATCAATAAAAAAAATTAAAATGAAAGCAAAATGCATGTGATGATTTGGCGGCAAGCAGCAGGCATTGTCGAAAGATGATGGGGGATTTCCAGGGTCAGACTGGGTCAATGTAAAGGGCGCAGACCTTGGATTTTCAGAGGGCGCAAAATTTTTAACGAACTCAAGTCAATTTTACTTTCTTGTGTTGTATCTGGCTTGTGTTTAACACACTTGCATAGCACCAAATAATGACAATGTCTTAAATTATACCTCTAACTCTGGACAGAAGACTTCGCTTTATCCTCCGTGCATGTTTAAAGTTACATCTAACCTACACAATACTGCGCATTTTTTTAAAACAAATCATGTATTATCTAAAACCTCCAACAAGGTGAACACAGATTACCTTGTAGTAGATGACTGATATCAAGACAAGGGCTTTCTTACTTTCTTCTTTTATCGATAGATACCTTGGAGGAAAAAAAATGATCACCCCTACGAATTTTCCTGAAAAGACATAGGTACCAATTGATTTGGAATAATATTTACTATTAAATGCTTGTCATGAATTTTGCTTTGGAAGCTGTCTTACCTATTAAAAAGTACACGAAAGTTGATTTTTCAAATGATAACATCCACTTTAGACAACCTATTTCAGTTCCTTGCTAGCCAGGAAAGAGATATAGTTTATATGCTTTTCTTAAATCTTAATACAGTTATAAAACAAAATGTATTAGGGGTTTATCCCTAATTTCGGAAAATAAATTGAAGATCTTACAAGAAAAAGAACTACCTAAAACACTCAATTAGTCACCAGTAAAACTATACAAGGATTATAAATTTAATAAAAAATTACTTTAGATCAAAGAAACTCCTACAAAATATTTCTGGTGACTATCTACGATTTTTTTCTGTGGCTCCTTTGATAACAGAATACGATCTCCTTCAATTATGAAAAGAGAAAATTTCTCTGTATCCCGAAAACTAATTATTCAAATGAGCTGTACACATCATCGATGTTTTTAACAATTGTGGTTTGTTCATAATATATTTTTTTAATACGATTTCATTAAAAATTTTCATGATTAAAAAAAGTCTGGAATATTTTTCGGTCTATTCAGTACATTTCTTTAATAAATTAATAAAACATCAATCAGATATAATTTTTATGAAAATAAAATTTAAGTTTCTCAAATGGATCTAACTTTAGCATCCTCAAATTTAAACTCTTCAAACCTTATCAAGATTTAAGATAATACATATAAACTTTTATCAAGATTTAAGATAATACATATGAACTAATGCCTTTTTCCAGGCTGTCTCGATCCAAGAAACTCAAATAAGGTGTAGAAATGGGTGTTATTGTTCGAAAATTCAAAGTTGGTACAATTCTTAATAAGTAGACGACTTCGGAAACATAATTTATACATAACAGTAATTAGTAGATATTATTTCAGTCAGTTTGTAGCTATATATATTTTTTACGATTATTTTTAGCGGAATTAGTAAGGAGTAACCACATTTTTTTCCCCACTTATCACCATTGATGCACTGAGGATCTTTAGAAAAGCTGACAAGATTTTTTTCACCAGGCGCAAATAGAATTACTGCGGAGCACATAAGAGCTTCAATCTTTTTTTTTTTTTTTTTAATATATTTCTTTAACGTAATATGAATTAGTTATCAAGTCAGTTAAAAATGTCATAAATTCAATTTCTGTTACAATTTACTGTGTTATTATTAATAATATTATTAACAAAGTAGTATTTTTAAATCTGGTATCTGCAGATGTCTCTTTCATCTCACACAAGAAAAATTCAGTACGCAAACTTCGGTTTAAAAGCATTCATGTTTAGAACAAAAATATACTTTCCTTGTGGAAATAAAAATTTGAAAATTAAATCTGATGCTTCTTTTGTTCTTTTGTAAAAGTACCACATATTATAGGTTATTGGAATGCTGAAAGATAAGGCTATTTGAATGTAAAAATAATACTTACTTGTGAAAATAATAGGTATATTTTGTATCCTTAAAAATGACTTTATGCATTCATAAAGTGCTGAATTGATATCGCAATATAAAAAGGTTTCTACAGAAAAAGAACACCCTAAAAAAGTCGCTTTGTTAGTCTAAAATTGCTAAAATGATTGAGTAAATTTACTATTCTAAGCACAATCTTACCATGATTTGCAAAACTCTTATCGTTGTCATAGAGAATGGAAAATATTTAAGTTTCCATAATTGAGAGAACTGATTG
Source organism: Maratus speciosus (assembly GCA_963932465.1). Classification (NCBI taxonomy): domain Eukaryota; kingdom Metazoa; phylum Arthropoda; class Arachnida; order Araneae; family Salticidae; genus Maratus; species Maratus speciosus. The sequence goes on from OZ010790.1 coordinate 507,863,901, forward strand.
TATTCCTGCAAACTGCAGGATCCCGTAAACGATGTTTTTTCAACAGTCTTAAAAAATTAAAAAAGGGGGGAAGGAAGTTCTCATTTCGAAGCATATGTATTTTCTTTTTTTTTTTTTTTTTTTTTTTTTTTTTGTATGCTTACCGATTACTCTGAAACTACGCGACCGATTCATGTGATTTTTTTTTCATTGAAAAAGTATACTCTCTAATGAGTCCCATTTAAATGTCATCAACATTAGTTCAGTACTTTTTTAGAAATTCAACACAAACTAAAATAAGTAATTAAAAAAACATTTTAAATAAGCATTTTAAATAAACATTTTTAAAACATTTTAAAAAACCTTTTAAATAAAACATTTTAATATTCCATTTAAGGCTTTTTTTTTTTTTTTTTTTTTTTTGAAAAGTTTATTTTAAGAGACCTATATAAGGAAGACCTATTATAATTTTTAAATAGTTGTCACTTCTTTATTTAAAGATACGCTTTTCAATTGATTAAATTAAGCAATATTTTTCAAAATAAATACTACAATATTTAACCGCGTAAAATCATTAAATAAAGCGAAGATTACTATGAAAAAATGATTTTGTGAAAGAAAGCGCTGTCTGCGAGATCCCACAGCTTGCAGGATTGTAATCCAAAAGTATATCATCAATTTTGTATTCCCCGAAAAGAAAGATCATGCTTTCCAATCAACAACAAAATCCATAGAAGACGTTTTTTGTCTCCGGATATTTCTCTCTCTCTCTTTTTTCTCAAGTTGATTTTTAAAAGCACGATTATGGGTGCATTCAGGGACGGCTATAAGAGAAGGGGGGAGTCAAGGTATTAAAAGCAAAAGGGCTGAAACTATGCGAAATATTTGGTTAAATCTAATAGGCATCCTTCAAAAACGCGATGAAAAATTTCGTTCAACGCACTATGGCTACTAAAGCTCTCGTTGGGGGCATGTTTTCTCTTTTAATCGCATCTAAAGATGCCCTCTTTGGTTTCCAATCCTGAAATTGCTACTATATATCTTTGATTTCTTAGTGATAATAAAAAATACCGCTCTTGTGTTGTCTGTATATTAATTGATTCGAAATTTAGTACACTAATCAGAATGTATGTGTACAACGAGTGAAAAAATATTAGAGATGCTTAGGCACTTAAGGGCGCGAAGTTTTCCCTGGACGAAGGCGCACCGGCCCTCGGGCCGATGGGCCGGCGGGCCAGTCCGAGCCTGGGGATTTCCAGTTATAAACAAACACAGGCGTTCAGGCCGACATGGTTGTTGAGAATAACAAACTTGAAGATAAAAAAAAAATGCAGTCGATTGAAAACAATTCCACTTTATTGACATTCTCATAATTTGAGTTTAGGCGGGAAATGCTCCACTTTACCGATGATAAAAAAGAACCACACTCGATCCATCAAAATTAGCTTAAAAGCTATTCCATCTCTCGCTACGAAATCCTTTTCGCTTCATTATATTATCAGACACTTATTACCTTCGTAAATTCACTAAATCTCTCACACAGCTCTTAACAACTCCAACATCTCAATAAAAACGCAGCAAATCACTCCAAATAATCATTACCATAGACCAATGTAGGTTGCTTTTTAAGTGTCAATATCAATGCAGAATGAAATTCCATCTATCTCAGTAATCTCTATCTCTCTCTACTACCTCTACACCCACTCTGGTTGCCGCCATCAGTATTTATACTTCCGCCAAAAGATTGTTCGAGAATATTCTATAGCCTAGCCCCAGATATGTTAAGTGTAAACAAATTTTAATCCCTGTTGTCGAGATTGTGCTAAAAATAACATTTTTCTCCTCGCCAAACGATAAAAGAAAATGAATTTATGTCTGCGTAAGTTTTAATCTTTGAAATATTCTAGCTGGCACCTGGATATTTTAAATAAAAGAATAAATTGAAATAAGTAGGGGTTTTTTTTAAGACGGGATAATAATAATATTTTAGCAGTTAAATAAAGATTTTAGGGGAATATGATATACCGGGATTTAATAGCTGAGTTTAATAGGAATTTAAATAATAAAAGTATTATTAAAGAAATATGAATAGTTAGAGCCATTTTTAGATTTACTCAATTTGGAATAAATATTATAGAGATCTTATAGAGATTAATAGACTAGAGCTTTTATTTAATAAACCGGTATAATATACGGAATATTACTGAAAAAGGAAAATTTATGTAAAATACTTTAAACTTGGCGAAAATTTTTAAATTTTGTAATATGCATACGTACTTTAGTTCAAAAATTGTTGTCTTTCATTATTTTAAACCCAAGTTGGTTTATGTTCCCAAATTAGATTTGCGATTATAGTAAAATACACCCCGTTTCATTTAGAAGTTATAATCTTTTTGTTATAGCTGCGGCTATACACTAATTTACACAGTACAAGAATTTCAGAAATTGTTTGACAACTTCGTCATCTTCCAGTCTGCCGATATAAAAACTTTTGTACAAATGAGACAACTTTACAGTTGAAAAAGTTTTTCTATCGTTCCCATTGTTAGGTTTGATTGTTACATTCCATTATTTAAGAATCAGTTGTCCATTGTTACGTCTTTTTCTTCATACCGCAATATCCTTTAAAAAAAAAAAGTATAGCTCTATAAATTTCAATTTTAATAAGGAAATTTCTTATCCTAAAGCAAGCCAATATTAATTTATTTTATAGCTATATATACGAGTACAGTTTAGTTTTTGACCTTTATCCTCACATTAAGGAAACATAACACATTTATTAACAAAAAAAAAAAAAAAAAAAAAAAAAAAATTAAAATTGCTCAGCTTTCATTCTTTTTTAATCACAATTAAATGCCAAAAATGTGCTTATTGATTTCGATTTAGGTATCCAAATCTGATTCACCATTACAGTAAAACACGTGCGATACCAGTGCAAGTAGAAGTCATTTTTAGGATTCCGTACTTATAAAGGGAGAAACAACAATTATAGACTCGCTTTGGAAAATCCCGATTGTGGAAAATCACTTAATAATCGACATATAGAATTATAAACTAATGATTTCCGGATTTTTTCCCTTACATGTGCTATAAGACCTTCCTTCGTGCCAAGTTGCAATTTTTTCGGTCAACTGGAAGTATCCTATGTGTTTTGAGAGTAAAACCTGTAGGTTACTCCGTATTTGTACAGTTGAAACTTTAATTTTCCTTAGGAAATTTTGTTCAGTATTGAAAGTTTATTTGTCTAAATATCAGGAATTAAACCGGCAAAATTTATAACGGGTACAACCTAGTTCATTTGGAAAAAAAATTGTTTAAATGTAGAGAGTAGGGGGGCCGCCAACCTTAAATTCGTTCTGAAAGATTTTCGTTTAAAAATATAAATTAAAAACAGGTCGAAAAGTGTGTTGCATACTCAGTATACGTGGCTGAAAGTAGTGGGGTGCCCAACTCTTCTTTCGTTTGGATTGAAAATATAAAATTTAAAAATTTAAAATAGTACTTATTGAATAGTTTCATTGAAAAATATAAAATCATACAAATTCGACGGTTTACGCTGCCAAAGGCATTGAGGCTCTCAACATTAGGTCGTTTGGAAAGAGTTTCGTTTAAAAATACAAATTGAAAACAGACCGGGAAGTTTGCAGCGTGCCTGGTATACGCGTTTGAAGGCAGTGGGATTCCTAGCTCAAGGTTTGTTTGGATAGATTTTCATTTAAATGTATAAAATCATACAAATTTGAGGTTGTGCGCTGCCGAAGTCAGTGGGTGCCCAACATCAGCTTCGTTTTGAAATATTTTTATTTAAAAATATAAAATCATTCATCATTAATTTTAGGTATATTGAATGTTATTATTACGGACTCACACGCAACACCGGACAGTTCAACTAATGGTAGAATAATGTGTGAAGGAACTTGATATTTTTTTGCATTATATTATCCCGACAAAAAAAAAAAAAAAAATAGATGTTTACAATTCCCCCGTAGTCTTTGGAAAATTATGAACTTCAGGGGTATTTGTTAACGGGTAATTTAGATACTTAATTACTATCCCACAGCACCAACTAATTGTAATTGAAGCATAAGAGTAAAATGGGCAATTTTACAAGGCTTTATGGCAGTTTTACAAGGTTTTAGATTTACATGGTTTATGTACTCCTTAAAACTGTGAATATTTGAAACTAGCAATTTTTGTTCACAATTACTCCAATAAACCCTACTATTCAATATATTGTTAAAAGATTTCATGTAGATGAAATATTTTTTTTATAAATGTTTTTGCTAGAAAAGAAATAAAAAATTTTGAGAAAATAGCGTATCAATTTATTACAATCGCTCTGTGTCTTTTCCCATTGCAAAATTTTCCTTAGATTTTAGTACACCTTGAAGAATATTATCATATGTACAAAGTGCGTAAATTTTTTTGAAATAATCGCTTTTTAGTTTACCGGTAAACTCGTGAAATACTTTTGCACTGCAGTCTTGGCGATTACTTGCTGATATGGTTTTCATTAGTTTTTAATTAACTGCAATTTTTAATCAAACAACCTGTTTTAACGAAATGAGAGTGTACTATGTCAAAAGCCGTTTCAAAACCCTTTCACATGATACCCCATTCATCATTGTGCATGTGTACGTAAATAGGATTGTAATCGTTCGTTGCCGATACGATGATAATGATCACATACATTTTAGTCCACCACACGTAAAAATGCAAATAACCATTCTTAAGTTGATACGCTGCCAGCATCGGTATAAGAAACGTGACACCGGGCACAATGGGAAGAGGTTAGTAATTAATTACTAGGATTCTTCAAATTATATCTATAGATGACTTACTATTTACAAAATATTAACATTAAAATAAACTATTTACATTTATAGGCACGGATACAGAAAATCCTGGCCCCAACATTAAATTACACGTTAATATATCATCTACGTACTGGGTTATATATATCATTACATAACACTCTTACCTCCTCACTTTACCGTACTCAGCTAGGCTTATTCAACTGAATAACCATACGGATATATCCTGGACTCTCGTACATACACTGCACCACACAGGAGTAAATACTTTTCCGAACTCCGTGTTTCATCTCCAACGGCAGACTCTAAACCCCAGACTGACTACTTTCCCTCTCACTGCCTCTTCTCGATCTTCCGTATTCCAAAAAATATGGGGTTCTCCCCAGTAAAATAAAAGGCAATTTTCACCTGTAAAATCAAAGACAATTCAACTTCCCTTTCTCCCCGCTTGCTCTTTGACCAGGCATCACAGAAGATTCTCTTTTGTTCATCCTCAATTTCTCTCTTTAGCTATTGTTATTCACATTCCGATGTAAAAAGGATCCTATTCTTGTATTTCCTTTTATACAATAGAGCTTTTCATACAATACAGATATGAAAATAATACTCATCCAATCCTAAAGATAAGAAAAATATTTCCCTGAATACTGATTACAGACAAATACAATACATAAAGAAGATAAAAATTAATTAACAGTGATTTTTATTAGGCATGCGTTCATTAAAGCCAGAGACCTGGCAAAGATGTTAAAATCATAAATAATAGCTTGTTAGACGTTTTGATCTAATTTCACATATCACTCAATTCTTCAAAAAGTATGATATTAATAATTAATATTTTGTATATATTTCTATTATTATTATTATTATTATTATTTAACTGAGTGAAAAAGTTCTCAGGACGATGGTCTTTTTTGCGCACAGTTGGAAAATATTTCAACTTGTATGATATCTAACAATCAGTATGAATGGGGTAAAATAATAAAGTGATGTTTCACCTTTTTATTGAGCATTTTATGTAAAAACCTTGAACTTAAAAAAAAAATTAACTTTAAACAAGTTGGAAATTGCTCGTCAAACGTGGCAAATGAGGTACGTTCATACTATAACTAGTTTTATAAATATTTTTTGCACCGCATATTGTACTGAATGTATATTTTAGTGCACTTCAATCAGTGCATATTCATTTCATTCTGTTCGAAAGGCTGTAACATCATTAAAATGCACTTGAAACAATTTTTTTCCCATTGCCCATCATGTAACGGAAAACTTTTGACCGTCCCTATAATTAAACTATACATCCGATTTTCATAAAATATGAATTGACTCGACAAAATTTTACAACAATTATATATGTAAATTTTCAGACCATTCGGAATGCTGTAACATCATTAAAATGCACTTACAATAATTTATTCCCATTGGCCGTAATGTAACGGAAAACTTTAGACTGTCCCTGTAATTAAACTATAGATCCGATTTTCATAAAATTTGAAATTACTTGACAAAATTTTGAAAAACTATATGTTTAAAATTTCAGACCATTCGGTTGGGTAGTTTTTGCTCTGTTATATGTGGACAGACGGACTGAACGACTACTATAGGTGCTACGTATTTATATAATTACGAACGCACCTAAAAAGGCTCTAATGTAGTCAGTCGCCTTAATTGTATTGTATTTATCAAAATTAGAAGTAACCCTTGTTATATTGCACATATCGAGAGTTAACAATAGAGCGCGATATATTCAAAAGCGTGAAAAAATCTAGGAGAATGAAAAAAAAAATATAAAAGCAAAAATCGTTTTTGTAAAATACACTCTCTCAAACAATATTCATCTTGAAAATAAGACTAATATTTTGACTGCCTTTCATGTTTTTCCTCAAAAAATTCCATTAAAATACATTAATCTGGCATGGGCACCAAACTCTCTTATACGAAATTCTACTGATTTTTTTACGCTCGGTAGAAAGCGTTAGCAAGTGTAAAACATATGTAATTTTTGCTGTGTTTCTTTGTTAATATAAGGCAACACGAAAAGAAAATGAAACATTATTTAAACTATCCTTTTAATACTTCTATATTGACTTCTCAACATATAATCGTAAATTAATTAATATTAACTATTAACTGATAAAAGTATATTTAAAAAAAATATTACACACATCATTTTTACTTTCTTCTATCTTTATAAGAAGAAAGTATTGGATTCGTAAAAATTTTCGAATTCTGATTTTTGACGGATTTACACGTTTTAGAGGACAGAGATCCCGAAAAACATGTTTTTACAAAATGTCTGTCTGTGTGTGTGTGACACAAATATTGTGGGCGCTCTATCTCAAGAACTAATCAATGGAATTTAATAAAACTTCAGATTCGGTTAGCCCTTGATATTACTTGGTGCTGATAACTGTTTGGTGTAAATCGCCCAATAGGTAGCGCTGCTATGCTGCATTATTCATGATTATCGAAATTGCTCTACCACAAGAACTAATGCACGAATTTTTATCAAACTTCAGATTCAGTTAGTCCCTGATGTAAATTAGTGCTGTGTACTTTTTGGTGTAAATCGCCCAATAGTTTGCGCTACTATGCTGCAATTTTTACGATTTCCGTAACAGCTGTATCTCATGAACTAATGCATGAATTTTCATCAAACTTTAGATTCAGTTAGACCTTGATATAAATTGATCCTGGTAATTTTTTGGTGTAAACTGACCAACAGGTGCCACTGCTACGCAGAACTTTTAGCGGTTCCCGCAATAGTTCTGACTCAAAAACTAATGAACGGATTTTCATCAAACTTCAAATTCAATTAGAAATTGACATAAGTTGTTGCTGATTAGATTTTAGTGTAAATCACCTAACCGGTGGTGCTGCTATGCTGCATTTTTCAGGAAGTATTAACATGTATGAGATAGAAGAAAGTTTTGGGATTGCCACATCCGACTAGTTTATTTATAATTTATTTGAAATTTTTAATCTTTAAAATGTTTCACTGTTGCAGTTTCACAATGATTTGACCTATTTTGGCGAGCGTTACATCCATTATTTTTTCAACGCCTATACAATTGTACGAGTTACAGAGAATATTCACCTGTAGCAGACTAATAGAAAAATGCCTTAAAATGAATGTACAGTAGAGCTCCAACTATCGGAATCAATTGGGACCGGAGCCCATTCGGATAATTGGATTTTTTCCGAAAAAAGGGTCTAGAAACGTTGCTGCAAGAACCACTTGAAAACGGGATACTCTAAATCTTTGTTTGTTGCTACCTTCATTGATTTTCTTGAAGAACCTCCGTCTTCATTTTCAAGCATACTGACACCAAGTTTAAAAGTATAGGTTGTTCCTTTTAATGTCTGAAATCATTGATTGTCCAATACCGTACATCTCAGCCAACTGTTTACCTCTAACTCCTTTATCTGATTGCTCTATAATGTTTAGTTTACCCGCTAAGGATAACATAACACGTTTTCTTTTAGAAGCCATAGTGAACGACGAAACGCACTTACAAACAAAACAACGCACCGACGCGAAAGAGTACCGTCCCAGTAGCAGCTCAAGTAATCAACTAGCAAGTCACGTAACACTGATTCACTAATAAAAGTGCCTTACGCTAACTTCGGGGGAGGGAAAGACAATAGCACGCGCAGACAGAATCATTATTTTGCGAATTGCAATACGTTTCCGTTTTAGTTTTTTTTTTCTGAAATTCTGAAAGCGTTTCGGATAATCAGCGACTCGGATAGTCGGAGTTCGGATAATTGGAGTTCTACTGTATTAATTTACAAGTAAGTTGTAAAATTATTAAAATGTTGCATTGTCGCCGGAAACTTACTGGCCATTCTCCCAATCTTTTGACTTTTAAGTCCCTGAATAATAATTTTTATTTTAGTATATATTCTTGTGTTTTTTTTATTTCATATACTGGGGAACATCCCATTACATGATTGCGTAACAATATTAAGAGATAAATAAATTTTGGACGATGTTGGGGATCCAAATATACCACAAAATTCCTTACCGTCCCGTATCCCTGATGCTGATTTTTAAGTTTGGAGCTGTCTGTATAAAATTTTTCAATAAAAGTAATTCGATGTAATTTTTTTCCGAAACTGGGAATACTGTTTTATTAAATATGCAGCAAAAAATTAACCTGCACACATTTTTACGGTTCTTATTATTTTTTTAACTCTGTCCCTGAGTTTTACATTCCTTACTGTCCCTCTTCTAAAATTATACAGAAAATCACTTCACATGCAGTCATAGAATTTTTTCAAGTTTTTTCTCATTCAGAAGTACGCTAGAGAAAGAATATCTACAATTCTTTGACAGGAAATTGACTGCAGAATTTAAATCATCATTTAAATATCAATTTCAAGCATCGTGGCTTTATTGGTAGTCTTACCGTCCCCAAGGTTTATTCCTGCGCTTTTCGAGATAATTTTTTTTTTTTTTAATCCAATGTAAATAATTGTTTCTAAAAATCAATGAATATTGTGGCTATCACTTCGTCTTAACATGATTTGCCTAAAAGTAGGTGGGGATTTTCCTTACCGTCCCATCCTTACTATCTCTTTTTTCCCCCTTACCGTCCCTTTTTTCCTATACCTTCCCCTTTTTTTACCTTACCGTCTCTTCTTTAACACCCCTTTAAGACAATGTTATACCAAATTTTGCACTAAAAATACTACATTGTTATTTCTTATTTGAATGTCCTGCGGGTACAATACAAATTCATTATAAGTAAAAATTTAGAAGAAAATAAATAGTTTTAGTGGTAAAATAGTAAGGAAAATTAAACTCGCAAGTTTAACTTAAACCTCAGTTAAATAAAAAAAATTCGCTGCTGACCATTTTTTCTTCTTTTTTTTCGAATCATTAAGGCATTCATCTATCAGATTAAAATGTTATTTTAGCAAGTTTAATTTCACCAGATTTTTATTCCTGAAAGTCAAAAGATTGTCAGAATGCCCATACCTTTGTATAGTCGTGGAAAAAAAGTAAACACACCCTACTAACTCTACAACAAATTAGCGTAGAAGAAAGTTACTGGTACCAAACGGTTTGAAATAAAGTTTACTCTTAAATGATGTATATATAAAATTTGTTTTTTTGTTTGTTTTTTTTTGGGGGGGGGGGGCGTCTACATATTAAAATCAGCTCAAACTTTGTTTTTTGCAATGGCAACCCCCAATTTTAGCAAGATATTTCAAATCTTCGGTTAACTATGCCTAGACACCAAATTTCAAGTCATTTGGATGGTAAGTTTTTGAATTATAAATATTCAAAATTTAGAGCTTCTAATGTTAAATTACATTTTCATATTTTATTAATATCTCCTGAAATTATAATCCTAATGTGCTAATTTTATTTTGTGGTAGTAATACTAAAAAACCCAAACATAAATACATTGAATTTGTAATTTTTATAATTTTGTAATATGAATCGTGAAATTAATATTAGAAAAAATTATGAATTGCAACCTACAATTTTTTTCATGGCTTTATATGTATTATGTCCTGCTTTATGCAAATCCAAAATTTTAAATTTTTCTTCCGAATAGTTTTCAAATTGTGATTAAAAGACGTCAAAATGATTGTTTAAGGGGCCGTCTATGATTTTCAAAAAAGCATAGTTTAAAAAATATATATATATTACTCATTTTATTGAAACATTTGAGCTGGCAACAGTCGAAACATAATAAGCGAGTGAAAGGGTCCTATTGGCAAAAAAAGAATACAATAATAGAAGTGACATAGTCATTCTGTAGCTTTTCAACAATCGAGTACGGAATTTCAATTTGGATACACCCCCTAAAATAGGCTCATTTTAAAATAATTTTAAATTTCTCTGAGACTAATTTTACGAATTTCATGAAAATTTGGATTTAGGCTAATTGAAGGGTGTAGAATTTATTTATGATGTCACATAGCTATTACTATTGAAAAAAAAAAGTTTGGGTTCGTTTTATATGTAGATGGCCCCCTAAGCAAATTTTATATACACCAATTAAAAGTAGACTTTATTTCCAATCGTTTGATACCATAGACTTCTCATATAACCGGACTCAGAAATGGCAACCCTTTCTTGAAGCCAGGATCACTGCCCACCGTCACGTGATGGTGGGTAGAGAAAACGCGCCAAACCGGTTTTTCTCCCGTCAAAATCGCCTCGGAATTTTCCTCCGGTTCCCGCTGAAGCTTTTATTTATCGCGTCGGCGTTTCTCTCGCATGAATCAAATCCGACAGTTGCCAATAAGGAGATCACCGCCGAAAAAGACAACCTTTTGGCGATGAAAGCGAAAACACGTTAGCTTCAAGTTCTGTCCGAAAGAACTATGAGCGTGTTCAGAAGTGCACTTCGCGCCGCGCGCGCGCTCAGAAGTTTATGCCATGGAGTAGGTGTTATCGAAGAAAGGAATTTTAACATAATTCTATTATTTCATTATTTTTATGGTTCAAAAAAGGTAAAACCAACGACTATATTTCTTTATTCTTCCAAAACATGGTTTTCGTAACAGGAATACATGCCTATGTTCACTCAGATAAAATCTAAAATAGTCGGGAAAAACATCACGTGACCTTCTTTATCTACTTTAGCCCATTTGGCATTTAAAATTAGTTAACCAACCGCACACAAACTCCGCGCGAGCTGCTAAAAAAATTGTGTGGGCGATTTGATCAGGTGATTGTGCGTTTTCTTCTTATGTGTTATTGGTTGTGCTTTGTTTGGTAGGTTGATTGATACAATTTAAGAATTCAACTGGTGATCTAAAAATTTTAACTTTTTAACAATTTTCTTTTTATTTATTTAAAAATGATTTATCAGTTGATTTATATCTTCCGTGATAAATAAAATACTGTTAGTAAACCAAGATTGTGATATCAACATATGAGATTTGTTTGTAATCTACTATACTGGATGGATTTCAATGGAATTTGCACTGTTAGTTAGATAGTTTTTCAGAGAAGGTTTTAATATATATATTTCTTATTTTATGATTGCATATTTCAATACCGTGTGGATAACAGACCAAAATACATCATAAAACATGAGAAATAAATGGCATTCAAAATTCTGTTAGTATAAGCAAAATACTTATTTATACTTTCAGTAGAAAATTTATAAACATTCTAATCATACTTTATTCACTACAAAACTAGACAGCAGACCTATATATTTTATCTCTTTAAAAAATATATGTACAGGTATTTTTAGTTAAAATAATCTACAACTATTACATTTTATTTTTATAATGTTCAAAGTAAAATATGATTTCCAGCCTAGTCTCGATAAAAATTCACTCGTAAAGTACTCAAAAAAAAAAAAAAAAAAAAAAAAAATCAAGGAATTATCCTACGTGCGATATATATTATTTTTTCATTTGGATTTGCTTAATGTTTATATCATTATACATATACATACTTAGAAACGAAACTTTGAATATTTAAAAGGTGTTCAGATGTAAAACTTTCATCTCGAAATACCTCATTTTCTCACATTTAAATAAGTATTTTATTATTATAATAAAAATACACGTGCCTCTGTATAATAAAAATAAAAAATATATCTTCATCAAAAATATCTTATTCATTATGAAAAATATAAAACAACCAATAAACAAAACAAAAAAAATTGTAACACAATGTGGGATCGGAAGGATTCGAACCCACAACCCCTGGTCTCGAGTTCACTGCCTTATCCATTCGGCCATCTAGCACACATTGCATCTGCATCAAAATATCTTTATAATTAGCACCTTAATTAATCAAATCCATGATCTGTTCCTGAACACACTACGTGTCTACCTGTACACTACCTGAACACACTACATCTATGATATGGACCCACTCTATGTTCCTGACTCCTGAGCTCGCGCGCGCTGCGCGCGTGCTTCTTGAACACACTCAATGGGATTCGGCCTCTACTTCTTATCTTTTACTCCGAGTTTAAAGCTGCGACAGCACCATCCTTCTAACTGTTAGCAGTGTCGGCTTCGTTTTTTGTGGCGACGCGGTGTCTTTGATTTTTAACGACTTTAGCAGGAAACGGAATGATATCCGGCAAAAGAGAAACCTTTCCTTCAAGTAGAGTCGAGCTCGTTATCTCCTGACCCATTGTTGATTCCCCTCATTCTTTTGTGAATAAACCGCAGATGGGTCCAGTACAAAAGATTTTCCAAGAAAACTGGAGAAGTAGGCAAAATACGCGTGCGAACGCAGCCTAATACCAACAACTTTCTTCTACAATAATTTGTTTCAGAGCTAGTAGGGGGTGTTTACTTTTTTTTCCCACGACTGTACATTATTTTTATAGGTCTAGCCTATCAGTAGGTTAAAAATGGATTTCAAAATTCCATCTTTACCTACAAAAAGCAGGTTGAGTTAAATAAAAGAGTGTGGTAATAATAAAAAAGGTGATATCGTACAAGTAACATGTTTTATATTTGTCTCAGGGGCGACTCGTGGGGGGAGGCAAAGGAGGGCTCCTTCGTAAACTGCTTTACAATAAACAAAAATTGTATTAAATATTTCTAGTATAGATAAAATTTAAAAGTCCTTTCGGCCAGAGCCGGGAAGAGGAGGTAGCTTTCATATTTCTTGGCTTTAAAATTTTGCAAGTTTTACTCGAAGCTAATTTTACTCAAATTTTAAGAAGCTAAAATGCGACGAATCCGATAAGAGCATATTCGTCAATACATAATTTGAATGAGAATTTCGCCAAATTAGTAAGCTTATAGCCACGTTGGCATTTATGGTTACTTACTTTTCGTCGCCAGATGTCGCCAAGCTTGGCGAGAATTTGAAGCTAACGGGTATTAATAATATTTAAGCATTGCGCGGCACTGCACAGTGCAAATGGCCGCCATTTTGAAACAAGATGGCGGATGAAGTTGGCCAACGAACTCTTTCGAGACATTTATATGTACTATGCACATACTTCATCTTATCCAAATCGGTTTATAAATACCAGAGTTACAGCATGGCAAAAATCAGGGTGTTTGAAAATATCAGCCACCATAGAAATTCAAACTGCTGTAAGATAAAGACAAAAGAAAACATGCTTCGTCTTTGTATTAAGGTCAAACTCTTAAGAAAAAATATTTTTCAGTTTTTAATTTATTTGCACCGCTTTTAATTTTTTTAAAAAAAATTAAATGGCCGCCATTTTCAAACAAGATGGCGGATAAATGTGCCCAACGAACTCGCTCGAGACATTGGTATATACCAGGGATGGCGACATGGCACGCGTGCCGAACTTGGCATGTAAGAAAACTTCTCTGGCACGCGAAAAAAACAGATTATATTCAGTTTATGGAGAACTATCCATTTTTTGTTTGTTTGTTTTTTTACAAAAAGTATAGTTTTGTGTAGCATGTATATAATTTACTTTAAAATAATCAGTTTCTTTTGAATGATTTAAGATATTGTAAATTTTAATAAAAGAATCTTGTAGCGTCATTTTCTTGCCAAACCATTCAACATAATGATTTTTCAATTTATTTTGCTTCTTTATCAAATGTCAAAGGTTTTGATTTTGAAAATTGAATTTTAAGATATTAATATGTACCTAATTGACACGCTGTCTGCTTCAGATTAGGTTTTTTTTTTTTTTTAATTTAGGTTTAAGGTTTTAACTTATTTTAGGTTTTATTATATTTGTTTTAATTTTGAAAATTGAATTTTAATTGTTAGTGCAAATAATTATATATCTATTGAACCTGCTTCTACTTAAAGAACTAAAAATGATCTGATTCGGAAGTAATACAATAAAAGAAAAACTCATTTATAGAGTATTAATACGGAATTTGATGCGACATGGCTATATTGTTGAGTAAATACAGCGTAATAAACAAGTTAGGAATCGAATTTAGTATAACTGTAAAAATATTTAAGTAAACATTCTATAAACATTAATTATTGGATTGTACCTACATTAAAATGTTCCTGGCACGTTAGAATTTTGGTACATAATAATTTTGAAATTTTTGGCACACATACTCAAAAAGGTTCGCCATCCCTGATATATACTATGCATACAATTAATTTCATCCAAATCGGCTTATAAATACAAGAGTTATCGCATGACAAAAATCAGATATATACAGTGTGATTCATAAATATCGAAACAATGGGCAATCTCCTTAAATATTGCCCCTAGGTACAGTCGTAGAAAAAAAAAAGTAAACACCCCCTACTAACTCCTCAACAAATTATTGTAGAAGAAAGTGACTGGTGCCGAATGATTGGAAATAAAGTCTACTTTTAAATGATACAGATAAAATTTGCTTAGGGGGCCATCTACATATTAAAACAAACCGTAACTTTGTTTTTTTCAATAGCAGTACACAATTCTGACAGCATAAATGAACTCTACACCCTTCAATTAGCCTATATACAAATTTTTATGCAATTCGTACCATAAGTTTCTGAGAAATTAATTGTTTTAAAACGAGCGTATTTTAGGGGCTGTATCCAAATTGTAGTTCGGAACTCGATTGTTAACCGAGAGAGCCCTCATCTTGATCAAGGCACCTTAAGAAGTCAATGAAGCCTGCTAGATTACAGGACAGCAGAAGAAATTTCGAAATATCTAGTCACTCCTATTATAGACGGCCCCTTAAACCATCATTTTTCCGTTTTTTAAGCATAATTTGAAAACTATTTGGAAGGAAAATGTGAAATTTAGGATTTCCATAAAGCAGGACTTAATAAATCTAATTCCACCAAAAAAATTGTAGGTTTCAATTCATAATTTTTTCGAGTATTAATTTCATAAATCATAATTCATATCATAAAGTTATAAAAATTGCAAATTCAGCGTATTTATGTTTGGGTATATTAGTATTATTGCTACACAAAAAATTAGCACATTAGGAGCATAATTTCTGGAGATATAAATAAAAATATGAAAATGTAATTTAACATTAGAAGCACTAAATTTTGAATGTTTATAATTCAAAATCTTATCATGCAAATGACTTGAAATTCGGTGTCTAGGCATAGTTTGAACCGAAGATTTAAAATATCTCGTTAAAATTGTGTATTGCCATTGAAAAAAAATGAAGTTTGGATTCGTTTTAATATGTAGATGGCCCCCTAAGCAAATTTTATATACATCATTTAAAAGTAGGCTTTATTTCCAATCGTTCGGTACCAGTAACTTTCTTCTACGATAATTTGTTGAGGAGTTAGTAGGGGGTGTTTACTTTTTTTTTTCCACGACTGTATATACTTCCAATTGTCAAGTTTCATAAAAAAAAAAAAAGCGGAAAATTTGATGAAATAAGTTACAACTCCATAGGAGGTCTATTTGAGAAAATACGGAAATTATTTTTTATACCGCCCCCGTAGGTAAAATTTCCAATTAGGAATTTTTTCCTTATCCATTCCTGAATTAAACACAAAAAAATCCATCTTCATATCTGCAAAACACATGGAGTTATGCATGTTTAACTAATTCACACAAATTGAAATGCGTGTAATTTAAGAAACAGTGTTACTTTAACCTTTTACCCGCCAACGTTCCACAAGTGGAACATAAACTATGTGGTGCTGTATCTTTTTAAGTATTTGTTTAATCTGTTTGAAATTTTTAATATATCTTTTTAAAAGATGTGTTTTAATGGATTAAAAATTATTTTTTTATAATTTTTTGTGGTTTCTATTTTGGAGCTTGTTGAAATGTAACAAAAAACGTAAATGTAGTAGACTGTGCTTTTTACTCTATCTATAACTTTAGATTTCAAATGTGAGTGCTGTGATGATTATTATTGTATTGCTTAGTGTTGTTTATTACGTTTTATGCATAAATGAATGTTTTATCTTATTTTGGCATTGTTTTATGATCATTTGAATGCCAATGTTCCACATGTGGAACGTTGGCGATTCAGAGTACAAAATTACCTTATTTTTACTTTTTTTAGGATATTGATCATTTTTACTAGGCTCTCTCGGACAATTATTTTTTTTATTATTTTCGTACCAGTACTATTAAAGAATAAATTTTATGATATATAACTCATGCACCTGTTGCCAAAGTGTCTGTGAAATATTTTTGAACCAATAAATGCCGATAAAATCTACAAAAGGATTGCAAAAACAAGAAGGAAGAGATTTTGATTATTATAGTGATGGCAAAGTTTTTTGTGTACGATGGAGTGACAACAGCGTCGTTACTGTTATATCAAATTGGGAAGCTAACTCAAAGTGGAACATGATATTCTCGAAAATTGAAGCGAGAAGTTTCAATCAAATAACCTCGATTGATTAGATTGTATAATTAGAATATGGGTAGTGTAGAATTTTTGGATTATTTGCTTGGAACATATCGTCTAGTACTTCGATGATAAAAATGGTGATGAAATCTGTTTGCAAATGAACTAAATATGGCTGTTGTCACTTGTCATGCAGTAGCTTCAAAAGAAACCCTAAGACATTTGGTGTTTCGTCGTGAAATTGCGACTGCCGCCATAAAAATTGGATTTGATGTTTGAGAAAGAGAATAGAAAGTCCTACTGCTCCAGTAAGTATGGACATTATCACCTCATTCAGTAACTATGGTTTTTCGTCTACTACTCAAGAAGATTCTCAAATCGACAGAAAAACATGAATAAATGGAGTGAATATTATGGAAAGCGTATGCATGAAAAATGTTTTCAGGCCTTTCATGAAAGATTTTTGCTGCTAGTGACTAGTTAACATGTTCCTAAAATAGAAACATGTTTTACTTTACCTTGTTTTCTTTGTTTTGTTATGTGTGCAGTGCTGGTACGATTTCGGAAGAAAAATTCGCCAAAATGTACAAATGTTATTCGTAACGCCAACGTTCCACAAGTGGAACATACTTGTAACTCCACTTCTATTTTACATAACATCCCGAAATTCGGGACACAACCTTAGAATTAATCTAAATCGTCTCAAAAAAAATTTCAAATTAATTTGACAAGCAGTTCATGGTGCGGCGGGTAAAAGGTAAGAGTTCCAGGAAACATGTAAAGAATAATTTGTTAAGTTAGAATTTGATTTTTTTTTTTTTTTTTTTTTTTTTTTTTTTGTGATGATTAACCATATAATTTGCAAACAAAATCATATCCTAAAGTTTTTCGGAAAGTTAAAAAAAAATTAAGTGATTATTTTTTAAGTGGAGTAATTTAAAAGCGTTAGTAGTAGAAAAATGACAGTTCTGCCTCAGCCGGTGGAGCGTGGAGCCTCAGCCGGTGGAGCGTGGAGCCTAAGCCGGTGGAGCGTGGAGCCTAAGCCGGTGGAGCGTGGAGCCTAAGCCGGTGGAGCGTGGAGCCTAAGCCGGTGGAGCGTGGAGCCTCAGCCGGTGGAGCGTGGAGCCAAATCCTTCTGTTAGAGTACGATGTGAAAATCGTGGGTTGAAAAAGTAGGTTGGGTGTACTATAGGAGAGTGGTTTTTGAGCGGAAGTGTGTTGTAGAAGGGGTTAAATTTTTGAGGGGGCTTAATTTTTGGAGGGGCTTATTGTTAAATATCGTACTATAGTACGGTGTAGCAAAGAGTGAATCTTGCGTGTTGAGATGGTGAGTCCTGCATGTTGAGATGGTATGTTAGAGTAGAAGAGTCCCCCCCCCCCCCTAATTTTTTTTTTTTTTTTTTTTTTTTTTTTTTTTAATAGTGTCGCTCTCTTTCGATGAGAAAATTTTTACGTGTTGTATCATATTTAATTTTTTGTTTGTTTTGAACTTTGACAAAATGGTAGGTTAGTTTTGATGAGATTAAACTGGACTTGTGTTATTAGATGATGGTGCTTTTTTTTAAATTTAATTTGTATTCTTATTGAAAGGTTTTTATGAACAACTCTGTTTTTTGTAAAAACTTTAGAGAATCTTCGAAAAAATGAGAAATGTTATGCTTTGCATTATTGAAAAAACAGTAAAAAATTAGTAACCACATCTAGTTTTAAGTCATTTGATGGAGATCTGATTGCAGTGGAAAGGATTAAACACAATTTAATTTTGCATCGTCCTGTATACGTTGGGTCTGTCATATTAGTATTGTTTTCCTTACGGGTTTCGAACCCTGAAACTCCCCATTATTCGAATTTCTGTAATGAGAATTTAGATGGAAACTTGAAAAATTTCATTTAGAACTGAAAATTGTTAATTAGTATTATCCTCTTGTTGCAAGTTCATACATCTCTTTACCTATTCGCCTGGTTAAGAACCTACAATCTTCCCATTATTAGATTATTTCTATAACCATTGGGCTGGGTGGGCCCCATTGGTTTTTCACTTGAATTTGCTTTCTTTCAGTTTTGTATCGACTTCTTTTAAACATTCAATTTTTATATATTATGTACTTCGAGAAATTAATTCATTTTCTTAGATTTAATAATGCCTTCTTCAACTTCGGGAAAGTATAGTAATTTGAACGAAAAGATAATTTATACACAGGATTTTAGGAAAGTAATGAAATTTTAAGATAATGATATTTTTTTTTCAATCTGGATTTTCTCGTGCAGTTAATGAACTCTTTCATTTTCACTCACTCAGAATGTTTCTTTTTTCTTATACTGTAACACAATTTATGTATTTTAGTTTAAAAATATTCGCCTTTGGATGGATTCGAACCATCAACCTATTCATTAACGGTGAATTGCGCTTACCAATTGCGCCACAAAGGCATTAAAAGGATATACAATTATACCAAAACAAGTTTATTCCTAAGCTTTTAAAAACTAACCAGTTCTTCAATTTTCAAAGATTTGTGGTCATATCTATTTGTGTGCTTGTTGTTTCGATCATACATAAACAGGATGTACTGTTTCTAATCTGGATATAATGATAAAGCGTATTTCCGTACTATGTGAAAAACAAGATAATAGTTCTTTTATTCCATTGTATTAGGAAAACAAATTTTCTTAATGGGTCACTATTTTAATTAACTAACAATAAAGAAATGAACCAGATTTTTTTTATAACACTCGCATTTCAGTAGGATTCACAAAAAAGTTAATCATTTAATGATAAAAACAGGTTAATTCAAAAAGAAATGAATTTATAAAATGATTCATTTTGTACACTTGCTTATTAAATGAACACAAAAGTTTATGTATTAAATAGTTATCGCGTGATCTTCTTTTTTCTGATGCGCCACCTACATTGATTTAAGTGTAGTTGGTTTTCCTTTCACGTCATTATTCTGTTTTCTACTGTTTTGAATACATGTGCTGTATTTTTCGTCCTCGCACAGTTAAAACAGTTTTTAAATGAATATGCATGTTATTAATGATACACAATCGCCTGTTGTCATCAATTCGGATAAGATGAGTGAACAGGAGATAAAAGATGTGCCCGTTTCGATTAGTAAAAGTATTCCTTCTTCATCACAAATGTTTAAATTGCCTTATATTTGTGGAAAATGTAAAGCAGAATTTTACGAGAAACATGAGTTTTTAAAACATATGAACATTCATTTAGAAAAAAAACTTTTTATGTGCAACGTATGTGGAATGTTGTTTTTTCGAAAGAGTTCTTTAATGGAACATATGATAATTCATCGCATGACATCTACCATGTAACAATGTGAAACATGTGGTAAATCTTTTTCAAGAAAGAGTGTGTTAATCAGACACGCAAAGTTTCATTTAGAAAAAAAGCCTTTGAGTTGTGACAAGTGTAAGAAAACATTCGTTCAACAATGTGATTTACGAAAGCATTTGTTAATTCACATTAAAGACGGAAAATTTCATAAATGTGAACAATGCGAAGAAACGTTTTCGAGAAAGATGGACTTAAGGAATCATCTTAAAATTCACATCATTCCGAAGAAAAGTGAACTTTCCAAACAATTCAAATGTGATGATTGTGACCAAGTTTTTTCTGATAAATTCGACTTAGTTGAACACAGAAAAATTCATCTTTCACCCATCCAACTTAAATTGGAACAGCGTAATGGATTGATTAAGCAATTAGAAGAATTAACACTTCAATTAAGAACTTTGCAAAATGAAATATCTTCTTCAAATATCGAATTTTCATTGATTTGAAATAGACATATGTTTTCATTATACATATGCAATCATTTTTGTAACTAACGAAAAATAAAAATTTTCTGAATTCGAAAAACGTGTATGTTTTCATTTTAACAAGATGTCTTAGTATTTTATTGCTCCCACTACAAATGATCTCGATTTTTTTTTTTCTAAGTGAATGAAACTCTAATAATATTTTGGAAATACATTTTTTATTTTTAAGTTTTCTTCATTTAACTCATTCTATTAATTTGAAACCAATGCAAAATTAAAGTATATTTTAATAAAGTTAAAATAATAAAGTTCTAATAATAAAGTTTTAGTAATATTAATGAGTAGCATTACTAATAATTGTAAATAAATTTAATCATCTACTAATTAATTTAATCAACTATCAACATTTTTGAGGGGATATATTAAAGGAAGTATGTATCCACTCATTATTTTATTCAATTTCATACGAGTATGACTACATCGTAATAAAAACTATTTTAAACAATCAACTTCTATTACTTTTGTTTAGAGGGATTGGAAAATGAAGTTATTTAAATTATTGTTATCTTTATTACATATTTTTTAAAGTTTAATTAACAAATAATTAATTTAATTAATTTGAGTATAATTATCATTTTGGTATAATTATCATTTGATTATATTTATCCACTCATTATTTTAATCCATTTCATATAAGTTTAATTATCCACACACTATTTATTTTAATCAATTTCATGAGAAAAAATATAATGAACTTGCATTTCATTTTCCATGTGTTGCCATTCACAAGTTTAAAAAATAAGTATCATAACGAAATATTCATGCTAGCATTAATCATGCTTTTCGGTTTAATCATCAATTTGAAAAATTTACTTGATACCGATTTTTAACTGAAACCGTCACTGATTTGAATTCATATAAATATAATTATTCACAATTTTAATCAATTTCATTTGAGTCTAATTAATTTAATTTGAGTATAATTATCCACTCATTATTTTAATCTATTTCATATAAGTATAATTATAACTTCTACTATATATTTTAATTAATTTCATATGAATAAAATTATTATTTGTACTGAACTTGTGATTCACTCATCGTGTGTTGCCATTCTCAAGTTTGAAAAATATCTAACATGATGAAATATTCATACTAGCAATAGTCATGCTTTTCGACTCAGTCGGCGATTTGAAAATTTAGTCGCTCACGGTTTTTTAATTAATACGATTGTTTCTAACTGAAACCGTCACTGATTTGAACTTATGTTTATAATCGTTTCGAAATCATCTCAATCAGTTTACTGTTGACTTTTGATCAGACTATACCAAATACTGTTTGCTATTTAAAATGGCTTGTGAATTAAATATGCTGAAAAGATCTCCTCTAGAAATGAATTGCGTAGCAAAGTATCAACGTTTAGAATCATCTTTGGATACTGATATGAAGGAATTAAATCTCCGAAGTTTAGAATTTTGTAATTCAAACGAGAACTGTTCAACATTACCCTCAAACAAGGATTTACATGCTGCAGAACCCAAGTTCGATATGGATTCGACGACCCCAATATTCACTCATAATGATGACGACGCAACTTCTACTATGAGTTTTTTGGACACTATTTTTAATGACGTAGATTTTAAAAACTTGGAATCCTTCATTTCCCCAAGTACCTCAATTTCATCATCACAAGAACCAACAAATGCTGTTTTGAATACAATACAAGATCCCCTTATGAAAGACATTCCCAAAAGCAAACCACGCAATTTTAGCGTGATTGAAATCAAGTTGAGTGAATGTGTTTATTTAATTTTAAAACATCGCATCAAACGATTTTATGTGTATATCGGGGAGTTTAAACGCAATGTGATTAGAAATGAAGAAATGATGATGAAAAATAGACTTTTGATGGACATTAATACGTGGTATGAATTTCAATCGAAACTTTTTGCTTTTAATTTGAAATATAAATCCTCATCATTTATTGCTAATAATACTCTGTTGGTAATGAATCACAATAATAGCACTATGCGAATTAAAAACTTGATGAATTTTTCACATTTTGACTTAAACGATTGCCAATTATTAAATTTGAAGGATAAAGTTCATCATTTTAACAAGAAGCTTTTGCAACACATGTATACAAATTATCTACCACGTTTAATTAAGCAAAAATGTACACTAGGTGACGTAACCATCGAAAATGAATCTGCTTTATTTTCAAAGCTCATCAAGTGTATTGAGAGTAATGTAGTGACTATTTTAAACCAAATTTATGAGTGCGTAGGATGTATTTTTGAACACGAAAGCATGAGTCTTCATACATGTTTCACATTTAATAATCGCGAAAAGTTTAATCAACTAGGGGACACGGTATTAATGTTAGTGAATTTCGATTATGTTGTTTCTATGTTTTTAAACGAAACTGAATGTGTTAGTAAAAACTTTTTATGTAACATCAATGTAGAAAGTATACAATATGTATTGTTTAAATAATAAATTTTGTTGTTTTTGTTTGTTAAATGTATATGTTTATTCATTTAGTCTATCTTTTAATTATGACATATTGGAAAAAAAGAAATTAACAATTACCTAATCAAAATGTATATATACAAGTTTTTATTTTTTGAATTTAAAATGAATTCCAAGTTATTAATATTTTTAATAATGAAAATAAAAGTTTTCTACCTTTGCAATTTAATAAAATTATATTTACAAGTTAAAAAAAAATATTTTTGAAATAAATTTCAAATCTAGTGGAAATATATTTTTCAAGTTTTATAATTTTAGAATAAAGTTTTCACTTCAATAATTAAAAATATATTTTGAAATAAATTTTTTCAATTCAAGTTAAATTTTAAATTTTACAATTTCAGATATAAAAAAGTTTTCAATTAATCAAAAAAAAATTTTTTTTAATTAAACTATTCGTTGTAAAAATTTTTTATCCATGCTTTTATGTTTGCATACTACATATAGATATGTAGTATGTTTTATGTAAGAACAATTATTTAATAGTTCAAAATTATTTACAAGTTAGAAAAATATACTATGTAAGAACAAATATTTTATTAGTTCAATTATATATTTACAAGTTAGAAAAAAAAATTACTAGTTTTCAATTTAAAAAATTTTCTAAAAATTACAAAAATATTTTATCAGTTTTAAAAAATTATATAATTTTTTTATTATTTTTTTACGTTTTACAATTTAAGAAATAAAGTTATAAAAGTTTTTAAAAATTTTCATTAGTTAAAATTTTTTGTTTGTTCAATTCATTGTATAAATATTTTATGTTTTCTAAAAATTACAAAAATATTTTATCAGTTTTAAAAAATTATAAAAAAAAAAAAGTTTAAAGTTTTACAATTTAAGAAATAAAATTATAAAAGTTTTTAAAAATTTTCATTAGTTAAAATTTTTCGTTCATTGTATAAATTTTTTAAACATGCTTACATACTACACATAAATATGTAGCATGTTCACAATGTAATATATTGTATACTATGTAACATAGTATATACTATGTTTCATATAAGAACAAAGATTTTTCTAGCTCAAAATTATTTACAAGTGTAGAAAAATTTTAACTAATGAAAATTTTTAAAAACTTTTATAATTTTATTTCTTAAATTGTAAAACTTTAAACTTTTTTTTTTATAATTTTTTAAAACTGATAAAATATTTTTGTAATTTTTAGAAAACATAAAATATTTATACAATGAATTGAACAAACAAAAACTTTTAACTAATGAAAATTTTTAAAAACTTTTATAACTTTATTTCTTAAATTGTAAAACGTAAAAAAATAAAAAAAAAAAATTATATAATTTTTTAAAACTGATAAAATATTTTTGTAATTTTTAGAAAACTTATTTTAAATTGAAAACTAGTAATTTTTTTTCTAACTTGTAAATATATAATTGAACTAATAAAATATTTGTTCTTACATAGTATATTTTTCTAACTTGTAAATAATTTTGAACTATTAAATAATTGTTCTTACATAAAACATACTACTTATCTATATGTAGTATGCAAACATAAAAGCATGGATAAAAAATTTTTACAACGAACAGTTTAATTAAAAAAAAATTTTTTTTGATTAATTGAAAACTTTTTTATATCTGAAATTGTAAAATTTAAAATTTAACTTGAATTGAAAAAATTTATTTCAAAATATATTTTTAATTATTGAAGTGAAAACTTTATTCTAAAATTATAAAACTTGAAAAATATATTTCCACTAGATTTGAAATTTATTTCAAAAAATATTTTTTTTTTAACTTGTAAATATAATTTTATTAAATTGCAAAAGTAGAAAACTTTTATTTTCATTATTAAAAATATTAATAACTTGGAATTCATTTTAAATTCAAAAAATAAAAACTTGTATATATACATTTTGATTAGGTAATTGTTAATTTCTTTTTTTCCAATATGTCATAATTAAAAGATAGACTAAATGAATAAACATATACATTTAACAAACAAAAACAACAAAATTTATTATTTAAACAATACATATTGTATACTTTCTACATTGATGTTACATAAAAAGTTTTTACTAACACATTCAGTTTCGTTTAAAAACATAGAAACAACATAATCGAAATTCACTAACATTAATACCGTGTCCCCTAGTTGATTAAACTTTTCGCGATTATTAAATGTGAAACATGTATGAAGACTCATGCTTTCGTGTTCAAAAATACATCCTACGCACTCATAAATTTGGTTTAAAATAGTCACTACATTACTCTCAATACACTTGATGAGCTTTGAAAATAAAGCAGATTCATTTTCGATGGTTACGTCACCTAGTGTACATTTTTGCTTAATTAAACGTGGTAGATAATTTGTATACATGTGTTGCAAAAGCTTCTTGTTAAAATGATGAACTTTATCCTTCAAATTTAATAATTGGCAATCGTTTAAGTCAAAATGTGAAAAATTCATCAAGTTTTTAATTCGCATAGTGCTATTATTGTGATTCATTACCAACAGAGTATTATTAGCAATAAATGATGAGGATTTATATTTCAAATTAAAAGCAAAAAGTTTCGATTGAAATTCATACCACGTATTAATGTCCATCAAAAGTCTATTTTTCATCATCATTTCTTCATTTCTAATCACATTGCGTTTAAACTCCCCGATATACACATAAAATCGTTTGATGCGATGTTTTAAAATTAAATAAACACATTCACTCAACTTGATTTCAATCACGCTAAAATTGCGTGGTTTGCTTTTGGGAATGTCTTTCATAAGGGGATCTTGTATTGTATTCAAAACAGCATTTGTTGGTTCTTGTGATGATGAAATTGAGGTACTTGGGGAAATGAAGGATTCCAAGTTTTTAAAATCTACGTCATTAAAAATAGTGTCCAAAAAACTCATAGTAGAAGTTGCGTCGTCATCATTATGAGTGAATATTGGGGTCGTCGAATCCATATCGAACTTGGGTTCTGCAGCATGTAAATCCTTGTTTGAGGGTAATGTTGAACAGTTCTCGTTTGAATTACAAAATTCTAAACTTCGGAGATTTAATTCCTTCATATCAGTATCCAAAGATGATTCTAAACGTTGATACTTTGCTACGCAATTCATTTCTAGAGGAGATCTTTTCAGCATATTTAATTCACAAGCCATTTTAAATAGCAAACAGTATTTGGTATAGTCTGATCAAAAGTCAACAGTAAACTGATTGAGATGATTTCGAAACGATTATAAACATAAGTTCAAATCAGCGACGGTTTCAGTTAGAAACAATCGTATTAATTAAAAAACCGTGAGCGACTAAATTTTCAAATCGCCGACTGAGTCGAAAAGCATGACTATTGCTAGTATGAATATTTCATCATGTTAGATATTTTTCAAACTTGAGAATGGCAACACACGATGAGTGAATCACAAGTTCAGTACAAATAATAATTTTATTCATATGAAATTAATTAAAATATATAGTAGAAGTTATAATTATACTTATATGAAATAGATTAAAATAATGAGTGGATAATTATACTCAAATTAAATTAATTAGACTCAAATGAAATTGATTAAAATTGTGAATAATTATATTTATATGAATTCAAATCAGTGACGGTTTCAGTTAAAAATCGGTATCAAGTAAATTTTTCAAATTGATGATTAAACCGAAAAGCATGATTAATGCTAGCATGAATATTTCGTTATGATACTTATTTTTTAAACTTGTGAATGGCAACACATGGAAAATGAAATGCAAGTTCATTATATTTTTTCTCATGAAATTGATTAAAATAAATAGTGTGTGGATAATTAAACTTATATGAAATGGATTAAAATAATGAGTGGATAAATATAATCAAATGATAATTATACCAAAATGATAATTATACTCAAATTAATTAAATTAATTATTTGTTAATTAAACTTTAAAAAATATGTAATAAAGATAACAATAATTTAAATAACTTCATTTTCCAATCCCTCTAAACAAAAGTAATAGAAGTTGATTGTTTAAAATAATTTTTATTACGATGTAGTCATACTCATATGAAATTGAATAAAATAATGAGTGGATACATACTTCCTTTAATATATCCCCTCAAAAATGTTGATAGTTGATTAAATTAATTAGTAGATGATTAAATTTATTTACAATTATTAGTAATGCTACTCATTAATATTACTAAAACTTTATTATTAGAACTTTATTATTTTAACTTTATTAAAATATACTTTAATTTTGCATTGGTTTCAAATTAATAGAATGAGTTAAATGAAGAAAACTTAAAAATAAAAAATGTATTTCCAAAATATTATTAGAGTTTCATTCACTTAGAAAAAAAAAAATCGAGATCATTTGTAGTGGGAGCAATAAAATACTAAGACATCTTGTTAAAATGAAAACATACACGTTTTTCCAATTCAGAAAATTTTTATTTTTCGTTAGTTACAAAAATGATTGCATATGTATAATGAAAACATATGTCTATTTCAAATCAATGAAAATTCGATATTTGAAGAAGATATTTCATTTTGCAAAGTTCTTAATTGAAGTGTTAATTCTTCTAATTGCTTAATCAATCCATTACGCTGTTCCAATTTAAGTTGGATGGGTGAAAGATGAATTTTTCTGTGTTCAACTAAGTCGAATTTATCAGAAAAAACTTGGTCACAATCATCACATTTGAATTGTTTGGAAAGCTCACTTTTCTTCGGAATGATGTGAATTTTAAGATGATTCCTTAAGTCCATCTTTCTCGAAAACGTTTCTTCGCATTGTTCACATTTATGAAATTTTCCGTCTTTAATGTGAATTAACAAATGCTTTCGTAAATCACATTGTTGAACGAATGTTTTCTTACACTTGTCACAACTCAAAGGCTTTTTTTCTAAATGAAACTTTGCGTGTCTGATTAACACACTCTTTCTTGAAAAAGATTTACCACATGTTTCACATTGTTACATGGTAGATGTCATGCGATGAATTATCATATGTTCCATTAAAGAACTCTTTCGAAAAAACAACATTCCACATACGTCGCACATAAAAAGTTTTTTTTCTAAATGAATGTTCATATGTTTTAAAAACTCATGTTTCTCGTAAAATTCTGCTTTACATTTTCCACAAATATAAGGCAATTTAAACATTTGTGATGAAGAAGGAATACTTTTACTAATCGAAACGGGCACATCTTTTATCTCCTGTTCACTCATCTTATCCGAATTGATGACAACAGGCGATTGTGTATCATTAATAACATGCATATTCATTTAAAAACTGTTTTAACTGTGCGAGGACGAAAAATACAGCACATGTATTCAAAACAGTAGAAAACAGAATAATGACGTGAAAGGAAAACCAACTAC
Source organism: Maratus speciosus (assembly GCA_963932465.1). Lineage (NCBI taxonomy): Eukaryota > Metazoa > Arthropoda > Arachnida > Araneae > Salticidae > Maratus > Maratus speciosus. Next base: position 507,892,553 of record OZ010790.1, read on the forward strand.
ACTTAAATCAATGTAGGTGGCGCATCAGAAAAAAGAAGATCACGCGATAACTATTTAATACATAAACTTTTGTGTTCATTTAATAAGCAAGTGTACAAAATGAATCATTTTATAAATTCATTTCTTTTTGAATTAACCTGTTTTTATCATTAAATGATTAACTTTTTTGTGAATCCTACTGAAATGCGAGTGTTATAAAAAAAAATCTGGTTCATTTCTTTATTGTTAGTTAATTAAAATAGTGACCCATTAAGAAAATTTGTTTTCCTAATACAATGGAATAAAAGAACTATTATCTTGTTTTTCACATAGTACGGAAATACGCTTTATCATTATATCCAGATTAGAAACAGTACATCCTGTTTATGTATGATCGAAACAACAAGCACACAAATAGATATGACCACAAATCTTTGAAAATTGAAGAACTGGTTAGTTTTTAAAAGCTTGGGAATAAACTTGTTTTGGTATAATTGTATATCCTTTTAATGCCTTTGTGGCGCAATTGGTAAGCGCAATTCACCGTTAATGAATAGGTTGATGGTTCGAATCCATCCAAAGGCGAATATTTTTAAACTAAAATACATAAATTGTGTTACAGTATAAGAAAAAAGAAACATTCTGAGTGAGTGAAAATGAAAGAGTTCATTAACTGCACGAGAAAATCCAGATTGAAAAAAAAATATCATTATCTTAAAATTTCATTACTTTCCTAAAATCCTGTTTATAAATTATCTTTTCGTTCAAATTACTATACTTTCCCGAAGTTGAAGAAGGCATTATTAAATCTAAGAAAATGAATTAATTTCTCGAAGTACATAATATATAAAAATTGAATGTTTAAAAGAAGTCGATACAAAACTGAAAGAAAGCAAATTCAAGTGAAAAACCAATGGGGCCCACCCAGCCCAATGGTTATAGAAATAATCTAATAATGGGAAGATTGTAGGTTCTTAACCAGGCGAATAGGTAAAGAGATGTATGAACTTGCAACAAGAGGATAATACTAATTAACAATTTTCAGTTCTAAATGAAATTTTTCAAGTTTCCATCTAAATTCTCATTACAGAAATTCGAATAATGGGGAGTTTCAGGGTTCGAAACCCGTAAGGAAAACAATACTAATATGACAGACCCAACGTATACAGGACGATGCAAAATTAAATTGTGTTTAATCCTTTCCACTGCAATCAGATCTCCATCAAATGACTTAAAACTAGATGTGGTTACTAATTTTTTACTGTTTTTTCAATAATGCAAAGCATAACATTTCTCATTTTTTCGAAGATTCTCTAAAGTTTTTACAAAAAACAGAGTTGTTCATAAAAACCTTTCAATAAGAATACAAATTAAATTTAAAAAAAAGCACCATCATCTAATAACACAAGTCCAGTTTAATCTCATCAAAACTAACCTACCATTTTGTCAAAGTTCAAAACAAACAAAAAATTAAATATGATACAACACGTAAAAATTTTCTCATCGAAAGAGAGCGACACTATTAAAAAAAAAAAAAAAAAAAAAAAAAAAAAAATTAGGGGGGGGGGGGACTTTTCTACTCTAACATACCATCTCAACATGCAGGACTCACCATCTCAACACGCAAGATTCACTCTTTGCTACACCGTACTATAGTACGATATTTAACAATAAGCCCCTCCAAAAATTAAGCCCCCTCAAAAATTTAACCCCTTCTACAACACACTTCCGCTCAAAAACCACTCTCCTATAGTACACCCAACCTACTTTTTCAACGAGGCGAGAGGTTAAAAAAGTCTGTATTCTGGGGCCGGCCCAGACCCAGACTACTTTTTTCTGAAGTCTCGAACAGGCCTAACTTATTTTTCACACCGAACCGGGACTGGCTTCCTTCTTCCTAGGTCTGAACAGGGCGAAATTTTTAGTCCCTGGCTCGACTCAACCCATATTAAAATCATTCTATCTAACTGACCTAATCCGTGCAAAAATTAGTAAAATTTCGCTCAGCCCAAAAAATTTACAAAAAATGCATATATTTTTAAATCGCCATTGCAATTAAACCATATTACCATTTACAATTAAACTTTTCTAATATTTTTTAAAAAAGATAGTAGATTTAAAGGCAGAAGAAACTAAAATACAGTAAAATAAGTGAAAAAGAACCTGCCTATTACGGAATTCTGCCTAAAACGGAAAAATGAGGATTTATGCAAAATGAATATAACAATTTTTGAGAAAAGAATAGACTACATTTGCACCTCCTAAGATGGTAACTTGTCTGTAACGCATTTTTTTCTTTCCTGTGTTATTCCATCTTAGAAGATTTTACTGTGTATCATTTTTTAAAGTCTCCAATATATGGATTATGGATTAACAATATTAAATGGTAAGTGAAACATTTACATACAAATAGAGATTCGTTAAAAAAAATAAATATCACAGTCTTTGGTGCTTCTTTAAAAATGAAGATTATAAACATAGAAAAATAGAGATTCGTTAAAAAAAAATAAATATCACAGTCTTTGGTGCGTCTTTAAAAATGAAGATTATAAACATAAAAAAAGAAAAGCTATAAGCTAATTGTAAACCTATAAAGCTATTTTTGGTCAGAGCTCCTCGATACGAAATAATTTTTAATCATTTCGACGTAAAAAACTACACTGCTCAAAACAATTAAAGGATATTGCAATTTTAGGTGGATTTTGTATGTGGTAAACTGTTTAGCTGATTGATACATGGTCGACAGACATAGTAGGTTATATGAGAATAAATTACACATGTTTGGCAGAAAAAAATGCATTTTATTGCGCATTTGTGTACTAAAGGAAAAAAACACAATTTGTGCATATGAGAAAAAAAGAATAAGAAAAGGTGTTTTCTTCAAAGAAAATCATTTTCAGTAGGGGGTATGGTTTCCACGGGTGGCCAGCAACGTTGAACACCTTTGAGGCATGGACTCAATGAGGCTATTAATGACGAGTTGGGGTATTCTGCCCCATTCTTCCAGAAGAGCTCTTTCCAGTTCTTGGAAAGTTTGTGGGGGTTGTTGGCGGCCAGAAACTCGTCTTCCTAGAGCGTCCCAAACGTGCTCAATTGGATTCATGTCTGGAGAACACGCTGGCCATTCCATTCGAACGATTCCTTCCTCGAAAAGGAAATCCTCCACCAGGTTTGCACGATGTGGCCTGCAGTTATCGTCCATTAAAATGAAGTTATCTCCGATTGCTGCAGCGTAAGGGACTACAATAGGTCTGAGGATCTCATCCCTATATCGGCGACCAGTCAGAGCTCCATCTCGAATGATGTAGAGGTCAGTGCGCCCGTCAATGGAGATGCCACCATACACCAACACTCCTCCACCGCCAAATCTGACACTTTCGTGCACGAACGCAGGATTATTCCTACTGCCACGGTCCCTCCAGATGAAAATACGCCTATTATCCGGATGCACAGAAAAACGGGACTCGTCAGAAAACAGAATATTGCTCCATTCATTTCTCCTCCAGTTGACATGCTCGGTTGCCCACTCCCTGCGGTCGCGACGATGCCTTGATGTTAATCTAACACATACCATCGGTCGGCGAGCATACAGACATACAGCATGGAGCCGGTTTCGGACAGTCTGAGTTGAAATCGTGGTGCTTGTAGCCGAGCGAAGGTGTTGTTGGAGAAGAGTAGCGTTCATGGTTCGGTGTCTCCGAGCTGTTAACGCTAAATACCGATCTTCATTGGGCGTTGTTGCCCGTCTACGACCTTGCCCTGGTCTTCGGCCTGCACATCCACTCTCCAGAAAACGGTTCCAGATCCTGGAAATGACACTTTGTGACACTCCAATGGCTTGCGCTACTTCGGCTTGAGTTTGGCTCCCTTCTAACCTACCAACAATTCTCAAAGCTTCTGAATCTGTCAAATGACTTCGCTGAGACATCGTACTCATCGAAACAAAGCAATCACTGAATGCCGATCATCCTTGTCTTCACTCTCTTTTATCCAGTTGAAAGTCAAATTTCATTCGCTGCCGCTGAACCGACGTTTTTGACGTCGAACTCAAAATTTGCATACTCCACAGTTTGAAAACCAGAAAAATTTGCATTTGTGATTCTCTTCTTCTATTTTCTACAAAAAAAATTTCGTTTATATCTTTATTTTATATAAAACTTCAAATATCCTTTAATTGTTTTGAGCAGTGTATGTTTTGTAGAAATTTGATCAGGCCGGGGCAGACTCGGTCTAAGATTTAAATATTTTTTTCCAGGCCGGGTCGAACTTTTTTTCTATGGATCGGTTCGAGACCGGGTCTGGATATTTCGATCCGTGCAGACCTCCAGCATAATTTAAAAGCAGGCTTAACTTAAAATCTATACGCTGCTATTTTATATCCAAAGGAGAGGCCCTGTCTTAAATCGACTTTTAATAGCGTACAATTTGTGGATGATCCCCATGTTGCATTCAAAATGTGTCAATAACTTGTCGCTCAGAGGCATGGGTAAATGGTGTAAGTCATGAATTTTGAATTTTAATAACTCTGCGAGTTTTGCAGATACCGAGATGTTTTTTTTTTGTTGTTGTTGTTGTTGTTCGATTCAGGAATGGATAAGGGAAAATTTCCTAATTGGAAATTTTACTCTACGGGGGCCGTATAAAAAAAATTAATTTTTGTATTTTCTCTAATAGACTCCCCATGGAGTTTCAACTTATGTCATTAAATTTGGCACCTTTTTTTAAGAAATTTTGCAATTGGAAGTATGTGCCTAGGGGCAATATTTAAGGAGATAGCCTATTGTTTCGATAGTTATGAATCACACTGTATATATATATATATATATATATATAAGTCATATTTGAATGGAAGGTGGTTTTAGGGTCTGGGGGTCAAGATCGGTGAAAATATTCCAAAACTTTCGGGAAGTGCTTTCGACCGGACGGCTGCAGTAGGTAGCTTTTTACTTTTTGTAATGAAAGCTACCTAAAATTACAGTATAGAATTGTTCATAATTATATCAGCTTAAAAAAATTCTATCAAAAGCTCGTTACAAATAACAAAATGATTTACTTTTTCGTAGATGAAGGCTGGAAACAAGTTAGCCGCCGGTGTCACCGTTTAAAATTGAGCGAATTCGACGATGGAAAGGAGAGAACCATCACGCATCAATCCGGGCTCATGGCCGTGCAAACTGCCTAGCCTCCGGGGAAAAGAAGTAATGATACGAAAACCAAACCCGGCCTTCACTTTAAAGGGTCCCGGGTGCAATAGAAATTTTGGAGCCCTAAATTACTAATTTCAAAGATAAAACAAAAAATATTTTAGTTTTACTGTAGGCTCCTATAAGTAGAGTTGAAAAAAACCTGCAGATTTTGAGGAACGGAAATAAACTCTAGAATAGGGATGCACAACCTGTGACCCGCGGGACAAAAATGGCCCGCGAATTTCGTTAATTTATAACTTGAAAAAATTGCAATTTTTCTCCATAAATCGCAGGAAAAAAAATGAAAATTTCGTCAGTCAGCAAAGAATTGCGAGTTGTCGATGAGGTGCGGAAAAAAATCGCAAATTTCACCGATCGGCCACGGAAAATTCGCAGCTTTTGTCGATCGGGTTCGGAAAAATCTCGAATTCCGTTGGTCGGATACGGAAAAATCGCGAATTTTGTCGATCAAGTTCGGAAAAATCGCAAACTTCGTTTCGTTTCGTTGACAGAAAAATCATAAATTTTGTTGATGATGCGCAAAAAATTTGCAAATTTTGTTGATCGGCTGCAGAAAAAGCGTAAGTTTCGTCAGCCGCGAGAAAAAATTGCGAATTTCGTCAATTTGCACAACGAAAAAATTGATATTTGGCAATCAGTGAAGAAGCGCGAATTTCATCGATCGGATGCGGAAAAATCGAATATTTTGTCGATTAGGAGCTGAAAAATCTCAAATTTCGTTGATCGGCTGTGGAAAAATCGCTTGTTTCGTCTGTTTATCGCGAGAAAAAACTCGCGAATTTAGTCAATTTGCCGTAGAAAAAAATTGCAAATTTTCTCGGAGCCAGTTAAGAATCGGGAATTTCGTTGATCGGGTTCGGAAAAATCAAAAATTCCATCGAGCAGACTAGGAAAAATAGCAAATTTCGTTTTCCGGGTGGGGGAAAAATCGCGAATTTTGTCAATGATGGACGGAAAAATTGAAAATTTTGTTGATCGGCAGCGGAAAAAAGCGTGAATTTTGTCAGTTTATAGCGAGAAAAAACGCGAATTTTGTCAATTTACCGCGGTAAAAAATTGCAAATTTTATCAGTCAGTTGAGAATCACGAATTTCATTGATCGGGCGCGGAAAAATCGCAAATTCCGTCGATCGCCTTCGGAAAAATTGCCAATTTTGTCAATCGGCTTCGGAAAAATTGCGAATTTTGTCGATTGGCTTCGGAAAAATTGCGAATTTTGTTGATCGGCTTCGAAAACATTGCAAATTTTGTCAATCAGTCACGTAAAAATCGCAAAGTTCGTTGATCGGACGCGAAAAAGTCGCGAATTTCGTTGATCAGGCGTGTAAAAATCTGAAATTTAGTTGATTGGCTTTTCCTCTCCTCTTCATTCATAAAGTTCACATTTTTTTTTTTTTTTACACTAGCCACTTTCATGCCTGTTTGTTTTTTGAGATTTTTAATAAAACAAAATTTACTCCCCTAAATAAAGTCAAGGAATATTATCACTCCTTCAAAATAATCCTTGCTATATCTGTGTTATATATACAAACGTAAACTGTTGATATATCCTTGCCAACTGAATTGGATATTTTGACTGGGTAGGGGAATCTAGAGAGGTAAAACTCCCCCCGTCTGAAACCATATTTTTTATCTGATTATAGGCCGCACACCTCCTCCTCGAAATTGAATTCTCTCCGTGTTACTGATGTCGACAACCCAGACATTTTTGTGAGTGGCCCTTCTCTAAAAAAGGTTGTGCACCCCTACTCTAGAATTTTGGGTATAAACCCGCAATTTTGGGGAATATTGGAAATTTTAAAGAAATTTTGAAGTAAACAAAGCCAGTCATTTTCAATTTTTATTTTTAAGAAATTTCAGGCACTTTTTTTCAGGACTTTAAGATAGATTTCTTCATTATGAAATCAGAAAAGTTACGATTTTACGCTCTAAGTTTTAATAATTTGTCAAAACTAATTAGCTTCACAACGATGGCGGTTTGTAAATTGATGAACATTTGATTGTTTCTTTAAAAATTAAAATTGTTTAATTTCTGTTAACTGGCCTATATACTATTCAGTCATACTCTGTATTAATTTTATTGCGAGTTGCATTTTTACATTAATTTCTTTTAGTTTTGTTCATGTTCTATTTTATTTACATTGGCTGATTCGAGTAAAAGGTGCGATGTTTACAATAATGCTAGACCATGAATGCATTGTTAATTATACATCCCTGACAAGATGTATCTGTCATCTGATTCTCTCACTTTTTACTTATAAATAATTTGATATTTACTTTATTTTACTTAACCCGGGAGAACTCGTTAGTGAGAATGTCCAATTGCTTTTCTTTTACTTTACATTCATATAATATCAACTTTTTTTTGGTTGGCTTAGTACTTTTATTCACAAAATAAGTAAAATAATTGAAAAACATTTTGAAATTTTATTGAAATTGAAAAATTGATTTAAATAAGAGTCTTAAAAAAGTACGACTGTGAGAGAAAATCTCATACAGCGAGTTCTCCCGGGTTAATATCTCTGCAAGAGAAGATTTTACACGAAATAGGGAGCGGCAATAGAAACGGATGACCTAAGAAGATAATGCAGGATATCAAGAATAGAAAGAATAAGAAATGAAAGAATCAAGGAAATGATAAAAATAAAGGGAACCATATTAGATGATATTAAAAAAGAAAAAAAGCAATTCATCTGTTATGGTCATGTTAAAACAGGCATGTCAAACACGCGGCCCGCGGGCCACGACTGGCCCGCTGGCAACTTCTTTGTGGCCCGCCAATCCTTTGGCAGTTTATCCTTGTATAATTCAGTTACGAGTTGCAATTTTCCAACTGAGTGAAAAAGTTGGCAATGAGGCAAAGTGAGCAATTAAGCATATATTAACTATGTTCGATAGGAAAATTTTTCTGGTAAAAGCAACATAATTTGAAAGAGAAAATGTGTTTCATAAATGAAATTAAATACGTAGTGCATAAATACAAGACACAATTTATTAAACAAAATATTTTTTCAACATATGTTTTTTTTTTTTTTTTTTAAGTTTTTACTTGAAAAAAATCCCGAAGATTAAAAGATATATATTTGCTAGATTAACATAGCTTGTGTAAAATAATTTTTTTAAGGTAATGCAATTTAGAAAATCCGATTAAACTTTGTAGATTTGGTTGATAAAAAGTAATGTCAAGTATTTTTTCGAAAAATAAGATAAAATAAACTATGAATTATAATAATAACTTTGGAACTTTACTTGAATATTTGTTTAGTATGGCTATGTTTCGTACGTACAAATACTGCTGTGTGCAGTTCTAATAATATTATCTACTTTGTTTGATGTAGCCCGCGTCTTTGTATGCAATGCTTAATTTGGCCCGCGGCAATAAGACGAGTTTGACATGCCTGTGTTAAAAGAATGAATGATGAAAGACTACCCAAAACCGCATTTAATTATAAAACAAATAATAAAAGGAAACGGGGAAGACCACGAAAGAATTGGATGGATGATATTAAAAAGGCGATGACGGATAGAGGTCTAGTGGAGGAATCTATTGTAGTTGCATAACCCCTGTAAATAAAGAATTTCCATGCCTAAAACTTCCTGAAAACTCCCAGGAATATTTAAAGGGGCACAGGACCTTTAAACTTTCAAAAAATCAGTTTTCGGATTTTGTTTTATTCTGAATTTTTTTAATTTCTCAACAATGTGCTAAAAACCCAATTCTAAAATCTGCATTATTTATTGAGTTATAATCATTTATAGACGGTGAATACAATTGAATGTCTATAGGTATTGAAACTTTAAAACGCGTTTTCTCAGATTAGTAAATTTGGAGTTTGCGCACACTGTTACTATATAACTATATAAGCTACAGCTTTAATAAAAAATTAACCAAATATGCGTTTTCTTATAGTCTTCATGCTAAAACCAAAAAATTTCACATATTTTGGTTATTTATGTTTTTGCACTTGAAAAAACTTGAAAATTTTTTTGAAATTTTTGATTTTTTTTATATCTTGTACTAAAATTAAATTTCGAACAAAACATTTTGTATATATTTTGGTTTTAATTTAGAAGTAGATGAGTTATGATTCTATATTGTTCAAAAATTATTTTCTATATGCATAATTTAGTTTTATCCAGCGCGCAGCACTTAATGATTTTAATTCATGCATTAGTGGGATGAATTTTTTTAATTTAAAATTTAAATAATAATTTTGCATGTAAAACATTTACTTTTTCTGGATAATTTACTTAAGCATATATACTTTAGGCAGAAAGAGAAAAAGAGAGATCGTAATTGCATATTATTTGTGTTTTGGTACTTTGAAAAAGTACTTTTTTGATCGTTTCGACAAAATCAAAGGTCCTGTGCCTCCTTGAAATTTCCCTCCTAAAAAACTTGGTTTTTTCAACCATTTGCAACTTTACCTATAAGTAAAGAAGACAGGTGCATAACTTTTTGAGATCAAAACTTTTTATAAATAAGGATTTTCCACTCTCGCTAGGAGGACACCTGTAAGCCTGAGGCCCGAATGCTGCACCCGCCGCACCCCGGTTATGGACCACCACCACTCTGAAAAACATTTTTATCAACAGCAGAGCGCCGATTATCAGAACTCCAATTAACCGAGCTTCCAATTACCCGAACAGCCTATTTTTCGCAAAAAAATTTTTTTTAACTGAACTCCCATTTATCCGAACAGCCTATTTCTCTCAAATTTTTTTAAAACCGAACTTCCATTTATCCGAACAGCCTATTTATCTCAAAACAATTTTTTAATGATGATGAGATTGTGGATGAGATTTAAGATGAAAAAGAAATTGAAGAAATGAAAACGAATGTTCTAAAAATGACCCAGATTCGTGACATAACGAAGCCTTTGAATGTTTGGAAACAGCTATATGAAATGGCTCGAATGGCAGAAGAACTCTGATCCTGTTCAACTAACGTACTTAAGAAGAATTCGAGATATGGCAGCATTGGAAAGAACGTCTTCTTTTAACCGAAGCAAGCAACAATCAAAAGCTTTTTTGCTTAAATTATAATCTCTGTTGTTCAGAAAATGATAAAAAGAGAAAAAGAAAATTTTAAATGATAAAAAAGCAAGCAAAAAAAAAAGTTTTTAAACATGCTAGCACTAACTGGTGCTGCCAATCCTAAGCCTGGATAAAATGTGAATGTTTTGGTATCGTCAGGAACATCTCTCCTTAAATTGTCTATCTGTCCATTTATCCGAACTAGGGTCGGTCCCGACTTATTCGGATAATCGGCGCTCTACTATTTTATTTTAAATGGCAGTGTAAATATGTAATTAGGGTTTTTATTTATATGTCGTTATTATTATTTTTTTTAATATTCCTAAAATGTACAAAGAAAAATAAAGTACATTACACAAATATAGAAATCCTTGAAATAAGCTTATTTTTTTTTAATTATTGATTACCATTGATTTATTACTGAAATAATATGTCCTTTAATCCAACTTGCGAATGTTGACCACTAAATTAATGTTCCGAGAGGGGGAAAGGAATGTCTTTATTTTGCTATTGATCTCTGCCTCATGCCATCTCATGCCATCATTGATTATCTCCAACCATTTTAAACGCGTGTTATCATTTTATTTAAATAATTAACAATATAAACAAGTTGGAAATTGCACGTCAAACGTGGCAAATGAGGTGCGTTCGTACTATAGCTAGTTTTATAAATATTTTTTGCACCGCATATTGTACTGAATATATATTTTAGTGCACTTCAATAACTGCATATCAATTTCATTCTGTTCGAAAGGCCGTAACATCATTAAAATGCACTTGAAATAATTTTTTCCCATTGGCCGTAATTGGCTGAAAACTTTTGACTGTCCTTGTAATTAAACTATGCATCCAATTTTCATAAAATTTGAAATGACTCTACAAAATATTGTAACAATTATATATTTAAAATTTCAGACCATTCGGTTGGGTAGTTTTTGTTCTGTTATATGCGGACAGACGGACGGACTGAACGACGACTATAGGTGCTACGCATTTATATAATTACGAACGCATCTAAAAATTATTTATTTATTATCATCTATATATGTAATTATTTTTTAAAAACAGAAAACTTCATAAGGTATTTTTTGCATCTTTCTGAAAGACATGAGTGATATATCAGAGAGATATAAACGTGAGATAAAGATATATCAGAATGAGCTATGTGTGATATTTGACAGAAAGGGTGTGTGTGTGGGGGGGGGGAGGAAGAGGGGTGATTGTATTAAAGAAAATGTCACTCATAATCGACTAATACTTTTAGCTTATTTACGTGATGTTGAGACAGGATTTTTGTAGGCGAAAATAAAGTCAAATATGACTAAAAATGTGAACAAAATTGTAAATTGTAAAAGAGAAATTTGTGAATTTCAGAATTTGAATTATAAAAAATCAACCCCTTCGTGGCAATCATCCGGTATACTTCTTTTAATTTTTGGGTACCATTTTTGAATAATAGTTTTCGTTTTATATAATCGTTGAAATTTTGTGATTAGATAACGCGAAAATTATAGTTCCAAATTAGTGGTATTCAAATTCAAGGATTTCGCGCGTCTTATATAGCACGTATGGGTGCCGCTGCTCGCGAACAGATTGATGAATGATACACTTACTGAAATGAATTTGATTCCATTCAACATTTCAATATTCAACATTTTATGTTCTATAATCAAATATTTTGCCTATTTGACATCAAAATAGATTTTTATTCTAAACAGAAAATCACATTTGGAGTTTTAATAACAACGTATGAAAGGGAGGAGTATGATGGTAAATGATGATACTCACGGTACTTGCATTGGTATTTTCTTCTATTTATTATTTTAGCCCAGGCAAATTAAAGTAAATACATCTTCAACCGGGCAAAATTGTAATAGAAGCTCTGTTAACTGATTTTTAATCCGTAACCATTACTGAGAAATATAACCAAAATCAGACAAAATCCGATCACGGGAACACCCTTAAAAAATCCCTACAGGCGGAGGTAGATTTCGAAGTTAAGTACTAAAAATTCACCAACAAAACTTAAATCAGGATTAGAAATAAAACCAGTTCCTTCACTAAGAATGAGCTCTAGGGAGCTAAACATTTTGTGAAAATTCTAATATACATGAATACACACACGCATGTATATGGAATAGGTTTAAAAATGGCTAAAGCAAATTCAGAGAACCTCAAAGTGTTAAAATATGTTAATATTTCCATAGTCGGGTTTTTATTATGTTTTAATAAGTTTCTCCAAACTCGCATGACGTTACATATTCACCTGCTGAGGTCCATTATATTTCCAATATGACGCAATATTTTTTTTTTTTTTTTTAATTCGTCAAACTATTTATTTCATTTTGAGTTTTCATGCGGAAATCTTGCTCTAGAAAACTTATGACGTAATATTCAATTTGCTTTCAATTCGTCAAACTGTTTATTTAATTTAATTGTTCACGTGAAATCTTGCAATAGAAAAGCAATTGTTGTGGTGAAAATTTATTGCTTTTTTTTAATTGTTGGCAACTGCTATAACGAAAAATATTTATTTTTTCCTGTCATTGTTGTGTAAGAGCTGGTTTTATCAGAATCATGTTAAGACGGTATTCAAAATTTTGAGCCCTCCCATTTCCGTTCCCTTGGGCCGATTTTGCCCATTTTCAATCCCCGCCGAGATATTAACCATCTCAAGGTTGTTGGCGAGTTTGAAGACGATCCGTGCACAATTTCGACTTTTATCGTGCGGACAAAATTTAGTACATACATACATACATACATATATACACTGGTGAAAACAATTAAAGGGACAAATGTTCTTTTTGCAATTAAACAAAAACTAACAAAGCAAATAAAACCAAACTTGGCCAAAATATCATTCGATATAAGATCACTATATGGGAATAGAAAAATGGGCACAACCTGCACCCTAAATAAGGAAACTGGTCACGTGTCCAGCACAGCAGCTGACCGACACCCTGTCAGTCAGAGAAAAACATGTCTAATAGCGTGTATGATGGCCTGTAACAGCTACACAACTCTCGCATCGGCTGTTCATACTGTTTACCAGGGTCTTTATCAATCCCTGTTGCAACTGCACCCACTCTTGCACCAAGGCACCATAGGGCTCATCGATGGCCATTGGAGCTTGTGTTCGAGCTGCAATTGATCGTCCAAGGGCGTCCCATACGTGTTTGATAGCATTAAGGTCATTGGACATCGCAGGGCACTCCATTCGTTGAACATCGTCCGATTAGAGATATTCGCTCACCAACTGTTCCCTATATGGACGGGCGTTATCGTCCATAAAGACGAAATTTGGCTCATATGCCCCGTGGAAAAGTCTCACATAGGGTGCAAGGATCTCGTCCCTGTACCGCTGACCTGTCAGAGTACATCTATCAAACCCATGAAGGTCGGTATGCCCGTCTGCCATGATACCTACCCAGACCATCAGGCCACCTGTAACATAGTGATCCTTTTCGACATTCTTAGAGGATCGATATCGACTCCCAGGTTCTCTCCAGATGAGAACAAGTCTCGAGTCACTGTCCAGACTGAATAGCGACTCATCACTGAAGAGAACCCGCCCCCAACTATCCTCTGTCCAGGACAGGTATTCTCGGCACCATGTTAGACTGCGTTTTTTGTGGTTCACAGTGAAAGGGATGCAGACTACAGGGCACCTGGCATACAGGCCACCTGCATTAAGTTTCTGGGTGACTGTTATTCGTGAAATGGAAGTTCCTGTTGCATTATACAGATGACGAGACAGTTGTGTCGCTGTCGCGGACCTATCCCTTTTGGCTAGAAGTCTCAAATAACGATCTTCAGCCGGCGTTGTTGCCCTTTTGTGGCCTTGACCAGGTCGGCGGACCACTGTTCTTGTCTCACTAAACTGTTTCCACAGAGTGGACACCACATTTCTCGAAACACCGAGGTCATTACAACAGGTAGCCTGTGATTGGCCGGCCTCGAGTCTTCCAACAATTCGCCATCTTGTGGCATCATCTAGACGATGACAACTAGTCATACTAACAATGGGTAAACAAAGAAATTCAAAAAACAAGGATTGGGTTATGCTACGATGTTTCAAAACATCCTTACGCTACAAGCTTCGGCAGTCAAATGAGATATCTCTGCACAAACGCGATCACAGCGCCACTGCCTTATGACGACACAGGCCACTGCGTGGCAGGTGTATCCGCGAAGAGCTTAACTATCATCTGACACTTTATTTGCGTATGGGGATAACTTATTTTGTTTTGTTTTTTTTAAAAACCGTTTGTCCCTTTAATTGTTTTCACCAGTGTATATATATATATATATGTGAAACGATAAAAGCTAAGCCCCTTTTTAAAATCCCCTTTTTTGTCCCTTTTTAAAAGTTAAATTTAGAAATTAAAATTAAAACTTTTAAAATGCTTTTGTAATTGTGTCTGAGTTGATTGAATGAAGTTGCCCCTGTTAAGTCAGTTTTCCCGCATTGCATTTTATAACTTTCAAAGATCGTTTTGGCACATCTCATAAGAATACTTTTGCTGAATAAGTGCAATTTATAAGTCTTGCTGCATTCGATCGGCCAACTCAAACCACAGCCTGTATCCCGGGCAGTCAATCATTCAGCTAACGACCAATTATAATTTAAATACGCCTCCTTTGACTTCAACGGCCCCTAGCAGGAATAATGCGAAATACAGCATATTTATACCGATGCACAGGTCCCCGGACAGAGTTTTTGACCATCAAAAGAATGCCCTAACTCCACGACACTCGGCTCTCTAAGTATCGCTTAGCGGTACACATAATTCCCAAGCCCGATGTCCATAAAGTAAATTAGCAGCTCTCAAGCCAAAAGGGGCCTGATTTCTCAAAAGGATGTAACAAAGGAACAATAAATCAGGTCCCCGGAAAAACTGTGTCTTTATTGGAATAACTACTGTCTGAATCTGACTTTGATTTCCCGGATACCACTCGCGGCCTGCGACTACCTAAAGATGATAGAAGTTCCGAGGATTCGCTCAGAAATCGGCACTCACGCGTCCGCGGTTCGCGCACCTGCCCCCAGCGGTCGGGCCTTGGCCGACGACACGACAGAAGATCCATAACTGGAGTAGCGACGAATTCGTTACATATATATATATATTGCTGTTAAAAAAATTTTTTACATTCAAATGTTTACAAATGTTTATCTTGTGACATTTGAATAATAAAAGTAATACTAGATGACAGCACCAAAAAATTTGTCTTTTGAGGATAAGTTCTAAATTTTAATTTTTCTAGCTCCATTTCAGTTATAATTTACTACACCAGGGGGAATTTTTAGCTAAATTTTGACGATATTGTTAAACAGTTATTAATTAATTTAATAGTGCATTTTAAATAATGTAATTACTATCTATTTATTTTATTTTATATTATATTAAATGTATTTAACATGGTATTTCAAAATTTATTTCAAAATGTATTAACTGCATCCTTTGGTATCAATTACTGTGATTTCTTAACTGTTTTATTCACCTTAATTTTTGTGATATTTTGGTAGCCATGTGCGCGTGGATATTTGTAAAATACTGAAATATTAATCGGTATGGTGTTTACTATTTCTATTTTATATCCTATAAATATTTAAATAGGTTTTATTGATTCTTCCATTTCATATTATTTGTTTCTATTCTGTTTTCATTTTTAATCAATTCACTTGATTTTAATGGTTGTTTGGGCACAGGGGAAAATAATTTATAGCTTTAGCTTATTTTTTTCACAGAAAACAACCACATTGCTTATATCATTGAATTCTGTGCCCTTGACAACGTAATTCAATATATAAGCATTTCCATTATTTGTCGGTGTCCACTTTTTTCTTTTTCTTCCATAATAATTCTTATAATAAATTAATTGAATTTTTTTATACTTACAGCTTTAATTCATAATATTTCGGTTTTTGATGGTGGTAGGTTATGTTTAATTAATGGTTATATATATATGTATATATATATAAACTTTTTAGGTGGGGTTACGAAATCTACCTAAAACGGATCTCAAAATGGACTGAATCATATGTCGTTTTACGTTGTGCTGTTGTATAGTTTTTAGTTGAGACGAGAGACGATAGAGAGCAGCACTAAACAATTTGGACTGCAAATACTCATTTTTTATCGAACAACTGACAACCAATAATTCTTTTGGAACAAGATAAAGTAAAGTATCTATAACTCATTCTAAACTGTATTACTACTAGTCCGATCTCCTAACAGTCATCCGATATGCAGTGAGTTTTTCAAGCTCCGCCGATGAAAAGATATATCTCCGGCCTCATGCAAGCTGGAACCCTATACTACATTTCTTTCTTTATATTAACTCTTCCTGAATATTTTAAGCCCTACCGCATCAGAATCGGTCCAGTGGTTCATGAGATATAGCTCTTTTAAATTTCTCTACTTTCTGTTAATCTCGTTTCTGTATCTCGTGCCTCTGCAATTGCAGCTGGCTCCGAATCAATTCCAGTGCTTATAAATAGTTGTACATAATTTTCCCAGGCATCTGAACCTAGTTAATAGATGCAATAAACATTTACAGGGGTCGTACGCTTTAGGGAATTTTTTCAGGTCAAATATCAGTACTTTTTTATAGAAGAATAAATCTATAGGTTAAACGCGCGAAATTTCCCCTTATTTAAGAAGAAATTTTCTATAAGAAAATACTGGTACCGAAACATTTCCTGGCTATAAAATTTCAGGACACGTACGACCTCTGCATTTAGGAACACTTCGTCACCAATTTTACTTTGCTAAAGTGTCTTTAAGCAAAGATATCAATATTTTTATACGTGCTGTGATTGTGATCTGACCAGAGTGGCCTGTCATGTCAATGTTTTTCAAGATTATATTTATGGTGTTAAATAATTACTTAAAAGCGGATTACTACATTATTTGTGTAATTTGAAGCTTATACAACACTAGTGAGTGAATTTTAGATTCTTTTTGTAATTTTTACTATCTTAATGTGCCATGCGGAAAAGTACATGCTTTACCATTGGCGGCTATTTAATAATGCATCTTTGTGGAGATTTTTGCAATGTTAACCTTTTTTAATTAATCTCTAACATACATAATAAATGCTATAAACCGCTCCTTGTGTGTTTTTTATTAACTTAAGAGTATATACTTTACTCTGCCGTCAGTTTCAATTCAAAATATCAATTTTAAGTGTACTAAATGATTTTTTGAAAATTGATAAAAATTGTGTTCTATGCTAACTTTTAGCTTCAAACTCCCATAGGAATAACATTGGGAGTGTGTAACTTTTTTTAAATTATCAAGAATACTTATAAGGGACAGCGGACAGAAAAGGGGCAGCAATGACATTTAAAATGTGCCCAATGCACTGGAACCCATACCGCCATTTCATTCTGATTCTACTCTATGCAATATTGTTACAGGCGTAACAGCTGAAAAAGAAGTTAATGTTGATGGGTTGCACTTATTTAGTACGAACATCATCTCCAGAATGATAGGGAAGAATACATTTAGGTATTCGGCTAAAAGGTCAAATAAAGTGAAAACTCTAGGATCTGCTGCCGCATCTGTAGTAATAAAGATGACTTAGATATACAAATAGGTCCAGCACTCCTCTTCCAAAGAATGATGACTGTTGGTATTTGTGGTGAAATGAACCTCAGAAATGCCATGCGTTATGAACTGTGTGCGTACCCTGCAGCATTATTTGAATCACCAAGTATGATGAGAACTGGTTTTCGGCGTCTGGACTTGGAGTTGGAGGCTGCTTTTGCTCTCCCAATTTTCTGTCAGCTGCTGGAATCACTGCATCTGCAACTTTCCACTAATAAATCCCAAGCCCTAACATTTGCAAAACCTTATAAACTTAAAAGGAAACCCACCATCAGAATAAATGGCACTAGCGTCCATCATGTATCTAACCTTAAATTGTTAGGATTGTCAATAGATGAGCACATGAACTGGTTCTCTCATATTAATTACCTTAAACTCAAACTGGTAAAATTTTATCATAACTCAAAAAGATTAACCACTAAATCTTGGGGTATTAAAAGCCATATGCTAAAAATTTGGTACTCTACTATTGTTGAAAAAATTATCACCTATGCAGCATCTGTTTGGGGGGGGGGGGGAATCTTACAAAAGCAGCACTTAATAAATTAGTTTCCATACAAAGGATGTTTCTCTTGCAAATTTCTAGGGTATATAGAACCATTTCCAGTGATGCTCTCAATATCTTGACAGGTATTCCTCCCATTTCCATTACCATTAAATATGAGTTTACTAAAAGTAACATCATCCATTTGGAGAATGAAGCTATCTCACAGCAATACTTTCCACAA
The DNA here is from genome assembly GCA_963932465.1 of Maratus speciosus. Taxonomy (NCBI): domain Eukaryota; kingdom Metazoa; phylum Arthropoda; class Arachnida; order Araneae; family Salticidae; genus Maratus; species Maratus speciosus. Next base: position 507,911,117 of record OZ010790.1, read on the forward strand.
ATGATGATTCAGCGTAAGACTCTTGGCTGGCAGTTTCATCCGGCAGATGAGACTTTCAACTTACAAGTAAATCCGACTATAAATTCTTACTCTCACACTCAAAATGTTATGGTCTTCACCGATGGCTCACGCACTGTTACCGGAGTAGGTGCAGCTTTCTGCGCTACGAAAGGGAGTGAAGTGACTCATCGTTGGTCTTGCAGGCTGGATAACAATAATTCCATTTTCCAAGCCGAACTCTTTGCCATCTTTAAAGCTTTAGAGTGGATTTCTCAACAAAACCAAAATTTTTTAATTCCAATTTTTAGCGATAGTCTTTCAAGCCTGCAGGCCATCTGTTCGTTTGGCTCAACAAATCCCCAGGTTATTGATATTAAATCACGTCTCAAAAATCTTCTCTGGAAAACCTATTTAAGCCACGTTTCAGCCCATAAGGGTATCCTGGGAAATGAAACGGCAGATATGTTGGCAAAGGAGGCAACTGCTAGACCATCAGTTGATTTTTCACTTCCAGTACCGCACTCACACATCAAAAGACATCTTCGCGCTCATTTTATGAAACAATGGCAGGATTACTGGGACTACTCAGATAAGGGTAGAATACCTATGATCTTGTCCCAGTGGTATCTTTGGATCTTCTGCTGCTCACTCCATCCACTACAGCTTTCCTTACCGGTCATGGTCCTTTTGGAGCATACTTCTTCAAGTTCAAAAGAGCCCTTTCTCCTCTATGTGAGTGCGGTGATGATGCTGTTGCCTCTCATTATTTCTATAATTATCCTTTAACAGCTCGCTGGCATATCCGCCGTCCTCCTGTTCTTCCAGTTGGTTGGTTAGCAAATATTTTATCGCGCCTGATTTTGCTCTCAAAGCTTAAAAACATCTTCAACTTCTTATGTAACCTTTCAGTTTTACTCCATCACTGAGACAGGGACTTGGATTCTCCCTTATTCAGTACCCAATGTCGGGTCGCAGCAACTTGTATAATATTGTCTAACTTTGTATAACACTGCATTATTTAATGTCCTTACGTTTGTTTCACAAATTTTGCTAATGTAACATTTATTTATATCTTATATATACCACTCCGCCCTCTGTCGCGCGTATTGGCGGGCTCAGCCTCGGCTGAAATTTGTAACTTATTATTATTATTATTTTAAGACCTCAATAAAGGGGACCGGGAGGGACAATCTATGCTCTACAGACTCACCTCCTAGTCTGAGCAGTCTCTCTCGGGCAGTAAAAGTAAAAAAAAAAAGTATGATGAGGAATTCAGACAAATCTCAGTTAGCTCAAGCACTAGTCAAACACATTAAAAATTTGCACAATGAAATATCTGACAACGTGAAAAGTACAGAAAGGTACATTTTGGATAGACGACCTTTCTTGCATCGCATTTCCTGATGTAAAAATGATACATATGAAAATATTGCTATGTCTTACGCTGATTTTATTGTTAAAAAATATGGAAAACCTATCATTGGTTTTGATACATTGGGTATCTAATGATCAACGATGATGCTCACATATGACGCTTTAAAAAACCAGTAGAGATATTAATTTCAGCCCATACATGAAATTTATTGGAAAAAAGGAAGAGTTTCTGGCCAATGAAAAAAACAAGCAAGCAATGATTTCCGTCATAGGTGAAATGCTTAAGAAACAAGGCTGTACTGTTCACAACGCAGATGGGGATGCCGATATAGACATTGTTCTTGCTGCAGTCTCATCTTCAGAATATGCACATACCACTGTAATAAGTGAAGATACCGACTTGCTGATTCTTCTTCTTTACCAGGCAAAGGATAATGGCTTCAAGCTGTACTAACGCAGTGACATAAGATGAGGATCATGTTCCAAACCAGTCAATCATATCCTCAACATGTAGTCTCCGTTAGGCTGTGAAAACTGCAACTTCCTTCTGTTTCTGCATGCTTTCACGGGCTGCGATACAGCATACAGAATTTTTTCGATTGGGAAATCCTAAGCATTTTTCAGACTGATGAAGGAGATAGAGCTCCGTTCTACTGCAAAAATATTTTGTTCAAATTCATGCCTACATTAAAAAATGGCTAAGGCTGGAAGAAAAGCAATGCTTCTGTTTTATGACTGCAAGACACTGGATTCCACAGACAAACTACGCCACCAAATGTTGGTAGGGAGGGTAACCACAGTAAAATCATTTATTACACCTCAACGTTTGCTTCCGAACGATTCTTCTACAAAATATCATCACACTTACTTACAGATAAATATCTCAAGAAAGAACCAAGCCAGAAGAATGGGGTTAGTATGTAAAAAAGAACTTGTGCTGCCCAACACTCTGCAACTTACCACCAGCAGCAGATTATCTAATTAACCTATTTTCTGCCAAACGTGCGTAAACGCACCATTTCAATAATTATTTTTTTATTAACACTGTAGCGAATATTTTTCACTAATTTTATTTTTCTGCTATTTTAAGGGTTCTGGAGACATCTTTAAAATATCAGTAATTCAATTGGAACAAAAACTTTCTGTTGAGGAATTTTCGACTTTATGCTTGGCCTAAAATGGGTTAACATGATTCGATGTTCTTGCAAGACAAACTGTGCTACTTTACGATGCGGATGCAAGCGTAATTAATTGCCCTTTTCTACAGCTTCTGGGGTGTGCCAAGTCAATGGATGTTACAAGAACTATCTAACTTCTGACTATGAATATGATGAAAATTATTGATACGTTTTTTTTTTCCTTCACTGGAAAATTTCTGTAAAAATGAAATTAAGCAGTAATTTGTAAGGAATAGTAGGCTTTTGCGTACAGTTTATCGTTTTTGACTATACTTCAAAGTTAAATTGTGAAAATAAAGCAATATATTCTTTGCCTTAGTTCCAGAAAATCCCCTCCGCCATTTTAAAATCCCTATATAGGGATGTTCCCGTGCTCAGATTTTGTCTGATTTTTAGTATGCTATTAAGCAGTAGCTCTTGATTAAAAAATTCTGTAAAAAGCTTCTATTACAATTTTGCCCATGTTCAATCACAAAATGCCTGGACTATTTACTTCTTCGATTGTTTTTTTTATATTTTTTATTTAATAGTAACTTCACATTAACTAAAATATACCATTCATTCATATATATATATATTTTAGGGTTCCGTATTTAAAAAGTAAAAACGGAACCATTAAGGTTAGTTGGGGTAACTGGACCCACTAGGTAACTGAGTCATAGGCTATTTTATAAAAAACTGTTGAAGTTTTTAAGTTTTAGGTTTTGTGAACTATGCACCTTAATCTCTACTTCCTAAAACAACGTGTGTCGACTCAATCATAACTCTCACTTTGCTGTGATAGGTTGTCAAAAATTTAAGTTTCTTTTTAAAAAACAACGTCAATATGGTTGAACTTCCTCGGCATTTTATTAAAATACTGTAAGTACTTTTATTAAACAATCTTTTTTTTTTTTAAATTAGGCATATAACTACATTGATATTATTAGGTATCCATACATATTTACTTCATGTTTCAAATGTAAGCCCGGTGTCCCAGTTACCCCATAAATTTTTCAAGAATGGGGTAACTGAGACATGTATACGGGATAACTGGACCATACTGGATCCAGTTACCAAAATAGTTATAAATACTAATTTTTTTGAGTTTCTCTTACTACGGGAAATAAATTTCTCCATTGTTTTTTGCTTACAATAATGAAAATTATAGAATACCTTATTAAAATTACGTAATAAAATTTTAAAAAAAGCATATTGGGTGGTATCAAACCAAATTTCTTGACCCCTTAAGAGGCTGTGATGCCGTTATGGCATCACATAATTTTAATCCCTAATTGCCATATTGGCATCGGAATTTTATAATGGAAATTTTACCTTTATTAAGTACGCAAAAATATACTTTTACTTGTTTACAATAGATTCTCTTGTAAATACTGGTATTGGTGTCATTAAATTATTTCAACATTTTTTACGAATGCAAGTACCTTGCCCCTGAAAGCGAGATAGCCAAACCTTGAAATTGTACTATACTATACAGATAAAGTATTTAAGTACTTACGTAGTCATTTGTTTATAGATTTACCTTGCTATTTTTTTTCTTAAAATACCCATGTGACTTTTATACTTATTACCTATACTAAAGTACATAAATACTTACTTAATTTTTATGTTTTTGGTACAAATAAATCTAATATTTTCACTTTTAGTGCCTTTTTTAGACACATTGACAGCAAATGTTTCCCTTACAACGCTCTTTAGTTGATATATTATTATTATTATTACTTATTAGTTGATATATTAATTTAAATGATCTGTCTGGTTTAAATTTTTTTAAGTTGTTTACCCTTTTTCTAACAGGACTTGATATCCCACATGAAAAAAAAATAAATAAATAAACTCGTGTGGAACATAGACCCTCCTGGTCCACTTATCCCATTTTTATGGAGCAACTGGACCCGTGAGGAAAGAAAGATGAAATATGCATATTTTTATATTTTTAAATATTAAAATGTAATTTTGAGCATTTCTGTCTGATAGAGGGAACCTAACTGAACACATTTACAGAAGTTCCGACTTCAATTCAAATGAACATTAGCTTTTTGAAGCTGGATTGTCAGAAGCTCCAGAGTCACATTGTAAAATCATTGCCCAGTTGCCCAACTAACCTTATAAGATCACTCCTGTGTCAGCCTGTTACAGCCTTTTTACTTGTAAACTATGGAACGCTGAAAGTTCAAATTGGGGGAAGTAATAAAGACTATTAACCCACATACTTACAGATTATAAAACATTCACAAATATGTTTAGAAAAAATGTACAAGGGCTAATTAAGTTACTTGAAAAAAATAATATTTTTTTATATATATATCGTGTGGGGCATCGCGTGGGAAAGCTTTCGTAAGACTGAACTCAAAAATACATTTATTTTAATTTTAGGTACAATATTTTCAGAGATATCGTCGAAAATGTAGGTCAAAAATATGTCCCCCCCCCCCTCCTCTATTTCCGAATCTACTGAAACTAAAATTGTGAAAAAATTAGAGGTAGCAGACGTTAATTCAAACCTTGCAGGAAAATTATAGCGATTATCCTAGGTCACATACTTTTTGAGAAAATCGCATTTTTTCCGTCGCATACAAATTTCGATTTTTGGACATTCAGCAAAGGTGTTGAGGAGCACTGGAGGTACCTATCGCAGCAGAAGTATAAATGCATTGTTGATAATGATTTTCGAAAAAATTCGTCGTTAATTAGCCGAGATATTAACTCTAGACAAGGGCAGTTTGGACATACATAATGACAGGGGCGGCGTGTTCTATGTATCATCGGCTTTTAAAGTCTATATAATAACTTTTAATGATATATTTGTGTAATGCAATTCTCAGTAGCAGTATAAAAGCAATAAACGTCAAAATGTTAAAAACAGACTAATTTAATTAAAATTAATCAAATAAATACTATGGGATTCGCGACTAGTTTGCATTGAGTGGCTCACTCAATACGCCTCCCGTGTCTTTAATCGTTAATTAAAAACCTATCGGGACAAACGCTGCACGGACCAAGTCAGCGTTGCAACTTTGCGACCTTATTTCGAAGCGCGCTTAGAACAATGCCAAGTTTAAACTTTGAACAGGGTTTTGTTTTAGGTACACTGTTGGAAGAAAAGATTATTACTACGCTGGATTTAGTTTTATGAAATGACAAATTGTCGAAGAGCCGAGCTCAGTTTTTCTCTAGGGTTCAAAATATACATGATAAGGAATTTTTGAAAGAGAGGAAAAGAAAAAGGAATAATAGTTACAAAAGTAGTATTAGTGAATAGTAGGCACACACTCCTTGAAATTCCACGCTTTCAGAAATGTACAACGCAACACCTGCGTGCTTTAGAGAAATCACAGGAAAGAGATGCATTTCTATAAGATATAAGTAACGAACGGGCGTTATAGTAGTCCAGATTTATAGGAATAAAATAAAAGGGAGAGAATGGAAAAGCAGAATACGGACGGAATAAATTGCAACCATGCTAAATAATTTAATGTAGGCGAAATTTCTAAATGTCACAAGTACTTAATGTTGATCAAAGTATAATATTTAATAAATGTTTTAATTTCACAATATAGTGATTCTTTCACATTCTTTGCACTAACTTAGATTCAGTGAGTTCCGACTCACCTGAGGCCATAATCGCAATGTGTTCTCAAAAGGGGAAACTAATACTTTCACGCCAAACATCAATTAATAACAATTAATAACAAACAGTTGTCACAGAGTAGCAACAGTTGTCGAGGAGTTGTCGGACAAAATGAAGCTGAAATATGCACTACTTTTATTGTCAGTACCGAATTAAGTTCATCATAAATGGATTAGGATAAGACTAAAAAAAGAGTTATACAGAAAAGCAATATTTGATATTATTTAAGCTTTATATCTCTTTAAACTTTTATGGTATACCCATTTACACTTTTCTAGTATATACACAGCTGCACCCAACTCTACGTTGTACAGTTTTTTACAACGTCTTATTATTCTTTTAGCAAAGATTGTTTTTGATAATACAGTTACTAATTCATATATTTATTGTACGGAACCCTCCGAGCGCGAGTAATACTCGCACTTGACCGTTTATTTATATTTTAGGTGTGTCTGCACATAACTCTTGAACGAATGCTCTGTCATTTTTTTCTTTTCCTTCTTTTTTTCAGACTTTGTTCTGCTAGTGATCCCATTTTAATCTTCATTAAGATCTAAAAAAATATAAAAGTTGGCTGTCTATGTTGTGTTCTTGCTTTTTTTTTTTGCCTTAAAGGCTGTACTTTTTTTATTTACTTTCCTAAAAATTGACCAATTATTACGAATTTTGTGTATGGTGTTAAAGTACACACTATCGATTGTTTTTAACACAATCATACTGATTGGTAAAGTTATTTACGTTCTATCTACGTATCTTATCTACGTTCCCATCGAATATTATTTACCCCATTTATATGGAGTTCCTTTACCTGCAGTTTATTCTGTTGAGCTGTCTACATGGCAGACCATATGTTATTAGCAATAAGGTTATCTGAGAGAAATATGCTCGCCGGTTGTCAGCCCATGTAGCTTAAACAGTACAGCATTGGGAATGTAATCCGATTCCGAGGATATGGGTTCGATTCCCGGCTTGGACATTTTTTCGCTCAGTTGGGAATACACAGTATCACTTTACGTTTTCAATATAGTCGCCGTGACGTATCTAAGTTTTTTTTTTGGGGGGGGGGATATTTTTTTTTTTTTTTTTTTACAAAGAACCGCCAAATAATTTAATATAGCACCGTCTACTGAGGATCAAAACGAGTAATATTGGAAACAATGGAATTTAAAACGATTGTGGATTATTTGGAGTACTGGAGTGTAAGATTGTTGTGGGAATCTAGCATCGATACGGGTAACACAATTCTACGCGAACCCGACTCTACCTGACCTTGAATAGCTCTATACACGATTGCTGCATCTCTAATGCAAATAATAATAAAGGGTTGCCAAAAAAAAAAAAAAAAATTGAAGTAAAAAATAATCCTTTGAATTCGTTTTTTTTTTTTTTTTTTTTTTTTTTTTTTTTTTTTTTTCTTAATATAAATAATTTATTTTTGCACTGAAGAAAGACGTCCTTTTATGAAGCCATGAAATAACTTTATGCTAAACGTATTCGGGTTACTTGAGCTTTTGTTAGAGTTTTTTTTTTTTTTTCTTTTTGACATTACATCATGATCTCAGGACAAACATTTTTGTATCTGTCTTATCAAAATTTTAATGCTCTGCGACAATTTTTACCGGCTCACTCAACCCCCCCTCCCCCTCACCTTCGCTACGCCATAGAAAATCCAATTACTAAATCCCAGTTTCGAAAGAAGCCATCATTTGACGGTTTCCCATAAGAGCTTCCATGAGTACCTACTTTACGAACTTCTCTCAGATCCGTTAATTTACTTGCGTATTTATTCCCTGCTACTTCCGAGCATGTTCAGTATGAGTGAAAGTTCTTTCGTTCGCACAAAAATGTCAGCAAGCAGTTTGTACAATAGATAGATAAATACCTCTTAATTAAGCCTGGAAAATAAAAGCTATGTCAAGTATTTCTTTACTAAATCTTAATTAAGATGTTATCAAACATGCGGAACCGTCCTCGCAGCTAGATTTTATATTATGGACAAAGGACGTGGGAATGTTTTAAAAACAAGAATCGAAGATAATCATTAACACAGATCATAAATTTTTAATAATTTATTTTGATTACTTTTGGACGAATTCAGACCTAATTTTCTTTTTAATCATCATTTTGAACGTTTTACCTTCTAATGAATCGGTATAAAATAACTGTAAGAAAAAAAAAATAAAGAAAAAAATATGTGTGATTTTACTTTCATAACTGTTAAACTCCGGTATTAGCATTAACTTTAGATTAATAATCATCGCAATCAATAAAACTCAGAGAACAGTTTATGTTCTTTTAATACTATAGACCAGGGTTCTCGCTGGCTTTTGACCAACATTAGCGATTTGGCGAATAACAAATAAAAAATAGTAGCCGAATGAAAAAAATTTTTTAGCAAAATAGATTCTGCGTGAAACACTGAAAAATTTATCTTTAACCTTTTATTGTTCTCCTTTTATTCAATACGTTCTAAAATAACCTTTTTTTTTTTTTTTTTTTTTTTTTTTTTTTTTTTTTTGTAACTGTTTATAAAATAGAAATTCGACTATCCACTACAGAACCTATTAAAAATAGGTACATTTTAAATGTTTCCTAAACATGTAAATATTTCAGACATTCTTTTAGCAGTCTAAATAAAAATTCAAAACAGCTGTTTTTGATTTACCATTGTGAAAACATACACTAAGAATTGCTATGAGATTTTGACTCTAACCGATAGAAAAAATTGACCGGCCAATGACACTTTGCATACAACTAACAAATAGTATAGTAAATGACTAATTTCAACACCGCATTCCATCAAAACTTTTCTGTATTTGATACTTGATGCGAGTAATTTTGTTTGTTTTTTTACCGGAGCGACGCGACGTCGGAACACAGATAGTGATTAACTGACAACAGAGAAATACCTATCGCACAATCCTTTCTGTGTTTCTAACTTTTTCAGTCATATTTCAGAAACATTGAAATCGTCTTCAATGTGCTATAGGGGAGATGGGGGCACATGTGAACAGTTCGCATAAATATAGCTTTTTCTCATGACTGGATTAATTTCTATAAACAAAACCTACTCAATATAGTAAATAGAATTTTCTTTTATACATGGTAATTTTTTAAAAATCACCTGTATAGTTCTTTTTACATTTTTTAATCGTTTTATAAATTCGAAAAATTGTTCACATGTGCCCCATCAGCGGGGTAGTTGTGAACACACGTTGGGCACATATGAACACAAGGAAAAAATATCCTTTGACATGCTTTTTATTCTGTTACTCATTTGTCATCGTAATCATTAGTTAATTACCTGTGAAATTCACCATAAAGAAATATATATATATATTTCTCTAGTTTCTGGGTGATATGTGCTGGACAGATAATTACACCTTTCTATTTTCTATTTAATTTGTATTCAAAATCGTTCATTGGTCCAAATCATCCAAGCAACCTCATAGCAAATTGGTATATAATTTTATATACCTTAGATAAATTCAAATAATATAAGTGATCGTATTTTCCTAAATTCTAGTAGAAGAGCAACGCGAAGCATTAATAATATTAAAGTATAATTCGCGTCAAAAGGTAATTATTATATTTGAATAATTACGAATAAAATTAAGAGTTTGCGTTGTGAATTATTTAGACGAACTCTTCCACTTATGAATTAAACTAAAATTTAAGCTGTAAAAAATAAAATTGACACACTTTAAATATTATTAATTAAATAATTACAGAAACTTTTTAAAACTTGATTACATATTTTATTTACATTGAACATAACTATATACAGAAAAAACATAATATTAATTCAAAAAATAGAAAGCAACACTTTTGTTTGCTTCTCATTATTTTAAGTATGTTTAATCTTTTTAAAAAAAAGACAATATTTTCACGTACTCTAATTATTATAATTGTTTCTTTTTGCTAAAAGAATAACTCTCTTTCATTTTTAAAATTACCTTAATCTTATTTAATTATTGGTTTTGTCGGATCTCAGATTACTCTCTACCGTAAAATATCAGAAAAGTATTTTTTAAGATTTTTCATATGATCTTAAGTGGTAAAAGAAAATGTTTAAAATAGTACCTTCTTTTAATATACGGGATGGTGGCCTTTATTCATCAAATTCCGAGTTGTTGCGTTGCTTAGGATCATGGCAATGTGTCATCAGGAACGCATCCTCAATTTGGCTTGATTAGGATCACTCCGATATGTACATCAGGAAGACATCCTCAATTTGGCTTGATTAGGCTCACTCCGATAGGTACCTCAGGAAGACATCCTCAATTAGGCTTGATTAGGGTCGATCAGGCTCGATTAGGCTCGCTCCGATATGTCCATCTCGCCGGGGCTTTACTAGGGCTTACGGGACTCATTGCACGGGCTTTCAGGAGAGCTCCTGCGTCCTCTACATCTTTTTTCAGACTATCTTTTTTAAACCTTATTCTTCTTGCACACCAGCTCCTGCAGTGGGGGGAACTATTTTTGTCTAGTCCACTGTTATTGGATGTGAGAAGATTTTTTATTATACTTCGATAGGCCTATTAGCTAGCAGTCTGCAAATGGCCCCTTACATATACTTTAATATTATTATCTGCCTTAAAGTTTGGGTGGTCTGAAAAGCCATAAATTTATCCCAACACTTTTATTGAGGCCATAAATTGATTCCAACGTTTTTATGATTTTACGACTTCTAATTATACACCACTTTCCATTGGCTTGTCATAAAACGACACCATGGCGTCTGGCTATTGTTGTTGTCTGAGATCCGAACTCAATTCAACATTATACATTCATTTTACAATACAACAATTTTTAAAAAATATATATTTACTATTTAAAATCAACTTAATAATTTTTGTATGAACTTACACTCTTATTTTACTTAAATATATAAACATTATAATTTTACACTCATAATTATATTTTATAAAAAATATTTATACAAACAGAAATAACAAATTACGCAATTTTACTTTGATTTAACCAACATGGTGCGGGAACATATCATAGTTATATGTTGCCCAGCATCTCTCCCGGTGTCGGAAAAAAAAAATAAATAAAAACTGATTGCTGGTTTTATTTTTTTTGTAAAGCTTGAAGGAATGTACGTGTCCATATGACTATGTATCTACACAGTTTTTGAGCGAAGACTGTAAAGTTCAATTATCAATGGTTCTGGTATATTTTATAAGAAGTTCTTCTATTGTTTCATAACAGAAAGTTCAACACATGATAGCATAGTTGTCTGTTGACATTCACATTTATAGAAGACCTCTGTACTGACAATCAGACGTCTTTCTCGAAGCCTTTTTTCTTTACCACACACATGTTTACTAATTTTGTAACTTTACAGTTTAAGTGCCCAAAATACATTCAAAGCTATAATTTTGTCTGAAATTAATATGCCGAAATAAACCTAATTACAAGAAAAATAATGGCATACGCATTTGACATATTATTTCATCACATACAACCTTATGACACAGTGTTTTATCTAAAACACATTTTATACTGAATAAAAGTAAATACAATGCTTGTAATATGACATGTTATATTTTCACATAATTAATCTGATGTATTCAAATTATAATCAGAAAAATATTGTATACAAACTTGTTACATTATTTTATTTATTTGTTACTTCTAACATGTATGATCTGTCAAAATGTACAAGCTAATTCATCTCCTTTAATATATCATTACGCAATGCTTTCCAACTTTACCCGATACGAGAAAAAAAAAAGTAAGAAGAAGGAGAGAGGAGAATAAAACCAGTTATTGAACGTCCCCGATTCTCCCGAAAAGTGGGGGTTGGTCAAGCTACTAATTCCTTTCTGCGAGGTGAATTGTGCTGTGACAAAATTGTACGACTTCCCAAAGGTATGTATTTAAAACCATTTCATGCTTGTAATTACCGTATTAATTAGTATAATTTCTTGATATACTTTCTTCTTAACTCACTGTGCATGCCTGTATGTAATTTTAAACATAATCTATGCATAAACAGTGTATGTATTTGTATCGTATCTAATGTAAACCTTCTGCTTTTTTTTTATTATTTTGCAGGGGAAAAATGGCGATTCTAGCATCTGAATTCTCCTGCCTCATACTGGAACTGAAGCGAGGGTGGCTTTTTATGCATTCAGGTTTAAATCTAAACCAAATTGCCTTTCAGGATTTAAAAAAAAAATGCATATAATTTTCTTTAACAGATTACATTGTATATTTTTAGACCTTTCTAACAAACACAAATTTTGATTCATGATATTGTTTACTATTAAAATGTAAACAACACGGAAAAATGACTTCTACGGCCTCTCAAAAATGCAAAATATGCATTACGCTGACCTTAAAAATGCACCTTCATTTAATACTATTAAATAGTGTTGTCAGAGAATGCCATTGACGAAGAAGCGAACAATTTTTGTGTCTTTAATTATTATTTATTTAGTCAACAATTCTATCTTAAAAGATTGTTAAATTTTCATATTTATTTATTTTTTTTACTGAATGAAATAAAAATTTATTTATTCAAAATTTTATTTATCATTAACATTCCGTATGTGAATTCTACTGTCTAAAATTTAATGATATGTTTAAAAATAAAAGATAATAAATTATTATTATTAATCCAACATTAATAATTATTATTTAATTATAAAAAAAAATGTACTTAATACACTTGTATAATTAAAAAAAAAAAAAACAAAAGTAAATGATAATTACTACGTAACATCGTATGCAGCCATCCATGAGTACCCGGCCGGACCAAAGAACTTCTGCCAGCAGAAAAAATCTTTGTATACTCACAAACAACCACATCCAATTTTTTTTATAGATCAAGTTTTTAAAATAATTACTGTACGTACTATAAAAAAAATTAAGTAAATAAATTTATTAAGCCATACTACATATTTTAATAAAATTAAGGCCAATATATATAAATATATTTATTTATTTATTTTGTTTTCTTATGTTAAATTGGCCAAATTATATAAAAAAAAAATTTATGAACTCACACACTCAAATTTATCAATACTATGTATATTTATATGTGTTTAATTTAGAATTGCATTTAATTCTAAGGGAAAGTAAAGAGAAAAAAAAATGCTTAACTAACATAAATTTATAAAATATTTTATTTAAAAAAAAAAAAAATCTAATTTCTAGCTGATTTCAGCAAGATGTCATTTAATATTTATATTAAATAATTTTGCTAATACATTTTATTAATTGTTAAATTTGCATATTTTTATATATACAATAAAAATATAATAGTCTTACATAAAATTTTACACTACAACAATGTTATTAATTAATTTAACTTGAATTTAAGCCTACTTTAATTCTAATTGACTACCGTTAATAAAAGTAAATTAGCTTATCAAGTTAAATATAATATAAGCTATGTTTGTCTAAAGTTAATTTTGCTGAAAATTCCATAAATTTTAACTGTAAATGCTAATTGCTATACCTTTTGTTATTTATTTTGAAAACAACACGAACTTATATTTTTATTTATTATTTTTTTATTAAATATAGGAACTATTGTTACTGAGCTAGACATTCCATAAATGTGTAAAACCTAAAAATCAAAGTTTTCCTAAATAAAACTCAAAATGCTGCTTTTTACAATATAATATTACTAATTTTATTGTTTGAGCATAACATCTAGTAATTATACCATACTTAATTTTTTCTTCGATTCCCTTTTCAGCCAAGAATCCTGAAATTTATGCCTAGGTGATGACTATATATTGATGTATCTGTGAATAATTTTTCTACAAATATTTTGTTGGTGTTGGTGCATACCCAGCCGTAGGCCAAAATTGCACCCTATACAGAAAGCCTTTGGTGAGAAAATTTTAATTTTACTTCAATTATTTATTTGTGTATTTTTTTTTTTTTTTTTACTATAATTTTTGTGTGCAATCATGTTGAAATAACTTGCCTTGTCCATTGTTATACATATATATGTTTTTTTAAAAACCAATGTGCTACACCAAATCCTTTTTTTAAATTTTTTTATAACACTTTTGTTCATAAAACTTATCCCTGCTGTCTAAATTCTAGACTTTAGCATATAAGTTGTACTTGAACTACCGGAATAAATCTTAGCACTTTTTGTATATTTTATTATATTTAGGCTTATAGCTGACCGCTATCCTAATATAGAGTGCACTAATAATTTATTCCTTGTCAACCATATATTTATATAAGAAAAATATATATATATGAGTATGCTATAAAGCTGTTCTAACTACCCTGAACCTATAGCTTACACCTACTCATTTTAAAGAGTAATTCTGAAATTCTGTCATCTAAATTGTAAGGCTATTAGCAAAGGCTACCCTTATAGAAGACAGAAAAAATTCTCTTTTTTTTTTTTTTTTTTTTTTTTTTTTTTTTTTTTTTTTTTTGAAAATTACTCCAACATTATTTACTATTAAATTAATTAAGTTTTAATGTTATTTGGCTTTGTTAAGATTTTATATTTTCTAATTCATATTCGAAAAAAAAAAAATATATATATAACTTTTGCCTGGAGATAAATATTTCACTGCTCCAGTGAAGTTTTGTGAAGCACATTACATAATTTTATAAGTATGTTTTCGGGTGCGCCCTGCACATTTGCTCAATATTGTAACCCTGAGACAAATTGGCGTTCCCATGTTCCTATCCTTTCTTATTATTATTTTGAATTTTAAAAAGGCAAGTTATTAATTTTGTGTCATTTTTTTTATCTAAAAGAGAAAAATTTATTTTTAAATTTTGAACTTTCGAATTCAAAATATTATCAAATTCCTCTAAGAAAAATATAATGTTTTTGTTCTTTTTATTGTCAAATGGTGACACTAACTTAATACGTGTATCTATATCCAGCGTCTGAGTCATTTTTAACAAGTATTAGTAATCAATGTATACTTTTTCAAAATATCAATTCAAAATAGATCCTATACCTCTTAAAAGAATATTTTGCATCTCATACTATTTTCTCTATATTACAACATATGTATGAAAATATTCTAAATTGCATAAATACATAAAAACAACAACACTAAAATTTAAAAAAATTTCTTAGGAGATGAAGTTGTTTTGTAGATTATTCTTTTACACACATAAATACCCCTAAAATATTTATAATACACGTATATATAAAAAACAACATAATTTCATTTAACAGAAAAATATCTGTCCTTTTCTACAGAAAAAACAATCTTATTTTTTTTTTTTTTTTTTTGTAAATATTGTACTACTACTTCGTAGTACGACTCATAAATTTTCTTTTGTATCAAGGTGATACAATTTCAAAAATCATGATCTATTGACATTTCAATCATTTTTATACCAGACATATTATCAAATTTTACTTATTATTCTTCTTATTATTATTATTTATACAGTATATAAAAAAAAATTATTTTTACAAATGTGTCATCTGTGATGTGCATGCCATTATTTCTCAATGGTAACTGAGATCCAACCACAAGAGAAAAGAGAGAAAAAAAAAACAAAATTGTAATTCCTAAATTTACCTATTATAAATCCCAGAATTATTTTTTTCATTTCCTTTTTTTTTTTTTTTTTTTGCTAACATATATTATTCATTTTATTTATATAAAATTATTATATGTGTGTCATTATTGTTACAATAATAAAATTAATTTTAATAAAATTTTAATCAATTAAACTTACATACCTACAATATCTTTAAAATTGTGACATTAAAATAATACTTAAATTTATTTTCCTTTATTATTATTATTATTATTATTATTATTATTTCTAATGACCTCAGATGAACGTTCCTGAGTCATAGCACCATTTTACTATCTAATGACCTCAGATGATCGTTCCTGAGTCATAGCACCATTTTACTATCTAATTACCTCAGATGATCGTTCCTGAGTCATAGCACCATTTTTACTATGAAGGGGGGGATGCTGGACAGATAATTACACCTTTCTATTTTCTATTTAATTTATATTCAAAATCGTTAATTGGTCCAAATCATCCAAGCAACCTCATAGCAAATTGGTATATAATTTTATATACCTTAGATAAATTCAAATTATATAAGTGATCGTATTTTCCTAAATTCTAGTAGAAGAGCAACGCGAAGCATTAATAATATTAAAGTATAATTCGCGTCAAAAGGTAATTATTATATTTGAATAATTACGAATAAAATTAAGAGTTTGCGTTGTGAATTATTTAGACGAACTCTTCCACTTATGAATTAAACTAAAATTTAAGCTGTAAAAAATAAAATTGACACAATTTAAATATTATTAATTAAATAATTACAGAAACTTTTTAAAACTTGATTACATATTTTATTTACATTGAACATAACTATATACAGAAAAAACATAATATTAATTCAAAAAATAGAAAGCAACACTTTTGTTTGCTTCTCATTATTTTAAGTATGTTTAATCTTTTTAAAAAAAAGACAATATTTTCACGTACTCTAATTATTATAATTGTTTCTTTTTGCTAAAAGAATAACTCTCTTTCATTTTTAAAATTACCTTAATCTTATTTAATTATTGGTTTTGTCGGATCTCAGATTACTCTCTACCGTAAAATATCAGAAAAGTATTTTTTAAGATTTTTCATATGATCTTAAGTGGTAAAAGAAAATGTTTAAAATAGTACCTTCTTTTAATATACGGGATGGTGGCCTTTATTCATCAAATTCCGAGTTGTTGCGTTGCTTAGGATCATGGCAATGTGTCATCAGGAACGCATCCTCAATTTGGCTTGATTAGGATCACTCCGATATGTACATCAGGAAGACATCCTCAATTTGGCTTGATTAGGCTCACTCCGATAGGTACCTCAGGAAGACATCCTCAATTAGGCTTGATTAGGGTCGATCAGGCTCGATTAGGCTCGCTCCGATATGTCCATCTCGCCGGGGATTTACTAGGGCTTACGGGACTCATTGCACGGGCTTTCAGGAGAGCTCCTGCGTCCTCTACATCTTTTTTCAGACTATCTTTTTTAAACCTTATTCTTCTTGCACACCAGCTCCTGCAGTGGGTGGAACTATTTTTGTCTAGTCCACTGTTATTGGATGTGAGAAGATTTTTTATTATACTTCGATAGGCCTATTAGCTAGCAGTCTGCAAATGGCCCCTTACATATACTTTAATATTATTATCTGCCTTAAAGTTTGGGTGGTCTGAAAAGCCATAAATTTATCCCAACCCTTTTATTGAGGCCATAAATTGATTCCAACGTTTTTATGATTTTACGACTTCTAATTATACACCACTTTCCATTGGCTTGTCATAAAACGACACCATGGCGTCTGGCTATTGTTGTTGTCTGAGATCCGAACTCAATTCAACATTATACATTCATTTTACAATACAACAATTTTTAAAAAATATATATTTACTATTTAAAATCAACTTAATAATTTTTGTATGAACTTACACTCTTATTTTACTTAAATATATAAACATTATAATTTTACACTCATAATTGTATTTTATAAAAAATATTTATACAAACAGAAATAACAAATTACGCAATTTTACTTTGATTTAACCAACATGGTGCGGGAACATATCATAGTTATATGTTGCCCAGCAATATGTTTAAGCAAAAGATTATAAAATGAAAATAAGTAGATTTTGGGGGGTGGAGGCTTAGATGATTCATTAAGAAATAAAATAATGCTGAAATAAAATAAAAAATATAAAAAGAAGCAATTTTAAAAAAGAAATTAAAACTTTTAAATTTTGCTTATGGGTTTTTGTTTGGGGAAAATTTTAGGGAGGGGGCGTTTACATACTATTTGTCTCAAATCTGCCGAAATACGAAAGATTCCCACTGCTGTATTTGTCTTATTTACTTGTAAATTATAGATAAAGAAGAGTTTTTTAATGATTTAAAAAAAATCTAGATTATAACCCCCCTCCCCTAACTTCTTTTGCTTTTGAAAGACGGTGGGGGTTACAATAGGGATTTTACGGTAGTTATCAGTTTAAAAATTTTACTTCCTTAAAATATTACTCATATCTATCTCCATTCAAAGCATCATATACATATAACTGTTTTAGATATGGAAGTAAGCCATCATTGCAAGTTTAGAACAAATGTAATAGAAAAATTTGCAAAGTTGTTCAAGGTAATACTTTTGTATTAACAATGCATAAAAAATATTGTTGTAAACTGTTTAGTAAAATAATATATAACACTTATTGCGTTTTGGAAAACATTAAATTTATTTAAAGTACAATTGAATGTAAACGAGCTTGTTGCTCTTTATGTATTTGCTGAAAGATGTGTTTGATGAAGTTTCAATGCAAAATCAACTTTGTGTGAGGAAAATATCTTCTATTTCAGGAAAATTATAGATAATGGAGCTGACATTATTTATCATGAAGTTAACTGAAAGGAACACAATAACAGAATGGTTATTGGGGAACTTATGCACTGTTCATATCTGCCCCAACTTGTCTGTTCACAAGTGCCCCACATTGCTGCTTCTGTTAAATTGATAAATCATTAACATTTCTCAATTTAAGAAAAAAAAGAACTGTATCAAAAATATTTATTAGTATTCATAGTATATGTTAAAACACTCAAATTAAAATAAATGAATTAATAAATAAAGTTATACGCTTATCAACTTGGAACAAAGATTTTACTTTTGAGATCTAAAAACAGTGTTTTGGCTACAGAGGACAAACAAAATGTCAAAAAGCTTCAAAAAAAATTTTACCATATGTATACAGGTGCTGTCATCTTTAGTAATTTTTTTCAAATAACAAAACTTATAATAACTATTGAAAAATTGCGATGTTCACATCTGCTCCCTGTTCACATGTGCCCCCATCTCCCCTACATGTTTACGCTATTCTCAACAGCAAAATAGCCACTTTTATAAATTTTAACTTACATTGTAGTTAAAATTCGTAATATTTGAAACATAATTTCTATATGAAAAACGCAGGTAACATTTTATCTGAAAATAATCTATACCAATATAATAACTCTTGACGACTCACTCGTCAATGCAGAGCAAAAAACGACTAAAGTCGGAATCACGAAATGTGCATAGTAGATTGCTGTATGACCACCCAGCTAAGCAATAAGAAAGGATTTTTGAAAAATTAAAAAATTTTTGAAAAGGATTTTTGAAAAGTCCTAAGAGGGTTAAATTGGGGTCGAAAGTTTTAGGGCATTTCACTATATCTCAATAGACGTTTTAGGAAGTAACGTGAAATTCCGCGTAGCAAATATACTAAAAAAATACTTAAACGGATATTTCAGTGACTTTGGGGGTCCACCAAAGGGATTAAATTGGGGGGGGGGGGTCGGAAGTTTTAGGTCATTTCGCCATATCTCGGCACCAGTTTAAGGTAGGAGCATAAAATGCAGTATAACAAATCTATTAAAAATATAGCTAAACATAACATGTGTTCACGATTTTAGAGCTATTTCAGTGATTTCGTTGACAACGTTGGCTATGAACCCGACACAGAAAATTTTGCTAGTGGGGAGGAGTATTCCCATTAAGCTAAAAAAAAACGACTTTGGTTTTGATTTATATAACTGGCAATTTACGTCAATTTTACTTATCATATTATTAAGCTCTAGAAGTGTTTTTAACCGGAATTTCACCTTCCATTCCCCCTTTATTACGCCATTGCTGATACGATATGAACATAAAAATGAAGAGATTCCATAAATTATTCACATGATCAGTCAAACCACGTGCCTGATATATTTTTAAAATCATTTATGAAAATGAAAGCAGTTTCTTCATTAAAAATTAAACTTACATTGAAAATAATAGTGCTCCTGTCATGATGATACCAAAAAAGGAGCAATTTCAAAATTAAAAGAAAAATGCTCAAATCTCGATGATAAATTTTGGTAACATTTTGATTGTACATTAAATTTTTAAAAGCCTGTTTCTTTAAAAAGAAAAAAAGAAAATGTTAAATTGCCAGTTACATTCATACATGCAAGCTCAATAATCATCAGTCTTGTAAATATCAGGTAGTGAAGACAATCACATCAATTTTATTTTACAGAAATTTGATTGCTTTCTACTCATGAAGTTTTAACTGTCAATTTCAAATTCTTACTCAAGATTACCATTTATTTAACCCTAACTACTGTTATCGGCCTCAAAGACCTTTTTTTTTTTTTTTTTTTTTTTCTATTTTCAAAGTTTAACTTGCAATTTCCAGTTTAACTATAGATACTAGTGAAATTGCGTTTCGTTCGGAGTCTCAGTACTATCGCTAGAGACTTCTGAATCAGTGATTTTTAATTAAAATAACTACAATTTAGCAAAATGAAACAAATTTTATGGATTATGTTGATAAAAATATTGTGATTGTTCATTTTTCTTTCTAAAATAAGAATAAATAAACTATGAATATTAATGTCTTTGGAACTTTGCAAGAAACTTTCTTTAACATTGTTCTATTTTGTACGTGGATATTTTATTCTGTAGGATGGTAATAAAATATAAATATGCTTTTATGTTTTGTAATGTGGTCCGCAGCTTTGCACAAAATGCTTAAATTAGCCCTCGGTGCCAAACGAGTTTGACATGCCTGCTGTAAAAGTTTTTAAACAAATGTTAGATTTATCCACTATTTCGATTTAAACCAGTTCGTATCAATCCTACTCTACTGTAAAAATAAACGTGAGAACATAATCACGTGCTGCTTGCTTATATTACATGGATGCCAGCCAACAAGGCTTCTTTGGCGATGTATTTGGCGATGGTCATGAATTTCTCCCATCCGATGAGGAATGACTCATCTCCTGCATCTTTCTCTTCTCCGTTGGAATTCGACTGGATCGATTTGGGAGCTGCTCCTTCCCTTTTTCTTGCATAGCGATTGCACAAAAAGGACACCCACCCCTCCCTAATCCCACCTTTTTTTTTTCCTTTCATCGATATGAATCTGAGCTAAGAGACACGTCATTAAAAAAAAACTTCCCGAGAGTTTCTTCCCGCAACGGTTCAAATAATTAAAAAGTTCGGGGAAAAGTACTAACTTCTTTCTCTTCTTTCAAGCAATTTTACACGTTTCATTTGAAATGCTTTGATTGCAGTGTGTATTGCAGTTGAAGAAACTGTTACAAAGATACAACTAAGAATCAAAATATTTGATAGAATAGAACAAACCTGGTTGGGGAAAGTTTCATACAATAATTTAAATATCTACCATTTTTTCGTATAGTATAATATTCGCCTTATTTAAAAGCAGAAAACTGCTATTTAGCAAAGCGAAAATTAATATTTGGAAAAGTTGGTAGATATTATGAATAAAATTTTGCGTCAATCTGGAAACGCTGAGAACAGGGATAATAAAAGAGGCTGGTAAAAGGGGGGGGGGGAAATCACGAATTTCTTTTTTTTTTTCCACAGCATTTTACACACATTTCACCTTGAAAAGCTTCAATTGATGTGTGTGCAGTTAAAGAATCTGCTGGAAAGATATAACTAAAGATCAGATATTTAATTGGATAGAACAAGAATAATTATAGGGCTCTGCAAGAAGCGCAAACTTTTCTCTGTCGTGACATTTTACACCCGTTTCATTCGGAATGCTTTGATTGATATGTGTACAGTTGAAGAACCTGCTGTAAAGATACAAATAAAGATCAAAATATTTAATTGGATAGAACAAGAATAATTATAGGGCTCTGCAAGAAGCACAAACTTTTCTCTGTCGTGACATTTTACACCCGTTTCATTCGAAATGCTTTGATTGATATTTGTACAGTTGAAGAACTTGCTGTAAAGATACAAACAAAGATCAAAATATTTAATGGGATAGAACAAGAATAATTATAGGGCTCTGCAAGAAGCACAAACTTTTCTCTGTCGTGACATTTTACACCCGTTTCATTCGAAATGCTTTGATTGATATTTGTACAGTTGAAGAACTTGCTATAAAGATGCAAACAAAGATCAAAATATTTAATGGGATAGAACAAGAATAATTATAGGGCTCTGCAAGAAGCACAAACTTTTCTCTGTCGTGACATTTTACATCCGTTTCATTCGAAATGCTTTGATTGATAAGTGTACAGTTGAAGAACCTGCTGTAAAGATACAAACAAAGATAAAAATATTTAATGGAATAGATAAAGAATAATTATAGGGTTCTGCAAGAAGCATTCACGGCAAGAAGCCGTTTCATTCGAAATGCTTTGATTGATGTGTGTACAGCTGAAGAAACGGCTATAAAAAAACTGCAAGTAAAAACTGTAAGTAAAGTTTGTTTTCCATCGGATAGCTATCACTATAATTAAAAGGTAATTTGGCTAAAAACTCATCGAACTTCAAGCAACGATTTATGCTAATATTTAGAAGTTTCAGAAAAGATAAATAAACTTGATAAGCCGAAAGTCGTTTTATCATTAAATTGCATGTGTGATGAGTGTATTAGACATATTTAATATTTTTAAATTACCAACTGAAGATGCTAATAAGTTTGACATTGCGATTGAGCTTTTTAATAATTATTTTGAGCCGAAGAAGAATAATATAATTGAACGCATTAAATTTTTTAAATTCCGTACAACAACTAAATGAAAGTATCGATTCCTGTGTGACAAATTTGAAAAATCTTGCTCAAGACTGTTGTTTTGAAAACCAAGAAGAGTGTCTGTTGTTTTGAAAACCAAGAAGAGTGTCTGTTGTTTTGAAAACCAAGAAGAGTGTCTGTTGTTTTGAAAAGTGAAAACCAAGAAGAGTATTTGGTACAAGATTTGCTGATAATCGGAATGCGGCATTCAACAGTTAAAGAGAAGTTAGTTATTAATTGATTCTGATTTGAATTTAACTAAAGCAGTAGAATACTGCAGGGCAAAAGAATCAACTGAGAAACAGGTACGATTAATGAAAGAGGCTTCTGTAGAAGGAATAGGCATTATTTAACATAATAGAATTTAAAAAAAAAAAGTTATTGTGTTTGATTCTGTTACCGCATTACAGTAGAGTCCCGATTATCCGAGTTAATATGGACCAAGCTCACCTCGGATAAGCAAAAAACTCGGATAAACCGGATTTACACAAATCGTCATCCACTAAGGAAATGAAATATAAATTTTCACTTAATTCATTCATTTTTATGATAATAGTAACATTTCTTTGATGTAGATTTCCGTTACTTTTAAGAAAAACGGGAAATGAAATTGTTCATTTGAAAAAACCCTTGATAGTTTTTGTGTTTGTTAAATGTTAATTTTGCTGCTTTTTTTTTTTTTTTTTTTTTTTTTTTTTTTTCTGTACTATTACGCTGCTGCATAGCTACCAATTTCTAAGATTTTTTTTCTTACCGCTAAAACTTACTAGTAAATTTTGCCTAATTCAATCGCCGAAATCTAACAATTGTCAACGATTCAATATGGCAAAAATTTATATTAAATTTTAGAGATAACAAAACCGTACAAATTGGGAGCTACCTGATCCTTATTAGTGTCATGAAAATTGCAGGTGTAGCCTCTTCTTTCTGCTCAAAGTATTAAATAGTTTTTTCAATCAAACTTATACCTTTGGAATGGATATTTTCTTCTGATGGACTGATAGCTTCCATTATTATGAAACAGCCATTATAAATGAAGTGTTAGGTGAAGATGAAAGAGCAGCCGTAAAAAGTTAGAACTCTGATTTTCTAGTCAGAATGGGGAAAAAATGGCCATAATTTTTTTTAGGAAATGTAGTGAATATATTTCCGTATTTATTCAATATATTTTCACTGTGTTTTTGATATCCCAGCTCATATTTGTTAACGATTATAAATAAATATGTTCATATATATTGTTCCAACTAATCACACAAGTATTCACTATAAACATTTTCATAAATACAGAGAAAATCTTATAAAAATCATTATGAACAATGTGCAAATGTATACATGTGTGTATATAAATGTTGTTTGTAATGTATATACAAAGAATCATTTTTATTTAAATTTCACGCATTTGCTTCAAAATCATTTAAATGTATTTAAGTTAAAAACATTTATTTATTCAATGTTATTTTCTCTGAGTTTTCGAGATTCCAGATCATCCATACTAATGATTACAAATTCATTTTTTCATATATGTTATTATTCATCTCATATTATATTGTAGAAAAAAGAAATTAAAACGCAAATTTTAAAAAATCTTTATGAATTATGTATCTCATGAAAAACAACTCATTGTAAATGATCCGGTCAAGCCACAAATCTAAAACGTCAGTCATAAGTGATACCACATAACAAGAAGCGATATAGATGTTTATACTCCGAGTGCCGTGTAAAAATCTATTCCGAGGTAGGCACAATATGTGACAATTGCTTGGCGACCTGCAGGCTTTTATAATGTTTGTGTTTCCTGCACTTACATATATATGACTATATGTTTAACAATTTTCTTCTTGTATTACTGCTCCCATGAAAATGTAAAAAGATGAAGCTTCTGTGTTTGCATGTCCATTCTTATTTATCATAATGTAAGATCGATTTATTGATTTTATTTACATTATTTGAACGAGAAAACATTTTGAGTTTGTAAAATGATAATAAAAAACATTATGATCATGCGCATATTAATAAAAAATGCACTTAATAATAGACGTTAACTAAACTCGATATATTGCAGTAAAGCCTGCGTAAACGGAATTGCACATGACTGGGGAAAAATCTGCTCTAGTTAAGCTTCTGTTTTAATAGTATTATATAATATTCCTTATATTGGAAACGGGACATTTTTTATTGAAGAAATAATTCCGTCATAAACAGGATCCATTTTATCAGATTTCTCTTTAATTTTAAAACAGTGTATTAAACGTACTTATGTAATGAAAGATTATGTTAAAAAATATTGAAAAGTATAATAGTAATAATAGATGATTACCACACTTACATACCATTTCCTGCTTATCTAACAACTCTTTTTAGTTTATTACAGATCATTCTCTTACAAATATTTTTAAAGTGATATAACGAGAATTTAAAATTTATTTTTCGATTTTCACTAATTTTCAAAATTGATATGCTGCATATATTATATACAACTGCAGGTCGCCAAGCAATTTTCACATACTGTACCTTACTCCGAGTACTTTGGAAACATTATGAGTAGTGATAGACTTTTACACGGCACTCGGAGTATGCACATTTATATCGCTTCTTTTTATGTGATATCGCTTCTTTTTATGACTGACGTTTTAGATTTGTGGCTTGGCATGACCATTTATAATGAGTTGTTTTTCATGAGATATCATTCCTTTTTGTAAAGTACTTCATCTGCATTATACATAGGGTAGACCGGGGCTAGTTGGCCATAGGGACACGTTGGCCCAGTCGCGATATTTTTTAAACTTTGCGTTAGATGACATTGTCAGTCCAGCCAAGTATGCGTTGCTTCGCTTTCCTCCTCCAACATCAGCACCATTGAAGTTGGAGCTCCCGTTAAAGAATTATTGAGAATTTTCTAAATTTTGCAAAGGTGAGTAAATTTCCTCTCTTATAAATAATCGTTTTTTATTTGTTTGTAGATTACATTTTAGGTTTTGATATATAATAATTCAGAAAAATAATTGATCGTAGTTACTGTAGCGCATGTTTTTTTATTGAAATACTTTCAGAATAATTCCTTATAGTCATGAAAACAAAAATGTCAATACGGGGTTAGTTGGCCTATTTGGCACGAGGCATGTTGGCCCGTTGGCACGGGGTATTAGAATTTTGATATATTTAATGAATTATTTTAATAAACATTTATTATTTTTTAATTGATTTATTATTAATTAATAGTAAGGAATTATTTTATTAATTGAATTCCTGGTTATTTCAGTCAATCTTTTCAAAAAATGAAGTTATAACGTTGTTTACCTCCTCCCCAAATTAAATCAGCTGCTGCTGTTGTACAAAAACATTTATAACTTTCATAATTATAGAAAAATCTCTGTTGACTTGGCTTACAGGCGCAGGTAGATTTCGAAGTTAAGTACCAATTTCACGAAGAATTTAACGGATTAAGGGAAATGTCATTTTTTTCTTATACAACCTCCCCCCCCCCCCCCCCCACACACACACACGCACACACACACACTCTTTTAATTTCTTTTTGCTGTAAGAGTTGCTCTTATCAAAAGCTTGTCAATACAAAAATTGTAGATAATATTAAGATGATTTACGATAAATTTAAGTGAATTTGATATCTTGTGAATTGACGAAGTTAGGAATTTTTTTCTTCTGAGAACCTATTTTCTGCACTCCTTGAAGCCATTTTTAATTATATCAAAAATCTGTCATGCATAATTTTTTAGCCCTTTTCCTAGAAGTTTTGAAAATTTTAAACTGATTGGATATGTTATCGTGTCCATCTAAAAGTAATATATATATATAATTTCGAACTGGGGGTGATTTTGGGATCTAGGGGTCATGATCGGTGTAGATCTGCAAAAGTTTTTCAAAAATTTCAACATATGGGAGATTGCAATAGGTAGTATTTCTTACAAAATCTACCTAAAAGTTCGGCCTCCTAGTGTTACATACTACATCTGAAAGTAACAAATCTAACAATCAAAATCTATCCGACTCTGATATTTCTCAATTATTAATAAAATTCCCTTGTTCCGCCGTCCAGAGAAGAGTTTGCCTCAAATAATCCTTTAATAACATCACATTTTATGAAGTGAAAACCTCTTACCTGGGTACTTATTCGTTGAAACTGAATCATCCTTTCTTTCTTCATAATCCATAAAAAGGGCAGTTTCAGGAAACAATTTTTTAATTATCAAAAACTATATTTTTCTTTAAGAGACATGTTGTCCCTTCCACAGACAGAATAGAACTACACTTCCCTATCCGTTGATAAGGATCAGTAATTCAAACAAAAAATAAAAAAAAAATGATATCATCCAACATAATTATATCAAGCACATTGCTATGTACTAACTTATTAGATTATCTAAATCTCATTATACCAATAATAAATCATGAATGTAATCAATAATATATATATTTCATGATAAACAAACTGTGTTTTTTAATACTTAATTAGGAATTAAAATTTTATGTAAACGAAAATTATCTAAATTTTACTGTGAGAAATTTGAAAGGAATGATGCGCTAGAGAAACATGCGTTAGAGAAACATAATAAACGAAAGAAAAGAATTATTGCACTTAACAGATGTACAGAGATCTTGATACAATTTATTTATCACCTGGTGTTTATAATAAATCACCTAATTAAGGATGAATGATTTTTTTAATTAATTTACTCTAAGGTTTACGGTGTTTTAATACCACCCTTATTAAAATTTATTACTGTTACGTAATGTATTAAAGACATTTTTTATGAGAAAATAAATTCAAATTTTAAAGCAATTTTTCGTCGAAGTTAATAATTTGAATTAGTCACAGTTTTAATATTTAAAATTTTTATTTTAATTTTGGAGGCTATATTGTGTTTTCGTTCGCGAGAAATAAAAATTAAGATTTGGTAAAATGTTGATCATTTCTTAAACTTCTACACTATCAGAACATTAAAATGTATCGTCAAAAGTGGCGGGCCAACTTACCCCGCAATCGGGGCAGGTTGGTCCAAGCGACTTGGTGTCAGTTTGAGCTTCTTAACTAATATTTATTGTTAATATTTTCAAGTTTTATTATTGTGACTTCTTCCTGAAAGTACACTGATAGTGGTAACATAAAAAGAAATTTAAAATGTTGAATTGTAATTTTTTTATTATTATTAGAAAAAAAAGCTGGCCAAAGCCCCGGTCTACCCTACTCCATTTTAATTCAGAAAAGAAAAGATAAAAGGAAGATGACAGACGTAAAAAAAAAATAATTTAATAGTCATGCCATAAACTTTACAAACGGGTAATTTGTCTAATAAGACATACTATTGGACTATTTTAAAATAATTCAAAACCATTTCATCGATTCTTGCACATCTCAGAAGAATTCATTTATTTTTTAGAAATGATAAAATGTGACGAAGAAAACAGCAATATTTTTTTAGGTTGTTCTATAAGCTATAGGGGGATTCATTAATTAACTCAGCAATGGTTTTATCTTAATAACTTTTGAAACGACGACTTTACATCTTCAAAATTCATATAAATTTATACAAAAAATATTTAAAGACTTAAAAACAGTCTGAATAATGAGTATTTGTTTTATTAGCGGGTGTGTTTGAAGTAATTTTTAATTAAATTATATATATTTTTTTTTTCTTTCTTTTAGGAAATCCAACATCTCTCTGATAAGCGCGGCAGAAACGCCGATTATCTAATTAAGTTTCTTTTTAAATGTTTGTATAAGCTGTTGTAACACTTTCTGAATTTTCAGTGTAAAAGAAAGCTAAATTCCTAATTGTTTTTAAAGTGGCTGACAGGGCATGAGTCGCATGCCTTGCCTTCCAAATATTTTCTCACATATTACGGATAATTCATAAGATAAATTTTAATTAAGTTCGATAAAGATCCGGAATTCGACAGTTAATCATTATGAAATGATTTTCCTTAATTTCGGTCATATTTGAAAAATTTTAACTAGCACCATAACCTAATTACAAATGAATTAAAAGCTAGTATGGCATATCGATTTCACTCTTTAATTAACAAGTCCAAAATATATTTGTTTGTATGCATTTCTTTAACACCAAAAAAGTTTATAATAAATGGAATGCCGAATCTTTACTGTAATTTTAAAGCATTTTAGTATAAAAACAATATGAAAGAGAACGTTTTCTCACTTACTTCAGTATGATAAACAGTAATTCCAAAGTTCCGTTGAATTGTTTTCCTGACTGTGAGTACTTTGTGATTCATTAAAGTGCTTACATTATCTTTTGAGTATGTTCTGTGGTTTCTCTGTAGTTAAGTGTTTATCCGTAATCGAAGTCCACTGGCACGATTACGGAAACTATAATCTAGTCTCTCCTCGAATAGCAGCAGGACATTCCGCGATTATTATTGTCCGCAGTACATTCGTCAAAAATCATTGCGATATCATGCAAAATAAAATTTCGTTTAATTGTTATCTAATTTTTGTGTCAAAAAATCCCTATCTTATTAGTTTCTTAAAAGGGTGCGGGGTAAAATCTAGAAGAATCTTTAATAAAGTGGATAATAGAATATTCTTTCATAAAGAGAAACCTGGATAGACGAGCTTTCAGATAAATAAATTGAATTCATACTCCTTTTTCAAATAACATAATAAAATTTTATAGAGATTGAAATTGTATAAAATCATTAAAATGCATGTCACTAAATAAATATCCATCGGTTGAAATGTAATCACGATATTTTAAGTGGCCCTATAAACGAACCGTAAATGCTTCAATCGAATGGAGCTGAAATGGGCCAAATAACATATATGGATATCATGTGTATATAGCAACTTTGACAAAAGTTAGGCTTCAGTGGTGTAGCTAGGACGGGTGACACCCGGGGCAGATTTAAATAGTGTCACCCCACGCACTATGGTGTCACCCCCCCCCCCTCCCCACGCACACACCCGTCACATTTTTTCAATCACAATTCTACGTTATTATAAATAAATGTTAACTTTTTTTGGAGAACTTTTATGAACTTTATATTAACAAAGTAATAATATTTTTTTTTTAATATTATAATAAGAAAACAAAAATTTTATATTATTTTTTAATGCTCAATACTTTAGTCAATCTGTTTGGAAGTATCCTTCGAAAAAGCGCATAAATGAAATTAAGAATTCATTTGTATCGTAAGCAAATATTTTAATATTAGAATGCAATAGAATAAAAGGCGTTAATATTCAAATAAAATAAACCAGTAGGACGTGCCAATCCCCAAAACTTTCTTCTATCCCATACATG
This sequence comes from Maratus speciosus, assembly GCA_963932465.1. Taxonomy (NCBI): domain Eukaryota; kingdom Metazoa; phylum Arthropoda; class Arachnida; order Araneae; family Salticidae; genus Maratus; species Maratus speciosus. Next base: position 507,941,157 of record OZ010790.1, read on the forward strand.
TTAACACTTCAAAATTCGCTATCACAGTGCCAAAATTAAATGACAATCTATACCCATCATGAGAATTCTAAAAGATACATGTTCGTGTGTGTACTTAAAAAGGATATACAGTGTAACCTCTGAATAACGGTTGCCACTGGGACCGATGAAAAGTGACCGCTATTCAGAGTTGGGTGTTATTCAGAGGTTTCATTTAAAAAAAAATCATAATTACATAAATTTAAATAGTGGCGTAATTTTTTTAACACAGTCATTTGTTTGTAACACAGTCATTTTAATTAATCCTTATTGTTTTAATACATTAAAACAATCAAAAATCTGCAGTTGCTTTTTTTTCTGCAAATATCTTTCCCAAAAGAAATAATAGTATGAGTTGTTTTGCTGTACAACTCATCATCATTATGATTTAATGCAAAATTTTTGATTTCACGAAGGTTCGTAAAAAATTTGGTAATATGTGTTAATACTGGAAAATTTAGGTGATTCTCTAATCTCTTCCATATCCCCTTCCACATCACTTTTCTCTTCCTCTTTCCTATCTCTCACCATTTGCTGTATGAATCAAGTGTAGCAGTAACAGCCAAATCTTTGCCCAGACACACAAACTTACTGGCGTTCGTGTTAGTTATGCTTGCTGTTTCAAGAATATTATCTAAATTTTCCCCATCATTATTGTCTTCATTTTTTATGTCTAGTTTTGGAAAAGGATTAAGTGTTCAAGAGATTAAGTAACATTTTGTTGACATATTGAGTAAACTTTGTTTGATCTGTTTCAGATTTTGGTTTGCAAATCAATATGAAATTGTACCAGAAACTGTTAAAAAATATTTTCTTCTGACTTTTGAGCGGCCGTTGTTCAGAATTCCTTATTTAGAGGTTAGTACTAATGTCAATGCTGTGGAATGTGTTCGGTTCCACCAATATGTAGCCGGTATTCGGAGATTGTCGTTGTTTAGAGGTGACCGTTCAAGGAGGTTTCACTGAATAAGAATCGCATCTTTCACACAAGTCACTGAATTTCGGCATCCACCCTCTTAGATGACTGCGACCAAAAAGAATAAAAACGACCTGTTGGGAAGTATACACTCAACTATTTATGTGAAAGTGTAACAGCAGAATATGAATTTTCATTAAATTCTGTTCATTAACTTTTTAGATATAGCTATCGCGAAAATCGTAAAAAATGCCACATAGCAGCGGCACCTGTTGTATGATTTACAGCAAAAACTAATCAGCACCAAATTATATAAAAGTATAACTGAATCTGAAGTTCGATGAAAATACGTGCATCAATTCCTCAGGTTGAGCTATTGTAGAAATCGTGAAAAATGCAGCTTAGCAGCACCACCTGTTGAGCTATTTACACCAAAAACTAATCAGCACCTATTTATATCAATGTATAACTTAATTTGAAGTTTTATTAAATTTCTTGCATTGGTTCTTGAGATAGAGCGCCCACAAAATTTATGTCACAGACAGACAGACATTTTCTAAAAGCATTCAAATCGTGTTCAGGTCCTTCTAAACGTATAAATCTGTCGAAAACCGGAAGTCGACTTTTTTCACAAATCCAATACTTTCTTCTTGAAAAGATAGAAGAAAGTAAAAAAACATGAAAATTCATCGTATGAAAGGTTCTTTACTTTATATTTCATTTTTACTGTCTTCTATCTTTACAAGAGAGTATTGGATTCGTGAAAAATTCCGACGTTTGAATTTCGATGGATTTATACGTTTTAGAAGGTCCTGAACACGATTTGATGGTTTTTAGAAAAGGTCTTCATGTCACTCTGTCTGCGAGTCCGTCTGTATGTGACAAAAAAATTGTGGGCGCCCTTTCTCAAGAACTAATGGACGGAATTTCAGAAAACTTCAGGTTCAGTTAGACCTTGGTATAAACTGGTGCTGATTAGTTTTTGGTGTATACCGGCCGAAAGATAGCGCTGCTATGCAGCACTTTTGACGATTTCAGAAACAGCTATATCTCAAGAAACTAGTGCACGGATTTTCATAAAACTTCAGATTCAGTTAGTTCTTGATATGAATTGGTGCTGATTACGTTTTGGTGTAAATCGTCCGACCGGTGTCGCTGCTATGTTGTATTTTTCACGATTTCCGCAATAGCTCTATTCAAGAACTAAATGCACGGATTTTCATCTAACTTCAGATTCAGTTAGTCGTTAACACAAGTTGTTGCTAATTAGGTTTTCGTGTCAATCGCCCAATAGATGGCGCTGCTATGCCGAATTTTTCATGATTTTTGCAATAGCTCTATCTCAAAAACTAATGCACGGATTTTCGTCCAACTTCGGATTCAGTTAGACGTTGACATAAGTTGTTGCTGATTAGGTTTTGCTGTAAACCACAAAATGGTGGCGCTGATGTGCGGTATTTTGTGTGATTTGCATAATTTTAGCTACAGTCATATCTCAAAAACTAATGCAGGGAATTTCATATCTTTAGAATCCTCATGATGGGCATAGATGTGTCCGAGAATATTTAGTCCACATTCTTTTATACTAAGTTTTTTCCTTTCTAAAACAAATCTATTTTCTAATACCAACAAAATAAAAATACTTTAAAGATAAATGTTACCGCTAACATCGTTTAAAATACATATTTATATTTTTCCTCAATCGAAATCTTGTAAGCATAACACATAATTTTATTTTCATTCTAGATCAAAAGGCGACAACTAGCCAAATAAGATAATCCAAAATCAAAGTCCTTTGTCGAAAAATGTTCGTTAAATTGTTGAAATAAATTTTTCTGACCACTCGTGACTCATTTATCACAGCTGCCTTCTCCTGATGGTTGAATATTTTACACTGATTCTGAGCATGAGGTCTACCAGTTTACAGCCTAAAGTATATGGTTTCCTGGAAGTCAAGGGAGCAATCACAGACTAGAAGAGATTATTATGTCTGTGTGTGCAATCTCTTTCGAAAATAATTGGGTGTGCCAATCCCAAAACTTTCTTCGAAATGAAATTTATTATAATCAATAGTTTTTCGTTATTTTGATGTACATCAGCTGTTTGCGAATAGATGGCATAGCAGGATACAAAGTTCCCGTTGCTGCATGAGACACCGATGTACAATAGAACTTCGAAAAATAGAGAAAATTATACAAAAATCTCTATTACAGCGCCGCACTCAGCATTATTACAGCGCTGGCAGAATATTTCGAAATTCAAGGAGGACTGCTAGCCATAGCCAAAAACATACACAGAAAATTTGGTTCAATTCTATCCATATTTCATGCGCTTTTCAATGGTACAATACCTAGCCATAGCCAAAAACATACACAAACAATTTAGTTCAATTCTATGCATAACTTCATACACTTTTCGATGATACAATGGCAACACATGGACAGACAGACATTTTGTATAAACATGTTTTGGGGGATCTGTGACCCCTAAAACGTATAAATAAGTCGAAAACTGGAAGTCGACAAAATTTCGAGAAGAAAGTAAAAAGAGTAAAAGAATCCAAGGCAACAGTAACACAGAAAAGGACCATACCATTCCTTATTTATCTTCTGTTCTATCCACACAAGAAACCACAGGGCTACTCATAACTCATCCCATAGTCCGCATAAGTCAATGCGGTGCCTACATGTAGAAGAAAATTCTTTGTTTTAAAGTTTGCTTCTGCTACCCACTCGTTAGATAGGCAGGTTCTTGTTCACTTGTGTATATCTTATATTGATCCCCCCCCCCCCCCCTCCCATCTGTGTAAAATTTCAGATTCTCCAAGAAAAGAAAATTAAATCTGTTATATGGTGAGCTAAGTAATTTCAATTTATTTCAGAATTCTTTTCCAAAATCTTATAACGTTATATATATATATATTGCAAATAAAGATTGGGTGCCATCCGGGACGGAGCGCCCCATCCCCCTTAGCTACGCCACTAATTCAGTATTGTTTTTTCTCTATGTTAAGTATAGGAATATCCAGTACTTTAAACTAATGTAAATCAAAAACTAATCGATATTTTTATATGAAATTTTAAAGATTTAAACTGCTTAAAAAACAAATAAAATACACCAAATCGATTAAAAATCCGATAATTACACATGTCTGTAGCTCGGGTAAAAAGATCTTTTGAGCAGGCTCAGACTGGTCCGCCAGCCTGAGAGCCGGTGCGCCCTCTTCCAAAGAAAACTTCGCACGTCTTAAGTGCCTAAGCCGCTCCAATATTTTTTCCCTCGTTGAATACACACATTCTGAATAATGTACTAAATTTCGAGAATTCGTTTAGGGAATGATCATCAGTTAATAGACAGACAGCAGAAGAGAGGAATTTTTTAGTAATAACAAAGAAATTAAATATGCATCGAAACAATTTCATGATCGGAATCCGAACCGGGCATCTTTGACTGCGACTAGAGAGAAAACAACCCAGCGAAAGTTTTAGTAGACACGGCTAGAGATCTGCACGCGCCAAACCGTGGCCCGAAGCCCGAGTCTATTTTCATTCATGGCACTCGGGCCGGGCCATGCTTTTTTCTGAACGCCCGGGCCGGGCATAGTGACTACTCTTTACGGGCCGGGTTCGGGCCTTATTTTTTTCTGGAAGAATCGGTTCGGGCCTAACTTTTTTTTTGTACAGAGCCGGGACTGGTTTCTTTCCTAGTCTTCACGACCCAAAATTTTCAGCCCTAGTTTTGAGCCATCCCGTATGAAAATCATTGTCTCGGCGTGGCCTGTCCGTTCAAAGGTAAAATTAAGTCTGGCCCAAAGATTTTTGCAAAAAATGCATACATTTTTAAATCGCCATTATTCCACAATTAAACATTAACATGTATTCTTTTTGAAGAATAGTAAATTTCTACGCTTATTAAAATACAGCTAAATTAAAATATGGTAAAACGAGTGAAAAAGGACCTGCCTATGACGGAATTCTGTTTTAAACTGAAAAACGTGTTTATCTATGTAAAATTAATATACTAATACGTAGAATATATAATACATTTACACTTGTTAAGAAGGGAACTTGTCTATAACGCATTTTTTTTTCTTTTCTATGTAATTGAGTCTTAGAAGATTTTACTGTATAGCATTTTTCAGATTTTTAACACTTCAATACATGGAATGTAGATTAACAATATTAATGATAACTGAAACATTTACATACAAGAAATAGCGATTCATTAAAAAAACTAGTCGGATGTATCAATCCCAAAACTTTCTTCTATCTCATGCATATTAATACTTGAAAATTCGCTAGCATACTGCCAAAATTAAACGGCAATCTATGCCCATCATGAGGATTCTAAAGATATGAAATTCCGTGCATTGGTTCTTGAGATATGGCTATCTCAGAAATCATGTAAATCCAGCATAATTCAGTCTAGCAGCGCCAACTATTGGTTGCTTTACACCAAAACCACCAAACAACCACTTATGTTAAAGTCTAACTGAATCTGAAGTTTGCGGAAAATCCGTGCATTAGTTTTTGAGATAGAACTATTGCGAAAATCATGAAAATTCCAGCATAGCAGCGCCACCTATTGAACGATTAACACCAAAACCTAATCAGCAACAACTTGTGTTAACATCTAACTAAATCTGAAGTTAGATGAAAATTCGTGCATTAGTTTTTGAGATAGAGCTATTGCGGAAATCGCGCAAAATGCAGCACAGCAGCGCCATCTGTTGAGCGATTTACACCAACACGTAATCAGCATCAAGTCATATCAAGGACTAACTGAATTTGAAGTTTTATGAAAATCCGTGCATTAGTTCTTGAGATAAAGCCATTGCGGAAATCGTAAATAATGCAGCATAGCAGCGCCATCTGTTGAGCGATTTGCACCAAAAACTAATGAGCATCAAATTGTATCAGGGACTAACTGAATATGAATTTTTATTAAATTCCGTACATTAGTTCTTGAGATAGAGCGCCCACAAAATTTGTGTCACACACAGACAGACAGATTCACAGACAGACATTTTGTAAAAACATGTTTTTCGGTTTCTCTTACCCCTAAAACGTGTAAATTCGTCGAAAACCGGAATTCGAAAATTTTCATGAATCCAATACTTTTTTCTTGTAAAGATAGAAGAAGGTAATAAATATCGCAGCCTGCGGCACTTCTATAAAAATGGAGATTATAAGCATTAAAAAAAAAAAGAAAAAAAAATTAAGATAAATATTTTTGGTCAGAACTCTACGTACGAGATAAATTTTTAACCAAATCGACGTAAAAATTAATGTTTTGTAGAAATTCACTCGAGCTGGGCCGGCCGGGCCGAACTTTTAACTTTATTACCGAACCAAGCCGGGCCAATATTTTCTTTGTACGGGCCGGGCCTGGAAATTTCGTAAATATCATGATATATTTTTTAAAATATCATAAATATCTAATATTTTGCGATATACAGGGTGTCCGGTCTCAACGGTGTCCAATGGCTAATTCCTAAACTGTTAGTCATAGACATATAGTTTCAATTACAAAAATGTTTTAAATCAGGTAAAGAAATATTTTAAAAGCGATTTGGGTCAATAAAAACATTTCTTAAAAAAATACGAAAGTTAAATTTTTATACGGTCCCCCGGTTCTATAAGTTATATTTAGTAAAATTTTCCTTTTACACTGACAAGTAATACAAAAAAAAAAAAAAAAAAAAAAAAAAAATCCCGTTGTTCTACGATTAAAATTGACCGAGTAATACCAGTTTAAAGTTGGAGCATATTTTTTGCTGCAAATTGGGGGTCATTCACAAATTTAGTCGAAATATAATTTCGTCAGATATATTAAAAAATGGTTGAGAGTAAAATTAACATTGCAATATAAATTTGAAATCTTTAGTCATTCTGACATATTAATGCAAAATATACAATTTGTAATAAACATTTAAGAAGAAAGGAAAAAACAGAATTTTTGTTAAATAAAATTATGCTAAATTAACAGCCTCAATTCTTTACAAAATGATACTCATTTAAAAATATTATTAGATTACACTAGCCTGCAAAAAGTTGGGTTATTTCATGTTTTTTAGCTTTTGATAATTGATTCTTATGTATTCTGTACCGCTGAATCCGGAATGGACCTTCATTTTTAGCCATCACATCAGGATTTTTCGCAAATTGTAAATTTCAAAGTTAAAAAGTTCAAAGTTAAAATTTAATCTCCTCCCCCATCTCATCACATCACCCACCTGTAAGAATCCCAAAATAAGCAAAAATATTGAATAAATTATTGAATAAAATAAAATAAAATAAAGTTTTACGTATGTTTTATAGTATGAGATTTTCGCTATATTTTAACTTACACATTTGCAAAAAAAATCTAACTTGATGGTAAAAATGAAAGTCATTTTCAGATTTAGTGCTAAAAAGTACGTAAAAATCAATTATCAAAAGTTAAAAAATACAACCATCTCCTCTACTTTATAGTATCCGACTTTTGTTATTCTTTAAATTCGACAATTTATGATTTGCGAAATATCCTGACATGATGGCTAAAAATTAAAGCAATTTTCGGATTCAGTGCTAAAAAATACATAAGAATTAAAAAACTCAACAATCTCCTTCTTGCATTATCTAATCTAAATCTTTTTCTTAAATTTCTTGGTGGTAATCTATCCGAAATTTTTTGTGTTATCCTGTAAAATAAGTATAAATGGTAACCACCGAAAATCATAATAATATTAGATTGTTATCGGATTTGCGCCAGTATATAAAATGTAATTTCGATCGGATATTTGATGGGTTAAAGCTCGAATACAAATGTTGAACTGGAAAAACATACATAAGATCGGTGAAGTAACATAATAAAAAAGAAAAGTGCCCAGCTAAACTGATGGCATTGAGCTCACAGGCTATTCACACTAATTGTATATTATACTCTTATTTTAAAGAATAATGCCCCTCAAAAAAATAAGTGAAGGGGAATTAGCCCCCGTTTCCCCCTTTATACTTAACCAGTGAACCTCCAAATCTAATCAGGGAAGCTCCTTATCATAATAAACCGGTATACCAAATTTGGAGCAAATCGAATAATCCTGCAAAAAAACCATTTATCTAAATTAAGGGGGTGGACTAGCCCCCCTTTATCCTTAACCAATGAATCCCCAAAACGAATCAGGGAAGCTCCTTAACATAATAAACCGGTATACCAAATTTGGAGCAAAGCGAATAATTCTGCATGAAAAACCCGTTTATATAAATTAGGGGGGGGGGGGTGGACTAGCCCCCCTTCCCCCTTTATCCTTAACCAATGAACCCCCAAAACTAATCAGGGAAGTTCCTTAACATAATAAACCGGTATACCAAATTCGGAGCAAATTGAATGATTCTGCATGAAAAACCCATTTATCTGAATTAAGGGTGGTGGACTAACCCCGTTTTTCCCCCTTTATCCTCAACCAATTAACTCCCAAAACTAATCAGGGAAGTTCCTTAACATAATAAACCGGTATACCAAATTCGGAGCAAATCGAATGATTCTTCATGAAAAACCCATTTATCTGAAATAATGGGGTGGACTAACCCCCCCTTTATCCTTAACAAATAAACCCCCAAAACTAATCAGGAAAGTTCCTTAACATAATAAACCGATATACCAAATTCGGAGCAAATCGAATGATTCTGCAAGAAAAACCCATTTATCTGAATTAAGGGGGTGGACTAACCCGCTTTTTCCCCCTTTATCCTTAACCAATGAACACCGAAAACTAATCAGGGAAGTTCCTTAACATAATAAACCGGTATACCAAATTCGGAGCAAATCGAATGATTTTGCATGAAAAACCCATTTATGTGAATTAAAGGGTTGGACTAACCCCGTTTTTCCCACTTTATCCTTAACCAATGAACTCCCAAAACTAATCAGGAATGCGCCTTATCACAATGAACCTAGAAAAAAATTTTGAAGCAAATCGGATGTTTCTATCAAGAGTTATCGCGTTACGTACATACATACATACATACGTACATACATACATACAGAACGGGCGGGCACATTAGCTCCCAGACTTTGATAGCCTGTGAGCTAAAAACTTATAAAAATAACATAATTTTATTAAAAGAAACAGTCTCGAATCCTGACAAAATAAAACATATGTTATTTCAGCCAATCTGGAACTTAATAAATGTTAACTTAATCGTAATACTTGTACGATTTTTTTCAAAGCGCAGATACACATGAAATGAGATCTTCGAATACTTTAAGCACTTGGAATGTGACCCCTCAATACCAAACCGAACTCATTTGTTTTCAGAGCAGAAAAGTTGTATAAGTCATGCATTTTTAAAGTTTCATAACTCGCACAATTTTAGTGTTATATGAATGGTACTTTTTTTGTCTTATTTGTCAGTGTAATAGGAAAATTTTACTAAATATAACTTATAGGACCGGGGGACCGTATAAAAATTTAAGTTTCGTAATTTTTTAAGAAATGTTTTTATTGACCCAAATCGCTTTTAAAATATTTCTTTATCTGATTTAAAGCATTTTTCTAATTGGAACTATATGTCTATGACTAGCGGTTTAGGAATTAGCCATTGGACACCGTTGAGACCGGACACCCTGTATATCCGATATTTTTTATATACATTTGACATTTTCAAAATACTCAAGTTACTACCAACAATAATAAATATTTTCAAACATGATATAAATAAGAAAATTGAAACTGAAACATATTGCACTTAACATAAAAACTAAGAAAATTCGAAAAATGTCTTTTTCTTTCTTTTTTTTCCCACTTACCATAAAATTTAAGATCGACAAATTGAAAATAGGAACAATTGCTTTATACGCTCATATAAAAACAAATTATAGAATTTAGTATCAAGAAAATTTTATGTTTTATAAAACAAAATTTTAATTGCAAAATAATTTTTTTTTAATTGAAAAATACATAAGCTTGTCTTCTTTTTTTCCTCTAACATGTTGTTTAACTTAAACTCAACTAAATCAAAACGAGAGAAGATTCTTTTCTATTGAAGCTGTAAATAACTGATTACTTAAAATAAACAGTGTATCTTCCAATGGCTGTTCTGAATTAATCATTGGTTCTACATTTAAAAATTCAGGTTCAAATGTAAAGCTTGGAAAAGATTTTCTTCTTTGTCTACAGAACGACCCAGTCAATAATAAGTGAAAAAAATCATTTACACTTGCTTTCACTGAAAATATAAAAAATATTGCATAAATACTTTGAAAAATCAAATATATGAAAATATAAAAAATATGAAACATCTTGATATTTTGAAAATAAATATTGCATATGTAGGGGTCGATGCAGGATTTTTTTTTTTTTTTTTTTTTTTGGGGGGGGGGGCATTTTGTGAAAAGCAAAAGTTATTTTTGTGAAATTTTTTTATATTTTTGTGAAAAATACATTTCATAATGAAAGATGAAATCCAGTTATTCAAAGTTGAACAAAATATTAATAATAACTTCTTTAAGTCCTCCTTCTAAAGTTTTTCTTTCTGGTGAATTGGTTTGTTTACAAAATGCACACTTTAAAATCTAATAAAATAAAACAAAATAAAAATAATGAAGAGTATGTTTTTATGAAATGGAATTTTGTGAAACGGCATATTTTATAAAGAGGAGTTTTGTGAAGGGACTTATTTTATTAAAAATAATTTTGTGAAGGGGCCTATTTTATTAAATATATTTTTGTGAAGGAACCCAAAATAGGCCCCAAATTTTGCCTGAATCGAGCCCTGATATGCATCATGGTACACAGGGTGTCTCCAAAAATCTATACATACTTTATTTTTTAAAAACTGGCATGTTCTTCCTTTCCTTTCATATTTAACTAGCTGAAAATGACTGAAACCAGGCTAAGCTTTGAACAAAAAAAAATATTTTCAAAAATGCTCCCAGAAGCTCGAAAACTTAGCTGTAGTGCAAAGGCAGTTTAGCAGAGAATTTCAAAGGATCCCCCTAACATGATTTACAAATCGGTAGAATAAGACATAAGTTTAAAAAAAATGGAAGTCTTCAAAATGTTTACAAGCAATGTTCGGCAAGACCACTTGTCAACAAACCTCGCAAATTAAAAGTCTGTTTGGCAATGCCATTGTTTCAGGTTATCAGCAGTGCTTTGACTAGAAAGGCCATTTTTTTTTTCAAAACAAGTATTAATTATAATAAAATATTCCTTATCTATTGTAGTTCCATTTCAGAATTCGAAATAAAGTATGTGTTGGCTTAAAAAAATGTTTAAGTTTAATTGCGTAGGGCAGAGCGGGGTACAGTGAACCACCACATAATATTTTATTCATTTTAAATTTTTTAAAGCTTTTTTTTTTTTTTTTTTTTTTAGACTAATTGATTACAGCACTGGATTGATTTCTTTATAGACTTCAGAGCACATGGTTAGTTCAGACTGAACCATTTTATCCTGACTGGTTGTTTTGAGCTTCTAAAAGTAAAAAAATTTCATCATCATATTTTTTCTTTATTTAGTAATTAAAAGTTATAGATAAATAAGCTAATGCAGCTCTTTTGCAAGGATAAGATATTTGTTCTTCCAAAAATTGTCACTGGAATCCCTGCTTCCACCGAGAAATACATTTCTTTGCATTTATCTTGAGCTTCATAGCAGAAACAGAAAATTGCCAATAAAGGGATCACTGATAAAAAACGAAACCCTTTTGACGATGAAATAGAAATATGTCAGATTCAACAGATTTTTAGATTAACAGATTAGATTTTTAATATATTTATAAATATTTTCTAGTAAAAAAAAATACCAATTTCTATTAAATTTGTCAAATATTTATTTGACAAATTTAATAGAAATCTGCCTTTATAACAGCTAGGAAGGCAAATGTGAAGGCATTATATCTGAAAAAAAAAATAATATACACATAGGATAGATGGGCCAGTAACGGACACCCCCTGATGTTTTTGGTTCGTAAAAAAAATAACTAATAAATATTTAACTTTAATTATTTTTTTTTTATAATTCCCCCTTGCATGTTTTATGAAACTGGGTTGTTGTTGAGACTTTTAATAAAACTAGTCAGGAAGCAGAAAATAATGTTTCACTGTTTTTCTGTGAAAATCTCAATGAAGAGGCTAAGAGCTGGCTTCGTTTAATTACTTTATATATTATTTATTTTCTTGCAAAATTTGAATGTTTTTGTTTGAGTAGCAATAGAAAACTTAGAATTTTATATACTAATGGCCATTTACAAAATTTCATTTATTTTTAAGGTTTTAAGAGGGGGTGTCCATTACCGGGATGATTAAGTAGTCAATTTCCAGTAATGGACACCCCATGCAGACATTGCTGAAAATGCAATTTCAGTAATGTTTATAGTGCATAAAATATTTTGACTTAACTGCAAACCTAAATAACCAAATTTAATTTTTAAATTATACTTACCAAAATGTAATAACACCAAAACTTTTATAAATAGCTGCTTTTAAGTTATTTTATGTGATTCATAAAATTTCAATATTTTATTATCTTTTTTTTTTATGTATACCACTTTACATATTTTATAATCTGGAAATCAAACCAGCCAGGAAGTAGAAAATATTGTTTAAGAGCACAGCCAAAGAGGGTCTCATTGGGCTTAATCCCTCTCTGTTTAAATGAAAACAATCGAGTTGCAGAAACTATTAAAAATCTATTTTCTGTCTTAAATGTTTCCTTATTCACCTCTGACAAAAAAAAAAAAAAAAAAAAAAAAAAAAAAAAAGTAATATTAATGTAATATTTATGAAACTAGTAAATCTGCAGATCAGTGGCCTCAAGCATCAGTTCTACAGTTTTATTTTGAAATTATTTTATTTAGTACTTAAAATATTCAACTCACAATATCATTTCTTTCATATTTGTAATATTAATTATTATAAAATGATATATCAAGTAGTCTCTGGAAAATTAATTGTTAAAAATAGTGAGACAAAACTAAACACTCATATTCTAAAACTTTTTTAAAAATTACTTTTTAAATCCCCTACTGTTTCAATAATTTGATAGCTGTAATTGCCTGATAGTTAGCATTTTAAGCTATCCTTCTAAAATAATTAAAACATCGATCTTCTGATAATTACAATAATTGATGCAAGCAGTAAATGATTATCACAAATATTTTATTAATTACTGGCATCCTAATTGTTAAATTTATTTGTAAATAACTATTTTGTTTCATTAGTATGTATTCATTAAATTCTGGTTCTTGACAGTTATAAAAACACTTATATTTATTACTTTTTATGGGGTGTCCATTACTGGAACAGAGGGTGTCCATTACTGTGCTTTTGGGTGTTTTGATATATGGCACATCTACTCTACATATAAATATTGAAAAGAATATAAATTATACTCCAAAATGGTGTTTTGAAATTCTATACTACGTATAGCTCTGTATATACTACACATTTTAAAGATTATATTTAATTAAACAATGACAAAATGTACCACAACAAAATGGAAACATTCTTACATGTCCATCATAGAATGAACAATGTTGAAAGAGAAATGAGGAAGGAATAATATTTGAGGAGTGTTTAGTACTTAAGTGCATAAAATAAAAAGAGCAATAAAATGAAAAAAAAAAAAAACTGCAAATAAAATTTGTTGAATTAAAAATTTTAAAAACTTGTTGCTATTTAAAAACAGTGCATATATTCATGCATATGCTATTCATAATACTGTTTTTATTATATGACTTTATGTATGATTTTAAATGTTTATGAGAAATAAAATAAAACTTGTAAATTAATAGCTCTTAAAATTAGTTAAGTAATAAAACATGTAACTAAAAGTAACCCTTGTCGTCTTTAATTTTATAAAGCAATAAAAATGGGGGGGGGGGGGTGAGATTAAGTCAGTGTAAACCAGATAAAGCAGTTGGTATAAAGTTTGGCCCTTTTGAAATTTAGCTGACATATATTAGCAATACTGACACTACAAATCACTAGCAGCTCCATCTATGTGTTATTCCAGTATTAATGTCTTCATTATTGAGAAATTTGGATTATTTATTAAATTCCATATCAATTAAATGTCATTAAAACTTGTTAAAAAAACACTTAAAAATGTGTAGTTTATAATTAAAATGCTTCACTGTATAAAAGCCAATTATGGCCAAAAAAAAAGCCAGTTAAAACCAATAAAAGCCACCGGCGTGGATTTTTTAAATTTTAGCTGGCTGTTTTGCAACCCTGATTAAGTCTGATGTCTGGTTAAATGTTTTTCTGGATGACAATTTTTATAAAATTCAGGGGCGTCATTTCAAAACTTTCTTGGGGGGGGGGGGGGGGGGCAAAGATTTTTTGAGGAAAGTTATATAGATAAGTGTAGGATTCGGGCGTCTACCCCCCACCCCGAATGAGAAACGTAAACTGCTTGCAAAAACTGTAAAAACTTTGAATACGGAAACTCAAGAACCAATGAAATATTTCGTTTTAAACAGGTTTACGTCTTAGCAGATAAAATTTCGATATACTAAATATGAAAAATTTTCTTTTTAGACATGATTCTATTATAGGTTCCATTTTTATAGGTATCCTCAAAGACTGTTAAACCATCCACTCTATAGTATAGCTCTGAAAAGAGACGTATTACAGTAAAACTTGTGAAAACGATGCCTGTCTATAACAGAATTTTTTTTCAAAGGGAGAAAAATCAAATTTCGATGAAAAAACATCATACAGTTAATTATACTTGCTAAGACAAAGACCTGTCTAAAATGGAACTTTTTTCTAGTCCCTTTCGATTTCTTTTTTTCAGGTTTTACTACAGGGGCGCCATTTCAAGCGTTTCCTGGCGAAGGACAAGGAAAAATTTTCTTTGAGGAACAGGGAACGTGCAGAATTGTACAACGTGGAGAACTGCACAAATCTCACAGAAAATGTGAAAATCCCGCACAATAAAAAAAAACTCTGCGTGATTTTGTCTCCTTCACTTCTTTCACGGACATGTGATAATTCTGCTTTTCTTTTTAATTTTCGTAAAAGTCCACGAATTTTTTTCTTTCGAATTACTCAAAATCAATTCATCAACGGGTCACACAAAATCTTAAAATTTGAAAAAAAATTGTCGCAGAAAAAATCGCTAATTTCTCCAAACGACCGGGGTAAATATTGCTAATTTCATCAGAGGTCGCGAAAAGAAATGCAGATTTCGTCAAATGATTGTACAAACTAAAATCTTGAATTTTGTAAAAGGATTGCGAAAAAATCGCGAATTTCGTCAAAAGATTGCACAAAAAATCACGAAAATTTAGTCAAACAATTGAGGGGAATTTCGTCAAACGATCGTGGAATTAGATACCAAAATTCGTGTAGCTATCGCAGAAAAAATAATAAATATTGTTAGTTGGTGGTAGAAAATAATAATCACGAATTTCAACAATTAATCGTAGAAAAGATTCGCGTATTTTGTCAAAAAATCGCAGAAAGAAATGTGGAATTTCATCAGTTGGTCACGGAAAAATATTTTTAATTTCAACAAATGGTCACGAGAAAAAAAAAAAAAAAAAAAAAAAAAAAAAAAAAAAAAAACAATTTTGATAACGGTTGCAGAAAAAAAATCGTGAAATCCGTGAAACGGTCGCGGAAAAAATCGCAAATTTCGTCAGATGATCGCGAAAAAAGAATCGTGAAATTCAATCAGTCATGAGATAATCAGCCCATGAACTCATGAATAGGTCACGAAATTTGCAAGTTTTGCGATCTATATAGCGATAAGAAAATTTTCATTAGTGATTTTCTGCAAGTAAAGAAAAGACAAAGCGTTAATTGTTTCGGATTGTGTTTTCACTAGTATGAGGTGGGTTCATGTTAATACTATTTTCAAAGATATCCTAAATATTTTTCAGATGAAAAAGCTACATATTTGAACATTAATGAATACTCTATATATATATATATAATTATCATTTTTCTACATAAAAGGTAAAGTTTATATTAGGTTGAGCAAAAAGTTCTAGGAAATTTTTAATCTAATATTCATATATATTCAGAATTTGGATCGTATATAGGAGTACTAGTGGTATGTCTATATAGGAGTTCAGGAATCCGATTATGACCTCTTTCGATCAATGCAACATTTTTTTCAAGGGCCGTCGATTTGAAACCTTTAATGAAGTCGAAGAAGCATGTCAAGCGATTTTCGATTCCACGGAGCCGCCATGGTACTTCCAGCAAACCCGGAATCTGGCAGAACGATGGGAGAAAGTCGTGGACTATGATGGTCTCTACTTTGAAGACTAGTCCTTGTTGCTTTTGTTGTTAATTTGCGCATAACAAAGCAACTTTCACAAATTTCCCAGAACTTTTTACTCAACATAGTATTAAAGATATAATTGTAGACTTTTTTACAATAATTGTATTAAAATATGGATTCATTTTCTTTCATTTCGGGTCGAGTTGCCTTTCAAAGTAAATATTTTTAACAGTTTTCGTATGTACATGAAATTACAGTCCTACGGCAGAATAGGTTGACGTATTTTCTTCGTTGCGAGTGAGTTCGGATTGTGCTTTATCTCTTTCGGTCGGAGTCGGGATGATCTGGTTTTTAACAAGTCCTGAATATTTTTCAAATGAAAAACTATAGATCTGACTATTAATGGTGGCCCATAGTAATAATCCATGTGTTTATTTCTGTACATAAGCGATAAAATTATCGAAAACTTTATTATAAACGTGTTAAAAATGGAGTAATTTTCTTTTACTTTGGAATTTGGTGGAAGTCTGTCGGTTTTTCGGTTGAAGAAATTGTTTTGTCGAGTGCGCGCAGACTCCATTCCTAGGCGTTGGAGAATTTTGAGAGTGTACCATATATAATACGATTTAATAAAGGAAGTAATTAAATAATTTGATAACATTGCAATGATTGCAGTAAATGTAACCTGACACTAATCATCCAAAAAGTAAAAAAGTCAGATAATTAAGAACTTGAACTCGCCCCTTCATCCTCCCCCCCCCCCCCCGCAAAAAAAAAGTCTGAAATAACTCTACCCCTGAATTTCTAGCCATGAGGGGACTAGTTTTCCTATGATCAAGTTGTACACAGCTGAGAGGAAAATGACTCTCATGTATTTTTAAAATTAGACAAAGTATGATATGTCTCACCTTAAGAAACTTCAAATAGGATATTTTTTTAATAATTATTAATTTCTATGCATAAAGCATTTATTTAATGCATACGTTTTTATTGCAATCAAATCTGATAAATTATTTTAGCGTTTGAGCAATTTTTTAATTTTTGTTGAGTCTGACTGATAATGTCTGATTGACAGTTGATAAATTTTCTGAAAAACCAAATTCCTTGGGGGGGGGGAGGCTATTGCCTCTCCCAGCCCCCCTCAAGAGACGCCCCTGATAAAACTACTGTCTATTCTAAATTCAGTGTTTTCAGTAATCTAAAAAGCTAGTAAAAAAGTACTTCTGCTTATTTTACTGTCACTTTTTTTGATAGTTGATAAATTTTCTGAAAAATCAAATTCCTTGGGTGTGTGTGTGTGTGTGGCGGGGGGGGGGGGGTTATTGCCTCCTCCAGCCCCCCTCAAATGGCACCCCTGATAAAACTACTGTCATTTTTAAGATCAGTGTTTTCAGTAGTCTAAAAAGCTACTAAAAAGGTATTTCTGCTTATTCTACTGTCACATTTTTAAAAACTTGGCAGTTTCAGAGGAGAAGTGTCAAATGACAATAAACAATACTTCTTGAAATGTGTAAAGATTCCACTGCTAAGTGTCAAATCATTCCAGGAATTCCTTATAAAAAGCTTTATTTTCAATAACAGATCATACTAGATTTTAAAGATACAGATCATAATTACAGATCATCATCATTGCTCATATAGTGTTCTAACAGAAAAATCAGGCATCCCAGATAACAAGTATTTTGAAGAAATTTTTTTTAATAGCCATGGGAAAGTATATTATATTCATGAAACTACACATCATATATTTATTTATAGTACTAGTAATGAAAAGATTGTTCATTAAGATTTTCAAGGTATCAATGTTTCACTATGTAGAGCATTTTATTCTTGGAACCCAAGACAGCTGCTACTAAAAATGTTTTAAATTTTAAATGATTTAAATTTTCTACATAACTGATTGTAATTATTATATTTAATTTAAATTATTTTTAAATAAAGTTATATTACTTATATATCCAACAATGTTTATTTTTATCAACAAATATGCATGTATGTATACAGCTCATATTCAAAATATTAGAATTGAGAAAAAGTAATAAGATAAAATTATTTTTCATTTATTTATTTTTTATACTAAGTAAGTGCAATTAAATTTCTTACAAATTAGATCTGGAATGTTTAGATAAGATTTTAACATTTACAAAATATAAAATACAGTACAATAAATTAGGTATACAGCTTTTTGAAACACGTCAGAATATTAGAATAAAATTTAGATTGATTCAAAATATTAGAATATTTTATTTTACGCAACAATTTTACCTTATGAATATGAAGTAAATGGTAGTTAATATTTTGTAGCATCCCCTTCAGCTTTCACAACAGCGTACAATCGATCTGGCATACTACATACAAGGCATTTACAAACATTACTATCAATATTAGCCCAAAATAGACATTATATGAATATGTGCCACTAACTCAGTTTTACTTGAAGGAGGATTTTCTTGGAGTTTTTTCTTCATTATACACCATAAGTTTTCGATGGGATTAAGGTCCGGTGAGTTTCGTGGGAAAGGAAACACCTTAATGTTGCGTTGGCAGAACCAATTCTTAGTTGACACCGCATGAAATCATCTTCAAATAAATCTTCTGATGATGGAATCATGTAATATTGCAAAATTTCTTGATATACAGTCGGACCTCGATATCTCAAACCTCCTTTTCTCGAAACCCACGATATCTCGAAAAAAGAAATTTCCATTAAAATTCTTTTGTATTTTCCATAGTTATCTCAAAATATATTTCCCAAAACCCTTGATATGTCAAAATTTTTTCCACAGACATTAGTTTGACTTTTTACTTTTGGCTATTGTCAGCTGTAAAATCAGTTTGATCTGGATGCTGGTTTCACATCCTTTTATCCCTTTGTTGATACAAAAAACTTAAAGGGTAAGAATGGAAGGCTTTTGAAAACGAAAAAAGGGACAACATCGTTTTTTGGAAACTTTGCGATGAAAGTGCATCGGGTTTTCCAGCTACCTGTGAAGAGTGGCTTTCAGGACTTCCTTCTCTTTTAAAAGACTATAAAGCAGATGATGTGTTTTTAACGCAGATGAAACTGTATTCTCGTAAGAATGTTTTTCCAACAAAACGGCTGCATTTAACGGTGAAGAAATCCGACGTGGAAAACAGAGTAAACGTCGTGTAGCTGTGCTTTTGGCAGCAAATCAAAGTGGTAAAGAAAAGCTTCCTTCTCTTATGATAGGACGATCTAAAATCCGAGGTGCTTTGCTAAAATTAAGTCATTTCTAATGCTGTACAGGTTAAATATAAAGTCCTGGATGGCAAACACAAGTTTTGCTGATTGGCTGATAGGAATAGGTAAAACAATGGCTAAAAGTAAAATAAGCATTCTCTTCTTCATAGACAATTGTAAAGCCCACTCTAATCGTCCAACGCTAAAAAATATCACTGTTAAATTTTTGCTGCCAAACACAACTTCGAAGTTTCGACCAGGACAACCATTCAACCAGGAGATAATCCGTAGCTTCAAAGTTGATTATCGAGCCCAAATTGTGAGAAACTTCTGAATAATATCGGTGAAGGTAAACCTTCTAGCGCAGCTATCACCATCTTACAGTCAACGCGAATGGCTGACTATGCATGGAAAAATGTTATAGAAACAACAATAAGAAATTGTTTCATAACAGCAGAATTTTTAGAATATGTAACTTCCAGTGAAACTGAGGAAGTTGATTCCATTAAGCGAGCAACTGAAGAAAAACTGAATCCAGAACAGTGGGAATCGATACAAAAGGCGTGTCACACTGAGATTTCATTCGAAGAATTCTTGAATGTAGACAATGAGCTTGAAACGTGCGACACTATGACGGATGAAGAGATTGTTTCGAGTATTAATGCAGAAATTTCTGATGAATAAATTAAAGACCTACAAGATCAAAAGAGAATGAAAAAATTACAGTGAAAAAAGCTGAGACGGCAGTTGACTTGCTGCTGAGATTTCTTGAATCAAATGAAAATATCAGAACTGAAGCATTTGGTACCATTGCTATGTGAGAGAAGACTGTGCAATTCCAAAAAAGATTCTGCGAGACGGCAGATTTCAATTAACCCTCCGTCTACCAGACGGGTCCATTGGACCCGACAGGTACATACAAAATATTCATTCAAACCAGAAATTTCTTTAAAATAAACTAAGTATATAAACCAGACAAAAATAAGGTAAATAAATAAGTTAAATAGTTTTAAATAAAAATTCTGGTGTAGAACGTTTTATTAAAACTTGAATAAAATTCCCGGTAGATCTAGGGTTAAGAACATTTTCTTCCGAAACAACTGAATGCATCTCTTAATGACAAATTGGATATAATCAAAACAAGTTTGTGTGTAACACAATTTTGAATTCATTAAGACTTTGAGAAGTGTAATTTGTTAATTATTAGTAGATTATGTATAGTTTTTTTATGAATCTTATTTTTTACAGCAAAAAGCAGTTTGTGAGATTAGATTTTTAAATTTTGTCAAAACCTCTATATTTCGAATTTTTTTCTCTTCCCCACAGATTCGAGATATCGAGGTTGTACTGTAGTTGAGCCCCGTGGCAGAAATGCGGCGACATTATCGCAGAAAGGGAACGTCACCTTGTAGAAAACTTTCACCCTCAAGCTGCTAAACTTAGCTGATAGAAAGATTATTTTTTTGAATTGTTATTTTACCTTCAAATAAAAAGTATTAAACCTTATCATCCTATGTCACTTCCCACAGGATATTGGGACCTTCATCTCTTACATGAATTTTACTCCATTGGTACATTTTTTTTTATATATATCAAACATTTTTGTTTATATTTTGACAACATATGCAAAAGAACTACCATATATGCTCATGTATAAGTTGGAGGATTTTAGACAAAATTTGGGAATTCAAAATATACAAAAGTTGGAAAAAAAAATTGCAGATAATCGGCGAACGGGCAAGTCTTTTAAATAATCACAATTGAGCCTATGTCGCAGAGAGAGATAAAAGCGGACAATGGTCATTTCCCTGTGATTGGCAAAAAAAAAAAAGAAGCTTAACAATAATGCACCTGTAATTGTTCTGCACCCATTTTCTCTTGAGATAGAATTCCGTTCATTACAGGGGCATTCCTTTCAACATTTTAACCCCCTTTTTAAAAAGAATTCAAATTGAGAATGCTTCTAGATATCTCTCCCAAAAGTCCTACAATACAAAGAAGTACTATATTTTAGCACTCTAAGAAGTTGTTTACCCTTGTAAATAAGTCTTGAATAGATTTTTGAAAGAATTTTTTCTTTTTAGGTACGGTACAAAGTCTAAAGTCCGGAATCCTCGGGATTTTACTAAGTCCGAACTTCAGATTTTTCCGAACTTTGGGTAATCAAAAATATTGCCTTTGCAATAAGATAAAATAAATTTCACAACTTAAAAAGGCAAAATATGATGTTCATATATTAAAAATTGTTTATAACAGCAATTAATACTAAATTAAACAATCATTTTCATTAAATAAATCATAACAAAATAAAAAGTAAAACAAAACATTTATTTAACGGAACATACAATTTAAGAACAAATTGTAACTTACGTAACTACTGAACATTTCAGTTAATGTGCACTGCTTTACTAACTTAGTTTATCATTAAGAAGTTTCCTTTTATTCTGTACATAGACATGAGTTAAGATTCAGTAGTAATAAAGCTTCTTTGCTCTCGACCTTTTTTTTTCTTTGTTCATTTCAGCAATTCTGTTTTTTCCCTTCTTTCTTGAATACCTACTGTTGCTGGAAAGTCCGAACTTTAGACTTTGTACTGTATCATTAAATTGATGTGAACAGGTTTCAAAATAGTTTAAGCTTCTTCGGTTTTACATAATTATACAGCTTTAAAACTATCAATAAAAAAAAAAGTCTGATTAGAAACGTAAAAAAGTGTACTAATTTAATGAAAATTTATTATTATTATTATTATTATTTCTTTATCCTCGATTACAAATTATTTTTCAACAAACTACTAGAAATGTGGTACGACTTATACACGAAAATTCATTTTTTTTTTCAAAGTTATCCTTAAGAAGTGAGGAGGTCGACTTATACACGGGTATGTATCTATACGGTATACCACAAAATTTATATTTTAAATATAGTGGTGCAAATAGAATATCCATTTAGAATCATATATAAAAAACTATCATTGGATAAGAGTTAAAGTTAGTAAAACATGTAAGAGTAGAAGTTTCTAGAAGACTAATTTTTTTATGCAATTGAACAACTTCTTATTTAGTTATGTAAAAAACAGCACATGTTTTTGAAAAAATGGCTTTCAATAATCTGGGTTAAATGAGATAAATTTATTATTTTTATTTATACCAAGAATAAGAAGGATCTTATCTCAACTTCTAGCAAAAAGAAAAATTAGACATGTATATATACACATAATAGATTATATTTTAATTATTTGTAATAATCAAGTATATGTGTACAAATCCTTCCCCAACCCTCAAACCCAATTCGTCTAATTATAGTTTTAAAATCTGTGGTACATTGCTGCAAATTGATGCAATTTAACCTCACACTCAGTCAATAAATCTTAAAAGAAAATTGGGATATTCTATTTATTACAAATTACTGTAAATATACTAAATAATTCCTCTAATGTAGATTCATTAATTTTATGTTTTGGGGCTTTTGCAGTTTAAAACAAGTTGGAAATTGCTCGTCAAACGTGGCAAATGAGGTGCGTTCGTACTATAACTAGTTTTATAATTATTTTTTGCACCCCATATTGTACTGAATGTATATTTTTTTGCGCTTCATAAGTGCATAGTCTGTAACATCATTAAAATGCACTTACAATAATTTTTTCCCCATTCCCAGTAATGTAACGGAAAACTTTTGACTGTCCCTGTCATTAAACTATACATTCGATTTTCATAAAATTTGAAATGGCTCGACAAAATTTTGCAGCAATTATATATTTAAAATTTCAGACCATTCGGAAGGCTGTAAAATCATTAAAATGCATTTGCAATAATTTTTTCCCATTGGCCATAATGTAACGGAAAACTTTTGGGTGTCCCTGTAATTAAACTATAGATCCGATTTTCATAAAATTGGAAATGGCTCGACAAAATTTTGCAGCAATTATATATTAAAAATTTCAGACCATTCGGAAGTCTGTAACATCATTAAAATTCACTTGCAATAATTTTTCCCATTGGCCGTAATGTAAAGAAAAACTTTTGACTGTCCCTGTAATTAAACTATACATCCTATTTTCATAAAATTGGAAATGGCTCGACAAAATTTTGCAGCACAATTATATATTGAAAATTTCAGATCATTCGGTCGGGTAGTTTTTGCTCTGTTATATGCAGACGGACTGAACGACGACTATAGGTGCTACGTATTTATATAATTACGAACGCACCTAAAAAATAGATAAGACCATGATATATAAACAACATATAATAACTGGTTCATAATATATTAGTTCTTTAGTGTCTGTTTTCTAATTGTGTTATGTATAAATTTGCATTCATTTCTACTGTTAAGAGGTATCATAAGGTTTGTAAATATCATGATATTTTCGAAAATATCAAAAATATCCGATATTTCGATATATATCCGATTTTTTCGATATATATCCGATATTTTCAAAGCAACCAACTTACCGCTGATAATAAATATTTTCGAGAATATTATAGATTAGAAACTAAAATATATTGCACTTAACATAAAAACTTAATCAAACAATATTCTAAAAATGCATCTATCCTTTTTTTTTTTTTTTATGTTTTTTTTTTTTTTTTTCACTTAGAACAAAATTGAAGATGAACTAATTGAAACAGTAGTTGAGACTTGGGAGAGTTGATCCCTAGGTCTAAAACCAAAGAAAAAATGCAATTAAGTCTTTGAAACTGGAAGCATTAATAAAGTGATTCCTTATCAATAGATCTAGCAACATAATTTCATTCAGTCATTTTTATTTTTGTTGTAAGAAGGTCTGTTTTCTTACAATCAAACTTCTTTTTGAGTAGGTAGTTTGAGTTTCATATTTTTTCCTAAATATAACTAAATTACTTCATATCATTGATATAATATACTAACATTCCTCAGTGCTTAAATGTTGTTATTTAAATCCAATACAGTTTCTTTATTTTTGATTTAGCATTTTTTTCCCACAAACATGAACATTAGGGACACTTGATCCCTGTTTTATGGGGAGACTTAATCTTGGGGATCAAGTGTCCCCAAACCAAAGTTAATCTAAATTAATGTTAAATTTTATTAATCCCCTACTTAACTTCTCATAGTGACATTTAGATATTATCTGCATTAGTTAGAATATGGTTGCCTTGATTTTAGATGGTTGACAAAGATAGAAAATTAATATGTGGCTGCATATGATGGTTAGCAAGCACATGATGGATGAATGCACATGTGAGACATACGTCTAACTTTAAAAAAATTTTACAGCACTTCGTAAAGAATGCAAGATATTATAATCAAAACAGTAAAGTGTTAATCATAAAAAATAATCATGATAACTATATAAGCATTGAGAGTTTGAATTATGCCAAAGCAAATGTAATAATTTTCTTAAAAATATCACCGCACACTTCTCTCAAGTTGCAGCCTCTGGATCGTACTGTATATGGACCACTTAAAAGATATTTTAACGTGGCTGCTCAAGACTGGATGACTAATCATCCTGCTCAAAGGACAACAATTTATCAAATTGCTGAACTGATTGGAATTGCCAGTCCTAAAGCCATGGTGTTAACTAACATAATAAATGGGTTTAAAATCACTGGAATATATTCCTTAAATAGGAATTTCTGAAGATGATTTTTTATCATCTTTCGCTGCTATTCAACCATTAACTCCAACAAGCAGTAAAAAAATTACAGTTAAACCAAACATAGTGACATCAGAAGACATACAAGCCTTCTCTAAAGTTTCATTACCAAAAATGGGAAAATCTAAAGAAATGAAAAAAGGGTCTTCAAAAATTTTGACAAGCACACTAACTAAAAGACAGAATGAAGAAGAAATACAAGATCGCCAGCTGAATAAAAAACAAAAATCGAAAAAACTCATATCATCTCAAGAAAAAAAGTAAAAACACTAAAAATGAAAGACCCAAATCTTCAGAATGTTATAAAAGCAGTTATAGTGTTTATGATTCAACCGATGATTATGATTCAACCCAGATCCACTTGATGAACATTCTGATGAAATCATTGAAGATCCAAATAATTTGTCGATTGATGAAAATGACTTTGTCATTGTGCGATTTCTGGGAAAAAGAAAATTAGTCATTTCGTAGGAAAAATTTAAAAGAAGATTTTATCATCTGAATGTGAAATTAATTTTCTAAGAAAACGAGGATTTAATTTCGACCAATTTATTTATCCAGAAAATGTTGATAATAGTTTTGTGGATTATGATGACATTGTCAAAAAAGTACCAAAATCAACCATGCTTGGTGGAATTCTTCGAACTGCAATAATTTTAATATCTACATTTGATTTTTCAAACTTTGAAAATGTTTTTGAATCATTAATTGTGTTTTTCTCACTTTTTACATGCTAGTCAACAATAAATTTGATTTCTACTACTTAATTTGAATCATTTCAATGCATCTGTTTCAAGGATCAAGTCTCCCTGCAACTGGGGAGACATGATCTTTTTTTTATTTTTTAGAAAACAATTTATTTTTATTTTAAAAATGGTTTTTCAAAAATAAAAAAAATACTACAACAAGAAAGACACGTGAGCCTTTAATAATAACTGGAAAAATTTTGTTTTGTTTTTTCCAAAATAAAAATTAAAAACTGAAAAAGGGATCAAGTCCCCCCTAACAATTTGCTTTATACACTAATTAAAAAAACTAACTACAGGATTCAGTATCAAGATCAAGTATAAAAAAAATCAGATATTTTTAAAACAAAATTTTAACATAAATGTAAGTATAAAATGTCTTATTTCATATTTCCTAACATGTTGTATAGTTTAAACTCAAATGCACCAAAACTTGAGAAAAGATTATTTTCTAATGAAGCTGTATATAACTGCTATTTAAATTAGTCAGGTTATCTTTCAATGGTTGTTCTGAATTAATTATGTCCCACATAATTATTAGTACAACATTTAAAAATAAAAGATACAACAGTTCTTTATCACATTCACACAGTCAATAACAGTTGAAAATTTATTTCATTTACACTGAAATATTACAAACTACAACTGAAAATATCAAAAATATCTTGCACACATTCATATTTTGAAATTAATGTCAAATGCAGAAAATATGAAATATATGAAAATATCAAAAATCTTGATATTTTGAAAATAAATATCGGTTATATATCATATATATATCCATTGATATATATCAACAAACCCTGGCCGTATATAAATGATTATCTAAATTACATTTTATCTTTCAATGACTGTTTTGAATTAACTGTCTCACATAATTATTAGTTCTACATTTAAAAATAAAAGTTTCAAACATAAAGCGTGGAAAAGATTTCTTTTCTTCTTTTCCTAAAAAAGTCACTGCCAGAGGCATAAGTTCATTATCTACTAAATGTCACAGTCCATAACAGGTAGAAATTTCATTTACACTTGCTTTGAATGTAGAAAATATAAAAATTATCTTGCTATTTTGAAAATAAATATCAAATAATACAAAATATCAATCATCTTGATATTTTGAAAAGAAATATCATGAATTTGAAAATATCGAAAATATCAAAAATATTGATATTTTAAAAATAAATATCGGATATATATCAAGATATATATCAGAGTTGGCGAACCTTTTTGTTGCCGCGTGCCAAATTTGATCAAAAAATATTTTACGTGACCATGACGTGCCAACTAAAAACAAATTTAGTAGGTAGAAAAATAATGGATTAAAATTGCTTAAAATTTTCTATTAAGATTTTAAAAATATGGGGAACATACATGTAAGTATTGCACTATAATAATTATGGCAACAAATATATTTTAGAAATTAATAAAAAAAATTAATGTTATGTAATTTGATTTCAGTTGCTGCATTTTAATATCAGGTTAATATTAATATAAACTAAACGCCGGATTTATCTGACAAGTGCTTTCCGTATATGTTTTGATATTTTTCATTTGTGAAAACAGTGGCTTGAAACGATAGATAGCTAGAAAAACTATTAAAATGACAAACACCAGTTTCTTTGAATAGCTCTGAAATAAATTCAAAGTTGCCATAACTTTATCATTAGAATTTAGTAATGTCTAATAACCAAATCTTGTCGATAGTTTTCAAATGTCGTCTTTGTTTGAAAATTTTTTGAGAACATAATTAACCAGATTGGAATATAATATGCCGTAATTAAAATTTTTCAATTTCCATTTAATCGAATTTAGAAAAGATCAGTCGCAATTTTATGTAATTTCACTTTATTTTGATTTAGAGCCACAAGCAATGCCGTGCCAAAAGTGGCATGCGTGCCATAGGTTCGCTGTCCCTGATATATATCAACGAACCCTCGGTATCATGTTTCAGAAAACGTTCGTTGTTAATTTGGCTTGTCACAGAAAGCTTTAAAAAATTCTGCCACAGGTTATCTGAGAGTTAACCTTTTCGTAGACGATGCATAACTTTCCAGGTCCTTCTGCACTCATGCCACCCCAAACCATGACACTAGAAGCAAATTTTACAGTACGTTTAAGGCATTCTTTATGCTTCTTGCTTCATTCTCCAAACTCGAATACCTTCATTACCATATGAAACACAAAACCAGGGTTGGGTTTTTGACGTCAAAAACTGGTTTTTGACATGACAAGTGTCAAAAACTGGTTTAAACTGTCGAAAACTGTCATAAACTGGTTTAAACCGTCAAAAACTGCCAAATACACGTAACACTCTAAAACATTTTAACAATAGATAAACATTAAATAAGTCAATGTGATCTTTTATTGAAATTTAATAATTTAAAAAATATATTATTTGCAATAAAATATTTTTTTTTTTTTTTGGATTTTTCAACCAGAAGAAAATAATTTTGTACAATTAAATAATCCGGATCAATTTTACCCCGCAGCATGCTGTAGCACACCACGTGTTTAGCACATTTATTTACACCCAAAAGATTTTTGAGTTTAGAGTGTATGAAGCGTTAGAAAATAGTCTGTCTCTTAATTGATGCTGAGCTAGTAGGACTTGATAGCAAAAGCATTGCTAGATGAGCAAGTTTTGAAGCAGGCTCAAAAAACTGTTGCATTTAGTGATACCTTTCCACCAAACAATGGAGTCCTCCCTATAGCACTGAAATAAGAAGACTGGAAAGGGGATTCTTTAGCTTCATACACAATCAGTATGGGTAAGCATCCATAAACTCTCTCCGTAGCTCAAGCGCGAGCTGAATCAACTGATACAGCAGTCAACCCTTGCCCCTGATGGTTGGGATGCAAAGTATAAGCCAAACAATGGTATGGTTTCATGATTTGATCCCTTCTATTATGCACTTTTTCAATATGGGCTTACATGAATTTTCTTTTAGATGACCGAGCCAATTTTGTTCAGTTTTAAAATTGAAAACATCTTTATACATTGAAAGAAAGCATGTTTTAAAAAGATTTTGACTTTAAGCTTTTTTTTTTTTTTTTTTTAATTACTTCTCTTATTTTGTAAATGTTTAAAATTAATAATCCAATTTCAATTTTGAATGGAATGGTTATTGCCTAGACTAGAATAACATTGATGCACATTATCTTGTTATATATACAAAAAAATCTACACTTTTCTAAGTTTTTTTTCCCCATAAAAAAAGCTAGCTAATGCTTTAAGCTCTCAAAAGTAAGCGAAATTAAAACGATTTTAAGAGAAAAAATGTACAGCTCAGGTGAGCTTAATGTCTACTTTTTAGAAAAACACAAATTTACAAAAAAAAAAAAAAAAAAAAAAAAAAAAATTAAATAAAAATTTTACTCTGTTAAAAAGTTGTACTTAACAATAATACTTTACTATGTACTAATTTACTGATATACCCAGAAGCAGAATTTTCTGAGTCAGTCTGCAGCAAACTAAAATTTATCTGCGACCCATTAAGCCTACTATCATAAGAAATAACAGAAACACTTAAAGTAAGCAAAATTTCCATTTATAAAGAAAATATAATATAAGGATACAACAAATACCATAAATCTAGAGACTTAAAGCAAATTTCAGTCATTTTTTAAGCCCAGCATTTCTTTTTAAGTTGGTGAATTAATCTGCAAGGTTTAAAATAATCTGCAGCGCCCGCTTCCGTGCTTCATTGTTTCTGCTACTGGGCTGATATACAGTAAGAGTGAATTTAAAATATTACATGTAATGTTGTCATGTGCGACATTTAATTTGAATTTTTACAGATCAATTTAGTATTTTGAGGTTTTTGATATGACGGTTTAAACTATGGTTTAAACCTGACATAAACTGACACATGTCAAAAACCTGCCAACCCTGTAATTATTACTAATACTATATACTAATTATACAATTACAGTAATAGTGAATTTTAAATATTACATCTAATGTGTGACATTTAATGTGAAATTTTACAGATCACTGTAAGTATTTGAGGTTTTTGAGATGACGGTTTAAACTGTCAAAAACCTGCCAACCCTGCACAAAACATACTTTCATCACTAAATAATATATTTTTTCAATCTTCTTTACTCCATAAACGTTTAATTTACACCAATACAATCTTATATGCTTTTGTTTTGCAGTCATGAGAGGTTTTGTTTTCTGTACACGAGATTCAAACTTCTTATGAAGACGTCTTAATGTTGTCGATGTAGAAACTTTAACTCCTTCTTCTTTCCATTTTCAGTGCAAGAATCGCATACTTTTAAAACGGTTTTTCTTTACTATATATGCTTCAGTTTCCTGTCATCTCTAGCAGATGTTTTTGGATTTCGGCGATTATTTTGAAATTTTCTATTTTTTTAGTATTTTACAAACGTTTTATTGTGAACAATGTAAATAATTCGCTATAAAACATTGATTTTTACCATTCGGATACAAATCAACCATACGAAGTTTAATAGATTCAGCAATATCACTCACACGACCCATTTTAAGATTAAAAAGCAAACAAACTCCAAAAAGAATACTGATTTTAAATAAAATCGTCTGAATTTAATCAATAATGCCACCAGTAATGAATTGGTGATAGTTAAAGGAGAATTAATATGAAATATTCTAATTTTGAACCACTTGAATAAATATTCTAATTTTGAACCACTTGAATAAATATTCTAATATTTTGACTTTTCAAAATAATTTTTTTTTCCATTAATCTTTTCAAAATTAATATTAATTTTAAGATAATAAATAACTTTAATCAACAATAAGTTCTTAATAAAAATGTCGTTTGCATACTTAAATTGAAAGACATTAAATTACCAAACGATATTTTCAATTTGTAAAAAAAAGTAACTATTCTAATACAGTAGACTTCCTCAAATCCTTACAGCTTGGGACCAGAGGTTTTGCAGATTTTAGAATTTTGTGGATTTCTGGTCATTGCTTTGTTTACACATTTTAAACAGTAATTTGAATGTAATAATGCAATCAAAATTATAAAGAATCCTTCCAATGTAGTAAAATATTAAAATAATTAAGTAAAATAATAAACTAAAATGATAAGAAGTAAGATAATTTTTAAAATGTTTAAATGATTAAAAGTAAAGGTCAAGTAAATAATAATGTATAATTAAATCTGCATAATAAAGATAAGATACATTTTCCTTGAATTATTGAATGAAACTTGCCTCATAATGGTACCCTATTAATTCACATTAAAATCATAAAGTGAGGAATTTTTTTTTTTTTTTTTTCAGGTTTAGCTAGTCTTAACCAAAAAATCTCGATTAATACATAAAAAGACTGTGATTACCAAAGATATAACAATGTCTTTTTTTTTTTTTTTTTTTTTTCCAGAAATAAATTGCACTTCCTTCATTTAAAACCATGAGTTCAGTCATATTTTAGAGAATTAATTACATATTAAAATACAAACGGAATGATATAAAACTAAGAAATTCTGTAATTTTGCTCCTACATCTGAACTGAAAATTTCATTGTTTACATCTGCGGTGATGTGCGGATTTGAGGGAGTCTACTGTATAGTTTTTAATCTGAAATAATATACTGAACTAACTTTTGAAAAATCTGGCTAACCCGAATCCAACTTGCAGAAATCCACCCGACCACAAAACAATTAACTCGACAGTTAAAAAAAAAATAGCGCTGGGGGGAAATCTCCCCTCCCCCCTCTGCTGTAGCTGTAATTTTTCAGAAAATTTGCCTTAAATTTCAGATTTTTTTTTAACTCAGAATCACACCTGCCTTCTCATTGTGGATTTTTAGCTTTATTATTTTTAGTAACCAAAATAATTATTCTTTAATTAATATTAATTAATTTTTAATTTAAATGGTAATTATTTTAAACTACTGTTTTTAATTCATATCGTAAAAATAATATAACACGTCATTTTCTTAAACATTAATTTGGAGAAAGTTTTTGACCCAATATTTATGTACGCAGAAAGTTTTTGGTTTTACACAAGTCTGATTATTGTTATATATATAAAATGATTTTAATATTCACATAAAGTTTGAGCAATTTATGTAGGCTAAAGTTATTTAATAGAGTTTTGACCACTTTTGAGTGGTTAAAACCAATTGTAACTACTTTTGACGACTGTTCTGGTTAAAATTAGTTTCAACCAGTCAAAATTACAACCCTGCTCGTAACATCCTATCAATGCAAAAACCCTTGACGGGTTAAAAGTTTCTGACGCAGCACTTTATCTTATGCTCTAAGAATTTTAAATATGGAACTTAAAAATACTGATATCAAATTTTGAGTGACGTTATGCTATTTCTTAAAAAATATATTTGTATTTATTTCATCATTTTATTTTTGTTTTATTTATAATCGCATGTGCAAAAGTTATGTTCAACATGAAAAGCTGCATAAAATTTTATTCGCTGTTGCTTTATCTTTTACATCTATTATAAATTCAAAATATGAGTTTTAAAAGATATGATATAAAATTTAAGTGACGCCTTGATGTGACTTTAAAAGGTTTGTTTTAAAATTCAATTTAAATTATTTTTGACTTGGTTAAAATATTTTTTTACATCTACACAATACTTTTAATTTTCCAATTCACTGTTAAATATATCACTTTCATTGAATCTATACTATGCATTGAAATGTATTTATTTCAATAAATTGATTTATTTTTTGTGTCACGCTATTCAAAATTGTGAGTAAGATTTATGTAAATGGTTTCTTTGCATCATTGTGTCCAAACTACATGAAATGTATGAAAAAGGATAGTTTGACGCAAATAAACCATTTGCATAAATCTTACTCACAATTTTGAATAGCGTGACACAAAAGATAAATCAATTTATTGAAATAAATACATTTCAATGCATAGTATAGATTCAATGAAAGTGATATATTTAACAGTGAATTGGAAAATTAAAAGTATTGTGTAGATGTAAAAAAATATTTTAACCAAGTCAAAAATAATTTAAATTGAATTTTAAAACAAACCTTTTAAAGTCACATCAAGGCGTCACTTAAATTTTATATCATATCTTTTAAAACTCATATTTTGAATTTATAATAGATGTAAAAGATAAAGCAACAGCGAATAAAATTTTATGCAGCTTTTCATGTTGAACATAACTTTTGCACATGCGATTATAAATAAAACAAAAATAAAATGATGAAATAAATACAAATATATTTTTTAAGAAATAGCATAACGTCACTCAAAATTTGATATCAGTATTTTTAAGTTCCATATTTAAAATTCTTAGAGCATAAGATAAAGTGCTGCGTCAGAAACTTTTAACCCGTCAAGGGTTTTTGCATTGATATCATTAGTTTTTTGAGGTTAGTGATAAAATGATAAAAAAAAAAGATACTTATGGGATTTAATGCAGATTTAATTTTTACTATTTTATTACAATTTTTCTTATAGCAGTTTGTATATAAAAACAAGGGAGTAAGTATAATCGCAGATCGCACAGAGGGTTTCATTTGATATTCTTTTAAAAACACTTTATCCTTAAATTAATAAATCCAATTTATAATTATTAAATTCTTACATAGATGGTGCACCAATAGTTCCAATTTTCATGGGGCAGGGAACGCACTCTTTTTAACAAACCACCTTCCAATTGAAGTCACCAAAAACCAAGTTGAATAAGCCAGACCCCGTTGTGTTGTTTGACAAACAGCAGTCTCATGTCCCCTCCTTCCCCCCTTTTTCAAAATTTTTCAGACCAGTACCTAAGAATGGAACCGAAATAATTTTTTCTCTTCAGAAATTACGATAAAAAAATAGTATGCAGTACTCATAAATTTACTTTAATGCTATATAGGGTAATTATTAAGTTAATTATAACCTTTGGAATCTGTTGCATTGATGTCCGAAAGGTAGTTTCTGAGTTATGGAAGCTGGACCCATAAGGCGCCATAGAGGGGCGAAGCCCGTTAGTGTCTATCATAATTATATCTGCCATGTGGACTAATTGCGATATTTAATCAAAATAGTCCCCCCCCCCCCCTCCTCATCCCCGGAAATATAACAAATACAAAATGTGTCTTTATAAACCTATCGTCAAATAGGTTTTTATTTCTTTTCCCTAAAAAAAAAACATGATTTTACAAACATTTCTCTATAATACTACCCATTTTAATATTTTTGTATGCAGTAATTTTCTTAATATTTGCGAAATAGACCTCTAGTCACAAGAGATTCTTTCAAAGCGGCGAAGAGCGTTAGTTTTTTTTTTCCCCCGAATAAGAGAAAATATGTAGTACGCAATTGCGTCAAAAGATGGCGACACCAGAATTCTGATATGCTTATTATTTAAACTGTAAATATTGCAAAGTTAAATAAAACAATTGTCTCGGGGTTATCAAACTTCATTGTTATTTATAAATAAAACATTTCAACTAAATTATTTATTATAAAAGAATTATTACATCACCATAGTTTTTATGCAAGGAAAATAATAATAATAATATGGATGTCAGTGATTATATATTGATTGACCGTCATAATAATAAAAAATGATATTATAAAAAGAAGAGCTGAAATGAATTATTTTTTTACGTTTCTGATCGTGTGATTTATATTCAAATAATAATTATTAATGTATATTTTTTGTAAAGTGATTGAAATTAAATATATTTATAACATTTATGGTAATATTTTTATTGTTGAAAAATTGCCAAGAAATAATCATCATCAAATTGGCGTCATTATAATTGTAATTTTATTTAACTTAATAGCAATTAAAAAATTACAAAGGAACTGAGAATAATGGTCAACTAACAGACTTTAAAAGAAAAAAAAAAACACATTCACATGTGAAAAAAAGTACCAGAGAGTATCGAACTGCGTATGTTAAGATCAGTAGACGATGGCCCTTAACCACTCAGCCAGTGGGAAGACAAAAATTTTCTCCCCAAAAGGGGTTAAAAAGAAAGCATGTGTATGAATACAGTGTCATGCATTTTCGGTGAAATTTCCATAGAATGGCGAAGAAATATAGTCCGATTTTTCACGCGCATTATAAAACGAACAAGAGTCTTGCTGGAAACAAGTAAATTGTTATTTGGTTCATCTGAAACATATTTATTTGATTTTTAAAAAATCGCCCGTGTCATTTTCGAGAGAAAAAAAATCGAATTATTTAACGAACGAGAGTTTTCCCAGAAAAAAGAAAAGTGTTATTCACCTCGCCTTAATCACATTTATATTATGTATCAATTTTAAGATAAACGTTAGAACCGTTTTCAAGATTTTCAAATTAGGAACTTCCTCGATATCATACCAACGTTTTCACTTTAAAAATGGCTATTTAGATCTCAAAATATACTGCACGTAGAAATGTAAAAATTTCAGTATACGATTAGACTGCAGATATAAGACTGTTCTAGAAAATTCAGAACAATAAGACTTATATCGGCTGAGTTATTAAAAGGCGGCTTTTCGCGTTTTCTTTGATGTCGAGTTAGCTGTATATATGAGTTCCGCCATCTACGAATTCTATAATACGATACGATACGATTTTAGGCTTAAGGCTGCGTCACTCGGAATACTACCGTCTTCCATGATTAATTCAAGCTTTCTGATTTTAGATTTCAAATGCCCATACAAGCTTTTATGAGAGAGTTAATTTTCAAATTCAATTAAATACGACATTCAGGAACAAATTAAAAAAGTATAGAGCAAAATGCAGAAATTAAAGTAGTTTTCAAATAAACAAATATTAAACAGGTATATACACTTTTTATTCTTAATTATTGCACAGGGTAATTTCAAATACATAAGCATCTTTATCTAAACCTGTGAAACATAAAATAATTATATAAATCAATATACATGACAGGTGAAAACACCAGCAATGAAAATAGGAAATTATCATTATCATCTTTGAAATTTCTTAGAAGGGAAAAAAATATATCCTTTTTTCTAAAGCTATTAAATAAGTAAGTTGTTTACATAGTTTTGGATAGTGCAACTTAAAAAATCATAAATGTAAATACAGGGGTTGATCCAGGCAAAATTTTGGGCTTAGTTAGGGCACCTTCACAAAAATCCATATTTAATAAAACGAAACTTGGCTCAAATTTCAATAACTGGATTTCATATTTCATTATGAAAAGTTACTTTTCACAAAAATAAAATAATTTTCACAAAAATATAATAAATTTCACAAAATGAGCCACAATAAAAAATTCCTGCATCAACCTCTGAAATACATAAGACACCCTGATTGGATTTTCTCAATAACTATTTAAGATTTGACAAAAAAAAAAAAAAAAAAAAAAAACTGTTGCAGTGAAAGGACAAGGTACACCTTCATATTGCTTGTAGAATATACAGGAGTTTTTAAGAAGTATCTGGGTGTAAAACAACTTTGGTCCACTTTTGCAGGATAATTTTTAATGGTCTATTGTATGGAAGCTGCAAACAGTGCTGAAACAGCTTTCCCAAACTCTTCGGCTGAGGATGCAAACAACCACTTGACAATGCTATTTCTATACACATGCCAAATCTATTTAAGGCAATTTCTAGGCGGTCTTTAGAAATGCACGTCATTTTTTTCAAAGTTTCTGCAATAAAAATAAGTTTGTTTGCTGGTACAGATTCAAACAGACCATACTCCCGAGGATTGTATTTCAGCATACACTGAAGTAGTGACATTTGAAGTAATGAAAACATTTTATCATCCACACTGCCAGTGTCTGGAACACTTGAATATTCTTTGTGCAAAGGAGCTATTACACACCAAAATATGAGACCAGGAATAGGCGTTTGGTACCCAGGAAAATTAAACGATTTAGGTATGCTTAATTTTAATGGAGCATAGCATAATGATGGGACACTGTTAATCCAGTCCAAAATTATATTAATTATATGAAGGGGTGGACATGATGTAATATACATGCTAGTAATAGTAGCAATTAAGCTAGCACAAAAAACAGGAGAAATATGGGGAAGGCTCTTTATTCTATCACTAGGAGTGGAAGATTTTATATGCTCACGAATAAGTGCCTTTGCTATAAAAATTGAATTTTCTTTAACACATTCACAAATCTGCATCCAAGTTCCTATATAAGTTAAAACATTTCCATTTTCTGTGGCAATGGCTAATGACAGTAATTTACCTAAGACAGGTAATCTATTATTTAAAATCTTTGATCCCATGGGAAATAAAAATTGAAAAGTAGCCATTTTCTGATCATTTTCGGGCTGCCTAAAATACCAAGCGATTCTTTCCACAATTTGAAGCTCTTTAATAGGGGGAAGTTTTTGATTACGATTATTGCCCCATTTATCTATTTCGAAAAATACAAACTCCTCTGAAAGATCCTTCATCAATCCAATTTGCTGAGACGTACAATCAGGAAGCCACATTTTTTGTATATGTCGCAGGGCTTCTGGGACAACACTCGGAAAATCCATTTTTCGCAAGTAACATTTGACATCACCCATGATGAGCACTAAAATTAATGCTGTTATTACGATTTAGAGTATTTTTTTTTTTAAATTTTGAATGTTCATATGTAAACAAAGTGTTTTCACTTTCCAAATGTTTGGTTGGTTGGCTGGCTGCTGGCTGGCTATCGTTTGGACAGAAACTTCTTGCACACCTGCCTGACACGCCTGACACCTGTCGTCTGTCATATGTTGCCACTCTTTTATAAAGGTACTTCCTCCAGAGCTCTACTGAATCAATCAACCAATCATTAAAGGATGGAGAAACTCACCATAGCTTTAGCAATGCATTAGAAGAAAACACAAAACAATTTAAAATTCTGTTATATTTTCTATTTCTCTGATGTTGTAGTGTTTGTCACCTTTAAAAACTGCAATAAAATGCACGAACCTAGGTTTCATATCGGTAGTGAACTGCGAAACCGAAAAAAAGGGAGCCGAATGACACTTTCAGAAGGTATTTTTCTTTTACTTTTCACCTTTAATAATTCAAATTGGAGGGAGTTGTGTATTTTTAAACGCATTAATCTTTAGTCAGAGTATTTTATTTCTGAGCTTGTTTCATTTTAATCCAACAACTTTAGTTTGTTACATAAATATCTTTTATCGGGATTAGCAATTTGATAAAGGTGACAGATTGTATACCTACAATGGATTTTATGAATAAGTTTTGAAGCGACATAAAAATGCTGCAATTATCTCTTTCATCCATTTCTTCCAGATGTCCAATTAATTCTCAATAACCACAATGCGACTATAATATTATAGATTATATTGCCAACTGCTCTAAACTGTGATGATGGATGTTTGTTTTCTCCTATTTTCTGAAAATTAACCTCCCGAAATGTAACTGATTCTTTTGTATAGTTTTTTTAAACTTTGATTTATTGGTTTTACCCTCTTTTGAAAATTTGTACTTAAAGATAAACTGTTTTGGACTTTATTCAGGAATTTTTTTCAATAAGATCAATTGATTTGGTGTAGAATTTAACCGACTGTAATTGTAATATTTATTATAATGAAATAACAAGTAAAGCAGAAAAAGTTTTAAAAAAATGAAAAATTTGTTAAAGATTTGCGCTTTATCTGCTGAGAGAAGAGGGGGGTGGGTGGGGGTAGAAAAGAAGGAAAAGTGTGGTTTTGTTTTGGGGAGTGAAGAATTTAAATGATAACTGTCTAATTTAAAATAGCAAAATCTGCTGAAACTCAATAGATTCCCACAGCTGGCATGGTAAATATTTCATTATATTTAGACATTAAAATGCATTTGGTGATATATTGTGCTGTCCTCTAAAAAAAAAACCCCACAGGAAAATGTATCCTAAAAAAAACCCACCTTAGAACTTCATCAAAAAAATCACTGGAGTAAAATTTTCCTTTTGTCCTGTTTCTATATGCCATTTACAATAATAAAATTATTTAAAATTACTTTAGAAGTGTTTTAGTTTTTAAAAAAATAAGCCAATAATACAGAATTCTAGCAAAAAAAGAGCTTCATTTTCACAGTTTTTCTTGTTATAATACGACATGTTACAATGATGTACATAAATTTTTAGATGTTTTTATGTTAATCCATTAATATGTGAATAAAATGCACCATTTTCAGCTGTTTATATTATGTTTGGCTCAGTTTGTGACGATTTGAAAACAGAGGTAAAAAAACCCTGTGCGGGAACTAAAAAAACCCCACTTTTTTACACATAAATAAATGGTGGAGCATACATTTTTTCTCTAAAATATTAATTAAAGGGAAAAAAACCAATAAAGTATGCAAATTTAATGCATATTTTGCATTTTTAAGAAGTTGTACAAGTTATGTCATACCTCCCCCACCCCCTTTGTTTTTGCATACATTTGCATCATACATTGTTTCAATGTTTACAAGCTTATTTTATTCTAATCATTATTTTGCTTTTTTATGCAAATTTTATTAGGCGATTCTCAAGTTCACTGTTCAACAAGGACGGAACTTTCTGACACATTTACTCATTTTTAAACATAAAGGTACAAAATTGACAGGGCTGACTAAGCGATTTGGAATCGAAATGAGTTTTTGATAAATTACTTATCAAGTTACAAGCGATTTTGGGTCCCATGACGACTGGTTTTTCTCCTTTTGTCTGGAAATTTGGTTCAAAACGGCAACTTTGACATTATTCTCTGAAAGATCTTTTATGTTTACCAAAAAATGGAACATTTCTGTAGTTTCTGAATAACACAGTGCCAATTTCAGGCGTTTCTACTTTCTGAACAAGGATTAATTAAAACTTGTGTGATTAAGTTTCTTTGGATTTGATTGCAAAAAACTGAAAAAAAAAAACTTTTTTTTTGCAGAATTGTTTTAAAAATAATTAATAGTGAAAAAAAACCTTTACTGTCTAATATTTTGGTTTCTAGAAGTGTTTTTAGATGTGGGTTTTTTTTAGGTAACATGGGTTATTTTTAGGAAAAAGTGGGTATTTTTCAAATTCTTCTTTAATTGACTGCCATTTTGTAATATATTGACAGAATCAAAAATACTATACATTAAAATCTTAGAACAAGTTGTGACAATGTAGCTACTTCAAATTGTTTTGTATTTTTTATTAAATTTTATATAGAGAAAAATTCAAAAAGTGGGTTTTTTTTAGAGGACAGCACAATATATCTAGTGTTGACTCTAGACAAAAAGGGCCGCCGGGCAGGAATTTTTCAAAAAGGGAACACTATCTAAAAAAGGGGTAAATTTTTTCAAAAAGGGAACACTATTTAAAAGAAGGGCACATTTTTTTCAAAAAGGGAACCCTTGTGCCTTGCTTACAAAAAATATTTTGAACTGATTGTTTAGAGTGTCTAAAATTTGCGATATTTTCCCTGGATCAATAGAATTGCCACGATGTGCATAGGAAATGTTAACAAGAGCAGCCGGGTGCATCAGAAGGGTTTAAAAGAGCCACCGGGTGCAAAAAAGAAATAAAAAGGGGTGCTGCTAAAGTGGCTTAGAGTTAACACTAATATCAGATATTCATTTTCAAAATATCATGAAGTTTTATATTTTCATGTTTTATATTTATTTTCAAAAAATATTGTATGTGATATTTTCAGTCAAAACAAATGTGAATGAAATTTTTAACTGTTATTGACTGTGTCACCAGAATTTCCCCCAGGTTTAAAAAAAGGGCAGGGTGCTGCTTGTGGGAAAAGGGCACTTTTGGATTCCGAAGGGCATGTTTTGGATTCTTAAGGGCATTTCTTGAAATTTTTAAAGGCATTTTTTTGATCTTTAAAAAAACTTTTTAATAATTTAATAGACTGAACACTATTTTGAAGACAGCAATGAGTCAATTTTTACTACGCAAGTAAATTTTTTAATAAACAAAGGAGTAAAGGCACTTTTTTTTCAGGAGGGGGCAACAAGGGAGCTAAATTTTCAAATGAGGGGCAAGAGGGGTGCTATTTTGTAAACCTAAGGGCAGGCAGGGTGCAGCACCCTCATGAAACTTTCTGGGGGAAACTCTGGTGTCACACTGCAGGAACTTTTGCTCTGACTGATTTTTTTAGACCCCCACCCATACACACACAAAGAAAAAAAAAAAAAATTGAGTTTTATGTTTGAAGTGGAATTTTTAAAAATAGAACCAATAATTATGGGGGACAATATTTATACTTAGAAGAGTTATTCAAAGATAAACTTTCAAATTCAGATAAGTTATTTACAACTTCATTAGAAAGAATCTTTTGGGTTTTGGTTTTGTTCATTTTAAATTACACAACAGATTAGGGAATGAAAAAGCAGGCCAGCTTGACATTTATGTTAAAAATTTTCATTAAAAACAAA
Organism: Maratus speciosus; assembly: GCA_963932465.1. Taxonomy (NCBI): domain Eukaryota; kingdom Metazoa; phylum Arthropoda; class Arachnida; order Araneae; family Salticidae; genus Maratus; species Maratus speciosus. The sequence goes on from OZ010790.1 coordinate 507,982,192, forward strand.
TTACTTTATATTTAAATTTTTGTTGCACAAAAAGTAAAATTTTCTTGAAACTTTACACAGTAGATTCCCTCAAATCCACACATATCATTGCAGATGTAAACAAACTTTCAGTTCAGATATAGGGACAAAAATAGTCTTTTTTTATTTTTATATCATTCTATATGTATTTTAATATGTAATTCTTGTTAATATTATTGAACTCATGCTTTTTCCCGAAGGAAGTATAAATTTATTTTTTTTTTTTTAAATCAAGATATTTTTGATGTCACTAGCAGTCACAAACTTTATACCAAATATATTTATGTATTAATCAAGCTTTTTTGGTTATTAAGACTGGCTAAATGTGAAATAAAACTTCCTTATTTTATAATTTTGATCAGAGTCAGATAATATAGACGAACACGCGAACGTTGTTCGCCGAAAATTTTTCAAAGTTTGCAGACAGTTTTGATGGGCTTTTTTTACAAATTTTTCTTTATAAAAAAATTATCCCGCAGTCTAAAAAAAAAGACCCCGTGCGGAGAATTGGTGCGATGCACGTCACAGACTCTTGAGAAGGTTTGCAGACTATTTTTCAACTGAAAAAAAAAAAAAAAAAAAGTTTTTAAAAATTTTAAGGAAGAGTCACAATATTAAGGAATGGTTTGTCTCAAAAACAGTAGATAAACTGATGAGTAAGAGTTCCTCTCTTCCATTCATGGACTAATAACTTTTTTATTTTAACATTCATTTATTCGTATTTCAGTTATTTTATAGATTATTAAAATAACGTTTCGTTGAGCAATCATAAATTGATATCTTTATATAAGTTAATGATTAAAATATTTCACATTTTAATAAATATATATATTTTTTAATTTTCATTAGTTTTTCTTTCATTCATTAGTTGTCTGTATTAAGCATATCATTCAATACTACATTTCTCAACTGAGTTTTAATAATGCTTGTAAATTAATATTTTTCTTTTAGTGGTGTGACTTGCATGCCTTACACTTGCACACAAGCAACACCGTGTTGCTTAGTGCCACTCCACTCGCATATAACTGTTCATTTTTGCTGTTAGCGGCGACATAAGACTCGTAAAGGGTGCAGCGTTTTTTTGCCGAAAATTTTTAAGAAATTATTAGAGTTCGCAGACAGTTTTACATTTTATCTAAGTCTGATTTTGATGTGAATTAGTAGGGTATCTTTATGCATCAAGTTTCATTGAATAATTTAGGAAAAAGTATCTCATCTTTATTATGCATATTTAATTATACATTATTAATTATTTGCTTGACCTTTAGGTACTTTTAATAGTTTAATCATTTTTTTAATTATCTTAATTTTTATTATTTTAGTTTATTACTTTACTTAATTATTTTAATATTTTGAACAAATGGCGTATTCACCCGGAGTCTGCCATCTTGTTTTTTTGTTCGTCATTGCCGATTTTAAATTTCTTCATTTGGATTTATTTATTTTTGTTTTGTTTGTTTCATCTCTAAATTTTCAAAAATCAAGCATAAAGTGGTTATAATAACTAGGGATTGACCGAAGCAGCAATTTTGCCGAATACCGAATACCGAAGCTTCGGTCAAAGTGTACACCGAATATTCGGTATTCGGCAACCGAATACTTAAAATTTTTTAACATACATTTTTTCATATATTAGCTTTTTTAGTAAACTTTAATTAAAATTAAATTCTTAGTAATTTAATTCAGTTACATTTTTATTCTTAAATCTAATTACACCAAAAAAAATTTATGACTACTTTCCACTCACAAATTCATTAACCCATCATTTATTTTTTATTATTTTATCACTAGTCAATACCCAAAATAACCTATGAAAGTATTAAACTATACAGGCTATTATTATGGGTAAGGATTGTTAGAAAAACTAAAGTTCATTCAAATAAAAAGAAACAATGTTGCCATTAAGCTGATTTACTGGTTGTCTAATTATAAACGTATTGAATAGGAATGTTCCCAAATACAAAAGGTATATCAATTTATGCATTTAACTATTTTCTGTCAAATTATTGATACATATTTATATTTTGATTAATGGTTTAACATTGTGGTGATGAAGATTACGGATTGACTGAAGCAGCAATTTTGCCGAATACCGAAGCTTTGGTCGAAGTGTATACCGGTGTATTCGGCAACCGAATACTTGAAGCTTTTTAATACGCATTTTTGCATATATTAGCTTTTTTAATAAGCTTCAATTGAAATTAAATTCTCAATAATTTTATTCAGTTACATTTTTATGCTTAAATCTAATTACACAAGAAAATTTAATGACTTCTTTCCATTCACAAATTCATTAACCCATCACTTATTTTTTATTATTTTATCACTAGTCAGTACCCGAAAATAACCTATGAAAGTATTAAACTATGCAGGGTATTATTAAGGATAAGGATTGTCAAAAAAACAAAAGTTCATTCAAATACAAAGAAACAATGTTGTCATTAAGCTGATTTACTGATTGTCTAAGTCTAATTATAAACATACTAGCAAACCCCGGGGCTTTGCTCGCGTAATATTTGAAATATGCCAAGTGATATTTATATGTCTAATTTTTATTAAAAGGTACTAACTAAATTTTTATTTCATTAAAAGGTACTTTTTACTTTATTAAAAGGTTTTTTTTATTAAAAGGTACTTATTACTTTTAGGATTAATTCAAAAATTACTATTTAAAACACAGTTTGATTAAACATCATTATTACACTGCATTAGGCAGAAATGAGACTTAAATTAATAAAATGAAATAAAACTAAATAAATGATAATTTAGAAAATATTTTGAAACTTTTATGCTCAATTAATACGCTCATTTCAGTATTCATTTGAAGTTTTGAATTTTTTAGAAACCATCTTCTTACATCTTAAAATTAACCATCATGTCAAATTCCAAGTCCTACCACCTCTCTCAACATAAAGGGCTATGTTGAAACAGGAACTGTCACTATTAATTTGCCAACATTAATTTTGAAATCGGTTTGTTATTTCCTAATATTCCACAGAAGGGTCATTCCATGTCAAATCAACGTGGGGTCTGGACCTCAACATCTCAGATTTCCATAATTTTTGGTTTATAGTTTGTATCCATGAAGTGTATGAAAAATCTAATTTTTTTTATTTTTTTTCCCTAGCGGATTTGTTTTTACGGAATTTTAAAAATTGCCAAAAGTACCAAATTTAACCAAACTCTCAATCACAAAATCCTTTACAATTCTTTAACAAATTGGGCTAGAGAGTTAAGTTATATCTCATTTGAAAGCTCTTTTTATGGGCTTTAATATGATATGCAACAATAACAATTCTGTGTATAATAAATTTTTTGAAAAATTTTCAAAATTTTTGAATTTAAATTTTTCAAAAACACCATCTTTATTTTTTTTTCAAAAAAATATATGTTAATCTTTGACTTTTCGGCTACAAGTATGCCAAATTTCAAGATGGAGAAATGATGGGGTTTTGAACTATTAATTTTTAAATATGAGTTATACATGAAAAATTTCAAGTATTCAGAGTTTGATGCTAAGCAAATTTATTTCTAAGAAGGCATGAAAATTTTCTAAAGCATATTTCTCAAAATATAATTATATAATTTCCCGTAAGGGGACTCTTCATTCACTTTAAAGCACCTGATCGTTAAAGTTAATCCTATGGGCAGGTTGTTTTCGAATTTTCCGTTTAAATTTGAATATTTTTAAATTATTTTTTTTACATAGGGATAGTTGATTTCGATATCTCATATGTCTATTTTTTACTTTTTCGATTTTGGTTGCAGATTTTTTAATAAAGGTACTTTCACATTCGGACCAGTTTCGAAAGTTACAGTACCTTTATTAAAAAAATCTGCAACCAAAATCGAAAAATTACAAAAATTCCCTATTAAAGATTGACCTCAGCTATCCTATGAAAAAAAAAAATCGTTTAAAAATATTCAAATTTAAATGAAAAATTCGAAAACAGCCTGCCCATAGGTTTAGAATTACCAAGCACATATTTCAAGTAAGTTTGCCATCGACCCCTTAAATAAGTCTATCGAAATGCAGAAGATTCTTCCCTTTCCGCACCCATCCTCTCTACTTTCATGGTTTTCACCAAGCACGATTCCTGCTAAGAAAAGTCAGAAAGCTCTGAATAATCAGATGCATTTTGAGATACCTAAGCAGATTTTCATTGGTTCATTTCAAAATCGTTTGGCACATTCCCAAATCATTATAATTTTTTTTTTTTTTTTTTTTTTTTTTTTTACATATAGAAGGATAACTATTTAATAAACAAGCTTCATTTTACTTTAACCAAATGCTTTAACAAAGAAGTCTTGAATTACTACTATTAATGATGTCAGAAGATAAGAAAGACTGGGCATTATTTTCTGTTAAATGCTGCAATCCCTATAAAGGTTGGTTGTATTGAGTTTTATTGCACAAAATCCCTTTAGGGACATGCCGTGCCAAACAAAAAATAAAACAAAAGTGAGTTTAAGAAAAAGACATAATTAAATGAGTTAAAATGGAAATAGAAAAGCTATATAGATGAGGTAACTCATCCAGATCAATCCCTATAAAGAAACAATTCATTCAAAATCAGGAAAACTTAGGAATGTAACAACCAGGGATGTAGTGGAGGGTATACGGGGGTATACGCCGTATACCCTCTGGATTTTTTTAAGGAACACCGTATACCCTCTGTTTCTCAAAAAAGCTATAGTATATATACACTAGGGTATACCCTCCCCCTTGAGCGTATACCCTCTGCTTAGAACGTATGCCCTCTGTTTTTTTACGACTTATACGGGGGTATACGCCGTATACCCTCTGCATTTTTTTAAGGAACACCGTATACCCTCTGTTTCTCAAAAAAGCTATAGTATATATACACTAGGGTATACCCTCTGCCTTGAGCGTATACCCTCTGCTTAGAACGTATGCCCTCTGTTTTTTTTACGACTACACCACTGGTAACAACTTGGTAGTGCAGTTTAAGATTTAATATTCAAAAGGGCATGAAAATATGTGATGGCTGTAGAATTAAACTATCAAAAGATAGAAGTGCCAGGTCAAAACACTCTTCACTTACTTGAAATATGTGCTTGGTAATGCTAAACCTATGGGTAGGCTGTTTTCAAATTTCTCATTTAAATTTGAATATTTTTAAACGATTTTTTTTTTCATAGGATAGCTGAGGTCAATCTTTAATAGGGAATTTTTGTAATTTTTCGATTTTGGTTGCAGATTTTTTTAATAAAGGTACTGTAACTTTCGAAACCAGTCCGAAAGTGAAAGTATCTTTATTAAAAAATCTGCAACCAAAATCGAAAAAGTAAAAAATAGACATATGAGAGAACGACATCAACTATCCTATGTAAAAAAAATCATTTAAAAATATTCAAATTTAAACGGAAAATTCGAAAACAACCTGCCCATAGGATTAACTTTACCGATCAGGTGCTTTCAAGTGAATGAAGAGTCCCCTTACGGGCAAATTATATAATTATATTTTGAGAAATATGCTTTAGAAAATTTTCATGCCTTAGAAATAAATTTGCTTAGCATCAAACTCTGGAATTTTTAATGAAAAAGAAGTGTGAATTATATATGGAAAGAAATTGTACAATTGTTAATTTTGCCCTGATACTTGAAATTTTTCATGTATAACTCATATTTAAAAATTAATAGTTCAAAACCCCATCATTTCTCCATCTTGAAATTTGGCATACTTGTAGCCAAAAAGTCAAAGATTAACATATATTTTTTTGAAAAAAATTAAAGATGGTGTTTTTGAAAAATTTTAATTCAAAAATTTTGAAAATTTTTCAAAAAATTTATTATACACAAAATTGTTAGTGTTGCATATCATATTAAAGCCCATAAAAAGAGCTTTCAAATGAGATATAACTTAACTCTCTAGCCCAATTTGTTAAAGAATTATAGAAGATTTTGTGGTTGAGAATTTGGTTAAATTTGGTACTTTTGACCATTTTTAAAATTCCGTAAAAAATAAACCGCTAAGAAAAAAAAAATTTAAAAATTAGATTTTTCATATACTCCATGGATACAAACTATAAACCAAAAATTATAGAAATCTGAGATGTCGAGGTCCAAAAATTGCATTTTTCTTGTTGATTTGACATGGAATGACCCAGAAACGTAATTTAAAAAGCTTTTAAAGGCCTTTTTTAGAACGTTTGTTGTTCCTGTGAACCCCAGGTGGTAGAATCACCGGCATAAAATATAGCCTGTGTAGGATCAGAGACTATTACCATTGATTCGCAACTATTACTTTTATAATCGGTTTATATTCCCTGAAATTGCATAGAATCGTAATTTAGAACTTTTTTAGAAGGCTTTTCGCACCTCCCCTTCGCTTCACCCCTTTTTAATTCGAATTTATTTTCGACGTTCCTTTGAGGGCATTTATATTTTATAAGTAACTACCATGCCATATTTAAAGTTTCTAGCCTTTTCAGTATTACAGAAATTGAAATTTAGAAAGTTTTTAGCTCCTGCAACCCTCTGGTGGTAGTGGAACAGACATAAAATATAGCTTATGTTTGAGCAGGAATTATTTTTCTAATCGGTTTGGTAATTTATAAGTTTGCTTAAAAATTGTAATTTATAACGCTTTTCACTCACTTCATCTTTTTAAATTTGGAATTTTCTTTCGACTGTTCTTAGAAAGCAGTTGCATCTTGTAAGTAAATACCATTCCATACTTCAAAGTGTTAGACCCCTCAGTTGTGCAAAAAACGCAAATTATAACATGTTTTGCTTTTGCAACCCTCAGGTGGTAGTGGCAGCAACATAAAATATAACCTATGTTATAGCAGAGACTGCCACCATTGATTTGCAACCATTACTTTTGAAATAGCTTTATATTTCCTTAGATTGAGTAGAAATCGCAATTTAGAATGTTTTTAGGATGCTTTTCGCGCATTTTCACCCCTTTTTAAATTTCAAATTTTTTCGAAACACTTCTTAAAGATAATTTATATCTAATAAATATGTACCTTGCCAAATTTTACCGATCACAAAAATCGAAATTTAGAACGCTTTTTTACTCCTGCAACGTTTTGGTGATAGTGATACCGACATAAAATAGCATCTATGTTAGAGCAGAGTCTGTCAGCATCAATTTACTACCATTACATTTGAAATCAGGTTCATTCTTCCTGAGATATTGCCGACAAATCGGCATTTAGAACGTTTTTAGTACGCTTTTCGCACATTTTGCTCCTGCATTTCCTCTGGGGTAGTGAAAACAGATATAAAATATAGCCTATCTTCGAGCAAGCTAGATCTGTCACCATCATTTTCACACTATTATATTTGAAATCGGTTCAGTACTTCCTAAGATTGCATAGAAATCGCAATTTAGAACGTTTTTTACAACGCTTTTTGCGCATTTTGACCTCCTTTTAAATTTCGATTTTTTTTAGGAAATATCCTTAGAGATCACAGATATCTTATAACTAACTACCATTCAAAATTTCACGATTCTAGGCCCTTCCGTAACGCAAAAGCAGCAATTTAGAACGTTTTTCTCCTGCAGCCCCTTTGAGGTAGTGGCACCGACATAAAACATCGCCTATGTTGGAGCAAGGGTTGTCACCATCATTTTGACGCCATTATTTTTTAGATCGATTTGGTATTTCCTCAGATTGTGTAGAAACCACCATTAGAACGTTTTTTAGAACGCTTTTCGCGCATTCTCACCCCTTTTAAATTTCGAATTGTTTAAGAACTGTTAATAGAAATCCTTTATATCTAATAAGTAGCTAATATTTCAAATTTCATATTTCTAGGCTCTTCGGTAACGCAAAAATCGCATTTTTAGAACGTTTTTTGCTCCTGCACTCCCTTTCGGGTAGTGGCACCGACATAAAACATAGCCTATGTTGGAGCAAGGGTTGTCACCGTCATTTTGACACCATTATTTTTTAAATCGGTTTGGTATTTCCTGAGATTGTGTAGAAACCACCATTTAGAACGTTTTTGAGAACGATTTTCGCGCATTTTCACCCCTTTCAAAATTCAAATTGTTTAAGAACTGTTCTTAGAAATCCTTTATATCTAATAAGTAGCTAATATTTCAAATTTCACATTTATTGGCCCTTCAGTAACACATAAATCGCATTTTTAGAACGTTTTTTGCTCCTGCACCCCCTTTGGGGTAGTGTCACCGACCTAAAACATAGCCTATCTTGGAGCAAGCGTTGTCACGATCATTTTGACAACAATATGTTTTAAATCGGTTTGGTATTTCCTGAGATTGTGTAGAAACTTCCTTTTAGAACGCTTTTTGTGCATTTTCACCCCTTTCAAATTTCGAATTTTTTAAGAACTGTTCTTAGAAATCCTTTATATCTAATAAGTAGCTAATATTTCATATTTCTAGGCCCTTCAGTAACGCTAAAATCGCATTTTTAGAATGTTTTTTGCTCCTACACCCCCTTTGGGGTAGTGGCACCGACATAAGATATAGCCTATGTTCTAAGTTGGACTAACACCATCATTTTGATACCATTACTTTTGGAATCGGTTCGGTAGTTCCAGAGCTTACCTCCTACAAATAAACAATTTTTTCCTCTTTATAATAGGAGTATAGATTGAATAGGTATGTTTTCAAAATACAAAAGGTATCATATCAATTTGTACATTTAACTATTTTCTCTGAAATTATTGATAGAATATTTGTATTTTGATTAATATTTTAACATTGTGGTGATGAAGAAAAGAAATTTGAGCGATTTTGATATAGTGGTTATAAAAGCTATAGGATAGGCATATGGGTATACTTATTTGATGTGTGTATTTTCTTTAATGTACACTTTAGATATACAGATATGAACTCTGATATACTTATTTGATGTGTACATTAAAGAAAATACACATTAAATAAATTTAAATTTAAAAAAAAACTAATGTAAAATTAAATAAAATTAAATGATAAGGGAAAGATGCGCATCTTCGTTACTTTTTTTTTCTCTGTTGTAGACAGTTGTTCTGATTTCACACCTACGTAGACTATTTTAGGACGAAAAAAGTTTTTTTTTTAAATTAAAAATGACCTCTGACTTGTTTTTTGTAGTGCAGCTGAACTCTGAACTCATGCACATAATTTTAAAACTCATTGTTTAGCCTATTCTACTGCTAAGTAAAAGAGAATTCTTCTACTTCTAACAAAATACTTATCTGCAATTATTCGGCCGAAGCCGAAAATTCGGTTTACATGCCGAACCACCGAATACAGAATCAACTATTCGGTATTCGGTCAATCTCTAATAATAACCAACAAAGAAACAAGATGGTGGACTCCGGGCGAATATTTACTATATTGTAAGCATTCATTATAATTTTGATCACATTGTATTCAAATTACTGTTTAAAAAATGTAAACAAAGCAATGACCAGAAATCCACACAACCTCTGGTCCCAAGCTGTGTGGATTTGAGGGAGTCTACTGTACTAAGTCTTATAGTTTGTTTTTTGTGAATGTAAAAAGCAAATTATGTTTATTTTCAATTAGTTGATTTCAATTTTGTTAACTATAATAAAAAATGCATTAATTATGATATTTACGTACCCTTCAAATAGCTTTTATGGGAATATTACTCTATCTCTACTTTTTGCTTGTAAAAAAAAATATATATATATATACACATATATATATATGGGGTCCCAGTAGCAGAAAATAATCTGCAGGTAAAACATTTACAATTGAAGCGTTAATCAAACTATCACTTACCTTTGACGTTATTATGCATTTTATTAATTTTACTAATAATAATCTTAAGTTTTTTGTATTAAGTAATAAAGAGCCAAACATAATATAAAGCGAAATAAAGGTAGGTTCAGTAGAAAAATAATCTGCAAACGAGAAAAGAAAATCTGTGACGCTCGTCGCCCGTCTTGAACTTTCTGCTACTGGGTATAGGGTAGATGTGCCAGTAATGGACATCCCTTGATGTTTTTGGTTCATAAAAAAATAACTAATAAACATTCAGCTTTAATTATTTTTCTTATAATTCCCCCTTGCATGTTTTATAAAACTGGGTTATTTTTGACATTTTAAATCAAACCAATCAGGAAGCAGAAAATAATGTTTCAAACTTTTGCTGTTTTTCTGTGAAAATCTTGATGAAGAAGCTAAGAGCTGGCTTCGTTTAATTAATTTATATATTATTTATTTTCTTACAAAATTTGAATGTTTTTGTTTGAGTAGCAATACAAAACTTAGAATTTTATATACTAACAGACATTTACAAAATTTCATTTATTTTTAAAGTTTTAAGAGGGAGTGTCCATTACTGGGATGGTTAAGTAGCCATTTTCCAGTAATGGACACAACATATAGACATTGCTAAAAATGCAATTTCAGTAATGTTTATAGTGCATAAAATATTTTGGCTTAATTGCAAACCTAAATAATCAAATTTAAGGGTTAGATGCCGTATACAGTACAGAACCATTTATCCGGAATGCTTGGGGTCAGATGTATTCTGGATAACTGGTTTTTCCGGTTAACTGGTTGCGCATTAAAGCAGCATCCATTTATTAAGTTTCGTGGAATATGTGTGGTTGTGACATTATTTCTGAATTTAAATTATTAGATTACTTGGATTAAAAATTAATGCAAGAAAGATCAAAAGTTAACCAGAGTTTAAAAGAAGGTAATTTATGGGAATCCTTTAGGAACAAAAATTCTGTTTCATCTGCATAAAAATTAAACATCTAACATACAACTAAATTTGATGACAACAAATACTAGATGTTGTCATCAAATTATATAATTGTTTCAAGCAAAGCATATGTCAAACTGGCAGTGTGCTACACTTTTTTCTGCAAAGATTCTGAAATCAGTCTATCAGAAATATCATTCCGGATAACTGGTTTTCCGGTTAACTGGTTTCCAGATAAATGGTTCCATACTGTATTCCCACATGGCCGCCATCTTGGATGTTTTGAGATTTGTTGGTGATCTTTATCGATATGTGGAACCCTGTGTGACGTGTGTATTCTGGCATGTCATGTTCTGGCAACCCCTGAGAAGCTCATTTTCACTTAGGATTTTGTCGATGTGTTTTGATATCGTGTTGTATCGTTCTGTCTTTTTATTTTTATGTTAAATTTAGTGGATGTATTTGATTGACTATGGGTTCTGTAGTCCATTTAAACGCTCTTACTGAAATAATTAAGAAATATGAGGAAATTTTGATGAAAAAAGGAGGTTTGGTTACAGTGCGTCAATGCATATTTATAAGCCTATTTTGAAAAATGGCGGTGATGCTGTGACAGGTATTTCGTGCTGCTTGAACTTTCAAGAAAGCAGATGTCTGTTAAGGTATGTTGATAATTTTATGTATATTTTGTTGCCTTACGAGTTTTTTACATTTTGAGATTGGTATACAGCGAGAACTGCTGAATTTTGAGAATGCTACACAGCAAGAACCGCTGAATCCAGTGATTTTTTTTTTTTTTTTGGTTAATGAACGTGTAGCGCTCATACGACGATTACTGATTGTCACTTTAACAAGTTTTATGCATTTTTGTGGTCGTGGCAGAAGGAGTTTGCAGAATCCAGTGTTTTTTTTTGTTGTTGTTGTTGTTGTTTTTTTGGTTAATGAGCACATGGCGCTCATATGACGTTTAGTGATTGCCACTTTAACGAGTTTTGTTTATTATTTACATTTTATTTTCGTTAAGCCTAACATGTGTATAAACCGGTGCTTGACGACATTTACTACTTGGCGGAAAAGGGGTTTTCACAGCAAGAAAAATTCCAAGATGGCGCCCCAGGAATTTATGACATCTGTTCTAAATTTAATTTTTAAATTATACTTACCAAAATGTAATAACACTAAAACTTTTATAAATAGCTACTTTTAAGTTATATTATGTGATTAATAAAATTTCAATATTTTCTTCTTTTTTTTTATTTATTCATATGTACCTTGCATATTTTATAATCTGGCAATCAAACCAGCCAGGAAGCAGAAAATATTGTTTAAGAGCACAGTGAAAAAGGGACTCATAGGGCTTAATCCCTCTCTGTTTAAATAAAAACAATTAAGTTACAGAAGCTATTAAAAATATATTTTCTGTTTTAAATGTTTCCTTATTCACCTCTGACCAAAAAAAAAAAAAAAAAAATGTAATTCAAGTTATAGGTAATACAGTAGACTCCCTTAAATCCGCGACCCTAAAATCCGCGTATTTTTTCAGATGTAAACAATGAAATTTACAGTTAAGTTGCAGGAACAAAATTCAAGATGGCGCCGAAATCAGCGACTACCGCAGTGTTTTTTTTACTACATTTTTTGTTAATCATTCTCTTTTGGCTATTACAGCTTGTTTATTACTAAATAAATTTACATTACTTTTGATTTTGATATAAATTAGCATATCTATATCAAAACTTCCAGGGTTCGAAATGGAAAAATCCATGAAACAGAACGCTATTTTAAAATTATTTTTCGCGGAATTTTTTTTTTTTAAATTATAGACAAATTGATTTCTAAACATACAAAGCAGTATAAGAAAAGTATTCAAGACTCTAAATAACAATGAAAAAAGTTACAGTGAGTGCAATAAGCTATATATACTGATAATAGCATTAACACTGTTCTCCTTGTTATCACTAGATGGCAGCATAGGACTTTTGGAATTGAATTTAATCGATTTCACTCCTAATAATTTAATATTTTTCTAAATTTTTATTAATTACTTACTTTTAAACTAATAAATTATTTTATTATTTTACTTATTTGAATGTTTCACTTTATTGTAAGCATTATTTATAATTTCCCTTGCTTAACTACCAATGAAATTAATGTTTCAAAAATGTAAACAAATCAATGACCAGAAATCCGCAAAATTCTAAAATCTGCACAACCTCTGGTCCCAAGCTGTGCGGATTTGAGGGAGTCTACTGTATTCAAGAAATTAATAAATCTGCAGGTGAGTGGTCTTGAACATCAGTTCTACAGTTTTATTTTGAAATTATTTTATTTAGTATTTAAAATATTCAACTCACAATATCATTTCTTTCATATTTGTAATATTAATTATTAAAAATGATATATCAAGTAGTTTCTGGAAGATTAATTGTTAAAAATAGTAAGACAAAACTAAACACTAATATGTATTCCAAAACTTTTTTTTAAAATCCTCCACTGTTTCAATAATTTGATAGCTTTAATTGCCTGATATTTAGTATTTTAAACTATCCATCCAAGATAATTAAAACATCGACCTTCTGTTAATTGCAAGAATTGATGCAAACAATAAATGATTATCACAAATATTTTATGAATTACTGGTATCCTAATTGTTAAATTTATTAGAAAATAACTATTTTGTTTCATTAGTAGGTATTCATTAAATTCTGGCTCAAAATACAGTCATAAAAACAATTATATTTATTACTTTTTATGGGATGTCCATTACTGGAACAGAGGGTGTCCATTACTGCTACTGGGCTTTTGGATGTTTTGATATATTTGGGTCATTCCATACAAAATGAGCAAATCACCTGTGGCAGACATGTCACAGATTTTAACGAAAATCATTTTGTAAGTAGATCATATCTATTTATGAGTAAATGTAAAATAATAGATTTTACGATTGTTTATTTAAGTATTAAAATTTATATTAAAAGTGGATGCAAAATCGTGGTTTTGACTACATACTTGAAGTTTCAATTTTGGTTATTAGCCTTAAATATGGAAAGACTATATTAAAAATTATTTATAATTAGGAATGAATAATAAGTAACAGAATGACGTAAGTTAGTAATTGTATTTTTATTCCTTAATGAGAAAAAAAATTATTTTTGAAAAAATTTGAGGGGAAAATGCAACGTTTCTATTGAGATGAAGGACACCTCCTATAATATCAAAATTGCTTGACGTTATAGCTAAAAGTATATATATTAAATATTTAAACTTTCATTCTTGCTTTTTTTATTCCTTAATGAGAAAAAAAATAAATAGTAAAAAATGTTGAGGATAAAATGCAATATTTCTATCACTTGTTTCGATTTGAAAGAAAGCTTTTTTAAACTTTTAATTCTTTTGATATTTTAGATAACAGTGTATATTTTAAATATAAAAACTTTTATACTTGCTTTCAGTTTATTTTTTCCTCAAGAAGATTTTTAATTAAAGTAGGAAAAAAATCTCAATTGAACAGAAAATTATATATTAATACCTAAACAGAAAATAGATGGCAGCACTAAATTTTTTCACCTTGAAATCGTGCAATATTTTAAGAAACACGCGCAAATTTAAAAAAAATAGCTCATGGAATGTAGTTAATATTGCCTTTTTTAACCCAATTTTGTGACGTTAGGAATGAAAAAGGCATGTTTGAAATTTTTTTAGCAGATTATGGACTTATTGATCTTTATGTCTGTGCAATAACTGTAATGTGGGACATTTCCTTCATTATTTTTTTTACCTATCAATAAGAGGAAAAATTACGATTTTGTCATTTTTTTTAAAAGTTTCTAAATTTTTTTAAAGGTGAAGGAAATACATGGCAACCTAAAAACATTAGCAATTCGATCTTAATATGTAAAACTACATCAGGCATTAATTTCTCAGATGTTTTTGAATTCCTTTAATTTTTATTGTGTTTTTAATTTTTTCAAAATTTGCAAATTTTCAATTTTTACAACCAATTAAAGAATAATCATGGTGTTACCAGATTATTATTGCTCAATAAATAAGAAGATAATTTTTCAGAGGTTACATTATTTAAAAAAAAAATCATTTCAGTTAAATAGTTTTCAAGATACAGAACTTCAAACCTGCAACTTTGGACAATTGCACACATGCCAATCTTTATCACAAGTTTTTTAAATGTCCATAACTGCTAAAATAATTTATTTTTTGTGAAGATATTTTGCAGAGCTCTATTTGAATATGATTTCAACCTGTATATCAAATTTTATTAAAATCTGTTACTATGTGGCCACGACTTTTTTTAAATTTTTGCTCATTTTACGTGGAATGACCCATTTCTGTTATTAAAAATTAAATTTCGATTCATATTGGGAAATGAGACTATAAGAATGGTTAAATATTGTTGATAGGTTAATATAATATTGAAAATATAATAATTATAACTATTAATAAAAAAATAATTTAAAAAAATCCTTGAGTGTCCATTACTGGCACATCTACCCTGTATGTGTGTGTAACTATTTTTGGGAGAACATTGTATTTGTCTCATCTATCTGTATTAGATTATAGAAAATGAATATTAGAATTATATAGAATATTACTTTTTCTTAGTTGCCAAGTATGACAAATGAAACTTTATTTTTTGTTCATTTTTATTATTGATTGGGCTTGAGGAACATAATGCTTTATATTTCTGACTGAAACTTCATTCTGCAAATTATGCACTTACAAATTTTCTACTTAGCAAAATTTATATTTTTTACGAAAAATTATTTTTCCAGACTTTTGTGACTTAAAAAAGGTCATGAAAAAGAAGTTTGTGGTGGTGACTCTTGAAAGTGTCCTATGTTTTCATGGCAAATGCCCATTAAAACTATTGAAACATTGGTGTATTATCAAATACAATAATGTATTTTAACGAATTTAGTAAATTAATACTGTTGATTATTTTCTAAAAAAGTAATTGTACAGTAGATGCTCGATTTTACGAATTCGTCAGGTCTCATATAATGTGTTCGTAAAACCAAAAGTTCGTAAATGGGAGTAGCATTAGTTCAATGGGATGATGGTTTAGACCAGTAAATTCGTTTGTGGAAACGGTTCGTAAAAAAGTGGTTCATAAAATCGAGCGCCTACTGTATTATGTAAGCACAATAAATAACATTTCTTCCAAGACAAAGTATTTAATGTAATTTAATATTGTTTTTTTTAATAATTAAGGGCACAATCCTAGAACAAGCGAGACATCCAATTTTGACAATGTTTCTAGCACGCTCCAAGCACCCATGCGTGCCAACTGAGAATTTAGAAACCTCAAAATTCTCCCCCAATCACAACAGGTGTTTTTCGTCAGACAACTCGCTACTTACACAGTTCCAATGAGAATTTCTTCCATAAAGTAAATATTCCACACTGTAAACTTGGAGAAATTTACAAATTCTTAGCTTTTTTTCCTTCCGGATTTTTCAATTTATACACATTTTTAGCTCCAGATTTTTCAATTTATACAAATTTTTTGCTCCAGACTTTTCAATTTTTACAAATTTTTCACTCTGGATTTTTAAATACAGAGATGTATTCTTCGATTCTTACAAATTTTTAACAATTTTTGGATTTTTACAAATTTTTAAAATGTTGTCTCCCTGGATTTTTCCATTAAAAAAATTTTTTTTACTCCAAATTTTCCCATTTTTACATACATATTTTTTGCTCTGGATTTTTAGGTTTTTACAAATTTTTTGTTCCAGATTTTTAGATGTTTACAAATTTTTCGCTCTGGATTTTTAGATTTTATTACAAATTTTTCACTTTGGATTTTTCGATTTTTACTAATTTTCTCATTCTGGATTTTTCGATTTTTACTAATTTTTTACAATATTTTCCTTTGGATTTTTAAATTTTTAACAATTTTTTCTGCTATGAAAACAACACTGGATATACGAATACGAAATTCCGTATGCACCAATTTCTAAAATGCACAAAATATAATACTTATCAAATAAAATCAATAAAAATTCACTTACCTTTATTTCTCATATCTTGTTGCTGTTTTTTTTACTTTCTTCTATCTTTACAAGAAGAAAGCATTGGATTCGTGAAAATTTTCAACTTTCGGTTTCGATGGATTTACACATTTTAGGGGTCAGAGATTCCGAAAAACATGTTTTTTACAAAAAATCTGTCTGTCTCTGTGACACAAATTTTGTGGGCGCTCTATCTCAAGAACTAATGCACGAAATTTAATAAAAATTTATATTCAGTTAGTCCCTGATATAAATTGGTGCTGATTAGTTTTTGGTGTGAATTGCTCAACAGGTGTCGCTGCTATGCAATTTTTTTCACGATTTCCACAATAGCTCAATCTCCAGAACTAATGCATGGGTTTTCATCAAACTTCAGATTCAGTTAGCCCTAGTTTATACATTTTGGTGTAAATCGCTCAGCAGGTGGCGCTGCTATGCTGCATTTTTTGTAATTTCCACAATAGCTCTATCTCAAGAACTAATGCTTGGATTTTCAACAAAATCAGATTCTGGTATACCTATATATGAGTTTGTGCTGTTTAGTTTTTGGTGTAAATCGTTCAACAGATGGCACTGCTATGCAGCATTTCCACAATAGCTCAATCTCCAGAACTAATGCACGGATTTACATCAAATTTCAGATTCAGTTAGTCCTTGACATGAATTGATGTTTTATAGATTTTGGTGTAAATTGCTCAACAGGTGGCGCTGCTATGCTGCATTCTTTGCAATTTCCGCAATAGCTGTCAAGAACTAATGCTTTGATTTTCAACAAACTTCAGATTCAGGTATACCTTGATATAAATTTGTGCTATTTATGATTTGGTGCAAATCGCTCTACAGGTGGCACTGCTGTGCTGCATTTTTCAGAATTTCCACTATAGCTCTATCTCAAGAACTAATGCACGAATTTTCATCAAACTTCAGATTCAGATGTACTTTGATATGAATTAGTGCTAAATTGATGTAATTTCTTGTACTATTTAAATTATTTAATTGATGTGATTTATATAGAAGAAAGCTTTGTGATGGCCACAACATATACTAGTTTTATGATGGATTTTTTTATCATTTTCATCCTCATCACTTAGCATCACACAGAAGTTAAATGTACCTCTAAATATGCTTATTTGTAAAATATATTTTTTCACAAAATCCTCAAAAACAAATTTCAACAACATGCATTTCCATTCCACAGACGAAACTAAAAAAAACAAAACCAACGTAACGCGTATGAAAATTCTTTCATAATAATAGATCCACGCTAAACAATAAACTACGTCAAACCACCACTTCAACTCACTTCACAAAATACACAAATAAACACAAAACTCACGTCACAAACACATTTTTAAAAAAGCCAACCATGCAAAAGGCAATTAAACCAACCAACCAATCCAAATTCTAGATCAAACCACAGTAGATGTGGAAGGAATTTAAGACACAAACTGGTAACAACAAAAACTCATTTATCGTCTCACCAAATTCAGTGACGCCAAGAAAAGCTTGTTCTAGGATTCAGCCTAATAAATAATTGAAATAAATTAAATGTTAATTATTTTTCTTAAAGATACTATTACAATCTTATCACTAATAAGATTTATTATACCTAATTTTATGTTCTAAAAATATTCATTACTTTCGGTACTTTTCGGTTAGTCGGCGCCAGTGTTATATATACATATATATATACATATATTTATATACATATATTTTATATATACACACACATATATATATATGTATATATATTATACATACATGTATATATATGTATGTATAACACTGGCGTCCGGCTAACCGAAAAGTACCTTACTTTCTTTTATATAATTTGTATATGTTTAAAATATTAAGACAAAAGTCTTTCCTTTATGTGTTGGTTTCAGTTATCAGTTATGTGCCTTTTTAAATACATCTCTTTAATTACACATAAGTGAGATATCACTACATTAAATTTAGTACAAATATCGATGACAAATTAAATATTTTTAGTATTTATAATGTAAAAATGTATTTTTAAACATTACATATATTTTTATTTTTACTCGATGGAAAAAAAAAAAATTAAATATCTGTGTGTAAAGTTTTTTTTTTCTTTTGCATGAACTATTACTCTTTGAAAAAAAATCAAATTTTAATGCTTCTTTTTGATCAAGTTCAAAGCTAAATATTAAGCATAAGCATTTTGAAACTCCTTGTTCAAAATTTTTACTGTAGGAATAACTTTAAACAGTGGTCAGAACTCGGAAATAGCATTGTACTTGCAGTGAAACCACAGTAGACGCTACTTTTTCCAGTACTTTGTAGTGTAGCATGCTACATTTAGAACAATATAATGTAGCAACCAAAAATAATAATTTGTAAACACTACGTTTACTACACTGACACTACTTTAAAACTAATATAAAAGTAAAAATAGGTTTTTAGAAAAACTCTTAAAACTTCAATGATCATCTTGAAAGTCATGTCTATTTTTTTGACAGCAATTTGTGTTTTTTTTTTTTTTTTTTCAAAAGTTTCTGTTATTCATCAATTCAGAATGGGCACCATACTCAATTATGAAAAATTCACTGCTTTTTTTTTTTTTTTTTTTTTACACTTGGTAGAAAACAAAAGCAAGTGAGTTCATTAAAAAATATATAATTTTTCCTCTGTGTCTATTTTAATGGAACAATAGAAAAGAAAATATGAAACATTATTTCAACTATCTTTTTTCTTAAATAAATTCATTTCATTTTTGGAGTATGACATTTTATAAAATGTTTTTATAATTGTGTAGTACCTACTGATGTCTGTTAACTAAATTTAAGTTATATTTGAGTTTAATTTATAACAAATC
The DNA here is from genome assembly GCA_963932465.1 of Maratus speciosus. NCBI lineage: Eukaryota > Metazoa > Arthropoda > Arachnida > Araneae > Salticidae > Maratus > Maratus speciosus. Next base: position 508,001,746 of record OZ010790.1, read on the forward strand.
AAAATTTATTTTCTTCTATCTGTAATTAATATTAAAGCAAACAATGCATATTTTACCTTTTTAGCTGGCAGACTTCTGCGTAAACGAATATCAGTTTCAAGACAGCTTCTTGCTGCTGGACAGTTGTGGAAAAATAGCCTTCCAAGCCATGATTGTGATGTAGTAGTTACATTCCCTCAAAGTACTACAGAAGAAACATTAATATGGCTTTTAACCCAGTTAAAGACAAACGTTCCAGAATTGATGCTAGAAGTGAGACACCATAGGCATACTAATGTATATGGATTTTATTTGACTACGTCTTATGAAAAGTATGTCCTTTTATTTGATTTTTTAAAACATAATTCTTAATGAAATCTTAAGCATAACAATGGCTATTTTTAATGATTTCCAAGGTTGTAGTTAATAACAATGTAGATTTAATAATAACTTTACCTTAAGGCAAAACAAATCTAAAAATCTTAAGTTTGATATATGTATATATGTATTTTTTTCCTATTTTAGTAGTATTTCTTATTTATTTTCAGTTTATTGAAAGGAGCAGAAGAAGAAAGACTCCGTAAACCCCTGAAGCCAGAGTTTGGTGGTGGTATGAAAGAATTTGTTTATGAAGAAAGAGACTGTTTTAATGAAGCAGATAATAAAGATATCTTTTTGAGTAGTCAAGAAAGACAGAGTATCATTTTAAATATGCTCTATGGTTTAAGGGCTTCTGACAAAGATGAGTTGCTGAACATCAAATTTATTGAAGGACAGCCAATTGGTTAGTTAGATTCTATATTATTCATATATTCCAGTCATGAATTATTCAGTACAACTCCGAATATTCGAGCTGCTCAGGAATGAAATTAGTTTAGTTAGTCAAAAGTTCAAAGTTTGGATATAATTGGACCAATGTTTAAAATTTAGTTTAAATAATCATATTATATGCATTTAATTTTTCTGTAGACGTTTTTCCATTCTTAATACTGGCAGCATTTTTATTTTCTCAAATAATATTGACATGTTTTATTTTTATTAATTTTTAAACTTTTGTAAAGGTTTTCTCTAAAAATTTTTACGTTTAAGATAAGCAACCTGACCATTTATTTCCCTTTAAGATACTTTTTTTTTTTTTTTTTTGTGTGTGTGTGACCAATCTCTTTAAAATCTTCATTTTTGTCCTTATCTAAGATTTTTCATGTAATCTTATCGTTGAAAAGATAGGGTATAATTTGTGGGGTGGGGGAGGAGTCTGCAAGATGATAGCTGTCTGAAATATTTTTTAATGGTTAATTTTTCTTCCTTTTGTTCGATTTTTTAGGAACATTTTCCAGGAATACCAGTTATAAAATCATTTGAAGACTAGGAATTTCCTTCAAAAATGCATATGCCTCCCCTGCTCCAAAAAAGAAAAATAAACTAGTATGTTGTGGCTATTGTAAAACTTCTATGTATCAGGTTGTAATGAAAGTTTCCCGCCACAGCTAATATGGTCTGTGCAAACAGTTCACATTGATGTATTTGCTCATATTTTGTCAAATTATTTTTGGCATTTGAAAGAATGAAACATGCTTTATAACACTGTTGTGAAATTTGTAAAAAATATCGTCATCATTAAGTACAAGGGGTCTGAAATGGAACTATCACGCTACCAGATTAGAATCATCATTTACTTCCAGTTCTGTTGCAAAAAGTCACCTACAGAATGTCACCAAATAAAGTGTGCAGCTTTAGGTACTAGTGTCGTATCATATGACACTGCGAAGGTTTGGCAGAATGGTGGTTATATATAATATTACAGTTAATTATATATATTATAATTAGTATTATGTAAAGGTGATTTGGCAAAAAACTTTCGTTACAACCTAATAAATCAAAATATCTGCAATCAAAACTAAATGACAATACATTATTGAGTTATAGCTATCATGAAAATCACGAAAAACAGAGCATAGCAGCCATATGCAGTGGTGCCAACTCATTTGAGCCTGTGGGGCCCGGCCTACCCAATAATTTCTTCCAGCAAATCCAATTTTCATTTTTCTATTTTCATGCTTATTTTTCAGTCGCTGAAAAGAAATTATTTCATTGATGTTCACAAAATTACTTTGTTTGAATGTAGGGTAAAAATAGCAATAACAGACATACCGGAGCTTAAAATACAACGTGGTCCCTCACCCTTTCATCCTAAAAGACATACAATTAATTTTCTCTCTCTTAAAAAAAAAAAAAAAAAAAAACCTGCATATTTGGGAATTAATTTTTTTTCCTAAATGCACTAAATTTGCAGTTGTTATTATTCAGCACTTTCCATTGTTTAGGTTAAGGGATCTTTCAGAAATGCTGCCAAAGCGTTTTAAGACAAATTTTCAATATGTCTTAGCTCAGGCGCCTTTTTAACACCAGAAAACACTGAAAATTCATAAAATTTAAAAACTCAGAATGTTTTGCACGTAAAAGATTTTTTAAATTTTTTATTGTCCTTCTTAGGCCTTCCTTCTAATGTCATTATTTTTCTAAATATACATTATACGAAAAGGAGACCGTATTAAAATTAAATTTCGTATTTTAATTTGCATGTAGCCCCTTTTTAAATAAATGCCATATCTGAAAGATGTACTTGATTTGTATAGTACTTTTTGCAATTGGAAGTATCTTTCTATTATCAGCGGTTCAAGAAATTGTATCTCTTTTAATCATATGGTATAGTTTAAGTAAACAGTACTATTAATACAAGCATTTCAGGGTATTTGTATTAAATGCCCATTTTAATATTTTTTAATCCTTTGCATTTTAATTTGTAGTCAAATTCATGGCACAATAGTAAATATTAGAGTCCATAAAAAGAGGACCCCATGAGAATATAATTGAATAAAATTTCAACTTTATATTCTACGCTAAAAATTCCTATATTATCTTAACTTGAAATATAAACTTTTCACAAACTTTCAAAGAAATCAAAATGGCAGTGTCAATTTTACCCTAAAATGGTTTTGAGCCCTTCCAAAATTTTTCAAAAGTTGGCGCCACAGGCCACATGTGTTGGGCAGTATACACCCAAAACTATTAATGGTCTATTTACGTTAAGGTGTAATAGAATATGAAATTTGGTGAAATTCTATGCATTTTTTCTATTTAATTCGTATTTTCACCAAATTTTTTATCAATAACAGTCACAAAGCAATTCGTGCAATAAAAACAAAAGATTTCTGCAGAACCAATTTTATGAGGGAAGAATCTAGGTGTCGATCCAGGCAAAATTTGGGGCCTATTTAGGGCCCTTTCACAAAAATCTATTTAATAAAACATTTTATTCTGAGTAAGTGACAAGAAAGTTGGGATTTTGAATATAATAATAAACTCCATCATATGAAACTAGCAATCATGACCTGGCTTCTGAATTATCAAAGAAAAACTGTTCTACTGAGAATTTACATTTGAGAATTACACATAAATAGCTTTTACTGTGGGAGGATGCACCCATGTGTTTTCATTGTCACTTTGATGTCCTTTCTTTTCATCATCTTTTAAATGGTTGTCCCAGCCTACAACACTTGTATAGAATATATTTTATTTCATCATCCCACCCACATTGACAAACCTCATTGGCTAAACACCTCATAGGTCACTCTTTACTTTTTTAAAGCAGGCAAGCTTTTATTTTGAAATATAGTTTATATGCTTTGTTATTTTAACAATTAACAATATCCGTTCTCTACACTCGTATGACTATATCTGGATGGGATACCCCATCTAGATAGCATTTGTCACTACGCTTTGTTTTATACTTAATTGAATTTATTTTAATGACAGTGTTTTAGTGCCACCTTTTGTGGATGAATTGATATTTTTTTCTATTCTTATTTTAGCGCAGCATGTCCCTAAAAGGATTTTTAACCATTATACAACCAACCAATGAACCCAAAAATAAAGGTTTCCTTTATGGATTTGAAATTCCATCTATTTAAAAATATTTTCATTAATTTTCTAAATAATATATTTTAATATGGTATGTATTAACGTCACCGCATCTACAGATTTGACGGTTTTTAAGTGCCGCCAATATATATATATATATATATATATATACATATATATAAGCTGCAGTGGCGTTAATACGTAAGTACCCATAATATACTACCTTCGTATCCATTAGTTCTTAGCATGATCGTATGAAAATGTAATACAATTCACAAAGAAGTCCTTGAATGGTGCTAAAATGTTTTTAAAATGTCAGAATTTAAAAAGACATTTTTACCTTGTTTTAATCATGTTTAATAAATGACATTAATTAATCTATATTTCGTTTTATTTACGTTAAATGATCTTTGCCCTATTAGCCAGGGTTGGCTTTTTCCCGTCCAAAACTTGTTTTTCCCATCCCACCGGGAAAAAGTGGTAAATACCAGGAAAAAGTGGTAAATACCGGGAAAAAGTGGTAAATACTTGGAAAAAGTGGTAAATACCGGGAAAAACCCCTTAGGTTTAAAATTATTTTGTTGGAAAGAAATATAAGTAAATAAGAATTATTGCATAAAGCAGAAGTTCAAGAATCTGCTGTAGAAAAAATAGCTGGGAGAACTGTTACTCTCATGCAAGATGGATGGAGTAATGTACATAATGACCCTGTTATAGACAATTCCATATTTTGTATAGGGCAAAAACTGAAATTTCATTAGCGGCCACTGGCCAGTTGGACTAGTTTTTTAAGTGGTTTACTTTCTTTAAACTAGTAGCCACTTTTTTATTTAAAAATACTAAACAGTAAAATTTCTATAAGTATTAACCTAAAACTGAATAACCCAAATAAATATGTTAATATAAATATATTAAAACCAAACAAGTAGAATCCTTGATGAAATGCAAGAAAATTTCATTATCTCCTTGTAAAAAAAGTGGCCCAAAGGTGGCCGCTGATAGACAATTTTTCACTAGCTCCACTTTTTCTCATTTACTGGCCCTGTGGCTAGTGCTAATTTTGCCCTTTAATATTTTGTAATGGAAAAAGTATGTTCTTTCTGCAATAGATTTCAGGAAAAATAAGAAAATGAGAGAATATTGTACAAATCTTGCTCATGAGACAAAAATTGCATCAGAAGCTACATATGGGTGCACTGTAAAAAGTTTCGTTTCAGATAATGAACAGAAAATGCTTTTATTTAAATATTTTTGGCAAGAATGCAACTACTGATTCTGTTGTGGCTAATGTTATCAAAACTCAAAATTTTTTTAGAAATCACCATATCCATGGAAGTTTATTGAAAGAGTATGCTAATTCAGTTAAACCATAAATTCCAGGTGAAACAAGGTGGAACTCACAAATAGCTTATTTAAAAACTTTTATTACTAACAGGCCTTTTTATCTTCAAATTGTGGATAATCACGAAAATGAAATTGATAACAACATTAAGTGTTTAGTAAATAATCTCCATCTGTATAAAGAAAGAAAAAATATGTACAACCAAATGGAACCAGTTCCAAAAGCTCTTACGAAGTTACAATGCAATAATAATGCCAATATTGCTGATGCTTGTGAAATTTACCTAAAGCTTCTTTGAAATAAAGAACTCAATGGACATTTCAGCAAAGTGAAATCTAGTTTTGATAAAGCAATGACCCTGTCCATTTTTTGGCACACCTGATGAATCCGAAATATAAAGGTGAAAAGTTATCACAGGATCAAGAGGAATCTGCTCGTGAATATTTGCAGACTTTAAACTCAAAGCACTTACAATACACAATACAGTTCAAGTCAGAAGAGGCACCTTTTCCCAAGACATTACAAAAACTATTTCACCTGCATTATGGTGGAAGAATTTAAGTAAAACTGGAATAGATGCAGAATTTCCCCAATTAATGGAACATCTTCAGGGATGTCCTGCACCATCAGAGTCTCTGGAGTGTATTTTTTCTAATTTTTCTTTCATTCAAAACAAGATTAGAAATAGACTGGGTTTACAAAAAGCCTCTAAATTAGTATTTTGTTATATGATGCCAAAATCCAATATGAAAGTGGAAGACGAAGAATATGATTATGATTGGTAAATGTTTGGGAATCTGTGTGGTGTGTAAATATTTAAATATATGCACTCCATTGTCTGTTTTTGTAGGTCTTTTTTTTTTCCTTTTTACCTTTCAAGCTATTTACTTATAACTCCATTTTGAAATTTTTAAAGGTTATTTTAAATTTATATTTATGTTTTTAATAATCAGTTTTTCCCTTGTGGGAGAAACATAGTATTTCCCAGGACGGTAAATACCGGTTTTTACCATGGTATTTACCAGGGGTGGGAAAAACCTTGCCAACCCTGCTATTAGCATTAATGAGTCAATATCTTGTCATCAATTGAAGCAGTTATTGGAGTTATCAGGAAATTTAATTTAAAAGTGAAATTGGAAAGTTAAATCTTCAGAACATTTTCGTAATTTTGGACATGTAATACTAAATGGAATTTATATCTGTTTTAAAATGATAATAATAAAGTGGTAATAAAATTAAAACTTCAAAATAATGTAACATAGTTTTTATTCATAACAATAAGAATTTGTTCTAAATAATTTAATTTTGCTTTAACTATTTTTTTGTACATGTATGTATTACTTTTTTAAGTTGTGCAAAAAAATTAAATATAATTTTTGTATTCTTATGGAAATAATTTTAATTTATCAATCTAATATGAGTAATTTTTTTTTATAGTTCCTAAATGCTTAGCAGAAGGTGTTATTTCTCAAGTTTTGCCCCTGCACAGTTCTGAAGATCTAAGCAAATTAAGAAAGACATGGATGCAAGCCTTTTTGAAACCACAGCCTTTAAGTATGTTTTTTTTCCTCTCAAGTAATTTTTTTAAGCACTATGTATTGTAAATTGGGTACTTTTCCATTATATGGACACCATGCCAAAATGTATGCTAATGCGCCATGCATTTCAACCCTGATTTTATTGTATAACAGGTATTTGTTCACATATTTTAAGTATATATTTGAGATTTAATAAAATAGTTCATAAAAGACTGTAATTTTCAAATGTTATATGTTTAAAATGCTAATGTTTTTTCTTGTATTTTTCAAATGTTTCAATTCATGTTATTTTCATTTTGCACCAACTATTATGTTTAGCAACAATAGTGTACGTATAATGAAAAAGTACTGTAAATTATTTTTTGCCATTAAAATAAATTTTTAAAATATGAAACATAATGAAGTTTTACCGAGTTAATCGCTCTTTATAATTTAAGTATTGCGCGGCAGCGCAATACTTATTTATTTCCAGCGTCACTTCTCAATGTTAATTTAACATAGAAAGGCCTATGGAGATCATAACTTTTTCATTATTTCTTCCCACCTTTTTGTCCCTGATGTCACTCATTTTTTATTCTTTATTAATTCTAATGATAATATTAATTTAAAGTTTACAAATGTTTGCCTGACGTCAGGATCAAAACGAATGGTAAAATGCCCTTTGCATATGGATGAATTATAACCCACAGAGAAACATGGGCCAATTTATTTTTACATTTTTTAAATATTTTTCTTAATAATTCCTAATTTCACTTTTTTCATTGAAAATCAACGGACATTTTTCCAATAAAATTTAACATTTTTTTTTCAATGTTGCCAATAATTCAAAAGCCATAATAATAATTTGTCTATTTTTTGTTGAATGATTTTCACGTGAAAAATTACTGAAATAGTTTTTTATTTTATTTTTTTTTTTAAGAATTAAAAAAGTTGAATATGGCGTCATAGTAGAAATAAAAATGACATTTTCAAACAGATTTTTTACATTCAGATTGGAAGTTTTTGCCCAAAGTACAGCAATTTGCATTACTGCACTAGTGAAACACTTTGAATTATACATAGGTAAATTGCATCACAAATTATGATACGATATCGCATGAATCAAAACCTGATGATGTTACCCTCCATTAATTTTGAAATGTGTTCGTCTGAATGCAGTAGTTACTAAAAAGCGTGACATATTAAACAAAAACCTAATTTGAAGAACAAATTAAAAAAACAAAATTTATTTCCTACATTGTTTAAGCCCGAGAAGGGACAGATATTAAGGTATTTCATTCAATTCGTTCTACATTTAATGTTAAATTTTTGTAACAAATAAGTTAAACCAATTGAATATTAAATAAAATTCATACAGCATGATGCTTTAAACACCCTAAAAACTTAGATTCTGTTCAAATGAAATCGAAATAAATCTTAGACTTTTTTAAGTTTTGTATCTTGCATGTATCTTATTATTTTATGTACAATCATCATAAAAATAATACAAAATCTACAATACAGATATTTACAACTGAAAATTGGAAAACGTCTAAGATTTATTCCGATTTTATTTGAACGGAATCTAAGTTTTTAGGGTGTTTAAAGTATCATGTTGTATGATTTTTATTTTTTAATGTTCAGTTGGTTTAACTTATTTGTTACAAATTTAACATTAAATGTAGAATGAATTGAATGAAATACCTTAATATCTGTCCCTTCTCGGGCTTAAACAATGTAGGAAATTAATTTTGTTTTTTTAATTTGTTCTTCAAATTAGGTTTTTGTTTAATTTTTTTGAATAAGTAATTTTATGTTTTTTATTAACTGATTATGCATTTATTCTTGCATAACTTAGGCTTAAGTTATATTTCCACACAATTAGAAAATTGTTAAGATGTGATATTGCATTTTCTTGTTCTAATGAAACCTTTATAATATAACTTTACTTTTTTTTTTTTTTTTTTTTTTTGCATGTTACAAGTTTTACATCTGAGATTTTGAGTATTTTATTGTATTTAGTTCTTTTTACTCAAATTATTTGAACAACATTTGAAATATTAATTTGTCTAGTGTAACATTATCAAATGTCAACAAATCTTGGAAATCTCAGTTTAAATTTTTTGTGTGAGATGAAGTCTTATTTGAAGCTAATGTTTTTAATTGCTTAAAATTTATATTTGGATATCAAATTTAACCTTTAAAATATGATTGTTTATTTTCATACACTTTGCAGTAGGGTGGAGCGAAAAAAATTAATTTTTTAAAATCAAAAACGGGTAGGTGCCAAAAGTTGCCTTTATACTAGTACATTATCTACGTGCAATATTACCGCTAAAAAAAAATGGCTTGAGTCTGCGCTTTTGGTCCAAAAGTCGAAATTTTGGGTAAATTTTGACATTTTTTCAAAAAATTTAAAAAAATTCTATAGAGATGGTTATTATTTAAAAGTGTTATTTAAACCTTTATTATTAATGACTTAACATATTTAAACGATAAAAAAATATCCTCGTTCTGTATAAATGGAACAAAATTGACAACTTTTGGGGGGAAAAAAGCGTTGCCACTCTGTTGTGTCATACAACTAATTGTTATTTAGAATACAGCTCTTACGTAGTTGCTTTCAAATCTACCCAGGAGGTACCACGTGGAATTGGCTGCATTTCATGACACAACAGTGCATAGTCCGACCACCCTTCCATCTCAGCGCAATGTTTTATTTATGTATTGAATTGCGATTTTTTATCAAAAACTGGCATAAGTTTTCTATGTATCAACCTAATCCATCTCTTTTTTACATGCACAGACGTTGGGTGATGCTGCTGTGACACTCCTTCACATATATCCTCACGTATTCTACTGATTGTGTATGATAAGGTAAGCAGAGTAATGCAGTGGAATTAATGGAATCTATTCAGCCCTCTAGTATCTTCACCAAAATTGCATCCAGTTATTGCATAGTAATTGGGAGGTCTGTTCCTACAACATTTTACAAGATTTAGGTATTTCATCTTTGAGTATGCCATCCTTTACTCTAACTCTTGCATTTTTTATATGTTGATAAGCTTGTTCTTTAATGTAATGGCGATCGTCATCAAAATTGCAATAAAAATTTGCTCTCGATGTGAAAAATTTACTCTCGGTGTCCTAAATAATTTTTTTTAGTATTTGTTTTTTGCCGTTTTCTGTGATGTTTAGTAGCCAAGTATTTTCCCATAAGTTTTTAGATCAATTTTTTGGATGTGGATTATATTTGATGTAAACCATGCGGCATAAATTTGGCCTACATACATTGCGAGTGAACCAGGCTCTGATGGTCAACCAGTGCTTATATAAAAGCGAATAATTTTATGCGCCTTTGTGAGCCATCTGGTATAGGAGAAGTTTCTTGGGTTCCTATTCGCTAGTTCTATAGCCATATCTTGATGAAATAACTTTGCAAATCTCTAGCAGTTATTTCTGGTATGTGCTGAGTACCCTTTTCTTGATTTTAGGAAATAATGTTTGAAAATTACTCTGTATGGCTTCAAAAATGGAAATAAAAAGGGAATGGCACGTGGACAAAGATTTTCCTATTGGTCCAGTGAATCCATGTGGGTTAGAATCTAATTTTTACCAACGATCATGTCTAATAAATGATACAGAGAAATTTCACTGGACTTGGAAGTGGCATATGATCAATTGTAATGGTTCATTCTAAACATGTCCCTCGCAGAATGGATGACAACGACTAACAGAATTATCCGCCTTCAAATGAGCATTCACTGCCCATCAGAGTCTCTACGTTCACTCAAAATGTACTATGATATCCAAGTTTGGCCCCAGGATAGTTTACAATCAAATATAATCCACAGCTAAAGAAGGGATCTAAAAACTCATGGGAAATTACTCTGCTACTAAACAACTCACAAAACGGAATAAAACGACTACTAAAAAAAGGTTATTTAGGGCAATGGCTCCTTTGCATACGCAGAGGAAATTCTTAATTCAATGCTCTCTGACGATTTCCATCACATTAAACAGCTAGCTGCTCAGCACATAATAGTTGAAAGATGAGAGTAAATGATGGCATACGCAAATCTGAAATATCGACAATCTACTTTGAAGCGGTTAATTATATAAATCTAATTCGTTGGAAAAGTGTTGTGGTAACAGAACCTCTAATCAATATGCATTTATCGGGTGCAATCTTGGTGAAAATAATAGACGGCAGAATAGATTACATTAATATCATCCACACTGCATTACACTGTTTTTCTTCTCTTACACAAACGGCAGAAAAATAAGTAAAGAAGATCACAGCAGCAGCATCCAAAGTCTATGGATCCAAAGAACAGATGTACTACGTTGATACATAGAAAATCAGTCTTTGATAAAAAAATCACAATTCAATGTATAAATAAAACATTGAGTTCAGATGGTAGGGTCGTCCAGTTATGCACTGTTGTGACATGAAATGCAGTCTCCTCCACGTGGTACATCCTGGGTAGTTTTGAAAGCAACTAGTTATGAGCTGTACTCTAAACAACAATTATTTGTATGACACAACAGAGTGGCAACGCCTTTTTTTTCACCAAAAGTGTCAGTTTTGTTCCAGTTATACAGAACGAAGATATCGTTTTATCGTTTAAATATGTTAAGTCATTAATAATAAAGGTTTAAATAACACTTTTAAATAATAACCATCTCTGTAGAATTTTTTTTAAATTTTTTGAAAAAATGTCAAATTTTACCCAAAATTTCTACTTTTCGACCAAAAGCGCAGACTCAAGCCATTTTTTTTCCGCGGTAATATTGCACGCAGACGATGTACTAGTATAAAGGCAACTTTTGGCACCTACCCGTTTTTGATTGTAAAAAATTAATTTTTTTCGCTCCACCCTACTTTGCAGTATATTTTTTAAAATTACTTTTTGTTTTTAAACTATTAATAGTTCAGTAGGAAAAAAAAAAATCCATCCTATGCTAATAAAATCTAAAGTATCTCTGTTCGTCATATTTCTTATAATAAATCACTAGCAAAAGCCATGCTTTGTTTGGATTCGCGAAGCATTAGTTAATAAGATAAATATTTGAAAGTAACAATATTTTTTTATATTATTCTTGCATCTTTACTAACACATTGAGTGCCACGGTGACTGACACTGAAACGCTGAAAAAATTACAATTTTTTAAGTCATTTTTAAGAAAGTATAATCCTGTAATAAATAAAAGGTAGGTAAATTTTAAATAAATTTTCATTAATTACTTAAAACAATATATATTTTTTTAGTTTTATATCATATTTTAGACGTCAGTCATCGGTGAATGATGCGTTTTAAACAAAGTCCAGTGTCAATCACTGGTGACTGCCGTGGCGCTTAATGTGTTAAGCAAAAACGTTATTTTATGTTTTGGCGCATTTTAATTTTAGAAACGTAAATTCAGCCAAATAACTAAGGATTTCCTCGGAATTTTTTATTTATGATATAAGACTGGTATAAATAAAAATGTTTTCGGAGCAAAATTTTACAAAATATTTATATAACGAATTTAACAATTAATTTTATTTGTTTATAATTCTTTTGTTGCCACTTTACAAAAAAAAAAAAAAAAAAAAAAATCATAATATAATTCTTTTAAAATGCGTAAGTATCGTCTGCGTAAATGATTTCACATAAACATAAATTGTGTATTTGAATTTTTAACACTGAAAAATACATGTATAATTGAATGTAAATAATTGAATTTTCGCAAATTTTAATTCATTAAAAATATGCTATAATTTTCATTTAAAAAAAGGTATTTTAAAAATTTCATAAAAGAAATCCTAACTCCATGATTTATTTTTTTTTTTTTTCTGAAAATATACGTGTTTCATTTTTTATTTGCAAAAATGCTAACTTATGTAAACATTTTTTTTTTTTTTTTTTTTTTTTTTTTGCTTTAAAGTGACTGTACACTTCCATTGAACATATTAAAAATATACATTGATAATATTGCACATATATATATATATATATATAGATAATATTAACATGAAAATAAAAATCACAAAATTACTGAATGGTGTATATAAAATTAATTAAAAATTAATTAAACGTTAAAATAAAAATAATTATTAATTTTATTTTAATGTTTATTTAGTTTTTAATTTATTTTATATACACCATTCAATAATTTTATGATTTCTATTTTCACATTAATATTGAACTTTTCATGGTGTAAATGTCCAGCTCTTTTATTATTTATATTGACTAGGGGGCTCGGCCCCCTACGAGCTACGCTCGCCAACCCCCGTCCAGACACCGCAGACTCTAAATGCACGCCAATGTGATCGGCTTTAAAAAGATTTCGAAAGATTGAATTATAATTTAAAAAACAGTGGCGATCTCCCTATAAACAGATTTCTATTCATTTCTCTTTGATTGGGGAAATTTTAACGCCAAATCCGCTGCGGTACTACTTGATTATCCCGTCGACTAATTTCGCCAAATTATATAAATCGCCAAACCACTCGCCAAATTATACAAATTGACATAATTTTTATTTTAAATAACGAAAGAACAAATAAATTAGTACAACATTAATAAAAATAGAAATAAAACGTCGAAATAAAAATAACTTGATGACGTAGACACGTGTAACAAGATTTCAAAATAAGCTAGTATAAAAGGAATTAAGTAAACAGAATCTTTGTCTCCTGGTATTTTTTAACAAAGCGAAAAGAAAGTTCTTTTAAATGAGACATTTTAAATTAATCGTTTTTAATCTGACGTAATTTTGACCAAATTATTCTTTCTCTTTTTAATATTCACGTGAAAATGCTTGTGTTAGAAATGAAATATTATTTGCGCTTTCCTAAGAAAAATAGTTGAAAACTATCCGCTCAAAATATCAAATAAATGTCTAGCGCAATTTCTAAATTTAAACCGTTTTGCAATAATATTTTGTGTTCGTTTTATGTAATAACTGTAATGTGACGTAAATATGACGTAATTTCTCCTATTTAAGACTTCTAATGCATGTTAATAAATTTATTATTTTACAAATTCCTTTTTCTTTTAAAATTCACGTTTAATTATAGTTTTATGACGTAATTTTTAATAAGTTCCTGCCTTTTGTACATAATTATTTAATTCTAATCCCAATGTTTTTTCCTGTTTATAATAGTCACGTGTAAATAAATTTTTAATTTATTACGCGTATAAATTTTTTTTTTTGAAGCAAACATTATTGTTTCCGCTGTTTATACAGTTGGCAACAGTTTAAATTAATATCACTTTCTAAAATCTGTAAAAAATATCAAGAAATGCTGAAAATTTGAATTTAAAATAGAAATAAAACCTCAAAAAATGAGTCAAAATAAAAAAATTAATACAATCTGCACTCCGGCAAATTCTAACGCATAAAATGATCTAAAAATGATTACACTGCCATGTATAGTTTTTGCTGCTATAAAACTTTTTTAGTGAAATGATTTTGTCCAACTTTAGCATTAAATATCTCTTAAAATAATTCTTCGTTTTGAAAACTATCTGCATCAGCGTGTTTATCAAACATTTCTGTATAAAACCACCGATTTTCATATTTTTGTATGCATTATTTTTCTTAATATTAACGAAGAAAGACCTCCGGTCACAAAAAATTCAAAACCGGCGGCGGTGACAGCGGTAGTTACTTTTTTTTAGAATAGAGAGATAATATTGCACATTTCATATTTGGTATATCATATGCAAAGTCCATGCTAATTCTTGTATTTTGTTATTTTTTGGTGAGTGTGATTTGTATCTGACTGTTCTGAAATCTTCAAAATGAAGTTTATTTATGCATACAGCATGATTGAGTTGACAAATACTTTTTTATTTTCAAAATACTTTTCTTTTAAAAGTTCTGCAAAATCTTTCTTATATGAGAGCAGTAATATGCAATTAAATCAAATATAAAACAGCCAGTGAACAAGAAATAAAATATTTTGTAAAAGAAAATAAATTACAAACTGTGATTAGTTAATAATATTAAAACGTGTGAGATTAATATTATCATCGGAGTGAAGTTAATATTTTTATGTTGATATTAAGTTCATGAGTTAGTCAAAATCAAAAACAAAAAAATGCTTCAGAAACTGATTTTTTGTTTAATAAAAATCTAATCTCAATGAAGAGCTAAATTAATGATCTAATATACAGTCGGACCTCGCTATAGAGAACACTCGGATGTAGTGAACTTTTTTAGTGGTCCCGTCCGAACTCCCATTTAACTAATGTTATTTTATATGCTTATAGTGGTCAGCTGAGAATTTGGTAGTTCGTTTATAGTGAACTCAAATTTTATTTCCCCAGATTTTTTTTTCAGTTCTCCAACTTTAAACTTGCACTAATTGCGACTGCAAATGATGGCATTCCTTTACATTGTGTCAAATTTCACTTGTTCACACTCATCACCTTAAACTAGGGCGAACAAGTAGTTATACAGCACACACCTTTTCTTTCCCCCCCCCCCCCCCCCCATTCCAGGAGCAAATCTCTCTTCTTCATTGCTCCCTAATTCTAGGTATAAGGGTCTGTTTTTACTTGCTAACTCCTTCCCCTCGGTATAATCGGAACAGTCCAAGAATGTCCCCTGTTTTACAATGACTTTCTTCATTATTCTTATGATTGATTTGAGATAAGAAGACGTTTTTTCAAGAGCAGCTAATTCTGTAAAATTCTGTGGCGAATTCTGTAAAAAGAAAAGCATTTTTGATTAAGGATAAGATTAAAATCATTAAACATATTGAAAATGGAACCAATGAATTGGCACTGTGCAAGGAATTTTCCTTGTCAAAATCTACAGTTTCAAACATATGGAAAAATCACAGTGCGAATCTTGCTGCACATGAAAAAAATGGATTTTTCGAAGAAAATATGTGGGGCTGAAAGGGAAAACCTGAAAGAAGCTCTGCTAAAATGATTCACAATTCAGCAGGATAGGAATCTTCTTATGACTGGGCCCAGGCTTCAAATTACAGTGAAAGAGTTTGTCGAAAGATTCGGAGAAAACGGTTTTGTGTGTTCTGGCGGACGGCTGGATAGGTTGTAAAAACAGAACAATATTTCTTGTGGAAAGATTGTTAGTGAAGCAGCAAGTATTTGTGCATCGGATATGGAAAAGTGGAATGCTCAAATGTGGGCGGATCCAATCCAGGATTATGAAGAGACGGATATCTTTAATGGTAACGGAGCTGGATTGTTTTACAAAATGACTCTCGGTCAGGCGTTAAAATTAAAGGGAGAAAAGTGCGCTAACGGGAATCTCTCGAAAATGAGAATAACTGTTCTTGTATGTTCAAATATGAACAGCTCAGAAAATCAAAAATTAAATGTCGTAGGTAAATCCTAGAAGCCGAGGTGTTTAAAAAATGTTAAACTGCCAGTCAACTACAAAGCCAATCGAAAATCCTGGATGACTTCTAATTTTTTTTAACAAGACCTTCGACAATGGGACAGTGATTTGTTGAAATAAAAACCTAAAATTGTTCTGCTTGTCGACAATTGCACAGCTCATCTCTACTTAGAAAACCTGAAGTGCATTAAGCTCTGTTTTTTGCTTTCAAATACGACTTCTGTGCTGCAGCCCATGGACCAGGGCATTGTCCGCAGCCTGAAGTCCAGGGAACAGCTTGTGATGCGTGTTTTAGAGAACTACAAAGAGAACAACACAGAATACAATATCTCCCTTTTGGAAGCAATCATTCTGTTGGAAAAGGGAGACAGGTGACATCAGCAACAATCCACAACTGTTTCAGAAGCGCAGGTCTTTCGAAGGATGTGTTGTTGGAAGGAAAAGATGACAATGTGGAGGACAAAGACGACGAAGAAAACTTGCCAATAGCTCTGTGGCTGGAAAAGCATAGTGTGAATATTTTCCCAAGGGACGTTACTGAGCACTTCGAATTTTGCGATCATGAAGTGTACACTTCTGGTACTCCTACGGATGATGGCATTGTATCTGAAGTTAAACAAAAGAACGATGCTGAAGAAGACATTGTTGAAGAAGAACTTGAAATTTTGGCTCCTGCTATCTCAGAAGTGAAATCGTCAGCGAATATCCTGAACATTTTTTTTTTTTTTTCTACAGAAAATGTGGTCCAGAAAATATTGGATTCATTACTAATTGTTCATAAGAAAATTGATGAACTTTACATAAAATTGAATTGCATTCAATTAAAAATCACTAATTTCTTCCATAGAATGTAAAAATAAAATCAAGTTTTAGTAAACAACTATTTTTCTTTTTAATATTTGATTTATCTATTGAATTAGTTAGTTGCAATCACAATTTTAACAATACTATATCATATGCTAAAAAATATTTTTTCAAAGAATTTGGATATAGTGAACCATCGGTTATAGTGGACATATTGCTGGGTCTGCAGACAGTTCACTATAGCGGGGTTCTACTGTATTACCATAACTGTATCATGTGTGTTTTGATAGCGTTTTGTAATTTTTTTATGTGTCTTTAATACATTTCAGTACGGTAAAAAAAATAGTCAAACTTGGGAACTGAAATTTTCTCTCTGTTAAATATATTGATATTATTGTAAATAAATAAGAAGCATAATTTCTATCAAAACGCTAGCATATAAATTGTAAAAAATAAAATAAATAAAAGCAACCAAAAACGATGAATTTTAAAATTTAGCAATAAAATATATTTAATTTTTTCTATTATAAATAAGTGTAAAATGTTTCTTATAATTATTTTATATTTTTATCTTTTGGATGAGTTTTATCTTTGAATATAAGTAATGATTATTAAGATGGAGTTTCATGCAAGATAATAGAAATGTAAAAATATCAACGTCAAAAGGCATACCGGTTTCGGTAGCATATAGCATAATGTCCTCAGTGCTAAGGATGGTGGAAATTTGCTCACATATATAGGAGAGATGGGGATTCAAGTTAAAGGTTTATTGACCGATAGGAAAAAGAAGATTGCAGGTAACAGCCAATAGGAAAATAGATGGGAAATAAAACTGACATAGTGAGAAATTGCTCAAAAAAAAACAAGAATTAAGAAAAAGAGGTTTTTATGTAATATTATCAACAATCTGATAATGGGGGAATAGCAAATTCACAATTAACAATATTTTCAAAATTTTTATTAATATGAAATGCTTCAAGGAAGTTAAGTTCGTCTATAGAAGTAGGTTTAGAGATTATTTTAACCGAATTCAGTCAAAAGTATGATTCATCTCCCAGCAATGTTTTGCAATAGAGGATTTATTGGTTTCTTGCTTTTTAATATATTGTTGATGTCCTTTAATACGAAATTTTGAGCAACATTTAGTTTGTCCAATAGGCTGTTACCTGCAGTCATCTCTTTTCCTGTTGGAAAATAAACCTTTAACTTGAATCCTCATCTCTCCTATATATGTGAGCAAATATCCGCCATCCTTAGCACTAAGGATGGTATGCTATATGCTACCGAAACCGGCATGCTTAAAATTTAAAATTATTGGTGCTTTTAACGTTGATATTTTTACATTTCTAATATAAGTAATGCTTTAAGTTTTTTCTGTTAACTGCACATGCAAGCATACATGTGAAAAAGGTTTTCTCATTTCCTGTTGTTGCAATGCTTACAGTCTTAGGCTGGTAGGCAACCTAATGAAACACTATATTATCAAATATAACAAAACATTATATGTTTTATGTAAATCTAGTACAATACAATCATCTAATAATCCAGGGCTGCCAAAACTGAAGTGGTGCCTAAGCCAAAAATTAATACACTTCTGGTATATCTTTAGAGGCTTATTCTTAAGTAGTATATAAAAAGAAAAATAAAGTATAAAAATCCCTGCTGGTTCGAGCCTACAGGTGGAGGTAGATTTCGAAGTTATGTACTAAATTCACCAACAAAACTTAAATCAAGATTAGAGATAAACCCAGTTCCTTCACTAAGAATGAGCTCTAGGGAGCTAAACATTTTGTGAAAATTCTAATAATCACGAATACACACACGGATGCATATGGAATAGGTTTAAAAATAGCTAAAGCAAATTCAGAGAACCTCAAACTGTTAAAATAAGTTAATATTTCCATAATCGGGTTTTTATCATGTTTTAATACGCTTCTTCAAACTCACATGACGTTACATACTCACCTGCTGAGGTCCATTATATTTCCAATATGGCACAATATTTTGTTTGTTTTTTAATTCATCAAACTATTTTATTTCATAAAAATAAAAAATATATTACAATTCATCAGACATACAAATAAAAATGACATAAATACATTTAATACAATTAAAAAGCAAACGTTTTGAGCCAAATTTTAGCCCCTCATCAGTGCAATAAATAACATTCAAATGGCAGAAAACTATATATCATGTTTACAGTTAAGAATTATTAGCAGTTAAAATTAAATAAAGTATAAAAATATCAAAACAATGCTGTGTATTAAAGTAGAAGTGCACATGATTTATTGCACTGATGAGGGGCTAAAATTTAGCTCAAAATGTTTGCTTTTTAATTGTATTAAATGCATTTATGTAATTTTTATTTGTATGTCTGATGAATTGTAATATATCTTTTATTATCAAATTTATTTCATTTTGAGTTTTCATGCGGAAATCTTGCTCTAGAAAACTTATGACGTAATATTCAATTTGTTTTCAATGCATCAAACTATTTATTTAATATAATTTTTCACATGAAAACCTTTCAATAGAAAAGCAATTGTTGTGGTGAAAATTTTATTGCTTTTTTTAATTGTTGGCAACTGCTATAGCAAAAAATATTTATTTTTTCCTGTCATTGTTGTGTAAGAGTTGGTTTTATCAGAATCATGTTAAGACGGTATTCAAATTTTTAACCCTCTCCATTTCCATTCCCTTGGCCGATTTTGCCCATTTTCAATCCCCGCCGAGATATTAGCCATCTCAAAGTTGTTGGTGAGTTTGAAGACGATCTGTGCATAATTGCGACTTTTATCATGCAGACAAAATTTAGTATATATATATATAATATAAACTTTTTAGGTGGGAGTGGTTTTGGGTTCCTGGGGTCATATAATGTAAAGCTATGAAGGAATTTTTCAAAAGTCGCACCATGGTAACGACTGCAATAGGTAGTATTTCTTATGAAATCTACCTAAAAAATTTTTCCTTCATCTAGTGCTATAATAATATCCTGGTTTGCGTTTGTCACAACCAGTGCCAAATACATGACAGAAGTATTTTTAAGGTTTACCTATGATATCAAATGCAAGAATAATTTTCATTTCAAAATTAATTTTAAATAGGGTTATTGCAGAAAATCAAAGGTTGCCAATGTTCAGCTCTCGCTAGACCTTCGTCAGAACAATTTATAAAGTATACATTCATGTTATTTTGCATCGATTTCATCAAAGAAAACTATCTCATTTGGAAAGTTCCACGCCACTTTCTTAATACCATGGTTGATGTGGAATGTTTGTAGAAATCTAATGCTGAACACATTTTGATAAACATTCAGATTGATTTTTTGCTATTTTTGAAATGAGGCTGACCATTTGCAAGCCTGCATTTTGCAAAACCTTCGAAAAAATGCAGGTCTTGACAGGTTAATGTCGTTTTGTAAATGGTTAAAATATTTATCTGAATTCCTATATTAGCTCCTCTATACAAAGATTTGTTGCAGTTTACCACATTTCTTATAATAAAATATTAAAGTAATATATTTTCAATTTTTGTATAAGTGAAAATTCATGTCACCACACTTAAAACCTTTTAGTTTTTCAAAAAATAAGTGTGCTAACCATTTCAACATTAGCCCTGAGATAAGTGGCGGGGGGAGGGGGGGGGGTAAAGCACTGTTTCCTTATACCTGCTGCCAGTGAAGTGGTTAACACACATTTAAAACTTTTCTTTAGAAAACGAGAGGAAATTTTTTTTAACCTTTACCACAAATAACCAGTTGGGTTTAGCTTAGGAAATAGTCTATGTCAAGATGGCATCTTTGAAATCACAAATTTCAAGAAAAAAACTGGTAAATGTAATTGTAATGTAAATGAAAATGTAAAAAAAAAAACAAAATGTAATTGCAGTCCAATTCTCATCACCATTGTTGAGATTACAAATCTGCAATCTCAACATTACTCAACAAGTCTAATTCTATAACAAAGAAACAAGTACGATTGGAACAGATTGGCATTATTCCTGCTGCAAGCATCACAGCCAGCAAGAGGCTGCCGTGATCTGCTCAGAAATATAAACAAATAAGCAGTTGCTGAGAATGCCATCTCTAGGCCAGATGCAATTTCATTTACAACAAATAATAATAATAACTAGGACTTCCCTCAGAGGGATTAGTCTGAGCGATATTGCTGAGAACATAGATTTAATAATAACATGTGGAAGCAAAGAAAATGAGATGTTATCTTTAATTGTCCATATACTGCGAAAAATTGAAATGATGAAAATAAACGAATTGTAGAATTACAAAATCTTATATATAAATTCGTATACACCGTTTAAAAAAATGGGAAATCAAACCATTCAAGACAGCCATGCATGGATATAAAATTGAAAGTACGCAATATATTAAAAGTAAAATAGAAAATGAAACACTAATTTACTTATATCGGAATTTTAACTGTATAAAATGATGTCAAGAGCATAATCAGACGCTCTGCACCAATTTGAGTAACTTTAAATGACAAATATATGATGTTTAAAAAGAATGGACTATACTTTATATGGTGTGTGCTCCCCCGGAATAGTTAATATTGTACAATATCTGTTTTCCACGGATGCAATGAGGTTGTCGATAACATTTAAGGAATTCTCTTCTCAAAATCTAATATAGTATCAAAGTACCGAATACATCAACAGTAGCATGCAATGCTTCGTTAGAGTGTGTTTTAGATATGCTCGATCGGATTTAAATGATGAGTGTATGCTGGCCACTACATACGCTGTATTGTTTTGTTTTCAAACATATTCTGCACAAGTTGAGCTGTATTTAGCATGTATTAAATAAAAGAAATCTGCAATGATTACAACATAAAGTATGACACAAGATCTGAATATATCGTCTGCATAACTTTTGAGCTGTCAAAGTGTCATTTGAAGTAATTTACAAATCCATACATATTTATTCAGCAAATCATGCAAGCTAACATACGCCAATATGAACCCGATTACAAAATTTCACCAGAATAAGTTAATATATAAAAAATCTACTAATGATAATTGAGAATATGACCTTATGATAAAATGTCTAGAAAAATGAATCGGATAAAAAATTCATATCACATTTAAAACGGCACTTCCCTCTGTTAGTGGCCTTGGCGAGAGAGAGAAAAGCCTAGAGAAGGAACACTTTAACAAGTACTTTCGGGCAATCTACTCACTGTTTCATACAGGTCTTTATTCAATATTTACACAATTTATTTAATGCTAGGTGGGTATCTATCAGTTTTGTTGCATTTAAATCGCATGTTTTGTGGAGGAAATGCAGCATTATGAAATATTTAAAGTTGCTGTACCTAATAATTCCAAATTAATGGTAATTGAGATCGCTTTCCGTTAATTTCATCTTTTTAAATTTTAAATTTTTTAGAAACCATTTATAGAGACAATTGTATATTTTAAAACTAACCTGAAGCAAAATTTCAAGATTTTGGACTCAGCAGTAACAGAGAAATAGAAAATTTTTGAAAGTTTTTTGTTTCTGCACTGTTTTATATAGCGACATTTTTAGAAATTGTTTTATTGCGAGAATTTACGTCATGATAAATACAGCCATGTCAATTTTCATGTTTATATTCCTAACAGTTCCATGTTCTTCGTTACTTAGATCATCTTTAGGTCTTTTTCCGCTTTGTTTAGTCTTTCTATTTTTTAGAATTCGTTCTACAACGAGCATTTACATCTTATTAATTACTACCATGTCAAAGTTCTAGTTTCTAACCCCAACAGTATCCCAAAAATTTCAGTATTCCAAATAAATCATAGTTTAGAACCTTTCTAGAAATTTTTACGTTTATCCGTCAAATTGAACCTTTTAGAGAGTGTTCATTACGAGTATTCAACATCTTAAAAGTAACTACCGCACCAAATTTAAAGTTTCTAACCCAATCAATATCGCAGAAATCACAATTTTAGAACTTTTTTGCTCCTGCAGCGATGTAGGTTCTTGCACTGACATAAAATAGTCTTTTTTTTCGGAGCAGAGATGGCCACCAACATTTTTTTAAGTTGGCTATGCAGTTTCAGAGATAACACCTCACAAACGTACAAGCATTAATAATATTATACACTTTATAATATTATAACGCTTTATAATATTAGCATTAGATGTACAGATACAAAAGCCATTTATCTGTTACAAACTAAAGTGTCGGCGTTGCCCAGAATTTGAAAGATGTTTGTTCTGAAAAATCAATTTCAAAATTTAACATACAACACAAAACAAACATTAAAAAAAGCAGTCGAAATGTTGTTGAATGAATCATATGAAAACTCTATATAAAAATGTATAAATGTATATAACAGACGCAAAAGAATACACTATAAATGAACTTATTTCAATTTATAATTGGAGCAATAATGTTAAAATACGCCAATATTTCCCTAATCGGGTTTTTATCATGCTTCAATACATTTTCCACACTCATATGACGCTATACTATATCCACCATGCCCTTTATATTTCCAATATGACATAATATTTTCCTCTTTCACGTGGAAACCTTGAAATAGAAAAGTTATGAAGTTATATTCACTTTCATTTAAATTCGTCAAACCATTTATTTCATTTTCATATTTCGTGTGAATATCTTGCAATAGAAAAGTTATGACGTAATATTCACCTTTTTTTTTTAATTCGGCAAACTATTTATTTCATTTTCATTTTTCATGTGGAAATCTTGCAGTAGAAAATTAATTGTTGTAGTAATAATTTTATTGTGTTTTTTAATTGTTGGCAACTGCTATACGAAAAATGTCTAAATTTGATAAAAAATTGCTGTTAAATTGGTGGTTTTTTATTAATTAAAAATTAACTATAAGTTATTTCGATTCCGGATTGCTTTAGTTGTCTCGGCCATGTTTTAATACACATGTACGTATCTCTTCACAATTTTGGCTTCCAAATTGTGGATTTTTTATAGAATTACAAACAGACAGATAGACAAGTTTTCATTTTTATATATCTCTCTATTCTATAAAAAGTAACTAACGCTGTCACCACCGCCGCCGCCGGTTTTGAATTTTTTGTGACCGGAGGTCTTTCTTCGTTAATATTAAGAAAACTATTGCATACAAATATATGAAAATCGGTGGTATTACAGCGAAATGTTTGATCAACACACTAATGCATACAGTTTTCAAATCGAAGAATTATTTTAAGAGATATTTAATGCTAAAGTTGGACAAAATCGTTCCATTAAAAAAAATTTATAAGAGCAAAAGCTATACATGGGAATTTAATCATTTTTAGATCATTTTATTCAATAGAAGATCCCGGTCTGCAGATTTCATTAATTTTTTTTTATTTGACTCATTTTTTGAGGTTTTATTTCTATTTTAAATTCAAATATTCATTATTTTGACAGATATTTTTTACATATTTTAGAAAATGGTATTAATTTAAACTGTTGCCAACTGTATAAACAACGCAAACAATAATGTTTGCTTCAAATAAAAAAAAATTATTTACACGTTACTATTATAAACAGAAAAAACCCTTCAAATTGGAATTAAATAATTAGGTATAAAAAGCAGGCACTTATTGGAAATTACGCCATAAAAACTATATTTACATGTGAATTTTAAAAGAGAAAGGATATTGTAAAATAAATTCATTAACATGCGTTAGAAATCCGAAATAGAACAAATTACGTCACATTACACTTATTATGCAAAATGAACAAAAAATAGTATTGCAAAACAGTTTAAATTTAAAAATTGCGTGAGACAAAATATTAGAGGTTAAATATTAGATTTTTTCAAAATTTTATTACTTGTCGTTTGATGTGAGGTGTTCAGCTATAAGTATGCAAATTTTTGTTTCCAACATAATTAGGGGCTGAGTTAGAAAAATTGCTTTAAATACATAAGTTAGAGCTCAGAGGGTTAAATATTAGACTTTTTCAAAATTTTATTATTTGCTGTTTGATGTGAGGTGTTCAGCTATAAGTATGCAAAATTTCACGTCTCCAACTTAATTAGGGGCTGAGTTAGAAAAATTGCTTAAAATACACAAGTTAGAGCCCAGAGGGTTAAATAATAGACTTTTTCAAAATTTTATTATTTGTCGTTTGATGTGAGGTGTTCAGCTATAAGTATGCAAAATGGCAAAATGTCATGTCTCCAACTTAATTAGGGGCTGAGTTAGAAAAATTGCTTAAAATACAGAAGTTAGAGACCGGAGGGTTAAATATGACTTTTTCAAAATTTTATGATTTATCGTATTATCGCAAGTGTTCAGCTATAAGTATGCAAACTTTCATGTCTCCAACTTAATTAGGGGCTGAGTTAGAAAAATTGCTTTAAATACACAAGTTAGAGCCCAAAGGGTTAAATATTATGCCTTTTTCAAAATTTTATTATTTGTCGTTTGATGTGAGATGTTCAGCTATAAGTATGCAAAATTTCATGTCTCCAACTTAATTAAATTAGGGGCTGAGTTGGAAAAATTGCTTAAAATACACAAGTTAGAGCCCAGAGGGTTAAATATTAGACTTTTTCGAAATTTTATTATTTGCCGTTTGATGTGTGGTGTTCAGCTATAAGTATGCAAATTTTCAAGTCTCCGACATATATAGTTTCTGAGAACGGGCTCTGTGACAGACGGACAAACAGACAGACAAAGGAGTGAGACAGGTAGGGTTTCGTTAGATGAACGAAACTCTAAAAACATGCTGCGGATGACTGTAACAACATCCTAAAATTACATTACCATCAGCGATCTACCAATCCCGAATTTAGTTTATATTCGTTTCATATATTCTTATTCTTTTGTGCGGCCCTGTAAAATAATTATCAATATTATATACAGTAAAACCTCTGAATAGCGGACACCCCGAAAAACAGAATTTGTCCTCTATTTAGAGGTGACCGCTACTGAGAGTAAAACATGTACAGTTATTTAAGAGTTGGTAATCGAAAAAATGTCCGCTAAATAGAGGTATCCGCTAATCGGGTGTGTCCGCTATGGAGGTTTTACCAGTAAAACTTCTGAAGAGCGAACACCTCGGGAGGGCAGAATTTGTCCTCTATTTGGAGGTGTCCGCTACTGAGAGTAAAAAATGTACAGTTATTTAAGGGTTGGTAATCGAAAAAATGCCTGCTAAAAGAGGTGTCCATTAATCAGGTGTGTCCGTTATGGAGGTTTTAATGCACAATAATATCATCCTTTACAAGAAAATTGCATGCTGTATGATAGACAGACAGACATCCAGAGAAAGATAACCTCCCGGATCAATAAACACTCATGTCTTTTGTTTTAATCATCCACAATTGTATGTCATACAACATGCCAGATTTTATACAACAGGCTAAAAACGGGCACCTTGGTACGGAATACTGTATTATTATTTGTTTGCCAACCAAAACTGGTTGCCACGGGTTGTTGCAAGGTTTGTGATCACGTGGTTGAAACTGATCTATTCAATATTACTGCGTGCGTATTTTTTTTTATTTGCTCCATGTGTTCAAACCAGTTGTCTACGAAAACGTCAACCGGTGAAAGTGACGCACACCAAATTTCTGTGACGTATGCAGATAAACTGTGCTTTTTTAAGAGTTTTTTCTATATAATTTTTAAACGGTTTGGAACTTATTTTTCATAGTAGGTGCATTCAGTAGGCGATCCTCATAGGTACCTTCTGGTGCAATCAGAAACGAAATCCGACAAATATTTTTTGAGTTATGCTTGACGAAAGGTTTTTATTAGGCTTTTTTTTTAGTAGGACATGGCGTCAATATCCATCGTAGTAGTAAAGTGTCCGGACAGTAATATTTCGCTGAGTATTAGCCTTCGCTTCGCTCAGACAATAATTGAATAATCATTTAATAGACTTTATAATATATAATATTGTATTAAGTTCAGCTTATCATCATATGTATTATTAATAAACATATCTTTTAGTTTTTTAAAATCCTTTTCTACTGTAATTAAAATTTCATAGAACTTACCATATTTTGTACAGCAAGATAGTCTCAACATTAATAAATTTGGACAAAAAGTTCCTTACTGAAATGTAACCTTTTCAAATATTAAATGTTTAAAAATTAATTTCACTGTTTTGTTTAATCTTTAACCGCGTATAAAGACTTTCATATTTGATATTTAAATATATTAGGTGTTTTTTCTTTTGCACATGTTTGCTTATAGTTTATAAATATCTGATAAGTTTTTTTTTTTTTTTTTTAAATATCTAACTTTTTATTATAGATGATATATGTGATTACTTTGGTGTAAAAATCGCCATTTATTTTGCTTGGTTGGGTCACTATACAAAAGCCTTGACACTACCTGCTTTTTTTGGATTGTTTATGTGGCTTTGCTACTATGGAAGAGATCAAGTATGTATTAAACACATTTGTTTAAATTTTTAATTTTCATGAAACATTTGTAAATATATATTTGTTGAAGTTTGAAGTTTAATTTAGTATTTAAATTTATTCCTTCCCATTCTTTATTATAAGTGAATAATATAGCACTTTTTGAATAAGTTTTCTACCTTTTGTAAGGAACTGTGTATTTAGATATGATAAATAAGTGCAATTCTCTATAATATGCATATAAACATTGTTGGTTTGGTTTTCTATCAGTTTTCTTTTCTCTGTGTTCTTAGTTATATGGCTTCTCTTTACTTATAAAAAAATGTTTTGACTATTTTCTGAGAAAACAATGGGCTGAGAAACTTAAAAGGGGCAAATTTAGTTTTGAGTATTAAACTTAAGTTAGAAAACTAATTTGGGTATTTTAACTTGAAATATAAGTTTTGTATTTTAAAAAGGTTTCCTTTTCATATTTTTTCATATCCCCTTAAATAAACAAATTTAAGTAATTTAATTTTTTCTTTTTTTACTTTAAAAACTTGGCTTAAGATTCTTGGGAAAACTAGGCCTACTTTTATATATAAAAATGTATGCAATTGTCCTTTAAGAGTAATGAAATTATACAATAACAATTATAGGAAATAATATAAGTAAGTATATCAAAACAAAACTACAGTAAAATACGTTGGGAAAAAGAATTCTTGTGTGCAAATTTTTAAAAGTTTATATTGTTATGTCTCAGTCTGATGTGCTACTTTTCCAAAGTTCTTTAACACAATTTCTTTGAAACATCATGTGATATTTTTAAATAAAGTCCAAGCACAATAATTATAATAAAGTCTTGAACGATGTTATTCATGACACTTATTCAAAAATGCAAAATTATTGACAAATATTCAGATATGCAAAATTATAACACTAATAAAAGTATAACATCATACAAACAGAGATACAGAAACACTATATTAAAAGTATAACAAAATGCCAAATATAAAATTATTCAAATATGTCCCAACAAGTATAAAACACTATATAATACGCTAATATTTACTACTCTATAATATTCTAATATTGTTCAATATAATTTGCTGTGGAGGATGCAGAATTTATCTAATCTTTAAAAATAATAATAATAAAGGCTTAAAAAATTACGCAAAAAAATCTCAAAATCACAGTGAAAAATAAAACATATAATTTTCATCCTACTCAGCAGAGATATGCACTTATAAATTATGAGGTGAAAATCATCCAAAAATATGTGCCACTTGCATGAAGGGAAAAGGATATATCATAATCACCTACAGAGGGAAAGTGAAGAAGTTTTCTCAAATTTTTCATTCAACATGGTAAGAGAAAACGTGAAAACAGTGGCTGCAGAAGGAAGGCCAAGGATCAGAAAACACCAATGAACATATACAAGTCATCATTTAATAACGACGGGAAGCGTGGGGGTGGGGGAATCAGCAGTGTTTAAAAACTGCTCATCTCCACTACGCTGCTGTGATTGAATTACAAGTCCAATTAGGTCTTTCTCCAAACACTACAATGATAGAAGGATGGTAGGAAAGCAAAAATTAAAAATTGAAAAATAAAAAAGATGGATGGCCGGTTTATTCATGATTTAGTTTAAAATTTTGAGGAGGGTATAGTATCCAAACTTAGATGAAGGGGCAATTTCTGAGTTTCTTTTAAAATGTAGACTGGATTTATAAATTTCAAAATTTAAATCAGAAGGTTGATTTAAAGTGCTATATAGACCAGAATATGATGGACTTAATCTGCAGGTATTAGGACAATGAAATTTTTCATATTCAACATTATGATCAACTTTAAGTTTTGAAGGAAGAACATGAACATTATTATATCTACTGTTTTGTAAAATTTGTGAAAATACCAATGTATTTTGACAAGAAAGCAGGTAATTTATTGTTTGTAGACTGAAAAGTTTTGACTTCTCTGGTGGCGTCGATAAAGTCTTGTTCATAACTTTCACAAATTACAACTGCATTTCCATTTCTTTCTTTTGAGATAGTGTTATTATAATCAGACAAATATAAAGTACTTGATGATATACTTTGAGGACATTCAATTAAAGACACTTTTTTCTTATTTTGAGTCACTTGCAATTGCACATAGTCCGTGTTTAATTTAAATAGAGTACAATGGAGTACCTTACTAATGCATAAGGGCAATTTTTGTTAAAGTACAAAAGTGATATTGGCAATCTTAAAACCCACATAGCCTTTTTTCATTAAGGCAAGAATGCTGTGTGTTTAAGTGACTGACAAACCACTTTGAACCTTGCAAATTTTTATTCTGAGTAACTTTCTGACAATTTTGGTTTGTTTTTTTGTTTGGTATCATTTTTGATTACTTGTCTTGACCCAAGACAACATCATACATTAATATTATTGGCATTGTGGCCAGAATTGTTACCAGGTTTCTCAGGTTGTTTCTTGTAATAGTACTTTGGGTTAGAAATAGAGATTTAAGATTTCTTTTCTGAATGAGCAATTGCTGACCCAGTGATAGGCATTGGGAATGCCAAAGTTTAAGCAAATTTTGCACAGAATGAGTGACAAAGTTTCTTCGAAATGCACATTTGGTCTGGTTTTTTTGTATATGTGAAGGCCTCATACCTGTATATAACAATATTGTTTATAACAATAAACTTGTATATACAGGGTTCGCACAGACTCCTTAGACTCCTTGGAAACTCCTTAGAAATGAAAACATTCCCAAGTAGTACTTAGAACTACTTAGATAAGCAAACCACTACTTAGAAACTCCTTATATTCTATTGCGGCTTCGGACGCAAGCGATATTGCTGCCGAGGAAAAAAAAATCGTGATTGGAAAACGCACGGTAAATCCTTATGCATGTCATTCATCTGAAGCACAGCATTGATTGGGTAGGGTAATCTTAATAGCAGGGCTCCCACTAGGTCCGTTTTTCAATTATTAGGTCCGTAAAGTCCGTTTTTCGACAGTGTTAGCCGACCTTTATTTTAAATTTTATAGATGTTTGGCATTTAGCCAAGAATCTCGGAAAAATCGCGTTTTTCGCAAATATGTTCCAAAAAAATACCGTCAAATTTCGTCAATCGATCGCGGAAAAAATTCGTAAATTTTGTCAAAGGATCGTGAAAAAACGCGAATTTCTCCAACAGATTGCGGGAAACTCGGATTTCTTAAAAAGATGCGAATTTCTTAAAAGACAGCTAAAAACCGCGAATTTATTCAAATGATCACGAAAAAACGCGAATTTCGTTAAAGATCGAGAAAAAAAGCAGATTTCTTCAAAAGATCGCATAAAACGCGAATTTTGTCAAAAAAGCGCGAAAAATTGCGAATTTCCTCAAAAGATCGCGAAAAACACGTGAATTTCCTCAAAGGAACGCTAAAAACACACGGTTTCCATCAAAAGATGGAGAAAAAACGTTAGTTTCCTCAAACAATCCAAATAAAACGCGAATTCCATTAGAAGATCGCGAAAAAACGCGAATTTCTCCAGAAGATCGCGGAAAACATGTGAATTTCCTGAAAAGATGGCAAAGAACATGCGAATTTCGTCAAAGGATCGCGAAAAACACGCGAATTTTGTCCAAGGATCGCAAAAAACACGCAAATTTCGTCAAAAGATTGCGAAAAATACGCAAAATTCGTCAAAACATCGTGAAAAACACGCGGTTTCCATCAAAAGATCGCGAAAAAAAGTCAGATTCGTTAAACAATCGAAATAAAACATGAATTCCATTAAAAGATCGCGAAAAAAGTGAATTTTCCCAGAAGGTCGTGAAAAAAAAACGCGAATTTCCTCATAAGATCGCGAAAAAAATGCAATTCGTCAAAGTTTCACCTTCAAAGAAAGCGATTACCGCTGTTCTAAAAGAATAAATTCAAAACTTGTTATATTTTTTCTTGTATGTTGCATTTAGCATTCTTTTTTTTTTTTTTTTGTTTTTTTTTGCCTTTTAAAATTTTCTTTAAGATGTATCATGTATGTGATATACATAAGTGTTTGGGGTTTGACTAATCTCTATTTATATGACCTAGGGGTGATTCTAGTCCGAAAATGTAAGGCATTCATTCCCGAAAATATTAAAAAATCGGTCACCAATCCAAAAATTCGGATATATGGTCGCCGAAAAAAATAATTTTTGTCAATCGTTTGCAGAAAAATCGCCAATTTCGTCAAAGGATCGTGGGGAAAACGCAAATTTCGTCAAAGAATCGCGAAAACCCCCACAAATTTCGTCAAAGAATCGCGAAAACCCCCACAAATTTCGTCAAAGAATCGCGAAAAACCCCACAAATTTCGTCAAAGAATCGCGAAAAACCCCACAAATTTCGTCAAAGAATCGCGAAAACCCCCACAAATTTCGTCAAAAAATTGCGAAAAACTCAAAAAGTTCGTCGAAAGATCGTAAAAACCCACAAATTTCTTCAAAAGATCGCGAAAAACCCACAAATTTCGTCAAAAGATCGCGAAAAACCCACAAATTTCGTCAAAAGATCGCGAAAAATCGACAAATTTCGTCAAAAGATCGCGAAAAAAACCCCACAAATTTTGTCAAAAGAGCGCGTAAAAACCAACAAACTTCGTCAAAAGATCGCAAAAAACCCCACAAATTTCATCAAAAGATTTCGAAAAAACCCACAAATCTCGTCAAGAGATCAACGAAAAAACGCGAATTTCGACAAAGAGCCACAGAGAAAACGCATAGCTAGTGTCGGGAGTGGATTCCCCCCCCCTCCCCCCCTCTGGTGTAACTTTTCAGAAGATTTGCTGTGAATTTCAGAATTTTTTTTTTTTTTTACTCAGAATCACCCCTGTTCGACCACTGGTCTCTGCATAAAAAAGTAGATTGTCAATTTTGTATTTAAACTTACGAAATCAATAAGCAATATATTGTGAATGCTGTGCAATTTCAGCACTAACAATTGGATTCTAATAGAGTAAAATTTGTTTTTGAAATGTTTTTCTCTCCAAACAGGCATTAAAAATTGGAGTGTGCATATCACATAACGATGCAGCACATAAAAACATCGACAACAACAACAAAAAAAAAATGCCAAATCCTTAAAATTTTTTGGACTCCTTGGATTTTTTGGGTACTCCTTGGATTTTTTCTTCCCAACTCTGTATGAACCCTGATATAACGATATTTCATGATTTAATGTATATTGAACTTTTCTATAGCAATATATGGATTAAGATGATACCTGTATATAAAGATAATTTTGCGTTTTTTGAAACTGTCACTTTCTGTTTCTCAATCCATTTGACTGCCCGTTGGAAGACTCCCCAACTCCTAAATTCTCTGAATAAGGTATAGAATAGAAAGACCATCATAGTGCATTTATGGCTGTCTCATTGCTTGGGCAAGTTGTTTAACCACTTCAGCGGCGAAGGGTATAAGGAAACAGTGCTTTTACCCCCGAGATATCTTGGGGCAAACGTTGAAGTGGTTAATAGCTGATAGCTCAGAGCTGCAATGTTACTGATAATATTTGTAATGCAACATCCTTGTTCTGGACTCAGGGAGGAATTGCTGGACATTGAACACAGAGAGGGGAACAAAGGGCAATTTTCTGTACCACCTTTGACATCATACCCACCTCTTTTCAAACAAAAAGTTAGTAAACTAACTGTGGTGGTTGGTATTTCTTTCAACTGTGCTAGCGTGATCACTTTAGACCAGGAATATGTTGGACAACAGATCTCCATTGAAACAAACATGATTCAAGTTTTTTCTCCAAAAGTGTGTTGTTTTTTGGTGGTGATAACTTTCTTGGCAACTTTCTGCTTGATAAAGGTCTTGGTGGGAGTGGGAGGTGGGAAATTCAGTGACAGTTTGAAAGAAAAAAACCGGTTTGGTGCGCTATCTTCCCACCAGCACGTGATGATGGGAAGGATGATGTTTGTTTCAAGAAAAGGTTACCAGTTTTTGGTCCAGTGGGAACAACGGGAAATGAAGATGATAATAAAAAAATACTGTCATGAGGATGTTCAGTTAATTGACACTCTTTCAAAATTACATTTCAACATTACCGAACATTCCACAAACATATTTGAACTCAATGGATGGATTTAAAAATATGTGCATACAGGCTGCATTCTTAGCAAAAACTAGACAAACAAGAATATCAGATTTATTTTCTGTTAAAATCATGTGAATCTATCAAATAGTTAAACAGGTATGCTGTTTACAACCAAAATCTCCTATCATTGTAAGGTATGTACTGTTTACTTGTTATGTATCATGTTATAAAACTTGCACATTAAAACCTGTTTATAAAAATAAATTGCCTATAACAATTTTTTTTTTTCGGTCTCTAGAATATCATTATAGACAGATTTCACTGCATGATTTTGGGGGGTTCTTTGATGACTAGGGAAAAGCAGTCTACTTTATGGAAGTTGGTATGGAAACCTATATTTTCAGGGTTTTAAATGCAAATTTTGTTCCCTTTCTAGATTGGGCTGCTGAGGTCACCATTGTATATAAGGATATGAGTTATTTTGGACTGGTTCTTGACTACTTTTATTTTCACTGTTCTTCCCGTGAACTGGAATTTAATAAGTTTAAATTTTAATTCTTCCTATTCTGTTATTTTGTAGGCATTGGATATGACTAGTCTTTTTATTTCTAAAAGTAATCCTTCTGTTAACCTTTCCAAAATTAATAAATTGTTTATTCCAAGAGTACACCCTAATTTTGTTTTCTTCTGTTATTAGTCATTTAAATTGTCACCAATTTTAAATCTTATATTAGAACAGGATTCTTGTATAATTCAGGTAAAAAAAAAAAAATTCTGACCTTTCCAAGTTTTCCCTGTGTGACAGTAATTAATGATCGTTTAAGTGGTTTAGTACAAATAGCAAAAGTTCTTTTAATAAAACTATTGATCGTTAAAGAAATAATAAAACTGGAGAGTTCTTACTTGAAATGTAGACAGTGAAGAGGCAAACTGATGAAAATAATAATATTCTTTATTCCATACGTTAGTTGAATAGAAGGTTATGAAATTCTTGCTTCTGGTCACCATATTAAAATAAAAGGACTAATCCTTTAAGAAGAAAAATAGCAGCCAACATAGAATAGTTCCATGGGATTCCTTTGATGAGGGCAGCACATCTTTTAGTTAAATTAAACTTTGAGAAAGAACATATCCACGTAACTAAATATCAAACTTATTCGGCCAAAAAGCGGCACGACATTTGAACGGCCGGCGCTCCGCTAAAACTACGTTAAAAGACTACATCTTTTTCAAACAACATCAAACCAAATTCTGAATTAAAAATTAACGAGTTTTAGTATTTAAATGATGAATACTGGGTTGACAAAGTAATTAAAAGGCAGAATTTAAAATGATTAGCTAAAATGAAATTTATGGTAAATTAATGAAAATCGAATTACAAGCTACAGAATTCAAAATGTTTTCACTGATTGGAAAGCGAAACTGAACTTTATTCCTGCCAGCGATCGGTGTCAAAAGAGGGCGGCGCATCATTTCAATGATCTCATCATAATGCAAGTTGTCTCCATCGATACGAGAGCTCCAGAAATGTTCTCCTAAAATAGCAGAGTGCGCATGCGCAAGCTGCCAATTCGCCTGAAGGCCGAGAGAAACAGATCAGCAGAGAAAAAGGACTTGCATTACGGAAAGAGGTAAAAACGTAAAAATCGCGGTGTAAAGATTGAGTTCAAATAAATATCGATGCAAAAAAAAAAAAGCTGAAAGGAAATAAAAATAAACCAAATTTAAATACTGTGAGAAGTATTCTCACACCCTGACCTTTGTCCAAATTTGGTTTATATATTGTTGTAAAACCCTCCACAACGAACACCTCCCAGTTACAGACATTTGTTATTTTCCATAAAAATGCATTACTTTAATTGGCATACTCCTTTCTTTTGCAACCGCTCTCACATGGGTACTTATTTTATAGTGCCTAATACTGGAATAAGACCTCTAAAATACACATTTCTTCATTCAAGTTGCTTTCAAATGATAATTTAAGAATGTTTGTCATAAGATTTGTAAATAAATATTTTTCCTCTGTACTGTAATGCTAACTAGAATTTAAATGTAAATATTAAGAGGCTACTTCAGTCAAATGGAAAGACCCGTTCGCTAATGTTAATCCTATGGAAGAAATTTATAAAGATATCTTGATCGCATTTCAATATTTTTAAATGATTTCTTTTGCATTGAATAGTTGAGATCGATCTGTATGCAGGCCGTTTTTTACTTTTTCGATTTTGTTTACAGGTATTTCTTATGAGGAGACTTTCATTTTCGGAACCGGTTTTGAAAGTAAAAGCATCCTCATAAAAAATATCTACAATCAAAATCGAAAAAGTAAACAACGGCCTGCATACAGATCGATCTCAACTATTCAATGCAAAAGAAATCATTTAAAAATATTGAAATGCGACCGAGATATCTTTATAAATTTCTTCCATAGGAATAGCATTAGCGAACGGGTCTTTTCGCATGACTGAAGGTAGGGCCTTAAACAAATCATTCAAATGTTAAATATTAAAAAGCACATTAAGTTTTTATGACATGAAATCTGTATTACTCTTACATTTCCAACCAAAAAGGCCCCCTGAAAAATTTGTCAAAATATATCACAAGTGTTAACGAGGTTTTAATATTTACGGTAGAAAAAAAAAAAAAAAAGGTTGGGCACTGTAGGCCATGATCCTTAATGGATCGTAATGCCACAGATTTAGTTTTTTTCTTGTTTGATATACATTCTATTTCAAACTGGAACTTGTAGCATACAGCTATTTTGTCTTTGTCTGATAGTTAAGTTAGTAGATCCATGTAGTGCTGACAATTATTTATTATTGCTATTATTCCAAACCTGGGGATTTATTTTTTTCTCCTAAAATCTTTGAATTTTTGTGTCCAGATTTTGCCTTTAAATTACAAATAAATTAAAATGTAATAATTTGTTGTTATTGATGGTATGAACTGGTTGTGAAGCTGGATATGATGTGAGATCAGTATGAACTGAAAGTTTCCTTTTAGGTCATAGTCATTTAAGAATGCTTAGTATCTTTCTAAATTATATTTTATGATAAAATAAGAGCTGGACATTCACACCATAAAAAAGTTCAATATTAACGTGAAAATAAAAATTCACAAGTTTACTAAATGGTGTATACAACATGTTGTAATGTTAAAAACTAAACAAATATTAAAATAAAATTATGACAATCAATGTTTCGGTCATCCCGTATGACCATCTTCAGAAAAGATTCATTGCTTTTTTATTTTTGCTGAAAAAGCAATGTAACAATTCTTTCCTGAAGATGGTCGGTCATAGATGATGACCAAAACATTGATTGTTATATGTTTGTTTAGTTTTTAACTTTAGAACATTTTGTATACATCATTTAGTAAACTTGTGATTTTTTTATTTTCATGTTAATATTGTATACTTTATGAGTTATTTTCCAAATGGGTGAAAAATGTCTAGGCCAGGATTCGAATCAGTGATCTCTCGACTGAAGATGCCAATGCTCTACCAACTGAGCTATTCCAGAAGAATCTGGATGACCTAATTCACCCAGCTAACCTTGTTGATCATAGCATTTGGTCTGATATATAACTCAGCTCAACAGAATAAATCACAGGTTAATGGAACTTCAGTAAATGCTGGATATGTAATTACACTAGATTAATTTTAACATAATTATTCTAATTGGTAAATAAATCATGAGAGTTGTAATTTTCCAACTGGGTGAAAAATCTCCAAATAGCTTTGTTTGGAGTGTTTACTGGAGTTCTATTACTTGCGATTTATTCTGTTGAACTGAGTCATATATTAGACCAGATACTATGATCAATAAGGTTAATTGGATGAATTAAGTCCTCCAGGTTTTTCCGGGATAGCTCAGTTGGCAGAGCATTGGCAGCTTCTGCCAAGATATCAGGTTTGGATCCTGGTCTGAACATTTTTCGCCCAGTTGCAAAATTACAACTCATATGATTTATTTACCAATTAGAATCATTGTGTTAAAATTAATCTAATGTAAATTATATTTATTTAGTTGAAAAGCTACTAACGTGCTGTCAATACATACATCTTTACAATAAAGAAATAAATAACAGTACTAATGGTGCATATAGGCAAAAACTTCAATTTAATTGGATTAAGCGTTTTTGATTGATAGTTGGGTGTGTGACAACAACAGGACTTGGTGCCAGTCTGATTGCATCACCAACTGCAAATAAAATAGAATTTCATTAACACGTTCACGCCGGCGCGGTGGGTCACACACAACAATTCCAGGGCTGCTAAGTCTCCAGCTTTTTGTATACCAGTATTTTAATACAGAAAAAGTTGTTTTATTTAATTAGAACAATTTAGGCGATTTAAAGGAACAACATTTTCTCTAAAATAACAGTGGTGTGCAAAAAGCCGGAGACTTGACAACTCTGTAACAGTCGAGTGTGACCCACCGCGCCGGCGTGAACATGTTAATGTCAACAATTTCCATATCTTAAATTAATTCAAATTTGAGGCTTGACGTATTAAATGTTGATTGAGGAACAACAGAGACAAATAGATTTTGAATATTGGATTAAAACTTAGGAAAAAGAAACTGGAAATTTTATACTTTGAATAAAAATTTTAAATTTTAAACAGGTTTTATTTCTCATCCTTTTGTATATTTATGTATATATACTTTTTTCATGTAGGCTACGGAAGACATATGCTTTGTAGTTTTTGCTTTATTTAACGTCCTGTGGGCTACGCTATACTTAGAATCTTGGAAAAGGAGATGTGCTGAGCTAGCATATCGTTGGGGCACTCTTGATATTCAGAATGAACTGTTGGCTGAACCACGACCACTTTTTACAGTAAATATACATTTTATATATACATATATATATACACATGTATTGACTTTGTGTTTTATACTCTATTGTTAAAAAAGTATGAATGTGTAATTTTTAAAATTATTCAGTAGAATTTTTTTAAGCTCTATGTCTATATTTTCGAGAGAGGTTTATAAAAATATCTATCAGTGAATAGTTACATTAAAAATTTTAATTCTAATTGTATGCAAAGCTATTATGCATATACTCAGTTTTGTGCCTAATAAATGTGTTAATAAATAATTGAAAATTTTTTTGTAGTGTAATAATATATTTTGCAGTTTAATAGATGATCTTTAGTTTTTATTTATTTATTCTTTACTTTTAAACTTACTATTTACTTGTCAATTAAATTAATAAAATTCATTTAAATCAATCATTTTACTTTCTTTTGTTTTTGATGTATTGTTTATTTATTTATTTTTTTAGTTTTGTTGACTGATCATGAGTATATTCATTACTAATTTTGCTTTTTTTTTTTTTTTTTCATTCAAATCATCTACCAGAATTTTTGACTAGTAATT
Organism: Maratus speciosus; assembly: GCA_963932465.1. Taxonomy (NCBI): domain Eukaryota; kingdom Metazoa; phylum Arthropoda; class Arachnida; order Araneae; family Salticidae; genus Maratus; species Maratus speciosus. The sequence goes on from OZ010790.1 coordinate 508,040,456, forward strand.
TTTGCCTTATGTAATCATGGAATGTTTGCCATTAAATAAAGCAAAAATTACAGTTGGAAAATTCTGATACATATTTTAGATTTTTTTAAAATGTTAAATTGGATGCACAGCCAGTCAACAATGCGTTAATCGAAAAGGACATACATTTAATTAAGCTTTTATACATTTAGCGTATATTAATGAAGGGTTTGTTGTATGATAGTATCATTAAAATCTTGTTATAAAACTCTTTGTGTTCTCTTATTATAGGATAATTTAATACTAATAAAAGGATTAAGTGCTTAATATCCATAATTTCTAATGCAGTCTCTTTATGATTCTTCTAATTATTAAACTTTCAGCGGAAACTATAAATTTTATTATTGAAAAAATTATGTCAACGTTTTGTTTCCATGGCACTAAAATTGAATTTTAATTTTTATTACTGATGTATATATCAACTTCTAGGATATGGCTTATTATTTTTATGACATACCTTGGAATTGCAATGATGTTACTACCGTGTGCAAAAAATGTGTCATATTATTGTTTGTGCACAAAAAAAAAGAAAAAAGAAAAGAAAAGAAAAGTGAGTGTGCCTGCTGAAAAGTTACAAATATCAAGTTGTGCATCTCCAGAATTGATTAAATTATGCATTAACCCTGCAAAACTAACCTAGGTCATTTCAACATATATATCTCATTCAAATAAGAAAGAACATTAGCTCTCTTGAGTTAAGAATGGGATAGTTGTATTTATCCTTATTTCTAGAAATTTTATAAGAAAGTCTTGCAATAAAGGTTCTATTAAAACTACAGGTGTACGTATGTCAAACATACTCATCTTAAAATTCCTAGGAGAAAAAAATCCCTGGAATGTCCTAAAATATGAGTGTCTGTCATCTGTCCTAAGATGCCTGAAATTCTGCAAGTTTTAGGCTATAACATTAAATATCGTCATTAAAATCACCAAATTGGACAATCAAAATACCAAACTTACAGCCATACACAACAAAATATTTTACCGCAATAAGTGAAGTGTGTACTTAGTGTCAAGTACTTTAATTTTAGACATGTCTTTTCTGCCATAAATAATGTATATGTGATGTCAATCAGGCAGAATCTGGTGTACCTACAATGAACTGTTGATTGGTCAATCTTCTGGAATGAATGTGCAACTTCCTTATTCTGAATGCCAGAGCCTAACTAATGCAGGAACATGCAGAACATGCCCCACTCTTCCCATTTGAAGGAACCTCCCCATGGGTGTGTGCAGGATTTTTGTTAAGGGAGAGCCAAATGATGAAAATTGTCTACAGCTAACCACAATTCTTACTTTTTCAAAGATTTGGGGGTGGGGTGCAGCCCTCACCTCCTGCTTCCTGGACCCCATTACCACCCTCCCCCTCCCCCCCCCCCCAAAAAAAAAAGAAACAACTAGACTACCAGAAAACTTAATGATTCAATTTTTATTATAACAACTTAGTAGTCCATTGTTAAAAATGATGACCAATTGGGGGCATTTTTCTTTTATCATCATATGAAATGCATATGATATTATGACAAGTAGCCAAAAATGACTGAAAAGTCTGTATTTACACGTCAACGGCTCACATGAACTTTTATATTCCTATATGAAAAAACGGATCTTATCTCTTAAAGTGTTGATTATCTTTCTCATGATACCCTGTATATAGATTGATGTAAAATAATATCTAGTAGGAAATATAGTTTAGTATTAGTCACTTAAGCATAATTCAAGAAAATTTTCTATGCATAATATATTCAGTGGAACGTCGATATCTCAAACTTGAAGGGAAAAAGAAAAAATATCAAAAATCGCATTCTATCAATAAAAGTATAAAGATAAAAGCTTTTTTGCATACATTTTTAAAAAGTAATTCATTTTTATTCTAATAAAAACTTTTAACAATTTTATTTGAAAAAAGATTCAATTGTTTGCTTCAGAGATGAGTATGAAATTTTATCTATTACACTTTCTAAGGGGACAATGGTTTTAAATGTGTTCTCTGACATATTTGGCTGATGCTCAACATATCTCCTCAAAGTGTCCACTGCAGAAAGTGCTTGTTTGTTTGTCACATTTGGTGGTAATTAGGGATGTAACGAATATTCAGCCACTATTCGGTATTCGGCCCTTTTGCCGAATACCTGTAGCCGAATAGTTGCATATTTGGCCGAATATTCTAAGATATTTGGTTAAATAAGTTCCAGAAAATCAAAACAAAATGTGATTTTAAATATTTTCTGAAAACTTATATCTAAATACATTAATTATTATAAGAAAAAGAAATCCTGATACTTACTCAATTTTAAAGTTTCATAACAACTTATAAATAACTGTTTATAATGATATTACATAAACTTCAGGAGGCATCTGATTGTGAAATATGGGGTGGAGGAATTCTTAATGAGGGGCTTGTTAATTTTGAGAGAAAGAAAAAAGAGAAAAGTATATCTTGGTAGCAGAAAAGAATAATTATATTTTAATGGAATGAATAATTATATTTTAAGAAAACAACCTTTTTCTTTACATACAGAATGTAAATTTACTAAGTTTGAGTTGAATGAGAAATGATATAAAAAGACAGAGGACACATGCAAGTTCTTATTTTTGGGGGATGAAATGATTTTATTAAGATAAAAAAAGTTTAATTTTTACAGAGGTAATGTGAATATTTAGATAATATATATATAAATTATTAGAATCAAGAATAATCTGTCAAGAATAATCAAGAATCAACTGTCTATGGATTAAAAAAAATTATGAATTAAATTATTATTTACATTTTTGAAAGTCATATGTTATCTTATTGGCATCAAAGTATTTAAAATATTACAAAAAATACATTCAGCTGTTATGATTTTTGAACACTCAAACAAAAAATTAATTTCAATTAGTCCTTAAGTTATTTTTTGATTTTAAAATTGAAAAAAATAAAATAAATAAACAATTAAAATATTTTTTTTTAAAGTCAGTATTCGGCTATTCGGCCAAATCACTATTCGTTACATCCCTAGTGGTAATTCGCCGTTTTCTTCATCCTCCTTTCCTGTTTCCTAAGAAGCTTTCATTTGATCGATGATATCATTGTCGTCTGACTGACCACACACTGTTACTATGTCATGTACGTCGACAAAGTCATTAAATTCTATGTTATCAAGCTTCATGAGTCCTGTCAATCTGTTTCAATCTTTTTGGTACAGTTTTCATCAGAATTATCGATGTTAATTGTCTGACTATTTTTGTGATTTTCAATTAATGCAGCCTTTTTAAAGCTATTTATTATCATAGAGGAAAACAGATACATTGTTCCAGGCTTTGTCAGTCATTCGCATAGCTTATAGAACCTTAACACCAGATGGTGAAATGCCATCTTCCATTTCGGACAACATTTTTTTAACCACATGATGACGATACTTTACTTTAAAACTTTGGGTGATGCCCTGATCTAGTGTTTGAAGTTTTGAGGTAGTGTTTGAGGGGAGAAATTCAATTTTTACGTTTTCCATTTCAGATATTATGGTATTGTGCACCGCATAGTTGTTGATGAAAAGCACAATTTTTCACTTTTTTGTTTTCATATTTTTATTTAAATTTTTAAACCAGCTTTAAAAAATGTTAGATGTCATCCAAGTTTTACGGTTAGCTTCATAAGCCAAAGAAAATGATTTTATGCGTGTGAAACATCTTGGATATTCGATTTCCTTATCATTAACGATTTTAATTTCTCTGTTCCATTCATATTTGCACAAAACAACAAAGTGACACGCTCTGTACTTCTCTTGCCTCCATGACATGCTTCACCCTTTACTTGCATAGTTTTATCTGGAGTGCATTTAAATTCATCATCCGCATTAAACATATCTATTTCATTGTATCCTTCACGATCAAGCTTATTTTCTTCCTAAATTCTTCACAAACTTCCTCCTCTATGCAAACACTTTCACCATACATTTTCAAAAATGAAATGTTGTTACGTTTTTTGAAATTTTTGCACCAACCAATTACTTCCTTTGAAATTTAAGTGGCCTAAATCTTTTGCAAACGATTCAGCTTTTTCTTTGACTATAAGCCCATCTAGAAGAATGTTTTGAGTTCTACATTGTGTACTCCTTTTCATAAGGCACTTCTCCATGTTGGGAAATTGGCTGGTTTTTAACTTCTTTCGCTTGCCTAAGCCGTCCTCGAACTTTTGTAGAAAATTGTTGACAATGTGCTGCTTAGAATCCCAAACTCCTTTGCAATTTCTTTTTTCTTTTTCGATTTTTTTTTTCAACTTCGTCGATGATTTGTCTTTCCACTTCAGTAGAAAACACATTCAATTTTCGTTTGTTAGCCATTTTGAACAGATGACTCGCAGAAGATCTTACTTACAAATGCTCTAATTTTTTCTGAAATAACGAAGAAACGAAACTTTTCAAGACATCATTAGGGCATTCATATGTTTCTTTCACCCTTGTTGCAAAGATAAGAAATTCTACATTCTTCGTACATGCCACCTACCTCTTGATTCTCGTTCATTACTATCATTTCCGGTTTTCTTAAAACCACCCCAACCCCTCAAGAAAATAACCTTGGAGAATAAAAGGACAAAGAAAGGTTAGATGGTCACTGCATATGCAATGGCAACTGGCTGAAAAGAGATAAGGAAACAATAAAACAAGAATTTCAACTCCCATCTTGGGAGGTCAAGAGATTTCATTGTGTTATATCTTTATATCCATTCATTTTAAAGTTTATGCGAAGTTTACCACTGTAATTTGTGAATATAGTTTTTCTATTCTTTAAAAATTTCTAATTTTTGGAATATTTTTTTTGTTTTAGAAAAAAAAAAATCTACCCTATTCATGATAAAAAAAATTCAAGCTATCGAGGGATGAGTCAAAAAAAAATTTTTTAACACTGCGTGTATAGTAAATTTGAAGGTATTTTTTTTTTCTTAAGATATCTAAAAATTCGCGAAATCGAGGTTCGACTGTATAGTCTAAGTTGGGCCCCGTTGAGTGTGCAGTATGTAGAAGAAAGGTGTTAAGTGAACAGCTGAAATAAGAGCTCATGAACAGCTGTTAACATATAGAGAGAACATTAATTTTTCTGCTAGAATTTTCACATTGAATAGTTGCAAATTACAACTGGCAACAAGTATTCTTTAATCTTAATCAATATTGTATTGTTTGTCTTTGTGGAATATATTATGCAATTGCAGCACTGTGTGGTTCTAACTGTTAATAATATACAAACAATATTACAATAAATTTTTCTTACTGAAACAGTAAAAATATTCTGCTTATACCAGTTCTTTATGCTAATGTAACTATTCACGTGATCACGTTTAAATTAATATACATATATAATTTGCACTTATTACCAGGGGTTTAAAAATCTAGGCACCAGAAGGCAGTTTCTCACCACTAAATTTTATTTGGTATTTTTCGTCTAAATATTTTTGTAAGAATGCCAATAAAATCTAAGCGAAGAAAACTAATAAAATTTAGTGGTGAGGAGAGACCGCTCGCTGGTACCTAGATTTTTACACCCCTGCTTATGACCATGTCAATACACTTATAAAATAAAACAAATTCCTAACTTAATTTACCTGTACTAGTACCAGTTTATTGAATTAAAAAGCAGAAATGAAAAGCAAAATTATAAAAATCAACACATGTAGAATTTTAAAAATATTTCTTCACACAACCAAAAAAAAAAAAAAAAATCTACCTAATACTTTAAAATATGATAGTCATTGTAATTTATTCAACCACATAAAAATAAAATAAATCTCAACAACATAAAAATAATTAAAGCAAAGTATATTAGAAATAAATGTATTTATATATTCATTTATATTCAAATTATTATTTAAATTAAACTACTGTTTCAAAATAAACAATATTAAATACTCATAAAAACCTTGTAAAAATTTTTTGGAACCTCACTTCAAAGGAATTAAACACTAAAATATTTTGAATATTTCTGTTCTTGAACGAACTTTTAATTGCGTCACATTGCACCAAAATACACTTTTGATTTCTGATTTGGAAGTCGAGAATGACCTTAAAATACTTAATGTATTTACATATTTTTATTCAAAGTAGCTTTCAATTAAATCACATTTCAGCAAAATTGCCTTCTGATTTATTCTATGGAAGCAGATAATATTCGTAAAAATTTTAATTAAATAATCTTTCACTTCTACATCTGAATTCTGTTGTGGAAATCGATAAAATATTTTGAACATTTTTGTTCTTGAACGAATTTTTAATTGCATCACATTGCACCAAAGCACACTTTCGATTTCTGTTGTGGAAGTTGTGAATGATCTTAAAATACGTAATGTATTTACACATTTTTATTCAAAGTAGCTTTCAATTAAATCACATTTCAGCAAAAATGCCTTCTGATTTATGCTGTGGAAGCAAATAATGTTCTTAAAAATTTAAATTAAATAATCTTTCACTTCTACATCTGAATTCTGGGAATCGATGGCCCACTACGGAATAAAAAAGGATCAATTAAACTTTCTACACATATTCACAAACACAGAATATTTTCTTTGGTAGAGAACACTTACATTTCAGGTCCCACTCTGACTGCTAATTTTCCTAATAATGCACGACTTTCAAATCAGTAAGGATTTACCAGTTACGTTTACCGTAAAATCCGGCATATAATGCGCACTTTTAATACCAAAAATAAGATCGAAATTTATGGATGCACGTTACACGCTGAATATAAAATGATAGATCTAAAAATAAAGGAAAAGATGAGCAGCCGTAAATACTCTTTATTTAAAAGAAATTACATTACCTTATGAACTTAAAAATTTTCATTATCTGGTAACATGAAAAGTTCGTCATCTTTGTCTTCTGTTATATCTTGAGGCACATCATCGAATTCTGATTCATCGTCACCATCACTGTCACTCTGATTCATAAATAAATAATCATCTTCTATTCTGTCTAGATTGTTAGCTATACTACGTCTGTTAAATGACTTTTGAATTAGGTCAGGTTTAATTTCATTCCATGCTTTTATTATCCACTCACACACTGTTTCTAGACTGGCATGACGCATTTGGCCTCCTTTTGTAAATGTTTTGTCACCTGACACCCATGTACAGTAAAGCACCGATTATCCGCGAGCGGATGATCCGCTGTGCAGTTTATCCGCAAAGTGAATTTTTTAAATTCAAGCCAACAGGAAGGAAAATACAATAAGCCCTACTAATAAATATAAACAGAAAAATTCATGCATTCGAAAGTAATAGAAGAATATTTCTAGATTCGGTTGCCATGTTTGAAATATTGGATATAAAGTCTTGATGTCTTTTCTTGATTTTATTAACCAACCTTAAACACAGCAATTAAAATATTTAACGATTAAATAAGGCTATTATGATAAATTCCAGGAGAGCATATCAAGAATAGCTTCATTTTCAAGATAAAAATTATTCCATACTAAAAGAAAAACAATAGTTTACAATTTAGAATAAAGAAAAAAAATGTGTTTACAAAGCAAGAAGCAAAAACAAGGGGCTGATTTTTTTAAAAAGGTGTAACTCAACTCTCTTTGTGCAGTATGTATGGCATCGCATGCATACAAACATTTCATGTTTATTTGTAAAGAAAAGGGTGCACGTTATACGCCGGAATATACCTAAAAATAGAAAAATATGGTCTCAAACCTTAAGTGTGCATTATACTCCGGATTTTACGGCAATTCACATCACATTTATTTTGGACAACATTCACAATTTACACTTAGTTATATGTATACATTTCACAGCAATAGTTCAGTTTTTAAAACACTTAGTACAGTATCCTATAATTTACCAATCGAAGTTGTGATCTTCTTTCTCACAAATTAAATTATAACTATGGAGCGGGGGGGGGGTAAAAGATTATTCGTGCGATGAACCAACTTTCAAAGCTCCCTGTGGCAAAAAAAGACAAAATTAAATGCATGTTACAACTTAATAATTTAAATTATGTAAGTATGGCAATTTATTCGTCCTACTAATTAGTTCTCTTGTATAAACAATATTGTCATTAAGTTGCATTTTTACTAAAAATACTAAATTTAAAGAATGTTGTTTCTTTTAGCCTAAAATTCTAACATATTTAATTTCTTTGAAGAACTGAATCAAGTTATTCAAGCAAGGGATTTTACCACTTAAATAATTCTGGATAATTTGTATTCATTATCCAATGGATAGTATGCATTAAGCATTGTCATTAACATTAATTTCAAATAGAAATTAGGGTGAAACTAAATTGTCCAAATTAGTAAATGTTTACATCATGGAATGCTAACTTTGGTTAGTTTGTACAAAAATCGGCCTCCCTTAGAAGTCTGCACTAACGGAAATTCACTGTATACATTCACAGTGAAACCCCAATAACTTGACACCATGTGAATAATAAGCGTCGACTTGCCAGGGTAGTGTAGTTATCCAAGTTTTAAGTTATTGAAATTTAAATTGTCAAATAATTTCTCACATTTCCTTTTCAACATATCAATTTTTTGTTGTGAATTTTTAATGTTGAGTGTTATTTTTTATTATTTTAATGTATTTCAGGGACCTCTTGCTGTCAGCCCAATAACCGGTAGAATGGAACCAACTTATCCTGCTTGGAAGCGAAATTTATTCCGTTATTGTGTCAGCTTACCTGTTATTGCATTCTGCTTGTTGATAGTCTTTCTAGTCATGTTTTTAATATTTGAACTTCAGGTATATCAATGTGTTTTATTACTTCGTTACCTACTGTGTTAATTTTTTAATTTTTATTTTATTTTTCATAAAAAGGATTACAGTAAATAATCTTTTTTTAAATCAAAAGCTGTATTTTTCGATTTATTAAATATAAATCAGATGAAGTCAAACAAATCTTTGCAGTAAAGATCATTTAAGGATTGAAAAAAATTGGTTAATAAATTGATTTAAGGCTTTATTTTTAAGACAGAGTGTGAGAGAGATTTACATAAAGTTGGTTGTTGATTTGTTCATTTGCTGAGTTGATATTGCAGTATAAGATTTCTGGTGAAAAAAATTTCTTTACTTTTTTGGGGAATACTTGTTTATCGGATGTTAAGCTTCAAAGCTACACAGTTGGTATCACTAAAGCATTCTTTAAGGAATAAATGCAGCTGAAAATTTTAATTTAAAATGGTTAAAAAAAGAAAAAAATAGTCATATTTTTAAAATAATTTAAATATTACAAATCCTTCTGAAAGCTCTTCTGAATTACCCTTTTTCGTTCAGTTTAATTTCTTTAAGTCTAATGATGGTTATCGGTGCAAATAAATGTATATTTTTTCAACTCCATTAAATTTACTATCACTAAAAGAAAGCCAAAGAAGTACTTTCTAGAAGATTGTCTGAAAAAGGAAAAAAAAAATCATTAGCTGCCTATTGAATCACTTTGATTTATAATTTTCTTTTAATATGTGTATTATTTTTTGCTTGTACCACAAATTGAGCTTGTTAAGAAAATAATTTCTTGTGAAAATTTATTAAGCTCTCTAAATTGCTGTCTCATAATTGCTATTACCAATGTTCAATTTCAGCTTGTTGTAGATTAAATAAATATAAAAATATAAATAGTTATTTACTATATACTCACTTTTATAAGAATTCAATCTTTATGTTAAAAATCATGCTTAATTTCATGGCTGGAGTTCATGTTGTTTCAAAAGATGTGTGTTACAATATATGAATTTGTCATTTGTTCTGATTATAGAACATTCATGTAGGATTAGAATGAGTAATGTGTAATTTTACCACAACAGAGATTCTTTAAATACAAATATTAACAAGGTGGTTTAATAAACAACCAAATATACAACTGAATATTCAACATATAACTAGATTATTGCTAAGGAACAATAACAACTTTCTGTTCTTCAATAAATACGTACTTTGCAGCCTTCCCTGAGCCTTGCGTCAAACATCAGCCATCACCTTTCACAACACGTGCTAAAGGGATCATGAAATTATTTTTGAGTTTCTTTTGTTTATAATTCCAACATTTCTGTCTTGTTCATGTGGACTATTTGCTTTTGGTATCTTTACTTTATTCTTTACAATTTTAATGTAACCTACTTGAAAATATTTGCATTTGCAACTATTTGAATTCCATCTTCCATTTTTCTCCAAATTTAATCCGCTGATCACATCATTTCCCAATACTATATCATATGCGACATGCAAGAGATTTTAAAACATAAAATTTTATTGATATAGAAAACCCATCAACATATATTTCTTACACAAAATGTCCAATTAGGTTTACAGTTTTTCTACCAATGCCAGTTAACAAGATATCATCTGAATACAAATTTGGTGACCCAATATTGACATAACATTCATAACTGATTAAGGAAAGATCGCTGCCTGTATTGAACAAGATATTTCCTTCTTTGCCATTGATATCTATTATTTTTTCCATCTTAGTAAGGTTGGACTTATTTTTGTTCATAGTTATACTAATGTTAACTTCTTTCTGTGCATGAAAATTAGGACTATGATGTTGGCAATTATAATTTCGATAGTTTTGAGGCCAATGTGAGCAAAAATCATTAGTTTGATCGTTACTTCTTTTATTTTTGTATTGAGGATGAAAGAAAGATTTGAATTTTCCTGTTTACTTATTTCGGGTGTTTTATTTTCAAAATCGTATGGCTTCTTATTTGTTATTCGTATACTGTGCCTTGCAGCTTCATAATTGACAGTGTTTATTCCTTTCAACAGGTAATCTTTGCTTAATTTGATCCACTACCATTAATTCTTTCAACGCTTCAAAATCTGCATACCATTAACCCGTTCTTCCGATTATTTTTTTAATTTAAATGCTAGATCGTGCCAAGTGGTTGAGGGATCTTTTTTATGTGAGGTAATTTTTTGTCTAAATTCTCCCGGTGTCATTTTAAAGCACTTAAAAAAGTAAATTTTTTATGTGATCATAATCATTGGCTAATGTATCTGGTTCTCTGGTTATAATATTTACGATTCCCAATGAAAGTAAATTTAATAAATGCATCACCCAATTTTCTTTTACTACATTCATCATAGCGATTTGTCTTTCAGGGCTCCCAAATGGTCCCCTTTTTTAAAAAATGCTCCCTTTAGTCCCCTTTTATGCTTTTTGGTCCCCCTAGTCCCCTTTTCAGTGACTGAAAAAATAGCTGTAAAATAAAAAAAATTCTAAAAATTGCTAAAAGCTCAAGGGGACAACTTGTTACTATGGGCTACAGTGGCGCATCCAGGATTACGCTTTGGAGGGGGCTAGCAGATTATAGGTCTGTCTACATGTGCCCAGATCCAAGGTTACTATATCTAAGCCAGATCTAACCCGTCCCGAGCCGTCTCTAACTAATTTTCATTCATTTGACTCGATAGGACATGCCGGTTCGAGTCCCTACTTACATTTTTTTCCTCTGACTTGAGCCGAGTCGTAACCAGTCAGAGAAGCCAGAGGAAATTCTGGAAAGTTTTGGTGGGTCTAATTCTATATGCTTTTAACATGTTTGATAAGGAAATACTGTACCTAAAATATATCTTCGTTTTTGTGATTTTTTGGCTTGTTTCTGTATTTAGATATTTTAAAAGTGTGTCTGCAGTTAAACAATTTAAAGTTTTATTATTAAGTTATTAAAATATTATGAAGGTGAAGGTTAGAGAGAGCTAGAGGGTGCTTACATTTTTTAATGAGTAAATATTAAACATGCGAATATTTTGAATTTCATAATAAAATTTATAAAAGAGATAAAATTGTGGGACAAAATCAATATTTTTTTCAAAAATTTGGTTTTTTAAGGACCCATTAAAAATAATTATTTCATAATTTTTGAAAACTTTAAATAGCTAGTCTTGTCTCGGTGTCTGGGAGGGGCTTCAGCCCCCTTAGCTCTCCCCGTGGGTGTGCCAATGATGGACTAACATGTTGCAACTGGAATTTTTTCACGAATGTTAAAAAAACACCTGGAATATGGACAAATTTTAAGAAGCTCATTAAAATCATAAAAGTTAAAAAATCGCAGAACACAAAAGTTGCTATTTTAAGCTAATGCTTAACCAGTCTTCAAAGACAACCCTTTGCGTGCTGTCAAAAGAAAAAAAAAAAAAAAAAAAACTTTTCAAATGGAGAAGCATTGAATTAAGAGGAGAGACAAAAGATTCAAACTAAAAAAGAATTAATTTAAAGCTCAAACTCTGAATCATTTAAAAGGAAATGGATAGAGTAAAATACCTTTTTGCATATTTTCAATTATTGCAATGCAATTTCTTTCAAACAAGACGATATACCCCTACAGAAAACTTTCTGTTGAATCAAGAGTTAAAATATTTCCTCCTTTCTCATTATTTTTTATACCATTTAAAATTGTTTAATAGTGTAATTTATAAATGAAAACAATACTACAATACATATTTAAACATCCAAATTATCATAACATGATTCTTTGGCTTAAAGATATTCTTTTCATCGAAGAGAAAGTAAAATTTTTTTGTACTATTACCCAGGGCCGGTGCAACCATCGGTCAAATGGGCTACTGCCCAGGACCACAGATCTATAGAATTCGAAATAACTTTTCCTCGGCATATTTTTTTATCTATATTTGTTTTTAAATGTTTCTTTGTAATAAAAAAAAAGTTAGTATTAACTTTATTTCTTACAGGCAAAGTTGATATAATTTTCAGGGAATGTATAGGTTTGGTGAAAGTAACTGTGAACGTAAAAAATACAGTGAAACCTCCCTGAACGACTACCTCCCTGAACGACCATTTTTTCATGAAACAAAATTTATCCCCATAGGCTCAATACTAATTTTACCTCCATTCAGAGACCATCCCAGTTGAACTCTCTCCATGAGCGACCAATTTCTTTGAAGAAAATTTCATTTTTTCCTAGTCACTTGAAGAAGGTTTTATTAGAAAAATAATTCCGGAGAGCGCATTACTCATCAAACTTCTAAATTAAGTTTATATATTTTTTTTATCATGGTAACTTTTAAGTGTTTAAACCTCTTTTTGCCTTTTTAGGCAATGAATTTAACTCTGATGACAAATTAAGAATGATAGTCAATAAAAAAAACCCTGCCCTATTCTGTCGGGAAACTCTCGAAGAAATAGATAAATTACTGAAATCATCATTATTTGTTCCTGTCTAAAAAATATTGCATTTATTTACTGAACTTCGAAAGGACTGGGAAATAACAGCTATAAAAGATAAAACCATAAAATCAAAGCAAACGTCAATGTCTTCATTTTGTAAACTATGTAATTAACTTTTGTTTTCATACTTAAATTTTTATATTTTTTCCTAATGTGAAAAATAAATTTTAGTAACATTAATTTTTACCCTTTTTCAACAATTAAAATCTAGATTTGAACATGATCTCCATTAAGAGACCACCTCTCGGAGTGACCAATTTTCATTGGAACGGAACCTGGTTGCTTTAGGGAGGTTTTAATGTATTTAAAGTATTGTAAAGTATGGAAGATTTTTCGAAATCTAAAATAATTATGCATATAACATGGGAAATTAGTGGTATTTTGGTGCATTCATTATCTATATTATATGAGGATGTGAGTTTCAAAACTCGCCTTATCAAAAATTTAAAAAATCGAGTTACCTCTATAAATTTATTCTATTTAAAAACTTGCATTGAAAAAAAAACAACAGTCTGCAACAAAACTAGTTTTATCTATATTTCAGCCGTTGTAAAATCTTGATCTACAATGAAAACCAACGGATGCAGTTAGAGATTTTTCGCGATTTCCCCAGATTTGATTTTCTGGATAAGGCAAATTTTGAAACTCATGTATGCAATGTCTATGATGTATGCAATTCAAAAGTAAATTTTATTAGATCAGTATTGCAGTATAGTATACGTTAGGTCCCATTAACTTCTTTGCCAGGGCCCTGTGCAATATTGCGCTGGCCCTGCTCATTACCTCATAAAAAACAAAATCCTTTTTTATGTTTTTGTAAACAATACAAAATTGTCAGAATTTTCCTATTTATTCTGCACAAAACAAAAGGTAGGGGAGACTTCTCTATTATTACCCACTTTCTATTTATCAAGGATAGACTTGTTTTAGCCAGACCTGTTACTCACATGACCAGTTTTTGAAACCGAATGCCAAAGAATTATCGCAAAATGAAAAAAAGAAAACCCCTCAAACTGCATAAAAAATTCTGTACCAATTCTGGATAAATTGTCAAAAAAGGACAAAATTTATTAAACTGGGCTAAAATATTGAAACTGGATTCCTTTTTAAGAATTAAAAAATCTCATAAAGATTCAAAAATAGATGTACAAATTGTGAGTAAACTTCATTAAAAGGAGTATAACATTTACTATATTGGGCTAAAACATTGAAACCGGATTCCTTTTACTAATCTGGAAAAAATCCCTGCAGAACACACATATATACATACAAAAAAAAAAAAAAAAAAAAAAAAAAAAAGAGGCTAAAATTCGTTGAAAATTGAAATCTGATGACGCAATCATATTAGGACAAAATTTATTACATTAGGGCTAAAAGTTTGAAACTGAATTTCTTTTATGAATGTCAAAAAATTGCCGCAGAATGCAAAAAAAGGCTGAAATTCACATTAAAAATTTTTGAAAGATTTTTAAAATGGTGTACAAATTTTGAATAAACTTTATTGAAAAGAAGAAAAAAAATTATTACATTAAGCTAAAAAATAAAAATCTCATAAATTTAATTTTAAAAAATCTACTAAAAAAAATCCAAAAACTAATTTAGACATACAGTGGGTGATTGATTAATGAACTTAATCTGTTCCAAAACACTGTTCGCTGACCGAATTGTTCGTTAACCTTTCTTAGATTTTGTATAGATTTGTATGGGAATTCAATTAATTCGTTCTTAAAAGCTAAATGATGCATAAAAAATAATACAAATCTTTCCTGTATAATAGGGTTAATATACGTCCTTATTTAATACGGACAGATCGTATTTTGATGGCTTTGTCCGTGTCCTGGCGTATTAAAAAAAAATAAATGACATGACTTTGTTAATACTTTTTTAGGATTTCATTAATTGACTACGACATTAAATCATAGCAATTTCTCCCTTTGACCTTTCAAAAACTTTTTAAGAAGATTAAGTTCTCTAAAAAACCGTGTTGTTTACCGCAGGGCCTGATAAAGCTCAAGTGGAGCCTAGAGCCTGTTAATATTTGTGAACTCAATTTCAATTAATATAATTAATTTGTAATTAAAAATATGTATTTAAAAAGGGACACAAAATATAAAAATTAATGTTTCTGATCTGTTCATTCTAATTTAGGAGCCTTAAAATCTAGGGTCCGAACCCCCGATAGCCCATGAATTAATTAGGTCATACGTATACAACTATTACAATGTTCTCTAAGTCGACAATAGATGCAATTAAATACAGCTCGGCAAATCTGAAGCACAGCATTGCTTCTTCTTGGCTTTGTTTTGTGAGGTGTTCGTTAATCGAGTATGTGTTCATTATACGAATATAAAAAATTTTCGCGAAAGTGTTCGTAAACTGAACAGGTCATTAACCGATCACCCACTGTACAGGTGGTACACGTTCATTTATCCCTTTTTATAAAAGTCTTGTTTTATTATAGTTTTATTTAAAATATTTATTAAACTTTATTTACGTTTCAAGTCTTACGTTTGCGGTTGTAACGTTCTAACACATTATCGATTACTTCGTAATCGAATAACATGGTTTGCCATATCGGCACCAGATGGCGACAGATGTCTAAACAGCTGATTCGCTAATGGTTATTAATTATTCATAAATATTTTGTTCACGTTAATTCCGGGAATAGGCGTATCCCGGCACATACCTTGAATCGTAAAGTATATATACCATGGTTAATTACTGTCTCAGCAGACGCATGCTAGATAAGCTTATAATCTAATGCTTCTAGTTACGGCAGTTGTCTTCTTTTGCCGATCATGCAGTGATGACTCATCTACATAATGGTTAAATCTAAACAGCTTTTCATAAGTGTTTTTCTGGTAAATATCAAGTCTAGTCTTTTTTAATTTGTTACGTTTTTAAACTGTTTTAACCTACTGTATTTTTAAAGAAGATTGTCTCAAATATGCAAATCAACTATCTCTGTTTCTTCACTTAGTCAAGATTGTGATTATTTCTTCAAATAAATGCTCAAGTTTACCATCAACATTTTCTATCATTTTTCATCACTTTTTAACTTTTCTACTGCTCAACATCGCAGCATCAATTTTCTAGATTATTTTTACTCCGAGTTATGATATTTACAGCCAGCTTCTACAATGCTAAGTGTAAATTTGAAATGTTAGGACTATGCTGTTTGATATAAAGTGTTAGGTGACTTTAATTAGTCATTCAAAATCTACATGATTAATCATTTGACCATTTGTGCACTTTCTTCCTGAGTATCGTAGATTCATCATCATGCTTGCATGCAGATCGTTCCTGTTATTATTTTATTAATTGAGTTAGTACAAATGTGATTGTTGAGCTTCAATCATTTCCACATTTAATTTCTTTTATTTATCCTTGGTTTTAAGCACAAACAAATAAATTTATTAAGGTAATTTATTTTAGTTTAGTTTATTTTTTAAGATACAGGGAAAAAAATTTTTTTACATTACTGAAATGTTAGATTATTGTAACACACATATTTTTATTGCTGAGTCACATGGTAATAGATTTAATTTTTTTTTTTTTTTTTAATTTTTGTTCAGTTTTTTTTTTTTTTTTTTAAAGATATATGGTAACAGGAATGTAAAAAAGCATTGTGTAAATTATCCATTTGGTGTTTCTAAATTGCTTTCTCAATGTATAAGAATAATTTAATTAATATTAACGTATTCATTAATAGTTAATTTCCGAAAATATGAAAATATTGTATTGTCATCAGGAACACACAACTGTACACAATTTCTAGAACTCTTAACACATCAGAAAGCGGGTGAAAAGGAAAATGTAAAAAAACCCTCAAATGCTTGGAAAGTTTTTATCTATTTGTCTATGAACTGAGTATCAAGTTATGCAAAAATTCGGAGCAATGTGAAAAAAAAAAGATCTATGGATCGCACAAGCATTCATATTGCAGTTTGTTAACTATCATTGTACAGCATTTTTTATGCCATAAAAAAGAAATTTTTCAAAATCTCGGTAATGAAAATAACGGTATAATAATTGTGAAATGACACATTTTATTTCAGTATGATTTACAGTTACAACTGCTCAATGTGCCCACCATCACATTCCAGTACTGAGTGCAATCCAGTATTATACCTGATACAGCATATTAATGGGAATGACTGCTATCTCCTGCTATAGGGTGCCTTTCATTCTGTAGACTGTGATTTTATATAGTTCCACAACCAAAAATCATTGGATGTGTTTTTGTGTAATCCTAATTTTGTGTAAGCAGTAAATATATTGTTACATCTCCATCCAATGCTTGCGACAGTGCCTATTGAATTTTGAACAAACTTTTACTCATGCCATAAAAAATATACTGTATCACCTTCAATATTTAATCTGCAAACTGCGTGTGTTTCCAACCCATAAATCTTTTTTTATTATTATGTTTCACTTTTGCTTCAAGTTTTTGAAACACTTGCTATATGTATATGTTATCGATTGAAAAATTTTGATCTACAATGCTGTCTTTTTTAAATGAATATTTTTCTATTTTAACAGACATGGTGGGATCGTATGATTGATGTCAGAGGATTCCCTTTTTGGATGACATTATTTCCTAAAGTTCTTTTAGCTCTTGTTATCAATGTCTTAGATGGTGTCTATCATAAAATTGCTGTTTGGCTTAATGATAAAGGTATTTGGATATTTTACTTTAAATTCTTATTAAATTATATTAATGATGAAAGGCGTAATCACATTCTGCTATATAACTGATACAAAAACAGGTTTTGACCCAACGATATATGCAGCTGTGGATTGGACGCAGTACTATGAAGCTATGCTTCAACATGGCCCATCCATTTTGAGCTGAGAGGGTAGGAAAAGTTTTTGTACGTCCATAGTCACTTGCAATAATTCTTCTTTGCTGCTTTTAAAATCCCCTGTTTGAATATCCAGTTATTTCTCACATAAAATCGGTCTTTGTGTTAAATAAGAGTTCAATCACTGACTGCATTCAAGGAAAGATCTATAAAGATGATAATGGAAAACATGATTCTACTTTTCATCACAATTAGCTAAAAGAGCAAAAGAATGAAATCCAGAACAATCAAAAAGCACTTCTAAGCATAAAAAGATTTTTACTAAGTGGTGCCGTGATTTTCTATGGATCTTCTATAATAAATGTCCATATTAAGATTGGCAATAGAAAGATAATTTGCACGTATTTTAATCATTGGAGCTATTGTATTTTATCAGGAAAAATTCAATAAATGTTTTTTTTTCCCTAAATGAAAAACATTTTGCTATTGACAAGGTTTTTTTTAACAGAATGATTTCTTGTATTCCAAATATAAGTATCCAAAAAGATTGAAATATGCTTTTATTTTTTACTTGTTAGAGATACTTAAGCAATGTAAACTGAATAAATGTTCAAGGTATGGTAGTACTTAAGCTTCATGAAATAATCCAATTAATTTTCGAAAAGTTACACTTTTTAAATTTTTATATGGTTCTTAGTTCGTATAAGTTATATTTAGAAAACTTTTTTCAGTAAAAGTCCCATTCTTTTATGACCAAAATTATGATACTATGAATCTTATGCATTTTCAGAGCTTTTCGGCACACAATTCTTAGCACCGAAAAGCTCTGAAATTTCATAAAATTCAAAATTTGGTGAGTTTTGGTCATAGAAAAATGGGAATTGTATTGATTTGCTTGTTAGAGACATGGAGAAAATTTTTCTAAATAAGACTTATTGGACCCATGGACTGTATAAAAATTAAGAATATAATTTTATAAAAAATTGAATCACTGAACTATTTCATCAACATAATCATAATTCCTACCTTGTCAATTTGTATCTTCAACTGATAAAAAATTAATGCATGTTTCAAACTTTTTGGGGCATTTTGTAAAATTAATATTCATTTCACACATTTAAAATACAGTTAACTAATGTTTTGGGATGAAATGTGTGCCTAACCAGTTTAAAATTTTTTAATGACAATATCTTCTGTGAAATTTAATAATAATAATAAAAAATTACTTCCCCAACTCTTTTTAAAAGTGTCTTTGGTGTATGTTAAATAATGTTGATACTTTTATGAAGCCATTAAAATATTGTTTGATTATTTTTTTTCTGTTTTCAGAATATTTTAAAGTCTTTCTTGAATAAAATTTAATATGAAATTAATGTATCTATGTCTGAAAATAATATCTAAAATATTTAAAAATTCATTCTAAAGTTATTTAGGTATGAATATGGTATTTTAATGGCCTCACGGTCCTTACTTGATATTTTTAGCATACTGAGAATAAATATAAAGTAATATAATGACAGAATATATGTGAAATCTTAAATGTTCTTTGAATATAATTACATTTTACCAATTTCAGTTTTGAACTTTGAAATTCTAAGGTTTTTCATATTTCGGCATGAAATATTTTAACAGGTGATAAAAAAGGAATTTTAAATTTTCATATTGTTCCTTCTACAAATATTCTTTTGTAGTTTTAAAAGATATGAATGTTTAAATCGGTTTTGATACCTTATTTATTAAGTCAGAGTAGATTTTTTTTTTTTTTTTTTTTTTTTTTTTCAGGGAATTATCTCTGTACATATAAATGAATAATTTGTTTTGTTTTTATCCCTGTTTCATTGACAAATTTAATACAAATGCATCTCTTGTATGGTTTCTTTTGCTTGTATATTATTATAAACTTCTAATTTTAAATATTTTAATGTGACAAATAGATTAATCATCTAGAACTCCTTAACTATCAAATGATTCTGAAAAAATTAAACTTATTCATAAATGCTACTTTGATACAATTGCATAGTATTGCTAATAGCTAGATTAGCTGCTAAATTACCACTTAGTAGAATTTCCAGAAATGATATTAATAATAAAAAAGAGACATGGATTAAGTTCTCAATTAGATCAGCATGACCATTTAGCTGCTTTATTAATTATAAACTTTGCATGGTAAAAATTACTTCATATTCAAATAATATTTTTATTTGTCTAGTTTATATTTTTAATTGAAAGCTAACGATAATTGGGAAATACAACTCTATATAAAAAACTCAAAATACATTATCTTGTTTTACAGAAAACTATAGACTGGAAGAAAGTTTCCAAAACCACCTGATAATCAAATTAGTTCTGGTTGGTACTTAAAATACAAAAATTAGTTACAATGTTCTTTAGTTTTCTCCTTTTGTTATTTTATTATTTTTCTTCATTTCATTTATTTAGATGTAGTGCACTTTTCTTCCATACTTATAAATGTACATACATGTTTTGCTGCTAATTATAGCTTCCATTCAGTATTTCTTCTACTGCTTGCAGCAATATGCATGCTGCTTTTGCATTATAATCAGTCTGTATTTTAGAAAAATAGCTTCATTTTCCCGCTGTTCAGGAGATTATGAGTTAGCTTGTTGTTGCAGTAAGTTGATCAGTTTTTTTTAAATAGTTTATCCAATTTGGATTAGCAGTTACTGTTAATATTTTGATTTAGAAGGAATAATAATAAAATCATACCTACATAAGCTTATTTTACCAATTTTACTGTGTAAGAGATTTTTCCCTTCCTGTTTAGAGTTTTTTTTTATATCTCAGTTGTTGTTTTTTTCATTGTTTTTTTTTTTTTTTTAATAGTTTGTGATATTAAAAATTATCATTACAATGCTTCTTTGAATGTGGAATTTTTCAAAATTCTTTTTTCTTGTCGAAATTTTTAGACTTTCTTAAAAATTGGGTATTATTTAGTCATTTCTCTATATTTTAATTTTTTTTAAAGATATACGCATATAATGTACTTTTATACGTTGCAGTTTATGTAACTTCATGGATTAGATAGCATTTTCGTTATTTTCTCTCTCTCTCTCTCTTTTTTTTACTTGTGTCTTAAATTCCATTCGAAAGAAGTAGTATCTATTCAAATTTCATGAACTAACAAATTTACATGAATGACAGCTCATATATAAATGTATATTGTCTAAGGACCTTGATATGTAATACTACAAACTTACTCACTTTATACATTTATATTTTTTGTAATTATTCTAATTTGCTCAGAATGTACATTTTGTTATTTCAGATTAAAAAATATTTGTTTTTTATATAATGCGTATTGATGAACAAATCTGATATCAGTGTCAGATTTTTCATACTTTTATGTAATTTTGTTCTTTGATATGAAAAACAGCCTTTAAAATATTTAAGAATTGCAAATTGAATTATTGTTTAAATTATTTTGTTTTCATGTTTTCTTTTTTTTTCCTCCTATGTTTGAAATTATGGTTTTTTTATATGGTGTAAGGGTCATTCCATCTCCAACCTCAGAATTGTATGATATTAAGTTCAATTGTTAGGATCATAGAGAAATGAATAAATATCCATTGATAAGTCTCTATCTCTCTTAGTTTTGGAGATAATTAGCTTCAAAGATGGACAAAAATCATATTTTTGCATGTTTTGCATTACACAAATTTAGTCATATTTGGTTCCCTAATTACCACAGGGACTTATTTTTGGTGTCGTTAGAAAGTGTTTGAATCAGGCTTTCATAGGATATATTACATGCAGGCATTTTTTGAAATTTTAATCTCAAGGTCAAACATTTTTTTACTTTTTACAGGGTGGTCAGCGACCTGGAAAACATGGAAATATCAGGGAATTTGGTTGAACAGGAAAAATCATGGAAATCTCGGGGAAATTCAAACTAAACCTGGAAATTGATTGAAACAAATACTAATTTTCATTACGATTGCGGTAATCTGGAAAGAAGAGATTAATCTCGGCTTTCGGGCTCAATTCGTACCTGAAAGCAGCTTGGACTCTATTTTTATCCAGTCTTTGAGCTTTGAGCTCAGGGTCATGATAAAAATTTTATTTGCAGGGGTGTAAAAATCTAGTTGCCAGCAGGCAATCTGTCACCACTAAATTTTATTCATTATTTTTTGTCTAATATTTCGTCTTAAATTTTTTGTAAGAAACTCTCGCTGTTTGAGAAACAAGAATGTAGCCTAAGTTTCTTACAGTGTTTTGCAATCCTTTAAAAACTGAAAGTAAACTGAATTATTAATCTATACTCATATTATAAAAAAGTAAAGTTTGTGCGTTTATTTATAGGGAGTAATATCTGGAATTACCGAACCAATTTTAAAAGTAATGATGACAAAATGATAGTGTGATAGTCCCTATTCCAACATAAATTATATTTTTACATCTGTGCCACCATCCCCAAGGGGGTGCAGAAGCAAAAAAGCTCTAAAAATGCAATTTTTGTATTACTGAAAGCCCTAAAAACTTGAAATTTGGTATGTGAGTTACTTATAAGATATAAATTATGTCTAAGAACAGTTCCTAAAAAAAATCTAAAGTGCAATTTCTACGCTATCTCAGGGAATACGAAACCGATTTAAAAAATAAAGGTTACAAATTGATGGGGCCAGTCCTTATTCCAACATAGGCTATGTTTTGTGCCAGTGCCACTACTACCTGGGAGTTGGAAGACCAAGAACTGTTGAAGGAGCTAGTAACTTGATATGTGGCATGGTAGTTACTTATAAGATGTAAATTCCCTCTAAGAACAATAGAAAAAAAATTTGCAATTTAAAAAGGATGGAAATGCATGAAAAGCATTCTAAAAAGTTCCAAATTACTATTTCTATACAATATCAGAAAATACCAAACTGATTTCAAAAATAATGGTTGATGGCGACAGTTCCTGCTCCAACATAGGCTATATTTTATGTCAGTGCCACTACCACCTCAGGGTTTCAGAAGCTAAAAATATGTTCCAAATTGTGATTTTTGTGATATTGAAGGGGCTAGCAACTTGAAATTTATCATGGTACTTATTAAAAAAATTCTAAATTTAAAAGAGGTTAAAATGCATGAAAAGCATTCTAAAAACATTTTTAATTACGATATCTAGGCAATTGTTAAAGATAGAAACTCGAAGTTTGGCGTGGTAGATATTTATAAGATGTAAATTCTCTCTAAAAATAGTTTCTAAAAAATTTTAAATTTAAGAATGTGAAAAAAGTGAAAATCGTTCCAAACATGTTCTAAATTAAGATTTTTATAAAATCTCAGAAAATACCAAACTGATTTCAAAAGTAATGATTGCAAATTGATGGTGACAGTCCCTGTTAAAGCAAAGGTCATCAGTGCCACTACCATTAGGAGTTTGTGCAGAAGCAAAAAATTTCTAAATTGCGATTTTTGTGACACTGAAGGGGCTAGAAAGATTAAGTATGGCGTGGTAGTGACTTATAAGATATCATTGCTCTCTAAGGCCAGTAAAAAAAAAAAAAAAAAAAAAATGATAAAAGGTGTGAAAAAGTGCAAAAAGCTTTCTAAAACATTCTAAATTGAGATTAAAATATTCTAAATTGAGATTTCTATGCAAGTGTTAAAGATATAAACTTGAAATTTGGCGTGGTAGATACATATAAGATATAAATGATCTCAAAAACAGTTACTAAGAATTTTAAAATTTAAAAGGGTGAAATGAGCAACAAGCTTTCTAAAAACTTCTTAAATTATGACTTCTGTGGAATCACAGGAAATATAGTAAACTGATTTTAAAAGTAATAGTGAAAAATTGATGGTGACAGTCTCTGATTCAACATAGGTTGTATTTTTTTGTCAGTGTCACTACCAAAAGGGGTTTCAGGACGAAAAACATTCAAAATTACAATTTTAGTTATACTGAAGGGGCTAGAAACTTGAAATTTGGCCTGGTAGTTAATTTTAAGATGTAAATGCTCTCTGTTTCTAAAAATTTTAAATGTGAAATAAGTGAAAAACGTTCTAAATTTCTATTTTTTTTTTTTTTTTTGTTGGAATTGTCAAAATCTTGAAACTTGGTATCGTAGTTACTTATATGGTGTAAATGCCTTCTAAGATCAGTTTAAAAAAATAGAAATTTAAAAGTAGAAAATAAGCCAAAAGCATTCTAAAAATGCTTTAAATTATGGTTTCCATATAGAATTTTCAATGATAGAAACTTAAAAGTTTGGCATAATAGATATAAAACGTAAATGCTCTCTAAGAACAGTTTTTAAAAGATTCAAAATTTAAAGTGGTAAGATGAACAAAAAATCTTTTAAAAACTTTCTAAGTTACTATTTCTATGTAATCTCGGGAAATACCAAACCAATTTCAAAATGTATATTGGCAAATTCATGGTGACAACCCATGTTCCAACATATGCTATATGTTATGTTGGTGCCACTACCACCTGAGGGGTGGTAGACCATTAGACTAGAAACTTGAAATATGGAATAAAAGTTATTTTTAACACTTTGAGATCTGAGCTATTTCAACTGCATCTCCCTCTGGACTGAGAGTACAGTAGAACCCCAATTATCCGAAAATCGACTTAACTGAAATACCTTAAAATTCCTCAGTCCTTTTTAAATGTGAAAAATTTCATTGTCAACACTATTTTGACCGATGTCAAATGACACCTTTCAACATATTTTGATTTATGATTACTATTTTATTTGTAAGTATTAGATCAAAACAACTCCGAATCATTTTTAGTACATTGAAGAGTTGTTTTAATACTTATTATCTTTAAAAATTAGAAGCAAACTAAGTAAAAATCAAAACTTTGAAAGGTGTTATTGGACACTGGTAGAAATAGTGTTAAAAAAGCATGTTCTTTATGAAAGTAATAAACAGAGTCAACTTGCTTATTTTTTCCGTTGCGTAATTTCAGGCATTTTATTAGATAGACACATACGACACTTCATTTTTTTACAAAATATGTTGTTATTTTCTTTTGTTTTTCAACTTTGCAATCATTTCAATGCTGCTTTATCATGCCATCTTTTAAATAACAACACATCTGATGCTGTTGCATCTTCTTGAACTTCAACATATCGATCACAGCTTTTCATCAAACAAGTTTTCACCATAAGCCTCCTGATTATTTGAAAATTCCTATGGAACCCCAGTTAACCGAAAATGCTTTGATCCCATGCTTTTCGGATAACTGCGGTTTTATAGTATTTGTTACTTTTCATGATTTTTTAAAAAAAGTTGGAAGATATGTATTTTAATATTTTTTATTCATAATGAAGGAACTATTTAAATGTACTTTAATGTGTAATTAATGAGCATTTAATGAGAAATTATTAAAAAAGAATGTTTTATATTTAAAAAAAAAGTTTCCTATAAGAAATCATAATTTTTTAACATAAAATTTCACATAGACTTGAACAAAAACTTACCCAAAAGTTGCACAAATATTTGAAAATAGATTTTATCTGCATATGAACATTATTTGGTATAATTTGCTTTTGTGTGGTACATTTCAAAGCGCAGATTTGCACAAAGAGCAACACCACAAAATCCACAATAAGTTTGAGTTAAGCTCGGATTCTAGATATTTTCATATACTTTCTCCTGTTTAGTGCTGCAATCTCTATTTTTTTTCCAAAATAGAAAAGTCGTAGATAATATCTGAAAAGACCGCAAACGTATGCAGTTGGTAATTTTATAGCTCAGAGAGTTAAAAGGTGACAAAAGAGAGACTCTCGGGCTTACAAGGAAGGTCTCCATACAGGGCATACTCAGAATATGTTGAAAAAAATACTAGTGAAACTACTCATGTATGTAATAAGGAATCAGTCAAATTTAACGGCGGAATTTCAGTAGAAAGTCTGTAAAAAAATAAATACTTTCGAATATTTGGTGCGAAAATACAAAAGTGACACGCGATTTGGCGAGCAGGATTTTTCCTAGCCAAAAGCAAACGATTTTAATGCATCTGAAAATTTATTAATTGTTTTTTAGAATGCACGGTTTTTAATGAATTCAAACTTAATCAATTAAAGAGGTTATTATATTTTTTTATATTACATATATATGCTGCTTGTTGCTGTAGTTATTTAATTTCATCACTGTAAAAATATTTTCTATGCTTTGCAAGTTGAAAATATCTATTTTAAGTTATAGTCAGCTGACATTTGATTTAACATTTCCATATCGAAGACGAAGTCGTTTTCGTTTCCATAGCAACAAAATTAAGTCGACAGTGTTCTATCTGCCTTATTTTTGAGCTTGAAATAATTTAAATCAATTTAAATTTTGTTTTAAATCGTAAAATATGATATTTAAATTTTATTATAAATATATATCACAAACAATAATTAAAACAAACTAAAAATGACAAAACTATTGTTAAAACAAATTAAAGATGACAAAACTAAAGTTATTTAAATTAAACTTGTATAAACAAATTCAACATAAAAAGTTTTTCCTACATAAAGCCGTATTTTTTTTTTCATCGCCAACCGGTGATAAATCGCCAAATAAATGAAAATTTCGTTATTTTTTTATGGACGCTGTATCGGAGTTCCGCCAAAAATATTTTTATAAATATATATATCCATATGAGAAGAACATTCTGTAATTTTTTCAGATTTTTCTGAGTATGCCCATATGGAGACCTTCCTTGTTAGTTCGCTCTACCGAAAACAGTAACCATGTGACACTCAGGCTTAGACCTCAAAGTGTTATCAAAATCTCAAGTAAAAATTGAAATGAACATAAAAGCTTCAAAATACATTCTAAATATCTTTTATTTAGAATTAGTTTGAGTTCTTATTAATTTAAGTCTAATTTTTACCTAATGCAGTGTAATAATGAAGTTTAGTCAAACTGTGGGTTAATTAGTAATTTAATTATTACTAACAGTATAATTTTTTCTAATAAAAATAGGCACACAAATACCACTATCATATTTCAACTATTATGTGAGCAAAGATGTGGGTTTTGCTAGAGTGACATAAAGAAAAATATTCTATCTGATTTTGAAGCCTTTGCATGGTCAGTGTTAAAAACATACAGAAGCCGTGAAATATCTCTTATTGTTTCTCTCGCTCTCTTTCTGTTTGAAGTCCCTTGTTTATCAGAAAACAAAATTCATGTCTTTCTGACATAGTTGTATTGATATTTTATAAAAATGAAAATAGTGACTTTTACAGATTTTTGTCAGTGGTTGGATATAAAAAAACAAATTTGCCATTTTAAACAGATTTTCAGGAATATGAAAATCGAGGTAATGAAAATATTAATCTTGAAACAATTTTTAAATGATTTTAACAAATTCTTGCTGTGTACTTTCGGTATCGGTCTCAGCCAATTAAAAAACAAAAAGTCTGAACTTATCTCTAGGATGAAAATGAATGGTTGTATTTTCCGTGTACAAATCTGTAATTGACGAAACTTGATATGCGAATCTTTCTTAGATAATGGGAAATTCTATGTCCTTGTCTAAGAAATGTGAATTAATCAAGTCAACTATGAATGTTTGAATTTTTTGTGAACATTTCTGTTCGATTACTCACTATATTATGCACTTTAAATATGAAAAAAAAATCAATATCTAAAAAAGTTGTAAACAAAGGCTTGTCTCAAATTTCAAATTAATTAATTGAAACCTTTGTTTTTTAGATTTGGAAAGCTTTAGAACAAATGGCAGTGATTATGTGGGTATATTTCCCATCTCTATTTTTTACACATTTGACACTTTAGACAAAACAGAAAAGATATCAATTAATTATCCGGTAATTGTCTATCAATCTTGACTACCATTTATCCTTATTTGAAGTTTTTCCCTATTGTCATTACCAGGACGCACAGTAATTTTCAATTCGGCTCCCTACTAGATGTCGTTTTGATACGACTTAACAGCATTTTCACATTGTACAGTAACACAAGTTCTAACAGGAAGTAATGTCTATTTTTGATTAACTATGCAAGAAATTGTAGTGTGATTTTTTTTTTTTTTTTTAATATAAACTTACTAAGTAAAGACTATGTGTATTAGAGTAATGTTGTAAATGAAATTATCTATGAAAATTTCATAATTTTAACGCTAACCTGGAAAAATCATGGAAATATCAGGGAATTTTAAGATAAGAGATTTCTGACCACCCTGTTTTTACCATTCATATCTCAAAATTGGACATTTTAATTTTTTGAAAAAAATATATGTTATTATACTTATTTTCTATAATATCTGAAAGTATCGTTTTGGGACACTCGTGGGATGTTGAGTTATAAACTAAAACGCAAAACGCTGTACTCGTTTCAAGTCAAAAATTTACGCTGCTTAGAATTATATCGTATACTGATCTGTATGCCTTATGTGTACATGTAAGTATTAATGGAGAAAAAAAA
Source organism: Maratus speciosus (assembly GCA_963932465.1). Classification (NCBI taxonomy): domain Eukaryota; kingdom Metazoa; phylum Arthropoda; class Arachnida; order Araneae; family Salticidae; genus Maratus; species Maratus speciosus. The sequence goes on from OZ010790.1 coordinate 508,068,828, forward strand.
AATTTGTCTTCTTTATAAACTTCAAAAAACATATCTTTCCATTATTTATTTATTTATTTTTGAGAGGAAGGAGTGTGGCTAAGGAAGCTTTCATGGCTATGGAGCAAGTAAGTGCGCAATATCTGTCCTTTTTGTGTGTGTGTGCAATTACAGTTGAGATTCTTATCTGCGTTGCTGAACAATCAATTGTTCATCAATGGTGCTTTAAATGTTCAATCGTATCATGCCATTTACATTGCTCTATTATCTATTTATAGAGATATTGACTCAACACTAATTGAATTTAGCAACAGCCAAAGACATAGAAAGGTTTATGCGATATGTATTTCTCGATTATATGTTAAACTATCTATGCGCCTGCATTGTGTCGGTAAAAATACAACAAAAATTACTCGCATCAAGTGCCAAATAGAGAAAAGTTTTGCTAGAATGCAGTGTTGTTGAAATTAGCCATTTACCATACTATTTATAAGTTGTCTGCAAAGTATCATAGGCCAGTCAATTTTTGTTAATCTGTTAGATTCGAAATCTCATAACAATTTTTAGTGTATATTTTCACAATGGTAAATCAAAGATAGCTGGTTTAAATTTTTATTTAGACTGCTAAAAGAATATCTGAAACACTTACACATTTAGGAGACATTTAGAATGTACTTATTTTTAATAGTTTTTGTAACAGATAGTCAGATTTCTATTTTATAAGCAATTATAAAAAAAATAGGTTATTTTAGAACATATTGAAAAAAAGGGATACAATAAGGGATTAAAGATAGATTTTTCAATGTTTCACACCAAATCTATTTTCTAACATTTTTTTTTCATTTGACCTCTGTTTTTTTATTTCTTATTCGCCAAATCGCTAATCTTGGTCAAAAGCCAGCAAGAACCCTGGTTACAAGGAACTTAAAACCAGTTGAAATTTTAAAAATTGGTTAAAATGATTTTCATTGGTGCAACTGGATTACTTGATGCAGTAAGATAAAGAGCCAATTTTAGTCTCCCTTCAATAATTGTTTTGTTAACTTTTAAATTAAATGCAACTTAATGGATATTATATTAAAACCTTTTCTTAAATTTCAAATTAATAAATTATAATAACATTTATAAAAAAAAAAAAAAAAAAAAAATTCAAAATGTGAAAACCTGCATTTAAAATTTTTTGCAGATCTGTCACATAATTTGTTATTGATACGTAAGTTTGGAGAAAGGGATTTAAAGTTAATGAAATAAAATTTTTTAAGTTGGCAATATTAAAGAACTTGAAATTATTGAATTAATAAAGTTAAATTAAAATCTTAAAGGCATGAAATCCCTCTATCCAAAGACACATATCGACCGGAAAATAGAGTGGATAGACATTGCATTAAAATGAAATTAGAATTAAAGCCATCTAAAAATTATTAATTATATAACATTTAATTGTTGAGAAATGATAAATAAAGAAAACATAAATTACTCACCCAACTCTTGTGTGTGTGAAAATAGAATAAATAATCACTAAAATATAGATGACATCATCAAACATTTATTTAAACATGAATTAAAGATATTTGAATTCCGGAATTGAAAAAAACAAGGGGTGGGGGGGGGGGGGGTGAGGAGGAGATGGATCGAGGTAATTACTATTGTTTAATATATAAAAATCATATTTTCATATTCATTTATTGAGATGTACTCAATAGATATATGGCTATTTTTTCAATTAATATTTTGTTAGTTTTAAAGAGGATATCCAACAGAAATAAAGTTCTCTCAGTGTTCAAAGTCCGGAATTTAACGTTAGTATTACATTCGTTGAGTCTTTAACACTTTGGTAGTTTCGAAAGGAAATTTAGCTGGAACCACAAATCTTTCAATGTTCAAGTCTGGAATTACCGTTAGCACTTAGTCCGTCGAATATTTCTATTTTAGTTGTATGAGATGAAGGCAGTAGAATCGAGCGTACAAAATTATATTTCACTATGATAACGTAAATTAAGATGAAGTGGAAATAATCAGGTTAGCACAGAGAATCAATAAATATATTTCACAATGTTGGAATTAAATAACATTGGGATGGATCTCCTGTCGGAACTTGGGATGAGCTATTTTGTTGAATCCATGTACATGATGTTCCCCGACTGCTCTTGGATTATCGATGTCCAGAGAATCAAGTTTGAGCATTAGTCATTGAATGTGTAAATCCTTAGCCGTAGTTAATTTTATCTAAATTACGAATAATTTCATTTTCTTTGAATTGATGGTAATCTTCAAATAAAATGTCACTCCTTCTTCCAGCACATCTAACTTTCCTTCTGCCCGGTCGCAGCCGAGGCTACGCCGAGCTCCCACACCAACGTCTGTCTGCTTAATCCCCAAATGACAGACTCAAAACAGATCTCAGCCTGAAAGAATGTGTAAGATTTTGAAAATGACCAATCCGATGCATTCAAGTACCGTGCGTCCATCCGGGCACGCATGAGTTGAATGAACTATCCGTGTGGGTGTCTCGCGACATCCCCGAATTGTACGAAAAAAATGGCGCAGAAATGCATCCTTTTATCAATGGCGGACAGAAAGCATCGCGCCAACATTTAAACATAGGAAAATGCAGAAAACGTTAAATCAAATATCTCCAATATTTGTTGACAGATTTTTCTGCAACTTATATCAAATTAATCAGAAAAATATATTCTATCTATTGACTATAGATTGAGCACGCAATATTAAAAAATAAATTATTTTTATTTTCGGTGTTTTAAACTTATAAAGAACGTTGAATCGCGATCTTTTCGGAAAAGTAAACACGAACGTAAAACTTTGTTTACACATATTATTGTTATTGTTTACTTTAATATATTTTAATGAATGATTGAAAGATAGAATTTAAGTTTGATTGAGGAAAATAAATAAAATTTAGAATAACTTTATTAAGAGGAAACTTAAATATTTTGAAGAGAATTTTCTAGATTTGAAGTTGAGTTTAAAATGAATAAATATTAATTTAAGATTGAGGAAGATAAATAAATGATAAAACTGAGATTATTTACTACTAGAGAGATGTTGCATTTTATAACAGTTATTATTAATAGTTTAAGATTTCTTTAATAGTAGATACCTTATTAGTTTTTTATAAACCCTAAATAAAATTCTTTTTATAAATTTTATAGCAAATGTTCTTCTAGAGACTAGTTGAAGATTCAGCTAAATTTCATTTAACATGATGTATATAGTGCATAAACTATAACATAAATAACTTCTTTTAACAAACAATATTCTTATCAGTTCTGTTCTGGGATGCTGAGTTTCAAGTGTTTGAGTGACCTGTACATTACTGATTGCAAGCTGAACTTTGAATAAAACAGAACTCTCACTACTGAGCTGGTAACTTAGTCTGTAAGAAGAGTTTCTGATGTTAACTTACTCAATTGATTGACTCAATCTTGATTTCTGTATATAAAATTACAGGAATATATAATCATAGAATTGTACCTAAAATCATAGAAATGCTTTGATATATTGCAGAACCCCATAGTCTTTCTATTTTAGATAGTTTAAAAACTTCATTCCTTTGGGGTGGGATATGTCAGAATTCAACAATGGTACTGACATAAGTGGAAAATTGTATTAATATATAGTTATTACTTAATTACTATATTATATTAATATATAATGTAGTTTATAATGTCAATACTTGGTTTTTGGTTTGATTATGCATAAACTAATTTTTTCTATTTAAAATACACTAGAAGTGACAGTTCCATCCCCACCCCCACTTCTCCAATGGGGGGGGGGGGAATCATGTTTGTGAACTTTATAAAAAATGACAGTCCCAGCTTCATCCCAGCCCATCCCCCTTTTCAAAGAAAAAAAAATTGTGAATTTTATAATAAAAAAGATTGTCAGTTATATATATATATATACATATACAGACACAGAGAGGGAGATATATGGTATGTAGAAAAGTCACCTAGATAAGTGATTTTGGTGTTGAAATTAGGACAAGCAGTTTGCATTTTAATTTATAACTCAGCATCCCACGAGTGTTCCAAAATGATACTCTTAGATATTGTACAAAATAAGCATAATAGTTATTTTTTTCAAAAAATAATTAAAATGTCTGATTTTGAGGTATCAAAAGTCAAAATGTTTAACCTTGAGATTAAAAATTCAAAAATATGTGCATGTGACATACCACATGGAAGCTCAATTCAAGCACTTTCTAATGACATCAAAAGTAAGTTACTGTGACACTTAGGGAACAAAATATGGCTAAATTTGTATTGCATGAAATGCAAAAATTTGTATTTTTAGTCCGTCTGTGAAGCTAATTATCTCAGAAAACAAGAGAGATAGAGATTCCTCATTGGGTATTTATCATTTCTCTACGAACCTAACAATGGAGCTAAGTATAAAATTCTGAGGAGGTTAGGTTTTTTAGCTGTATTGATTTAAGATGGAATAACCCATAATGGATCTTTCAGCATGGTTGCTTTCAGTAAAAAATAAATATATCACCAGTATGTATAGTCACAACCAAGGAATAAAATTTTGGTAGCCGAAATCAACTTTTACAGCAAGTATTGAAAGTGGAGATTCCTTATTAATTATAAATAGTCTTAAAAAGAACTTTTATGCTAAATTCAATTAGAGAAGAGTGGGATATTTTGAACAATTTCCATTAATTCTTGCCAAAAGTTTCATTTTATTTACACCAGATGTTTCTCTATACAATACACTAGTGTTATGAATGCATATTTTCTTTGATAAAAAAGGGAGAAAGTTTAATCAAAATGGTTCTGATGGGTATCAATGCTGTTGGTACTGTATTAAGGGCAATTTTACTCAGTTTGACAGTGTGGAGGAGAAGTTTGATAATGAGGATCATCAGCTACACAAGTCAAGTTTTTCTAAATGACAGATAGAAGCATGCGTATTATGTACAGCTATTGAAATTGGAGCTTCTTTCTAATAACTCAGACAGAGAAAACTGACATTTTCAACAAGATGCATTCTGGCGTCCATTCAAACAGCTTGTGATGTTAAACAATTGTTCTACACAAATAGTATGCAGGTTTTATCATGGCCAGCTAGAAGTGCTGATATCTGAATAGAGTTGAAAATATCTACATATTGCATGATAAATGTTTGTATGATGGTGGAAAACAGATTAGAGAAATCTTTAGAATGTCCTTAATAGCATTTTGAGTAGTTTCTGATAATCAGAAACTTGAAGACTTTGTGATTCTTAGAAAAATAATTTTTTACAGAATAAAAGCTGAAGAAAACTTTGTACAAAATATTGATTTTCATTGTAAATGTAAAATTATTCTTTTACTTTTTGGACAGATTTACAAGCTGAAAAAAAAAAAAAAAAAAAAAAAAAAAAAAAAAAAAAAACTATAATAATAATAATAATATTTTAAATATCAGCGTGATTATGTTCACATATAATTTTCATATTATTGCATTTATTTTTAACTATAAAAAATATCGCTCATGAAAAAATCTCTGAGTAAAATTTAATTTTTCTTTTTTTTCATAAAAATATAACTATCCCTTGTCCCACTTTTCTTTTAATGGTATGTTCCCTTTTAAAAATAGTCATTTTATTATGTTAATTCAAAAGTTCATGAACATTTTTCTGATATATATATATATTGAGATAAGTAGCATACAGAAATTAGTTCACTCCCTCTGCTATTTGTGACTGTGTCTCAATATTGAGATAGTTTCTTGCACATTGATAACAGGATTCACCATTTCTGTATCAAAGCCCATTAGTCTTTCTGAATATATTAACTACACTGGTGTCCAAAATTAAGGACCAATCACAAAATTCTAATTTTCAAGTGTGCGAATACTCAAAAGGGAATGATATAATTCGAATAATTACTGTTTCTACAGCACAGCTGGTCCATATAACATTTCATTCCTGTCACACATGGTCACAAGTGTCACAGTCACTACGGTGAAGCAAAAAAATAGGAATTTATCTATCATATGTATATTTTTTGCAAGAATGTAGAAAAAATTCAAATATACTATCATGTAAGGTCAAAACTTTTATTGGTTTCCTTTTTGCAGACATCCCTATATGTACAATGATAGTCCAAATCACTAGGATCTGCTTAGGCTCAGTTCAATAAAAGTGTGATATTATTTGTGAAAATTCACTGAATCTGAGCTGTTATGTGTATAGAATGGTGGTAAAATATGAGTTAAAAGTACTGTTTTTGATAACTGTTGGTGTCTTCAAAAGTTTTTTCAAAACTTTATTATTATACTGTAATAAAATTTTGTTTCATGAAAATGAATAAAAATTCTTTGCATTATAAAATTTTGGAAGATATTAAATTCGTGCTCCAATGAATGCTTGCATGTTTTCTTGAATTTAACATTTTCAACTGTTATATTTTATTCTTTATTATGGCTATTTGGTTGTAAAATAATTCTTTATTAGAATGGTATTTTCAATGTTACAGTTTGAATATTGTTATCGTATGTATTATAACCCATTTGTGCCTGAATTTTTGTTTTCTCAAATTTCTTGATAAAATTAAACTTCACTTTGATTTATTGATTGATCACTTTGATTCATTATGATCACTTTAAAATGTTGCAAAGTGAACTGGAAAAATACTAAAAAAAAATTACGCTAAAAATTTTTTGTATTTATTTAATAAAATGTAAATTTACTAAATATAGGAATATGCATTATATTTATAATATTATAAAATGCATGATTATATGTTTTGTCTAAATTTATATAAAATAAGCTTTTAAATTGTATATTATATACTGTAAAAGCAGTTATTTTCGCGAGTCCGTCGTAATCGCGAAAATTTAAGCCTCGCAAAATATTTTTTCCCCTTTCAAATAATAATAAAAAATCAGAAATTTTTCACTTATCCAAAAGTTAATGATTACAGTTACTTAAATAAGAAATAAATACAAAAAATTCTTGAATACTTACAACTATTTCTTGAATACTATACAACTATTTTTTGAATAAAAACTATAATACAATTAATAAAAAGAACTTTTGGGATAAAAAAAATTTTCTTAAAATGCCTTATGCAAAAGGAGTTCTATTTAGGTAGTTTCGGGATTTTTCAACCTTCTGTTCTGTTCATGTAAAATTCACAAAATCTTCATTTTCACGAAAATAAGTGCTTTTACAGTACTATAATTAGTATTTTTATGAACTACTAAAAAAATATATTTATTTCTTTACAGACTAATAACATTATAAGTATTAAAGTATAAGTATTAATAATAAACTAAGAATAATCCTATTTGAGGCTTAAAAACAGTTTATTTCATAATCATCTTGTAAAGGGCTTTACATAAATAACTGTCCCCTAAATAGCTAATAAACATATGTACCCCTTTGTGCTTACCGCTCTATATTTTGTACGTTACAAAAGTGCAAAAAAAAAAATAGGCTTGAATGTATAATTTCACAATTTAAAAAAATACGCAAGTTCTTGAGTCAAGTTATTTATTCCTCATGTATCTAATATCAAGTTGTTACATATATATGAAGCAGATATTGCTATAGTTTGCATCAGTGAAACCTTTTTATTAATTTACAATTTTTAGAATTATGTATTTTCTTAATCCATTCAAATGATTTGGTGAGAAGTGTTAGTCATGCAATTCAGAAATCAGAAAAAAAAATAGCATCTGAAATTTGATTAAAACTGGCGCAAATGGGTTAAAGCTAATTGCCTACAAAAATGCATTAAAAAACTTCAAGTCTGTCCATGAGAGTTATAATGAATTTTATTTTTATCTTTGTGACAGCTGTTTTAAACTACTTAAGTCAAAAAGTACCCTCTTCCCACCTCAAAAATGTATTATTCAAATTAGTTTATCAGAATAAATAAAGAACATTTGCTCATTGTCATTTGCACATCTTCATGCAGTTCCCTTGCAAGATCACACTCATAGTGGCTAGTTAGCTTCACTCTCTGCCTGTCTGAGCTAAGTAATGTTATTGTGCAGTCGAATTTTTGTGTCTTGGAACCTTTTTAAATTGTTCCCTCCAATAGAAAATCCTGCCGAGTGCAAAATCTGCAGTGTTATTCGGTTTCTGAGTTCATAAAATTTTCAGCCTGTAGAGATTTTACAGGTAAATTAAGAGTTTACAGTTCAAGGAAAATGCAAATAATGAGTCATCTATGAGAAAATGGTGTATCATGTTTATTCAAGGAAGAACAAATGTGCTGGGGGAATATCAAAGTGGCCAACCATCACTTGCTACAGTTGACCTGAAAGAAAAAGTTGAACAAAGAGTTTGGCTCTACACCAGACAATTTATATAACACTTTCCTTTGAGTTTAAAAAATTATGAAGATCTCAAAGAATCAGTAACTTCATGGCTACAATCATGTGTGGTAGATAAATACAAAAGCACAATTCAGAAACATGTGCCTCATTATGATAAATGCTTGAATCACAATTATGTCAAAAAGTAGAATTTGATCCAGTGTTATTGTAAATAAAATTGGATTTGAATATCTGTTGTTTTTATGTAGTTGCACATAAGCATTCTTTAGTTTCTAGATGACCTACATGCTTAGTAAATCAGAGAAATCCTAAATTACTGTTGATAAATCTCGACTAAAAATTGTTAAAATGAAGATAATATACAATTCAATTCAATTTGCTTTTCAATAAATTTTATATTTTTTGCCATATTATCTTGATTTATTTAGTTATACTAACACAAGTTTTGTCTTTTTCTTAAATCATGCATTTTATATTTTGTGTAAAGAGAAGGGAAATAAAGTGAATTTTTAAATTTTACTAGTAAGCTGGAAATATTTATTAAATTTCGCCACTATTTACATGTTTGAATTTCTTCAGACATTCTTTTTATTATTACAGTGAAACCCTTATTTAACGTTGTTGAAAGGACCATAAAGAAATTATGCTAAATGTGTGAAAACGTTAAATTAGGATAAAACAAAAACAAAACACTGAACATAAATTAAAGAATAATTTAGGTAACAAATCTTTTATTTCTTCATTTACAATGGTTTAGACATTTTTCTAAATTATGCTTTAAAGAAATCGTTATTTTACATTGTGTCCTGTTTTTAGCAGCTACATCACAAATCATATGCCCATATGAGTTTTAGTAAGCTTTTCTCTATTCCTTCACTTTTTGAAACGAACACTTTCACTGTTTTCAAAGCTTGAGTGGCTTTTATTACAGTAGAAATTCTGTGTTCCTCATCATTATCTGAACTACCTGATTCTAAGTCTTATTAAATCAGAGTTAGAATCTCTGATGTCACAATGTTTCAATCGCAAGCTATATAATCCTTGTGATTTATATCTGAGCAAGAAAAGAACTCGCCCATTTCCTTAAAATCTTCATTTTCTCTCTCCTCATATTCAAATCATCTCTGTGTTCTCTGGAAGACCACTTTTTGCAAAAGAACTTCAGATACCATTTTCACCTGACTCTCTCCCATACAGAAGAAATCATATGAAAAGTTTCTAGAACATTAGTTGATTTTTTCTGTCTCCAGATTCTATACCAAGAAGAGATTTTTTTCAAAAGTTGGTTTCTATGGTTTGTTTATTTTGAATGGTCATATGATCCCCAAATCTCAACATTGAACTTTGCATGTACTGTTTGTTTTCAGATAGCAAAACCCTCAGTGCTATTACGCATGTGCCAGGTCTGCTTTGATTTCATCAAAATAGGGGTGAGTGGAGTTTAGCTGCATTTTTTAAAAATGCGCTTTTGAGGAAATAGTATCGATTTATGTAAAAACATTTTTGTAGTTAATATTTATAAAAAATGAAAGCACTTAAAAAATGTTTTTAATTTATACAACATTTTTGCTTTTCGTGAAAGAAAATTGATTTTTATTTTTTTAATTGATCATTTTTTTTTTACAACAGGAAGCAATTTATTTAAAGACGTAATTGTTTTCTCCTTGACATAAAAATCGTGTATAGTTTGTCTAATAACACTGCAATCAAAATCATCTATACCTGTTTTTTCAAAGACATTCTTTGTAACTCTTTTTTTAGGTAAACAAAAAAACAGGATTACACTCATCTCCTGCTTCTCACCGAATCTTTTTAATAGACAACTAGAAACCCCGGCAATATGATTGGCTCATTTTGTAGAATGAGCTATTCAAACGAGCTTCTTGATCAAAAAATTGAATGACATTATGTATAAGTTTCTTACTATCACTCCTGAAAGATTTATTTCTACACGAACTAGCCATTTGAACACTAAATATAGTAGTTTTTATTTCAATTAAAACGAGGTATTAATAAAATTTTTAACTTTGATTGGAAATAAAATATAACAAACAAGTAAGCGGCAATCTTAGTGGCAATGCAGACAAGAATGTCGAAGTAAAACTTCGGAAAATGCCCATCTCAGCGTAACACCCCTTTGGATAGTAGAAATGTCCCAGAGTGCTATGCGCAGCTTTCGAAAATGAACAGTACAGTTGACAGGAAAAAATTCCTTCACACTTTTTGTAACTTTAAATATACAACATGGGTGTACATTGATGAACAAGCAAAGGAATCTTATATTTAAGTGCATTTGTATGCCCAATTTGCAAAGAAAATTTGCAAAAATTATTCATGTCATCCAAGATATTTTGAGTCATATTCAGCAGGAAAGCTCTTTACATTCTTGAAACAAGTTTATTTTTTTTCCTTTTTTTTTTTTCTTTTTTTTTTTCTTTTCCCCACAACCAACAGTGTTATCTTTTCACTCTTATATGAATTTGTACATAACAAAAACAGTGAATCACAATTTGAATAGTTTCCCATCATAGCAGTTTTTACCCTTTACTGTAAAAGTCTTATCAGACAGAAAATTGGAAAACAATCCTATCTTGTCAGCATTGAAAATGTTTGTACTAGAATATTCTTATATAAAAGACAGCCATGTGTTATCCATATAGTTATTTGTACAGTCTCAGAATCAACTCCAGCAGACTTGACACAAATAAGCTTGTATGATATATTGTGCCTCTTTTTAAATTTGTCTCTCCAACCTTTTGAAGCTGTGAATCTTTGAATTGCCAGCTTAAAAGCAATTTCTGTTGTTTTCTCTTTCAATATGGGCCCATTTATAGGAATCTTTATTGCACGAACAACATTGAACTATTGAAAAAGGAAATTTTTCAATTCCTCAAACAGTGATGATTTCACTTTTTTTTTCGTTTTAGCCAATTTTCCCATCTTTTCCAAATTTTGCTATTTAAATCTGCTAGTAGCAATGGCTAAATAATCTAACAAAACCCTTTTTGCTGTTTTTAAAGTTTTTATTTTACAACTTTTAGCAATTAAAAGAAGTGTAAATTTGCTTGTTTTAAAATTGTTTGCAAAGTATAATATCGGATTCTTATTAAATTAGCAAAATCACCTTTACTAAAAACTAAACTTTCTGCACTACAATCCATTAAGGACAATGGCCTACCATGCACAGCACTGTCTTTTGTTGTTTTTTTAAACCATGGGCCCTTATGTGCTATATAGCATATGTCCTGGTCAGGTGATCAGCCTAATGCATTGTTTAGTTTCCAAGGAAGATTGGTACTCATTTTATCAACCCTGATGGGATGAAAGGTTGAGTGAACCTTGCAGCCTGGAATAAAACTGTGGGCCTGTTGTGTGGTAGCGAGACATGCTAACCACTAAGCTACTGCCCTTCTACAATCAGTTTTTCTGCTGTTGTAATCTGCACAGATGGAAGAGAAGAGGGATTTTGAATATTGTATCTGAAGTTGATAAGAAAGATAAAAAGAAGGGAGATTCTGAGTTTTGCACATACTGATAAGTTTTTTTTTTTGTTTGTTTGTTTGTTTCACTATTTCTGACTTTTAGGAAATTTTCATTGAGTTTTTCCTGTTGAAATACGTTTTAAGTGTGAGAAATATTTCAAAATGATAATGTTAAATCTGGAATTTTTTAACATTACAGGAGTAGAAAATTAATTTGGACTAATGAAAAATAACGTTTATATGCAGAAAATTGTTAAATATGCATTACGTTAAAATCAGAGTTTCACTGTATTTTTTTTTTTTTTTTTTTTTCTATATCAAGATTGAAAAAAAGAAGAAAAAGTAGGGAAGAGTATGATGTGTTCCCAAAGTTAAGAATTTTGTTTTCCTTCTGCCTCTGACATAATCATTTTTAATGAACCTGACCTCTAGGATGGTTTAGATAGCTTATTTATGAAGGGAAAAAAAAGTGTTTAATGACTGTCATAAAATCATATCTATGATTAATCTTCAAAGTATATTTTAGTTATGAATTGGGAAAAATCATGTAGGAATTTCTGCCCGAACATTTTTTAATATTCTAAATCCACGCTGTTCTCTCTCTCTCTCTTTTTTATTTTCCTTTATTTCTTAATTCTACATTTTTATCCCTCCCGTTCCTTGAGGCATGGCTGTCCATCTTTGATGTATATTTTGATCTTATGATTGTCCTCGCAGCAAAATCTTTTTATAAGTTTCTTTTGCCTCTTTTTTTATGGCTTACCAGAGAACTATAGGGGAGAAGAAGAATATGAAAATCATCTTGTAGCTAAAGAGTTGTTGGTTAGTATGGTGTATTAATTTTTGCTTGCAATATTAAGTTTTCCCACAGATATTGCTGCATTGCTGCATGATTTTTGAAGTTTGAAGCTTGGGAACATGCATTTCCTTTTTCCATTTAGAATAATTACCTTTTATATGTATTATGATATATATTTGTTATTTTTGTTCAGTATGTAATATTGCAAATGCTTGTTTAATAGATTTGTATGTGTATGCATCATATTCCTTAACTATATCTAAAATTACCAATATAATAAGCAGAATTTACTCATATTCAGCTTAAATAAATAGTTTTATGCATTTAAAATTTTCTTTAAGAAAATAACAATGGCTGCAACAAATTTGAAATATTTTAAATATACTTTTTATACCTCTTTTAATATTCATTCTTCCACATTTGAATTTTATCCATAGATTTTTCAATTAATTTTCCCTTTTCAAAAAATTGATCTGATTTATATTCCTTAAAGTTACAATTACCTCTTTTTTTTTTTCAGTTTCAGTTTGTGAATTCCTTTTTATCATTATTTTACATTGCATTCTATTTGCAAGATATGGAAAAATTAAAAGAAGTAAGTAGAATTACATTAAATAAAATCTTTCACATCTAAAATTTTCGCCTTTGTTTTCTTAAATTTTTGTATTATAATTTTTAACTTCCTTCTCAATAATGTACATTTTTTTAATTAGCATATATGTTCCAAAGGTAGCCCCTCCCCTTTTCCCCCAAAGAATTGCTTTAATAAGGAGTAATAGAAATATAATATCTTTCAAGTTATGAAAAAAACTGAATTTTATAAAAAAAAATATATAAATAAAACACTTTTTTCTTTAGTGTGGAATGCAAAATTGTTTTGCAATAATAATAATTCAAGCTATTGACATTTGACTTATAGAATTTAATTGTATATTCTAAAAGCAATTTTAATTTAAAAGAATCCAAACATCAATATAACTCACTTAACAGGTACCTTGTGACACCTGAAAATGAAGAGTTAGTCAAACATTATTTAGAAGATTGGAAAAATTATTTAGAATTTCTCACCGTTAATGTATCTAATATATTTGTGGTTATTATGCTGCATTTTAGATAGAATTGAAAACTTATGAAACAAAAAATACATTTAAACATGATTGTAGACAAAAGAGAAACATGATTTGAATATATAGCTACAAAATATTTGGTGCATAACTATGACTCCGTCCTCAGTGAAGATCATTTCCAAACACTATTTGAATTGGCCACTGCATTAAAAAGACTGCAAAATGCATGTTTATTATCCTAACATAAGATGCATGAAAGGGATAAGAATTAAACCCCTTTGAAAATTCAAATTAAATTTCTAAAATTAAAATTCAAAGTCTGTTTTCCTAACTTTAAGTTTCATTCTAAAATCCTTTTTATCCCTTGTGACTTTGTTTCTCAGCACAACACTTATTATGTTCATCATGAAAATCTGAGAGTAACTTAAGATAAAAAACACTGACATTTGGAAAATTCTCCTTCCTTTGTGGTTAAAGCCTCGTATGTCACAGATCCTGTAAATTTCTGTGGGTGTTGACCACATTTCAGTCAAAAGCTAGTCAACCAATTAAACTAAATGTTCCTCGCTGATTGACACCTTCGCCCTCTGCTCGAAAATATTACAAAGGCCCAAAATATTAGCAAGAACTTGCACAAAAAAAATTAGATTTTGCACATTTAAAAATTCTGAATAACCTACAACCATGTAACCTCCAAAAATAATCGTAAATGGCTTGTGGAACCTCCAATCAGACTCACGAAGATTGCTGTAAGATGGAGCAATTAAATAAAAGAGTCCGGTTCACCAAGAGGTTCCTGAGTCTAAGTATTATCTTCAAACTATCTCACCCCAAGTCCTTACATATATTTAGCAACATCTACATGCAGCAGGCATGTTTCAAAAGCAAGGAAATCGGATACCATACCATGTGACTGTCAAACATCTGAAAAATCATATGTGAGCTGCTGCTTTAAAGACAAGAAAAAGATTTTCTGTATCAAATTCTTAAGGAAGATGAATAAATAATGGATTTATTTCAACAATCCCAAATGACTGAAAGTATGGATGTATCAAGGTGAACAAGATCCATCAGTGTTGAAATAGACTATTGGGGCTGTGCATATGTAATAGTATCATTTTAGAGGGGAGGGGGTGGTCCGGAACATGATATCATGATATATATATCTATGAGGGAGGGGGCATTTGTCTTTTAATATCAATATCATTTTTGATCCAACCAAAATTGTCTTTTTTTATTTGTAACTTGGTCTTTACATCAAAATAGTATGTTATCTTTTTTTAGTCTATTATCTATTTTTATGAAAATACAAAGTTATTATTAAAATCATTAAATTATTATAAAATTATTTAATTTCAAAGTATAGAATACCCCAACATCTGACATTCCTATTCTTCTTCATATGTGTATGCATGTATAATTGCTGTTCGAGAAACCATAAGCAAAGTATATTTGAAATGATAAAGTAAATATAAGAGAAAAGAAAGAAAGTTGTAAACCTGTTTGTCGATAAGAAGTTCTGCTCCCCCTCTCTTGTGCGGGGCAAGTGCAAGAAGACATTATTACTGTTGAATGCGTTATGTAACAAAAGACTATTATAAAATATTTTTAAATAGTAACTACAGTACAGAACCATTTATCCAGAATCATTGAGATCAGACGTATTCCGGATAACTGGTTGGACATTAAACCAACATTTGTTTGGTCAGATTTGTAGAATATATGTGGCTATGCCAGTGTTTTGATCTCAAATTAATTATTAGACTATTCAGAAAGAATCAGGTCCAAACAAGATCAGACAATAATCAAAGTTTAAAAGAAGGCAATTAATAGAAATAGCTTGGAAACAAAAACTCTCATTTTTCCTATGTGCATAACAATCAGAATGCCCAATATATAACTAAATATGCTTCCATTCAAATCTTAGTTGTTAGAATCAAGTTATATCATGCATGTTGTAATGTTTAAAACAATATACATATCAAACTGGGACTATATGGCTCATTTTTGTGAAATAAATCAATTGGAAATATCATTCTGGATAACTGGTTTTCCGGTTAACTGGTTTCCGGATAAATGGTTCCATACTGTATTTCTTTTAAGTCTTATTGGATATATAAAGTGATATTTTATTAACTTCTCTTCATTTTAATCATCAAAAAAGTATGTGAAAAATAAATGTAACCATTTTTGTGTATCACTCCAAACAAAAGAAATAAATTCCAGAAATCAAGGAATTTTTAGACATTGATAATGATATCATTACCGGGGGCGGGGATAACATATGATATCATAAGGGGTGGGGGAGGGGGTCCAAAATTACAAACAAGTTGATAACGTTATATATGTACAACCCCATTCATGGCAGTAAGTTTATGTTGTGTATCTGCTGGTACCAAATGGACTTATTCTACAATGAACAATTTCAACCACTTTTGGCAAACAATGGTGAATGTTACCAGCAACAATTAATTTGCAAAAAAAAAAAAAAAAAGGTGAAATCCAGAATAAAGCCAAAAGACGGGAACAAGGTTGTTTTCCAACATGACAGTGATCACCTACAAGCTGGGTGATTAGATGATTATATTCTAGAAGCACTTTGCTGGGAAGTCACCCTTCTTGCTTGTATTCATTATATGTTGATCCTTCAGATCACCATTTGTTTCACCCCATATCACCCCATCTTATGCAGAAAAACTGACTTAATGAGCAGATTTCTTAAAAACAACCAGACTTCTCCCTTTCCAGAATTCTGTTATCTGACAGATGGGCGAATATTGAAGCTTCTGACGGTAAATACCTTAAATAAATCTCTTTTTTTTCACTTTGACAAAAAGCAAGTGTCTTTCCTCTACTCGAAAGAGGGTGAAGTCATAGTTATACACCAAAAAATGTCTTGAAATGCAGGTGATACAAGAATTTGGTAAGTACATTTTAAAGACAGTTTGTTTTAGGGATAATTTTTCAGTACATCTTTTCCACTGAAAATATTTATTTTCTAATCCCTCATCTTAGGTATTTCTTCTTCTATGTACTGACTAGCAGACTTGCGACTTTTTCAGTGTTGAGGAAAACTAAGCCCTTGTCCAACACCAGGCTAATAAAAAGAAATTGGCCCACAGACCATCCATTGTTTGGGTTCACAAAAAAGAAAAAAATTTAATGAATCAGAAAATTTTGATCATCCCTATACACTATATTGCCATTAATGACCGGCAACTTTCAATTTTAGACATTTTGTCGAATATTTAGAAATATACTTGACAGATTCTTCTGGAATTTCAGTATTAAAAAGAACAGGCATGACCTCATATTTAGCAATGTCGATTTGTTAAGGGGTGCAATTAGGGGGGCCAACAAAAAATCAAAGAAAAAAAAATAATACTTGGGATCACCCTGTAAAATAAAATGCACGAAATAATCTACCGCTACCGATTATAAATAAACAGACATTGTGCAATATGTGTATTCTTTTGTGTAAGAATAGCATGTATATTAATAGAGATATAGCGATTTATTTTAAAAAATTAAATTCTTGCATGTTTTTTGCTTATAACATGCAGGGTTTTCAACCAAATTTAACGCCGGTTTCAGAAAAATTGACAAAATATAGTAGAAATAATATAGTGTAATTGGAATATAAATATATTAAATTTTTTAGGAAATGTGAGCAGTTGTATGAAATAATTTTTATCTATGCATGCGCCAACGATAACAAGGATCATTTTACATAATTTAATAGTCAACTCTATGGGGCAACTTATTAAAAAAAAAATCTAGTCAAATATCGTAAAAATTCAGAAAGATATCGGCGTTAAAGTGAGCAAATTTTTAGTTGTTCTCTAAAAGCAGCTGAATGATAAGGGATTTTACACAAATTGCCATTTTTTATTAACTGACTTTCAGAAAAAAGTTAGTATTTAATGAGTTTCAACGAGTAGATTTGGAAAAAATGCTTCGATTTTGATACTTCTTTTGATCATGGTACAGGCTCGTTCTGGTGGTTATCCAAGAAGAACTAAAGCATCAATAAAAAATGAAAATAAAAAAAAAATGAAAAATGATAATTTGTGGAAAATTCCTTATCATTCAGCTGCATTTAGAGAACAACTAAAAGTTTGCTCACTCTAACGCCGATATCTTTATGAATTTTTACGATATTTGACTAGATTCTTTTTAATAAGTTGCTACATAGAGTTTACTATTAAATTATGTAAAATTATCCTTGTTATCATTCGTGCATGCGCAGATAAAAATTATTTTATACAACTGCTCATATTTTCTAAAATATTTAATATATTTATATTCCAATTGCACTATATTGTTTCTACTATATTTTGTCAATTTTCCTAAAACCGGCGTTAAATTTGGTTGAAAACCCTGCATGTTATAAGCAAAAAACATGCAAGAATTTTTTTATTTTTTTAAATAAATCAGTATACTTCTCTTAATATACATGCTATTCTTACACAAAAGAATACACATATTGCACAATGTCTGTTTATTTATATTCGGTAGCAATAGATCATTTCATGCATTTTATTTTACAGGGTGATCCCAAGTATTATTTTTTTTCTTTGATTTTTTGTTGGCCCCCTAATTGCCCCCCTTATCAAATCGACATTGCTAAATATGAGGTCCTACCTGTTCTTTTCAATCCTAAAATTCCAGAAGAATCTGTCAAGTATATTTCTAAATATTCGACAAAATGTGTAAAATTGAAAGTTGCCAGTCATTAATGGCAATATAGTGTACATCATTTAAACCAATGTGGTCCAACCTTTAGTTACCCGACCATGATAAATTAGCAAGTCTCCGTTAATCTTTGCACTGAGGACTACTGAAACTAGTCTGCTCACAGTTTACATATTCTGGCATTTTTAACGTTGTTTCTAAATTTAAATTTATATTAAAACTTACATTAAAAGTTGTTGCAAAATCAAGGTTTTACCTACATGCTTGAAATTTCCATTTTGATTGTTAGTCTTAGGAATTTAAAGGCTATATTAAAAATTATTTATAATTAAGAATGAATAATAAGTAATAGATTGACGTAATTTAGCAATGGTCTTTTTATTCCTTAATGAAATTTTTTTTTTTTTTTTTTTTTTGAGGGAAAAATGCAAGATTTCTATTACTCATTTGAACATGAAGGAAAGCTCTTAAGATTTTTTAATTATTTGACGTTATAGATAAAAGTATATATTTTAAATGTAGAAATGTTCATTCTTGCCTTTTTATTCCTTAATGAAAAAATAAATAAATAATGAAATTACACTAGATTAATATTAACACAATTATTCCAATTAGAATAATTGTGTTAATATTAATCTAGTGTAATTTCGTATCAAGCGATTTCTGGAGTTCCATTACCTGAGATTTATTCTGTTGAGCCGAACCAGGTTTCAGACCAGATGCTGTAATCATCAAGGTTAGCTGGGTGAAAAAGTTCGACCAGAATTGTCTGGGATAGCTCGGATGGCAGAGCACTGGCGGCTGCAGCCAGGAGGTCCCGGGTTCGAATCCTGGTCCGGACATTTTTCACCCAGTTGGAAATTTACATCTAAAAAATAATGAAATGTTTTGAGGGGAAAATACAATATTTCTTTCTCTTGTTTGAACATGAAGGAAAGCTCTTAATTTTTAAAAATTTATTTGACATAGATAAAAGTGTATATTTTAAATATAAAAACTTTTATTCTTGCTTTCAGTTTATTTTTGCCTCAAGAATATTTTAAATCTGAGTAGAAAAAATGATTGAGTTGAACAAAAAATTAATTAATCCTAAATCAATACAGATTGCAGCACTAATTTTTTTCTTGAAATCGTTTGCAACATTGTAAAAAAACGTATATAAATTTGAAGTGCAATGTAATATTATCTTTTTGAACCCAATTTGTTATGTTAGGAATCAAAAGGTTATCTTGAATTTTTTTAAGCATATCATGGGCTTATTGATCTTTATACCTGTGCAATATTGTTAATGTCTGACTTTTCCTAAGTCTCTAAGCTATTTTGAAAATGATGAAAATAAATAGCAACTTCCAAACGTGAGCAATTTGATCTTCATATGTAACACCTGACTACATCAGGCATCAATTTTCACAGAGGTTTTTTAATTCCTTTGATATTTATTACATTTTTAATTTTCTCAAAATTGACAGATTTTCAATTTTTACAACCAATTTAAGATTAATCATGTTGTTACCAAATTATTATTACTAAATAAATATGAAGATAATTTTCCATAGGTTGCAGTATTATAAAAGTTTTTAACTTATGTTAAATAGTTTTCACGATATGGAACTTTAAACTTGCAACTTTGAACGATTGCATTCATACCATTCTATATTAACCCTATATTCATACCATTCTATACAAGTTTTTTAAATGTCCAGAACTGCCAAAATGATTTATTTTTTTTGTGAACATATTTTGCAATGCTTTATTTGAATATGAATTGAATCTGTGTATCAAATTTTATTAAAATCGGTTACTATGTGGCCACGACTTTCTTAAATTTTTTTATCATTTTGTGTGGAATGACTCATAAGTAACTTATTTCGTGAAAACACTCAGTCATAAAGTAATTTCATAAAAATATACTTAAATCCAAAATTTTAATTGTACCAAAATAAATTATTTCATTGAAACATTCATTCATTCATTAAAAGCATGAAATAGAAAAAAAAATATATAATTTGTTATTCATTGTTTTGATTATATATATTTAAAAAAAGGCATAAGCAGCTTCAACCAATGCCCTAACTTCTTTGAAAATCATTACCATATCAATTATTTTCTCCCATGAAGCAAGATTTCGGGAAACTTTCTTTCGTCATTTACTGCACACAGCAAAAGCTTGCATTAAAGTGACTTCTATTGATTTTTTAAAAAATTTGCGTGAAAAAAATCTTTTTCTTATATTTTGTATATTTGTTTTTTAAAAGATTCCCAAAAATTTCACCATACATGGATATAAAATGTATCTTTGGATGACAAATGTTAGGTACCAAAACTATTTTGATAAAGATAAAAGCGTAAAATTTAAAAATTGCTGTCCAAACATTAAATTAAATTTATTGAAAAGAGAACGAAATTTACTAAATTAGGCTAAAAGGTTACTACATTTTTCAAAATTCAAAATCTGAGGCTCAGGTTCACTTGGACCTGTCTTTGTCTATCCTGTTCCAAATTAGCCGACCTCTATGTGCGATAGATTTTCCTAGCCATCATCAACAAACAAACAGGCACATACACAGAAAAAAACTTTCTTGTTATGTATCTAAATTTATTTATTTATTTATATGTACTTTAAAACTAATTGTAACAAAAATCCCTTTTTTATTATTATCAAACTAAAAAAGAAATCAAGCATATTTTACTTTTTTTTTTCTGTTTACAGCAATTAGCAGCTTTACTTATTACACGCCAAGTAGTTGGAAATATCAAAGAATCGCTCATTCCATTTTTAACAGAAACATTAAAATTGGCTAATTTGGGTGCAGATCATACAGTCCTCACTCCATCTGACAATGAGCAAAAAGATGGAAATTCAGATTTAGATAGTGGGTCTGCTTCATCTGATTCTTCACCAGTACATGAAAATAGCAAGAAAAGAAAAAATCATGGTAACTTAACACAAGCAGAAGTTGAAAGTGCTATGTATAAGGTATTTATAAAAATATTATTTACACATGCACATCTTTCATTAAACTCTTAAGTGTATTTTCTGTATTTGTATTACACATCAGGCATCTCTGAACCAAAATGCAGATTTACAAATATTATCCACTAATAAGAACATGAAAACTTCATTGAATTAAATTATATATACAGTATAGAACCCATTATTCGGAATTCTGAAATCCAGAAAAAAGAATTTATTCGAAAAATTTGTAAATTTTTGCTAAAATTTTAGAATTTCTGAAATTTTTTGAAAATTTTACATATTTCTAATTTTTTTTTTTTTTTTTCTAGTCAATCATGTTTCAATGTGTAACCACTAAAATATGTTACTTCAGTGGCAAAATCGCCTATTTCGTCAAAGGATTGCAGAAACAACGTGAATTTCGTCAAAGGATTGACGGAAAAACAAATTTTTTCAAAGGATTGTGAAAAACGCTAATTTCGTCAAAGAATCACAGAAAAAATGCTAATTTTGTCAAAGAATTGCGGAAAAAACACTAATTTCGTTGAAGAATCGCGAAGAAAGCGCAAATTTCGTCCAAGGCTTTTGAAAAAATGCATATTTCATCAAGGGATCACGGGAAAAAATGCAAATTGCGTCAAAAGATTGTAGAAAAAAACCCCACAATTCTTGCCAATGAATTGCGGGAAAAACGTAAATTTCGTCAAAGGAACACAGGGAAAAAAAACTTTAATTTCATCAAAGGATCTCGGGGAAAAACTTGAATTTCGTCAAAAGATCGTAGAAAAAAACGCAAATCTTGCCAATGAATTTTAAAAAAACACAAATTTCATCAAAGGGTCACGAAAAAGTTTTAATTTCGTCAAAGGATCACTAAAAATGCTAATTTCGTCAAAGAATCGTAGAAAAAATGCGAATTTCGTCTAAGGATCATGAGAAAAAAAAATGCGAATTTCATTAAAGAATCGTGGAAAAAATGCGAGTTTCGCCATAGGATTGTGGGGGAAAAAACGCAAATTTCTTCAAAGGGCTGCAAAAAAAAAAAAAAAAAAAAAAAAAAATGTTAATTTTGTCAAGAAATTGTGAAAAAAATGCATTTTTCGTCAAATGATTGCAGAAAAGAAAAACACAAATTTCGTCAAAGGAACGTCGAAAAAAAAAAAAAAAAACCCGTTAATTTCATGAAAGAATCTCAGAAAAAACGTGATTTTTGTGAAAGAATCATGAACGTTGGGAGGACCTGACATCCAGAAGTCCTTTGGTCCCGAGGATTCTGGATAATAGGTCCTGTACTGTATGTATATGGGTCACCCAAATGAAAGTGAGACTACTGTCAGTTTGAGAAATGGTTTACTGATATAAATGTGCTATGAATACAGAGCATAATGGATAGACATAGTTGCCATTAAGGTTTAAACAGTCATCCCAGTGGTCCACAAGATTATAAATACCTTGAGCAAAGTACCTATAGGGCTGATGCAGAACCATTTTCCATTAATGGCAGCCCAGACCTCATTATTGTTTGTGAATCACCTTCCCTTAAGAGTTATCTTGAGAGGTCCAAAATGAATCGTGCATTTTGAAATCACAATTGTTAGTTTTATTTATTCACACCAAGTACTGAGAAATATCAAGGAATCGCTCATTCCATTTTTAACAAAAACATTAAAATTGCCATGATGGAATATCGTGTGATTTCATCACACAATAAGAGGTCGGGGTTATATACACTTTACGACCAAAAGTCATCTGACATCAGGGGTTGTATCAAATATCTGTTGATTAGTTCGAAGATAGCGTACACAATATTGCACATACTACTATATTTAGATACAACCTCTGATCTTTTTGCTTGTTTTGGGGAACAACGGATTTCGAGTTTATTCTATCAACGATTATTTTCAGAATTTTCAAGCTATGATTTTGAGACTTTTACAAAAGTTGTTTTATATACTTAGCTAATACATTATGCACATTATATTTTGATTGCATTTGCGCATGCAAAGTGAAACATTTTTTGTAAGCCTGCTCATTTTTCATTCAATTTTTATTATTTTTAAATTCTGATTGCAAAGTATTGTGTACAATATTGTTTGTCATATTTTCTGAAAAGAACTTTTTTTATATTAAGAACTCTGCAAATTATAAGCAAAAAACTTTGCAAAATTTGGCACTGTTTTTATAAAACCTTAATTTCTCTACGAGTATACATGCTATCCTCATAAAAATGAACACAATATATTACAATAAGCCACTTATTAATAATCTCGTGTTTGAACGCTTTTGCTACATTAGTTTTTACAGGGTTATCCAAAAGATATTCGTTCTTTTTCAATTTTTTGACGATGCCGTATGGGTTTTTGGGAAAAAATCTTCGCTGAAATATTTCACCTAAACTATACTGTTTACACACTTACAGTTTCAGGTTAATTCCGGATGTATTTTTCTTGATATTTAACAAAACGTCTAAAATCACAAGTGGCTGGTCACCTTTGGCCATATAGTGTATCTATGTATTGTTACAGCATAAGTTTATAATACTTAAAATTGTCGTCTGCTTTAAAATGATTTTTTTTCCCATTGTTTGCTTTGGTTATTTCTTCACTTTTTTCACACAACTTGACACTGCTAATCTTAAGAAGCTGGAAGCATTAAATGTTTAAAATACATTAAAAATTAGTTTTCATTCCTGGCATTCTTGCTGTAGATTTGTATATGCTCTATATGATCAGCAGTCTATGCTACATGCACCTTTTCTTTGTTTTCTTCTATAATGTCTGAGGTTTTTAAGTGAGTCCCATTTTTCTCTCTTAGAAAAATGTTATTTTTTACCCCTTAGAATGTTTTTTTCTCCCATTTATGTCTGTATATATTTCCTTGAAAATTTTTTTCTTTTTTTTAGACGATTTGAAAAAAAAAACTTTTTAAAAAATAATATAATAATTTAAGTAAGAGACTTACAAATTGTATTTGTCCATTTAGTATGAAGGAACATTTGAAGATTACTTGGAAATGTTTATCCAGTTTGGATATGTAATCCTGTTTTCCTCAGCTTTTCCTATGGCAGCTATGTGTGCTTTATTAAATAATGTAATTGAAATAAGGAGTGATGCATTTAAGCTCTGTATGATATTCCAAAGACCATTTGGACAAAGAGCAGAAAATATAGGTACATGGCAGGTATGTTATTTATTTATTATGAATAGTTACATTTAAAATTAAACCAATTTAAATAATAATAATAATAATAATTGCATATAATTCCAAAAAGTGCTCGATTCTTTTTCATTTTATAATTATTAAAAATAAATAATGAGATTTTTTTTCCCCTGTTTTAATTATATAAATGTAATCTTTTGTTTCGATATGTTAACAAAGAGGAGTCTACATTTCCCTTTGTTAAATTACCGAAACAATAGAGCGTTCTTTGATATGCATTTAATGATTTACAAACTTTATGATAGAGCAACTGAAATATACAACTTAAATTAAAAAATTAATTAATCAAAATTTAAAGATAAATATTAGCAAAAAACATTCTTTTTTTTAAATCGTGATTTCAATGTTAAGTTGCCTTATAGATGACATATCTTTCCCTTTATTTAATCATTTGATGGTATGTATGTTCGTGCTTTCTTTACTGTTATTTTCCTCTACTTAGTTATCTTGGTTAATTAATTTCAAAATAATCCTATTGTGTATGCATAATGTTGCTGCAAATAAGTAATGCTATGGAAAATGTACAGGGTGTGGCAGGTATTTGAGAACAAATTAATGCCTGCTTTCAAACCTGAACAGATACTAGAGATAGAGCATTTTTTGAATTTTAACGTTCTGCACAGGTGACCACAATCACATACCATGGCATCATTCACTCAAACCGCAGCCAGACGCAATAATAGTCGCTACACACTGTCAAAACCAATTGCAGGCAATAATCAGAAGTGTGTTGGGAACGTTTGCTATGGAATACAAACGGCTGCTCTGAGAGCCATAACAGTGTTGTGTGGATGCCTATTAGAGTCCCTCTTAACTGCGCCACATACGTAATAGCCCGTTGGCTTAATACTTGGGAAGCTTGGGTGCAACAAGTTGTGGATGACATGGTCCTGAATGTTTACGGCCATCCATTACTGGGTTGTATGGGATGGTGCAGAGTCATGTTGAAAAACGTACGGCCTCCCACATGTTACAAAAGTAATCCAGAGTTTTTACACCTCAATATAAACAATGGCATTGACTCTGGCTCCTTAAAGAAAGAAATGCAGAGGCATCAGGTCATCTTCACTGCTCATGAGCCCCAGAATCATCAGTGAGGCTGGAAATTTTTTTTGCATGACGGTCGGAACCTCTTTGGAATTTTACACAGCCACTGATCTTTTTGCGGTTCACTTTCTGGACATGGGCAATGTTTTTCTCATCTGAAAAAAACAACAGCATTCCTGGCTACTCTTAACTTTTCAGCTTGTTAAGGAAGTGTTCGGCTTTGGGCAGGAGTTTATCCTTGGCTCTCTCGTACAAGAACTATCTTCTCCTCATCACGCACGACCTCTAATGAAGGTCCTCATGAATTGCACATTGGATGGTGACCTCATCAACTTGCAGCTCCCTAATGAGTGCCCTCATCGACTTCTTAGGATTTTCATCAACCCAAATGAGGAATTCTAGTGTCTTGATAATGTCATATCGCCGACAATGTCGTTTCCTGTGTGAAATGGTTGACACATCAAACCTGGCAGACTTCAATTCGCTCCTTACTTTAAAGACAAATAACCTCAGCGAGTTTTAAGAATGCAGCAGTCTGTAAATCAGAGTGTTCTTCAGCCAGTGAGACAATGACAGCATGCTTCTTTATTTCCTCAGTTAGTTTAAGTTCTAACCTATTTACATGTAACAGAAAAGAATTTGTAACCATCGTGTACAGGGTGGTATTTCACCTATTACGTGTGTTCTCAAATACCTGCCGCACTCTGTATACACTAGATTGCATTACATTTTATATATAATAAATAAACTTAACACAGAAACTATATAAATACTAGTGTGGAAATATCGTAATGGCTGCTTCACCTTCTGGACAAAACCTAAGCATTTAATGATATGTCCACTAGAACGCTGCTCAGATTAAGTCATGAGATATATTCTGTTTTACCTGAACATACAGTTTTGCCCTACTTTCTCCTACATTATTTTCAGAGAGAATAAATATTCTGAAAATGTTAATGAGAGTTGATGAATGATTAAGTTATGTCTATTCTAGGGATGCATCGAATAGTGATTTTGGCCGAATACTGAATATTCGGCTAGCCGAATAGTAACTGTTAGGCCGAGTACTGAACATTCGGCCAGCCGAATAGTAGCTATTCGACTAAATACCGAATATTTGACTTGTCGAATACTTTTATATTTGAAAGTTTAAAGTCATTAAAATGTTAAATTGTAAAACAATTTTACATAATATTTGAAATGGAAACTTTCATTTTGATAAACAAGAGCTTTTTTCAAGCACACTTTATGCTGAAAAAAATCTTTGAGTTACTTAAGAAGAGGATAGTTATAAAACTTTTTTAATTAATAAAATTTTAAATTTCATGACTTCTGTGAATTAAAACAAATGAATAAAATTTTCTTAAATTCTAAAACAAACATTTTAAAATCAAAGAGAAATTGTGAAAAAATTGGAAGAAAAATTGTACAGGATCATATATTATTTGTTTGTCTGAAAGAGTCTAAAATAAAAGTAAATAAATAATACAATCTATTCAAATTTTATATGGTGGCAACTCAGCAAGAATAACTGTTCTACTTATTCCCTTTGATTAAGCAAGAAAGTTTTTAAATGCATCCTAGATTGGTGTCTGGAGTGGGCGATCATTTTCAGAGATTGTAAACATTGTTCTTAAAATCTTAGCAAGAAACAGATTATATACTGGACAATGTTCAGGAACTTGCATTTGTACATAATTAATTCCTATGAAAATCCTCGTGATTGGTTAATTTTCTTAAATAATACTTAACAAACAGCAAATAAATAATGTAAAAACATTCTCTTTTATTTAAATATGATTCTGTTTCTAATTATTCTGAATATCTTTATAAGTTCACAGTTAAAAGTAGAAATTGTGTAAGGTTTTTCAAATTATGTTTTAAAAGTTTTTTTTTTGTCAAATATTTTGATATTCGGCAGGGCCGAATAGTTTGTTATTCGGCCAAGCCGAATATTCGGCATACCAAATAGTTTGGTATTCGGCCAAACTGAATATTCAGTAACATGGCTGAATAGGCCGAATACTGAATAGATACCGAATATTCAGTGCATCCCTAGTCTGTTCAATAGTGATAATAAAATAAAAAATATATATTCTGTTATTTATTGAGCACATTCTGTCCTCATCTTAAAAATTTTATTTATGACTATCTGTGTTTGTGTAGCAATTCATTGTGTTGCATTTGTATTTTAAAGGATCTTTCATTGAAAGATTCATTGATGGATTGATTCTCCTGATTTTCTCAAACTATTTTAGATATTGAAATGGGACAAACTACAGATTGTAGCCAGAAGCAATCTCTGTCTGTCGCTGATAAATTTAGCATTTGTTATGCAACCATTTCTGAGCCTATTCTGGACACACTGACAATTTTTTGTTTTAAATTTATTTTTGATTACATGCCATCTAAATAGTCAATTGAACTTAGAAATAGATATTTTTCTGAAAATCACTAAATATATATATATATATATATATA
The DNA here is from genome assembly GCA_963932465.1 of Maratus speciosus. Classification (NCBI taxonomy): domain Eukaryota; kingdom Metazoa; phylum Arthropoda; class Arachnida; order Araneae; family Salticidae; genus Maratus; species Maratus speciosus. Next base: position 508,096,848 of record OZ010790.1, read on the forward strand.
TACCGGGTGTCTCAAAAAGGACTGACTGATTTTAAAATTCAATAACTTCCAAACGGTGACAGATATTAAAAAAATTCTTGCAGGAGGGTTATGCATAAAGTCAAAAGTTTTATTACAGTGATTTTCGATTTTAGTTTGAATTACCAACAATAGATGGCGCTGTAAGCAATAGTCGCTAAATACAGGCTCGATTTTTGGTCCTTTCTGTTGTTCCATGCAGAAAAAAAGAGATGAAAATGTATTATCCGGGCCACGAAGTACCAAAAATCGAGCCTGAATTTAGCCTCTATTGATCGCAGCGCCATCTATTGTTTGTAATTCGAACTAAAATCGAAAATCACCGTAAAAAAACTTTTGACTTTATGCATAACCCTCCTTCAAGAATTTTTTTAATATCTGTCACCGTTTGGAAGTTATTGAATTTTAAAATCAGTCAGTCCTTTTTGGGACACCCAGTATATATACTATTTACATCTTTATATTTGCAGGATGCTATGGAAGTTATGGGAGTAATTGCTGTTATTGTTAACTGTGCTCTCATTGGAATGTCAGGGCAAGTCCAGAGGATGTTTCCGAACCTCTCTACTCAAGGAACTATCATTCTTATTGTTATATTAGAGGTGTGTCACTGTTTTGTTTATCAATTTTTTTGTTTTCCTTCCTAACTTTAACACTATTTCTACTAATTAAATTATTAAATTAAATTATTTTAAGATTCTGGTTTATGATTATTTTATTTATAGTTTTTAAGGCTCATGTGTATCGAAATATACATCCAATGTATTAAAAATTATTTGTAACTGTTTTAATTTTAAAATTACAGTTAAAATAACCATGAGTCAAAAACTTAAAAAGTATCATTTGACAGGCGTAGAAATAGCATTACAATAAAGGCTATTTCCCTAGCCTTGGGGAAATGAGAAAATAGCCTTTTTTAAAGGTAAAACGTTCATATGTAACTTTCTGGCTCCTATTCATTATGTAATACTGTAATGTAATGTTGGAAAGTGAGTATGAAAATTGATCAAATATAATACTCAAATTTAACTAAGTAATCAAATAATACTATTATTTTGTATAAATGTTCACTAAATTTACTCACATCTACACTAATAAAAGAAAGTTTCGCTCTCTCTGTCTGTGTGTGTGTGTGTGTGTGTCTATCTGTGCTAGCAAAATCTACCACACGTACAAATCTGAAAATTTGGATTAGGGTTGTCCAATGCATGCCCTGATGCTCAGAATTTTAATTTTTTGATAATTAGCTGAAATATTAATTATAATGACAATGAACTCTCATCAAAAACTCATATCTTTCATTTTGTGATGGCAAAAACGCTCATCCATGCCCAGAACCCGATTTACACATCAGAAGGAAAATGAAGAACCCAGCAGAGGGATTTTGAAGGGTTTATCGCCATTATTTTTTAACCCTGGCTGCTTTAAACTGGTAATAAATGCTATATAAACCGATTTCAATTGGAATTTGCTCTACTGAACTTCAATAAGATACATACATTTTATAACTTCTCGGACATTTTTAAAAACACTGAAAACTTTTGATAAAAATTTGGAGATTATATTTCAGTGTTCTTTATTATTTTTCCTACATATGGTCTTTTTGTCTGTCTTTTCTCCTTATATCAATAAAAAATTATAAAAACATTTAATTTTTCATTAAATATATGTAATATGTAAACTTCTTTTGTTTAATGTGTTTTATTGTCTGTTTTATTATTATAGCATCTTATCCTCTCCCTTAAATTTGGAATAGCATATGCAATTCCAGATGTTCCCCAGTGGGTTGCAAAAAAAATGGCTAAGGTTGAATTTCAAAGGCGTGAAGCTGTTAAGGTTTGTAAATCTTTAATTAAAGCCAGTGGTTTTTAATTATACTTATTTTCATTTACTGGAACCAAATTTAGTTGAATAAGAATTAATATGCATTTCTGTGCTTCTTTTTATTTGTTACATGTTGTTTTTAATTAATTTGTTAATTTTACTGTTTATGAGTTTATGGGAATTTGCAAAGAAGTCTTAATTATTACCAGAAATTATTAATAAAATATATTTCTTTAATACATTCATAGTACTGTTTTTTTTAATTACCAGTTTATATTATTATTATTAGTAGTAAGGATTTTAATGAGTTAACATCCTGAAAATGTGCTTTTGATTTCTGGTGTTAAATGATATTCTAAAATAACTCTTTTATAATCAAAAAGAATTTCACAATATTTTACAATCAATTTTTTATCATTATTAAGACTATTATTTCATAACGTTATGCGTTATAAACATAGGTTACATTGACTACTGATTGAATAGTTTTATAGTAACTGTGAGTGATATTGCGTTTTTAACTACAATCACTTACACTACTGGTTCGTTCACATAAACACCAAAGTGGACTGTAAACACGAATTTATTATAACACTAAATATTTGCGAGCCAACAGCGGCTTACTACATTCCATCATTTTTCACATTCTACAACAACATGAATCAAAACAGAATAAAACACAGTGTTGCCACATGCAGAAAAAAAGAACAAGAAACTTACATGGATTCGGAGCACACGAAACCACGGAATATGCAGCAGACGATACTTACATAAACATTCTGGCCCCCGTTGAAATCCCCTGGGATTTCAACAAGTAGTTAGTTGCTTACAATTTATAACTATAATGGAAGAACAATTAATAACACAAACAAATTAATACAAAAAATAGAAAAATATTAGACTGTTCTGAGTTCACAATTTTTAGTTTCTATAGGAAGAGGACACAGTTTCACTATTGGACGATCGATGACACAACTACTAGTCTTGATCGTAACAACTCTGACCTTATTGTCTGAACCTGGATGAACAGTTATTATTCATCCTAATTTCCATTTAAGTGGTGGAAGGTTGTCATCTTTGATGAGGACTAAGTCATTGACTTCTAAATCTCGTTGACTTTTTTGCCATTTATGTCTTTGCTGAAGTTGAGACAGGTATTCCCAGCTCCATCTTTTCCAAAATTGCTGAAGAATAAACTGTCTCGCATGCCATCTATCAAGATGACTCAAAGGACTGTGACTTAGATCTTGTTCAGGTATGGCAGTTAGAGAAGTTCCAACTAGGAAGTGGCCTGGCGTTAGAGCAGTTAAGTCTTTTGGGTCAGATGATATGGGACACAGTGGCCTAGAGTTGAGACAAGCTTCAACGTGCGTAATCAAGGTTTGGAACTCAGGATAGGTTAAGACAGTGTCACCAACGGTTTTCTTCAGATGCGATTTCATTGATTTTACTGCAGATTCCCAAAGTCCACCAAAGTGTGGAGCAGAAGGCGGATTAAAAGTCCAGCGTATTTCCTCTGACGACAAAAATTTGTTTATTTCTTCATTCTGCTTGCACTGCAAAAGATATTTGTTAATTTCTTTTTCTGCACCTTTGAAGTTGGTTCCACAATCACTGAAAATCTCAAAAGGTTTCCCTCTTCTTGCGATAAATCGTTTTAATGCACTTAAGAATGCCTTTGTTGAAAGATCTTCTACAACTTCAAGATGGACTGCTTTGATGACGAAGCAGGCAAATACACACACATATGATTTAAATGATTTTAGTCCGTGTCCTGCACGATATTTAATCATGAATGGTCCTGAAAAATCTGTTCCAACTCTATGAAATGGCCGTGACTGTGTTACCCTAGATGCTGGAAGATTAGCCATTATTTGTTTTTGCAGTTTGAGCTCTATATCTGCAACATGTAACACAAGTTCTTACTATTTTCCAAATAACAGACCTAGCAGTAATGATCCAAAATTTCTGTCTAATTAAAGAAAGAAGAAGCTCTGCAGCTGCATGGAAATATTTTTCATGAAAATGTTTAATTATGATCTTAGTCACATGGTGCTTTGATGGTAATAAGATTGGGTGCTTTTCATTCTCTGACAGCTGTGCGTTTTTCAATCTTCCTCCTACTCTTAATATTTTGTTATCATCTAAAATTGGACACAAACAAGACTGCTATTTGTAGGTGGCTCTTTTCCAGCTTCTAAACATTGAATTTCTTTATTGAAGTTCACTTGTTGAACTATTCGAATAATGCAGCGTGTTGTGGCTTGAATTTCATTGCTTGATAAAAAGGATGTATTTCTTTCTACACGTGTTACCTTTGAATTGGAGATGAATCTCAATAGCCAAGCAAATATGCGTTGCAACTTGGAAAACGAAGATATTTTTGATATAATATTAAGTTTTTACATTTTCAGAAACTACAAATGATAATGTTTTACGTGCTTCTTGTAATTCTTCTTCATTTATGGTAATAGGTTCATGCACGGAACCTCATTGCTTCTTAACCACAATGGGCCGTTCCACCACAAGTCATGGGACAGTAGTTCTGCAGGAAGCAACCCACGTGATGCACAATCAGCAGGATTTTTTTTTTCCGTTCACATGGTTCCAATTCTCAGCTGATAAAATGGATTGGATTTCAGATACTCTGTTGTCTACAAAGACTTGCCATCTTTTAGGATTTGATCTTAGCCATGACAATACAATTTGTGAATCGCTCCACGCGTGCACATAATCAGGTTTTATATGTAATGCATCTCTAACCGCCTGTATTAAGTGTGCCAGCAATACTGCAGCACATAATTCCAGTCTTGGAATCGTGATAGGTTTAAGTGGTGCTACGCGAGTTTTAGCTGTTAAAAGTTTCACATCAGTGTTAGAGTTATCACAAGTTTTAACGTAAAAAACTGCTGAATAACCCTTTTCTGAAGCATCACAAAATCCGTGAAGTTCACATCGAGAATAATTGGGCAAGATGACTTTTCTAGGTATATATATGGAATTTAAGAGTTTGACTTCTTGGCACAAAATTTTCCACTTTTGATCAATATTTTCTGGTACTGGGTCATCCCATGATAATTGTAATTTCCACAGTTCTTAAAGGATCATTTTAGTTAGAATTACAAAAGGTGCAATCCATCCCAATGGATCAAAAAGCATTGATACAAATGACAGAATAATTCTTTTAGTAGGGACACTTTGATAATCTATATCACTGAAATTACATTTGAACATATCATTATCAGGATACCCTTCTACTCCTAGAACTTTTATGGCTTTATTGCCTACTACACTATGCATATTATCATGAATTGTGCTTGCTAACCCAGCATTGTTTAATAGTGATGGTTCATTTGTGGATCATTTATGTAACTCAAACCCACCTTTTTTTAGCATTTTCTGCAATTCATATATCAATTCATTACCTTCCTGACTATTCCCAACACCAGTTAAAACATCATCAACATAAAAATCTCTTAAAACTACAGTCTTTGCTTTTGGGAAATTAAGACCCTCATCAATTGCTAACTGACTCAAAGTTTTAGTTGCAAGATATGGAGCAGCAGCAGTTCCATACGTGACAGTGTTTAAGCGAAAAACGTGTATTTGTTTATCTTGACTATCTCTCCATAATATTCTCTGAAAATCCCTATCTTTATCATGAATTTTTACCTGCCTATACATCATTCTTATATCAGCTGTGATTGCAATATTATGAAATCTAAACCTCGTTTAGAGAGTGTCGTTTAAAGATACACCTGTTGTTGTTTTAGCACTCCCATCAAAAACTACTCTTAATTTGGTGGTTAAACTAGAACTATTCAAGACGAAGTGATGTGGGATGTAATAATGTTTATTCTCTAATTCACAATCTGTATTTGAAACAAGGTCCATGGGGCCCAGAGATAAATATTCTTTCATAAATTGAACATATTGGTTGTAAATTTCTGGCATGGATATTAATCTCTTCTCAAGATAAAGAAATCTTCTGTGTGCCATTTGGCGAGAATCACCTAAATTATCTCGATCCTGTTTAAACGGTAATGCGACTGAGTAGCGGCCTGTTTTTTCCCTGAAATGAGAACTCTCAAAATGCCTTTCACAAAGTTTTTCTTCAACTGTTAAAGGTTGCACATTTGGAATTTTTTCTAATTCCCAGAATGAATTTACTAACTCGTCAGTTTTTGTACTTAAATGATTTACACATACTGGTTCAGTTGCCAGAGTTTCAAAATTTGTAGTACCCCGAAATTATCCAACCAAGTCTCGAATTTAATGCAAATGGAAGGTGAGGTTCATGTTTGACAATTTCTCCAGTCATTAAATGCATAAATACATTTACACCAAATAGAATGTCAGTTTTTTGTGATTTGAAAAGTAATGGATCAGCTAACATTAAATCATTGAAATTATTGCAAATGATTGAAGGCAAAGACACATAGGGAATATTATCTGTCACCTTATCCATCACGAATGCTGATGTTGATACTCTAAGATCACTTTTGAAGTGAGAAGTGAATAATAAATCAACTTCCCCATTACTCACAGTATTAAATGTTCCCAAACATGACACAGAGATAAAACTATCTTTGACCTTTAATCCTAATTTATTTACACATTCTTGTGAAATAAATGACCTCTGAGAGCCAGTATCACATAAACATCTGCATTTTATTAACTCTTTGTTTAGAATTTTGAACTTTTAATTTGCAGTTACTAATGCACAACAAAATATGGCTCTTTTGATTACAATTTTCGTTTGACTCATAATGAGAGGCACAGACTGTAGACGAAACATTTTCACTTGCTGACTCAACTTTTTTAATGATAAATTCTTGTGTGTGTGGAGACATACTATTTGACTGATTCTTATTCCTTGAATAATTTACCATGTGCAAAACACTATGATGTTTCTTAAAGCAATGATGGCACGTATTTAGACTCTTACATTTATTGAGGAAATGCATATTAGATAAGCAGTTGAAACAATAATGATTGCGTTTTACGAAATCTATTCGTTGTTGAACAGGTAAATTAAGAAACTTTGAGCCCTTAGCTAAACTATGGTCTTCCTTACAATAACCACAACCTAACGTAGCTACAAAAGCATTACTCTTATTTGGAACTACAGATTTAAGTACCTTATTTACCATTAGCTTGCTATTTTGAAGAGTTCTTGCGTAATTCTTAAGAAATTCGATTAAGTTTTTAAGTTTTGGAATTTCCCCACTTTTAAGCTGACGTTCCCACCACAATTTTGTAGAAGGATCCAATTTTTGCAAAATTAAATAAGTCATTAATGTATCACCAAATTTATCAATGGTTTGGTTCAATATCTCTAATGAGCAAATGACTTCATTAATGTTGTCAACTAGATTTAAAATAGCAATAGCTGATTCTGTTTGAATAGTTGGTAAACTTAAAAATCGTTTAATATATGCAAATATTTGTTCTCGCTTATTTGAATATCTTTCGTCTAATAGATTCCATGCAATCTCAAAATTAGAATTCGAAATTTGAATAGACTGAATGACGCGATACGCTTCACCTTTCAACGAAGCCTTCAAATACTGTAATTTTTGAGCATTAGGTATACTTGTATTGCTGTTTACGCATGCCTTGAAAAGATCCTTAAACGCTATCCATTCTGTTATATTACCTCCAAAAGTAGGTAATGATAACCTAGGTAATGTAATATTCTCAAACACGTTTTCTGAAATTACACTATCAGATTTAATTTCACTCTTATTTAACTCAGCATTTTGTATTTTCAACATTTTTTCACCCTTAAATTTCCACAAATCAATTTTATCCGAGATTTCCTGTGCGCTATCTATCTCACTTTCTAATTGTTTAGGTTCTGTAATTAAAACTTCAATTTCCCTATCCAGTTTTTTTAGATCCGTTTCTTTCTGTTTTAATAATTCAATATTTTCTTCTAATTTTATTACATTAATGTCATCACTTGCGATTATACTTTCGATTTTCTTAATGTAATTTGTTACACTTCTCCGTAGAGCAGTTCTTTTTGTTTTTAAAGATACCAGTTCACTCATTTTTGCTTAAATCAAGACAAAAACTAGTTCTAAAATATCTAAACTGTATACTTTCAAAATAATTCTACACTTTTAAATACAAATTATTTTTAGACATGAAATAGAATGTTCAAAGTTAACTTACCTCACAACCTGAGGTAATTTTTCCTTCAATATCACACGATTTCCATCGACAGATGATATCATACGGTAGTTCATAAATTGTTCAATTGTACTCTTTTATTTTTCACTAGCGCTCCGGCTAGACTTGTACCAACAAATGATATTGTGTTTTTAACTACAATCACTTACACTACTGATTCGTTCACATAAACACCAAAGCGGACTGTAAACACGAATTTATTATAACACTAAATATTTGCGAGCCAACAGCAGCTTACTACATTCCATCATTTTTCACATTCTACAACAACACGAATCAAAACAGAATAAAACACAGTGTTGGCACATGCGGAAAAAAAGAACAAGAAACTTACATGGATTCGGAGCACACGAAACCACGGAATATGCAGCAGACGATACTTACATAAACAGTGAGATTTTAATATTTATTCAGATATTTTCTAGTCCGTTAAAAGTATAATTACAATTATCTTTAAGTAGTTCTCTTTGGCATGTTATATTTGGAGAATAACTGATTCTGACTATTGCTTGCTCCCTTTAGAAAATTGAAAATACATTATAAGATCTTGTAATTTCAAAGAAAAAAATTAATTTTTTTAAACTAATTTTGCAGGATCTATAGATGTTTAGTAGAATGGTGAATTCACATTTTTTGTGTTTTGATGTTATTTTTCCATTGTATGAAATATCATTATAGATTGGTTTCACTGTAAGCAAAATATATTCCTGAAAAGCCATTAAGGATTAAATTCAGGATTAAATTCCATTCATGATGTGTCTTTCAAACTGGCATTTTACTGTGTTTTAATATCTCACTAAAATTTATCATGTTCATAATTATGCTGAATTCATTAAAAAATTAATAAAATAAATATATATTTATATTCTAGACTTTAAGTACTTGTCATAAAAGAGAAAAATAATCAATAATTGATTTCTTTAATTAGTCTTTGTACTATGATTAACTTGATTTACTCAAAAACAATTATTTTTTTAATTTAATAGTGTAAATTCTGAGTTATCATTTAGTTGATTTTCCCTTATCTGCATGTTTATAGATTAGACTGGTCAGCAAAAAAATTAGATTTTGCTTCTTTGCGAAACACGTATATGAAGTATATATATCTGACATTACTAAATCTAAATAAGGCATCCAAATTGTTCCAACTCTTTAAACAGCTACATGAAATTGAAAACATGAAAAATGTATTCTCACTGTTTTTGATAACAATCAATAAATTATATCATGAAAACATATTTGTTGATATTTGCCTTGAGCATTTAATCTTTTGCTGTCTCCCTTCCCCCTCTTTCAGGTCTAGCAGTATCTATAAACCATTGATGGAACAGCTGCGCCAATTGCACCAAATCAATAATGCTGTGCATTTTTGCACCAAAACTATTATTTTTAAACAAAATTGCGCCCAACTGCGCCATTTCAATAGTAATTCTTGAGCCAAATCGATCATTTCCCATAAAAATTGTGGGATTTCTATCGCGACCCAGTAAGTGACTCCCGGTTGTTTTTCCCTCGAGTCATCCTCCATTTTGTTTCTCCCTGACGATCGCAAAGTTCAAGGCATGACGTCATGTGATATATTGCATGCGCCTTTAAGGAGACCAATGAGTGCCTCCCAACCAGTGGGAGTCTGTTTTACATATTTTATCTATATTGTTGTAAATAAAGTATTCTTCGTTTGTGTCTCACTGATTTTGGATGTAATTATTTTTGCTCCTCGGCGGGAAGCACCGATGAAAACAAAACGAAATGAAAGTGTGCTAGAAGATCCAAAACAAAAATTGCGTTGTCTCTTTGCTTTGATAGTACAGTATAGGACCCACTATCCAGAATTCCGAAATCTGGAAAAACATGAAATACGGAATTAAATTATTAAAATTTTCTAAATTTGTAAATTTTTACTAAAATTTTGGAATTTCTGAAATTTTTCAAAAATTTTACAGATTTCTAATTTTTTTTTGTCCAATGTGTTTCAATGTGTAACCACTAAAACATGTTACTTCAGTGGTGGAGGAACACAGAGCACTCCCTCCCCCTTATTCTTAATTTATATTACGATTCATTAAAAAAAAATCATCAGATATTTCACAGTTGTGATTCTGTTCCGAATTTTCCGAAAATTCTGACATAAAAAATATCGCGAATTTCAACAAATGGCCGCCAAAAAGACCCGCAAATGTCCTCAAAGGATCACGAATTTTTAATAGCATTATAGTCATCTCCGATCTTATCACTTTCCAGCAGTATCTCCTTTTCTATATCTTTTACTATCTTTTATTTACTTTATTAATATTATTTATCTTTTATAAAATATGTTTATTTGCTTTATAACTTTTTCTATCTTTATATATTTTTATCAGTTATACTTACTTGTAGTTTAACAGGTTTGTTTACCTTCTATTAAATACCTCTTCTTATTTTTATGTCTTTATTAAATATACACTTTATTAAACTAATACCTAACATAAATAATTGTCTTTACTTACTTTGCTTTATTTCTGTTATTCTGCTTTCATAAGTTTCTGGTCCTGTTTAAATTCCTCGTGTTTAATTCTAAGTCTTTACTAACATTGATCCTCACGCAATCCTGTTCACGTCATTTTTCATATGACTTGTGTTTTTGCGACCGCCACTAGATGACGTTTCGTCACGATGGCTTCTCATTCGAGAACCATCGGCCGGGTGCTCCTTGCATTGCGTAATAGGTCCATATCTGTTCAATCGGTAGTATATATTTGCTTATGTTTCCTCCATTCAGTACCTAAGTGTTGTCATCGGTGTTGTTTCTAAGTGTTTTACTTTGCCGTTTTTCGTTCGTCTTGTGATGTTATCTTATTTGTACGTTATGGTGTTGAATGGAATATCCCTTTTAAATTTTCCTTACATTCGTCATATGTTTTTTTACTCCAAGTTTAGTGTGTTGTAACTAATCTACATATTCGAGTTTCTTCTGCCGATATTGTGTTCATCTTCAACGTAACCACTAGCAGTTTATTCCAACGATGTCTTTCCTTCATGTTCAAGTATTTCATTAAAGCTATTGGCCATTCATTAAATGCCCTAGAAGTTGACTCATTCCAGCTGCCGTCTTTCATTGAGGAGGCGTAGTATTTTGGAGTCCCGATGTTCCTTGTTATGAAGTGAAAGAAACGTGTTTACATTTCCGTCCAGCTAATGATGTCTCTGATAAGAAGTGTTTTTACAGCAGTCTGTTTTATCTTATTCAAGCTTCCGTATTTTATTAAGAACTTGTTTTGAGTTAAAACTTTACTCTGGATCATTGCAAACCACGGTTAATGATTAATGCCTTTCACAATAGCCATGAAGTCTGTTCTTTTTTTTATTTCTTATTTGTTTGTGGATTTAAAGTTAATGAATACATTATGCAATAGTGAAATAGCATATTTAAGTATTGTGTTTTTATTATATGTTAAAATTTATTTCTTGTGTTATCTTATTTAAATAAATGTTAATTTGATTTTAACTTTACTTGTATTTATTTCACCACTTTACTTTTATTTCGTTAGTTAGTTATTTGCTTTTCAGGATTTTTTTACTTTACAGTTTTTTCAACCTCTAGGTTTGGGGACTTACAGTAATGCATCCATTGCTTAACTTAATTTTATCTCTGCTGCATATTTAAATCTTAACTACTTATAATTTTAAGTCTTCAATTTTGTGAAAGAGTCGCGGAAAAAACGCGAATTTTGTCAAAGAATCTCATAAAAACACACATTTCGTCGAATAATCGCAGAAAAAACACGCATTTCGTTGAATAAACGTGAATTTTGTCAAAGAATCGTTGAAAAAAATGTGAATGTCAGCAAAAAATACCAAAATGATATTTTGATGCTCCAAAGTGGCTTTTTGCTGCCCCAAAATGAGGTTCATGCTGTTACATCACTGCACATATTTTAATTGCCACTGTATCTTTGCTAATACTTACTTATATACATTTAGTTATAGATTATTTACATATTAGCATATATTTTTGTTTGCAAAATTTCCACTTATATTTTAGTAAGACATAAATTAACTTAATTTTAAAAACAAGCTGGTACATGATAGAGTAATTTCATTGCCATATTTTGATTTAGTGAGCTGAAAATTATCAGAATCAATCATTATTTTTACAGAGATGATTTTGTTGCCCGACCAGTGTATTAGTTGTTTTTAAGTTGATTAAATGATTTTTGTTTCTTACTGTTTACATTTTTTCACTTTTTTTAGTTTTTTATTTTAATGTTCTATGCTTTTTCTCTTTGCAGCATTTTCATCGAAGTTCATTATCTAAAAAGAAAAGAAAAATGGAGTATAAATATAATACTTTTGATTCACCTTCTGCGCAAAACACTCACTCAAAACATTCTAAAAAGTCCTCTAATGTTATAAAAAAGAAAAATGTGTCTTGTCAGACAGAATCTGTAAGTTCCACTATTGGTGAATTTTCCTCACTCAATTTAAAGTTGGGTACTTCACCATCTGTCACACCTTGTAAAGCATCTCATGCAAGTGAAATTAATAGCAGTCCAGATTTAATACCTGGCGATGAAGCCCCTTCTAGTGCATATATATCTGCTGAATCTCTAAAGACAGATCCGGTTGTAACCCTTGATAATAAGAATGTTTCCGAAGTCCATTGTGAAGCCATCCCTGTTATTCAAAAGGACATGGATGCCATGAGTATAAATTTTGAAACACCATATGTATGCAACCACAAAAGAATGCAAAGGAAATTAAGTTTGCCTCAAATTAAACTCTTGAAGAAAAATTCCTCACAGGAATCGGATTCTCCTCCTGATGTGACACCTGGAGGATCTAGTGGGAAAAAGTTATTTAGCACAAATTCTAGCAGCAGTTCTCGCTTCTTTTCATCATTGAAGAAAAGAAAACATGCTTTGAAAAGAGCTCTGTCATTTCAGAATTCATCGACAAGTAGCGAAGACAAAGTGCAGTCATCAGAACTCGAATGTACTAATGACATGCAGAAAAAAGAGAGTGATAAACCCAACACTGTTTAATTTGAAGTTAATGTTTTTGTTATCATTTTGAGATTTCAGGAGTGATATTTTGCAATTACATTACTATACAGTGTGTCCAAATTGAAATACTCTATTATAGCTGTCTGTAATTTCCAATGTATTCAGTGCCTCAAAAAGATTCATACGTCAATGAATGCATATAGTCATGAAGTTTTGTCTGTGCAATCAGTTCATTTCTATGTGTTTTCAAAGAAAAAATTCTGCAATGTGCTGAACATTTTCTCCTTGTGTTTGTGATCAGCTAGCACCAGCCTCTTAGCTACTGTCACATCCGTAATAACACAGCTTGTCATGGTATCAAGAAGGTCTCTGTAATATATACACCACACGGAAATGTCATTGAACTGCTTGCTATAATAAAGCTCAGTTCTGTATACCACCACATACAAGACCTACCTTTTCAGCATTGGCTGACATTTTCAGTTTCATCAACCTGGAATAAAAAGTAAGCAATGTCACCTTTCTCTTCCATACATGTTTAAAATTTCGACAGCTAAACTACTATCTATTGCCTAATGCACTAGACAAAATGTCTTGCATGACTGTTTGAAACTAGGGCATTCCAGTCTGGACACCCTGCATTTCTGTTAAGAAAAATCATATTTTGAATTTTATTCTGTGTTCACTTGTACCAATTACATTGTATTCTTATTGCATTGCAAAAATAATTGGACTTGCCAAAGAAGAAATGTCATTGTTTCTTTTTCTTTTTTAAATGCATTATTAAATGTAACTGTACTTTATTCAGTTGAAACTGCATATTAATGTAATTCATAATTTATTAAGTTTGACTTTTGCTCTAAATATGTATGACATTTTTATGAAATAGAAAATATATTTAAAAAAAAAGAAAGAGAGAGAAGGAAAAGAAAACTCTGTTTAATAAATATGTTCATAAATTAGCTATTAAAAAGACAAAAATTTTCATTTAAAAATATAAATTTTTGTTGTTAACTTTTAATTAATAATTCTTAGGCATATCACACACTGAACAGACAAGCGTCAAAAAAGCATAAGTCAAGAGACATTTCACCCTGATAACAAAGAAGAAACCGGTTTGAACGCTACAATTTGTCTCCTCTCTCACGATTTTGTCTGCTCAGTGTGTGATCTGCCTTATTCTTAATTCTTGTAGAATTTTACAAAATTAATGTTTATTATTATGCAAATGTGGAAATACATTTAAATGATGTATTAGTACATTAAGCACAATCCTCTGAATCCTAGCTCAGCCTGAGAAAAGCACCATTTTTATCCTTTTTATATATATATGTGTGTGTATGTGTACATGTAATTTGTGGTTTAATGTATTTTGTATTCCAAAAACGATTTATTTTCTAAGTATTACTGTCAAACATAAAAAATGTAGTAATCAAATGTAAATTGTGCAGCTAATTGTTTTTCATGGCATACTACTTGCTGATATAAATTCCATCTATTAGATATAATTTGAATCACTCAGCATTAAAAATAAATACAATGAATCATTTGAACATATCAGACTAATTGAAATTCGGATCAATATTCTGAATATATGCTCACTATAATTAACAAGTCAATCATGAAAATAAGATTTAAAAAGGAACTTCTTGTCACAACGTATAAATTGTAACTATTGATTAAATTGTTTAAAGTTGCACTGGTTTGTATTTTATAGATTAGCATATTTTTAAAACCAGACTTGGTTTATAAATATTTATAGAATTATTGAAATGTACTTGGTATCATACTGAAAATTGCTGAATCAGTACTAAATCATTCCTTGTAAAAAATTAAAAATGATAAAAAACATGTTAAAAAAAATACTTCTTACCTTAGCCCTTTTCATTTTGTTTCTTTCAGTAAAATAGTTATTATCTGCAATGCTATTTTAAGATTGAATTTGTTTAATAAATATTTTACTGTGGCATTATTTTCAAAATCCAAACAGGTGGATAAACTTAACTTTAGAAAATAGTTCATGTCATTTATTAAAAGTATTTTAATTTCAGTGAAAAATTCGCCACATGTATTTTAATATTTTACTTTCTTCTTTACTCTGAGTAGCTACAAATGATTGCAGTCAGCTATTATGTTGATTACTATCAAAGCAAATTATATTTTTATCTGAATAAAGGTAATTTTGATTTGGCTAAATTAGCTCTGCTTAGGATGAACATTCTTATTGTGCTATTAATATTGTTCTCTGGGACAGTTTTTATTTAATTTTCCCAAAATGTTAAATTTTTATGTTATGTAAAAAGTTTCTTAGTGATTTTGTAATATAAAACCCTATTTTAATTTTGTTACTAATTTTTCATACATTTGGAATGAGAATTTTTCTATGAAGTTATCATCATGCAATACTGTAAGCTATAAGCTAGATGTATTAAAAGCTGGTTATTTTTTAGAGGTATTAGTTCTAGAGCAATTTTAAATATTTGCCATGTTATGTAACATATGCTAAAACTTGTAATGTGCATTTTCCCTATATCTTTGTTCTTCAACTTATATTTGTATAGAATCTTTATATAATATGTAAAGCTTCAGAAATGTATCTATGTAACTACTATATTAAAAGTGTTGCTTGAACTTTTATACAATATTACTCTTATATTAAATGCATTAAATATGCTATATTTCTCTATATTTGTCATTTTCTATGAAATTATTGTGGGCTAAGTATATGTTTAAGAAAAAATAGTTGTGTTTGTAAATGTTTAGTGTTTGTTTGTATAATGATTCTTTTTCCATTTAACTTTTGATATAAATTTACATTACTTTTTAAGTATTTAAACTATTGTCTCCTTTTTAGTACAGTAGAGCTTCAATTCACTGTGCCGATTTTTTTATTTTAGGAGATTTTTGTTTTTAAGTCCAAGCATCTTAATTTGACAGTGTGAAAAGAAAAAAAGAAAACAGAAATAATATGATTAAATATGAGCACTCTGAAATGTTATGTTGTTTTCTTTTTACATATTTATTTGTATCAAAAAATAAATTTATTCATATCAGAAAAGTTATAATGAATGTAAGGTTTATCAATGAAAACTCATTTATCCAAATTTAAGTTTTTCTCCTTTAAATTTCACATTATTGTACAAAAATGTCAATTCAAAATATTTATGTTTGGCATATTAACCAAGAAAATTCCCTAAACCATATCCACATTTTCCTAACAGAGCTCGATATTTAAAGTTATAACATTTATTTGTTCACGTGAAGTTTTGTATTTTTAATTTATAAAAACACATTAAAATCCAAAAACTTGATTGATTAATTAGCTTGGTATAAGTAATGTATATTTGTAATAACTAATTATATATAGAATAACTAAATTGACATTTGTTTTCAGTAAACCAAAGGAGTTTTCCATTTCACTTTTGTGAGAAAAAGTAGTAAGTTTATAAATTAGAAGATTTTAGGAAAATCTATAGTGAATACGTTTTTACACTGATAGTATTGAGAATCAGAGTAGATAAATGGTTGGGTTAATTGAAAAGAGCAATACAGGTATCCCTCGACTTACGTAAATTCGCACTTACATAAGAAATTTCGAAAATTACATTTATGAACATACTAGCATGTTTGATACACATTTGCATAATTTTGATAATTGTTTAATAAATAAAATATGCAGATAAAAACCACAACAATAATATAGTTTTATATATTAGATATAGTTATATTTTTATTGGGATATACAATCAAATCTTTAACAAAACAAACACAAATCTGATTAAAATGAGCCAAAAAAAATACTCTGTTTAACCGTTACAATTTTGTTAGCTGAATTCAAACCATAACGAAACCTATTTTTAAAGTTTCGGTGAAGTGGAACGAGTGTATTTTTTCTTCCAGCTTCAGAGCTGTTCGTTTGATGTAGATTCAAAATTGATATAAATTAATTCATCAATGGTAAATTTATAAATCCCATATTCCACAAGATACTTTTTATTTCAAAAGTGTTCTTTCAGTTTGTTTTTATATTTTTTCATACTTTTATAGTTTATATCCTAGTAAATACTGCTGCATACTACTTTATTTATAAAATAATACTGTGTAAATAATGTATATATTATATACATAATAAATATTGCAGTTTCTGACAAAATTTTACCTAAGGAATTTACAAATTCAACTTATGTAAAATTCGACTTACGCAAAAGTTTACGCGTTACTTACGTAAGTCGGAGGATGCCTGCATACCACATTTTAATGCATTTATTTACAGTAGGTCTATCATACATGAAAATGAGAAACACAGTAAGTATGAAAAGAAAAATCACTCCTTCATATAACATTTAGACAGGATTCAAAAAGAGCCAGTAAGCCTTTTTAATAAGACAGACAATGGAAATTACTAATAGAGAACTAATCAACTTTTGATAAACTGTCCTAAAGGAACTAAAACTAAAGGATATAAATGTATGATTACATCATTTTAACACTCGCCCTTATTTTTCACAATCAAATCTAATTTCTAAAATTCAAATTTTGAGATTACATAATTTTAAAAGTTCATGAAATTTTATTTTAGGAAGTGTTTTTGCTAGCATGTCAATTTGATCTTCAATAGAAGTGTATTCTACTTTCATATTATGCCTGGCAGCATTGCGAATAAATTTCAGCTTAATCTCAATATACTTCATTCTTCCAAAATTATTTTCATTTGTAATACATTTGATCAATTATTGGGTATATTCATACACTGTACGATTTTTAACACCTACAATTTCATTGGCAGTACTTTTAATCCATAAAAGATCTTGAATTCTTGTACTCTCATCATTTATTTCTGCCTTTGTATATGACAATGCAATACACTTTTGTTTATTGACACACCATAATATCGGACAGTTGCAGAACATAATAATATAACCAGACTTAGATTTTCTATCATTTGAGTTTGAATCCCAATCAGCATCGACCTTTATAGGCAGATCTGAATCACTTAAATTACAATTTTTACAGTTAATTTTCAATTTGTCAGTATCTTTTGAAATATATCAAGATTTCCTTCAAAGCAAACCGTGCAGCATCAGTAGGATGTTCCTGAAGTTGATTCGCAGTTAATTGCAAATAAAATATCATGTATAGATACATATGCTAAATAGAGTAAGGAACCAACTAATTCTCCATATGGCCCATTAATGAAATTACATTTTTCAAAGTTAGCAGCAGTTGATTTAGTTTCAATAGGAATAAAACTAGGATTACAATCGAGCATTTTGTACTTTTTCAACAACTTTAAAATATAGGACTCTTGAAAGTATCTACAACCTGTGAGGTAAATTCCATTCGGGTGTCCAAGAACTAAGATGCCTTTTCTGATTTTGAATCTGAAATTCTTTAGATGGCATATCAACAATAACATTAATTTCTCAAACATCTGAACCTGCAATGCATCAGTGTAAAGAGCCATAAATATTTTCTTTGAATTTACATGTCTTACAAAAATTCAAGATCCAGAATTAAATTGTTTGAAACCTAACTTAATCACAAAATTAAGAAATTTTTCATACCGCCGACATGGGGCTTGCTTCAAACCATTCAGAATCTTTTTAAGTTTACATTTCCTACCAGTACTACCCTTTTGATTGACCCATATAAATAATTCAATTCCCCATTTAGAAAAGCAAAGTCTGGGTATAGTCCACTCCTTCTTTCTGTGTGAACCTGTGAGCTACAAGCCTTGCTTTGAACTTAGCGTCTCCCTTTTTCGTCAGCACCCACTTGCAAGAAATAGCTTTTCTATCCATTGATAGCTCTTCTAAATCCCACACATCATTTTCTCTCATGGATTCTATTTATTTTCTCTAGAAGATTTTCTCGCACTTTCTTCTGTCGTATCATAAGCTCTTTCACTAATTGGCACAGAACTATCATTTACACTTTTCTCAAATGGATTTTCAGCATCAAGCTAATTTTCATTGATATTTTTGAAAACATATTTAAAATCATTTTAAATTTTTTTTATAAATTGAACATTTTTGGATATCATGATGCACTTAATTGCAGGATCTAATAAGTGTATGTTTATTTTCACAAATAAGACCGTTGATGAATAGCCTACAATTATCATTTTCTTGCATTTTTCATCTTAATTGCTTTCTTTAAGCATTAGGTACAAGTGTATAGGCATCACAGCCAAATACTCTAAAATTTTTAAAATCAGGATGATTCTTGTACTTTAAATAGTATTGAGTGTGACAGTCAGTGGATGAATTAGATAATGTGTTTTTTATATAAACTGCAGTAAGAGCTGCAAAACCCAAAAATTCTTAGAAACAATCTACATATATCTGTATGAATCATCACCATTGCTTGACTCTCTTTTCCTTAGAATTTTTCCAACAGATGTTGCACTTAACTTTGGATGTGTGCAAACTTCACAAAATGTTGAGAGAGTAGGTAATACCAACTGCTTCAGGGCTTGGTTGTACAAGTGACCGCATCTGTGCCAAAGATCATTAACATCAGTATTTGAGGTGACAGCACTTTCACTTTAGGGTAGAAAATCACTGTCATATTAACCACAATATTTTCGATGGCCAAACAGTGAACTCTTATTTTCTTTTTCAAATAAAAACTTCATGTTTGAAGATTACACAAAATCCAGCAGTCTCTATATTTTTTACCAATATCAACTGACCACTTAAATTTGGAACAAAAAGTAATTTTTTTATATTTGTATGAACGTTCTTTAATATTTCACTGCAAATATCTCCAATACCTTGAATTCCTAGAATTCAAATTTTGTGGCACATTTAATAGTTCCTCATGCTGGTTTCAGCGAACTGTCCCATTCTTTTCGCGAAGCATATGAGAAATAGCACCAGAGCCAATAATGAATTCCTTATTGTTCTTACTATGAAAGATGCATCAAAAACTAAATGTTTTTCATCTAAATTGTTTACACTAATCTTTGGAGATCTACAATCCATCTCATAGTGCCCATTTTCCCCACACAACCTTTAGACGTTTTCATGCTCCAATATTTTGATGTGTAGCCTTTCCTTTTACAAAATTCACATAAGAGCTTCTTATGCATAACAGAAAAAGTTGCATTATCCATCAAAGACTTAACGAAATATTTTTTATCGAAGTCTTTATAATCATTTATTAATGCTTCAGCATCAATTAATCTTTGAGTAGCAAATTCTAGCGTTTAATTAATAGTGGGTTGATTTTCTAAAGCGACTTTTACTGCTTTATACTCTCTACAGGGTTCGCATTCCCTCTAAAATTTTTGTATGTCCCTAAAATTATATTAAAATTTTCTTTATCTTCCCCTAAAAAATTTTGAAAAATTAAAAAAAAAAAAATGCATAATGCTTTTTTTTTTTTTTCAAAGTATGATTTTTATTGAAGGAATCTGTCACATTTTAGAAGATTTCCATTGTTTTAAAATTTCCACGTAAATCCCCCACCCCTCCTGAAATTTACACTCCTTCATTTGCTCCCCCAGCATATACGTTTACCCAGTACAAACAATTTTTTTTTTTCCTGCAGTCCTTTCTTTGCAGTAACAGCAAAGTTGGAATGATTTGCATCATCTAAGTAGCCTTCTTTCCTCCCACTTCAAAATTTTCACTTTCTGCAGCACACTGTTAAAATATTTTTGTATTTTTTATAAACTCCCTCTTAAAAAAACTTTGCAGTAAAAGTAATTATCTGCCCCTCCCCCCCCTCCCCCCTTTCCATCACACAGTTTAAAGTCTTTACACATATTTTGAATTTTTCTGCCTTTTTTGTTACTTTTCAGTAACAATAAATATTCTAAAATCCTCTGAAATGCTATTGCTGTTATTCTTCCATGGAAACAAATGAAACTCGTGAACAATAAATTCTGGTATGATGACCTACCTTTTTTGATTAATGCATGAAAACCAAACAGAAGAACCATGCTCTGCTGCTGAGGATTTGAGTAGATATATGGTTGTATTAATTGAAAGGGCTGATGAAACACATTTTAAAGCATACATGAAAATCAGAAATATATTAAGTATGGATAGTATAGAATGATTTTTAAAGTCCCGGGGACAGCAATCTCCTAACCTCTGGAACTAAAATGTAAAGGTGAGAAATAAACCTGCTAACTAAATGTCCAGACAACCAAAAAGAAAATCTTATAACATTTAGACATGATTTGAAGAGATAAGGCTTTTTAATGAGACAGTCAATAGAAATACTAATAAGAGAACCGATCAACTTTTGATAAAATGGAACTTAAAATAAATGATGTAATGTGCGGATTACATCATTTTTATGTGTTTTGTGCAGGATAAATGCTTAGAAAGTAAAATGAAAGATGAAGAAAGAACATAAAAGAAACAAAATTCTCTATTGTCCTATATTCACAGTTTTGCTACTTTTTCATTACTTTTTTTTTGTTTTATGTTCAGTGACTCCTGTGCAAAATGATGAATTGAGGCTCTACACTAGTATGGCTATTTATTGATGCTAAAGGCACAGTGTAGAATAGGTTTCATTAAAACTGTTGTTTCCAAAAGATGAAAAATTCCATTAGCTAGCAGAATGGTTAAACAAGGGGCAGAATGAATAAATGAATATAGATTTCCGTAAATGCTAACAGTAAAAATAAATTATGCTCAAGAATACAAATAATTACTTTTGAAAGAAGTGGCAAAAAAGTAATTTCTGATTAATATTTCAACTATACATGTTTAGAACCAGTAGAAAGCATTGTGATTTCTAATTGCGTCATTTTTATTCTAAATCAATTTGTTTAGTTTCTATTTTGAGATTTTTTGAGTTATTCAGATAACTTCCTCTAAAGACTTAGCTATGTTTTTTATATGAGCCAAAATTGTCAAACAGAGCTAATAAAACATATCAAACTATTCTTCTTAATTGGATATTAAAATCATACTTATTGTGTTAGCAACTAGTGCTGTGCAAAAAATTATTTTGTTTTTAATGACTGGTGTTATGATTGCTAAATTACTTTTAAAATAAAATATACATAATTTTCTTTTCAATATATATATATTTTTTAATCTGATGCACTGAATATATTTTTTTATAAATTGCATGATTAAATAAATCTTAAACAATTTTTTCTTCAATTCAAGTATCCACTTTTATTCACCCCCATTCTAATTTTGGTCAGGTTTATCATTTTTTTTTATATTTATTTACTAGGAATAAGTTCTAATTTAAACACTTATTTATTTATTTTTTCTGATTTTCAAGTAAAAATTATATTTAAATTGCTGAATGTGTATTTACAAACTTTCTTTAAAAGGTATTTCTACTTTTAATGAAAATAATTATATTTGTAATGAAAATACAGATATATGAGCATGATAATAGTACAGGGAAAAAAGTAATATCTAAGATCACACTCACTTCTATGGAATTTTTTTATTAAATATATTTAATACCTCAAGATATCCTAATCATTAAAATATTGTTTAGATTTAAAATTGAAAATAACAAGTTTATTATTGTTTTATTTGTTAATAAATATATATTTTACCTGTGTTTCATTTGAAATCTTTGTTATTATTATTAAAGATAAACTCATTTATGGTAGATGTTGATGAAGTGTTTTTCAGATTAGTGTTGGTGTGCATAGGTTAAGTGTACAACCAAAAAAGAAATTTCTGACATACATTGAACAAAATTTTGATACCTTAGCATTGTAAATACTCATTGAAAAGATTTTTCTTTAATTCCATTTGTAAATTACACTTTAAATTACATTTTTTTTTTTTTTTTTTTTTAACTATCAAAGATAATATGTGTATTCAAAAGTAAAGATTAAAATGTAAATTGAAATATTAATTCTGTGTACTTTCTTATGTAAAATGATAATTCTGCATTGAACATACATGTTTCCTTATAACTTTGTGTCATTGAAACATGAGAAGCTACAATAACAAAGCGTCTAAAAGCTTTTTAATAAGTGCCTTGTATAGTTTTAAAATAATGTAAATTAAGATTTTCCCCTTAAAATCCCAAAATATAAATGCAAAATGGGTATTAAAACACAACTGGCTGGTATACGGAGTGTCCATAATTAAACTTGGTGTTTAGAAGTTAAAAAGGGGGGGGGGGGAATCCATTGGCCAAATGCATCAAACTTTGTGTAAATACTATTTAATTTAATACAAAAACAAAACGACAACAAAAAAGGCTTGGATTTTGAACCTTGGACAAAAGTTCTACTTTAGAGCTGATTTTAAGTGGTAAAATATAGGAACTTACAAAAAGGAATCTTTAAGTGATTGTCTAACAAAAGAATGTTTCATGTGATTGTCTAACATTTTACAAAATCTTATTTTTCCTGTGCTTTTAGATTTCCTGGGAAAAACCAGTTTTTTTCTCTTGTTATATGTATTTCCCATGAGTATGTACACCAAATTTTGTTGCAATTGGCCCGATGGATTTTTTACAATCAAGCTCTAAATATGGCCACCTTGTATTTGTAATTAATTATATACTTTGAATTATGTTTAAAAGTTAACAGGATACAACCAAAATACCAAATGATTTTATTTTCATAAGTTTAAAAAATAAAATTAAAAATAGAGCTGTGTATTAAAAATCGGTATATACAAAATACATACATGTGAAAGGAAAGCAACAGTAAATTTATCAACTTTTGCCATATTTTCGGATTCTAAATGCTGTTCTCTAAATGTTCTCTGTTTCTGCTGTATAATATAGAAATGGTATTTTATAACTTTTATTGTAAAATAGTTTGTAGGCAAGTAACTTATTTTATTTTTCTTGTTTTGTTGCAAACTAGATGAATCATTGTCATTCAAGAAAACAATAAATTATAATCAAAATGTTTAAATTTTCAGTATTTAGTTTGAAATTAATTTGAAGTTTTTTGGAGTTAAGTGTAATTACAATTTAACTGTAGATTTTAAAAACTATTTTGTTTGTTTGAATTGCATTTTGTTTTTGGAAGTGACCTTTTAACTCTAGAACTCTTACTAAGATCTAGTACTCCCTAGCAAAAATTTAAAGTTGCTGCTTTTTTTTATATTTAAGAATATATAAAGTATATTTATTTGATTTATTTTAGTGTTTAGATATGATTGTTTAAACGTTAAAATATAGTGGCAGTGATAAAGCTGCACTTCTGTATTGTACACTTTAGTAAGGGTTCTAAGATTAATAAAATACATTTAATACATATCAAGAAATGCTGTTTACTGGATTATTTTTATTTCTGAATGTTCTTTGTATTCCTGTTCTGCATGCAAATCTTGTTAAAAGGTTCTTTCTGGTTTAATATTTCCATATTTCTTGTAAACAGTAGTGTTATGCCCGTAGTTTGTAGAGTAGAGATTGTTAATGATTGTGCTTGTTTGGCTGCTCGTATGAATGAAGAGTTCAATGCTTTTAAAAGTGCAAGGATCTTCTACTTTAATTTTTATAAGCAACTTATGAAGTTTCTTCATGTGTATGTACATAGTTATGAAGCTCATTTTTAAAAATATTTAGAAATATGTTTACACTTTTTAAAACCACTCCGAATATGATTCTGTAAGATTTTAAAATATTTTTTTTTTACTCCTAAAATGCATTCTTAGTTGTTTTGGGTTTGCTTATATTAATCCGTATAGATAATCAATCAAAATTTCGTCTTGTATTATTTTACAACATTTATCTTATCTTAATCAGTTGAAAAAAAAAGGATAAATATATATATTGGCTCCAAAATAATAATACACTACAAAGTCTAAAGTTCGGACACCCAAAATTCGGAATTCTCCAAAGTTCGGACTTTCCAGCGGCTGTATTCAAGAAAGAAGTAAAAAAAACAATATTGTTGAAACAAAAAAGGGTCTAGAGCAAAGAAACAACTGAATCTTAACTCATATCTATGTACAGAATTAAAGAAAAACTTCTTAATGATATATTTAAGTTTATAAAGCAGCCCACATTAACCAAAATGTTCAATAGTTAAGAAAGTTACAATTTCTTCTTAAATTGTATGTTCCCTTAAATAAATCTTTGATTTACTTTTTATTTTGTTATGATTTATTTAATGAAAATTATTGTTTAATTTAGTATTAATAGTTGTTATATGCAATTTTTAATATATGAACTTCATATTTTGCCTTTTTAACTGGTGAATTTTCTTTTTATTGGAAAAGCAATATTTTTGATGACCCAAAGTTCGAAAAAATCCGAAATTCGGAAAATCCCGAGGACTCCGGACTTCGGACTCTGTACTGTAATAATAAATAAGAATTTTAGATTGATCAAGGAATCTGAAATATCATAACAAGACAAAAGTCCTAGAATAATTTGTATCAAGAGCTGTTCTTTTTATAAATTTGATTCCAAATTTGAATAAATCTAAATTTTAGATTTGTAAAAATGAAAAAAAAAAAAAAAGTATAGTAAAGGGGGGTAATTGAATGTTTTATTTATAACACTACCATCTTGATTCAGGACTAATACAAACTGTTTTATGTGTAACTATGTATCATTATGTATCACTCCTATTTTAGGTAGCTTCCATACCAAGAATAAGAAGCTACCTATTGCAGCCATCTGGGGGAAAACAATTCTGGTAAAATTTCGATAAATTTTCACTTATCGCAACCCTCAGAAAGCATTCTGATTTCCTACACCCTTTTATTTTTTTTTTAATTCTGTGATATTTTTGTAATAAAGTATGAGGAAAAATGTGATAACATTTTTCAGTAAATCTATTATTTTTTGTGTTTTCTAAATGTCCAAAAAATATGTATATAAGTTGTATGACATATTTAATAATGCAATAGAAGCCCCATACAATGCAGTTATCAAAGATACTTACTTAATGACTAGGGAATGTTCTCAGTCTGAAAAAAAAAAAAAAAAAAAACTGTGGATATGTAACATCTTATGGAGGTATGTAATACACAATCATTTTTTACTAGATCTGTTATGCTGCATATCATGCTGTTACCTAAAACTACATCTGAGATAGGGTGAAATGACCTAAAAATTTTGACACACTTTTTAACCACTTTAGGAGTTGAATTTCGAAAAATTCTTTCTTAGTGAATCCCTGTGATGTGTTATAAATATATGTTCAAGTTTCTAGCTTCAATAGTTTCATCTATATGTTGATGAATCAGTCAGGACAGAACTTCTTATAGGCATAGATTGTTATTAATAATTGATACTTTGTTCGTTTTCAACAAAACTAATAAAAAGAAGCAATTTTTAACTTTTTCTCCCTTTTCTTTAATGAGTTATGCTGAAGTCGAAAACTATTCTGTTTGCCTCCTTACAATGTATTTGGGTGACAAAAAGTAATTGCATATTATGTACCTCTATAACTATAAACCCAACATATCCCCCAAAGTTCTGTAAATTTTTGAATTTTCAGGTTGGGAACATTACCTTGTGAGTTATAAATGTATTGTACTATATCAGAAGTATTTTGTAGCAAACAAAAAAAAGAATTTGCATTATATGGATACTGAAATTGAAGTAAAATATTTTTTTTTGATTTCCTTTGATTATAAATTGTAAATAATTTCACATTATGCTCTCCTAACTGAACTTGTTTCAAATGTCTGTAAGATACGATGAGCTAAGCATTTTCTTTTTCCTTACGAAGAATTTCTTTTAAAGTGAAATAACATGAAGATTGGTGATTAAATCACGATTAAAAATAATATGAAGATCAATAAAGTAATTTCCAAATAATTAGTATTAACCTCTTAACTGCCAGAGAAATTGGACGCGATTTCTAGTGCCTTTTTTAATTACATAATTCTACCATTAAATAAGGCTTCAATCAGTTTTCGGAAATAATAGTAAAAAAATGCACATGCTATAAGTGTGCAAAACACAACTCTGCTGGTGAAAATTGCCTCGCTGACATCCAAGTTCCCCATTTCTATAATATATACAGGTATTCTCTAAAGACATATATATACACCCGGGGCAGTTAAGAGGTTAAAGAACCAATATTACTGCTAAATGTAATATTATCACTAACTTTGAGGATATAGAACAGATTTATTTATTCTGTTTAAAATAATTAAAGAAATTAAAAAAGGGAGGAAAATTAACTTGAAAGTTAAGCTACTTTTTGGAATGAATTATGTTTCATTGAATATCTGGCTTAGATGTTATATATTCCCGCGGCCGTCATTTTGGATTTCTTGGAGATTTTTTGTTGGCGTTTACCGAAAAGGCAACCCCGATGAGTGATGTGTTCTGGCAACACCGTGAAGCCTAACATGGCTATAAATCTCTGCTTGGTGACATTTACTACTTGGGGCAAAAGGGGTTTTCACGGCAAGAAAAAATCCAAGATGGCGGCTGCGGGAATATATAACATCTGTTCCGAATATCTTAATTCACTATTCTTACTATATTTGCTCTAAATTATCATTCAGGTTTCCATCTTCTATAGAATTTTGATTGGCAGTTGTGCCTGTAATTTCTTCGTGTAAAACAAATATAATTTAACAAAATGTGAAGATGCTTCATTGTTTAATTTACCATAGCAGAAAAGATTACACACACAAATTTCAAAATCAGTTACAATTATGTTTTGAACGTATGAAATTATATAGCTAGTCATCAACATTGT
This sequence comes from Maratus speciosus, assembly GCA_963932465.1. Classification (NCBI taxonomy): domain Eukaryota; kingdom Metazoa; phylum Arthropoda; class Arachnida; order Araneae; family Salticidae; genus Maratus; species Maratus speciosus. Next base: position 508,124,499 of record OZ010790.1, read on the forward strand.
AACAGGCATCTATATAATCAATAAAATATATATAGCTTTATAGGTATCACATCTGGACTAATTTAATTTCCCTTTGCTCTGTCTCTTTAGAACTGTATATATATATATGTATATATATATATATATATCAATGTTTTTAAAGAATTTATATATACTTCAAACTGTGCTGTATTGGGCTTTTACTGTAACTTGTTTTCCTGATCATATATTTGCATTGTATAACATTTTAGTTTTATAGTTAGCATTATTTATGTGTATTGTACATTTTTAATACTGAATTCAAAAGCTTATATTTTTGTTTGTTTCTTTAAAACTTTTCATCAAAATCTAGTCATTTACTGTGATATTGTAAACACTATCATGCTTTTAAATAATTTTATTTAATGCATGAAATTTCCAATGCTTACTTAACAAGTCTATCATATTTAGTAAACTTTACTTTCATTATAATTACCAATCTAGATCTTTTATTTACCTTTACATAATATACAGCTAGGTCAGCAAATGTTTTTATTTTTTTGGCTGATTTAGCAAAAATGTGCTGAAAATGCCAGTATATAGATATTCTTGATTTCTCAAATTTTACTATTTGATTTTTATAACCTCCCCCCCCCCCCCCAACCACCACCACGCCCTATGCAATTCTTCTCAATTTCAAGTAATATTTGCTAGAAAGGAAGTTGTGGTATCTTATGTACTTACAATTATGCAAATGCAACACTTGCATGTTGAACTCTAAGGAATAAAGTATGCATTTTGCATCTTATGGTTGTGTAAAATTTAAAGTTTTATAAGATCTAATATTGCAGTTTACTTATAAGCTCTGGAAATCTAAAAAAATGTGAGAATTTCAGTAGTAAATTAATTTTTTTCTGTAGAATCATTTTCTTTATTTTCAATCTTTATTCTTCTTTTAACAATGTGTTGAATGTTTTATGACTGATTAAAAGTCAAATTCTTTTATGTTAATTCTTTACTGTCTTGCAGTTTTAAATTGTGATATAATAGCTTTTTATTGAGTGTTGTTACTTTCTTTTATATATTCCAAAATAAAATTCTTATAATAAAATGTATTATTTATTAAACATTACAAAGTATGAAAAAAAAGTAATTTACACTTTATTTATCCAAACTAAATTTATATTTCTTATACAGAATGTGTAACCTTTACAACAAAAAGTTGGAAGGGCTGATTGACCAAGCCAGTGTCAAATCTGTGGTCGTACTAGAGTCAGGAGTGTCATTTCAGCTTTTTGCTTGGAGAGACAAAAATCTTTTGTTGGGCATATAGTAAATCCAGATTTTGAGCATCAATTTTTATATGTTTTTAATGTTATAATTTGTTTACATGCAATTATTACTATATTGACAAAAACACATGAAAACATTCAACTAATAATGAAAAAATAACAAAAAAAAACAGACAATGATGAAGAAAAGTCTGAAATTAACAGGGAGCAATTCCCCAACACTGTGCTGCCTAAATGACACCCCTGACTAGAATCTATTACAAGAATGTTAGTGGGAAAAAAGAAACTGTCATCCCATATAAAAAAAAAGTACTTAAGAAAATATTTGTTGTATAATCTGGAAGACATTGTGTAGTCCCATTGCTTGTGATGTGCCATAGGCAATAATACTTTTACCTTTGAGAAATTGGATGTCAAAATATCATTGTCTGATTGCATAAAAATAAGTATTTGTAATAAAGATAAAAGGTGGATATATGAATGTATATATATAGTATATGTATACTGCCAGGATAAAGGAGTCGCGTTTAAGTGGAATTACAAAATGTTTTGGACATATACAGGAATACAAATACAGGTGGTTCCCCAATTCCTTATAAAATGCTTAACCTTTTTGCATTTTATTCCAAAGTTAAGTATGAAATTCAGTGTTCCAACCACTTCACTGGCAGCCGGTATAGAGAAACAGTGCTTTTACCCCCGACTTATCTCGGGGCAAACATTAAGACCTGATTATTGCCCATCCAAATTTACACAACTTTTTTCAAAAAGTATTTTTCCGCACTAAACCTTATTTAATCGCAGAATTTTAGGATTAAATAAGGCAAAAAATATTTTCCATAAGCAGTAATGTTAGTTTTGCTTCGGCCGTAATCAGGCTTGATACCACATTACCTATTAGTAGTCAATGAATTTCCGAATTAGAAAATGAAAAAAAAAATCTGGAGTTATTCTATATAACTTTTCTAACAGTTTACAAAAATACTGTAAGTTCAAAACAGTATAACAATGAATCAAAATTTAGATGGTAATTTTATACAATGGTGAAGGTGATAGACCTCATGTTTTAAAGAAAACGAGCACTTTCATTCATAAAGTTTAAACATTTTTCTGTTGACATAATTTTCAACAAATTTTCATTCTGCCCTTTCTGAAGCAAGGCCTATAGATTAATACAAATAGAATTTTACTAAATTAAGTCACATTCTGGTAGGCTCAGACTGGCCCGCCAGGCAACTGACCTTCGGGTCGGTGGGCCCTAAACCAGGCAATGCTGTGCCCTCCCTCAGGTGAAGCTAATAGTTACAAAACTTGCTATTTACAAGCATAGATTTGAACAACCTTCTATTATTTAATAATTTTTTAAAAAATCACTTTTTTGGAGCATTTTTTTTACTAAAGATTTTTTTTTTCTCTTTGCAAAATAGAAGAATTGAATTTTTTTCTTGAAAGTTTCTTTGTTTCAGAGGACCATTTAAATCTTTTAAAACCTAATTGTATATTCTATAAATCTGTCTAATGGTGGCGTAATCTGCCCAAGAATTTTCAGCCTGGCACTAAAGAGAGTCGACTCTACTTCAAAAACTATTTTTCTTTAGTTCTTTTCTAAAAGAATTTATTAAGTATTTGTTTGAAATGTCTAGGTTTCGTGTACTTCGTACAATGCTGTGATTGTAATTTCCCCTATATAAATGTTTGTTTATATTGATTTTTGGGTTTGATTCACAAAAAAATATTTATAAAGAATATTTTTGGCAAAGAAAAGGTCAGTCAAACATTCTTTTTTGTTGAAGATTACATTTTAATTTTTAAAACGGAACTGTTTTAATATCATCTATATGTGTGATAATCAGAACGGTGCGGCGGTCAGCTATTTTGTATGTACATTAGAACAGGACTATCCAATGTGGCACCGTTTAAAGGTTCTTTTTGTGCCCCTGTTGCTAGGGTTTTTTTTTCTTAAGCACAGTACATTTTGCCTAAGACGGAAATCTATCTAACATAGAGCTTTAGACAGAGTTTACTGTATAAAAATCTATGTTCAATAACATATAGTACTTTGCTTTAAAATCAAATGAATAATATTTACGCATTTCTTACTATTACTAGCAGCATTAAGATTTTAATCCTCTTGCAGCAAAAAAAAAGTTTAAAATAGATTTAATTAATCATAACATTCTTATTTAGTACTAAAATTCTAGCATACTTTGAACCACAGAATATATAAGGTAAATGTTTAAACTATTACCTGTACATTGTTTCAATTTTTATTTTTTTAGGACACTTTCTATTTAGGATCCAGTTCTGGAATTGAAAGCATCCCCAGAAAAAAAACTGAAATGATAATGGATATTATTGGTTTCTACTAGCAAGGTGGTAAAATAATGAGTATCTAAAATATTGCAAATATATCAAAAAACCAAGGTCTGCATATTTGACAGTGATCAATTCCGACCCTGCGTGCTGCAGTAGTGGCTCTTCAGGGGTACAGAATCACTTTTCGAGCAGAATGTTAGTATATAAAATTTGATCTGTTTTAATAGTGGAATTTTCTACGATTAAACAAGGAGAATTTTTTTTAATGAAATTACTGGTAGTAAAGTGCTAGTGAACCTCTTGTCGAGCCGCCAGTGTCTGTGTGGTGAAACGTTATTGTATAGATATAAGATGAACGAGAGCAAAAAAAATTTGAGATATAAGAGAAAATGTTCATCGATTATGTTAACAGAATTGTTGAAATATACTTTATATACCAAACACATTGGCCGATTTCTTCGAAAAGTAATAACATAAGCACATACATGGTTGAATCATAGTACGAATTGTAAGAACGGATTCAGGATTTGGAAATGTAACATTTTTTCCATTTATTTTTATTGTGATTAGAATGCTTTCCTATTTAATTCCTTACATTGTATGTGTCTGGAAAGTAAAAACTGTAATCTTGAGTAATATATAAGGGTGCCAATCAGGTTTCTCGCTACTGATCGCCACTGCGCCAAATGTTTCATTTATTGAGAAAAATCAAAGATTGAAATCGCCAAATTGCAATTGATGTTTTTTTCTTTCGTCGACACACTCAGTGATGCTATTGTACGATTAAACCTTTTCTGTGTAACTCATTATTTTCTTTTTGATATTCTTAGTGTTTCACGACGAATCTATTACTGTCATTATTTGAATTTAGCAACTTTTTCTTTAGCAAATAGCCAAATTGCTCAAATTAGTCAAAATCCTGTCAGAATTCCGGTATCAACTTTTATCGTTGACCATTAGCTAATTTTCTAAACCATTAGCTGTAGAAATGTAGTTCCAATAGAAAAAAAGTTTCAATGTTGTTCTTAAAAGTAATTTATGTTAAAATAGCTGTTTTTTTTTTAAAGTTACGAGGTTTACATTTTTATTCAGTCTCTGGGTTCTATATGTTATATTTAGAAAAATCTCCGTACTTAAACAGGTAAAATAATAAAAATATCTTTTTTATAAGACCAAAACTTACCGAGTTACAATACTTTGAATTTTATGGAATTTTAGTATTTTTTGGCGGTAAAAACAAAAAAACGTGTTGCATCCATATGCAAAAAATAAAAAAACACTCTTTATAATATAGTGTTTTTTTATTAGTATTCTACAATGCTTCTAAACCCTTGAAAATATAAACAGATATTAAGGGCAGCAGAGTGTACTGGTCCATTGGTGCTTTTAAAACAAAAATCCCGCCCAGTTCGCAGAAAATATTGGTAGGTACTCAGTACTTAAAAAAATTTCATTTCATTATTCATTACTATTTATTTTTAATTATTTGTATTTAATATGTTGTTATAATACTTTGACTTTCAAATAAATGTAAAGTTTTTAATCGAATTAAGAATAGTATATAAGTTTTAAACTTTACTTGCTCCAGGGCACTGAATATGTAGCTACACCACTGCTTTGGAGCTATTTTGAGGGCTTTTGACATAGCAAATTGGTTCATCAGGAGTACAAGCAGTAACTATAAAGTGGCTGCATTATTGACAGAAATGCAAAGCAAATTGTTCAGTGTCAGTTTTCGAGAAAAGAAACAATCCAAGATTAATGATTATTTCAATAAATATTAGGAAACTGCTGGAATGACTTTTGAGAAATGATTTACATGTCAAAGCGATTCCAGTGATTTCTTTTGAGTACTCGATGTTTTTAAAAAATGTAATAAATTTTTTTTGATAAAATAACCTCATGTGTATTTTTCTTAATGTACCTTTGTTTTTTACTGCTAAATTTTCATAAATTTATGTCATGGATGCAGTAATACTTACAAAACTTCAGTTTTCGATAAAAGGTAAAGGAAATGCCTTAGCAAAAGAAAATTTTCGTGATATATTTTTTAAAATGGTTCCGGTAGACCATTGAGTTTTACGTTTTACTGAGTTCTACGTTTATTTGTCCGGTCTCGAGTAAAACGTATAACTGAGAGTTGCACTGCACATTATTTTTTTAATCACTTGCAGAGCTTTGAATTAAATATATATATATATATCTATTTTAGACTTAGGGTGTAAAAAAGTCATGATTTTTTTTTTATTTAAATCAGATTTTTAAAAATTTAAATAAGATTTTTATGATTTTTTCCCCCGCGTTAAAATACGGAATAGCTATCAATAATTTTAGGTTTCCAAAACAGTTAAATCTCTAATTGTTAACATAATCTATGTTTTTAAGCTTTAATTAATTATAATTATTAGTTAGTAATTACAGTAATTATAAAAACTACATTCATTTTTATTAGTAGTATACAATAATATTACATTAATATTTTGCAATAATTGTGTAAATCGTATTAAATACTACTGATATTTACATTTATGAAAATTATTAACTGCATTAAATACAGTCGAACCCGGTTAAGACGCTCACAGTTAATACGCGATCCCACTTAATACACGGATTTTATCCGATCCCTTGGGCATCGCCCATAAGGCTAATGTAAAAATATCACGTTTAATACGCGAACGGTTACTATGCGATCCCGCTTAAACCGCAATAGATTTTCGGTCTTTTGAGGAAAAAAATCACGCTTAAGACGCGAATTCATTCATCAAGATATGAATTCTTTCTCTCTTCTCAAGTGTTGCCAATTTTTTTTTATTCATATAAAAAACCCTGTTTGAGAATAGTATTATTTACTTATATTTAATTATTTACTTTATTTAACAACCGAATAATTAAGGAAAAAATTACTAATCGGAAATAAGTGTCGATTTTTAAATAAAACCAAAACCCGCAAAACTGTAATTCTTGTTTGATCCCTGCTCTTAAAATTCTTTGTCTCCCGCTTCTTCTATGTTTTTACTGTAGTAGAGTAGAGATATAGACTAATTCAGGTTACTCAGATAAATCATAAAATGTATTATGATTGGAATGCACGTTATATCACTGCTATGTTTTATAATGTATCCTATTGGCAAAAGAGAAGAAAACTCGCAAAGATTAAGCAAATACGACTGCAATTGAATAATTCTTCTATATTTTATATGCCCTTTAGCTATGCTAATGATATTTTTACACAAAGATTAATAAGGATGGTTTTTTCTTATATGAAAAAATCCCTGCCGGCCCGGCCTACAGGCATTTCAAAGATTTCAAAGTTAAGTATACTAATTTCACAAACAAAAACCAAATCATGATTAGAGATAAACATACTTTAACAATTTTATCTGGCCGCTTTTGACGAGTTTTTATTTCATTTTTATATAATAACTGGTTTTATCAGAATCATGTTAGGGCGGTATTCAAAAAAATACTTTTCCATGCTCAACAACTCGAAATTTTCTGGCATAACTCCAGATTCATTTTTAATAGGAAAAACATGAAACTTGTTGACGTGATTTTTGAAGAGATTTATAAGCGACCTGTGATTTTATTTTTCGTTCAATTAATTAAAACTTGATATATAAACAATTATTTTCTCAGTAAGACAATATTTTTCGTTTCTAACACAATCGCTTCGGGAAATTCCGTTCAAAATGCCCACTTTGACATCATTTTTTGAAATATATTCTGCCTCTGTCAAAAAACCGATCATTACGGTACATTATATAGTTTCTGAATAAGCGAATCTACCAATTGGATGCGTTTGAGAGCAAAAATGAATTTAAAAATGAGTCAGAAAATAAGCAGTTTGGATTTGAATACTCCCTTAATAGGATGATTTTTCCAACACAATCTGCTTCGGGAAATTCGGTTCAAAAGGCCCACTTTGACAGCATGTTTTAAAATATATTCTGCCTCTATCAAAAAATTTACCATTACGGTACATTATATAGTTTCTGAGTAAGAAAAGGTACCAATTGGAAGCCTTTGAGAGTAAAAATGAATTGTAAAATGAGTCAGAAAATAAGCAGTTTGGATTTGAATACACCCTTACTAAGATGATTTTTTTCTTCAACCGCTATGTATTTTTAATTTGTTTTTGCTGTAAGAATTGGTCCTATCCAAAACTTGTCTATATAGATATTGTAGACAATATTAAGAAGATATATGATAAATTCATGGGGATTTTATATCTTTTGAATTGACGGAGTTACAGATTTTTTTCTTCTTCAAACCCCCTTTTTGTTTTCGTTTTTAATTTTTTTTTTGCCGTACGAATTGGTTCTATCAAAAACTTGTGAATATAAAAGTTGTAGATAATGTTAAGGAGATTCATGATAAAATTAATTGGATTTGATATCTTGAGAATTGACGAAGTTATGAATGAATTTTTTTCTCCCAAAAACCCTATTTTTTGCACCCCTTGAGCCCATTTTTAACTTTATCAAAAATCTGTGATACATAAATTTTTGGCCCTATTTTTAGAAGTAATAAAAACTTTAAACTGATTCGATATTTACAAAATTTAAGAAGTTATGGGGTTTTTTCGGTTTTCACAAAACCCCTCCCTATTTCCATCCCTTTGGTCTGATTTTGCCCATTAACGAACTTGACCGAGATTTTATGCCCCTTGATTTTATGTATCAGTTTGGAAGAGATTGGTGCAGAATTGTGGAAGTTATTATGTCCAGAAGAAAGTGATATATATAGATAGATACATAGATAGATAGATATAGTTTTTTACTGAGGGTGGTTTTGGACTCTAGGGGTCATGATCGGTGTAGATCTGCAAAAATTTTTCAGAAATTCCAACATAGGAACGACGCCAATAGGTAGTATTTCATACGAAATCTACCTAAAAAAGGACATATTATAATGGTACTCATTATTACTAGTACTAAATATCGTTTTAAAAGTTGGGATGTACTTCAAAGATTTAATATAGATTTTTCTTTTTGTGAAAATAAAATTAACCTAGAAAAAAAAAAGTTATTTTTGTTGTTTTACTTTTAGTTGCAATAAATAAAACCATTTTCGAATCCATATTTATTTTCCATTAGTATTCCAGTCGGTCCATATACAAAGAAACAATGAATTAAATCTAAATACAATTTTCGACCTTAAAGATGTAAATAAAAGCTCTATAGTCCATTTAGACAATTAAATTTGTAAATATGATCAGATTCTTCAAAATTATACAAATCACGTTTAATACGCGATTCCGCTTAATACGCAACTTTTGCCCACTCCCTTGAAACGCATCTTAACCGGGTTCCACTGTATTAAATAGTTAACACTGGTTAAAATTAATAATTATTAAACAATTAACTATCTAATTAGGAAAATAATATACATTTTTATGCTTTAACCTCTTGACCTCCATGATGTATGCTGTGTATGTCCTTTCATTTCTGTAATCAACACCATATGCAACTGATATAACAGGGCACTGGCTGAAGGTGAGTTTTATGACACAAACATTTGATACTGCATAGCCTGGTATGTAACCCTTCACCGGTAAAATTAAGCCAGGAGGTCAAAGGGTTAGTTACTAAAATAACTAATAATTTAGTATGCATTCTAAGAAAAAGGGGCAAGGTGCTAGTTCCCCAAAAAGCACTAGTTCAGTTAAAAAAAAAAAGGCATTATTTCACGGGGAAATATATTAGTACAGTAGACTCCCTCAAATCCACAAACGCCTAAAATCCGCACATTATCACATATATAAATGATGAAATTTTCAGATGCAAGGAAAAAATTACATACCGTATTTACCCGCGTATACGTCGATCCCGCGTATAAGTCGACCCCCTACTTTCCCGATCAAGAAATTTGAATTTTTTTAAATCCCGTGTATAAGTCGACCCTCCACTTTTCCGATCAAGATTTTTTTTTTTTTTAAATACATTATTCAAAATCACCTGGAAAAAGAAAGAAAGTACTATATATACAATAATAAAGAAACTTTAATTTTGTTTTCATTTATTCAAAATCATATGAAAAAAAAGTACAAAATATACAATAATGAAGATAATAATATATTAAAGTAATATAAAAAGTTAAACTGACTCAAGGTCCGATTCAGTATCGTACTTGCCAAACAATTCACAAAAATCCTCCGTCGTTATCGGCTCATCATGATACACGTTTTCAATCTCTGTATCGCTACATTCTTCCTCATCGTTATCACTTTCAAAATGACATCATCTTCTGTGCCGTCTAATTTGTTGCTTATGCAGCATTTCTTGAAAGATTTTATAATCATTTCGGAAGGAATTTGATTCCACGCATCTTTAACTCACTGGGCAATCAATGCAATGTTGAGCTTTCTAACATTACCGATCTTTGTAAATGTTGGACAACCGGATGAAATCCACTCTGCCCAATATTTTCTAACATTTGCTTTGAGGCAAACGTCTAGGGGGTTGAAGGACGGATGTCAACTCTCTCGGGATTACAGCTACAGTCGTTTTTAGTTCTTTCGTCGCTTTATTCACGTTTTCAGAAAAGTGGCCACGAAACGAGTTGTAAACTAAAAGGGGAGGTTTTTTGAAAACAGTTCCCGGTTTTTTACCTCAAAACATTTTAAAGCCAGCCGACTGTTCCATCAGCATCCATCCACCCCTTTTCATGGGTTTGAATCAGCAAACCAGATGGAAGTGTAACGTTTTTCGGCAACATTTTTCTTTTAAAAATAATCAACGGATGAAGCTTATTACCGTCGGCCAAACCGGAGAGAACGACCGTGAAACCGGTGTTTTCGTGCCCAGTCGTTTTTACCAAAATGCTTTTTCCCCCTTGCAGTTCACGGTTTTATTTTCTGGTAGGTTGAAACACATGGGTGTTTCGTTCATATTTCCTATATGGCAAAGTTCAAAAGATTTCATTTTTCTTTGATCGATGACGTATTTTTAAAATTTCATAATCTGTGCTTCCAAGTCAGCTGGTAATTTTTGTGCCAGTTTAGTGCGCTGGCGTAAAGTCAAATAATGACGATTCATAAATCTAGTGCATCAGTGTTCTGATGCACGAAACGTGTTTGGAATACCATACTTTTCTTCTATTTTGCAAACTTCAGTGCTCATAAACGTATTGCAGTTCTAGTGACAAGAAAACCATTCCGCCGGCACTCTACAACCCAATCATGCAATACATTTTCGAGTCCTGGAAAGGGCGATTTTCCATGCGCAAATCCTTTTTTGATTTCGGGATGTTTTCTAGCTTTGCCTTATTCTTGCGCAAATCACAAATCAATTTTTCGTGAACACCAAAGTTGTTAGACTCTTCAGCAAAAGAAATAACTTTAAATCCAGCTGCGTATGAATTGCATTTCTGCTTTCTAATAACTAAATCAGCCATATCAGTAGAAACAAGGAGAAAAAATGCAGTTAGATAAACGAAGAAATAATGAATAAGTGTACTATCAAGAACAATCAAGATATAACGCTTTTCACATGTTTTTAGAGAGTCACGTGTTTCTAGCCACTCGCGAACGATTCAATTGCACATAGGGGTGATACATTCTCAGAATTTTATCTACTGATCTCTCAGAGGGAGGGGGGTAGTAGGCGTATATTCATCGCCAGCACCAAACCAGTCACTCAGTCTCCTTTTTTTCTCTCCTGGTATGGAAATCGACAGTAAATGAGGGCATTTTTGACTTCTGTGAAAAAAAAATTAAGGACCCTCGTATAAATCGACCCTCCCAAATTTAATCTCCTTTTTTGTCCAAAATTTCTTGACTTATACGCGGGTAAATACGGTAATTTTTTATCGCTTTGTATGTATTTTGATATGCAATTCTCGAAAATATAAACTCATGGTTTTTCATGAAGTATATTTTTTTTTTCTGAAAAAAATCAAGATATTGTTGATATCACTGGTAATCACAATCTTTTTACCAAATATTTGTATATATTAATCAACTTTTTTTTTTTAGGTTTAAGACTTAACTAAACCTGAAGTTAAACTTCCTTACTTTATGATTTTGATGTGAATTAATAGAGGTACTTTTAAGAGGAATGTTCATTGAATAATTCAAGAAAAATTGATTTCATCTTTATTATGCATATTTAATTATGCATTATTTATTATTTACTTGACCTTTACTTTTAATAATTTAATCATTTTTAAAATTATCTTGCTTTTTATTAAAAGTAAAATATTAAAATACTATACTTAATTATTTTAATATTTTACTATATTGCAAGCATTCATTATAATTTCGATTGCATTATTACATTCAAATTACTGTTTAAAAATGTAAAGAAAGCAATGACCAGAAATCTGCAAAATTCTAAAATTCGCACAAACTCTGGTTCCAGGCTGTGTGAATTTTAAGGATCTGTTTAGTAATGAAATTTAAATTTAAGTATATAATTTAATATAATAAATAAAGTGACATTAATTTTTTATGATTTTATGAATTACAAATTGAAAAAGACAAATAACATGATTTAATAATATCCTGTTTTTCTAAATAAAGTTTTAACATTTTTGCAGTCTTGGGCACATGGATTTAGATATACTGCGGTATGGGGGATTTCTTTACAAGAAATCTCTGGGTACAACTACAAGTGAATTTCAGTACTTTTTTTAAAAAGAGCAGGGTGCATTTTGCCAATTTTAAAAGGTGCAGGGTGTTGTGACCTTAAAAAATGGCCTAGAGGAAACAAGAAATTAATGGCAGAATTAATAAAATCTGCAAACAAGTATAATTTCATTAGTTAGCAGCAGAAATATTTGCAGATTGTTTTGTATTTGTAATTAGAAAAATTAATGTTAATTGCCTAAATGTGAACTTACACACATATATATTTTTTATAGCAAAAAATCATTCAACCTCTGCCAAAGAAGCTCTTTCTGTGCTTAACATTTTTATACCTAGTTCTTTTTCCCTTTGCATTCTTTTATAATAGTTGTTCAGCAGGTGTCTTTCTTTCATTCTTGTTTAACCCCAAGTTGCTATAAATTTATTATTATAAAAGCGGAATGAGATCCCTACTTTCTCACGGGCTTCAGATCCTTGAAATAACTTTCTTCCATTTTAGTCAGAATTGTTCTGAACTAGTATAATAATCCCATGCATTTAATATCCGCTTTCTTAGTGCTCCTTGTCTGTCACCTCCGCCCCTTCTTCCATTGTGCTTTTTCCTAATCCCTTCTCTAGCATTTAACCCAGTGACATTCCGAGAAATTCACAGGGTAGACATCTGTTAAAGATAGGGGAAACCCGTATTATTACTACATTCTACTTAACTATGGGGATCGAATTTTTCAGTCAATGATTTTACTTACTGCTTAAGTGTTTTTTGAGAAAGTAAAAGATCTTGTTTCTTTAAAATATGGCTCCACGAGGAAGTTATAAATCATTAACTCTAGAAGCTAAAGTGGAAATTAATAAAAAGGTAGGATGTGGCCAATCTAACAAAGAGAGGGCCAACCTTGTTAATCACAGATTTTGATTATTTTAATATATGTTGTAGGGTAGACACCCCTTAGTGTCAGGTTCAACGGATTTTATCCAATGCCCCTTAGTTCTTGAAAAACCGGGGGTCTAATATTAGTACACAACTTAAATACTTACTTCGCAACCAAAATTATAGGTTAGTCGTAGCTCAGTTGGCATGACGTTTGCCGGCTGATCCGAGGGCCTGGGATCGATACCTGAATGTGCTACATTTGTTTTTCTCATTTTTTGTTTTATAAATATAGTTATAATTATAATTTAATAATTTCAATTAAAAATTTTAACATCATACATTAATTATAATGTCAACAAACTTAAATTTATCATTTCTTATTTGTAAACTATTATTTCTCATCCATTACAGAGGTTTAAAAAGAAATTGGATCTATTATTGAATGATAAAAATTCCAAAATCGCGACAAATTCTGTTGTGGTGCCATCTAGTTATGATAAAAAAAAAGGAATATTCAAGTAAAATAAAAATAAAAGCAGAAAGAAGATAAATGGAAAAGCAAAATAATTGAAAGCGCAAGCATACTTATTACAATTTTTAAAATCTTTAATATGCAAAAAATCGGTTATAATTTAATTCTGATGCTAATTTATAGTATAATTATGCTTGTTACTTTAAAAACAGAATAATAGTATTATTGCATTGACTTCATTTGTCAAAGCAATGCGTAAATGATGTTTCTTTAAAATCACGAATTGACACAATTGTTCAATATCATTACATCGATAAAGAATTTATGAAATACATTTTAAAAGTGATTTAAAAAATAATAATAACAGTTTTATGATGTTTTATTACAACTGTTTAGTTAAAAGTAAAAAATTAAATAGGTTAAAATTATAATTGATGTACAATATTAAAAATTTTAATTGACAATGAGATTATTAAGTTATACTTACAAGTAAATTTATAAAACAAAAAATGAGAAAAACAAATGTAGTGCATTCAGGTATCGAACCCGGGCCTGCGAATCAGCCGGTAAGCACCATACCAACTGAGCTACGACTAACCTGTCATTGTTGTTGCAAAGTAAGTATTTAAGTTGTGTACTAATATTAGACCCCCCCCGGTTTCTCAAGAACTAAGGAGCATTGGATAAAATCCGTTGAACCTGACACTAAGGGTCCTCTACCCTACAACATATATTAAAATAATCAAAATCTGTGATTAACAAGGTTGGCCCTCTCCTTGTAAGACAGAAATGGCTGCAGAATATGGAATAAAAAAAGAATACGCTCTCTACTTACTTGAAAAATAAAGAATTCATCCTGAAATCATGGGAAAAGGAAAGATTTGTTAAAGGACGAAAACATATGAGAACAGCAGCCCATGAGGATTTAGAGCAGTGGTTCTTAACCTTTTACTGACCACAACCCACCAAATCATCTATAAAATCAATATGCCCCCCCCCCCCCTTTTATAGCTTTGTAAATTTTGTCTCTTATAATTAAAAAAGTGCACTCTATTTACACAGTGGAAGCGTAATGGATCCGTAACAATAATTATTCACTCCACATTTTTTAACTTATCAAAGAAATGAATCTTTTGTCACAAATGTGTTTTCAACATAATTCTATAAATGCAATGAGTCTGCACATCAACGCGTTTGTGACAAGAAGATATTTGTTGTGCTATTCTAACTTACTTCAATGTTAAAGAAAAGGTTTACACGGTCTGCATTTTATCTTCACAAAATATCTTGATGAGAGGTTTACATTTGGCATTGAGATTGACAACATTCATGCTTTATAATTCTTTTTTGTAACCTTTTAATGGTTGGTGGAAAAGCTTTGGACACCAAAGTTTCATTCTATAGATAACACAATACACAAGAAGCATTTAAAGATTCTCTTATTTATCAATTTTAAGTAGCCATACTATCTATAATTTTAAAATTTAAAATGTATATTAGGGTGGTTCAAAAAAACTTTTTTTGAGCTAGAGTCCAGGCCACCCCCTAATTTTTTAGACTCGTCAATAGTATAATACTGGTAAATATTTAGCTTCTTACTCAAATTCTAAGAGGGTGCTCAATGACCCAACAGTTTAACATTAACAGAAGCATAGGAAATGCAACAATATTTTATACTTCAGAAATATTTAATGTTTGCCAGAAGAATTTAGAAGAAATTTAGTTTGTTTATATTATATATATTTGTATTTAAATATTTCTGAAATATTTTATTATATGTAGCAACATTTATGAGAATTATTTACATTATGAAGTTACAGACAACACTAAACCAAAACAACAACTCTACCAACTCCTTTTACAACCAATTGAAAACAATTTTTCAGTGAAATATTTAATTTTCCATGATAATTTTTATTTTAAATAATTATCTTATATATTTTCAAATTCTGCATCCGGTAGCAAACATATGCCAGAAGTTGTTTGACATTTAGCTCATGGCTATTCCTAAGTGAAAGATGACAAATGAAAATAATATTTAAAATACATTTAATTATTTATTGCAAGAGTTCTTACTTTTAAATAAGTATCAAGAATTATATTTATGTTACATTACTCATATTAAATGTTAATCTACTGTTATGGGAGGCTAACATTATTCATGTTAAAGTTAATAAGACAAACACTAAGCCTAATATGAAATAAAATAATCACAAAATTTGTGCATTAATCAACAACTTTCATTTTATGAAAAATAGCAATTTTCTGTTTAAAGAAATTTCAAAGGTAAAAATTGCAATCGCTCCGGTTTCAACTAGTTAAAGAATTAAGGCTGATATGGCCGAAATTCCTAAAAAACAAAAGAAACGCATACATAATTAAAAAATTGGAAAACATTCATTCTCATTGGCTTTTGTTAAAGAAAAACAAAGATCTTTTTCTACAGCCAGATGACAAGGAGTGGTTAGATATCTTGGACTCTTTCTTTGATATTAGTCATGAAGGTGTTAATGAAAATAAGAAGAATTAAAGAAGATTATAATTTTCTTCAGGATCAAAGAACCAATTGTAAAATGTATATGGGTTTAAAAGATAAAATGTTACCGAAAAAAGTATGAACATTCTCTTCAGAGAGTAAAAGGAAAATGAAGCATTAGAGCCTCTTTACCTTTAGCTGCCATCTGTTCATCCAATATTTGTCTAAATAGTGTAACAGAAAATTCTGAGCTTTCAGACTGTGAATTTATTCTGACACAGTTAAAGGTCTTGAAAATTATCTATAACAGACAAACAGATAGCGCTTTCTGCTAGAAAAGTGATGGAACATCATGTCTGGGTGTTCTGATGACTTCATAAGACTTTCTTTCTTTTATGACAGAATTTAAATGGAAGAAAAACAAACTGTTGTAGAGCGATTTACAGCTATGCAATCCCTTAAGAATCATTATATAAGATGAGAACTTGAGATTTTAAAAGAAGATGGTGTACAACTGTCAGGCTTTGCAACAAGAACAACAACAGAACTCTTACCTCGTATGAATATAAGGAAGTCATTGTTAAGCCTTTCTCCCCAAAAATTAAATGACAATGATAACTATCCCAACGGAAAGGAATGGCTTCAAAATTTACAAGTAGTTAATGACAGTGCAGGACAAAGGGTTAAGCTTAATGGAGATTTCAATAAAATCACAACAAATGATGAAAAGCAATTCTTGCTACAGGTCATAGAAGCAAACAGAAAATGCATTCCATCAGAAACAACAAAAAAATCAGTTTGACACTATTATGTATTATTAAAGAATAAATATGATTACATTTCTATTTTTTACTTCTATATTGTTTTATTCTTTTCTAAGAAATTAATTTTGGAGGCCTTTATTTTTTTTTTTAACAAATATAAGGAAAAATTAGAATGGAATAATTAACTTGGGAAGTTAGTGCGTGTTGAGCACCCTCTTGTAGTTGAAATATGGAGTTCAAATTTTGCCAGAATATTACTATTCACAAGTCTAAAAAAATTGAGGGGTCGCCTGGTATGTAAGTGAAAGTTTATTTTTTTTCATTGATGGCTCAGCCAACCTAATGTATATGCCGTCATGTAAATTTATTTACTGCGTAGGATACCTGCACTAGAATTGTAGATATTTACTATCTACCTATTTCATTACCTTTTCTAATGCTATTTAAGATTTATGAATTTCATAAATTTGGCAGTACCTCGTTTAGCTTTTTCATATATTTTTTAGTTGTATATGTTCAAGACTGTCAGTTTTTAATTTTAGTTGTTTAACTTGGAAAAAGATTCTTTGTGTGACATATAGCAGAGCGGATAAAAGAAGAAAGCTCATTCAATAAACAGTTGAAAATATTACAAAGAATTATAGAATACAATAACAACCAGAATATTTATAGAAATTTTAGTACTAGAAAAAGATGTCAAAATATCTTAAAAGATTACTCATACAATTATTCAGGTGTTGATTCTTTTTTTTTTAAATTTTTAATATTTGATTTAAAGCATTTTAAATGCACTAAATAAATTATTTTTTAAATTTTGCTTTATTTCATTTATTTTTAGTTTGTAACATTCATTTTTTTAAAGAGAAAAGAAACTGATAGTGAATGACTGAGTAATAAATTTGGAATTGCCTGCCAAAAAGTCAAATTGCCCCCCCTAAAAGATCAAATTGCCCCCCTGTGGGGGGGGGGGGGGGGCGTATGCCCCACGTTGGGAACCACTGATTTAGAGGAAGCTTTACTGTTATGGACAAAGGATACATTGGCAAGAAATGTACCTTTGAGTGGACCTATATTGGCAAGTAAAGCGAAAGAACTTGCACTACTCATGGATATTAAAAATTTCAATTGCAGCAAAGGATGGCTGACAAGTTTTAAGCACCAAAATAACATCGTACACAAAACTGTGTGTGGTGAAAGTGGTGCTGTAGACCTCGCTGCTTGCAATGAATTCTGCGAAAAGCTACCCGAACTTATTTCTACTTATGCAATGAAAGACGTGTTTAATGCCGATGAAACAGGGTTGTTTTATAAACTATAAGACTAACATTTAAAGGTGAAACATGCACAAGTGATAAACTTAGAAAAGACAGGATAACTGTGATGGTAGGTGCCATTATGGATGGAAGTGAGAAGTTAAAATTGTTAGTTATTGGTAAATCAACTAATCCACGTTGCTTCAAAGGAGTTAAAACACTGCCTGTTGATTATATGGCAAATGCCAAAGCCTGGATGACGCGTGAGATCTGCATCAGTTGGTTAAAAAAACTGGATAAAAAATTTTCTTGTGAAAACAGAAAAATTCTATTGCTGCTAAATAATGTGCAAAGTCTAACTACCAACACTGAGCTCTATAAAAATTGAATATTTACCTCGTAATACTACAGCACATCTGCAACTGATGGACCAAGGAATAATTCAAAATTTAAAAACTCATTATCGTAAAAGGGTTTTAAAACGAATTTTATTTTCGATTGACCTTAAAGAATGCTACGACATTTGCGCCTTTTGAGCAATCGCTTTGAAATTTGATTTTCATTTGAAATATTGTATGCAAGGCGAATGTTTCTCTCTGGAATAATTTCCATGTATTAAAATAGTTTCTATCGATGCTGGATTTAATTATGTTTTGTGCTCGCCCCAGGTCAGTGGCTCACGATAAATATTCCATCTTGTGCTACGTTTGTAGCCTTGCAAACATATAATAGTGAGAAATTTTCAGAGCTAGGTATCGTTCCAAGTGGTTTAGTCGGTAGAATGTCAGTGCGCTATACTGATGACCCGGGTTCGAGTCCCGGCTTGGAATCTTTTTCACTATGTTGGCTTTGTGCCTTTTGAGCAATCGCTTTGAAATTTGATTTTCATTTGAAAAAGAACTTAACAGTTTGTTACAAATAGAAAAACTGGCTAAAAAGTCAAAAATGAATAGGACTAAGCAAGCAACAATTGATAATTTTTTTCATAGAGATGATAAATAAGTGTAAATAATTTCTTAAATGTTCATCTAATTTCAGGTAAGAAAATTATAGTACAATTAAAATGTAATTTTAAATGCAGTTGTTTTATAGTGCATTATTAATTTTTGTTTTATTTATATTATTTTAATATTAATTATTTTATGTAGTTATATCTTTTAATTTAATATTACATCATTCTAACGATAACATCCGAAATTTAAAAAAAAAATACTATAACATTAATTCCTTTGTAATAGTACTCCTTTAAACATGTTTTCCTTTCATACTTTCGATAATTCGAACTCTGGATAATTCGAACATTTCTTATGATCCTGACGAGTTCGAATTAACAAGAGCCGACTGTACTTGCTATGCTTATTTTATATAAAAGAATGAATAATTTGATTAGTTAAAGGAAATTATGACATTGTAAATTATGTTAGATTTAAATATCATTTTAAAATGAAATGCTTTTTATGCCAGATAAAAACTTGCTTTCTTCAAACTTATTGTACTTAAATTTTTCAAAGTGTGAGGAATAGTTTAAGCTTATAAATAATTATTTAAAGCATTTTTTGTTGTTTATTCATAAGGCAAAATGCCAATATAAACTTTCCAAATTATGTTTATATTAGATTACTTCTTTATGTAATTCTAAATATTTAGAAAATTTAGGATTTTAATCAATGATTTTTTTTAAAAAATCAGTTGATTAAAATCATGATTTAATCACCGATTTAAATCATTTGATTAAAATCGTTGACATCCTATTTAGTCTAGCAATCAATAATGTATTTTTGTGGCCCCTTCCATCTTTCTAGTGTTAAGGTACACATTGTAGAAAAGTTTGAAATGGCAATTTTAGTATTTTATTACAAAATTCCACATTTTGTCATTTACTTCTAAGTGTGGAATAAAATACATCAATTAAATGTGTGAAGAATTAGATCTTTTTTTTATTTTAATTGCATTTGTTACATGTTTGTGTCATAAACCTACATTTGCTGAACATTTTTTCCCCTGATACGTTTTTATTTGTAATTGGGAAAGAATGAAAGGAATTTTAAATATTTTTTTTAATAAGAAAATATTTAAAAGTTTACTTAAAACACACTTCATTATAATCAAATGCCAAACTTATTGGAGGTTTTCTATAATGGTATAAGATTAAATTTATAGAAAATTGAAAGGTGATCAAATTTATTTCCTGTTGTATTTATTATAAGTAAGATACAATATAGATCAATATGCACAATTTTAGAGTTAAGGGGTGCAATGTTTCAAATTTGCAGGAGGTCACAACCAAACCAAGCTATGCCACCCTCAAAATATTTCAATTTTTTCATCATTGAATAAAACAAAAAATGTAACTTTCAAATAAAATTTGTTTAAAAATTGTAACTCAATACAGTTTTTTTAAATTTAAATCTCACCTTAATCTCACCAATAAAGATTTTTTCCCAAAATGATGTAAACATTTTTAGCAATATAAATAAATATGTAAAACTTTTTAAAAAGTAGCTGCATTACTACAATTGATGCCCATTCTTAGAGAAAGCTACTTTTTCAACCTTTCTCAAAAAAAGAAAAAAAAAAAAAATTCTTTCCTAAAATGGAAGAGTGGTTGACCTGAATTCTTTGAAACTTTGCATACAGATAGACAAAATTATAAACAAGATGTACAAGCTACTTATTTTATTTAAGCATGTAGTTTTTAATAAATTTCAATATACAGTGAAGCCTCCTTGAACAGTCATCTCTAAACGACAACAACCTCCGAATACCAACCACATGTTGATGGAACTAAACATGTTCCATAGCATTGACATTAGCATAAACCTCTAAATAAGGAATTCTGAACAATGGTCGCTCATAAGTCACAGCAAAAAAAAATTAACAGCTCTTGGTACAATTTCATATTTATTTGCAAACCGAAATGTGAAGCAGCTCAAACAAAATTCACTTGATATGTCAATAAAAAGTCAATCTTTTCAAAACTTAGTCCTTTTCCAAAAAGTAATCTCTTAATCCTTTTGATAACCACTTCTGCCATCGTAAATTCCCAAGACTCAAGAGGGACAGATTGCACAGAAACAATTTTGTTTCACTGAAAGTAACTGGACAACCAACAACATATAATCAATTAAACGAACAATGTGGCCACCCAGTCTTTTTTCTACTTTTTTTCTTTGATGTGGGGTCTTGAAAATCTCCTTTGTCCACAGAAATTGTCGTGAAAGTTTCATTGGGGGATTGAAAAAGCATTTCCGTTTGGGAACAACAGAAAGATGAATTCTGTAAACAGTGAGCGTTTTTGGAAACTTCATAAAGATTTCAGTTTCCTGGAAACTTCTGAACAAAAATGTTAAAGATTGATCATTCTTTTGTTCAAATTTTCTGCAGTCTGTCTTATTTGGGCTCCTGTGTATAACTTGAAAGTACAGTTCTTAGTTATTCGTGATTTTTTGTGCATTGTTACCAACTATTGTATTAAAATTCATCATTCGATTACGAATGGAAAAACTTAATAAGAAAGGTGAGATTGCATGATAATTGGAAGCAGTTTATTATAGTTGTGGCAGAACACAAATTAACACTATTTTAAAAAACAGTGGAGACTACTGGGATCAGTCTTTTCAAGGAGTGAACTTAGAAAGGAAAACCAAATGTCAGAAGATCGTAAATGAAGAACTTGATGAAATGTTATTAGAATGGCTGTCTAATTGTCAATCAAAAAAATTTCCAATTTCAGCACCGATGTTTCAAGAAAGTCTGTTAGAAATTACGGAAAAATTAAAAAATTCCAGATTTCAGAGCATCTAATGGGTGGTTAGAGAAATTTAGGGCCAGACATAGTATCATATTTCGCAAGGTGACTGGAGAAGCAGCAGATTATCCAGTGAATGAAATAGATGCCTGGATCAAAACACTGCCTTCCATAATTGCAGGTTATGAATCTCAAAACATTTAAAATTGTGATGAAACGTGGCTTTTTTTTTCCTACTGAAAATGATTTCAGTAATTTGAAAATACAGTTTTTGTCCTCAAACACTACACTACCTTCTGTCAACCATAGGATCAAGGAATAATCCAGGCTTTGAAATTGTGAAACAGAAAAATGCAAATGTGGTAACTGGTGTCTAAGATGGAAGATGCAGCATCAGTAAGTGTTCTCATAAAGTCTCTTAATGTGGTGGATACTATTAATTGGATTTGCATCGCAGTCAAAGAAGTGAGGAGCTCAACAGTACAGAAGTTTTTTGCAAAAGTATGTTTCCAGGTAAGTTTTATTTATTTATTTTTATTTTTTATTTTTTTGTCATGCAGAGATTTTAAATCAGTTTTCACTTCATTTTGTAACGCTTGCAATCCTGTAATTAAAATGCTTTTTTTTTTAATTGCAGGATTCTCCCTTAAACGATGACATCGAAAATGAAGACATTAATAATGATGGAGAAAATTTAGATAATATTCTTAGAACGGCAGGCATAACTAACATGAAGCCCAGTGAGTTTGTATGTCTGGACAAAGATTTGACAGTTACCGCCACATTTGATTCCTTACAGCAAATGGTGGAAGATAGTAGGGAGGAAGAGATTATATAATCGCCCAAAATTTCCAGTATTAACACATATACTGAAGTTTTGACGACTTTCTTGAAATCCAAAATTTTGCATTAAATCATGATGATGATGAACTGTATAGCAAAACAATTCGTATTGTTATTTTTTCGGAGAAAGATAATTGCAGCCAAAAAAAAAAAAAAAAAAAAAAAAAAAAAAGCAAGTCACTGACTTTTTAAAAATGCTTTAAAACAATGAGGATTAATTAAAATGACTGTGTATTTCTATTTAAATTTACATAATTCCGATTTTTTTAAAATGAAACCTCTGAAGGGCAGTCACTTTAAACCGGTTACACTGTATAATTGATATCTTTCATATAAAAATGCTTTTTAGCATAGGTGGGTAATCTAAAAAAAAAAAATGTAAAAACCTATTTAACCTATTGTTTTCAATTAAAAACTAAACATTTTCAATTAGAAACTATTTTCATCCATGTCCTGTACACCAGGCAGTATGTTCTGCATCTCAGGTAGGATTGTCAGGTCTTATTTCAATCAGTTGAGTCTTTGGGAAGATATAAATTAACCCTTAAATGCCGGATTTTTCAAAAATCATTGTAATAATGTTTTTCGGCTTTCACTTTTTGAATAAATCATGAGAAAAATACTTTAAAAAATCATATTTTGTTTTAAGTATAGTTTACGGCTAAAATACAGTTTGTTACTAATCGGCAATACTGGTGTTTAATTGAAAAAATAATTTCCCTTGATAAAATTCTATAATATTAAACACACAAGAATTTTAGGAACTATAATAAGAAATAAATTTTACTTGCTCACTGCAGGTCAAAATAGGGTATTTCGCAAGCTCCCAAACAAAACAAAAAGAACAAGTAGCAACAATTGAAAAAAAAATCTATCTTTATTCTTAAACAGCACAAATGTTGCAATCTACATGTTGAAAATCGATTTTATAATATTTTCAGAATGTATTTTATTGGCAACATTAGGCATTATAGTTTCAATATTATTCTAATAGTATTTTAGAGCCTAAAATGGGTAGGTTGCCGAAAAGCAACACCAGGCATTTAAGGATTAAAGTTTGTTACATGTCTATGAAGATTTAAGAAAAAAATGCATAAATAAACGATATGCTTTTCTGGACCGATTGGATCCAAGGAATTCAAATCTGAGTCAAAAGTGGGTGTTACCATTTGGAGAATGAAAATTGGTGTATCTTTTAATATGTAAAGAATTCCTACTTCAAAAATTATATTCATATCCAGTTGGTTGGTAAGAAGTGCTACAATCATCTTTCGCATTCAAGGGCTAAACAGACTCGAACTTTTATTTAAAGTGGAATCTCACCCACTACAAATATATGCCTGAATTGGGATATGGACCTAGCACCACTTGTCCACCAGCTAGCAACCTAATGACTAGAAAAGCAAATGAGTGTACTATATTCGAAAAGAATACAAAATTTTCAGTCAAATATTACTCTCGCACTTAATGGGTCAATCTTATAATAAAATAGCAAAGAGTATCTTCCCCAACCCCTTCCCATAGACAAGAGAGTCTGTACAAGAAAAAAAAAAATCTATGGATTAAACAGATTCAATTAAATTATAAACTTATTTGTTTTAAATATGCGTAATAAATTTCAAGTCAAAATTTACAAATAAATCCAACATTTCAAAATATACAAAGAAATCCCATTAATAAAATAACCTGTAAGTTTCCTTTTTATTTATTTTATTACTAGTGTAAATACTCGTCCTAGGACGGTGGGCAAAAATTGTGTTTTTAACTTAAAATTTGAAGAACTGATAAAAATAATTGATAATATGGAAGCGTTTAGATGAGCAAAGTTCGGCTAGTTTATGTTTTAATAAACACACTATTAGCATTTACAATATTTCTGGGTAAACCAGGCTTCCCAGCTGTTATACCATAACAAAATTAAAATTTCTTAATAAAACAAAAAATTTAACAAATATGCAATAGAACTGCGTAATTATAAAAGTTTGCTGCAATTATTGAAATAATACTAATTTTTTAACAACACTTTGAAATTGTATTTTTATTGTTTTACCCCCCCTTCCCCCCCCCCCCTCTCCAAAAAAAATTATATGTATATTGATTAATAAATAGGTATCTCGGATTGAACCCCATCTGAAAGAACAATGGGGAAGCATTGTTAAAATGTTCTTCATGCCTATTGGTGTTTTTCTTCTATTTATCCACGGCTGACGTCACACAGAAAGGGTAGTACAGCTTCAAGTGATGTCATTTATGTAGTCACCTTTAATCTTCAAAGCTCCATGGTTTAATTTTTTTTTCAGTGAGTCACAAAAGGAATGACTCTCTACTGCAGCTTCTTATTTACGTTTTACGCATGGAGTACGTTACATTGTTTTCAACTTGATATCTGAAATGGCTGCATAAATCATAGAAATTTTGTTAGTTTTGAATCTTTTATAGAAAATTATGTTGAACAGAAGGGATTTTAGGTAGAAAAGATTTGTATTTAGGCAGATAAGTTTTCTCATACACATCTCAAATAAAAATTAAGCCTAACATGGCTCCATCTTATTATAGACTGGTAAGATTGATGGGTTCGCCCTGGATTTGTTACACTGTATTTTATTATATAGAGATTATTCTGTAGCATGCCTATGTTCAAATACTATACACCACTGCTACGGATATGTAACAATGCTCATAAAATCAATAGATCAACAACAAAAATACAAAAAGATACAATGTGTTTTATTTGTTCTCTGAAATCCATCATAGTAAACAATGTATATAAAAAAAAGAATATATATATATTTACGCATTTCACACAAATAAATAAGTAAATAAATAAAATTTTATGGGTTTTTTTACATTATTTTTTTTTCCTATAGAAGTAAAAATAACACATCTAAAATCAAATACATTAAAAATACATAAAAACAATATGGATCATTATTTTTAAAGGGGAGCAAGTCTTCTCTTCTTTCCAGATAGTTAAGTATTAGAGAGCATCATCAACAACTATCTTCACAGCAAATTTTTAGCTGACAGATATTTTAAGATATGAATAGGGAATTCCCAATGAATAAAAAATAAATTTATTTTCCTATTTGG
This sequence comes from Maratus speciosus, assembly GCA_963932465.1. Lineage (NCBI taxonomy): Eukaryota > Metazoa > Arthropoda > Arachnida > Araneae > Salticidae > Maratus > Maratus speciosus. The sequence continues at coordinate 508,150,169 of OZ010790.1, forward strand.
TTTTTTTACAAAAGAAAACTAACCCTACTTTGAAATAAAAGATCCATGTTCAGTTTATCATACAATTTCATGTACTTACACACAAAAAGTATAATAAGTAATATACAGAGTGTCCGGTCTCAACGGTGTCCAATGGCTAATTCCTAAACCGTTAGTCATAGATATATAGTTCCAATTGCAAAAATGTTTTAAATGAGGTAAAGAAGTATTTTTAAAGCGATTTGGGTCAAGAAAAAAATTTATTAAAAAATCAACAAATTTAAATTTTTATACGGCCCCCAGGTCCTATAAGTGATATTTAGTTAAAATATCCTATTGCACTGACAAGTAAGACAAAAAAAGTCTCATTCCTCTGCGATTAAAACAGACCGAGTAATAGATGTTTAAAGTTGGAGTATCTTTTTTGCTGCAAAATAGGGGTCAGACACAAATTTACTAGAAATAAAAATAATCGTCAGATATAAAATTTAACATTAAACATTGGGAGTAAATTAACATTACAATTATATTTTGAGAGTTTTGTTCATTCTGACATATTAAAACAAAATATACAATATAGGGGAAAATAATTTTAGACAGTATGTATTGGCCGAGCAAAAGTTAGGAGGGGGGGTGTATAAATTTTAGGGAGGATTGAGATGATTAGTAACTTACTGTAACTATAAAGTAACGGCTAACTACAAAGACAAATCAGAAAAATTTCCAAACATTTTAATAAAGTTATTAATTTTAATAATTTTAAATTTAATATACTTTTTTATATATTTTTTTAATTTAATCAGCAATTTATACTTAAATAAAATTATAATTGAAATCTATGATTGCTTCTATAAATTATAAATTTTAATTTTTTTTAATGATTTTAAATTTAATAATTTTTAAAATTATTACTTCTTTATGCTCTAATAATTAAGTGTTATAATTAAGACAATAGAAATTTTTTTTTAATGAACGTGGAGTTTTAGAAGATGCATTATTTACTTAGACAAATAGAGTAGAATAGTAAAAAAAATATATAAAAACCTCTATAGATTTTTAACTTTGCATGCAGGTGAAGCAAAAAGTGGGGAAGTAGAAATTTAAGTGGCCGATGAATTTAGATGAAGTCTTCAGGAAAGGCGAAAATCTGTTGATGTGCAAAGGATTATCACGCTGTAAAACTTTGGGGAAAAAGGTCCGTTTTCTTAATTGCTGCAATAATTAATAAGTAATCCATAATCTAAATTCTACCTGAAGTTGCAATTTAAACTTTTCCCTCACTGTCTCTCATACACACAAAGTTTATAATCCTGAAAACTGCATTTCTTTATGCAGCAATATTTGTTGTAGTAATGAAACACTAAACAGTCGTATCAATTCCCCCTGAAATATCCGCTCCAAATTTTGTTACATCCCCCCCCCCCCCCCCCATCCTTCCCGTCCCAAGCAGAGACACAAGAAAGCTCAATTTGTAAGTAGCTTGTATGTAACATCTTAATGTTATTTTTTTTTTATATATACATATCTTTTGAATGGCTGTTCTGAATATGTTAAGGAAATTAATATGTCCCTTTTTGAAAATGATCCTCGTATCACTTTTATTTTCTTTTACAATAAACATCAATTGTTTGAATTATATGATTCTACCTGTGCAATTACTTCAATGATTTAAATACACATAACAAAATTGTTGCAATATTTTAATATTGTGTTCTAATAGAACACAGATTTATCCATTAAAGGTCGGACATCATATAAACACCCACATTCTCTCTTTTTAATTAACTATTCTTAAGATTTTGTTCCATTTGTCATTTTATTGTAATTATAAAAAAAAAATAACAATAATTATTATTTTTACATTACCCCTTCTGAAAATTCCACTGTCTCTCCCCTCAGCAAATATTCATTAGAGCAGTTAATTTTTTAAAATTATTTTTCATTTAAAAATTATGGAAAAAATATTGTTAAAGCGAAACATGTATTAAATTATTAAATTTTAACATTTAACAATTTATATATATACATTTTTTTTTTTTTTTTCCGTACTTTTCGATAAGCAAGTTTCAAAAGCATATAAATCACTTTTGCCATTAAACACTTGCCTCTGCACTTGTCAACCACGAATACCGCCAAGATGAGTCACTTTGACGCCGAAACGTCTGGCCAATCAGATTACAAATTGGCAAAACATGGTTGGGAAAAAATATGCATTTTAAACCTTAGAAAGTCTTTGTATGTGCATGTTTTGAGGCCGCAAGTGTTTTAGCACATCTATTGTACAAATAAAGTTGTTTACCTCATTTTCTGTGTACAACAGCAAAAATTTTCACTCCGTTTAATATTTATTTTTTGTTTAGCAAGTAGAAATTGCATTTGTATTTGGGTCTCTAAAATATTTTTTTCAAACAAGTTTTTAAAAAGAACTAAAAAGTTGAATTTGAAAAAAGCATAATATCATCAAAATGTATAATAATCAATCCCTGCTCATACATCGTAATGTATCTGACTTCTTTTGTGCGGCACTGTATAAATAATATAAATGCAACGCATTTTCATTTGGAAAAATTACATTGTAAATCTCAATGCCTTACATAAATGTTACTGATTTTTATTTTAAAATGTCTGTTTGTAGGCAATGATGTATACAAAATATTTGGAGTGGTCCTGTAAAATAAATATAAATGGTACGTACCTAAAATCATATTAATATTACATTGTCATTGGATTTACATAATTATGCAAAATTTAATCTTGATCAGATATTTGGAAGCGAGTTAAAATTGGAATACAAATTTTGAATTAGGAAGACATACATACCGAACATCGTAAGTTAAAAGCTTATAAAAATAATACAACTTTTTAAAATAAAATCATCAAAAGAAACACACTCATTTTCTTACAAAAAAAAAAAAAAAAAGAAGTCAAAATACAATTGAGGACGTCAGTTTCGAAACTCGCCTTATCCGAAATTTAAAAAATCATGTTTCTCTGTCAATTGTACCAATCAAACTCTACAATCTCCAAATTTTCAATTAATACCAATGGGCGCATTTAAAGGTTTTGCGCGATTTCCCAAAATTTGATTTTCTCGATAAGGCGAGTTTTGAAACTCATTTCTTCAATTATTTTAACCAATCTGAAAGTTAATTACTAAAAACTGACACTATCGTAATATTTATACGGGGGCAGCACCTTCAGTTAAATCGCTTTAAAAATACTTCTTTACATTATTTAAAACCTTTTTGTAATTGGAACTATATGTCTTTGACTAACGGTTTAGGAATTAGCCATTGAACATCGTTTGGAGTGGACGCCCTTCATAATACTTTAAGCACTTTGTGTACGACACCTGAAAGCTTGGTCCAACTCATCTGTTTTCAGTTACAGAAAAGTGGTTTAAGTCATAAAATTCAAAATGTCATAACTCAGTCAATTTTAGTGTTAGATGAATGGGACTTTTTTTGCCGTACATGTTAGAGAAATAGGAAAAGTTTACTAAATATCACTTATAGGACCGGGGGACCGTATCAAAATTTAAATTTCGTAATTTTTAAATAAATGTTTTTCTTGACCTAAATCGCTTTAAAAATACTTCTTTACCTCATTTAAAACATTTTTGTAATTGGAACTATATGTCTATGACTAACGGTTTAGGAATTAGCCATTGGACATCATTGAGACCGGACACCCTGTATAATACAGGGATATGTTTTTTTACAAATCTTGACTTAAAAAGTTTGGAAAAATAACTTCTTTGTCTTGTCTACTTTGTCATAGCCCACAATCTAAATTTATCATTCAATATTTACAAGAAATAAAAAAGTAAACTATAAAGAGTACTATTAAAATTTACAAGAACATGATTATAATTACAAATTATGTAAGAAAGACAATGCAATTTAAACAGATTTTATTTTTATGCAATTTTAAATATATTTAATATAATTACTTTTTATTGCATTTCACATCAATATATTCCTATTTTAATTAAATAAATAAAATAAAGGAAAATATTACATTAAAAACATAATAACCTAATATTTATTTTTAAAAATAAAAACCTATAAGGGTTAATATTCAATTCGAAATTATAAAATTTAAAAAGTTTTTAAAAATTAAAAAGCATTTTAGTATACTCTGAAACAGGATATGATGATTTATTCGATATATATTCAACCTGATAATTCCTAATAAAAAATCATAAAACCATATAAATGCCTTTTTTTTCTTTTTTCAATTCTTTAAATTCTGAGCAATATATTAAAAAAATTACAAACACCAGCGTCTGTTGGATTATGAAATAAAACTTTCTGTAATTTTTCACTAAATTATTTAAATTGCAGCTTTCTATAATGTTAATTAAAAGGGTAAAATTTTTTTCTTCCTGCCCAACAGCACAAAACATTCTGACACATTCACAAGCTCATTTCTGCAAGTAAAGGTTTGGAACTGATAGACATTACTTGTTTTTTCTATTTAATTGAATAGCGTTTTGTTTTTTTTTCAATACATGCATCACATCTTGAATTATGATCGACTACTCTGTGATAATGAGCTTTCTTGCATGATTGTGACTTTAAAATTGGCTCAAATTGCTCACTTTTTGGATTACTTTCTGAAATATATTTTGCCTTTATAGAAAAAAGAAATAAGTTATTCTATTTCTTAATTTCTGAATAAAAGCATCTGCCAATTTTATGCAGTTATTAGGGTGTAAAAAAATCATGATTTTTTTCTTTTTAAATTAAAAAAAAATCGATTTTTTTTATTTAAATCAGTTTTTTTTTTTTATTTAAATCGAATTTTTATGATTTTTTCTCCAGTGCTCAAATACTGAATAGCTAAACAGAGTTTTAGGTCTCCAAAATTTAAACCTCTAATTACTAAAATAATGTGTTTTTACACTTTAATTAATAAAATTATAATTATTAGTTAGTAATTACATAAATTATCAAAACTGCAAATTAGTAGTTTCATTGGTTAGTAGCATACAATAATGTTATATACTTACATTAATATTTTGTAATAATTATGTAAAACTATGTTAAATACTGGTGATATTTACACTTATTACAATTATTTAAACAATTAACTCTGTAATTAGGAACATAATATACATTTTTATGCTTTAATTGCTAAAATAATCAATAATTTAGTACTCATTCTAGAAAACTAGTCGGATGTACCAATCCCAAAACTTTCTTCTATCTCATACATGTTAATACTTCAAAATTCGCTATCACACTGCCAAAATTAAATGGCAATCTATGCATCTTATGAGGATTCTAACGATATGAAATTCCGTGCATTAGTTCTTGAGATATGACTATCGCTGAAATCGTCTAAATTCAGTAAAATGCTGCCTAGCAGCGCCACCTATTGGGTGATTTATACCAAATCCTAATCAGCAACAATTTATGTCAACGTCTGACTGAATCTGAAGTTTGGAGAAAATCCGTACATTAGTTTTTGAGATAGAGCAATAGCGAAAATCGTGAAAATTTCTGCATAGCAGCGCCACCTATTGGGTGATTAACACCAAAACCTAATTAACAACAACTTGTGTCATCATACAACTAAATCTGAAGTTAGATGAAAATTGGTCCATTAGTTCTATTGATAGAGCTATTGAGGCAATCGTGGAAAAGGCAGCAGAGAAGTGCCACCTGTTGGGCGATTTACACCAACACCTAATCAGTAGCAAGTCATATCAAGGACTAACTTAATCTGAAGTTTGATGAAAATCCGTGCGTTAGTTCTTAAGATAGAGCTATTGGGGAAATCGTGTAAATCCTGCAAAATTCATCATAACAGCGCCACCTGTTGGGCGATTTACATCAAAACGTAATCATCATCAATTCATATCAAGGACTAACTAAATCTGAAGTTTGATCAAAATCCGTGCATTAGTTCTTGAGATAGAGCTATTGCGAAAATAGTGAAAAATGCAGCATTGCAGCGCCACCTGTTGAGCGATTTACACCAAAAACTAATCAGCATCAATTTGTATTAGGCACTAACTGAATATCAATTTTTATTAAATTCCGTGCATTGGTTCTTGAGATAGAGCGCCCACAAAATTTGTGTCACATACACACAGACAGACAGACTTACAGAGTCACAGACAGACATTTTGTAAAAACATGTTTTTTGGAATCTCTGACCCCTAAAACGTGTAAATCCGTCGAAAACCGGAATTCGAAAATTTTCATGAATCCAATACTTTCTTCTTGTAAACATAGAAGAAAGTAAAAAGGGGCACTATTTCATGCGGAAATATTAGTAATTACATACGAAAAAAAAAGTACAGTTTCTTAGTATGATAAATAAAGTGCCGTTAATTTTAATAATTTTATGAATTACAAATTGAAAAAGACAATTAAATACCAATATGTTTTAATTTTTTTCTAAAGAAATAAAGTTCTATCATTTTTGCAAGGTCTTGGGGCTGGGCACATAGATTTAAAAATACTGTGGATTTGGAAGTCTTTTACAAGAAATCTCTGCCTACAACTAAAGGTGAATTTCATTTTTTTTTTTTTTTTTTTTTTTTTAAGACAGGGTGCATTTTGCCAATTTCAAAAGGGGCAGGTTGTGTTGTGGCACCTTAAAAAAATTACCTAGAGGAAGCAGTAAGTAATCGCAGAATTAATAAAAACTGCAAATAAGTAATTTCATTAGTTAGTAGCACAAATGATAAAAGAAACAAATATTATTTGCAGCTCATTTTGTACTGTTAATCGCCTAAATCTAAACTTACACACATGTATGCATATGCTAACCCCAGAAAAATATGAAAATGCTTCAACCCATTCATACACACATACAGAGTAAATATAAGGAATAGCCAGTTATATCTGAAATCCTTAAAACATTAAGCAGCAGCATTATTAGCAGAGCACTCAGTGGGGAATCCTCAGCATTGTTTCAAATAGTTTAGTCGCCTTTTTAATCGCTAACAACTTTTATTTGGTGTATGTTATGTTATAACATTTTTTTTCAATTAAAATATCTAAATTAAATCAATAAACTTTTTTTTATTTTAAAATTTAAAATTCTCCCTTTAAATATTCATTAATTTTCATAAAGTTCGTTACTAGTTAACTTTTACTTAAAAACAATTTTAATTTATTCCCCAGAAAAGATTGTTAAAAATAATAAAATAAAAATCTTAATTTTAATACTTTCAGCCAAAAAAAAATATTTTTATTCTAATTTTCAAAAATAAAATTCAAATTATTTCCTAGAGATCTTTTATTTAAACTTTTACCACTCCTTGTGGCATAGATCGGAAACAGCCAATCAGTGACTTTTAAGCTTATTTGAGAACCGTCGTCAGATTAATTTAAGTGTCATCGCTCTCTCTTCCGGCAAATTTCAACATGTAAGGACATTGAAGATCTTTTGCTCTCCAGGACGTATCGGTCACTGTAATGGCTAAAACCATTGAAAATTTTAATTGGTATAATAAATAGGCATTCAACAATAAAATGAAATAATATTATCTATGTTTTCATTGGTAACAAGTGACACTGGAAAGGAAAATTTTGCTACATATGAAAGCTGATTACTACAACTGCTGTTTAACGAGTGTTTCCTTAGTATGACCAAACTTTGGTGAGCTGGTAATTTCTGAAATACCACCTTATTGATAATATTGTCAAATCACAACTGCCTGTGCTGTATTTTTAAGAAATGTCTCGGAAACAAATGTCCCAAATACGAGTATTGCCTTCCAAAGTGGTCGACGCATATATTCCAAGGATCATGTGATATTCGAAAGCTGAAACTTCTTCAAATAGTGATGATTGAATTTGTGTCATCTGAAAAAGGAGTATTCCGAGAGAAAATGTGGTTGATTTGTGCATCTAAGGTATTGTTCAGCATTTTTAATAAAAGTGACATTGTTATTTATTTTGGATCTGAGAACTGTTGATCAGTAATATGGATCAACAAATTTGAATTTTGAATAATACAACCAAATGGATGTAATAACATTTAACTTGCAGATTCTCAATATTGAATGTTTTAGCAAAGTAGATATTCATAAAACTGGAATTGAATTCTCACAACAGCCAGTTGTGCAGTATTTATAAATTTGCATTCCTTTAACTGTACTTAAGGTTTAATTCAATTTATGATGTTATAGTGATAATCTTCTTCCAAACAAAGCTTCATGTATATATTTAGTGAAATTTTGATGTTCTTGTTATATAATGAATATATAAAGTACAAAGCATGGGTAAGTGTGCACTTTTCCCTCCCCTTCCCCCTTGCCATTAATAATTAAATTGATTTGAGACATATTTCTATAATAAAGTTATTTAATGATCATATATATCTGTTTTTATTTATGTTTGTCTTGTGATTACATCATTAATGTGCCAAAACCATTTTTCATAATAATTTTTTAAATATAAAATTTTCAATATTATAGAGCTTATATAAACAAAATTAAACACATAAAATAATGGATTATTAATTACATGTTTACAACTTCAGAATCATTTGAATAATTTTTGAAGAAACCAAGGATATGATTAATAAGTATTTGTTAAAAGTATAAATTTAATATGAGGCACAATAAGAAAAAATGCTTGGTATGATATATAAATAAGATTTAGGTGTGGTCAATCACATTGTTTTGATATTCCACTTCTTGAGTTCAAGTGAGCGTCTTTTTATTGTTACACTTATTTTGCCATGAAAAAATTCTTTTTACTTTCGCAACTATTTATTTATGCAATGTACTTCTGCTGCTATACGAATTTTCAGGCCATAAAAAATTAATATAAAATATTTTATTTCTGTTTCCATTTATTAAATTTTTTATAATTTTAATTTTCCAAATTTTAATCCCTCCTTTTTCTAAATCAAATTTCAATTAAATTTTAAATCCCTTTTCCTTTATTCCATTATAATTCTTGCATAACAGTGTTTCAGCCTTTACCGAAGAAGCTCTTGCTGTGCTTAACATTTTATACCAGTTGGTTCTTTTTCTCTTATACATTCTTCTACAATAGCGGTTCAGTTGATATCATTCTTTAATTCTTCTTTATCTCCAGTATGTGCTACAAATTTATTATTGCAAAAGTAGAATGAGGAAATAAGATTCTGGCTATTTTATTCATTTACTTGCAAAAATTTATTATACTTGCTATGCTTATTTTATATAAAAGAATGAATAACTTGATTACTAAAAGGAAATTATGACATTGCAAGTTATATTAGATTTAAATATCATTTTAAAATGAAATCCTTTTTATGTTATGTTAGATAAAAACTAGGTTTTTTACAAACTTGCTGTACTTAAACTTTTTACAACAGTCAGGAATTAAGCTTAGAAACAACTATTTAAAGCTTTTTTCTGTATTCATAAGTCAAAATACCTATAGAAACTTTCAAATTATGTTCATCTTAGATTTTGATACTTTTTTATGTCATTTTAAACGTTTAGAAAATTTATGATTTTAATTATTAATTTTTTTTAATCAGTTGATTAAAATCATTATTTAATCGCTGATTTAAATCAACTGATTAAAATCGTTGACACCCTAACAGTTATGAATAAAAGTTAATTCATGAATGTGCCAGAAAGTAACTAATTTGAATTTGAGAACAGCCTTTAAAAATAATAAAATTTCACTTTTATACATAAAGAATATTTTCTAATACAGTAAGGGAAAAAGAATTCAAGAAATACTGGTCATGTATTCTTCCAACCAAATACACTCTCACACACACATAGAGAGAGATTAATTATAAAGAAAATGTTATATATTTATTATTTTTTTTAAACTACATTAAAGTGGCAAGTTTTAAAATATTAAAATATTATGCGATTGAAAGTTTGCCTATTTATTTATACTCAAATGACAAACAAATTGTGAAAGTTCTAAAATTTTCAACAATGGTAACAGGTTAAGATTTTAAAATCAAAATGAATTCTTTTAATTATAAAATACAATAAAATCAATTTTCAGAAGAAAAAACATCATAATATTCTTCGAAATCATTTGACAAATAATAAATAAATAAGTGAAAGAGAACTTATTTTCCCATTGAAATGCATAGAATTTTATGCCAATCATTTTTATGCAAATTCTGCCTTTAATTGCTAGCAATAAATTTATTGTTTTCATATTCATGCATTGACCTTGGAATATTCTCAATTTAAAAAAATACCCTCTTTTTTCAAACATATATTTAAGCTTAATAAATATATAAATTAAAAGGAAAGCAACCAAAATATATAGAATATTTATAACTTCTATCATTTTGTATTGAACAAAAATAATGTTTCTCTAGTACAGTTATTAATGCAATATGTTAAGGTATTAGTTTTCAGAAACTTCAATAGTACAGTAGACTAAACATTTATTCATCCTTACTATCACAAAAAAGGACTCAAAGTGTTTAGAAATTTCTTGGCATAATTTTTTTTTCGGGGGGGTGGGGGGTGGGGGTGGGGGTGGTAAGCGATCGAAATAAGACCTTCTTATGGGTGAAACATACATGATTCCTACACGCCCCACCCACATTTTATATATTCAAGAAATATGCAAAGAAAGTTCAACAAACTTCTCTATGATTATTAAAAAAAAAAAAAAAATGCCATAAGAAATTGTATAATACATTCATTTTATATATATATATATATATATATATATATATATATATATATATATAAAGGATTAAAATAAAAACATAAAAAAAAAATCTTTAAAGCAAATAAAACATTATTAAACCAAATGATTATGAATTTCTTAATAATATCTGAAGCCTTTATGAAAAAATAGACATAAAAAATAGCTTTTGATATATATATATTAAACATTACTGATATTTTTCAGCCATTGTTATATATATAAAATGGTCAAAGTAATACAAAATTCATAGAAGTTAATGTAATGCACATAAGCATGATTAGGAGAATACATAGTCAAAAATTTCATAAAAACACAAAAAAAGATAAATTCTCTGTAAATTTACATTAGCTCTTGATTAAAAGCATTCAGTCAAGATTCTCAATAATTAGTTCACACATTTTCTATAGGTTTTGTGAAAGAAATTAGTGCTTGAATCAGAAATTTTGTAAAGAAAATGACAGGAGATGAAGTCCAATGCATTTTAATTTACACTTATAATATACACTTTACATTTGTTGCGAGTTTTTGTAACAATAATATTCTTCCATATTTTTTTTTTAAAAGTTGCTAACTTGTGTTATAATGCACTAGTATAAAATGCCGGCATATTATGTGTTACAATTTAATCATCACAGTATGAACAACAAAACTACAGTTGTCATAAGGTTTTTAACCTATAAAGTATTCACTACTTTTATGCATGTAAGTTTACAGAGTCATTGGTAATTTTTATAGATGTTAATTCATAGAGTCTATGGTAAATTTACATATTAGCTTCTGCATTTTTTAACAATCTTGGTTTCCAGCTGTCTTTGAATTTACATACGATAATGATTATTACTGGACACTTTGTTATTTCACAGAACAATCTTAAATACTGAATTTAATAGTGAAAAGAAAACAATGTTGTAATAACTGTAGTATGGCATTTAAGAATCCATAATCAGTTTCAGATGTAAAAATGTACAGACTTAAAGAATGTATTATAGCTGCTTTGTATAAATTAAATAAATAGTTAAAATATCATCATAAAAAACACCAAAATATATCTAGGAACATAGAATAAGAGAAAAATATCTTGAATATTTAAAAATTAAAAATGCTGGCACTTCTCCCCGACTCATGAGCACTCTTCACTGGGATAAAGAAAAATAAATTATAATTCAGAACTATTCTCATTAAACTGTATTCCATAACACACACACACACACATATATATATACTGGTGAGAATTTACATAAACAAGTGACAGGAACATAATGTATAAATAAAAAATAATATCTAAAATGAGTATATTGTACTATAGAGAAAATAGCAGATTCTTTTTGTGTTAAGTTTGATATACATTATAAAAATCGCATATTGGATAGCACAATTTATTAGTGTAAAAATGATAAAAATAAATGATGTATACAAAGAGGTAAAATTATAAATTTTAATAGATTAATATATGTTGTTATCTACAACTGTTATCATAAAAAAATATATTAAATGATAAATTAAAATTATACCTGCACATAATTTTAGAAAGAATAAATACTGTAAATAAAAAAAAATTATTTAAATAACAAGGCGTTTGAAGATTAGACAAAAAACGCTAAATAAATCACACAAAACAATAGCTATGTTTTAAATTTTCTAGTGGAATCAGTGTTTCTTAAAGTTTGTGGAATTTTTACACAGGCAATAAAAAATATTTCTAGATAATTTTTTAACAACTAAAATTACTGCTTATTTTAAAGAGTGCCGGTTGTATATTTTTTACATTATTAACCTTTAGTACCATTCTTTAAACTGAAATTTTCAATGAAATTAAATTTTTTATTAAATTTATTATTATTAATAATCTTGAAAAACATGATTTGGACTCTAAAAAAAAATAGTACCAATATAAAATTGCTTAAATTCTGAAATTTAATGGAAAACATTACTTTAACAAATACAATTACAGACCTAATGCTTCACATAACAGTTTAGATATTCGAAAAGTATTTTTTTATTGATGTTTGTTGATACATGAAGATTTGGGACTTGACATCCTTGTTGGCATATGTACAAATTGCTGAGAGTCATGCGTGGGTTGACCTCAAACTCAAAATTTATTCTTAAAAACAATTTAAAAATAAATCCGAAGCCGGGGGAAAAAAGAAAAAAAAATTGTCAACCAAAAACCCGATTTGAAACTAAAATCCTAAGTGAAAGAAAATTAATCCATATTTTAATACAATTATGGAAAAACAAATCAACATTAAAATATATAGTTTTTCATTTAAAAAATATTCAGAACTTTCTTGAGAGTGTCAAAACCTGATTTTAAAAGTTTCTGTCTCAGGTTAAGTTTTGACACGTGCCTAAAATCCTTGAATGGCAATATTCTATTTAAATTTCTGCAACCATGAAATAATTATTTTTGACCATTGTGTAACTTTAAAAATTACAGTTACATTTTAATAGAATAAAATTTGCTTGAAATATTATCTTATTTTCTCATGTACCTCACCAAAGGTATTAAAAATTAGGATACGCATGTTGCATGAGAGCTCGGCATACGTGGAAAACTACAGTAATGTTCATTTGGATTTTAAGCATTTATAATAAATTAATACTTTAATTAAACATATTAAGAACAGTAATTTTATTCGAATAACAGTTTTACATTTAACATATATAATGCAGATGTTTAGGTGGTATAAAGTGCTTTCGTTGTAACGCACACATTCCGCATTATTACTGTACTGAGATATGTCGTTAATATTTAAAGTTTCCATAGTATGAGAGATGTTTGTATTTTCAATTTTCTAATACATAGAATAAATATTCCCAATAATTTTGATAAATTGTAAAGTACATATTTTTTCCTTTTTTTTTTCAAAATGTAGTTGTTTCATTGCTGTGCAAATCTTGTTTTCTGTACACACACTACTATTAGAGTTATAGTCGAAAATATAATATATGATTCTAGTTTACTGATTGCTACTGCACTGACATATACTTATCATACAGGTGCTCCACATGTGAAATAGGGCACGGGCCACCACTGGCTGCACCATTTGTTGTACATTGTTTTTACAGGGCCACTAAAATTTTTCATTTAAGGTGGGATTCCATTATAGACAAGTTACATTTTCACAGCTTTTACTGTACCATTATTTAAAAAAAAAAAAAATACTGATGTGAGAAATCAAACAAACAATGGTGGAATTTCTGTCCTTTCTTAGTATATTTAACTATTGTTTAAACAAAAATCAAAATAATACTATCCAGTGAATTACACTGAATAAAAATTTAAAAGACATTTCTTTTCATTTAATAATAAAATGTGAGAAATAGCAAATTTTACTAAGGGATATATAATTTTAAAAAATAAAAGGGAGGGGGGGGGGATATTTCAGTCATCTGAAATACATTTTAAAATCAATTGTTTAATACATTAAAATGCATATAATCTGAGATATATGCAACTATATAACCAGCTTAATACTAAAATGAGCACCAAAACAGTTTTATATTAGCAATGAGATTTTAAATTGAAATTCTTAATGTTACTCATCAAAAATAAATTAATAAACAAAATAAAGATAAATTACTTAAAATCATATAAATAATATGTACATGATGATTGTGCTTTTTCAAAACTCCTCAACAAAACAAATAAAATTCTGGTATATTTTAAGACAAGCACAAAAGCTGTAAATAATACAATTTTGTAAGATGTCTGAACAAATATAGCTAAAGAAATAAATTTTATGACTGTTTCACACTTTAAATAAATATGTACAAATACAAAATAAAAAGATTGTAATAGGTAATAAAATGATAATCTTATAATAAATAATTTCTCTTTAAAAAACAACCTAACTGTCAAGAAGTCATTATGTGGAACACACAGCACAAAAAAAAAAAAAAAAAAAAAAAAAAAAAAATCCTACAGATTACGCCACATTTTCAAATTTTGCCAAACATTTTTAGCACTATTTAAACTATTCATTGAACAAATTTTAAATATGTGTGACAGTTGTATTATTTATTAATCTTCATTTAGATACATATTACCATGATCTAGATGTCTGTTTTGAACAGCAGATATCTTGGGCTTATGGTACAATTGAAAGCATTAAATTTTTAGAGTATTTCATTAAAACTATTAATTAACACTTCTCTCATGGGAAAACACATGCTATTGTTAGTACTAGAAACTTTTAATTCTGAAAGTGAAAGTATTCTCCTAAAAAAACCCACCAACAAAAAAATTTAAAAAGTAAAAATGGTGATTGTGCAGATCGACCTCAGTTATCAAACACAAGAAAAAGAATTATTAAAAATATTCAAATGTAAACGAGGTATTTTAAAAGAACTTTCCCATAGGATTAAGATTAGCAATTGGGCGTTTTCACTAAGCGAAGTAACCTATTGAGGGAGGTTCTACTTTGGCAAATTCATGTAATTTTTACAATTTTTTTTCAATTACAAAGAAAAGAAAAGATATATCCCCTTCGAACTTTTTGCATTATATTTATCGATATTTCACTTACATATTTAAATTTTTATGTGTAAAAAAAAATTATTCTTTGACGAGAAATCATTTTGCCTTGTGTGACAGATAGTATTTGCAGGTGCATGCCTTGAAGTTCCAATCGGGATACCATTTTTCTCTGGTCACAAGCATCTGAAAACAAATTTGGTCACCAAATTATAAAAGGACATTAAATTCTCTAGAGCTATACTAACACTTAGTTTAAAAAAATTATTTTTGACAATATAGCTGTCTTAAGAACAAAAAAAAAGTTTTTTTTTTTTTTTTTAACTTTTGCGAACTTGAAAAAATAATTGAGTAATGAAAATTATACTTTTCAGTGGTATATGCTCCAGCAAAAATGATTACCGAGAAAGGTAAATAACTAAAAGAAAAAAATGAGTCAAATAGTTCTCAAGAAAAATGGTCACCAGAGTGAAAAACAAGTTTGAAGTTTTACAATATTACACAAAAGTAATGTAAAGTAAATGTAATAACAATATTACAATAAAGTAATGTAAAGTAAATGTAATAACAATATTACAATAAAGTAATGTAAGGTAAATGTAATAACAATATTCCAATATAGTAATGTAAAGTAAATGTAATTTCAATATTACAATAAAGTTTTGCATTAAGTTCAAACAGAAAAAAAAGATTTGAAATATCATGAAACCACTTTAGGCAACAATCTACATACTTGAGGGACACGAAAAACAACAAATTTAGACCAAAAAAAGAGGAACCTCCCTTAACAGACAAACAAAATCAAGTTTTTATCTTAACCGCATTTAAAAATTAAAATTTTTGTCCAAAGGAAAAATACTATTGTTTTGCACTTTTACAATAATGTAAAATTAAATACCAGTACTTCCATATCATTAAACTTTAAAATTTCCTCAGAAAGAAAGTTAAATAATACCTTCAAAAGAAAATGACGAACTATTTTAAAAATAAAAAATTATATTGAGCCTTGCAATTATTTCCTTATATGTAGTTAATATATCTTAATACATAAAGAAAACAAAGACTAGCTGCTATTTAGAATCAAATTTTGAGAATTTTTCACTATACAATACGAGTAGTCAATCTAATAATGGCATCTGATATCCAAACTTGAAAACAAAAATAAAGCATAGAAAAATAGAACAATATTGATAGTTTAGAAGTAAGAAGAGTTCTAAATTTCAAGTTTCCTATCATCAATGATTTTTAACAATGCTAAATCAACAAAATAAACAAATAATGTATATGTTCTTGTTTCATTTCTCTAATAGTGAGCTATTAAAATATGTCAGTATATATTTTAATATATAAATATAATAAATATATTTATATATTGTGTGTATATATATATATATATATATATATATATATATTGTGCTTTTTAAGTAATGGGATTTTAAGTATTATTTAACCTTCTATATACTTCCACATGTTTTTTTATTTCCTGTTCATTTTATAAATATCTTATATATAATTCATTAAAAAATAATTTTTATATTATTTTTAATAATTATTTATATTAATTATTACTGAATTTATTTTGTTTTATAGCATATAGCTATATGCTATATATTATCAATGTTCTAGCATTATTTAAACTCTTAGTTTAGTTTAAATAAGTTAGCTAAAAGAATATATTGTATGCTTTTAAATTTTATTAACAATAGTTTTAAATACATTGTGTGATTTATATTAGGTTTATAATTCTCTATATATAAGGATTTGTTTGGTTTTGCTGTTTAAACAGTTATTTACATTCAAAAGCTTACAAATTTTTATCTTGCGATAGATGTTTAATATAATTAATAATAGATGGCAGCACCAAATTTGTCTCTTTCAGATTGCTCTAATTTTTAATTTTTCTAGCTCCATTTCAGTTATAATTTATACACCAGGGGGTATTTTTAGCTAAATTTTGACGATTTTGTTAAACTGTTATCTATTAATTTAATAGTGCATTTTAAATAATGTAATTAATATCTATTTATTTTATATTAGATTAAATTTGTTTTGCAAGGTATTTCAAATTTTATTTCAAAATGTATTAACTGCATCCTTTGGTATCATTTACTGTGATTTCTTAACTGTTTTATTCACCTTAATCTTTTTGATATACTGGTAGACATGTGCACATGGATTTTTGTAAAATACTGAAATATTAATCGGTATGGTGTTTATTATTTATATTTTATATCCTATAAATATTTAAATACGTTTTATTGATTCTTCCATTTCATATTATTTGTTTCTATTCTGCTTTCATTTTTAATCAATTTACTTGATTTTAGTGGTTGTTCGGGCACAGGGGAAAATTAATTTTAGCTTTAGCTTATTTTTCCCACAGAAAACAACCATTTTGCTTATATCATTGAATTCTGTGCCCTTGATAACGTAATTCAATGTATAAGCTTTTCAATTTTTGTCGGTGTCCACTTTTTTCTTTTTTCTTCCATAATAATTCTTATTATTATTATTTTTTTTTAATACTTACAGCTTTAATTCATAATAATTGACGGTGGTAGGTTATGTTTAATTAATGGTAATATATATATATATATATATATATATATATATATATATATTGTAAATTTAATTTCTTTAGTAATGAGATATAGAATGTTTCTAAGTATGCCAAAGTATGTTATTTAGAAACATATTGTTGCTAGCGAAACTTAATTTTTATTACTACATACCTTAGAAATTATCACATTAATTATTCAATTAAATATTTATTTTCTAAGAATGCATGCAGTTGTAAGATTAAAACATTACTTTATGGTAACTTAATAAAATCTTTAAAATATTTTATAAAACTATTTAAAAAGTTAAACCAATAAATTTAGTATTGTTAAATTTTCAACAATAAATACCACTAATGTAGAAAACATTGTAAATTTTAGAAGTGCTTGACGATATAAAAAAGCATTTCATATATATTATTGCTTGGGATAAAAAGGAAAATTTATTTGAAAAACATAAATAACAACCTTAATTTTCTAAAATAAATGAGCAAACTGAAATGCTAATTGTAAAACAAGATATAAATGTAATTGTGTGAGTATTAAAAAAGATGAATTTCTACACTTTTTAAAATGACACATTAGATATGCCTTATAAATTAAACAAAGGGGAAAATCCACACATAAACATAAAACATAAAATTTCAAATCTAGTGATCTGAATGAAGTAACAATAACAAAATATTGAAACAATTGATTATAAAAGAATATTAAAACAAAAACAATAAAACAAGTTAAATACAATAAATTTGATTAGATTTATAAAAGCATCTTTTATACAGTATATTGCAAATAACATTCCCCTGTAAAATTTAAAATTATCATGAGGATAGGGGAGAATTATACCAGTATTATTTACTTTACTATTACTTCTGATCATATATATTACATCTAAAATAAATATTGCATAAAACAAATTTCTTTACAGTAGCTACATTTGAGGTAAGCTCTCAATTTATTTTAATATTAAATATTGCAAACAACTTATTTCTTACAAAACAAAAACAGGGTGAAAACAGATACTGTGCGTTTATTGCTGTTTATGTGGAAAAACAAAAGAAATTTAGAAAAGAAAGTGTACAAATCTGACAGTACAAACTGCTAAAAATATAAACATCAGATAATCTTTTCCAGCTCCACAACCATTATATGAATAATGAGTACTTAGTTTTTCCAGAGAATTGGCAGAAACATTTATTTCATCTGTAAAAAACGGAACAGTGATTAGAAAATAATTTAAGCAGTATAAAAGGAAATGCTCTTAACATTTTACTTTTTATTTAAATTCATGAACTAATTTTTTTTAAATAATTTTATTATTGCAACATTTTAACATTTAGCTGGAATATAATCTTGAGAAAGAACTTAGTAACTAGTCACTATTTGACCGACAAAGTGCATTTCACAAGTACAAATGTAAAACAACCACGTAATGTAAACCATTTTTCAAATCTCTATAAGATATATGGCAGATGTAACAATTTATATTTTTATTAAAGTTAGCTGCCTCTGATTGTTAGTGATAGCATAATTGCCAAACCTTCCGATTTTTGAGTACCACTATTTGTGAATGGTAATCTTTATCTTATTAAATGGGAAATTTCTGGCATTAAACAAAGCGAATATTTCTATTTGGAAAACTGATTTAATTTTTTTTTTTTTTTTTTTTTTTTTTAATTCTCAAAAATCAAAAGATTTGATAGCTATGTGATAGCAATTGCAACATATGAAATTTAATAAACAAATTTCATATATGATAGAATTTTGAAGGAGCTATATGTTCACATCAAATATTACACTGAATTTACAAAATTAAAAATAATGAGCTTAAATTTAAAAACAAAATGTTGCATAGAAGTTTATATAAAGTTTTTTTTTTTTTCTTCCACCCTTCAATATTATTTTTTGTTTTGTTTCTAGCATAGTTTAATTTTTGGATTTTGTTCTCATTAAACAAAATGCGGTGAAGGGGATTTGTATTGAAAAATGAAATTTAAAAATTCTGTTATCGATTCCAAAATAATTAGAAATGTTACTTAATTAACAAATGTTTTTACAGTTTAATGAAATATAACAATTAAACAATGATTTTTAACAATTCTGGATCTTTTAATCTCCTTTTATAAAACTTTGAAAATCAAGTATCACTTTAAAATCATTTTTAGAACAAGTGTTACATCTGTATATGTGACCCAAGCATAGTATTACTGCATCAGCAATTCAGGCATTTATTCAAGTGTTAGTTGATGTTACTGAACATTAATGCAACATCAAATGGAAGGAGGGTGCAAAAATTATTTTTTCTTAGGAACCTAGGTTGTCATGATAGGTGCCAATGTATATAAAAATTACCTCATTATAATGTCTCTCTCACATTTGTTTCAAAATCCTTATAATCCATAATATTTTAAATGGAGAAAATAAATATAAAACATGTTAAACCGAGAATTTTTTTGTCAGAACTATCTGTGTAAGACAATTTTTAAACATATCAAAATAGAAATTTAACAAGAAATGTTAAAACTCCAAAAATTAACCCCTACCAACTTTTTTTTAATGGAAAAAACAAAAATCTTTTATTCATCAGAGTAGCTCTTTTCCCCAACACCTGCCACCCCCTCCATACCATTTAAGATAATTTTGAAACACATGAACATAATAAAACAAAATTGAAAATTGTATTGCACATGCCATTCAAAGAGGGGGGGGGGGGAGCCCCCTGACTAAAAATTTTAAATTTAGCGCTATTTCATGTTTATATCGTTTACATTCTTAAAAAAATGTAGGTTTCAGAGAATTTTGAAAGTTATCACCATTTATAAAAACAAGATTTACCAGCATTTTCAGAAACAACATTCTGGTGCAATTTTGAAAAAAATTGCTTAGCCACTGGCACATCTGTTTTTTTTTTTTTTGGTTGTTGTTGTTGTTGTTTTTCTTAGGGCTTAA
The DNA here is from genome assembly GCA_963932465.1 of Maratus speciosus. Classification (NCBI taxonomy): domain Eukaryota; kingdom Metazoa; phylum Arthropoda; class Arachnida; order Araneae; family Salticidae; genus Maratus; species Maratus speciosus. The sequence goes on from OZ010790.1 coordinate 508,170,787, forward strand.
TTATTTTACATCATTTGGGAAGAATAAATTTTACTTTTATAAATCATCAAATATGAAGAAAATTTAGTTGCTTAAATTTCAAAATCCAAGCAGTGACAATGGCCCTCTCCTTGCCAGCACAAATACACTTTATATTATCCTTCACACACACACATACAGAGAGAGAGAGAAAGAAAACTGACAGACCTTTAGAACTAGATTCTTTACTTCCTATATCAAGATTGTTAGAAATTCCAGAAGACATTTCTTCATGTGATCTATAAACACTAGGTGATTCTTTTAAATTTTTGTGATTATCTGATGATTCTCTAATTTGCTTGTTATTAATAGTATCATAATTAAGCACATCCCTCTTTTTAATGAAATCATCAGGATTTTTTGAAGTTCCATATAATGTCAAAATCCATTCTCTTAAAACAGCACGACCTGCAAGATAAAATAACTAATTAGTCAACTAAAAGTTTTGCTAAAAAATGGCAAAATATTTTCAGAAATTTATTTGCGCTTTGCAGCAATTTTTTAGTCAACTGAAGTTTTGCGTAAAAATGGCAAAATACTTTCAGAAATTTACTTGGGCTTCACAGCAACTTTTTAATATTCAGTCCTACATAAATTTAACTATAACTTATTCACTACTAAAATCCTTACATAAAAATTATGTACCCTTGAATCTAATTGAAACATTGATTTCAATTAGTTTCATTATTTTAATTGAAGAAATAATTTGCCTTGAGAGAAGTCATTTATATGACATTTTAGCTGTTATTTTTATTGGCTGATGTACATATCCTTTATATTTTAAATAAAATGATTCTCGTTAATGAAACAATGAATAATTTTATGATAGAAATATACTGAATAAATAGATGAAAAAAATAAAATATGAATAAAAAATGAGATACAAATGTTTATCTGATAATAAAGTGTAAAAATTATAGAATATCCAAATACTAAAAGTAATTTTAAAACGGAAGAATTTTTTTTAATTTTTATTTAGTTCAATGTTATAAAAATAATTATAAATAGTGATTCCCAAAATTGTTTTCAACAATGTTGTGCAAGAGTGAACTGAGTGAGTTGAAACTCTTAAGTTTGTCTTGTTCGCTTTGCTTTCTGTGAGTATTGAGTTGAGTTTCGTTTTCTTTTTGAAAAGTGAGTTAGACTTAAAAAAGAAACTATCTAGGAGTTTGTGATGAGACGTTAGAAAGTGGATATGACAAAAATCAGATATAATAGTTATCTTATGTTAAAAAATGAAAGAATATCATCATCCTGTAAACTAATAAAACTTACTCACATTTGTCATTTATTAATATACCCATGTTCCAACTTTCTAAACAAAGAGTTAAAGACTGTACAGTGAAACAAGATTGCATTTCAAATAGATTAAAATATTTAAAATTAATTTGCTCAACTTAAACTTTTATTTATATGAGCTAAAAATTAAAATTAATAATCAATATTATAATTTGATGAAAATGGAAAGACAAACACACTAGTACACCAGGTATACAGACTTTTGCAACTTTTCAATGATGAAAATAAAAATCCTAAAATTAAAGGTACTCGTCCATGGACAGATATATATGTTAATGAGTATAAAAATGAAGAGGAATTAGTTTCCAGTGCAATTACTTTTCTATATTCTAGAGTAACATATACTAATTTATTATATAGCTGCAGCCAATAAGAATATTAAATGAATTATAAATTCTGAAGATTCAATTTCTCATATAGAAATAATATTAATTGCAGGTTTTTTTTTTTTTTTTTTTTTTAAATCATATAAACTCAATTTGAAGTACAGAGTGAATTTATATGACAGTTCTTTTTATTTATTGATGAAAAGGATAGTGTTAACGTGAGTGAGTGTACTTTATTATCACCGAATGCCAATGTCCTAAAAGTAGAAATGAAAAGTTCAACTCTTTCTTAAAGTAGAGCTGAAATTATAAAACTTTCAAATGGAAAAAATGCCAAGGGAAGCAGGAGTTATCATTTATGAGGCTAATCTAATCAAATAAAAATTTCTAACTGCACTATAATTGTAGCACATCAGAAAATGGAGAATTGTTTATTTTTAAATAACAACTTAAATGGGAGTCCCATAATCTAACATGATTCAAGCAATACAGGCTTGAAATTATAGTACATGTAGTAGCTTAACGTTAGATAGACAGTACAGGCCTAAAAATATAGCCTAGTGTGGAGTAGACTAATGGCGGGTAAATTATAGCATACCAAAAGGTCGGAATTGATCATACTTAAAAAATAAACTGAAATAGGATGTACAAAGAGAGCATTGATAGATATTCAGCCACATGTGAAGAAAAATTAATGTACAAAGAAAATCATTAATGGATACTCTTCTGCACGTCAAGGAAAATCCATATGCAAAAGGAAATCACTTCCCACGTCAAGGAAAATCAATGTAAACAAGATCATCAATGGTTACTTTTCCACACATCAAGGAAAATCAATTACATTTCTTGACATGTCCCTTAATGTATTTCGGACAGTGTTGAATTCAAGGGGTGGCCCGAGCAATGAGATGCCCCCACCAGAAGATTTGAGATTTTGTGTTTTCAAAAGGTCAAAAAGTGCAATTCTATGGCGAACTATGCTGTTTATTGATAGCCAAAATGATGATTCAGAATTCACTGGATTTAGATTATATATTGCACAAGAAAAAGCAGCTGAATTACTAAAGTTTCTGAAAGAAGAACCAGCTTCTCTTTTCAGTTCTGCATCAGAAGAAGATTTAGTTACCTGGATGGCTTCTCAGGATGAGTTCTTGGAGTCAGAAAAATTTACTCATATGGAAATAATATCTTCTGCATTGATTTGAGGAGAAACAAAATCTGATGCTGAAAAAGATAAAATTGCTTTCGAAGACGATTTAGTTCTTGAGGATAAAAATCTCATTTTTTAGAAAAATAAACTTTTGTTACTGATAAAAAAATCCTGACTTTTAAAAGGCTTCAATGTTAAATTGCAAAGCATAAATTAAAAGCTTTAAAGTAAACCACTATCATTGCAATGTTTGATAGATTTAAAAATAAATAGAAATTCGGTGGCAATGTTTTCTATTACTTTTGTATTATTATATCATTTAAATATTTTTATGTTGAGTATAGTTTTTTATATTAAAAAAAAAGCATTTTTCTTCATTTCTGTGTTATTTATTTGCAGTGTGAGTACTCTATTTGTAAATAAATTCCAAATATTAGAAAATAAACAAAGAAATGACAAATAATTCGCAAAATCCTTAGTCCCAAGCAGTGCAGTTTAGAGGGAGTGTACTATACTTTACACAGCTGTGTTGAAAATTGTCTCTGCAAATGAAACAGTTAAAACAAACAAAGAATTCACATTTGTTCTAACAAATCATATATATAGTTCACCTGCAAGAAAAATGACACAACTCAATAAAATTCATTTTATGCATAATTCCATGAGTAGATCTGATATAGACACGTCTTAAAACAGGAAATATCTTATTCACAAAACTGCTAATCACTTTGCCACCACAGAAAATGCAAAGTGATGGAACAAGAACAACAACAATACACCTCACAAGGAAGGTATTAAGTACATACTAGAAAAATTTTGAAAAAATACTGAAGACACTCTTCATGTGAATATACATAATTAAAAAGAATTTGGGGCAGAAACTCATTATTACCTTAATTAAAAAATGAAGAAATTTTCATTATTTGCAAAATATTACTCTGTTTGGAATGTACAGTGTACAATTTTGTAAATATAGTGCAATAAAAGTAAAAAAATCGACTTGTAGTAGTTTCATTTTTTAGACATTGCAAATAACATCTAACACATTGGACAGTAAAGAGATAGAGTGAAAGCAGCCTAACTACACAACACCACCATCAAAAGTTGACACAAGAATCTTGCTTTGTTTAATCCTTTTGAAGATGTAATGATATAATGTTTCATGATATACAGCAAAATTTCATCACAATGAATTTCAGGAAACCTCTGATTAAAGTCGATATACTGAAAAATTCGTTAATGTCAAATTATAATATCTTGTTTAAAAAAATTAAATTCACATGCACATTGAATAAAAATATATATATTACTAATACACTTATATTAAATTTTGATTACTAAGCAAACATGTTTGTAAATAATAAATACACAGTATATTATTGTGGACATAATATATTTATTAAGTTCATTAAGTTTCAAGATTTTAATTGTAAATATTGTTTTAAAGTAATTATAATTTATCTTACATACCTGACAGCTTTTAAAAAATCCGATTGACATCTGCTCTTAATATAACTTTATTTCTTCACAAAAAAATTAGAATTTTTTTTTCTACACTGAAGTTGACAATGTATTTTTCAAAAAATTTTCAATATTATTCTACATTGTACAAAATATTTTTGGAACATTATTTTGCTACGAAATACTTTTTAAGAGTTTTAATGTTTGATAGAGCCTTTTTTGATTGTACAACACAATTTTAGGAACATGATGGACAAATCATCTCCACTTTCACTATCACCTGCTACGCTTTCTTGTAGTTAGGTCAAAATATGCGATACTCCTTCATTTCATTCAATGTAATCATTAGCAGATGATGTAATTTTTTATATTTTTTTAATAATACATCTTTGTGATTTTTTTTAATCCAAGCAGTGGTTTTCTCATAAAATATAATTAAAAATATATCTTTTAATGAAACTGAAAATTGGGATTACATTTTCTGGATTTTTTCATTAATGCTGAATTTTAATGATATGTTTTTTAAATGACATGGGTTCCTAGAAGAACATTAGAAGTCATAAAATTTTCATATATCAAATGAAAATATTTTTTTTTTTTTTTTTCCCTTTTGAAAAGCTCCAGTAGTTATCTTGAGGTTTTTAGTCTCTTATGTAAATTCCCTGTTCATATTAATAAATTGATTTTAATTATGATTTTTTTTTCTCCGTTATATTAATACTACTATTTGGTTTAAGATGTTGATGCCAATAATTTTGTACACTGGTGCTGGACAGATAATTACACTTGTTTATTTCCTATTTAATTTACATCCAAAATTGTTAATTGGTCCAAATCATCCAAGCAACCTCATAGTAAATTGGTATATAATTTTATATACCTTAGATAAATTCAAATAACATAAGTGATCGTAATTACGTAATTCTAGTAGAAGAGCAACGCGATTTATTAATAAAATTAAATTATAATCCGCGTAAAACTGTAATTATTAAATTTAATTAATTACGAATAAAATTAAGAGTTTGCATTGTGAATTATTTAGACGAACTCTTCCACTTATGAATTAAACTAAAATTTAAGCTGTAAAAATAAGTTGACACACCTTATACATTATCAATTAAATAATTACAGAAACTTTTAAAAGCTTGATTAAATATTTTATTTACATTGAACACAACTATATACAGAAACACATAATATTAATTCAAAAAAAAGGAAGCAACACTTTTGTTTGCTGCTCATTATTTCATGTATATTTAATCTTTAAAAAAAAAAAGACAATGTTTTCATTTACTCTTATTATTATATATTTTTCTTTTTGCAAAAAGGAATAATTCTCTTTCATTTTTAAATTACCTTAATTATATTTAATTATTGGTTTTGTTGGATCTCAGATTGCTCTCTACCATAAAATATCATAAAAGGATATTTATAATTTCTTATATAATTTAAAGTGGTAAAAGAAAAAGTTTAAGGTAATACCTTATATCATATACGGGATGGTGGCCTTTATTCATCAAATTCAGAGTTGTCGCGTTGCTAAGGATCATATCCATATGTCATCTGGAATCAGCTTCTTATCAGAGCGGCGATATCAGGATGGCAGGATGCATAGCTACAGACCACAGTAGAACAATCAATTTTATTTCAACATCAGGAAGACATCCTCAATTAGGCTTGCTTAGGCTCACTCCGATATGTCCATCTCGCCTGGGCATTACTAGGGCTTTCTGGATTCATTGTATGGGCTTTCAGGAGAGCTCCTGCATCTTCGACATCTTTTTTTAGACTCTCTTTTTCAAACCTTTTTCTTCTGGCACACCAACTCTTGCAGTGGGTGGAACTATTTGTCTGGTCCTCCCTTATTGGATGTGAGAAGATTTTGCATTATCCTTCGATAGACCTATTAGCTAACAGTCTGCAAATGGCCCCTTACATATACTTTAATATTATTATATGCCTTAAAGTTTGGGTGGTCTGAAAAGCCATAAATTTATCCCAACACTTTTATTAAGGCCCTAAATTTATTCCAACATTTTTATTATTTTACGATTTCTAATTATACACCACTTTCCACTGGCTTGTCATAAAACGACACCATGGCGTCTGGCTATTGTTGTTATCTGAGATCCGAACTATATTCAACATTATACATTCATTTTACAGTACAATAATTTTTTTTTTAAATATATATTTAATATTTAAAATCAACTTAATAATTTTTGTATGAACTTACACTCCTATTTTACTTAAATATATAAACATTATAATTTTACACTCATAATTATATTTTATAAAAAAATATTTATACAAACAGAAATAACAAATTACGCAATTTTACTTTGATTTAACCAACATGGTGTGGGAACATATTGTTATATGTTGCCCAGCAACTGGTTTAATTTTTAAATTAGGAATAATTTCATTTGCTTGATTAGCAGCCAACATTGTCATTTCATTAAAATAAGTCCTCTTCATTCATTTACAGTATCCTCTTTTTTAAATGAGCTCTCAGCCTCTTTTATTGACTGAGGAAAACACTAACAATATTATATTATATAATGACATTAATAATCTTAAAAAAAAAAAAAAAAAGCACAGCACACTCAAAAAATGGCATGACAAACATGGTATATACAACATAGCACCATAAAGATATTGTGCTTTAAAGATATTATTTTATTTAAAATATCATTTAGTTTATAATTATTCTATTTAAAAAAAAAAAAAAAAAAAAAAAAAAAAACTTTTTGTAAATTATCATTTCTTAAATATTTGATACTATAACATTCAGCTTGCCAAATATTTAGATATTAAGCCAAACAGTTCATTTGGTGACATGGCCAAACAAACACAGTACATACTAAATATTCAGTACATCCATAATTACTTTGAGAAGTATATTTAAGATAAGGGGTGAAAGCTCCATGCACTAGCTGCCAGTATCTTATAAAACATGAAATACCTAAGAATTTTTACTGGAAAAGGACAAATAAACATTTGTAAGCTGACTTAGTTATCAGTTCAAAACTATTCATTTGATATTTATATACACATTACTAAAGAAGGAAAAAAATTTAAATTATTCATTACTAATACAAAACACGATTACTAAAAATAGCTATATTTTACTTTAATGCTATTTACATGAAAGTAAAATCTGACAATTTAATGAGGATAGTGAAAATTTAAAATACAACATCTGTACAAACCTTGATATCTTCCATCATATGCAACCTCAAGTTTCCAAATCCCATTTGGATTTTCACCCCACATATGAACCGACATAAAAGGCCAAGCATAAAAACTAGCACGAGATGAATCTGTTGGGCGTTGCGTTAAGAGTGTAGATCTAAGTAAAAATAAATAAAGTAGATGACAGAAAAGAAATTCACAGCATATACCATTAATAAATGCTAAACATAAAAATATTCCAAAAAAAAAAAAAATCAATACTTATAAAGGAGAACTACCAGAGAACTTAATACTTATAAAGGAAATTATCACAGGAGAAGTGTAAAAAGGAAAATAGAGAACCATTAGAGAAAATAATATTTTATGAAACATTTCCAAGAATCTGGAACAGGAAAAATAACAAAATTAATGCAACAATATTGATGTCATTAACAAAATTAATGTAACAATATTGATGTTATTTTTAAGAGTATAGAAAGCTCCCAAAAATGTAAATCTTGAAGGGAAGACAACTGTAAAAAGTATTTTATGAAATAGTCTTTTTTAATGGTTCTACTGCTTTTCTGTGGCATTATTCCTATTGCCAAGCTTCCCCACTTTATTTTTGCATTGGCTAGTTTCCTTGTTTATGATTAGTTAGTATTATTGCCACAGTCATTTACAAAAAGTAAGCTTAAAATCCATCGATGATGGATACTGATGACAAATTTGCACTGATGATAATAGCAATCCTGCAATTGAAATCGGTATGCATTTATGTGCTGTGAATTATTTTAGTGTTTAAAAATAAGTTAATGATCAAAGATAATTATTGATTATTATAATACTTTGCATGTAGTCTGAGCTTTTTTAAAATTAAAGGTAATGCAAATATGTTATGAAAAATAAAGCAGACAGATATATAACAACAACAACAAAAAAAAATAGCTATGCTTTAAATTTGTACTTTAGGGATGGTGTCATAACTCACTACACCACATTACAGGATTTAGTAATTTCTACCTATTTATTTTAACAAATTCTTCTATTTAATAATTGTTTTTCTCTCCTTGGTACTCTGATAAAGGGCCCTTTATTTCATGCAAAAGGATTTAAGACTTTCTGATATAGAGAAGCAGAAAATTTCACAAAAACAGCCAAATCTAATTTTTATGATTTTTGAATTTATGTTTTCCTACAATTTATGATATAAAATAATATATGCATATACAGTCAATTCCCTTTAATCTGCAAAGCTTGGGACCAGAGATTATGCAGATTATAGGTCACTTTGTTTACATTTTACTATTGCAAATTAATATAGTAATTTAGTTATTTATATCCATTTATTACATCAACTTTGGCCATAATTGTTTTGCAAATGAAATTTTTTTTAAAAATCAAAACCTACTTAAATTAAAGAAGATAAATTATTATTATTCAAGGAAAAGAGTACCTGCTATATAAATTCAAAAATTAACTTAATTAAAAATGTTTTTTTAGATATCGTTATTCACCACAAATAAATACAGAAACTTTTATTGTTATTGAAAAAGAGAGAGGGGGAGGGGAGAGAGAGAGAGGATTTTTTACAGACCTGAGCTTAGAAATTTTTGCCTGTGGGTGGAAACCTCTATCATATACTACCAATCTAACATTATTGAAAGACGTTAGAAGAGGTGGAGTCACAGTTTCAGCTGTGTAATCTCTCTAAGTTAGAGGTGCACAACCTTTTTATGAAAAGGGCCACTTACAAAAATGTCTGAGTTGTCAAGGGCCACATCAGTAACACACAGAGAATTCTATTTTGGGGAGGTGGTCTGTGGCCTATAATCAGATAAAAAAATATGGTTTCAGGCTTCATGGGGGAAGGGGGGAGTTTTCCCCTCTCGATTCCCCTACCCAGTCAACATATCCAATTCAGATGGCAATGATATATTAACAGTTTCCAATAACAGAGATATAGCAAGAATTATTTTGAAGGAAAGTGATAATATTCCTTGACTTTATTTGGGAGTAAATTTTGTTTAATTAAAAGAGCTAAAAAACAAACATAGGCATGAAAGTGGATAGTGCCGAAAAAAATGTGAACTGCGTGAAGGAGGGGGGGGGAGGAGGAGCCGATCAACTAAATTTGAGATTTATCTGCACCTGATTAATGAAATTTGCAAATTTTCTTCGCCTGATCAACGAAATTTGCGATTTTTCCGCCCTTGATCGACAAAATTCACGATTTTTCAGCACGGGATTGACGAAATCCACTATCTTTACGCGCCTGATCGATAAAATTTGATATTTTTCTGCGCCAATCTACAAAATTCGCGATTTTTTCGCACCTGATCAACAAAATGTGCTATTTTTCAAAACATGATCGCTGAAACTTGGAATTTTCCCATCCTTGGTCGATGAAATTCACTATTTTTCCGTGCCCGATGAACGAAATTCGTGATTCTTTTATGATTGACGAAATTTGCATTTTTTTGCCACAGTAAATTGACGAAATTAGAGATTTTTTCTCGGGATAAACTGTCGAAACTTCAGATTTTTTTAAAGCCGATCACCGATATTTTCAATCTTTCCGCGCATCATCGAGAAAATTTGTGATTTTTCCATGCCTGATCAACAAAATTAGCGATTTTTTTCTCGAGTCCGATCAAAGAAATTCGCAACTTTTCGGAGCTCGGTCAACAACACTCGCGATTTTCCCCGCCCATTCGTCGAAATTTGTGACTTTTGTACGCCTGATCGACGAAATTTGCAGTTTTTTCTGTGGCAAATAGACGTAATTTGCAATAAACTGGCCAAACGCGCAATTTTTTTTGCATCATATCATCGAAATTTGAGATTTTTCCGCTCCTAATCGACAACATTTTCCTTACCCGATCGAGGGAATTCACGATTCTTAACTGACTGACGAATTTTGCAATTTTTTCCCTAGGCAAATTGACGAAATTCTGTTTTTTATCATAACTGCTGAAACTCACGATTTTTCCACAACCGATCAACAAAATTGGCAATTTTCCCCACATCATCAACAAAATTGACAATTTTTTCATGCCTGACCTGTGAAATTCACGATTTTTCCGAGCCCGATAGACAAAACTCTTGATTTTTCAGTTCCTGATCGGCAAAATTTGTGATTTTTTCCATGCCTCATGGACAAAATTTGTGATTTTTCTATGTCTGATGAACGAAATTCGCGATTTTGCCGCCCACATTCAATGAAGTTCGTGATTCTTAACTGACTCACAAAATATTAATTTTTTCCGCAGCAGATGGACGAAATTCATGATTTTTTCCTGAGATCCATAGACAAAAATTGTAATTTTTTCCAGTTATAAATTGACGAAGTTTGCGGACCACTCGTTAACCCTTCCCGGGCCACTTTTGGCCCGCGGGCCACAGATTGTGCATCCCTACTCTAAGTGGTCACACTGATAGACATATTTTCGAAGGAACTCTGACAGCTAAAAAATATCAGGGCAAACTCCTTTGTCTAGAGTATGTGAGACCCTATATAATGAGGCTAATAATGATATGACTTCATTTCAATGGATGATAATGTTTGATTTGACTGAAAGAAGCTTATCAACAGCTACCTTGGGGTACAAGTTACAGAACAAATTGATATGTCATCTCGATCTATAGAGCTTAAACTTATTTCTGAGCTTATCTTGACAGACAGGTAGCTGCTATAAGCCCTCCTATAAGTTCATTCAATGAGCTAGAGCAGATGTTACTGAATGTATGGGTTTTGTTTCACATTCTAGTGTTTGATAACTTCGTTTCCAATATAAAAAGACAATGCAACACATGCATTACAACTTAGAGCAGACATTTTCCTTATTAAAACCAGTGGCATAGCGAAGGGAGAGTCTTTGGAGGTTAAAACTCCTTGTAGCGAAACGCACCATATTTTTGATTAAACAAATGTATTGCAACAGTGGTTTCCTACACAAAATATATTCTTGTAATGTGTTCTTCCACTCCTTAAAGTTTGTCTCATCTTTGTTAAAATAATTTCTATACAAGTAATATCAGTTTTATGTTATTTCAATGGTATATTTTACATTTTGTAACTCTAAGATACTAAATGCTGTTTAAACAAATCATGTCTGACATAGTGTCAGATAATAATAAACAGAAAAAAATAGTAACATAATTCAATTTATTACAAAGGCTGATTCGATTAATGATTCTAATAAGCAGTGACTACTGGACTAGCTATCAATTACTCAAACACCCCCCATAGAGCCAAATTTTGCCTGTGCCACTTTTAAAATCCTACAATTTAACAATTTTTCATAGAAACTTACATTTTAACAAGCATGGATTTACTTCGCTAATTCTAAATATTTACTTAATAAATTACGCATGATGTTAAAAATAAATACAATTAAATGGTGAAGAGTTTGTCCAAATCTCATGTATTTATATTAATTTGTTTGTAAGTTTGGTTTTAAAAAATGTTGTAAATTAACCACAAATCTAAAATCATTAAATTCAAATATTAATGTGGCTGAAAACCAAGCAAAGAAAATCAATAAGAAAAAAGTGATAAGAAAATTTCACATACTGATGTTAAATAGATATTCAGCTTTAGTATAACTAACCTTAAGTCATGAGAAGACGCACATATTTTCATCACAGACACATATTTTTTATATTAAACATTTTCATTTACTTTAAATAGGCAATGTTAATAAGTTTATTAATATACTCACCTTGTTCCCATGGGAGAAGTTAAGTATATGTGCAAATCTCCTCTTCTACTGCTGGCTATTGTAAGTCTAGCTTGAACATGCTCTAAATATCTTATATTTGAGCAATTCACAAAAAGTGTAGTTTCAGCAACACTTTTAGGAGTGATATATCTGATAAAATATATAAATTACTTAGTTAACCTTACAAATTATGAAAATACATATTTATCATCAATGTTAATTTTGCTGAGGAAAAAGTTTAGTGATTTAGAGGAGAAAATCTTAGTTATTTTTAGAAATTTTTTTTTTTTTTTTTTTTAATAAGATTTCATAAATTATTAAAAAAAATTTTCTTCAAAAAATGACTTTCAGGTTTGGTCCTGACCTAGCCCATATGAAAATCCTTGACCTGGGCTGGCCCAGCCATGCTAAAATCTGTAAAATAAGGTCTGGCCCTTGCAAAAATCAGTAAATCAGACCTGGCCCAACAATTTTTGGAAAAAAAAAAAAGTATGTACTTTTAAATTGCCACTATTCTACAATTAAAATTCTTTTTAAAGAATAGTACACACATTTCTAAAGAAAGAAGTAAAGTACAGTAAAAACATGGGAAAAAGAAACCTGTCTATTAAGAAATCCTGTCTTAAATGAAAAGTGCCTTGATCTCTGCAAAAAATGTGTATTAATAGATTTATAACAGACGATGTACCTGCTGAAAAAGGACTATTATCAATAATAAATTTTCTTCTCTCCTATGAGATTCCGCCTTAGATTTTTCTGTATAGCATATTTTTCAGATTTTTAAGTCTTCAAGACTTTGATGGATTAACATTATTTCACACATTTACATACAGTTAGAGATTCATTAAAAAATCAATACAGTTTACATGGGCACAAGCAGAAAGAAATCTAGGGAGGGACAGTATTTTGGAAAGGATGTGCCTGTACTTCCCAGCCATGGGCAATTTTTTAAATATAAAGAATATAAAGGCGGAAAAATGTCATTATCTGTACAAAATGAAGATAAGAATTCGTGCAAAAAGTATATAATACATTTACAGCTGACGATGTACATGCTAAAAAAAGACCCTATCTATAACGAATTTTTCTTCTCTTCTATATTTCACCTTTAAAAAAATTTCTGTATAGCATTTTTCAGATTTTTAAATCTTCAAACCATGGATAGATAAACAATATTAATGATAACTCAGACATTTACATACAATTAGAGATTCATTAAAAGTTCAATATAGCTTACATGGCCACAGGCAAAAAGAAATCTAGCGAGGTACAGTATTTTAGAAAGGATGTGCCTTCAAGGCCATGGGCGTTTTTTTTATAATGAAGAACATAAACATGAAAAAAAAAAAGGTTAAAATAACTATTTTTGGTCAAAACTCGTTGTATAAGACAATTTTCAAACATAGCAGTGTAAAAATCTGAACAATTAATATGGCTTTTCCTCTTCAGAATGCTTGGCCTCCTGAAGCCTCTGTTTAAGATAAATTTCAAACACATAAATGTAAAAAGAAAAACATAATTAAAAGTTGTCTTATATGGCAGTTTCACGGCACAGAGCCCCATGTCAAAAAAATTATTAGTTCTTATTTCTCTTGTCTTTAATTATTTTATGTCCCTTACCAAGAATAAATTTTACCATTTTTTCCCCAAATCATCAGAGGTAAAAGAAATTTAATTAAATTTCAAAATCCAAGCAGGGAGACTATCTTTGCCCTGCCCCCCCTCCCCCTGCTGGTGAATATAATAGTTAAAAAAGATTTTAAAATATCATAACTATAAAACTCTATAAAGATAAAGTAGATGAAAAATTGACCCTGTAAATTATTAAACCAAAATAAATTTAAATATAGCAAAATACTATTATCCAGAAAGTTTCGTTAAAGAAATATAGAATATCACAAACTTTTAGCTTCTATTTTTAACCTTTTACTGATATCTTACATGGCCCGAGGATTATTAATCTAAGGTCACGTCCAAGTCTTAAGAAATAATAAAACCTGGACCTACCCTGGCTTTGGGAATTATGAAGTCTAGGCTTGGCCCGGGTCTATGCAGACTTTATAATTTACCCCTCCTATTGAGCCCATGTTAGGCTATTTACTGATTTTTGTAAACATTTTAGTGATGTTGTACATTTCCTTAGCAAAATTTTGGAAATTTAATTTCGTTTAATAAATGGGATACATATATTTTTAATGTACTTTTTTCTTTGCAGGGCTTTGAAATTTTGTAGAAATTCAGTTGAACTGGGACAAGCCAATTAAGTTTTTGTAAAGGTCGGGTAGGCTCAGGTTACACTTTTAGCTTTTAATACCAGAGTGGGCTTGGGCAGAAATTTTAGCTTTATACTGGCCTGGACCGGATCAATAAATATTTTGTATGGGCCAGGCTCAAACTTTTAGCTATTTTACTGAGCTGGCCCAAAAAAATTGTACGTCTCTGGCTGGGCGTGTCCCTGAAAATTTCGACCCTTGCAGACTTTTAGTGTCAAGTAGATCTGCTTGGGATGTAAATTTGTGTTGTTTGAATTTATAGATTCAGAGTCATATGCAAGATCTTGACTTCCTTTGAAGCTGTTCTTATTTAGATTTGAAGGAATCTAAAAACATCTTTTATTTTCTTATGGAAAAAAAAGTACTTAGCAGAAAATAATGTCAAATTTACGTGCATTATTAATTACATACATATTTTAGATTTGTTTAATGAGATAATCACAGAAAGGTGGGTTTTTTTTCTAATATAAATTGACTATAATCAAAGACCTTAAACATTTATCAGAAGATGTATATTATTCTTTTTCTTTGGCATCTGAAAATTTCATTTGTGTAGGAATGAAAATTTGTGTGTCAGAAAGATTCACTTAGTCGAACAGTGAAAGTAATACATTTGAGAACATATTAAAAAGAAAAAAATTATTGTTTGCCAATTGGCGCCATATACACTGATTTTATTTATATTACTGACAGAAAATCCTAGAAGATTTTCAGGTTGGGATGAAAACAAATATGCTCTACTTCTAGAATTCAGGGATAAGCATTCATTAAAAACTGGACTAAAAAGAGATCAATTTCAGAACATAAGCCCAATCCCTATCTAATTTGGGATATGAAAAGATATTACTAAACGTAGCCAAATGCTTAACACATAATTTAAAAGGATTTTATCATTGAAGATTATTAGTGTGTTCCGAGACAACAGTCCCTTGATATAAGGGAGTTTGTCCATAAGGGTTTCTCCCCTTTTATTTCAACTTAAAAAATATGTTTTCCTAAATATAGACTTCAGTTATTACCATTTTCGAACATTAATAATGCATTTTTTTCTCGGGTTCTATAGGTCCGATTCCGATGGGAATTGATTAATTCAACTTAGCTCTTACAGCTTTTGGTGCCACCTTTCACCACCAGAGAGAACAGACTTATCTCTGATTCTATGGGCCCAATTTTAACAGGGTTTGGCTGATTTAACTTTGTTTTCCATTGCCACACAGTTTTTAGTTCCATCTTCCAGTGCCAGAGATGCGTTCTTAATTTTTGTTCTAAGGGGCTGATTTCAAGTGAATTTGTTTTTTTTTTAACTCTTTATGATTGTTTTCAGGTTTTCTGGCATGTGTGCAGCATGGCTGATATACAGTCCGCAGACAGGAGAACCTGCGCTGGAGGTTTATTCGGTAACAGGTTTGTTTGGCAGCACAAACAGTATACACTGCTGAAGACAGCAGTTCTCATAGGGAACCTCTTTCTAACCAATGACCAGGCCCCTACCTGTCGGGTCTCCCCAACTGAACGGGTTTGATACATAGTATCGGGCTCATAGGTTCATTTTCTAAAATTTTTTTTTATATAAATCAAGATTTTAATCATTCATGGTTTGTTCGGAAAAATTGGCAGGCCAACGCCAGGCAAGTCAACTAGTTAGTACAGTCAAGGCCCTGAAAACAGAACCAATGTATAACAGAATCCTGCCTTAAATGGAAAATTTTCATGGTTCCAACAAAAAGAATAGCATACATTTATAATAGTGGTATATTTTCTATGAAGAAAACTCATCTAAAACTGAATTCATTTTCCAGTTGCTTGCTATTTCCTCTTGGTAGGTTTTTACTGCATTAACAAATATTCAAGTATATGAAATTCATTCTTACTTGTCAATATGACGAGCTCCAGTTTCACAAGTTTTCTGTTCAGGAACAGTTGTCCACAAACGAGCCAATTTAACCATAGCACCAGCATCCATCATTCCATAGCCAAAAGAATGGCTAACTACAATATGAAAAAAACATTAAATGGTTATACAAGTATATTCTGCATTGTATACAATCTCATCCTGTCATTAATCATAAATTATAATATAAAAATTCAAGCAATGATGATGAAAAGTTAATTTCATTAATAATTAACTTTTATTAATAATTAACTAATTAATTTCAACCATAAAAATTAGATTATAGTTATTTTTGATTATGAAAAGTTAATTTTCATTAATAATTATTTAATTTCAACCATAAAAATATAACAATTGTGGTTTACTTCATTGAAAAGCCAAAAACTAGTCACCAAACAAATTACAGAAGTACAGTAGAGTCTTTCTTATCAGACATTTCCAAAAAACATGTGTTTCCATCTCCCTGGTTCATCCATAGTAGGGATGTACTGAATAGTGATTTTAGCCGAATACCGAATATTCGGCTAGCCGAATAGTAACTGCTAGGCCGAATACCGAATGTTCAGCTCGTCAAATACTTTTATATTTCAAAGTTTAAAGGCATTAAAATGTTAAATTTTAAAACAATTTTACATAATATTTAAAGCAGAAACTTTTATTCTTATAAACAAGAGCTTCTTTCAAGTTAACTTTATCATGAAAAAAATCTGTTTTGAGTTATTTAAGAAGAGTATAGTTATAAAACTTTTTTAATTAATAAAATTTTTAATTTCATGGCTTCTTCCGAGAATTAAAACAGATGAATCAAATTTTCTTAAACTCGAAAAGAAACATTTTAAAATCAAGGAGAAATTGTGAAAAAATTGGAAGAAAAATTGTACAGATTCATATATTATTTATTTATCAGAAAGAGACTAAAGTAAAAGTAAATAAATAATACAATCTATTAAAATTTTATATGGTGGCAGCTTAGCAAGAATAACTGTTCTACACCCTTTGATTAAGCAAGGAAGTTTTTAAATGCATCCTAGATCAGTGTCTGGAGTGGGCAATCATTTTCAGAGATAGCAAACGTTGTTGTGAAAATCTTAATAAGAAACAGATTATTTACTGGACAATGTTCAGGAACTTGCATTTGTACATAATTCCTGTGAAAATCCTCATGATTGGTTAATTTTCTTAAATAATACTTAACAAACAGCAAATAAATAATGTAAAAACATTATCTTATATTTAAATATGATTCTGTTTCTAATTATTCTGAATATCTTTATAAGTTGACTCTTAAACTTAGAAGTTGAATACGGTTTTTTAAAATATGTTTAAAAAGTTTTTTTAAATATTCGGCTCGGCCGAATATTTCGATATTCGGCAGGCCGAATACCGAATAGATACCTAATATTCAGTGCATCCCTAATCCATAGTAGGCCTTTTTCTGGGAGCATCAAAGCAATAATGTTTTTAGAGCCTGATTCTGAACAAACACTTTGCTCTCATTGGCTGATTGTTCGATTTGCTGTTATGCAGGAGGGTAATTGCGAGTACTGGTAAAAAATGTCTTTTCAATATTCCTTCTCCCCCCCCCCCCAAACTCCTCAGTCAAAAACCTTTTTGACATGCCGCTTGTGGTTTGCCAATTGTAGCTGTTGGTCAATAATTAGGCCCTTAGTAAAATAATTGCATTGTGAAGTAGTTTTTACTGAAATTTATGGGAGTCTGGTGACAGAAAGAAGGAAAGTTTATGTATTGATGGATGAAAAAATTGATGCAATTAAGAGACTTGACAAGGGAGAGACAATGCGGAAGGTAGCTGACATTTATGGCATCAGATGAGTAACAGTAAGAGACTAGAAAAGAAAATGATTGGAAACAGAAAAATTATGTTTCTTGAGAGTTATGGAGGGTGCACTAAAAGAAAGAAAAACGATGAAAAAGTGTGACTAGCAAAGATGAGGCTTTCTACATTTGGTTTACCCATTTAAGAGACAAATGTATGCATCTATTTCAAGGCCTATTTTACAACAAAAGACGTTGCATTTTAAAAATGAATTTAATGAAAGGGACTCAAGTTTTACAACAAGCATTGGTTGGCTCGACAGATGGAGGAATCTATCAGTTGTATTTGTGGTGAGCAATTGCTATAAAATTTCAAGAAAGGGAAGTATTCCAGAAAATATTTCAAGACTTTATTAAAACCAAAAATCTAACAAGTGATCAAATATTTAATTACGATGAGTCAGGTCTTAATTACAAAATGTTACCTAGTAAGACTCTTGCAGCCAGAACCGAAGCAGCTACCTCTGGCTACAAATGTAGTATTAGATGACACACCATCGCACCCTGATGCAGCCATTAAGGCTATGTTCCTACCAATGTAACGATAAAATTATTGAAGAAAGTACTATCGACGATGACAGAAGAAATTGGAAGAGGCAAGACATGATTGAAAAATTTAAAAGATGTTGCTTATTTGGTTGCTAGGGCCTGTGTTGACTTTTAAGCACAACAGCAATTGCCAAATCATGGAAGAAGCTGTTATGAGAAGTTGAAGCAAAAATTAGGCAAACAGAAAGAGCAGCTAAAACTGGTGAAAGCATCTTTCTGCTAGCCTAATGTGTCTCTGGATGTGAACTTGCATCTTTGCTAAAAGTTAAAAGTTGGATGAAGGAAGATGATCAGTATGAAATAACTGATGAAGAAATTGTCAATCTTGTCAATAGTGATGGTAACAAAATTGATGATCAAGCATCAATTGTTGAGCTTTAAAGAATTTTCTACAAAGATTAAGTTAAAAACTCTAGAAACTTCCATGAAAGTCATTGAGCAACAAGAAGCTATGGGGTTAGACATAATGATGGTGCAAAGATGGCAAGACTTGGCAGAGAAGAAACAACTGTCAGAAAAGCAAACTATTTTAAAAAAATAATTACAGGTATTTTTTCTTCCTGTTGATTTGTTGTAAAATATGATACATAAAATTTAAATGATTATTTGCAAAATTATGATCAGCTTTTTAAAAATTCCTCCATATTATACATTTAACCTTATCTGGCATTCTGATGGCCTGCTTGTATTGGATAAGAGAGACTCCGCTGTATAGTACTAATATATTAAATCTAATATTTTCACTCAAACAGCTTACCGTTTCTGTTCACACCATTAGTTATCCAATCACGAGCTAAAAGATTTGCAGGTTTAGCTGTTCTGACAACAATGTGTTGCAAGTCTCTCCAAGTTAATAGAGAACTAACGGGAAATAAAACAAAAATTGCTAAGGCGAATATTGAAAACTTCAGTATATTTCATTTAAAAAAATAATAATACATTTTTACCTTTATATATCATATGATATACATCTTTTTTATTTAAACAAGTAAACCTATGCGAAGCTTTCACACTTCATTCCTTCTGTAACTTTATTTTTCTTAATTATTCTTGGTAATGTTACCTTTATGCTTTTGAAATACCACATTAAAGTAAGAGATTAATTTTGTCAAATCATTAAGGTAATATACCATTTTTCTTTATAATTTTCCTGATGTCATCCTTTTTGCTGCTACATATTTTGCAATTAGCTTACCCACTAAAAGAGTGACTTGTGTTTCTCTTTCAAAGTTGTGTGTGCACACTGCAGACTGGATAATTGCATTGTATGCTTATTGCTCCCGATTGTAATGCTCACCTTCATTTTTCATTAAAATATGCAGTTAATTCAAATTTTGGATGATCCTAGCATTATAATATTATGAGGACCCCTTTGGCATTTGCTGACAATAAAAGAAAAAAAAAGCTTTTTTTTTCTTTATCTTAATAAACTGACAGCTAATTACATAAATAACATTTTACATAAACTGGCATTATTTAGCTAAGAAAAAAAAAGTACAGTAAGTTTTGGGAATTAGTTAATTTTTATAATCAAGAACAGTGGCGCAGCCAGAATTCGGTTCTAGGGGGGGTTTTGTTTTTTTTATAAAAGTGTTCGCCAGTTATTTGAATCACCGGTTAATATAATCTGTCTTTTTAATGAATCAAATCATAATGCTTTTTACCCGCAGTTACATTAGTTGTGTTTCATTTAAACAGCGTTTACAGTATTAGAGTTAGAAAACATAAAATGCACCAATGAAATAACCCCAAACTAGGTTAGATTTATAAAAAATGTTTAAAGATGATGAGTCAAACTTTAAGAGTTGTAAGTGCACAGTCCAGCAAATAATTTTTGCATAGAAAGTAACAGAATTCCATCCAAAAATACACAGTATTTCATTCCAAGACAATCTCGAATTCTTGTTCTTAACTTTAATAATAATGAAGCCATTTTAACAAAATTTTCATTACACTTACCGTGCTTTTGTCAAATGTAACAACATCACGAAAATTGGTGGAATTTATCATCATTTACATCCAGTGCTCAGTTAGGTAATCCATATTTTAGAATGTAATTCATATTAAACATGTTTTTTTTTTTTGTTTTTTTTTTGTGCACTTCCAGTACTTTACATGGCATCAAATTTGCCATTAAGTAACGTAAATCTGTTGAAAATTGCGTTAAAACATCTTTATTATTGTTAAAGTTCTCTAAAAATATCCGGGTTCAAACTGAAGTCGTACCTGTACTAATATTATAAAGAAGTAACCTTTTTTTGTAGGTGTTACTTTTGGAACTACCGAACGGATTTAAAAGATAATCGGCTGTGTGTGAACTTAACTCGCTTACAAAGGGTTCCATACAAAATATCAGAACTGTTCAAAGATAATAATTACTTTCGTACATATAACAATACCACATGCCATAATTTAATTCTACTGGAATGAAAACCGATGAATATTTCTTCCTCTAAAACACAGACTTTGTACAAAGTTTAAACTTGGTAGAGAACCAACCACGATTCGGAAAGAGGTTGCAGAGATTCTCACGAAAAGTCACTTGTAAATCATATTCCATGTAATAGTGGACAATTTTAAAGGAATAGAAAAAAGTACGCTTAATAACGTGAAACTTTTCTATTCATTTTTAAAAATAAAAGCATATTCAGACATAATTATTGAAATGATTTCTAATCGAAAAGTTTTTCCTTATAAATGAACTATTTATTGAATTATAAGCAATTTTTGTCTCAAAATTACTGACACTTAATGTCTTGGAATTATTATATGAATTATCTTTTTAATATTTGCCACCAATAATTGAATTCAGTTGGAATAAAAAGTGCTTATCACTATGTTTCACCTTACCTTAAACAAAGATCTTATACAAAGTTTAAACTTGGCACTGTGCCAAGCACGCTTCGAAAGGAGGTCACAGTTTAGCAACACTGTTTTGATCCGTACCGTTGTTTTCTACATGGGTTTTTAATTAATATCTCGGCAAATTACAGACACATTTTTTCGAAAATCGTTACCGACAATCCTTGGAAGATTCTACGTCGCTTAGGTACACCGAGTGCCCTCTACTCCGCCGCTGACCGCCAGAAAAATAAGACGCACGAATGATCTTATAATAATTACGATTTTACTTTTTAAGCGTAGAGTGGAACCTTAACAAGTGGGTAAGTGTGATCACAGATCGCACAGAGGGTTTCGTTTAATATTCCTTTCAAAACACTTTATCCTTTTGAAAAATCTGTTAGTTCCATATTTCAAAACCAGGGGGCGCACTTGATTCTAAACAAACCTGTATCCGAACGAAAATCCGTTTTACATACTATCCGTAGATATATTAGTTGAGGGGATTGGGCCCATAGCACCCGAGATAAGTAGGCGCACCTGGCGGGAAAAAATGGAACTAAAATATGTAAGGCTATGGTGCATAATATGAAAGAATGGTCAAAGGGGTGTCGGCAAAAGTTGGAAAATTTCTCCCTGGGTGAAAAGGGCGCAGGTTAGAAAAATTGCTTAAAATACACAAGTTAGAGCCCAGACGGGTAAATAATAAAAGACTTTTTGAAAATTTTATGATTTGTCATGTGGTCTGAGGCTATACGCATGCAAAATTTCATGTCACCAACTTAATTAGGGGCTCTCTTAGAAAGAATTGCTTCAAATACATATGTGGTAGCTCAAAGGGTTAAACGTAAGACTTTTTCAAGATTTTATGATTTGTCGCCTGGCCTCAGGTGTTCTGCAATAAGTATGCAAAATTTCAAATCTCCAATTTAATTAGGGGCTCAGTTAGAAAGAATGGCTTAAAATACACAAGCTTGAGTTGAAAGGGTTAAACATAAAACTTTTTCAAAATTTATTATTTGACGTGAGATCTGAGGTGTTGAGCTATAAGTATGCAAAATTTCAACCTAAATAGGGGTTCACTTAGAAAGGATTGTTTAAAATGCACATGTGGGAGCACAAAAGGTTAAATGTACAACTTTTTCAAAAAATTTATGATTTGTCGTTTGATGTGAGGTGTTCATGTCACCAACTTAATTAGGGGCTATGAGTATGCAAAATGTGCAAAACTTGCAATGTTGCAAGCTGCAGTGTTGCAAGTATGTATGCAAGTTAAATATAAGTATGCAAAATTTCACGTCTCCAAACTAATTATGAAGCTCACTTAGAAAGAATTGTTTAAAATACTCATGCGCGACTCCAAAGGGTTAAATGTACGACTTTTCCAAAATTTTATCATTTGTCGTATGATGTGAGGTGTTCAGCTATAATTACCCAAAATTTCATGTGTCCAACATAATTAGGGGCTCACTTAGAAAGAATTGTTTAAAATACACATCTGGGACCCCAAAGGGTTAAAGTACGACATTTTCAAAATTTTATGATTTGTCGTTTGATGTGAGGTGTTCAGCTATAAGTATGCAAAATTTCACTCCTCCAAAGTAATTAGGAGCTCATTTAGAAAGAATTGTTTAAAATACACATGCGAAAGCCCAAAGGGTTAAATGTACGACTTTTTCAAAATTTTATGATTTGTCGTTTGATGTGAGGTGTTCAGCTATAAGTATGCAAATTTTCACGTCTCCAAGCTAATTAGGAGCTCACTTAGAAATAATTGTTTAAAATACACATGCGGGAGCCCAAAGGGTTAAATGTGCGACTTTTTCAAAATTTTATCATTTGTCGTATGATGTGAGGTGTTCAGCTATAAGTACCCAAAATTTCATGTCTCCAACATAATTAGGAGCTCACTTAGAAAGAATTGTTTAAAATACACATGCGGGAGCCCAAAGGGTTAAATGTACGACTTTTTCAAAATTTTATGATTTGCCGTATGATGTGAGGTGCTCAGCTATAAGTACCCAAAATTTCATGTCTCCAACATGTATAGTTTCTGAGAACGGGCTCTGTGACGGACAGACAGACAGACAGAGGAGTGAGACGAACAGGGTTTCGTCAGATGAACCAAACCCTAATAATGATGGTGACTATCTCCGTTTCAACATAAGCTATATTTTACATCTGTAAAACAACTGCTAAAAACATGGAATTTGGCATGGTTGTTAATTTAGAGACTTAAATGCATGCCCTGAACAGTTTTTTAAAAATTCGAAATTTTAAAGGGTGCAAGAGCAAAAAAAACCTTTCTAAAATTGCGATTTGTGTGATAAATTTTGTATAGAAGTTTAGAATCTGGCATGGTGATAACTTTTGGGATGTATAAATGCTCAAGAACGGTTCCTAATTCAATTTAAAAAGGTTGAAATGAGCGGAAAACGGTCTGAAAACGATCTAAGGCTAATGTCAGACGGACGTCTTTTTGCACGCTTTTTTATTTGCGTATTATCCCTACACAATGCTAGCAGCATTATATAGCCTTAATTATGATTTATTAGGAATTGTTAGAGCTAGATACATTAAGTTTGGTATGGCTGTTACTCTAGAAACGTAAATGATCACCAAGACCAGTTATCCAAAAATTCGAAATTAAAAGGATGCAAGAGCAAAAAGCGTTCTAAAACTGCGGTTTGTGCGATAGACACTATATGGCCAAAGGTGACCGGTCACTTGCATTTTAGACGTTTTGCTAAATATCTAGAAAAATGCATGAAGAATTAACCTGAAACTGCAGGTGTGTAAACAGTATAGTATAGGTCATGTATTTCCGTGAAGATTTTTTTCCCGAAACCCCATAGGGGGCCGTCAACAAATTGAAAAGGAACTAACATCTTTTGGATAACTCTGTAAAAACTAATGTAGCAAAAACCTTCAAACTCGAGATTATTAATAAATGGCTTATTGCAATATACTGTGTTCATTTTTATGAGGATAGCATGTATACTCGTAGAGAGATTAAGGTTTTTATAAAAACAGTCCCATATTTCGCCAAGTTTTTTGCTTATAATTTGCAGAGTTCTTAATATAAAATCAAGTTCTTTTCAGAAAATATGACGAACAACATTGTACATAATACTCTGCAATCAGAATTGAAAAATATTAAAAATTGGATGAAAAATGAGGGGGTTTATTAAAAAATGTTTCACTGCGCATGCGCGAATGCAATCAAAATATAATGTGCATAATGTATTAGTTAATTATATAGAGCAAGTTTTGTGATAGTCTCAAAATCATAGAATGAAAATTCTAAAATTTATCGTCGATAAAATAAGCTCGAAATCCGTTGTTCCCAAAAAGAAGCAAAAAGATGAGGGGTTGTATCAAATATCTGTTGATTAGTGCCAAGATAGCGCACACAATATTGCATGTACTAGTATATTTGGATACAACCCCTCATCTTTTTGCTTCCTTTTGGGAACAACGGATTTCGAGCTTATTCTATTGACGATAATTTTCAGCATTTTCAAGCTATGATTTTGAGACTTTCACAAAACTTGCTCTATATATTTAGCTAATACATTATGCACATTATATTTTGATTGCATTTGCGCATGCGCAGTGAAACATTTTTTAGTAAACCTACTCATTTTTCATTCAATTTTTATTATTTTTTAATTCTGATTGCAGGGTATTATGTACAATGTTGTTTTGTCCTACTTTCTGAAAAGAACTTTTTTTATAATAAGAACTCTGCACATTATAAGCAAAAAACTGTGTGAAATTTGGGACTGTTTTTATAAAAACCTTAATTTATCTACGAGTATACCTGCTATCCTCATAAAAATGAACACAGTATATTACAATAAGCCACTTATTTATAATCTCGAGTTTGAACGCTTTTGCTACATTAGTTTTTACAGGGTTATCCAAACGACATTCGTTCTTTTTCAATTTGTTGACGGTCCCCTAGGGGGTTTCGGGAAAAAAATCTTCGCAAAAAATACATGACCTATACTATACTATTTACGCACCTGCAGTTTCAGGTTAATTCCTCATGTATTTTTCTAGATATTTAACAAAATGTCTAAAATTGCAAGTGACAGGTCACCTTCGGCCATATAGTGTAGTTGGTATAAAAGCTTGATTTTTGACATGGTGGTTACTTTTAAGGTATAATGAGAATGAGAATAATAAAAAATAATGAGAATATTCCATAATATTTCAAGTAACCGTTTTCTATAATACCGAGTGACTATAAAGCTAAAATTGCAGATTTTTAACAACGTGCTTATTAATTTAAATTAATGCATGATTAGCATAAACTTCTGTATAATTATATTTTATACAGTCTAAGAAAATGTTTTACATTTAACCCCTCTCTTTTCAAAATCCATACTCACAGACATATTATCTATAACTCAATGAAATTACAATAAATGCTTCTTTCCTACGTGACACGGGGGGCAATGCTTCTTCGAGAGCAAGCACTTTTACTCGTTTCTACATTACTAACTAATGGAATACTTTCTTTAAATTTGTGTACAGATCTACTAAGGAACAAATGGTTCGAAAGACACACTGATTGTGATAATTTGTTCAATCACAATCAAAAACAGCTTTTTACAACTTTATAGTTACTACTTTTTTAATTCTTATTTTACAAAGATTTTTACTTGGGTACGTAAAAAGCTTGGTCTTAGATATAATTGTGAGCAGAAAGCATAAAACAGGGCGTTTGAAACTGAGAGAAATCTGCAAAGTGTATGTTTCATGTTTTTTATGAAATTCGATGGTCTATTATTGTTTCGAACATGGAACAAAGACAGAAGTACAATTAAGAAATGGCCCTTTTTATAATACTTAAACTCAAAGTGTCTGTGTGGCAGGAAATGACCATTCTTTTAGCATAAGACGTCTCGAAAAAGTGACTTAGTCCAAATAACCAATTTTCACAAAACCAATGCATGTAATATGCGCTTTCACAGTTTTAAGTAGAATTTTCGCCGTTTAATTGAATCACTTTGTTGAATAGAGTTTGATTTCTCAAAGCGGCGGATTTCGAAAAACGCCAAAACGTTTAAATATTAATTTTGGTTTTGATTCATATAAGAGGCAATTATTGTAATTTTTCTTAGCTCTGGGGGGTGTTTTAACCCCCAAACCCCTCCCGTGGCTGCGCCACTGATCAAGAACTCCAGCCTTATTTCTAATCTTAAGTATTTAATAACATATCATATGAGATACATTCAACAAATTAAACACAGACACACATTATATATATATACTTATTTATTATATTTAAAAAAAGGGGGGGGATGAAATTGAAAATAACAGAAAGAATTATTATACATCCTCATTAATTGTTCCAATATTATTTTTTGTGTTTAAAAGTACACAATGATTTTAATAAAACCCCAGGTCTGTCTGAATGTGTTCATTACAGGCCGACCAAGCAGTAAAATCAATTGAGAGTCGACTATTTTATGCTACTTTCAGAGATTTAGTTTTTTTTAATAAAGCTGCATAAATTTTACCTTTTCAGTAAGATTGTGATTCAATAAAAAAAACAAAACAATGGATAGAGATGATATAAATTTGCTTATTCACAAGAGGCAGAAGTATGGTGCAGCTTGCTTTTTGAATATGCACATTCAAACCAGGTGGTGACAGTGCAAAATTTCCAGGGTTTCCTTGAATGGTAATAAAAATTTGGAACACTTTCCCTTATGAAGTTCTCTCAGAAGACATTCTACATTAAAGCCAAAATATAACCTTTGATTAATATACTTATTACAATAGCACACACAAGATGATCTTTCTCTGCTCTCCCTTTTCAAGATATATTTTTGTAATATGATGGGGAGAATTCAGATTGAGCAACTACTGACTATAGAACAAAAGAAAACCACGAAGCATAACCGTCACAAGGGTGATGGATGCAGTCATCATCATGATTTCATACATAAGGGGGCAAAAGTATATTTTTGCTTTGATGCATCATAAAAGTCAAATTTTCTTATGTGATTAAATGAGCATGTAAAAGGTGACCATTTCGAAATTAGTGAGCATGCATGAACTGGCCAATGGGGGAAAAAAATAGCTGAATATCGGTGAAAGGGAAAAAAAAAAAACAGCTGTTGAAAGAAATAATTTTTGCAAGATTTCTAACAGTTAAGTTTTCCTGCTTATCTCAAAAAACTAGAAGTTTTTTAGAAAAGAAAGCCTCTAATTGATGTCATTTGGCCAATTTCTGACCTAAACACATATTTTAAGAATACAAAATGAGGGTTTAAAAAAAAAAAGTTATTTTATAAGATTTCTGCACCAGTCGAAGAGTTCATCAATCAACTTCAAAAGAAAAATGTTAATTCATTGTTGAATTATTTGGCAGTTATAGGGTTTCTGAAATAAATAATTCAATCATTAAAATCTAATTGACTGCCGTTTATTACTAATTAAAGAAATATTACTTGTTTAAAGAAATTTGCTAAATTAAAATTTTCCAAATTATTGATTTTACTAATAATTGTCTAAAATGCTTATCAACTTAATTTTAAAGGGTAACAGAAAAGAGGAACAAGTTTTTAAAGGCTCCTGAAAATGAAATTAAAGGCTCCTAAAATATGCAACATTTCAAAACAGATGAAAGAAAGAAAGATTGATTTAAAAAAAAACTTTTATGACACTTTATGAACAAATGTTACAACAATAAGGGGATTTGATTAAATGAAAACTTACTTGGCTTCTAAAGCAAGAGCACAAATACCAGCAGCCAAGGGAGCTGAAGCAGATGTACCTGTATGAGTTGTTGTACAGCCATGATGCAAGTCTGTGGTTACCTGAAATAATGGACAGTGAAACATTATAGAAATAGCATATATTCACTTTTGTCTTGAAAATTTGTATCCATTTTTTTTTTTTAAATATATTAAATATTTAACATAAAATAACTTTATAACTGATGCAATATATCAAAATAGTAATATTATGGTTAACAACATAAATTTATGGTTAGGATTTTTTTAACAAATATTTTACTAGCAATTTTCAAATTATGTTACACTATAATGAATTTAAGAGACGAAAAATTAAAACTTAAATTAATTAAAATAATATTTAAAATATTTGTTTGATATTTTTATTTCAGTTTTATTTTATTTTTATTTACTTTTTTATTAGATTGATTTGAAAACAATGAAAGCAGCTTTTCTCATCTTCAGAATAGTTATACTGGACCATAACACTGAGACAAAGACATATTTATGAAAATTAGAGATGAGACGGGTTCAGGCTCAATTTTTATAACAATCTTTGATGTCGGGCTCAAAATAAAAATTTTACTTATTTCCAAATTGAAATAATAATAAAAAACTTGCTATTTGAAAAACAAGAATTTAGTCTTTTTAATAATTAGTTTATAAAGGAACTGAATTGTTACTGGTGGGTTATAAAATGAAATATTCTATCTGATTCATGGAGTCTTTGCACAATCAGTATTAGTAACATAAAGTCATGGGATTATTCCTTTTCTATCCTTGCTTTCTATTTGAAGGCCTCAATTAGTGGAAAAAAAGAGCTAATGTCTTTTGCTACAGTTGTACAATGGTATTTTTAAAGTATAAGAATTGTGACTTTAGAAGATTTCTACCAAGGGTTGGGTATAAATAACTAATTTGCTGTTTTAAACAAATTTCAGGAGAAAAAAAAAATCACAAAACATTTTCATGAGGAAGTAATTAGAATTAATATTTATTTCTATGTAAGATATTTTAAAATGAGAAAATTAATCTTGAAACAATTTTTAAATATTAACAATTTTCTACTGCATTCTTTAGATATTATTGGGCTCAGACTCAATCTTTCAATTAATAACAATTTTTTTCAGGAAAAAAAGAAGAAAAAAAAGAACCTGAACTCATCTCTCGGGTAGGGCTGGACGATGTATCAATATATCGTCAAATATCGAATTTTATAACATACTGTCTCAATCGATTTCAATCTTCCTTAAATATCGATATAATGGCTCTGATTATATCCATTCATTAGTCAAAGCAATTTCTTTTTCTCCAATCAATGCTAGAGTGTAAACGGGAAAAAAAAGGGCCAAAACGAAAGGTAAATTTTTCCTTTGCCTACCACCATCGCCCCCTACTATATCTAGAGATCTCCTATTTGTTTGTGGGGATAGGGCAAAAGAAAACATGAAAATTTAGACAATTCATTATTTATTTATCATTACTAGAAACCAAAATGACAGAGTAAAAAAATTAAATAATTAAATTTTCTGTGCTGGCAATCAAAAGAAAGAAGCAAAATTTTCGGAGGAAGGTGGGGGATTACATTTTCCCCCCTTTAATAGAAATCGGTCAAAACGTGGGATATCCTCATCCAACCCTCCTGGTAGCACATGCATAAGAAGTCAGGTTAGGAAAAAACATTTTTTAAATTAAATTCCTAAGTTTAACCTCTTGTGCTCTATGACATACATACGTCATGCTATTTTGGTCATTTCTGAAAATGACGTATGCAGCATACGTCATGATATCTGGCTGATTTTTTAATTAGACATTTTGAATTCCCACCAGAAAGTTAAGTCTTATTTTTGTTTTACAAGATGACTGATTTTCCATAAATAAAGTAAAAGAAAATTACCAATTAAATTTTTGTGGTGTGAATTCAAAATTCTAAAAAAAAATCTGCCAGATGCGGCAACAATGGTAGTTAGTGACATACATCTGCTAACAGCACTAGAGTGCAAGGGGTTAAAGTGGTTCTCAACAAATATATTTTTCAATGTGAAACTTTATGACACATTTACAGATTTTCTTTTTGAATGTAAAAGGAAGACATTAGCGTGCATAACTATAGAAATGAATAGCATTTTTATTTTTTGATATATGTACGACATTTTAAGTTATAAGCAATTGTTATCTCATGAAAACTATTTCCAGGCTATCACATTCCAAAAATAAGTTCGAAACGTCAACTTTGAGAGCCTTTTCTGATAGATTCTTTGCTTTATCAAAAAATGGAAAATACGAATCAATTTTGCTTTTTTTAGGGTTCTGCACTTAAAAAGTAAAAACGGAACCATTATAAGATCATTCCTGTGTCTGTCTGTCACAGCCATTTTACTCGTAAACTATGGAACATTGAAAGTTCAAGTAGGCTGATGTAATTGGATGAAGGCAATTGACCCACATATTTATAGATTATTAACCATTCACAAATATATGTAAGAAAAATGTAGAGGGGCTAATTAAGTTACTTGAAAAAG
Source organism: Maratus speciosus (assembly GCA_963932465.1). NCBI lineage: Eukaryota > Metazoa > Arthropoda > Arachnida > Araneae > Salticidae > Maratus > Maratus speciosus. Next base: position 508,201,603 of record OZ010790.1, read on the forward strand.
AAAATCTTTTCTTTGCATATCGTGTGAAAGCTTTTGTAATGCCGAACTCAAAAATACATTTTTTTTTATTTTAAGTATAATATTTTCAGAGATATCGTCGGAAATGTAATGTCGCCCCTGTGAGATTACTTCTTACAGTTTTTAAATTTAATTTATTTTTGCATCGATATCTATTTAACCCTTAATTCTCGCTCCCGTCAATATCACGGGCTGAGGTGTCGTTCGTTATTTCTCGTGCCCGTCATATTTCCGGGCTGGAGATTTATTGCTGGAAAAAACTTCTGAAAGCAGAAAAATTTAACTGGCATTTCCGTTTGAAGTCTTTGAATATTTGGATTTGCGTTTTGGCGCTGATTGTGATGTTGGACTTTGCATTGCATGTTTCGAAATATACCACACTCAAAAAAATTATTAATAACCCAAATTGAATATATATTATATTATTTCAAATATTATTTGTAAAAATTTGTTTGATGATAAAGATTTAAGATGTGAAAAATAAAGAGCTTATTCGCATTAATTTGTATGGTGTAAAACAAACATTAAAACACAGAATTCTCGCATGATGGCTTTTCCACAAATGTGAATTTGTTCTATAACATCTTTTTATTTTTTTTTTTAGCCTTAAAAAAAAAACTAATTGCATATTTTATATAGAAAACTTATAATTATTCAATTTCTGTAATAAAAAAAATAGGTACATTTTTTATGGTTTTTCCGAATATTAAGCAACCGTTAAGGGGTTAAATTCATTCAATGCATTCCGAGCGCAGTGTTTACTTTTTATCAATCGCACCCTAATATTAGCACAATCTGTATGCGCTTAGTGCTCTCTTCGCAAAGACATTTTTGGAGCGAATTTATCTTTGCGCTACTGATGCGAATGACAATGTGGTCATGATGTCACGCGTATCTCTCTTTCATGGGGTGTGCATTAGTTTTGTTTTACGAATCGGAGATTACCATTTATCTGCCGCTTGTCATTTGATTTTCATTAATTTGATAGAAATTTAAATTTAGCTAATCATTTTAAATATTTACATTTAAATACTTTTTAGCCCCCATAGTTGCCATTTATAAACTAAACCCCAATTTTAAGATCAGAATTGGTTGTGATGAGAAGTAATTCTTTTAGAATTTTGCCGAATGCAGGCGGCGCTCTTTTTAAAGGAACTGGTAAAATGTTTTACAAAAGAATTATAGAATCGTACTAAAGAACAGTAATCCTTTTTTTGATGTGGAGGGTAATGGCATCATCATCATATTTAAATTTTATGTGCTGCCTCCTCTTTGTAAATTCAGATGTATTGACTTTTGGTGACCAGAAGTAAAGTCTTTTTTATTAAACTACTAACGAAAAGGTAATAAAGTAATTAATTATTCTCCAAAAAAATGCTTCTTAATTTTGTCTTCAACAGTCTACAAGGTTATAAAGTAAGAATGTTTTTTATTTTATTATTATATTTAACGATCATCAATTTATTCAAGAATCCAGCAATGTTAATTACCACTATACAAATCAGCATCCCCCCCCCCCACACACACACACAATTTCTGAATCTACCGAAACTAAAATTATGAAAAAATTAGGGGTAGTAGAAGTTAACTAAAACCTTGCAGGAAAACTATAGCGATTACCCTAGGTCACATTGTTTTTGAGAAAATCGCATTTATCTGTTGTGAGATGAAATCTCACATTTTCTCCACCTATTCACCGGTCTGCATCTGTGACGGTGTCGTGGCCGTGCTTTTGTTTTTTTTGTTTCTTTTCTTTTTTCTCCCGTCTCTCTCGCTGACAACCTTAGCATAGACCTGTAAGTTGGCTTTCCCCCAGTGCTTGCATACGCACGCCATTCATTCATTATTCTTCCCTTCCTTTTTCTCTCCGTGTTTCATCCGAGGCTGTAAGTGTGCGCATGCTCAGTAGAAAACGGGCGCTTGCTATGATTTCAAACGAGTGACGTTTCGTTTCACGAACAAATTAGATTGCGTTACTTTTGGTTTCGCTTTCTCATTTGTTTTCCGAATACCGGTGGCTTTTGAATTTGGTCAATTGTTTTAAACCTCTCGCTTAATTACTTTTGCGGGCCCCGTAGCGATGTTTATATACTGTCTCCCTTAATTTTTTTAGGCAGTTAAAGTTCTGACGGGATGACCGAAACAACGATGTCGATATCTGGTTGTAGTTGTGCCATTTTTTATCAACGAAGTTTTTGTTCTTCAGTTAAATATTCGATATTCTCTCGGGAATTTTTTTAATCTAAGTGCTGGTATTTTCAAGAACAATTTACGGGTGATCAAAATGGAAAATTATTCATCTTCATCTAAAAATATACTTAAATAAAGATTGATTTAATCTCAAGAAAGTGTAGTTCCTGTCTCTTCCTCAACACTGCTTGTTTCAAGTAAGATCATTTCGATTTTCTCCTTTTAAAATGACCTAAAAGAACTAAGTGTAGGGTTGTTGTCTCCATTTCTAAAAGAAGAATTTTTTACAACAAACTAATTCCAAAATACGATCACAACAATTAGTGAATATTCTAATATTCACGTCACAATTCTTGGTGCCGACTTTGGAGAAATTCTTGAAAAATGCACCCTGGAATTATGAGAGACAGAAATACTTATTTAATTTTTAAAAAAATAATATGTTATAATGCTGTGATATTTTAATATTTTAGTCTGAAGCTGTTACTTTTTTTGAAGAGTTTATTTCAATATATTATTTTGTTGAACTTATATTTGTATTTGGGGAACAAATTGCTCATTTTTATGTACTTTGAAGAGATTTTTTTTCTGTTCTGAGAAGTAAATGGTAGGAAATATCTCCTTTTATTTTTGCAGAGCATGATTTTTCTTTCGATTGTATGAAGTGATAGAAGATATTTTTGTTCTTAGTATGCAAATATTTTTACAATGACCTATAATTTTAGATTGTTTGAAGGGGCATATGGCAAATATTAAGGCACAATTTATTAGAACTATTGATGTATTTATATATTGTTGAAATTAGTAATTTATTTGAATGCTGTTTGTTTGAATTATTGCATTTATTTTTGAATTTTGTTGTATTTATTCATCATGACGTCAAAAATTAAACCTCTAAGAATAATAGTGACACCTTTTTCGGGTGATCCCGAACTTTTAGATTTTTTTGCTGAGCAAGTTAAGGCGACCATTTCTTATTCTAACTGGAGTAATGAACAGGCACTTATTTTCCTCAAATCTAAACTCTCTGATCAGGCATTAAAATTTTATGTTTCCTCTAATGCATGTAAAAAGGCAACTTCTCCTGAAGACTTGTTTGATATTTTTAGAAAACATTTTAAGACAGAGTCAGCTACCTCCATTGCTCTTAAATACAATAGTATAAAGTTTCTACCTTCAGAATCTATTCGGAATTTTGCTACAAGGTTAGATGATGTTGTTCGTAAACGTTTTCCTCAGTTGCCTGATCCCTCCATTGAACAGATTCTAATATCAAAATTCACTGATCTCATCCCTAATAATTTAAAAGTTCACATTCTTACACAACACATAGATTCGTTTGACAAAATGATTGAAGCTGCTGCTTCATATCAAGAGATTCTTGATTCTGTTCAAGCACCTATATTTTCTAATTCGGTCCCACCTTCATACAGTATGTTACATAACTTACATGAACAACCTGAGGATTCTCTGTCTCATAATAGTCATTCTGCGGACTCATCGGAGGTGTGTAACAAACCTCACTCCGCTACTTCAGGTGATAACTCATCTTGCACTACAGAGTCCAGGCACAATTCTTCCAGAAACATAAGACTTAGTCATCATTTCAAACATTCGTATAAACGAATTATTTGCCAGTGGTGCACAAGACCTGGACATTCAGCAAACAGATGTTTCAAATTGAAATCAAATTTAACTTCCAAATCAAAACAAGCATCTTTTAAAAAACGGCATCACAACTCCTCAGATGATAAACCACATTCATCCGACTCTTGACATTCTTCCTCTAAAGTTTCGACCTCCCGTCAGAACTACTCAAATAAAAATCCTCATAGGTACTGACACGATTTGGGGAGAAGTGGGTGTGGAGCTGCTTCACCCCTGTGCCATTTTTCTCCACAGTATAACTCTCAAGCTGTCTCTTTCAATAATATAAATTCTGATAAAGACCTTGCTGTTCCCGTTTTTCAATGTGAAAGAACATTCTATAATTCAAACATAACTCCTGAATGTTTTCAAGAGTTAACTCCAGACATAAATACTCAACTTCCGTCCTTTAATGGTTTTTCTGCCTTAAGTCGTGACTTTACGCCTTTTCAAGTCCAGAATGATATTATTGTACCGCGGTCTCCATTGACTAAAATTAACTATCCGATTTCATCACAGAGACTTGTGAAATCAGTTGCTAGTCAAACAAATAAAGAAATTCCACTTTTTGCAAACTCTGCTATACAAACAACCTCATCTGAAAATGACATAATCTTTGTTGAGTCCATCGAATTTCTTCTCCATGCGGAAGTTGATCAACCTACCCTTCCAATTATTCAATTAACTATTAACAAGAATCCTGCAAATTTTCTTCTCGATTCAGGTGCAAGCATTTCTCTATTATCAAAATATTATTTTCAACGTATAAAACAGCATGTACATTATAGCAGAATTGCTTCAAATGTAAAAATTACCACCGTAAATTCTGCTGTTATTTGTTCTGGTTGTATAAACTTGTCATTTAAGATAGGGAAATTTTTCTACAAACATTCTTTTTTTCTCATTGATATTCCTGAAGATTCTAAGTTTGTTGGTATCCTTGGCTTTGATTTTTTGAAATCTCATAGAGTTGTTATTGATCTACATAATAGCCAAATTAAGATAAATAATAACCTACTTGACATCTTAGACTCTGTTTCTGCTCAAGAGGTTGATCAAACACAGGATTTACAAGTCAACACTTTAACTCAAAAGAGGTCTCTACCTGAATCTTCCAATAAAAATGTATCAGTGTCTGTTAATTCCAATAATAAAGTACGTAGTTCTCTTCCTTCAAATAATTCTTGTTATTCAAGAAAGAAAGTCGTTATTCCACCTGACAGTACTGTATATGTACCTGCGGTGTCTTCCTTTCATTCTTGTGATCAATTTTTGTTTGAACCAAAGGAGTATGAATTACCAACTTGTGCATATCAATCCATAATTTCTGCAGAACTTAGCTCGAAATCTAAAAATGCTAAAAACCTCAGTAGTTACTTTTATATTCCTATCACTAATAATGCTGAAGAACCCATTCACATTAATAAAGATTCAGTTTTGGGAACAATTCACGAGATAGATGAAATTCAAGAAGATTTTGATACTCAAAATATTAGTTCTCCCCATGAAATTAATTTAATTCAAGCTTCTACTGACATTTTAAAGTTAAGAAAATCAGAGTTTAAACTTAGTAATTTTAGCCTAAATCATCTACTTCCATATCAGAAAACAGAATTACAAAATTTATTAACTAAATATGATACAGTGTTTTCTTCTTCCTTGAAATCTTTGGGTCAAACGGACAGAGTTATACCTCATATCCAGTTTATCTCAGATGTTCCTGTTAAGACCCTGCCCTTCCCTGTGCCACAATCTATCCAAGAAGAGGCAAAACAGCAATTGGACACGTTAGTGGATGCAGGAATTATTGAAAGAAGTATTTCCGAATGGGCATGTCCAATGCTTATGGTTAAAAAGAAAGCATCCTCTCCAAATGAAAAACCTAAATTTCGAATGGCACTTGATCTAAGATTAATTAATACCATGATTCGTAGTTCTTCTTATCCATTACCTAGAATTGATACTATTATTAACAATATTTCTAAATTTAAATACTTCACCACATTAGATTTTCCATCTGCATATCATCAGATAAATCTCCCAGAAGAATTTCGCAAGAAACTCTCTTTTACTACCGAATGGGGTACTTATAGTTTTTCTCGTTTAATGTTTGGACTCAAATCCACAGCCTCTTCATTTCAAATGTTAATTGATGCAATAATCGAAGAAAGTAAATTACAAGGTGTTTATGCATATCAGGATGACATTATTGTTGCTGGTGATTCATTTCAAGAAATGATTCACAAATTAGATGTTTTGTTTTCAATTTTACAGAAACATAACCTTACCTTGTCTCCTGCTAAATGCAAATTTCATCAAACAGCCATAGATTACCTTGGTTTTCATTTGCAGAATCATACTATCCAATCAGTGTCTTCTAATATAACCAAAATTACATCTTTTCCAGCTCCAAAAACTAAGAAACACTTAAAAAGATTTATTGGTCTATGTGGTTTTTATCGCAGACTTATTCCCAAATATTCTAAACTTATGGATCCACTAATTAAACTTACCTCTCCAAAGGTTCCTTTTACATGGACGCCAGATCATAATAAAATTTTTACAGAAGTTCAAAACATTTTTTTCTCAAAACCTTTTCTCTCCTTGCCTGATTGGTCCAAACCATTTTACCTCAATACAGATGCAAGTGGTATAGCTATTTCCGGTGTCCTTCTACAAAAGCGAAATGGTCATCTACTACCTGTGAGTTATTTTAGTAAATCTTTATCTCCTTCAGAAAGAAAATATCCTGCTCTGAAGCTAGAATTGATGGCAATTGTGAAATCAATTAATGCATTTAAATTTTTTCTGTATAATAGACATTTTACGATTTTAAGTGACAGCAAACCTATTGAACATTATAAGTCTACTAGTTCACCAGTTGATCTGACTACGAGATGGTTGGTTGACCTTTACAATTATGATTTCACCTTTCAATATCTTAAAGGCGAGAGTAATGTGTTAGCAGATTATTTCTCTCGTGAAGATTTTACAAATAATTCTCAAGATCTTAACACTAACCCTGCTTTAATAAGAGATAAAAATATTCTTCCAGTCACTACAAAGTCACCAACTATTGAGTTGCATCACATAGATGATCAAAACCAACAATCTCAAGACCCAAAAATGGAAATTTCTGAGTCCACATTCCTCTGTGAACAGCATAAGGATCCTAAAATAATGAAAATAATTGACTCCATAACTTCAGATAAACCTAATCCTAAGTTCAAAAATTATTTTATTCATCCTGATACAGGTTTACTTATGATAAAACGTAAGTTCTTACAACCTGAAAATTCGCCACATATTAAAATTATTGTGCCTCATATTTTAAAGTCAAAAATCTTGCATATTTGCCATATGCCTCACTTCGGTATTGGAAATACTTATAGAAGACTACTCAAAAAATTTTACTGGTCAGGAATTTATAAAGATACAAAAAATTTTGTTCTGTCCTGTGAGTTATGCGTTAGACATAAACCACGAAGAATACCTGCAGCACCATTACAAGAGATGTTCATCCCTTCTAAACCTGGTGAGCTCGTCTCAATGGATTTCCTAGGCCCTTTTTCGAATAAATTTTATGTGCTGACATTCCTGGATCATTTCTCAAAACATATAGAGTTATACCTGATCAAGATTGCTACTGCTCAGTCTGTTGTTAAATCCCTGACCAACTACATCACCACCTATGGTCGTCCGGTTTCTTTAATGTCTGATCTGGGCCCTCAATTTAATTCGCAAGTATTTGATAATTTTACGGAGAGCCTCAAGATCAGTATTGTTCATTCATCCTCTGGGCATCCTCAAACGCAAGGATCATCAGAGAGAATAAATACCAGCATTAAGTCATCAATTGCTACATTAGCTCAGGAGGGATATAATTTTCAACAGTCCCTAATGATACATAAAAGCCTATATAACGACACAATACATTCTTCAACTGGATACTCACCATCTTTTCTGCATTTTGGCAGATCTATATCCAATATTTTTGATCTTTTTGATTATCCTGATCTGGAAGCGTTATCATATCCGTACGATTACTATCAGCATATGTCAACAATGAAACATGTGTACCAGAAAGTTTATGGAAACATGAAAGAGGCTCAACAGTTACGTAATCAACGTCAACATAAACGTGCTCATCTACGAAAGTTCCAGTGTGGTGATATTGTTTACATTAGAACTAATGATGCATTTAAGCCAAGAAACATTGGTACTTATGTTGTGATAAATGTAATTTCAGATGTGCTTCTTTCTGTTAGGGTTTTAGAAGATGAACTGGACAAGCCTTTCACAATAAATATTAATAGAGTAATACCTGTACAGAAACGCCAACAACACTTAGTGTTGCAAAGTCCTCATCCAATTACACCTCTACCCCACAGCTATAATTTACGAAAAAGACATTAATATTTGCATTTAAATATGTATTTTCATAAATATTAATAGTTAATTTTTTTGTATTTATTTTTAGGTTTATGAGTAGTTGCACCTGACAATGTGATGATGTTAAGGCAATAGTTTGTTCACCTAGTATTCTAAGTTCTAGGAAAATTTTCATTTAATTTTAGCAAAAACATGATGGTAATATCTGTTCTAGGTTATCTGTCTATTCCTTTTTATTTTTTTGGTACCATGTTTCTCATTTATAAATTGACATGATCAAGCTTATTACATAGAAATGTATAATGATTTTGATAGTATATTTTTAGTTTTTTTTTCTTTTTTTGGAGATCTCCACTTTTTTTTATTTTCATACAGCAATATATATATATATGTACCATACCTAGGTTGATGAATTTTGAGTAATTATGTTAAATATTTTTGTTGAAGAGTAATTTATTGATGTTGACTTTTTTTATTTTAGAGGTTATACATGTTGTTTACTGTTGTTGATATTATTTTGATATACATTTTATCTAATATGTTAATGGTAGTGAGTAGCTATATAAATATCTTCAATGAGTAAACAAATTATACTAGTACTCTTGATTTATGAGATACTTTGATTGATGAAAACTTGAATAGCTGAAGATGTAAGTTATTCTATAATACTCTTGGTCGACCAATTTTACTTATTATAGTTGCAACTGTTATTTTATATTATTCGAATAATACATGTTTCATGATATCTCTTGACAGCAAAGTTGTTTGCTTTTTTGGTGAAATATTAATGTTTAATATTTTTTTGATATGAGATCTTTTTAAAGATATACTACGTGCACAATTATTTTTATGGCATGCCACATGTAAATAATTGGAATACTCATTCTATATGTACATATTTATATTGTATATACTACATTGATGTAACATTTATGTATTCCTTTTCCTTCTCTTTTTCCTTTTTGATCACCACATTTTATTTGTAGGGCTTGTTAATTGGCTTTCAAAATTTTGATTTTCCCATCCTGATGCAAAAGGTCACCTTTTTACATCTGTCTGGCACATCAAAATTTTATTCGACGTTGGGGGGTATTGTGAGATGAAATCTCACATTTTCTCCACCTATTCACCGGTCTGCATCTGTGACGGTGTCGCGGCCGTGCTTTTGTTTTTTTTGTTTCTTTTCTTTTTTCTCCCGTCTCTCTCGCTGACAACCTTAGCGTAGACCTGTAAGTTGGCTTTCCCCCAGTGCTTGCATACGCACGCCATTCATTCATTATTCTTCCCTTCCTTTTTCTCTCCGTGTTTCATCCGAGGCTGTAAGTGTGCGCATGCTCAGTAGAAAACGGGCGCTTGCTATGATTTCAAACGAGTGACGTTTCGTTTCACGAACAAATTAGATTGCGTTACTTTTGGTTTCGCTTTCTCATTTGTTTTCCGAATACCGGTGGCTTTTGAATTTGGTCAATTGTTTTAAACCTCTCGCTTAATTACTTTTGCGGGCCCCGTAGCGATGTTTATATACTGTCTCCCTTAATTTTTTTAGGCAGTTAAAGTTCTGACGGGATGACCGAAACAACGATGTCGATATCTGGTTGTAGTTGTGCCATTTTTTATCAACGAAGTTTTTGTTCTTCAGTTAAATATTCGATATTCTCTCGGGAATTTTTTTAATCTAAGTGCTGGTATTTTCAAGAACAATTTACGGGTGATCAAAATGGAAAATTATTCATCTTCATCTAAAAATATACTTAAATAAAGATTGATTTAATCTCAAGAAAGTGTAGTTCCTGTCTCTTCCTCAACACTGCTTGTTTCAAGTAAGATCATTTCGATTTTCTCCTTTTAAAATGACCTAAAAGAACTAAGTGTAGGGTTGTTGTCTCCATTTCTAAAAGAAGAATATTTTACAACAAACTAATTCCAAAATACGATCACAACAATTAGTGAATATTCTAATATTCACGTCACATCTGTTGCACACAAAATTCAATTTGCAGGTGTTCAGCAAAAGGGTTGATGAGTGCTGGAGGTACTTATCATTGCAGATGTATAAAAGGATTGTTGATAATGATATTCGAAAAACAATGTCGGTAGTTAGCCGAGATATTAACCCTTAAAGACACGAACGGTTTGGACTTACATAAAGACACATGTGGCATACTCTATGAGCCATAAACTTTTAAAGCCTAGATAACTTTTAATGATATATTTTTGTAATGCAATGCTTAATTACTAATTCATGTATGTATTGTATGGAAACCTGTATGGGTGAGTAATACTCGCACTTGACTGGTTATTTTCTTTTAGAATTAAGTGCTGTTTCTACTTTCATATCTAGACTTGAATGTATCAGGAAGGTGAGCATTATTTTATAATACTGTCTTAACAACAGCAACAACAGATCTATCTTAGGGAGTTCTAAAATATATTTCAAAATTTTCTGGGGAAAAAAATCCACTTTCTCTGGAGTAGCTTAAGATTTCTGACAATTAAAAAATGTTATAAAGAATCAAAATAGTATTCCTAGTGAGTCATTGCTTTTATAATCTTAAATAACCAGAGACGCACACTGAAAGGCAAATGTAACATTCATACCTGAGTCATAAATGTAATCACAATATCAAGAGGAGGAGAATAAAGCGAAAAGTCAAACCAGCCACTCGTTAGGTCTCATTAACTGTATCTTGACTTTGTGTAATCCCCATTACACTCATACTTGCGAGTAAATTCAAACATTCACGGATGTCATGGCAGCACTGAAGCAGCTTCATGCAAGATGTTTGAATATACTCATGAGTACAAGAGTATAATCAAGAAGAGTGGAATGCAATGAGTAGATAGCTGAATATGAGTATAAATAATAATCAAGTGGATGATTGAATTTATTTATTTATTTTTTTTTTTTTTTATTATTATTTTTTTTTTTTATAGCATTGTTTTGTGTTCTGTGATAAAAATATAGTTCTAACATCCGGTTGGGTAACCTAATTTTACGGCTAATTTTTACCTTGTGGATGGGTTGACTAATTAATTTGGGTTGAGTTGACTCGGACTGGTCGAGTTGGATTAACCTGTATTTCAAAGAAAGTTCAGAGCATTGTTTCATGGAGAAATATATATTTGGATATGAATGAGCCTATACATATATAATTATTTTTCAAAAACTAACATATTAGAGATAATTGTACTAGACTACTTTTCAATAATTATATTAAAATGTCAGGTTTTGGATCAAAATATGTCGGGTTCAGGTTGACTTCAAATATAATTTTAGGCCGCAGGTCAGATATACTTGACTTGTGCAGAACTCTAGATTCTGAATAATTAACAATGCTGTTAAATGCACAATTTTGAATTTTTACTTGTTTAATTTAAAAATAAAATTCACTCCCATATAGAACACTCAGTTCACTACCATGTTCGTCCCCTTCCCACCCCTTCATTTAAATTTTTGTTATGTGTTATAAACTATCTGAAAGTTTAAAATCCATCAGTTAGTTAGTTTTTCGAATTTTAACAAATTCGAGTTAATTCTCTATTTAAAAAAGCATTTATTTTTCTTTTTAAAAATCGATCTTTTTACAAAACAAAATTTCTGAATTGAATTGTTTAAATTTTACATATTCTTAATGAGCGTCCAAAGATAGGCCCAGATGCATAAGTTTAAAATCTCTAAATGCTGTACTTTTAAAAATTTGATACTGTTCAAAAGAATGCTAGTCTAAAAATTATCTGTGCTTTTTTTTATTCTGGATCATGTGTCTGCCTTTTAAAATGGGGCTTTGAAAGGAATTATCCAAATTAAATAATAATGAATTCCTAAGCTTGTAATGAAGCAATCCTGATTAAATTTAGATATTTGTAATCAGTGAAAAAAGTTACACAAGGATGCATAAAAATTAAATCTATAAATTGAATATTTAAATTTTTTTATAAGCTTTCAAAAAAGTCCAGTAGACAGACGACACTCGTCGTTACAAACACTTGCACTGCCTGCGAAATATTTCTCCAAAATCTGCATTTCTTTTGAAGGAAATAAATGTAATATTTATAAATAGATTTTTTGTAACAATACCGGAATAATTTTTAGAATTTCTGAAAGGAAGTTTTCCTGCAAAGTTTAAACAAACTTCTACTACTGCTAATTTTTTTCATAATTTTAGTTTTAGTAGATTCGGAAATAGGGAGGGGGGGGGGGGGGAGCATATTTTTGACAATATATCTGAAGAAAAAAAAAAAATCTAAAATCAAAACAAAGACATCTTAGAGTTTTGTGTTTTTAGATCTATCAAACAGTATTAAAAAAAAAAAAAAAAAAAAAAAAAAAAAAAAAAAAAAAAAAAACAAGTTTGACCTTTATACATTCTATAGTTTTTGAGAAAAATGGCTGTGACCGACAGACAGATTCACAAGAGATGTTATAACAATTCTGTTTTTAGTTTTTAAGTACAGAACCCTAAAAATGAATAAACACTTCAATCGCATCAGATTCTAATATTATGTGCAAAAGTTAACACTTACTACTTGCTTTTCAGTACTTGATCCACTACTATAAGTAGCAGCTAGCGTGGAAGAACATGCTTCACTGTACCAAGGCACTAAACCATGCTCAGTAGCACTACTGATTGATAAAGTCCAAATTGAATTGGTATACCCATCACAGTTACAGTTATCCCATTCTCTACCTCCATTTCCAGATGCCCAAATGAAGATAGATCCACGACCATTACGTCCCTTGAAGAAAAATTAAATTGATGTTAACTACATAGATATAAAATTTACATTTTTGATTATGTATCTTGCAAGCTACATAAAGCCCAAAAAAGAAAAAAAAAATGTAAAGAAATTTAAAAAAAATATATAGCTATGAATTAATGGCTAAAATAATGGTATAAAACTGTAACAAAATATAAAATAAATAAGTAAACCTTCAAAATCCCATCCTGAAATGCTCTGAGTGCCAGTTCACCTGGTCCATCTACTGTTTTACCATCATCATCTGGTCCCCAAGATGCACTATATATATCTACATGCTGATTGTTGTGACTTAGAGAACGGGCTTCCACAGCATCTGTCACATCACCATCAAGCATACGAATGCCTAAAAGAGAATAAATTATAAAGTATATGTATTTATGTATCAACAAAAATTGATTAAAATTATAATAGTTAATGTATCAATAGATTCCTCAGCTAATGAAGATTTTTTTGCTATTTTTTTACTCGATACTATGTACTTTTTTGATAGCTAGGTGCAAATCTTTCCAATCGCATTTTTTTTTCTCCTTACCAATAGGAGCTTTTATTTTTCGTGTCTGTAAATTAGAAACAATGCTAATATTGATATCTTTTGAAATAAAATGTTTTGGTTTATGGTATTTCCTATTAATTTATTTATTTTGTGCTTTAAATTAAATTAGTGAAAGGCATGTATTTTAAATATATGTAATATTTTTTTTTTTTTTTAAATTAGGTATTTTAAGTTAAAGTTGTGTGTTTTAAATGAAATGAGTGAAAACTTTATATTTCAAATGAAGCAATACGGATGGTAGCAAAGAAAAAAATACAGTAGACTCCCTCAAATCTGCACAGCTTGGGACCAAAGGTTGTGCGGATTTTAGAATTTTGCAGATTTCCAGTCACTGCATTGTTTACATTTTTTAAATGGTAATTTGAATGTAATAATGCAATCAAAATTATAATAATGCTTGCAATATAATAAAATACTAAAATAATTAAGTAAAGTAATAAACTAAAATGGTAATAAGTAAGATAATTTTAAAAATGATTAAATTATTAAAAGTAAATGTCAAGTAAATAATTAATGTTGTATATTTAAATGTTTATAATAAAGATGAGATACATTTTTCTTGAATTATTCAATGAAACTTTCCTCATAATGATACTCTATTAATTCACATCAAAATCATAAAGTAAGGAAGTTTTATTTCAGGTATAGCCAGTCATACTAACCAAAAAAGCTTGATTAATACATAAATATATTTGGTAAAAAGATTGTGATTACCAGTGATATCAGTAACATCTTGATTTTTTCCAGAAATAAATTTATATTTCCTTCATGAAAACCAGGATTTGAGTCATATTATTGAAAATTACATATTAAAATGCATGCATAATGATATAAAACTAAAAAAATTCTGTATTTTTGCCTCTACATCTGAACCTAAAGTTTCATTGTTTACATCTGCAATGATGTGTGGGTTTTAGGCATTTGCAGATTTGAGGGACTGTACTGTATTTGGCGATTTATTACTTCCTCTTTACCAACATAAAACTATTACAATAAAAATTATATTTATATTCAAAGTGATATTAGAAGAAAATTGTTCATTAATTAAAAATTTAACTACAGTGCAGTGAGGCGAAAGCAAGCAAAGCTTTCTATGTATCCACTCTACTCTGACAATGAAATGCACACAATTTCTCAAGAATTACAGTATAATTTAGCTCAAACATAGATTTTTAAAAATTATTCCTGATATTTGGATCACTCATTAGTTGAATGTTTCAAAAACATCTAAAATCTTTATTAAATGCTACCGACAGAAAGAAAATAAATCTTCTGAAATATATTAAACTCTCAGGACTGCCACTGATTAATGGCATCAAAAATAGTTGTTTTAATAGTCTACAATGAAAAAACAGTCACAAAAATAGTTGCACGCTTACATAAAAAAGGAGGAAGAGAATCTTTATTTGTGATAAAAATACTAACCAAACCTGCTTCATAAAAATCCACATTTTATTCAACAATTTATGCTGTCACCCAAATTGTCACTTTTTATAATTATTATAAAATCACACATTAATTATTTTTTTTTTTAAGAAAGGAAGAAAAGGAAAAAAAAGCTTTAATGCACTTGTAGTGTATTTGAAGGAATATAATTTTAAGTTTACTTGTTATATAACATAATAAAAAATATCTTTTTAATAAAATTCTTCTAAATAAATACATTAACTTTTTTATATTTTTTATTATAATTTAAAAATACATTTAAATGTAAAGTGTCAAGTTTCTTTAAAATTTAAGAGTTATAAAAATTTTAAAGATCTAATTTCTTCTTTTTTTTTTTTCCCTTTACACTAATCGATTATAACTAATAGCAATATAGGGATTTTTTACAACTATATTTAATTACAGAATAAGTAACCAGGTAAATACCCCCAAATCGGTATTTTGTCAGAGAAAAATATCCTCTTCCATATTTGCATATATATATTGAACAGCCTTTGTAATATGCAAAAAAAATTAAATTTAAAAATGCATACAACAATGAAAAATATACTTCCTGCATATTCTACAGTTTATCACACTTACATAAGATTATAACGAAGTTCTTTTGTATGTCCTTGCAAATGAAGGATAAAAGCTGCAGACATCGTACTATACAATAAGCATCCTGTAGTGCACCTTAGAGATTTATATCAATTTCAACATGTTTGAAATAGTCTAACATTATTAAAATACATTGCAAATGATTTTTCCCTACAGACCATAATAACAGAATTCTTTTGAGTGTCCTTGTAAAATTACAAGTACTATACAGTTCGTTTTCAATACAGAACATGCCATAATAATCCTCAATAATCCATATCAATTATGCTGTAATCAGATTATATTTACACAAGTTAGAGCACTGATAGGCAGCTAAACAGACAAACAGAATTCATAAATACTTTTCAACTATTTTGGAAATTGTTAAAATTTGTTATACATCTACAGATTTGTCTACTTTTATTTTCTTTGCAAATTTTCCTTATTACATAGGCTACTAGATTTTCTATGTTAGTAGTCTTGGTCTATTATTGTTGAAGTCACAGATTAATTTTGTTTTGTTATTTTGGTGCTGCAAGTTAACACAGAAAATTTTACTATTGGGTAAAAAATCTACAGGTCATACATTGTTTGTATAAATATGTAATCCTATTTTACCCAATCAAATTAGCTCTTTATGAAGAAATAACCTTTTTCGTTTTTTTTTTTTTTTTATGAGAATTTCTTGCAAAAGTAAGAGATGTGAAAAATATGAAGATTTAGAATTGTGAAGTAAATATGATAAATGAACGACAATTCAAAGAGGGAAATTCTCCTAGGACAACCCTCTGTAAAATCTTTCAGGGAGCCACTTTGGTCTCCCAAGAGAGAATTGGCAGATCACCAAAGTTCTCTTCTCCAAAAAAAATTTCAAAAATACTGCTGTGTTAATGAGCCAGGATGGAAAATTTCCCCTACAATACTTCATGGGAGAATACAGAAATCCTTACAGGAGAGAGGTCTGAATTTAATACTGTGATAAATTCAAAGAGACTTGACAATTTCAGGCAGATTAGTAGTGACCTAGTTGAAATGAATGGATAAGCATGTACCATGTGTTCCAAAAATGCTGGGTATATTTGAAAATTTATATTATTTATTTTTATATTAAATTCATATTACTTAAATATAATTCTGTTTCTCAAAATTTGCTGTTTTCCAAGTACACTACAGCAAATGAATTTATATTGCGTACCAATTTTTATAAATTCATTTTCTAATTAGACACGCCAGTTTTGGAACACCCAATATCTTTCAACACTATCTATCCACTTCAACAAAAACAGGAAATCAAAACATCTGCGACTACTAAGAATTTCAAAAAGAAATTTTCTTTTCCCCTCTTCAGTACAATAAATAATAACTAAACAACATTCTGTTAAATAATTAAAAAAATTAGTTTTATTTTGAATATTTGATATCAAATAATACTATTGGTTCAGTGAATACTAAAATTCTAAAGTCACTGGACTCTAAAAATCTTGGGTGTACCGGGACATAGACTTCTAAAACCTGGATGCCTTTTTCACAAAAGCAGGTCCCGATGCATGTTTTAAAGGTATAAATGAAACTGCTGTTTATTTAGAAAAGAGAAATAAAATACAGTAATTATTGTTTAAATAATAATTTATAAGGAGAAAGAAAAAAATATAAAAATAAAAAGAAATAGAGAAGGGATTTTAATTCTGAAAGACTGATAACAATTAATTTTGAATAGGGAAAATAAATATTTTTGATAATCGAAAATAGTGGATAAATGATTTAGAATGTGGCCAAAGATGTAAACAAAACAGAGGAAAATACACTGCGTCTGAAATAAATGAATTATAAACAGTTCATGGTGAAATTAACTAAAATATTCACTTAAAGGAAATAGAAAAACATATTCACAAATCTGAAAATACAGTGTATATAAATGGATTGTTAATGTGCTAAATTTATATTTTAAAATATTCAAATTTAATATAACAAAGTTTACCGGGATTATTTTATGCTATGTTATTTTTTAATCCTCTTTCTGCTTACTTAAGATCATGTCAGGGCTTAATTTGTGCCGGAGCCCAGCTCAGGTACTTCTCTGTTTTTAGTAAATATTTAAATATTGGTCGGAATTCACCGGAGTTCATAAATACAGGGCTCCGGAGCCCAGTGCATTAGTACTTCCAAAAAACCGAAGCCTAAATTACTCTTTCCTTTCCTTCCCATCTCCAAGCTTTTGCATTCCTTTTTATCAAAACACTTATATGTGATGTAAAGTGTCGCACACATAGGAGATGGAGATAAAACAAACTCAATTTTTATATTAGTTTTTGGGATTGGACTGACTTGAACTCAATCAGTCTTAAATTAAAAATTTTATTTATTTGTGCATAGAAAAAACTTTTCCTCCTTCAAAATTATGTATTATATTCTATTTCAAATCATTTTAATGCTATTTTGATCAAAATGAAGGGGAAACAGAAATTGCGTTTTTCCTTTTCTAGTGATATTTGCAAATTTATTGATGGTGGAGACGGGTTAATACAACGCCACTCAAATTGACTGAACAATGAATTTGCTTTCAGATCGATTTTCTTTTGTGACAGTAGGATAATTTTTAATTGGCTTTTTTTTATTATTATTATTTATATACTTAACCTAAAAAGAATATTTTCTGTTTTTAGCTAATGAGCATCAGCTGATTGTTTTATTTGCTTGAGGTTTTTTGTCATCTATTGTGTACGACTATAAAAATCACATTAGTGATTTTTCTATTTATTTTGTATCATGAACGCTGACCCTGCTAAAGCTGCACTCTGCAGATTTACGAAGTCACCTTCATTTGTAAGTAGATATAATTGCAATGTAGTTATTCTGATAGAAAGCAATTGAGCAATGTTTCTCCTTTTCTTATAAAAGCATCGAATCTTTCCAATAACAATATCAAATTTTTCATTTAATTTGACTTTCAGGGACTCACCACAGAAGATTGTTATGTAAAAGAAATCGATTAAAGTTTAAAATATGCACCTTTTACAGGAAACTGAAAAATATTGTTCCATTCTTCAGCATATAAATATTAATTTCTGCAAATTTCATGCATTTTTTTCATAAGAATGCATAGCTGCAAACTACCCCTTTTTTGTGTCAACACAATTTCTGAATCATAATCCTTAATAATCTGAATCATAATCTATAATTCATAACCCTTGTTTAATCGCAGAATTCTGCAATTAATTAACACTAAAATTAGGCAAAGATTACTATTCAGAAGGTGTGATAACTAAAAAGTGGAATAGTTGACAGCTAAGTATATGCTGATAGATATATTTAAAATTTTTATTTTGCTAAAGAAAAAAAAAGCTTTAAATTTTGCAAATAATGTACAAAATATAAATATGGAGTGAGAGAGGGGGTATGGGAAAACAGTACAGTTGTTAGTACCGGTACAACAGAATATTTAAGGCTCCAGTACTTTTTTTGTTAGAAATTAAGCCCTGGATCATGTATAAGTATTAACATGTAGGTTTATTAATTCACTGAAAAATTCTTATTACTTATACATTACTTATATTATCAATCATTGTATTCCTAATTAATAATTATATTTTATAATAACTGTTCCTTTTTAATTATATTCAGATTATAAGCACACCAACAAAGCAGATATAGAAAGATATATGTATGAAATTTATTAGGTGTATAAAAAGAGACAGTAAAAATAATAATTTTAGTTAGATATTATTTTATTTAATTATTAGATTAACCCATGAAAATTAATGAAAGATCAACAGGAAGAAGAACACTTTTGTACAGTGATAAAAATATATAACTGCTTTTATTACATAAATTCAAATACCAAGTTACAGAGCTTTAATTGCTAACAGTTGAATTGAAAAACTTTCATTACGGTTATGAAAAGTTACATACATTATTATAAAATACTATACATTTGAATACCTATTCACCCTTCAGACACATTTGATTAATAAGACAGCAGATCCAATACCCTAATAAAGTTTTTGTTGTATAATTTACAGTCGGACCTCTATTTAACATACCTCTATTTTGCGAATTTCTCTATTTTGTGAACTTTTCCTCGGAACCAACAACATTTTGCGAATTTCTTCGTAAAATAACCTCCAAATAGCAAAGTGTATTCTCTATTTAACGAACTTTTTCTTCTGATATAATCTTTTTTTTCTCCCTATTTCTCAAATTATTTCCGGACACTTCAAACTTATTCTTTCTTTTACACATTTTATAACGCTCGGTAACCTTGAATTAGTTTTACCAGGTGCCTAACTCAACGAGAGCAGTAAAATCCCTGTCATTCTTTGCATTTCATCCAGGAAATGTAAGCTTTCAATATCCCTCTTTCACATTTAAAAGGGCTGTTCTGTAGTAAATAAGTTTCAGTAATTAAATTTAAGGATGCATGTTGTAATACAATGCTTAAAATTACTAGTTATAATAAATACGATAATGTCTTTAAAATTCATTAATTTTAATGTAAATATTGTCTTAAAACTGAAAATACAGTGTATTTCCGGACAATATTTTTTAAAATTCTGGTTGTCCTTACAGATTTCTTTTTAATGGGTAAAATGAATAATAATAAAAAAAATAAATATGATTTACAAAAAAAAGTGTGATTAGTTAAGTTTTTTAATAATGTTTAGTGTTTATGAATTAAAAATCTGTTTTGTAGTTTAAAGTATTTAAAAAGGTTCATCTCTATTTAACGAATTTTCCACATAACGAACTTTTTTTCGGGATTTAGTGACTTCGCTAAATAGAGGTCCGACTGTATTTTAAATTCTAGATAACTCTTTGGATTGTATGCCATAAGCATGCAAATGAGTTTATGCAAAATGATGTATAGAGAAAATAAAGTTTTATACATTAACAGTGGTGCAAATTTATAATGGGCCCGTGGCGCACGAGCTCACCCAATAATTTGATCTCTCCACCCACCCAATTTAATTTGATTTAATTCGCTATTTACTTATGAAATGAAATTTTGTTTTATTAACGTTCTCAAAATAATTTTATTTGAAAAATAGTAAAGACATCAATTAATTAAACTTACAGGAGCACTGAAAGCACCTTCAACATATGTATAATTAAATTCTTCTCAAACACAAATTTCCTGCATATTTTGCTATCTGTTTTAATGTCTTGAATTAATAAAGCAATTAGGTGACTAAACTGTATGTTTTTCTTGACATTTAGTTTTTTTTTAACTTTCAACAATTAGCAATTTTTATGTGTTTTACAATAAATATTAATGCATTTATAAGAATATAATATAATTAAATTATTTATTAAATTATAATAATTTTATATTTTGCTTAGAATAAACATAATTTAACTTCCAATTATCATCTTTAGTCATTTGCTCCTCCTCGCCTCTGTCTCCACACACATGCACTAAGAGAAAAAATTGTATGTGTTATTTTGCTCAAAAATTTTTGAGCCCACCCAATATTTTTTGAAAAGTTGGCACTACTGTACATTACCGCTATATTATATGAGATCTGGTGACGATATAATGAATTTATTATCCACAGACACAGTAGTAATGGTAATAATATATCCATTAAAACGATATTTATTTTGAGCATTGTTTGAACACTGTAAAGGGATGGGGTCCATTTCATCATTATTTTGATGCTACTGTCCTGACTAATTCCAGTAATGCTAGATATCCATTATAAGTATAAATTTACGACTTAAATGAGTATAATTACAAATATGTGTCGATCATTTTTTTTTTCCTGAGGTCATTTTCATTTCACCATATTATTAATTCTTGTAAAGTAGCAATATTCGACCAAATGTTGAGATGGCTCCCGCCATCCCAACGATCAAAATCCCGAGAGGGATGAAAAGCTGGTATTACATCGTAGGCAGCTGAAGTTAAAGAGAGCTAGCTTAGTGTCACCTGCTATTCCCTTGATGTTGGCAGGAAGCAATTTCATTGGACAGTCAGCATGCAGCATAAGGCGCGCCACACACCAGGGAGACATGCGGCAGAAAAGCGTGAGGCATGCGACAATTTCACCCTCTTAACAAAGAAAAAACCGGTTTGAACAGCAGAATTTGCCTCATGTCTCACGATTATTGTCGCATGTCTCTCTGGTGTGTGGCGCGCCTAAGAGAAAGATGTGGAAGAATATTCAAACAAAATTTGATTTGTGGTATGCAAGTGTACAATAAGTGGTTGTAAGTACATAAAAGAAAATAGGTGGATAGGCTTCTGATAAAGATGATTTCACTAATAGGCAATGAAATTTTGAGCTAAGTTAATTTAACAAAATATGATGAAAAATATTAGAATTTTGAGGAATATATAAATTTAAAGTTACTTAATAGAGACACTCCTTTTAATTATGATTTATGACAATCTCTTTTTAAGGGATAAAAAGATTTAACTTTTTTTTACTAAACATATTATTTTTATGTCAATTTAATAAAGATATTATTTGTGAATTTAAATGGTTGCTGATTTCGAAAGTTATTAAATTGTAAAATATTTTGAAAAATAATTTTAAATTAAATTATATTTACTGAATTAATTTGATTTAGATCTTATTTAAAAATATTTAAATTACGAAATCACCCTCACATAACAGAATTAAATAAAGAATAATTAAAACCAGTATTATTAGACTAGTTGTGAAGATCCAGAAAAGATTTTTTTTTTTAACTATTGAGAGAAATTTTCTTTACTTTTTAAAATGTAAACATACAAGATATAAATCTACACTAATATAAGGAACTTTTACTCTGTGTGTGTATGCGTATCTGTATCTCTGTGTGTGACGTATATCTGTTTGTCCGTGATGATTAGCAAAATCTATCACAAGTACAAGTCTGAAAATTTAGATGAAAAGTAATGCACTTAAGACTCAAAATTTGAATTTTTTGATAATTAGATTAGTTATTAATTAAAAACTCATCGAAAACACATTCTTTTTTTCAGAAAATTAGCCAATATTCCTGCACATGGTCAGTTCGAAGTTTTCCGAAGCCCATAAGCAGGGAAAGTTCAAAGCGTGAGATCAGCTTTTTTTTCTTTGCTGTTTTTGTTAACGCCCTACAACCAAACAGTACAAAATACGGAAAAACATATGAGATATTCTTAACATTTGTATATTTATATTTTGAACGCCACAATTTGTTAAAAAAAATGATTAACATTAAACATTTAAAAAACAATAATTACAAAACATTGAATTCATGTTTTTTTTTTTTTTTCATTTTTTCCATTTTACGAACCTCACATCCATTAAAACAAATATGAAAAAACCAATTATACCAAATTAAAGAACGTCCATGTTGAACACTGCCTATAGTTTAAAAAAATATTTATATTAAGCACTTTGAAAAAATTTCTTATCTGTATGTTGTTTCACGATTTCTACAATTTTTAAAAATCTGTCTGATAAAGCAACAAAAAAATAAAAATAGCAGGCAATATCTACATTCATTCGCATTTCAAAATCTGCAATTGGTTTTGAAAAATATAAATATTACCCTATGAAAAAAAAATTCCATTTGCAAAACTCACTTTTGAGATTTTCTCTTTTTTATGGAATTTTTAAAAGTGCATATCTAACTTAGTAAATGAAAATAAGAACAAACCAAAGATACCTACTAGCATCTACATTAATCTGCATCTATGAAGAAGCCTTTGGTTTGATAACATATTAATATTAACCCTTTCACAATGTTCGCTTCCATAAGTCATTTTCATGATTTTTAAAATTTCTGCAATTTTTAAAAATCAATCTTTTTTTCTAATCAAGCTACAGAAAAAAAAAAAAAAAAAATTAAAATACCAGGTCATATTTACATTCACTCCCATTTTGAAGCATGCAACCTGTTTAGAAAAAAATGAATATTAACCTTTTGAAAAAAAAAAAATTCCAAAAGTAACTTATGTGAATTTTGTTTTTGTTTTTTAAATCGATATCGGCTTCGGAAATCAAAATATGAACAAGCCAAAGATACCAAGACATAGCTACGTTACTTTCCTTTACAATGCTGCCTTTTGTTTTAAATACAAAGGGCATTTCATAAAAACTGAGAGTTTTTTTTGCGTAGTGGCAACACAGTGAAACTAAAAAATAAAACTGCAGGTGATTTTTTCTCAAAGTGTTAAGTGTACGTTTATAAATATTATAAAGAACGCAGTCATTTTATTTTCCTAGTTTCGTGCTTGTCTAAGGAATTGTTTTTATTTGTCCTACTGAAATGGGGATGAGTGATTCAGAGAAATAATGAAATGCATTGTGCCATAAAATTTTGCTATCGTTTGGGCAAAACAGCTCCAGAAATAGTTAAGTTAATGAAAGAAGCTTACAAAGACAACTGTTTTGGTGAGTCTCCGATTTTTAGAGGGCATGGTGATTAAAAAAAAAGACGTCTGTCAGCAGAACTGGTTCCTAAGCCTGGCCGACCAGAAAGTGTTGGGAATGATAGAAATGTTAACACTGTGTGGGCAATCTTGCAAGAAAATCGGCGAATGACATATGGAGATAGCGGCATCAACTAACATTTCGATAACGTCGATATTTTGCATTCTATGCAACAATTCACAGCTTCACCATGTTTGTTCCAGATGGGTCTTTCATCACCTTACTAAAAAAAAAATGCAAACAAGAATTCACCCATGTTGTGAGTGGAAACAGATGCTTCAAAATGATCTGAATATCCTAAAGACTGTAATAGCAGGTGATGAAACTTGGGTGCATCATTTTGATCCCCTTACCAAGTCTGCAAAAAGTCTATGGAAACACACTGATTCTCTGCCTCCAAAAGAAAAAAAAAAAAAAAAATCTGACAAACCAAATCTGCTGGAAAGGTCATGATGATTATTTTCTTTGATTATAAAGGTGTAATCTATCAGCATGCTGTGCCTCCAAAAACTATTGTGAATGGTGAATCTTATGTTTCAGTTTTGAAAATTTTGCAACAACACATATCGAGAAAGCGTCATGAACTGGTAGGGAATCGGACATTACATCATGATAATGCTCACCCGCATGTCGCTACTTCTATTCAGCAATATCTTAGTAAATGCAACATTAAAATCATGCCACATCCCTCTTACAGTCCAGATCTCGCACCATGCAATTTCTGGCTGTTTCCGATATTGAAGGAAAAGCTCCGTGGCAGAAAATTTAATACAGATTCTGGAGTTATTTCAGCAGTGCAGGGTTCTTTGAAGCAGCTTCCAGAAAAATGCTTCCTTCCCTACTTGTTTTGAAAAGTGGGTTTTGAAGGATGGGACCGTTGCATATCATCTGAGGGAAGGTATTTTAAAAAGGAATGATGTATTTTTTGCTGTAAATATATTTCTTGAATTTTATGATTTTACTCTCTGTTTTGATAGAAAGCACTATGTAATAAAATTCACTTTCAAAAGCATTGATTAACGTATGTCACTTTCGCGAGTTCAGAATTTTTGGCAATATTTAATGTTCTCCCCATGAATTTTTAATCTAAATACAAAAATCCAATTGCCCACACTTACTAAGCGTACATTCAGCTTTTAAAATACGTCTTCGGTTTTAAGAAATACAATTATTAACTCTTTTAAAAGAGTTCATTTCCAAAAGTCACTTTTACCAAATTTAGTTTTTTTCATTTTTTCCCCATAGGATTTGCATTATGCACGTTTTATTTGAAAAACACACAATTTTATACAATCACTCCGTAATTTTAAATAAATTCTCCTACTTTTCTTGGAAGAGAGGCAAATTTAGATGGTTGAATGATTTTTATTTAATGTTACTACAAAGCAACAAATAAGGCAGAATTAAAAATATATATTTAAAGTGTTAAGGATTCTAAACTTTGTATGATGTGAGAACAAAAGCAGGAAGGGAGAATGGAAATTTTGGGGAAACACAGAATAAATTTAGGCAACAAATAGAACAGAGAAATGAAAAAAAAAGTTTTAAAGGTTTTAAACTTTATTACATGGAAGGGGGGGGGGGGATGATCCAAAAGGAAAGAAGCCATAATTTTAGGAGGAAGGATTTAGATAGTTGACTTATTGTAAAAAATCAAATGGCAAATAGATAAGTTTTGAAAAATTTTTCAAGGGTTAGTTTCCACAATTTATATATATTTAGTTATAGTTTTCAGGTGTGCTGGAGCGGGAAGAAAAACAGGATATGGGGGGGGGGGGGGGGAGGATTCAAATGCAAATATAAAGAAAATCAGAAATTCATCAAAATTTGGAAAATTCTTACTTCCACATGATAAATCTGATATTTATTTTCAAATATATATATATGTATGGAAATGAATCGAATTAAAGAAAGAAAATAGAATCAAAAAACATAAATCATTGAAATATTTACCTCCAACTTTAGCACTATATGCAATGCCAACAGAACAGAGACTATTATTTGCACTTGCAGCTACTTCTCCAGCACATCTAGTTCCGTGCCTTAATTTAGAAATAATCCATTTATATTATAAGGTGCATTTTAATTACTTTGAACATAAATTTGACAAAGAAAATTATAAATAACTTACATAAAAATTATAAATAAACCATACTTATTAAAAGCCATTAAATTAATATTTTAAATTCATTTGTGCATAAGATTTTTTTAATTTATAATGTATAACTTACCGTTCATAGGATATCTAAAGTAAAATATAATTTACTCCTTAATAAATTTAGATTAGAAATAAATAGTTTATTCTGCTATTTCAGACATTCAACCCCCCTCCCTTTTTTATGTTAGCATTAATGTTATTTTATTATATAGTATTTTTAATAATACAAACAACATTTTAAAAGGATGTATCCATACAAATTTATCAATATTTTAGGCACTATTTTAATTCATTAGGTAAATAATAGATCCAAACAAAAAGTAAAGCACCTGTTAGAATCCAGAAAATCATAACGAGGCTGTGGGTCATGATCGACACTGTTTATATCATAGCTTGCAACAGGATCCTAATAATAGTAATAATAAAAGATAGCTAAGTTTTATGTGAAAACAAATTTCAAACATTAAAATTACAACAAAAAAAAAATATAAAGAAATTCTTTCAATTATTTATTTACCAACCTTCATACAGTGTTACATGAAGACTTTTACAGCATTTATTTCTATGTTTATTAAAATTAGATAATTAGTCTAAATTGCAATGAAGCTCAAAATAATATAAGAAATAATGAAAAGATTAAATAATCTTCACAGAGAAAAACTTTTTAATTTTTATACAACTGCCAATGAGAAAATAGATTCAAATAAATATACTTCTACATAAAGAAACCTCTAAATATATTTTTTTTAAAAGCCTTTGAATAAAGGCAGTAAGAATGAACAATTCACCATTGGTTATTATGCACATAAAAACATAAAAATGTACATAAATTGTATTTGTACTTTCTAAAAACAGTGTGAGTGGAAAGCACTAAAATTAGTAAATTGTTAAAAATTAACCATTTCGACCTACTTTTGTGGCTATGATCAAGGATGCTTCTGAAGCATCTGATGATGGCTACAGAAATTGGCCAAAACTGTTTGATTTTAACAACTACTAATTTATTTTAGTGATTTCTACTCACCGTTCTTAGCAACTGTACTTTATGTACATTTTTATGTATAAAATATACCTCATTCAAATAACAAAAATTCTTTAAAATAAGCAATAGCATATTCTCTGAACTTTTGTTCATAATCAAGTAGTATAAATAAACATTTGGATAGTTTATATACATAAATATTACAAAGATTTTAGATCACAATGCATAACATGTTCACCTGCAACACACATCTATATATTTTTTAATTTTGTGTGCATTAATTAAACAGAAATAGATTTCTGTAAACTTGTGTGTATGCAAAATTTCAGTTCATTTTTCTGATAGTTTTTGTGTTATGCTAAAAGAAAAAAATAATAAATAAATAAAAAATCAGCACAACAGTTTGAGGAACTAAAACTATATAACCATTGAATAAAAGTAAACTTAATAAAAACTATTAATAATGTAACTCAACTTCTTATCTGAATATTTAAATTAAGTATTCAACATTTTTCTAACACTAATATAATTACCATATGAAATGTATCTATAAAATTTGTATTAAATCTGAGCCTTAAAGCAATAAATAGTACTGTTTGTTTTTGGAAAATGAAAACCTCCGCGCATTTGTGCATGCGTCAGGTCTGCTTTGATTTTATCAAATAGGAGTGAGCGGTGTTTGTTTATCTGTGATTTTTAAGAATGTGCTTTTGGTGAAATAATATCGATTTATGTGAAAACATTTTAGTAGTTAATATTTATAAAAACGAAAATGCTTAAAATTAAAAAAAGTTATACAACATTTATGCTTTTCGCGATGCAAAAAAAAAAATGAACTTTTATTTATTTATTTTATTTTTGCAAATTACATTAAAAAAGCTTATTTGTTAAAATAGACATTTAAATGTCAAAATATAACTTTAGATGTACAGTTTGTCTAATAATGCTGCAATCGAATTCATCTATAGCTGTTTTTTTCAAAGACATCCATTTTAACACTTTTTCTTAGGCTAACAAAAAACAGGATTATGCTCATCTACTGTTCCATGGCGAATCTTTTTAATAGTACTACTAGAAACCCCAGCAATTTGACTGGCTCGTTTTGTAGAATGAGCTATTGGAACAATTTAATTCTTCTTTTCTGCTTCTCGATCACAATATTGATGACATTGTATAATATCTTCTTACTAACACACCTGAAAGATTTATTTCCATTCAAACTAGCCATTTGAACATTAAATATAGAAGTTTGAATTAAAGTGAGATATTAATAGAATTTTAACTCTGACCGGAAGTAAAAAATAACAAACAAGTAGTGACAACGCATGAGAACACCGAAGTTAGAATTTTGGAAAATGCCCATCTCAGCGTAACACCCCTTTGGATAGTAGTAGTATTGTCCTGAGTGCTAGATGTGGCTTTCGAAAACGAACAGTATTCTACATGACCTCTAAATTAGTCTAATATTTGAATTTTGAATAAATCCAGAACAAATCAGAACTTCATAAAAGTTTATTTTGAAACTAATTTGATGATAAAGATTGATATTCTGGAGTCAAAATTAGGTATTCATATTGAAAGTTTTTTTTTTTTTTTTTTTTTTTTTTTTTCCAGTTAGAAGACCTTCCCTAAGCTTATTTGATAATTTAGAAATTATAATGTGCATGGTTGTCTCTCCTTTGTTTTTCTGAGGGGGGAAATGAGGGGGCAGGCATTATACAGCCATCCCCAAATTAATGTCACTTGCAAATATTTTCAAAACAGTTGCAATGTGGGTAGTTTTTTAAGCATAACACAAAACTTCTTCATGAAATGAGTTCTACATTTGGATTCAAATATTTTGATGCATCTAGAGTTTGATTTCAGTTAAAAAAATCACAGGTGTAACCGTATTTTTTTTTCAAAATTAATTTAAAATTATATTTATTTTGAAATAAAGTAAAAAAAATTATGAATGCCTATAATAACCAATGAGTTTTTTTGACAGAAATCAATTTTTAGGAACTTCAAACATAAAAATCCAAAACTACAGCTCCCTTTGCCAAGTATTTTTGACTTAATCTACCTGCATTAAGCGTATTCTAATCTACCTGCATTGCAATCTGTTTTTCATAGATTACAATAAAAATTAACATTAGGAGTTCCAAACCTTAACCTTGCATAATTCTTAAAGTACTTGAAACTAATAATATCATAAGACGAAATGCAATTTTTCACCTTGATTCAACATAAAATATATAATATCCTATCCTATATTACATAATGGAAAGTGACGTATGAGAAACAAAAAGATGTCATAAAATAAATGGAACTGCAATTAATAATAATACATATTTCCTCTAATTAAAATTCAATCCATAAAACTGCTACTGCTACTTCTACTTTCAATTCTAGTAATTATTAGCTCTCTCAAAACAGAGTGACGTATTTGTATAAATAAACAACATTTAGTTATCAAGATATTCTCCGATGATGCACCTGGAAGGTTTGAAAGTACTAAGAAATTTTTAAATAAAATGTATATTTAAACTTGTAACATCTTTTTCATTACATTAGTCGCCTTTTAAGTAAGATTGTGGAATTTTTAATGTTCACATTACGTATTTTACTTGAAACTACTTCACCAAATGACTTCCCATTTGATATCCTCAGGTAAAATTTACCAAAAAAGCCATATAGGATGTCGAAATTCAGTATTTGCATCGAGAATTCCAAAGTTTGGTACAATTTCAGTTTAAAGATGGCCCCTTCACCCAAGCATAGTTTTTTAATATAAATTCAAAGACAATTTCCAGAAGAATGACTGTTTCTGGTTTCTGAGGTAATTCAATGATTAAAATGCATGTTTGTTTTTTTTGTTTTTTTTGGGGGGGGGGGGGGAGGGACTGCTTGTACAATGAAATTTTAAACACATTACATTATTTTAGACCCACCATCTCAAAGTATCTCAAGACAACATAAACATATTATTTAAAAATTAGCCACCTTGGCGACCAGTTTGATCTCCCTTAAAATTTATGTTTGGGAAAGCATGCTAAGCATTGCATCATGTTACTTTTATTCATAATTTAATTTACTTGAACTCCCTTAAATATAATTAATATAATACCTTAAGCTGATATTAGTTTTTGTTGCATTAAAATATCTCAATTTGTTCATTTTCTGTAAGCAAGTAAACCCTATTGGTTTACAATGGAAGTCTATGGTAATTTGGCGAAATATTAGAGATATCGCCAATTTGGCATCTCTTTTGGTGACTAATTTTGGCCGACAAATTTGGCAGTATTTGGCGACAGAACAGGGTCCCCCTATGGTAACCCTTCTTATAGGTATGGAGATGCATTAAATGCTGTTCAATAACCAATGAGATGCGTTTCATTCGGACATTGCCATTAAACAATTAACAAATAATCGCGATTTCTGTGCCATGTACGATAACGTAATATAGTATATATAGATATTTTTGTGTGACATTTTCATCAATCTCAAAATTCCTAAATACAGTAATTCAAAAGAACAGACAATAGAAGAAATGTATTAATTCAAATTCAAGTTTTCAAAGAAAATCTTATGAAATTTAGAAATTAGCAGCATAAAACTTTTTAAACAATATTTATAACTTGTTACAAACTGAAGCAATGAAACTTTAAAAATAATAATTTAGTATTTTTGGATTTTATATTAATATCAAAAATAAAAAATAACTTACATAATTTTCTGCAAGATCAGGATGGTCTTTCTCTAAGCCATCATCGAGAATAGTAACAACAACTCCTTTGCCAGTAGCACCAGCCGCCCATGCTTCCTCGACATTCATGTCTAATCCTAATCCACG
Source organism: Maratus speciosus (assembly GCA_963932465.1). Classification (NCBI taxonomy): domain Eukaryota; kingdom Metazoa; phylum Arthropoda; class Arachnida; order Araneae; family Salticidae; genus Maratus; species Maratus speciosus. The sequence goes on from OZ010790.1 coordinate 508,232,569, forward strand.
ATTCTAAGAATTAAATTTGACTAAGTTAAATTACCAAATTATTAGTAATTAGTAGGTGATCTAACTTTTGCAAAAATAATAATTTGATTTTACTATGCAGTTAACAAGCAAATCTAATTAAAATAATGCTTCATTTAAACAGAGACGTCCTTAGGGGTGTGCAAAAGATACAGACGGTCACCAGGTCTTTGCACCTAGAGCCTAAAAGAGTTTTCCTTCTTTTTTTTTTTTATAACAAATATTTAAATATGTAACCTTCATTTAGCAATTCACTCTATTTCGCATAGTTTTTTACCTGTTATGCAGTGGATTGCAAGTGGTATGTTTTAGCTGGTAAACTCAACACTGAAAAAGAATGTTGAATTTGTTCTTTTCTCAGTATATGATAAACCTATTTAAAAACTATTATTTCAAGTGTAGAATTTTCAGAAAATTGAATAAGCTGATGTTACTAAAATCAATATAAATTATTTAGACAAATTGAGCTCTTGATAGGTTGCAAATACTAATAATTTTAACCAAACAATACATGCAAGTTATTCAGTTTTTACTTAAAATTTGAATATGAACAGTGGTTCCCAACAACGGGACGTACGTCCCCACCGGGGGGAATTTGACCTTTTAGGGGGACAATTCCAATTTGTTGTATTTGCCTTAAGGAAAAATAATGTTCTAAGCTAAAAATAAAAGTAATACATGCAAAATTTGAAACTAAAATGAAGAAAATAAGTTTTCTCTTGAATTTATAAAAACATCTTAGTCAAAATTTAAAAGTAGAACCAGAATAATTATACGAATTCAACTGTCTGATTGAATCAAACCAGTTATCAGGAGTATATAAAATACCTTTCACCAAAGAAAATGGAACGATGCAGTTTTATATAGGTATGACAGGCAGAAAACTTAAAACTAGAATCAAAAAACATATGACAGACATCAAATACAACAAGGGAACCACAGCTTTGGCCAGATTATACAGAAAAGAACCTTTACAGATCGATTTTAAAAATAGCAAAATAATTTATCCATCAAGATTTTATTTACCATCCACTATCCGAGAATCAATAGAGATATTTTTACGCAAGGGGAATATTTGCAATGATTCAGTGTCCCTTGAGTTATCTAAAATTTGGAAAGAGATGCTATGCAGCTTTAGTAAGAATAGTAAGAATTAATCCACACTCACAAATATCAAATTTCATTTTATTTTATGTTTGCATGGATTTTCATTATGCATGAAGTATCGTGGCATTATTTGCCAAGTTATTGTTTTTAAATTTTTGCGAAAATATTTCTATCAAGAAGGATTTTGAAAATGTCGCCGTTTGTGTGATGAAACGTACGTTAATCTGAATAAAGGTATTTTATCACTTTTATAGCACTTTTAGCTTAGTTTGAATGGTTATTGTTAAGGCTCTGTTATTCTTCCTCCATGTGAATAGAGTTCACTATTTAAACAAATAAGATATTACAGAGTATATGTTACAGAATAGGTGGAGGGGAGGGGGAGGCAATCGTGATTTTACGGATGGTTCGGTGGGGTGTGGCCAATAAAAGGTTGGGTACCATTGGTTTAGATGTTGATGATTTTGGATAACTGCAACAATTATTTGCAATGTTACAATTATTTGAAATTTTGTATGACCTCTATAAACTATTGCCTATCCTATCTGACCCTATGAAAGAGGCAAATTTTTGTACGAAGGATGCACTATCAACAAGAACAAGAATTGGTAATTCCAATGTGTGTAAGGTGAATAACAGTTAAAACAAGAAATATAATGAAAAATACGTTCAATTATTATCAAAACACAACTTTACAATCAATGAGATTTCTGGCACTGGTGTTTACTGTTGATGGCATCTATATCAAAGTTAAAACTGATTAATTTTAATCTTACTTGTTTTTCAAAAACAGCAAAGTAGAAAAAGCACGTTCACATAAGTGTGTCATGTTGAACCCCATCAAGGACCTCAAAGCTGATTTAAATATTTCTGGATAGTCTGCTCCTATGTTTAACCAGAAGGAAATTAAGGATTTTCACAGGGTTGCCATAATGACTGTGCAACTATTGACATATCTCACAACAACATCATAACATAATAATGACTGACTGTTTAAGAAATCACTGTCTTCTCACGAAGTTTTAGTTTAGCTTTCATGATTATTGCCATTGTAAAATATTGTATTTATTATATATTTTTTAAACAGATGAAGTAACAGATATGTTTTTGTAGCAATCCTCGATTGTTCCGCAACCCATAGGTTGAGAACCTCTGGCTTAGAGCAGGGCTGTCCAACGTGGCACCCGCAGGTGCAATGATGCCCTTTGGAGATTTATTTGGTACCCTTTTGAAGGTATCCCATTATTAGACTTTTTAGAAATAAAATTCGATTATAAAGAATGCTTTCTTTAAAATCATTAATATTTGAATCAGAGATATTTTCAAAACTTGTGAAAACACATTAAAAACAAGAAAAATACTTTGAAAATTTAATCATGCATATTTTCATGATTTGTAGTTATTGTTTATAAAGTGTCATTATGATGGTTAAATTTGGTAATAATTTGAAATAGCTCTTTTTAATACTTAAGAAGTAACATAAAAATAAATGTTTTCATCCTTCACCATCCCTTTGAAGACACATATGCATGAAAGTTCAGCTTTTTTCTTTTTGCTGTTGCCACACTGGCCCATTAACTGTTTCATACGAGGGATAGAGGGGAATAATTTTTCCTTCTTGACTTTTGAAATTTTAGGGGGTTTTTTTTCAATTTGCTTCGAAAAATTAATAAAACAGTGCAGAATGATTTCCATCTATGAAAGCACTTCCAGACTATTTCTTTGGAACCACCCATATGGATTGGTCACTATCATGCCTTTCTTTGTTTTTGTACTTCTTATAAAACTAAATTCATGCCTTCAAAATAAGTCAAAGCGTATTTTCACATCCTAAAAGAAACCTAGCAATATCTCTGATTTCCATGTTTATATATATTACTTTTGTTATTCTTGTTATTATAGGTGCAATTAAAGTTTCTGGCACCTTATCCTACAAACATTTTTTAGATAGATTTCTCACAGAGAAATTTATTATTTGAAATTTAATACATGTAATTCCAGAACCGTAGAGGACTTTTGCCTACTGCTGTAAGATTCATTTGCATTATGTTAAGACGTGCGTGTATACCAATACTGTGTGATAATATTGCCACATGTTTTCAGTCATGTGAATAATGGGGCCCTTCATTGAATGCCAAGAGCTGAAGTGCGCCCCTGCTTACTGAAAGTTTGGACAGGCCTGCTCTAGGGGACTAAATTAAATACTTTATTTCATCTTTATCTCCTTAATTCAGAGCTTTTAAATAAAACAAATTGCTATTATTACAAAAAAAAAAAAAAAAAAAAAAAAAAAAAAAAAAAAAAAAAAAAAAAAATGAGCAATACAATGAATGATTTGGCCCAGGCATATTTTGACAATGTAAATTTAACAATGTGTAAAATGATTGAAATTATGCAAAAATTTATATCTGCACAACTTTTAGTCCCAAGACCCAAGGAATGTCATATTGTCGCCTCCGAGCAACAGTAAGGACATCTAGTAATAATCAGAAATGAGATGTCTGACTTACTGCTCTGAAAAACTGTCTGCATCTAGTGGAGCAGTAGGGAATTTTTATAAATCGCATCTGAGATAGAGTATTAAACATAACTTTGTGTTTCAGAAGTTGTTCCACAGATGCAAACACAGTTATTCATAGCAGTAACTCTGACATCTCATGTTTTATTATTACTAGATGTCCTACTGTTGCTCTGAGATGATGATATAAAGATCCTCTACTGTATATCGATATGTTTCGGACATATTTAGCCATGTTTACAAGGTAAATTTAATGATTTATGAAATGTGATCTACATAATGCAAAATTCTATATAACGCATAACTTCGTGTTTTTAAGTTTGCATTATAAAGATCTTTTATTTTATTTATTTTTCTGCAAAAGCTATTTTAAATTAAGTTAATTAAATTTCCCCTGCTTATTAAACAGATATAAGTGTTAAATATCTGAATAAGCTGAAAAATTCAGGCTTGAAACTTTATTTCTACAAAAAATGTCAAATTTTTTTAACCAACATTATCCCACAATTAAAATTCTTTTAACAGAGTATTGTGTACATTTTGTGAAAAACTTTTGAAAATACAACTTTTATCAGCTTTTACAAGGTGGCTCAAAATTTGTATAAACTTTAAAAATTCATGAAAAAGGCACAATTAATGATGCAGAAGTAGAGCTTATTCTAAATGCATGACCAAGATGCGAGATTTCTTTAATAACAAAAAAATTGTAGTTCAAAAAGTTACCCATATATAATAGCACTAACAAGAATGCATCGTCTGGAAATGTGCAAATGAGAATGGTTATAAAAGGATAGACTGCTTGGTGGATCCCTTTCCCTTACACTATCCAATCATCAATTTATTGTGTTGGACAAGTTACTGAGTGAATGTTGCTGATGGATTTTATAAAGTGGTAATGAATTACTTTGTGGAAATTCTGACCACAGAAACAGATAAAGAGGATGATGATGATGATTAAATAATAAGAATATGATTTGACACAAGTTTATTTCTGCTTGTGAAGATATTCTGAAATCACAAGTGTACTGATCTAGTTCTTCTACAACAGTGCAATTTAAAATAATTATTTGACATGAAATTGCATCCATTCACCTGGAACTGGTGTGCATTAGAGACCAATTCTGGCTCTTTTCGGAGCCCAAGCCAGAAAAATTTTATGTCATCAGAGTCAGATCTTGATACCGAAAGTAAACAGAAGAAAGTTGTTAATAACATTTTTAAATTATTTCAAGATTAATTTGTCAGTTAAAAAATATATTCTTACATAGAAATAAGTGTTCATCCTAAACACTCCCTTAATGACAACGTTTTGTGATTCTCATGTTTCTGAAAATCAGTTTAAAATAACGAATTTGTTATTTATATCCAACCACTGGCAGAAATCTGAAAAAGTCACAATTCTTATTTTTTTAAAAATATGATTAGACAACTACGGCAGAAAGACAAGGGTTCTGTTCTCCAGTAATTGCGTAAAAAGCACTTCAAGCAGAAAGTGAGGGATTGTGAGAATACTTCTCACAGTATTTAAATTTGGTTTATTTTTATTTCCTTTCAGCTATTTTTTTTGCATCGATGTCTATTTGAACTCAATCTTTACGCCGCAATGTTGACGTTTTATTCTCTTACCGTAAGACAAGTTCATTTTTCGCCGTCGATATTCATAGCTGCTTTGGGAGCGGATCGGCAGCTTGCGCATGAGCACTCCGCTATTTTAGGAGCACATCTCTTGGAGCTCTCGTATCAAAAAGGTCAACTTGCTTTATGATGACATCATTGAAATGTTGCGCCGCCCTCTTTTGATGCTGTTCGCTGACAGGAAGAAATTTCAGTTTCGTTTTCCAATCAGTGAAAACATTTTTAATTCTGTAGCTTGTAATTCGATTCTCATTAATTTCCCGTAAATGTTAATTTAACTAATCAATTTAAAGTCTGCCTTTTAATTACTTTGTCAACCCCGTATTCATCATTTAAATACTAAAACTCGTTAATTTTTAATTCAGAATTTGGTTTGATGTTGTGTGAAAAAGATGTAGTCTTTTAACGTAGTTTTTTAGTGGAGCACCGGCCCGCCGGCCGTTCGAATGTCGTGACGCTTTTTGGCCGAATAAGTTTGCCGTACTATGGGTCATATTTTAGTTATGTGGAAATGTTCTTTCTCAAAGTTTAATCCTTTAAAGTTGTGCTGCTCTCATTAAAAGGAATCCCATGGATTTATTCCATGTTGGCCGTTATTTTTCTCTTCTTAAAAGATTCAATCCTTTTATTTAAAATGGTGACCAGAAGCAAGAATTTTCATAACCTTCTATTTAACTAATGACCGAAATAAAGAATATTGTTTGTTTCATCAGTTTGTCTCTTCATTGTCTCCTGTAAAGTAAGAAGTCTCCAGTTTTTATTATTTCTTTAACGTTCAATAGTATTTATTAAAAGAACTTTTGCAATTTGTACTAAACCACTTAAACGATCATTAATTACCGTCACAGGGATATTCCACGGCTTCTTTACATTATTAATATTGACCATACCAGGGCTTCAGAATAGAATATTTATCTTTATATACCATGAACAACAATCCCATTTCCTTTCAAACTAATTTTTAAAGCATTGTAAAATGCTTTAAGAAACATAGAATGCACTCGTTTTTTTTTGCTTATATTATGCAGGATTTTCCATCAAATTTAACGCCAGTTGCAGAAAATTTGGCAAAATGTAGTAGAAACAATATAGTGTTATTGGAATATAAATATATTAAATATTTGATGAAATATGAGCAGTTGTATGAAATATTTTTTCTCTGCACATGTGCAGATGATAACAAAGATTTTTTTTTTTCATGATTTAATAGGCAACTCTATAGAGCAACTTCTATAAAAAATTCAGCCAAATATCATGAAAATTCAGAAAGATATCGGCAATAGAGTGACCTGATTTTTAGTTGATCTCTAAAAGCAGCTGAATGATAAGGGATTTTCTATAAATTGTCATTGTTAATTTTTTTTTATTTTAATTTTATTGATGCTTTAGTTCATCTTGGAAAACTACCGGAACTAGCCAATTTCAAGGAAAAAAGAAGTATCAAAATCTAAGCATTTGTCCCAAATCTACTCGTTGACATTCAGAAAGTCAGTTAATAAAAAATGACAATATGTGGAAAATCCCTTCTCATTCTGTTTCTTTTAGAAAGGAACTAAAAATCAGCTCACTCTATCATGGATATCTTTATGAATTTTTGCAATATTTAACTGACTTTTTTTAATGAATTGCTCCACAGAGCTGACTATTAAATCATGAAAAAAATGCTTTGTTATCGTTTGTGCATGCACAGATAAAAAATATTTCATACAACTGCTCATATTTCATCAAATGTTTAATATATTTATATTCCATTGTACTATATTGTTTAAACTGGCATTAAATTTGGTTGAAAACCCTACATGATATCAGAAAAAAACATACAAGAATTGTTTGAACTTCAAGTATATTTTTAAATATTCAATAAAATGAATGACTAAGAACAAACAATCTTCTTGAAACACCATCAAAAATTTGTAAATGCGCTATTACAAATTATTTTTGCGCATTTACAAATTTTTGATGGTGTTTCAAGAAGATTGTTTGTTCTTATTCAATAAAATGTCTAAAATTGAAAGTGTTCAGTGATTAATGGCTATATAGAGCAATCATCCTTATATCAGGTGCATGATTCCAGAAGCTACATTTATGTTAGCACTTCATATGATATTGGTGACTTTTTGAATATCCTTCATGTTAATCCCATAGCCTGACAATGCTTTTTATGCAAACTGCACTTTGGTATTACTATTTATTATTTTATTAATGAATGTTTAAAGTTTATAATTCGAAGCTAATTGAAGCAGTGTATTATCTTGAAAGCATCTCAAATGAATTTCTTAACCAAGTATGTAGCAATTGTGTGTTTACAGGGACAGACAAAAGTTAAAAGAAACATGAAGATTTTGTCAACACAATAATGCCTGAGGCATTGAACCATTTCGAATCTAAATAAGACAGTGTATTGATCTTGCCATTTTTTCAGATGAATTTATTAATCAAGGATGTAGCTTTAATAGTTCTTTTGCAGGAACCCACAAAAGCAAAAAGCCTGCAAAATTTGTCATCACGATTGTATTGGAAATGCTGAACTGATTCAAAACTAATTGTGGCAGCATATTGGTCTTACAGGTATCTTGAATTATTGTTTAATATTTCGGACAACTGCTGTGGCTTCAAGCTTATTCGTTTGTTGTCATTTAAACAGGTCCAAAATGCTTAATGTTATTTTATTTTTAAAAAATTATGTGCTTTTAAACTGCTTAATTAAATTGCCTTTACGTATGCATTTTAATTATAATCAAGCATGTAACTTTTATAATTTGTTTAAACAAAAGCAAAAAACATGAAAAATTTGTCATCTCGATTATGTTCAAGATACTGAACAAATTCGAATCCAACTGCGAAAGCATATCGATCTGTCTAATATCATGGATGAATTTTTTAATCAAGTGTGTAGCTCTTATAATTCATGCACAGGGACACACAAAATCAAAACATACAAAATGTCATTACAATAATGTACGTAATACTGAATCAATTCACACTTAATTGGGACAGTGTATTGATCATGTAAATATCTTCAAAGAATTTGTTAATCAAGTATGTTACTTTTAAGGTTTGTTTGCAGGGACACACAAAAGTTTTCAATGGCATTCATTGAATGTTTTGGCTTATATTACAGGCTATCAGCAATTTTTAGACACTATGAGTTCAACAAAGTTTAAGCTTTTTTCATATAATTGCTTCATATTCATTCAATTAAATATAAACTTTAAAATGCATAGAATATGTGGGACTATGTAATACAGAACTACAAACTGCCACTTTGGCATCTAATTTAATGTAGTCTTTTGAATTTTATAATGCCTTTGCAGTTGCCTTCTAGAAGTTATAGACTTATTTATTTGACAAAATCCAACACAAATTTATAATTTTTTAGTATAAAGTATTTATATGTGTATTAAAAACATAATCCAAATTTAATATGAATAACTACCTTTAAATAAATAAAAACAGGCTTCTTTATAGTGGTTAAAACCAAAAAGCAGTCTGGCTAAAAGCCACAACCCTGTATGCAGTGCACTATTCTAGGATCCCAAAGGTGTCTGCTATTCAGAAGCTTTACTAAATTTGAATATTAAAAAACATATATACCACATAACAGATAAAACTGGTATTAGAGATACAATTGTAGAATTATAACTGCATTAAAACATGAATTAATCTTCTTTCGTTTCAGGTTGGATTGCAGATCGCTTTTTTTTTTGGGGGGGGGGGGGGGGAGCGAAGTCTGGGTTTACTTCAAATGGAATTTTCCAGTTCAGGTCAAGTACATATCCTAGCCATGCAGGGCTCTAGTGGGAGCCATACCAAAATTCAGTAGTTTCCCACCACAATTTGGATGACTGGCATCTTTGCACTACAGTCAGATTGAAAAGAGCAATTTCTTTATTTCAAATGAGAGCTTTTATAAATTTTAAAAATTGAATAAAAACTTCAGAAATTGATACCGAAATATAACATCAGGATATCAAGTTAAAGAAAAAGGAAGAGTTAATAGTACTGGGACTAATCAAAAAATTTTTTTTTTTTTTTTACAAAATATAGTTGTTGGGATTAGAGAATAGCCCCCTTTTTTCTGGTTTTCCCCAAAAATAGTTACTTTTTGAAGAGTTTTGAGATATAATAATAGCCATAGTCGTATAATGCTGAAAATAGTAACTTTTAGTAACATTCTAGTTGCAAATGGGAGTCCTGAATTTACAAGTAGAAATTATCTAAAATATTTTTTAAAGGGAAAATAAATACAATGATACTTACTAAATACCACATTTCAGGCCATTTTGGATCATTCAAGTCAACATTGTGTGTTTTAAAATCTCTTTTAACCCTCTTTTTAGCCACTTGTTGAGTATATGAGTAAACCTAATACAAAAATCAAACATAAAAAATAATTATAAGATTAACTATAAGGAAAATAATCAAGCATTAAATGAATTAATAATGCTAATTAAAAACATCAACATTTTTCAACTAGTTTGGAAAATATAAAAAACAAAACTAATTTTTTTTAAGTAAGAATGCTTCACACAATATGTCAATCTTAAGCATTACAAAACTGTTATTCTCTGCACTTTTACTATCACTGTGCATCCCAGAGATGAAAACTTAAGCTAACTGGTATAGGCAGGTAAGAGGTAACACAGCAATATTGGTTAATATCAACCAACACGGCTTGCATCGCCGAAGTTTATCATCCATATTGACCAATACTTCATGATGTTGACCAATATTAGATATGTAATCCTGAAATTTCTGAAAAGTTTGACATTTAATTCTTTAGTTTACTTTAAAAAAAATAATTTTAACATTTTATATTCTGTAAAACTATAGGAAGAAAACTCATATTGGGCAATATCAACAAACAAATATGTACATTAATGAACTACAATCAGGGAAACTAACTACACATGCTCCTTTTTTTATTCAATGTGGACAATGGACGTTTAATTTGCTTATAGTCAAAGCCTCTGAAGGTAAGCTTGCTCTATTGCTCATACATGGTGAAATGATGGTAAATCTGTTATCAATTTATGCTTATTAATTTTGCCTTATTAAATGTAAAGGAATCTGGAATAAGTTCATTATTCTTGTATCAATTTAATTTCACAAAAAATTATCTTCTTTAAATGACTAAATACACAGATATATTTTTGTTGTAGCTCTTGAATGTAATTAAAAAACATATTTCCCTGAAATTAAGAGTTTTTAAGTTTATATGATATGTATCTTTATATATTTTAAATTGAATTGAAATCTACTACACTGTAAAAAATAGTGGGAACGTTTACTATTCTAAGAGGAACATTTCTGATAGTATCGGATATGTGAGAGCTATTTCTATTTTCCGAAACAACCGGGAAGGTTCCTGGGTGCTTCAGTTTACTTTTCGTGAAACAGCAAAAGCGCGTGTATGCATGCGCTCCAAGTATTTCACCACTATTTCTTCTTACGCTGAAACCGGACCGGAAGCAATCGCCTAAAGTGAAAGTCAACTCGAGTGTATGAGATGGCGGCATAGGGAACTCTAAGCTTTACCACGTGTATCTGAATTTGAATTCGCTTTTATTTTGAAAAAAAAAAAAAAAAAAAAAAAAAAAACAATATTATAGCACTTTTGTTATACTTTGTGGGTATTTTTTATTGCGTTTTAAAATTATGCAAGAAATGTACCTTGGATATTATCAATGGACTTTTTCAGAGCTTTGGAAATTTAGTATTATTGAACACGGAACGATCGTAATTCTGGGTAAGTGTTTTTTTTTAATCATCTACAGTATTACTTTTACTTACTATTATTTATTATTACTTACTTCTTTATTAGTTTTCTTTGTTGCAATACACGAAAAGAAATTAATAACCTATTTATTTTTTAATATATCAGACTTTGTCTGTTTTTTTTTATTATAATATGTATACATGTGTGCATGCAAATAAGATAATATAGTTAAACTTGATGTTCTACTGATTGCGGTATCGTATTCTCCTTTTCACAGCGGGTTCTTAACAAATTATTAAATGCGTTATAACTTAAAAGAAAATTTACGTATTATATTTTAATCAAACCAGTTGAAGGTTCATTGTCATTTTACTTCTTTATTATTGATTGCTTTTAGGTAAAAATACAGTATTGTGAGTAAAAATAAACAGTAAACTATTCTTACAATTATAGAATTTATTTTTATAAATCCTTATAGTAAAAAAAAATGATTCATTTGTTTTGGTGTTTCCTAAAAAAGCTTTCAAATATTCATTTTTTATATTCATCCTTTTTCTTCTCAAATTTTGATAGAAAAATAAGAAGAATCGTGTTAAGATCATTAACTTGTTTAGTACTCAGGTTCAGATATGTAAATCCCCCCCCCCCCCACACACACACGCACGCACACTTTTTTTTTTTTGTTAATGCTTCGAAAAAATTAACCATTGCATTTTTTGCGATTTGAATTTTACTTTTTCATCTAAATGTTCTTGCTTGAAAAGAAAAATGCTTTCTTCTGATTTTGCAAGACTGAATTGTGGTAAAAAAAAAAAAAAAAAAAAAAAAAAAAGATACTATCGTTGTTATTTAACTTATGCACTTTACAGTAAACAAAATTGAAAATTTCTAAATTATTAACCATCAGCTTATTTTATGAAATATAGTACACAAAATTTCTTGCTTTAAGTTATAAGGCATTTTAAAATTTATTAATGTTATGCTGTGAAAAGCAGAATATGATATTGAATCAACAATAACATAAATTGCAATCATATCTTATTTACATGCACTAATAATAATAAAATGTTATGTATTAAAATGTCTGTGCAACAAAGAAACGCTAATAAAGAACTAAAATAATAAGTAAAAATAATGCTATAAATGATTAAAAAAATAAATAAAACGCTTTTCGAAAGAATTCATTATTCCATTTTCAATAATAATACAGTTCAGGAACTTCAATGTTACTTGTTAATCCGCATGGTTAAAAAAATATCACTGCAAAATGTTAAAACGCAATAAATTTTATCTAAATTATGAAAAAGGTATAATAATATTGATTTTTTTTTTTCAGAATAAATCCAAGCAGATATACATAAAAAAAAACAGAAAAAAAATCATTCAGAAATGAACTTCTATATAAGACTCTTTCATAAAAATTCATTTAATAAAACTGGCTTCTTCACAAAATCCATTTTACTAAACTAAGCCCCTTTCACAAAATAATCTTCAATAATTGAATGTTTTTAAAATACTAGTGCTAAATTCAACTTGAGTAAATAATTAAAATTCATATAAAAAAGCTCAAATAAATGTACTAAAATTACTTGCAGGTGCATTGCACATAATATAAAATTATTTAAAATACATTAGAAATATCTTAAAAATACATTAAAAATTTTAATGTATTTTTGAGATTTTCTAATGTATTTTAAATGATTTTATATTATATGTATGCACCTGCAAGTAATTTTAGTACAGTTATTTGTGCTTTTTTATGTAAATTTTAAAATAATCCTTGTCTTCAGAAAGGTTCCATATACATTCAGAAACCTTTCCGGTTCGTAATAAAAGGTTTCCTATACATTCAGAAACATTTCTTAGTCTTCAGAAAGATTTCATATGTATTCAGAAACCTTTCCGATCCGTAATGAAAGGTTTCCGATATATTCAGAAACCTTTCATTGCGAATCGGAAATGTTCCGTATTATAACCGAAACAGTTTTCTGGTCGAATCTGAAACCTTTCCGTTAGTATCGTGCAGCACAGGTCTCCGTTACTTTCGGAAACGTTTCTGAAAATTTTTTACAGTGTAGAATTAGTTCAAGTTCTTTAAATATATTTTCATTCTAATACATACAGGTTTTTATTTGTCTTTTACATGTTTGTTTGTTTTTTTTGTTTTTTTTTTAAATCTTTTATGCTTTACAATTTTAAAATATTCATGTTATTGTTCATATGCTTAAAAAAAAAATGTAATCAGAAACTTTAATTGTTTAATAATATGCATATTTTTTAAAGTATTTAAACTGCAATTTATTCAGAGTTATTAATTTACAATTTTATAACTTTTTTAAGGTAAACTTATTTTTTCTCATATTCTGGGAGTTTAATGCTGCATCAAATTTCATTAAATATTAATAATACTATTCAACAACAGATGATTTCATACACATAATCTTATTTCAGTAAATTTTTGTTACACATGTTGATTGAATATTTTAAGTATTATTATTATTATAAAATTTCTTTAATACTTTTAGTTTAAAATGAAATTTAGTTAAATCAAACTAATTAATTTTTTGAAAATTTTAATGTATATTTTAATTATGAGAGATTTTGTAAATGTAGGATTTATATTGAAAAGAGAAATATATATTAGAAAAAATCAAAAGGAAAATAAAGGAATGTTAAAATTAATGTAACTTGATTTAAATAAAAATATGGAGCCTCAATAGACTAATTTAAAAATAATACAAGATATTAATTATTCGAAAAATTATTGTCTTTCTACATTTAGTAGGATAAAAATATGTTTATTGAAGAATTCAGTAAAGACTAAAAAACAAATATGTAACATGTAGATGATAAAACATATCATAAATAAAAATTATAAAAACATAATTTTCTAATTTTGACCAAAATTACATATACTAAATTTTGTTTCTATACAGTTCTTAAATGGAGTATAATTATAGTTCTTAAATGTCCTTGTGAAATTAAATTATGCAATAATATTTCTTTTACTACAGATTTTCACAAATTTAATAAAGAGCTTAATAAATGGGCATAATTTATAACAGCTTACCAACATTACACGAGACAAGAAAAAAAAAAAGTCACAAACAATTATTTCAAGGCTTCACAAGAGCAAATGAATAATTATCATTATTTTTGCACTGAAGAAGTGGGTCCGCTTAAAAAGCTTTGAAATGCAATCACTGCTCTCTATTTTTATTTTTTAATTAAAAAAGTTTAAACTTAATTAGCTAAACTTAATTTAAACTTTTTTTTTTTTTTCAAAAATACTGTTTTGCAAATTTGCATTGTTGATATTTACAAAACTGTCTAACAATGGGATGTTCTGAGGTCGGGGATATAAACTGGGTGAATGTTTTTGTATCGACAGAGAGTTAGTATATAAATTGTACATGAAAGCCATGAAGTACAACTTTAACTATGGAATTTTACAAGTTTAAATATTTAATGAAAAGTAAAAAAAAAAAGTTTTGAAAAGATATAGAATTGGTAAAAATAGTTATTACATAGGCAGTAACTACAAAACCAAGAATCTGAGATTTTAAAACATTATATTAAAAATCTAAAAGCATATTTTTAAAAAATCGTGAAATTTTTTAAATGTTTGGAGAAGGAAACAAAATTTAAATAATATATTATAGATTTACATCATGTATTTTATTTCTCTATGAAAAATAGGAGATTATTTATTTAAATAATTGTAAACAATTGTAATTTTAAATAACAGCAAAAATTTCTGGTCTATAGAAATAAAAATTTCCTACTATCTTTTTACTTTTCATTAAATATAAATGGAAAATTACATAGTTAAAATTGATCTTGTATGCTACAAAACAAATATTTAATTTATATTTTTCAGAAATTTCAATGATTATACAGATTTTTTCAATTGTGGTTTGAAAATAATGGATAAAAATTTCCGTCAGGAAAAATAAGTCCGACTGAGATTTGAAGTGAAAAAAAAAAAAAAAAAAAAAATCAGAAAACCGGCACACTGCCAACTATGTTGCTGAGCCACTTGCCAAAGGAAGTAATTTATCTGATTATAAACTGTTACTTAAATGTTGAGGCTTCTTTCCACAAGACACTCAGGATATTGCACTTTATGGCTTTAATATAGTTATATAATACTAACTACACTCTATCGATAGATAAATGTTTGCTGCATTCTATGTCCCCAATCTCAGAACACTCCCTTGTTAGATATAAGTTCAAACATTTTAATTTATTAATAATTGCACAAGGCCTGTGATAATAACCTTAACTAAACTAAAATCAGTGTAGAACGATTTTATATTTTTAAACAAAAATCTGTCCAACCAAACCCAGAGTTCAGGGCCCAACTACCTTCAACACCATACACTGGGCATGCTAAGCATACTTCAGTTTGTTTTGATTTTATATTTTTAAACAAAAATCTTTCCAAATGAACCTAATGTTCGGGGCCACACTGTCTTCAGTAGTGTACACTGGTCCAACTTGTTTTGATTTAAAATTTTTAATTATACAAAAATAATGCTGTGGTAACCACTGCCTTCATTAGTGTACACCCTCGAATTTGTATAAAAGTCACAAGCTGCCATCATATATAAGGAAAAAGAGAAATAATTTTAAAATGTGGAATGAAATCGTAACCAGACCTGTCCAATTTTCACAGATATTGGATGGTCTGACTTTAACCAATATTGGTTAATGAAGATAACCAATAACCGATATTACTCAATATTGAAAAAAAAGCTAGCCAAGCGATATTGGCCAGTCCGACTTTGCAAAATCATTGTTTACGATATTGATATTGTACTAGGGATCTTTCTTTAATTAATAAAGATTTCTGTTACTTATAACATATGAATATATAAAAAAAGAAGATAATACAGTAAGTTAGCTGCTTTTGAAGATTTTTCCTTAACTTTTATAGACATTATTCCCATGATGCTTCCTGAAATGAGGGCCTTTTGAAGCATTTTGAATTAACTATAAGTATATGAAGAAGCATTAAAATTAACATATACTGGGGATGCAACAAATAGAGATTTTGGTCAAATACCAAATATTCAGCTAAATCCCATATACTTGGCTGGCTAAATACTTTTATATTTCAGAGTTTAAAGTAGCATAAAAGATAAATTCCAAAAGAATTTTACACGATATTCAACACCATACTTCCATTTTGATAAACAAGACTTTTTTACAAGTAAACTCTACGCTAAAAAAAATCTATACTTTAAGTTATTTATTTAAGGAGAGGATAGTTTTAAAGCTTTTTTATTAATTTTTTTTTTTTTTTTTTTTTTTTTTTTTTTAATAGATTCTTCTGTGAATTAAAACAAATGAATAAAATTTTCTTATATTTGAAAACAAATGATTTAAAAACAAAAAGAAATTGAAAGAAAAATTTTACAGTTGTCAATCAGGAAGCGACTAAAGTAAAAAAAAAAAATAAATGAATAAATAAATAAATAACAATCTATTTACATGGTGGCAAGTCAGCAAGAATTAATAACGTTCTTGTTCATGTTGATTAAGCAAGGAAGCTTTTAAGTACACCAAGGGGAGATAATGTGGTCAAGACAAACTTTTTTTTAACACGAAACATCTCAATCGACTTATTCCCTCAAAAACAGAATACATTCAATCAAAAATACAGGTTGTGTCATTACAAGCTGAAACTGAATTTTCATTCACAACTTTAACAATAATAAAGATATTTTAGCAAGATTTGCATCATATTAATTTTTCTTGTATAAACATAGCGATATCATTGGAAATGACTGAATTTTGGCCAGTGGCAAAGCATAAGTACTGCCAACTGCATTCTGAATAAAGGAATGTCTAGCTCAGTGTTGTTTAGATATGAATAGTGATAATTTCCAGCATTTCTCATCATGTTATCATATTTCTCAGAAATCAAAATAGCTCTGTTCAAAATATAGTTACAATATCTTCATTATTGTTAAAGTAACAAACAAAAATTCTAGTTTGACACTGTATTTTTGTCTCAATAAGTCAATTATAATCCTTGTTGTTATAATCCCTGTCCAAAAATTTCTGTCTTGATCTATATTATCACCCCTGAAAGTTGTTTTACCATTTTGATCAGAAACCTCCTGTTTGTGAAAAAACAAAAAACAGATCATTTACAAGACAAAATTCGGGAGATTGCATTTGTGCATCATTAATTCCTATGAATGTTGTTAATAGTTTTGCCACTTTTCAATAGCAAATGAATAATTTAAAAGCATTTTCTTTTATTTGAATATAATTCTATTTCTAATCATTCTAAACTAACTAACTCTGTGGCTATATGATCCATTAAGGATTTGGGTTGACAGTGCCCATCGCGTTTTCTTGAGTCTCAGACCCAAGGTACTATACAGCATGTGTCCCAGCCAGGTGGTCATTCTAACGTGGGACCCTTGGTCTTTAGTTCCCAAGCAAGTTTGGTACTCATTTTATTGACCCCGAAGGGATGAAAGGCTGAGTGAACCTTGCCCAGTCGAGTGTCAACCTGCAACATGGCAGTTAGATGTTCTGACCATTACGCCACTGAGCTTACTAATAAATTATACTAAATATTTTTATTAATTTACAGTTAAAAGTAGAAGTCGTGTAAAAGTTAGCAAATGTATTAATACTTTAAAAAAAGTTGTTTCTTTAAGCATTCAGTTTGACCAAATATTTTGATATTGGACCAAATTGAACATTCGACAGGCCGAATATTTTGATATTTGACCAAACCAAATACTTGGTAGTATGGCTAAATAGGAGTAAATATTCATAGCATCCCTATATATACATATAAATTAAAATTAAGTTAAAAAAATAACTATACAAACAATAAGATTTTTCATGCAATCACTAGACATATTATCATGAAATATTTCTTACTCTACTATCACGTGACAGAAGTTCATGGTGATGACTACTAGCTTCTAGAGACCTCTTAGCTATTCTTCGATGTTTAAAATGATAATAATTATCAAATATCTAAAAAATGAAAATTAAATTTAATGATGCAGTAAATAAAATCAGAAAATTGAACATATGATCAATTTAAATCAGAGGAAGCAGAAAATAAAACATACATAAATATTTTATGATATAAAATTAGTTTCAGATTTTTTATTTAAATTAATAAATGAAAACATGCTAACTTCAAACTTCAAGATAACTGTTATGCTGTTTTGATATAAGACATATAAGATTTGACAAACTACACTGCTGGCCATCCAAAATGCAACACCGTGAACAGATCAACCAAACAGCGTAAAATTTACACCATGTATACACCTCGGTAGAATATATAAATGATTACAAATTCAGCACTTGCGCACATCATGGGCGACTGCAGCACCCCTTACAATCTGTATATAAAGGGAAGAAAGATTGTTGTTTTGAAGAACGTGAATTGTTTTCTCCTGCGATTTTTTTGTGTGTACAGATTTAGTATGCCTCGCAGAAAAACACGAGCACCATTGGAGCACATTTCGGATTTGGATCGCAGAAGAATCCTTGCATACAGAGATTGTGGATTATCCTTCCTAGAAACTAGTCATCATATCAGACGTAACCAAGCAACAGGCATGAGAATATGGAATCGGTGGATGCAGGAGGGAACAACAGACCGTCAAGAGCGATTGCAACTGCCTCATCACACCACTCCACTGGAAGACAGGGATACTGTGCGCATGGCACTCATGGAACGCACTGCCACATCCGTAACCATAACACAACGAATACTGTCTCTAACACAACAATGGGCGCCCGCACGAACTGTTCAAAGTCGTTTGCAGTACAGTGGATAGTCCGTTAGGCGTCCATTGCTTCGCATACATTTGGAATTAAACCACAGGCATTCGTGTTTACAATGGTCTGCTAAACGGCAGAGATGGAGATCTGAATGGCACAGCATTGTGTTTTCGGATGAATCACGCTTCTGCCTGCAGTATCACAATGGTCGAATTAGAGTTTGGAGACACTGTGGGGAGAGGCTGCTCAATTGCTGTATTATGCATGATCACACTGGTCCTGCACCCAGTGTTATGGTGTGAGGTGGTATTGGATTCATCTCCCACACCCCCTAGTATGCATTAACAGTACACTTACCAGCCACCGCTATGTCTCTGAGGTTTTGCAGCCTGTTCTCCTCCTTTATCTTCAGGGCTTGCCTGTGGCCACATTTCAACAGAACAATGCATGACCACATGTTCCACGTAATGTTTAAGCTTTCTTCTTAGCTCACCATATTCCATTGTCACCCTGTCCTGCCTGTTCTCCACCCATCGAGCATCGTATCTATCACCCATCGAGCATGTCTAGTCAATGATTGGAGAACGCCTTACCCGGAATGCCGCACCCGCGAGTACACAAGATTAACTTTGGCTATGTGTGGAGGCAGCATGAGATGACAATCCCCAACAACACATCCAAAGTCTCTTTCACCCTATGCCGCAGCGTGTAGCGGCGGTTATTGAAAGACGTGGATGTAACAGCTCTTACTGATTTTCCCATCTACCTCACTTCAAAGAAGGTTGTCTTTGTCTTTGGAATCAATTAACACTGACACTATGTGTAATCTCTAAAATAAATTTGGCTTTGATATCTCTTGTCTTTCTTGGTGTTGCATTTTGGATGGCCAGCAGTGTAACTAACAAGGAAGGTCTCCATACGGGCATACTCGGAAAAATCTGAAAAAATTACCGAACGTTCTTCTCATATGAATATATATGTTTATAAAAAAATTTTTGGGCAGAACACCGATATAGCGTCCGTAAAAAAAATAACGAAATTTTCGTTTATTTGGTGATTTATCACCGGTTGGCGATGAAATAAAAAATACGCTTTTATGTAGGAAAAAACTTTTATGTTGAATTTGTTTATATAAGTTTAATTTAAATAACTTTAATTTTGTCATTTTTAATTTGTTTTAATTATAGTTTTGTCATTTTTAGTTTGTTTTAGCTATAGTTTGTCATATATATTTATAATAAAATTTAAATATCATATTTTACGATTTAAAACAAAATTTAAATTGATTTAAATTATTTCAAGCTCAAAAATAAGGCAGAACACTGTCGATTTGATTTTGTTGCTATGGAAACGACTTCGTCTTCGATATGGAAACGTATTATGGCAATCAAATGTCAGCTGACTATAACTTAAAATAGATATTTGCAACTTGCAAAGCATAGAAAATATTTTTACAGTGATAAAATTAAATAACTACAGCAACAAGCAACATATATAAGTAATATAAAAAATATATAATAACCTCTTTCATTGATGAAGTTTAAATTCATTAAAAACCGTGCATTCTAAAAAACAAGTAATAAACAATTTTCAGATGCATTAAAATTGTTTGCTTTGCTTTTGGTGTGGAAAAATCCTGCTCGCCAAATCGCGTGTCACTTTCGTAGTTTTGCGCCAAATATTCGAAAATATTTTACTTTTTTACAGACTTTCTACTGAAATTCTGACGTTAAATTTGACTGATCCCTTATTACATAAATGAGTAGTTTCACTAGCATTTTTTTCAACATATTCTGAGTATGCCCTGTAAGGAGACCTTCCTTGTAATCAAAGACTTAATAGCTAGGAACAAGTATAATTAAGGATTTATTTATATAAAATAATCCTATTGTTAACCAAGAAGCTATTTTTTCAACTTTATAAATATGATAAATTATATTCACATTTATACAGGTTTGCCGTACAAATACGAAAAAAAAAAAAAAAAAAAAAAAAAAGGAATTGAATACTTTGCAAAGAAAATGAAAGCAATTTTCTGTGAAAAATTTAACTGAAAGCGATTTTTATAATTAATGCAAAAATCTAATTTCATCTTAAAGAATATTATATTCATATTGAGGAATATTTATATCATCATATACAATATTATATTCGGTACTATTCTGTTAGCCAGGTATGTATACATATATATGTATCTATATTGTATATATATAGGGTAAATGTGCCAGTAATGGACACGCCTTAATGTTTTTGTTTCATAAAAAAATAACCAATAAAAATTTAGCGTTAATTATTTTTTTCATAACTCCCCTTGCATGCTTTATAATCTGGGTTATTGTTGACAATCTTAATCAAACCAATCAAGAAGCAGAAAATAATGTTTCAAAGTTCCACTGTTTTTCAGGGAAAATCTTAATGAAGATGCTAAGAGCTGACTTCATTTAATAAATTTATATATATTCTTTATTTTCTAGCAAAATTTTAACGTTTTTGTTTGAGTAATAATAGAAAACTTTGAATTTTATATATTAATGGCCATTTACAAAATTTCATTTATTTTTTAGGTTTTAAGACCCATGTTCATTACTGGAATGCTTAATTAGTCAATTTCCAGTAATGGACATCCCATGTAGACATTTCTAAAAATGCAATTTCTGTAATGCTTATAGTGCACAAAATCTTTTGACTTAACTGAAAACCTAAGTAATCAAATTGGAATTTTTAAATTGCACTTACCAGAATGTAATAACATCAAAATTTTTATAAATAGCTTCTTTTAATTAATTTTGTGTGGTTAATAAATTTTTTTATATTTTAATCAAATTAATATTTTTTTATAACTTTGCCTTGCATATTTTACAATCTGGCAATCAATAAAACAAATCAGCAAGCAGAGAATATTGTTTAAGGGCATGGAAGATAAGGGCTCAATCTCTCTCCCCATTTAAATAAAAGCATTCAAGTTAGAGAAGTTATTAAAAATCTATTATTTTCTATCTTAAATGTTTGTTTATTCATCTCTGACCAAAAAAAAAAAGTGATATTAATTAAATTTATACTAGTAATGATACTAGTAAATCTGCAGATCAGTGGCCTCAAGTGTCAGTTCTGCAATTTTATTTTCAAATTATTTTAAACATTCAATTCGCAGTATCATTTCTTTCATATTTGTAATACCAATTACTACAAGTAGTTACCAAGTAGTTTCAGGGATTTTAACTATTAAAAATACAAAATAATGGAAAATATACAAATCTATGCACTAATATTCAATTTTTTTTTTTTTTTTTTTTTTTTTTTTAATTACCCCTCTAAACCCCCCACTGTCTCAATAATTTGATAGCTGTAATTCCCAGACATTTAGTATTTTAAAGTATCTAGTATCATTTAGTATCTAATATCCATCTTAAAATATTGATCTTGTTAAATACATAATATATACTTATATAAATAAATACAATATTATAATTATATATATTTTTATATATTTCATATGTTATATATTTATTATATATGTAAAATTAAAAGATAACATTATACTATGCACGTTAATGTTATATGCATCTTAAAACATATGAAAAAGTACAAATAATATATTAACATAATATTACATCTACAGAAAAGTAATGTTTAAAAAAACAGAAAATTTATGAATTTTTCTGAAAAATTATGCTAAATGCCAAAAATTACACAAAAAATGCATATAAAATCCATTGCACTAGTTAAAAAAGCAGCCCCAAAGGCTGAAGATTGGACGACCGCATCAAAACATTTATTGCCAAAAAAACAGGACATGGAACACTTCCTTTCATTAAATTCTGGTACTAAATACAGCCATAAATTACCCAAAAATTTAGCCAAATTATACAAATTGACATAATTTTTATTTTAAATAATGAAAGAACAAATAAATTAGTATAACATTAATAAAAATACAAATAAAACGTCGAAATAAAAATCGGTACTTTTCGGTTAGCCAGGCGCCAATGTTATATATACATATATATTTATATATATATGTGTGTGTGTGTACATATATATGCATGTATAACACTGGCACCCGGCTAACCGAGGGTTGGGTTGATTGTTGACGGCCAATTATCTACACGAGGGATATGGGCCCTAGGGGGAGTGCCTTCCGTGGAGGTCTTTCTAAGGGAACCTAATCCGTATTAACGCATGGAAATCCACGGTTCGAAGAAAACCACGAAAACTCCAAACGATTAGGCCGACGGGCGCGATTGGGTTCGAACCCCCGGCTAACCGAAAAGTACCTAAAAATCACTTGATGACGTAAACACGTGTTGTCAAGTGAATGTGACATTTACGATCAACCATTATTGGCATTTAATCTTACAATTTGGGGCTTAGATGCTTTATATTCCCTCAGCCGTTGTTTTGATTTGTTTGGTGATTTTTTGTTGCCGTGTTGACATTTGACTGTGTTTATGGATATGGCAACCTCGATATGTTGAATCCCATGTGACGTGTCCTTCTGGCAACCCCTGAGAAGCTCATTTTAGCGTGGAATGTTGTGAATGTATTTTGATATTGTGTTGTATAGTTCTGCCTTTTTATTTTTATGTGAAATTTATTGAATGAATTTGATTGACTATGGTTTATGTAGTCCGCTTAAACGCTGTTGCTGAAGTAATTAGGAAATATGAGGAAATTTTGGCAAGAAAAGAAGGTTTGTTTATAATGTGTGATTACATATTCATAAGCCTATTTTGGAAAATGTCGGTGATGATATTTCGAGCTGGAGCTTTCAAGAAAGCAGATGTCTGTTAAGGTATGTTGATAATTTTATGTATATTTTACTGGTTTAAGAGTTTTTTACATTTTGAGATTGCTAGAAAGCGAGAACTGCTGAATTTTGAGAATGCTACACTTTGAGCTTTGAGCTACAGCTTTGAGAAGTGCTGAATGCAGCTATGTTTTTTTTTTTCGGTTAATGTGCGCGAAGTGCACATACAACGATTATTGGTTGCCATTTTAGCGAATTTTGTTTATGTGTATTTTGCTGCTTTAAGAGTTTTTTACATTTTGAGATTGCTAGAAAGCGAGAACTGCTGAATTTTGAGAATGCTACACACTATAAACCGGTGCTTGGCGACATTTACTACTTGGCGGAAAAGGGGTTTTCATGCCAAGGAAAATTCCAAGATGGCGGCCGGGGGAACTTATGACATCTGTTCCCAATTTGGCAACAGTAATTTGGTCGGCAGGATAACTAATAAGTATAAAATAAATTATATCTATTACTTTTGTGGGGGTGTCCATTACTTTGATATATTTCTGTTATTTAAAATTAAATTTTGATTCATACTGGGAAATGAAAGACTATAGAACCTTAAGACTATAAAAATGATTAAATACTGTTGATAGATTAATATAATATTGAAAAAACTGGAATATAATAATTATAACTATTAATAAAAAAATAATTTCAAAAGAAATTTCTTAAGAGTGTCTATTACTGGCACATCTACCTTATATAGGGTAGATGTGCCAGTAATGGACACCCTTCCAGTAATGGACACCCCTTGATGTTTTTGGTTCATAAAAAAATAACTAATAAATATTTAGCTTTAATTATTTTTTTTATAATTCCCCCTTGTATGTTTTATAAAACTATGTTATTGTTGACACTTTTAATCAAACCAATCAGGAAGCAGAAAATAATGTTTCAAAGTTTTGCTGTTTTTTTGTGAAAATCTTAATGAAGCGGTTAAGAGCTGGCTTCATTTAATTAATTTATATATTATTTATTTTTTTGCAAAATTTGAATGTTTTTGATTGAGTAGCAATAGAAAACTTTGAATTTTATATACTAATGGCTATTTACAAAATTTCATTTCTTTTTAAGGTTTTAAGAGGGGGTGTCCATTACTGGGATGGTTAATTAGTCATTTTCCAGTAATGGACACCCCATGTAGACATTGCTAAAAATGCAATTTTAGTAATGTTTATAGTGCATAAAATACTTTGGCTTAACTGCAAACCTAAATAATCCAATTTAATTTTTAAATTATACTTACCAAAATGTAATAACACCAAAACTTTTATAAATAGCTGCTTTTAAGTTATTTTATATTATTAATAAAATTTCGATATTTTATTTTATTTATTTATTTTTTTTATGTAGTGCATATATATACCTCACATAATCTGGCAGTCAAACCAGCCAGGAAGCAGAAAATGCTGTTTAAGAGCGCAGTCAAAGAGGGGCTCATAGGGCTTAATTCCTCTCCATTTAAATAAAAACAATTAAGTTACAGAAGCTATTAAAAATCCATTTTCTGTCTTAAATGTTTCCTTATTTAAAAAAAAAAAAAAAATGTAATACTATTAATGAAAGTTATAGGTAATATTCATGAAACTAGTAAATCTGCAGATCAGTGGCCTCAAACATCAGTTCTACAGTTTTATTTTGAAATTATTTTATTTAGTATTTAAAATATTCAACTCACAATATCATTTCTTTCATGTTTGTAATATTAATTATTATAAATGATATATCAAGTAATCTCTGGAAGATTGTTAAAAATAGTGACACAAAACTAAACATTAATATTCCAAAACTTTTTTTTTATTATTATTACCTTTTAAATCCACCAATGTTTCAATAATTTGATAGCTGTAATTGCCTGATATTTAGTATTTTAAACTATCCATCTAAAATAATTAAAACATTGATCTTGTGATAATTACAATAATTGATGCAAACAGTAAATGATTATCACAAATATTTTATTAATTACTGGTATCCTAATTGTTAAATTTATTTAAAAACAACTATTTTGTTTCATTAGTATGTATTCATTAAATTCTGGTTCTAAATACAGTCATAAAAACAATTATATTTATTACTTTTTATGGGGTGTCCATTGCTGGAACAGAGGGTGTCCACTACTGGGCCAGAGGGTGTCCATTACTGGGCTTTTGGGTGTTTTGATATGTTTCTGTTATTTAGAATTAAATTTCTATTCATATGGGGAAATGAGGCTATAAGAATGGTTAAATATTGTTGATAGATTAATATAATACTGAAAAAACTGGAATATAATAATTTTAACTATTAATGAAAAAATAATTTTTAAAGAAATTCCTTAAGGGTGTCCATTACTGGCACATCTACCCTATATATATATATTCACTAACACTGGCATCTGGCTAACAGAAAAGTACCTTATATTCTATCTTCATGCTTTAATAAAGAATCTAAAACTTAAATTAAAATGCAGTTTTAGTTTAGTCTTAGACTTGAAAGCTATACCAAAACTAAATACACATGAAATGAAAATTGTAATAGATGCTTTCAGCCGTCAAGTAAGTCATGACGTTTTGGTTGGAAACTGACTCTACACAAACAGTTGCTATGTTGTATTTTCAATTTTTTTTATTTTTTTTTTTTTTTATGCTATAGCTATATCTCACAAACAGCTAAGTGTTTTTATAGTACTTTATATTCAATGGTAACATTTTTCTACGATTTATATTTAATAAGAAATGAAACATAGCAACCATTTATTTGGAGTCAGTTTCCAACCAAAACATTACGACTGATTTCACACTAAAAGTAAGGGAGAAAAAATGTACTAGTGTAAAATATTACCAATTTTTAAATAATGGAAGATTTGAAAATAATATTCATAAGAATCGCAGAACCACAATAATTTGTTTCTTTAAAATGGTATCATCTATATATACTTAAAAATAATACTATGCAGATGAGATGTACAATACAGTTTAAATTAGCTCCATAGCTGGTAATTAAACAAATGAAACCGAATTTTTTTTTCAACAGAGACATGATAATTTTGCAAATCATGGTGTTGAATTAAGCTAGAAAAGCTATTGTGAAAATTCTGAGAGTGAAAGGTTAAACTTTTAATAGCTAATTTTTTTTTTTTTTGCCTTTTTTTTTTTTTTTTTAATAACATTATTCATATAAAGTGAAAATGATTTCTTTTAGTGTGCTGAAATTTAAAAAAAAATGTTTATTTCATTTTTTTTTTTTTTTCAAAAATATAACATACTTTTGAGAAACATTTGTAAGAAGTCAAATTTTCCAATTTTTTCAGAAAAAACTTTTTTCCTCTACTACAAAATTTCTGGAAATTTTACACCTCTGTTGAAGATACTGATAGCAAACAGCAGAATCTTGATAACATCTACATAAAAGGAACAATATTTTTTTTAATTATAGGGTAGATGTGCCAGTAATGGACACCCTTAAGGAATTTCTTTACAAATTGTTTTTTAATTAATAGTTATAATTATTATATTCCAGTTTTTTCAATATTATATTAATCTATCAACAATATTTAACAATTCTCATAGTCTCATTTCCCAATATGAATCAAAATTTAATTGTTAAGTAAAAAGTAACAGAAATATATCAAAACACCTAGAATGCCAGTAATGACCACCCTTAAGGAATTTCTTTAAAAATTGTTTTTTTAATAGTTAGGTATAATTATTATATCCCAATTTTTTCCATATTATATTAATCTATCAACGATATTTAACAATTCTAATAGTCTCATTTCCCAATATGAATCAAAATTTAATTGTAAATAACATCTAAAATGCTAGTAATTAGACAACCTTAAGGAATTTCTTTAACCCTCTAGTGGTTTGGATGTATTTTTTAGTTTCCCAAAAACAACTTAAATCTGTTGTAGAAAAAAATATTTTAAACAGAATTGTATTTTAAGATGTAATATTTAACAATTCTCATAGTCTCATTTCCCAATATGAATCAAAATTTGTAAATTAACAGAAATATATCAAAACACCTAAAATGCCAGTAATGGACACCCCATAAAAAGTAAATATAATTGTTTTTATGACTGTATTTAGAACCAGGATTTAATGAAAACATACTAATGAAACAAAATAGTTATTTTCAAATAAATGTAACAATTAGGATAGCAGTAATTAATAAAATATCTGTGATAATCATTCAATGTTTGCATCAATTATTGCAATTATCAGAAGATTGACATTTTAATTATTTTAAATGGATAGCTTAAACTTTAAAATACTAAATATCAAGCAATTAAAGTTATCAAATTATTGAGACAGTGGGGGATTTAAAAGGTGATAATAATAATTTAAAAAAAGTTTTGGAGTATTAGAGTATAGTTTTGTCTCACTATTTTTAACAATTAAACTTCCAGAGACAACTTCACATGTTACTTGTGATACTAATTAATATTACAAATATGAAAAAAAAGAAATGATACTGTGAGTTGGATATTTTAAATACTAAATAAAATAATTTCAAAATAAAACTGTAGAACGGATGTTTGAGGCCACTGATCTGCATATTTAGTACTAGTTTTATGATTACTATAAGTTTAATTCATAATATAATATTACAATAATTATTTTTTTGTCAGAAATAAATAAGCAAACATTTAAGACAGAAAATAGATTTTTAACAACTGCTGTAACTTAATTGTTTTTATTTAAATGGGGAGGGATTAAGCCCTATGAGCCCCTCTTTGATTGTGCCCTTAAACAATATTTTCTGCTTCCTGATTGGTTTGATTGACAGATTATAAAATATGCAAGGTAGAGTTATATAATAAAAAAAAGAATAAAATATTGAAATTGTATTAACCACATAAAATAACTTAAAAGCAGCTATTTATAAAAGTTTTGGTGTTATTACATTTTGGTAAGTATAATTTAAAAATTAAATTTGATTATTTAGGTTTTCAGTTAAGTCGAAATATTTTATGGACTATAAACATTACTGAAATTGCATTTTTAACAATATCTACTCTACATGGGGCGTCCATTACTGGAAATTGACTAATTAAGTGTTCCAGGAATGGACACGGGTCTTAAAACCTTAAAAATAAGTGACATTTCATAAATGGCTATTAGTATATAAAATTCAAAGTTTTCTACTACTACCAAAACAAAAAGATGCAAATTTTGCAAGAAAATAAAGAATATATAAATTTATTAAATGAAGCCAGCTCTTAGCATGTTCATTAAGATTTTCAGTGAAAAACAGTGTAACTTCGAAACATTATTTTCTGCTTCCTGAATGGTATGATTAAGAGTGTCAACAATAATGCAGGATTATAAAATATGCAAGGGAAGGTTATGAAAAAAATAATAAAAGCAAAATTTTTATTGGTTATTTTTATATAAATCAAAAACTTTGAAGGGTGTCCATTACTTGCACATCTACTCTATACTAATAAAAGAGATTTGCTATATAAACTTACCTTTCCAAGGAAATCAAAATCGTGATCTTTGGCGACCTGAATGGCCTCCTCCATTCCTCCAGATACTTCTACGACAAACTGATCAGTGTATATTTTGGACGAACGTACATGTTGTAAAACAATTATAAAAGTTAAAAAATAAACATTTAATATTTGAAAGCGCTTCTGTTTAGCCATATCGTGTTCCCTCCTATTTAAATATTTCCTCTATGGCAAAAGGTGCTAAATTTTAGGAAAAACTGAAATAAATAAACCTAAAATACAATACGGGTCATCTGTATCTAATGCACATGACGCTTGTCTGTTTTTCTATTATGCTTATAATCTTATACAAGACACAGACTAATTTTATTAACAGTAGATTATATTTAAATAATCCATACAGCACAGAAAGTTATAAGGTTATCCGTAGTTATGTATCTTCTACAAACATGTTGAAGAACTGTAAGAAGATACATTTAATATTTTAGCTAAAATATAATATAAGCTGATGTAAATGCAGAATAACTTTTTAAAAAGAGCATAATAATAATGAATTATTAGCGAAGTTCCGATTTTGGCTTTCTGCTTTGACAAGATGATGCCATTTTTGAAAATTTTCCAAAATAGTTCCTGTTTCAAAACAAATATTAAAACCACAGAGTTCAAAACGTTAACAGGTGATTCAAGTATTCGAATACGCCATCTAGTGGAGAAGAGATATAACTCTCGCTTCAGGAAAATCCCTGCGAGTACATTGCATTAATTTCTTCATAATGATTATTTTTAGACGCAACTTCAGATTTCATATGACATTAGCATTTTGTGTCATATGACTTTTAAAAATAAATAATGATTTCAAAGGAACTTTAGCATTGAAGCAACAATTTTTTCTCGAATTTTCTGTACCGACAGTTGCGATTAGCGCCATCTATAAAGTCGCAGTAGAGATGAAATGTGTAGCTTTTGCTTGAAGCTAAAAATGCAACCCTAAAATCGGTTATAATGGACTTTATTCCAAATCTGGGTTCGAGGCTGAAAAAAGTCACGTGATACCGGTAATTTACCCAAAGAACTTCTTAACTGATAAGAAGGGAGTCTACTACTGCTTTCCGCATGAACTGTTTCATTGGCTGGCGAGGGTTTTTCATTACGTCTACGGAACCTTCCCTTCTTTACGCTAGAAGTTTTTACATTGACCACGTGATCAAAACGTAGATGGAATATCCTCCATTCGGCCAAACACTTGCGAATCACTTTGAAAACCTTTCCCCTTCAAATAAATTCAGCTCTTGTTCCGAGTTCGGTGTTAGACGCCGAGGTGAGCAGACGCGTTCTGTTTCAGAGTTGTAAATTTGAAATCGAAAGTAGGTCCGGTGTTGTGCGCGTTTTATAGTTTGTAGTGATATGAAGTACAGTTCTTATTAGAATATATTTCGTGGTGATACGAACTTTTTCTCGGTAATGGATGCCAATATGAACAATAGTTCTCAACAAACCGATTTTTTCCCGGCTGAATTGGGATGTCTCAATAAATGGATAAAACATTTTCATTTTCAACCAGCCTTTTTGGCCGATGATAATAAATTGGGTAAAACTGCCTACACCGTCCTTCAGGATATGCCAGCTCCTTTTATGCCCGATGGTCTATACGTGCTAAGGAGAGATTCATGGAACTCATTCAAGGTATGTGGTCTGAATCATTCGAACCATCTGCCAGTACGGGGGATAATGCTTTCCTAGTTATTATTCTAACTAATGTTAAACATGTAATTCATTTACTTAAATCTTATGATAATGACTTTCCTGCACTGGAAAAAATTAGCACTAACGGTAAACGTAATAATGAAATTGATAATTCTTTAGATGACGGTTTTAAGAAACCGTTAAAAACTGCCAAAATTGTCACCTTAGGGAATGGTACTCCCGTTACAACTTCAAATTCCTTTAATACCCTCAATAGGAATGAAGATATATCAGATCATGATACAACTGAAAATACTAATACTACACCTAAGTAGCCTAGATGCGAACCTTTTTATGTTAAAACGACTCCAAATTGGCGTGATATTGCCAACAAAATTGACGAGCTTGCTGAATGCAAAATTTTTAAAGGAGTCCAAGGGGACTTCATAAAATGTTTTCCTAAAACCATAGATGTGTATCGTAAAATCCAAAAATTCTTAAGTGATAGCAATATCGAATTCTTTGGCATGAGACCGAAAAACGAGCGACCTAGGAAAATTCTTATAGGGCATTTTGGTATGACGTCAAAAACATGGACACCAAAATCTCCTATCTGCGCAATCTACTGCCCATCTTGTGACGTCTTGTGAGTATCTTTTTAGTGTACTTCTGTTTACCATATTGGCTTCTTTATCTCACTTGATAGCATTGCCAAGTGTGCTATAATTTATCCACATTTTACGCAGGCTTAAAGCGGTTTTAGTAAATATCGCGTTTCTCGACTCCTTTCAAGGCAGTAATAATAATGATAATACTGAAAATAATGTTTTTTTTGCTTTTCCTGGGATTAGAAAAAGTCCCTATGAAATAACGTACAGCAGACATTCAAAGTTGTTGGCTGCCTTGAAAATAGATGCTTTAACAGAATCAAAAAGAAAAAAATTCTGGATATGCAAAGATCATTTTATTTCTGGTTTGTTTTAATCTTTTTGTTAGTATTTAATGTGGTATGAAGATACTAAATTGTTGTTGTGCTTAAATGACGACAATTGTCATTAGTTTATCATGTGTTACAAATTAAAGTGGAACACTTTTTTGAAGATCACCATAAAAAAAATAAAATTAGAACACTGGACCGTTTCGTATTATGTAAAATTGATCATTGATAAATTTTCTCCGTATCTTCAAATTCCCGCATTGTTTTTAGTTTTATAAATATTCCTTGTGCTTTTTTGAATAATTGTTTGAGTTTTTTCCTTCTTAAATTTTTTTTATTATCTCTCGCCAGTTATAATTGTGTGAAAGAAACAACAACTCTTAATAGTTTGACCAGTTTTTTATTCTTGAAAAAAATTTAATGTGTTCAATCCTTCTCTCTACACTGCACTATTATTTAGCTTTCGTGTTATGCTAGCTTAAATAAAATATTAAGGCCAAAAATAAATAAAACAATTTTTTAATGTGTTTGATTTTATAATTTTTATTGCAATGTAAAATTGATGGAAAAATTCATAACTAAAATTGTTACTTTGATCAGATTTGGGAACTTCTTCAGTGTGCTTACCAGCAGTGAGTAGTTTTTCTAAAAAGGCTGGTGGAATTTTACATAGCCTTTATAAAACTGCAGGGTATAGCAGTAAACAGAAGAAAATTGTTCATTTCCATGTTTTCCATTCTAAAAATGTAACCATGGCTTTAAGTTCTATATTAAACTTTCCTTTGCTGTATAATGTATAGCTATCAATCTTAATTTTTTATTAAAATGTTTCCCTGAAAATGCATTGTAGTAAATGATACTGTTAGGATTGGCACATTCACCAGGCAAAAAGGGTGGTTGCCCAAGGCCCTGTGGCTATTGGAGTCTTGTTATGGGCCTCAATTAATGTTTCATCTGTATAAAATAATAGTTTTGCTCTAAATTTGCTTTTAAATCTTTCTTCATCGGAAAATAGTGAGTATTAACTTTTATTTCTTACAGTCAAAATTGATTTTATTCACAGGAAATGTATCAATTTGATGATTCTAAAATTAACCGTGAGTTATTTAATTAGAAATGCAGATGTTATTAAATAATGAGATATTAAATAAATAAATGTGTAATCCTCCCCCCCCCCCCCTAAAAAAAAAAATTATGAGATATAAAATTTAACTTCTGTTAAAATGAACAAACCTGTTTTTTAAATAAACAGTTTTTACTATTAGTTATTATTACTAGGTACTATTAATAAACCCCTTATTCTTCTTAAAAATTTGAGATGCTATTTTTCTGAAATTCTTTAATAATTGTTCAGTAGTACTAGTATAATTAAAACTGTAAAATCTAGAATATGAATTTTTTTCACCCCTCCCCGCCTTTTTCCAGACCAAGGGTGGCTTAAATTGGAAAAATTCATAATTTTTTTTTTTTCAGAATGAGTTTGAAAAACTTTCAAAATCCATAAAAGTTTTAATACAGAGTGTCTGGAGAATCTGCTGGTGTCAGGATAGATGCACATTTTACGATGTTTTTTGCTCTCAGGGGAACACAGGTGTGTAGTTCTGTATAAAAAACGACTACCATTTGTGGTCTTCTGCAAGAAAGTGGAATTTCTTCCAATGCCTTTCAACTATGTGTATTTTTGAAACTCGTC
Source organism: Maratus speciosus (assembly GCA_963932465.1). Lineage (NCBI taxonomy): Eukaryota > Metazoa > Arthropoda > Arachnida > Araneae > Salticidae > Maratus > Maratus speciosus. The sequence continues at coordinate 508,265,884 of OZ010790.1, forward strand.
AATCAGGAACAGTCGTAAATGTTTACTCGACCAGTAAGTAATAACTTATTGTGACTGACTGTAAGTATGTAATTTTTTAATACATTTTCAGTTCCCTAAGAAAAGGGAATTTTAAAATGCATTCTACATTGTTCATGTTGTTTTAATCAGTTTATTATGATTCTTATAATTTATTTATTTATTTAAATTATAGAATGTTTTCAATGGGACTTTTTCAAGAATTATGCGTATGCTTGTTGATTACTACCTGTTGACCCCGCTTTCACTTTTGTAAATATCCTGTTAAGGGACTTTTTCATGCTTTTTTTGATGATATGCATTTTCAGTAATAGGTACTTGTAAGTATGATGCTTGTAAGTAAGTTACTTTTCTAAACACTACATTGTATATTTATAAATATTGTTTTATATAAAGTCATTTTTCCCATAAAATGGATCTGCATCTTAGAGAATCACTTAAAGCTATGTCAATTTGTCACACAATAATTATAATTTATTATAATTAATTTTTTAACCAAGGTTTCTTTCGCATTAGCTTTCAGATTTATAAAATTGTGTTAAATGATCATTTTTTTTTAAAAGCGTGTAGTTATGTATAAGCAAGCTATATTTTATAAAAACATTAAGTGTCAAGGTCAAAATTAGCACTAGCTATTGGCCACAGGGCCAGTGAATGAGAAAAAGTGGCTATTAAAAAATCGGCTGTCATCGGCCACTTTCCTACAAGGAGAGAGTAAAATTTTTTTGCATTTCATCATGTTATTCTATTTTTTCTGGTTGCAGTATGTTTATATTAGCATATTTATTTGTGCTATTCAATTTTAGATTAATACTAATAAAAATTTTAACAAAAGTTTACTGTTTAGTATTTTTAAATAAAAAAGTGGCTGCTAGTTTAAAGAAAGTGGCCACTTATAAAACTGGTGCCACTGGCCAGTAATGAAATTTCCCTGTTTTGACCTTTAATTAAGTGTATGAGTATCATATTAGAGAGGAACAGTTAATCTCATCTCTCCCCGTGCACACACACTCTTTTCAAGGAATTTGATGTTTCAAAAAATGTGTCACAAGCTATAAAAAAATATTCTGAAATTACACTAAAGCTAAAATAACTTATCAGATTTGTTTAAAATAAGATCATAGCATTAAATAAGAAGTTTAAGGTTCATAAAATTATTTCATAAACCCTTGATATAACAATATTCTGAAAATCGGGTACTTTTATCATCTAATGACTGTTTTGGCTAGTTAAAAAAATATATATATTTGAATATAATTATGTAGATTGCTTCTTAGTTGTATACTATAATATTAAATTATAACTCTCTCCATTTCAATGAAACTTTTGAAATGGTGTCCCTGGATAATTATAAATTATAATTTAATATCAGCTTAGTAATTATCAGACTGCATATATATATAATCATTTAATGTTACTAATATTGAAATGTATTATGATTATATCAAGGTTATAATTTCATTTGCTTAATAATTATTAAGCTGCATATATTAGTCTATTTAATATGAAATAATCTAAAATGTATTATCTATATTATTAACATTATAACTTCATTTGCTTAGTAATTATTAAGCTGCATATGTACCTAATAATGTATTCGATTTAATATTTACTAATGTTGAAATAATTTAAAAAATGTATTTCCATTATTATCAAGGTTATAATTTAGGTTGTTTATTTACAATTTTTTAAAGTGAGATGATTTTTTTTATTTAATTAGCATAAGTTATTGAAATTATCAGACGCATATGTGTATTTTAGAATTCTGTTAAAATGCATCAATATCAATATAGTAATTCATTTTTAAAGATCTCTGAGCTCGAAAATAAAATTTAGTGACATTGTTTGTTTTGTTCAGTCAATGTTTGTAATTTACTTTTCAATGTCTCCGCAAATTAGAATTAATATACATATCCAGCAGTGGCGCATCCAGGATTATGCTTTGGAGGGAGCTATGAATATTTTAGAGTCCTATATATGCCCAGATTTGGCCTGGCCTGCTGCCGAGCTCTTTCTTTCATTTGATTTGATAAGCCGTGCCGGATGAGGTCCTGACTTAAATTTTTTCTGCTGACTTGAGCAGAGTCGGATAAAGCTCTGGAAAGTTTTGGTGGGGCTAATTCTGAATGCTTTTAACATATTACATAATGAAATAACTGTACTAAAATATATCTTAGTTTTTGTGATTTTTTGGTGTGTTTGCAATCAAACAATTTAAAGTTTTATTATTAATTATCAAAATATTATGAAGGTTAAAGATAGCAATAAGTTGCATGGGGTATTAAATTTGGTACTACTTAGTTATCCCGTCGACCAAATTGTAAGATTAAATGCCAATAATGGCCATTAAAACCATTAATTCGATGCTTTATTTGTATTTTTATTAATGTTTTACTAAGTTATTTGTTCTTTCGTCATTTAAAATAAAAATTATGTCAATGTGTACAATTTTGGCGAGTGGTTTGGCGATTTATATAATTTGGTGAAATTGGTCGACAGGATAATTAAGAAGTACCTTAAATTTTTAAGTAAATTTTAAACATGCTAATATTTTGATTTCATAATAAATAAAAGAGAAAAAAAAATATGTGTCAAAATGAATATCTTTTCAAAAATTCTGATTTTTTAAGGACCTATTAAAAAATAACTCTTCCATAATTAAAAGAAAATTAAATGTCTAGTCTGGGAGGGGTTTCAGCTCTCTCGTGGGTGCACCAATGATATCCAATGCCATAAAAGGCTATAGTTTGAAAAGAGTCTTCTAAATTTTTGCATCACTGAATTCTTTAAAATTCGTTACAGAAAAATTCAATGAAATTGGAAGCCATGCTTTTAGATTTAGCTTACTGAATTTATATTTTCCCTATAATATATTTTGCAAGTAAAGGGTAACTTCATACTTTATTTTAAATATATGAATTAACTAAGAAATTTTAAGTATATCATATGATGTTTTTTTTTTTTTAGCTCAGAAGATTAATTTTGAGATGTTAATGCTAATAGCTATTGAATCAGAATTTAGTTCAAAAGTGTGTGGAAAAATTTAAGTGACCATAGTTGCCACAGATATCATTCATATAATTTGGTTATTTTCTTAAGTTGTAATTAGTATACAGTTTATAAGCTAAGTTCAGCATAGAAAATAATGATTCTTATTTGTAACACATATTGCACATCAGCTGTATTATCTCTTCCTACTCCTTAAAAAAAAAAAAAAAAAAAAAAAAAAAAAAAACGCATTTTATTCAAGCCTTCTATTTGTGGAAAGCATATTCTCATATTTTTTCAATTTAAATTATTCTACAATGACTATTATACTCATGCTGGCTAAACTATTTAATGCTTATTAACAACTTTAGAGTATTTTTGGTACTTTTATGTTAGTCATACACAAATCTTGCCAATAACAGCTTTTTTTTACTAAATTAGAAACAATATTTTGATGATAATTTTATGGTATTTATTTTTCTCTGTATTTTAAATGAAATGGGTGAAAGGCATATATATTTGAAATGTATGCAACATGTATTTTAAATGAAATGAGTGAATGACTTATATTTAAAATTAAATGGATGCAATGCGAATTATGCTAGTTATGCAACGATGCTCGCAAACTAATATTAAACCAATGGCAACTTTCATTATAAATTTCTTGTTTACATTTCAATATTTTAAAATGATTTTTGTTTTGCATGAGATATTTGAGGTCAATGTCTAATTTGGTATCTTTTTACTCTTTATTTCAGGTACAGTTTTTCAGAGGAAAATTTCAGTTTCAGATCCTGTTCCAAAATTAAAAGTGCCCTCAGAGAAAAAAAACTGCACATAAAAAAAAGTAAAGATATTTGATTAGATATTAGCCTCAGGTAACCTAGGCCTAAAAAAAAATTCAAAGTATCGAAATGCAGATAAGAATTTTGAAAAGAACACTGCCATTAGTTTAACATTTAGTTTGTGTTCTCCCGTTACTACTATCATAGGCTCTTATTGTGAGGCGACTCATAGCTATTTTAACATGAAAACTAGCCTCACTTATCATTTTTCTTATTTTCATTACATTGTTTATTCAGATGTAGCCCTCTTTTTATTCATGATCTCCCCCCTGCCTGAAAAAAAAGTAAGTTGTACCCGTTAATACTTTTAAATAATTTTTACTTTTTATTTGTACTTGTTTGTAATTTTTACTGTTTATTTGTACTTTATAATAATTTTCTGATTACAATAAATGAGTCTGTTCTTAATTTTGCTTTAAAAAGTTGTAATATGCATTTAAACAATGTTCTGGGGGCAATTGTAAGACATTTACTTCTATCTTTCTTCTTATTTTTTAAAAAATGTCTTCAGGTTATATTACACTTTCAAATATATCATACTTTTTTGTTATCTCTTGGCATGTGACATAATGAGATATCATCATCAACAGCAACCATTTTCAATCCACTGCTGGATGTAGGTCTCCCCCAGATTTTTCCAATGTTTCCTCTTTCCTGTGTAGTGCCTTAGTCATGCAATTTACATTGGCTACTTTTCTGATTTCATCACTCCATCTTACTTGAGTAAATACAGATACTGAATAATTTTAAGCTCTGTTTAGATGTGTTTCTAATTATATAAATATTTAACACCAATAGTCCAAAAGCTATTTTGTCTTGCCTATATTCTGCCCACACAGTAAGTTTCTCTTACTTATGAGTAGTAAATACAGTATTCTAAATGTATTATTGTAATGTTTTTAGAAATTTTGATGTGTAAACCATAAATGTTTTCTTTTTAATAGAACAGGAGTGTAAATCACTTGCATTTCTGATGTCTTCAAATCTGCTGATATTCTTAGCAGTTTGAATGAGGCTTATTTCATTTTGTCTCACTAAATCTTATTTACCAATTATTGTTTATTTCAATTGATCAAATTGATCAACTGAAATTTTCTTTCTTTCCTCTTTTTTTTTTTTTTTTTTTGTTTAAGTATGTCAAGAAACATGCTTTTTAATTTTGATGTACTATTTATTACTTTTTAATTATTATACGAACTGAAAATTATTAATTGATTATCCCACTTCTTTATAAAATAAAACCTGTCTTAATAGTTAACAATTTCGCTAGTTATACAGTCTATTTGGTACTTAATGTCCCAATTATTTCTATCCTGATCTTTGATCAATGAAATGTTTACTGCAATGCTAAAAAATATTTTTAATTTTATACCAGTAGTTTAATATGAGTTTTATTTTATTACTTTATTGTATAACAGTTATTTGTTCATTTATTTTAAGTATATATTGGTGATTTAATAAAATAGTTCTTAAAAGTCTGTAATTTTCAAATGTTATATTTTTAAAAAAGCTCACTTTACTATTGACACTGTTTTTTCTTTTATTTTTCAAATGTTTCAATTTACGTGATTTTCATTTTGTGTAAACTATTATGCTTGGCAACAATGGTGTCCATATAACAGAAAAGTACCGTCTATTTTTACTCAATTTTTACAAATGCTTTATCTTTCTTTTAAATTAAAATGTAAATATCTGTTTCTGCAGATCAATAAAGTTTTCTGCAAAGTATAGGTGAAAATTGGCGGTCGCCACTCGCCACATGGCGATTAAAGTTGTAAAAGTGGCGATTAAAAAATCGGCCATCAATCGCCACCCTAGTCGCCACTTTCCGAGTGGCGATAAAAAATCTGTTATCGATTGCCATGTGAAATATAGCTTTTTTCATAAAAATATGCATTTCTACTTTGGTTACATCTAATTAGCAAAGTGGTTGATTCTTTTTGTTACCAGATGCAAGCAGATTACAACGATTTAGCTGTATTTTCAATATTTCCGCTTTTCGCCATTGGTCTTCAGTTGGATTATTTTTTCAAGAAATACAGTTTTATTCTGCAAAATATATTCATCAGCTTTGACTCCACATGCATTTCAAATATTTTATTCCTTTTTTTTTTTTTCACCGGGTGCAAGTGGATTTTAAGGACATTGCAGTATTTTCAATATTTCGACCCCTGCCACATGCTCACCAGTTAGATTATTTTTCTTCATGAGATACTGTTTAATCCAGCGGAATACACTCATCAGCTTAGATTTCAACTGTATGTAATGTGTGTAGTATATTAATAACACATTTACTTATTAAATAAAATCCAAATAACATTTTATTGTGCTTTATTTGATATTTTTTTAATTGTATACACCTAACTGTTGTAATTTTGATTTAGTTATTTTTTACATAAAGAAAGTAATAGTAATTTAAATTGATAATAGTGTTTATGAACATATACAAATAATCTAAAGATATATTCTAAAAAAATTAATGTAACAGATTTTGTGGTTTTAAAGTAATTTTCTTGAATTTTGACTGCTTCCCTATTCTTATCATGAATAGTTGGCTGGTATAACACTCTGACTTGTAGAAAAATATGTATATATACATCGATTATAATTTATGTAGATGTCAAGAAAGTTTGAAACATTATAGTGGCCACTAACTTTAAAAAGTGGCCACTAATGAAACTGAGTCTACTGGCCACTGGCTACTAACTCAATTTCCCAGTTTTCACCTATACTGCAAAGCATTGTGTCAATGTTATTTTATTTATTATATGTAGTAATCATTATATTCAATAATAAATTTTGTTATGTAATAATATTTATAATATAAAGAAGTTTTATTTTGTTTCTGTAACTTGTACTGTCAAATAAAAGAAATTTATTAAAAATTTGTTGTTTTCATTTAACAGTTTTAATTATCTATTTATTTTTAATAACAAAATGGCTAAGATATAAAACAATGAGAAAATATTCTCATTTTTAACACTTTCAACATGGTTGAAAAGTGTTTATTCAGTAAGTTGAATAGTTTTGGTTTGTCTATTTTCCCACTTTCTAACTCTCATAAATATACTGGGATCGCCATGTAATTATTTAATGTTAATGAGGTCCATTGTGTGCTATTTAAATGCAAAATTCAATAAATATAATGCATCAAAAAGTGTTATGGGACCAACAAGTGCTGAAAATGGATTTTTACTCAGTTATGTTTTTTTAAATGGCTCATTAATATATTTCATTTCATTGTATGAAAAAAATAAAGTTCTTATTAGCTATTGTTGGTGAGAATTTCATAATCTATGCCTAATTTTTCATAATTATTATTTGTGTGTATATTCCTTATACCAGTGGTGCAGCCAATATACTTATTTGGAAGGGGTTTTGGAGAATTGTTACTCCTTGCATGATACAATATCTGACAAATAAAAACCAATGTGGGCTATTTCGAAAATAAATATGTGCATATTTTCTAACATTCACCCAAGTACGAGGAAGAAAACATAGTATGTTCATTTTAGACCTAAACTGAAGGGATTAAAACAATTTCCAGTTTTCTCCTATTTAATTCTGAGTTCAACCCCCTGACCACAGGTCTAAAACTTTAAACTGGAATTGTGACCTTAATGTTCAACAAAAATATTAAGTGTAGTTACTCATTTTACTCAAAATTTTAAGCTCTACAACATTTGTATTGACAATGTTTTTGACAGAGTTAGTTGTTTGGAGGAACTGTTATGGTATGTAAAAAAATGTGTTTTTTGACTGTAAATCTATACATATTTCCTAACGCTCACCTAGTACGAGGGGGAAAACATAGCACATTCATTCTAGACCTAAACTGAAGGGATTAAAATAATTCCCAGCCTTCCCCTAATTAATTCTGAATTCAACTCCCTAACCACTGGACTAAAAGCCGAAACAAACAAAATAAGTTTAGCATTAATGTGTTTAAAGGCTTCATAGAAAAGCCGCTGTAATCTTCAAAGAGGGAAAAAAAAGAGAGAGTGGGAAAGAACAATAGTAGTAACATATAAAAATAAAAAGGATTTTTAAACATTGATAATGATATCATTATGGAGGGGGGGGGGGGGGTGAGGAATGATAACATATGATACTGTAAGTGAGGGGGAAGGGGCTAAAATTACCTAAATATTGCTAACGTTATACATGTACAACCCCGTACACATTAAGGTACCATTTGATTATCCCGTCCACCAAAAAATTGTCATCAAACTATAAGATTAAATGCCAATAATGGATGATCGTAAATGTCATATTCACTGGACATTAAACATGATACAAGTGTTTGTTATGTCATCAAGTGATTTTTAATTCTACTTTTTTTTTGTTTTTTATTAATGTTTTACTAATTTATTTTTTCTTTCGTTATTTAAAATAAAATTATGTAAATTTGTATAATTTGATGAAATTGGTCAACGGGGTAATCAAGTAGTACCACACATTAATAACACACTGATAATTAATAATTATTCCTCACATTAGCCATATTGCTGTTAACATTTTCTTTCATTAAATTTGTGTTGAAATAAAGATTCCTTTTATAAAGCCTTGAAACAAATTATAAACGTTTTGTGCTACGTATGCTTTTCTTTACATTGGTTTTTACATATTTTTATCGTAACATAAGTTATTTTTAATACATCTTATCAGTTTTTTAAATACTCTGGGAGAAATTTTAATTTTGAAATGCAACCTCCTTTTGCTGCTGCAGTGTTTATACAAATCTACATTTTTTGGCTGATTTGCATGATATAAGGGCTGTGCATATATAATCATTTTAGGTTGGGGAGAAGTCTGACACTTGGTTGTCATAAGATATTTCTGGGGAAAAGGGTATTGTTTTTTGAAATTGTTATTTATTTATCCAAACAATATATTTTTTTGTTATTTATTTTTTTTTCTTTACATCAAAATAGTCATACCTTTTAAATAGCAACTATCTCTTTTAGATGTTAATTGTTATAAAGTTATTTAAATGTAAAATCATATCTTTATATTGCTGCAAACATACAAAAGTAAAAAGAACCCCCTTTTAAAGTAATTGTTGAACACTTAAATCAAAAAGAAAAATCGTCTCTGCCCTCCTGAAAACCCGTTTAAGGTAATTTTTGCACACAAAAAGAAAAAGCAAATTTTATTTTATTTAAATAACTGTTATAAAAAATAGAAACATTTGATAGAATTTAGGCTTCACATCTCTTTGAACATTTACAGTATACCCATTCATACTTTTCTAGTATATATACAGCTATACCAAACCCTATGTTGTATAGTTTTTTACAAAGCTTTATTTTTCTTTTAGTAATGATTTTTTTTAATAATAGAGTTAATAGTTCATAGTTCATAGATTTATTGTACAGAATCCTCTGAGCGCGAGTAGTACACACACTTGGTCGTTTATTTTTGAATAAAATAAGTGAAAGATTTATATTTTAAATGAAATGAATGCAGTACAAATGATTGTGACGAGAACACTATTTGTCAATTTATCAACTGTGCCTAACTAACAAAAAATACAGTTTTTCTCAAAGAACTATTATTATAGTAATAAAATACAGTCAAGGATCTATAATCCACAATTTTCTATAATTCGCATTGCTTAATGAATGTAAACAAATTTACAAATTCTGGGTCCAAAAATGATTTTTTAAAAGAAATATATAAAAAATTTAAATATAAAAGTAAATAACAATCAATTTTTTAATAAAAGAATTTGAAAAATGCATTTTTTGAGATAGCATATTAAATTAATTATTATATTTCCCATTTTTATTTTCCTGTTCTACTGAATATGGAATTAAAACAGTGCCCAGAAAAAAGAAAATGATATATACAGTATTTTCGGGAATACCCACCGTAAGCGCCACACCAATGAAAATCTGTTTAAAAAAAAGTTTATCGACGTAAGCGCCGCACCCAAGGAACTGATATTTGTACAATCTCAATTCCGGAATCGTTTCGGCCGCGGCTTTTCCAGATTTTAGAGGTCTTGAAATATCGTATAGAGACACTTAGAGGTCTGCATGGACCGAAATTTCCGGGCCCGGCCTGAAATTTCTAGGTCGGGACTGCCCGACTCGTAGAAAAAAATTCGACCCGGGACTGCCTGACTCGCAGAAAAAAATCGGCACGGACCAGCCCGATACAAAAATTAAAAGTTCGGTCCGGCCCGTACAAAAGAAATATTGGCCCAACCCAGTAAAAAATTTAAAAGTTCGGCCCGGCACGATATAACAGTTGAAAGTTCGGCCTAAGACTGGCTTGGAAAAGTTAAAATCTCGGCCCAACCCGACTGAATTTCTACAAAACATTGATGAAGTGCCGCAGGCTGTGATATTTATTTTTTTAATGAGTCTCTATTTCTTGTATGTAAATGTTTCAGTTATCATTACTTTTGTTAATCCATATTCTATGCATTGAAGTGTTAAAAATCTAAAAAATGTTATACAGTAAAATCTGCTAAGACGGAATTGTATAAAAAAGAAAAAAAAAAGCGTTATAGACAAGATCCTCAACACGTTGTTCAGTTTAAAACAGGATTCCGTCATAGGCAGGTTCTTTTCACTCGTTTTACTATATTTTAATAAACGTATGAAATCTACTACTCTTTAAAAAGAATATAAATTTTAATGTTTAATTGTAGAATAGTGGCGATTTAAAAATGTATGCATTTTTTGCAAACATTTTTGGTCCAGGCCTAATTTTACTGACCTTTGAACGGACCAGGCCACGACGAGACAGTGATTTTCATACGGGCTTTGTCAAAACTAGGACTGAAAATTTTGCATCATGAAGACTAGGAATGAAACCAGTCCGGGCTCTGTACAGAAAAAATAAGTTAGGTCCGGCCCGGCCCGATCTTTCAGGAAAAAAGTAATGCCTTAACCCGGCCCGGACAGAACCTTCAGAAAAGAGTATGACCCGTGCCTAAAAGCTGGCCCGTGCAGATCTCACACTGCCGAAAACACTTTAGGATAATTAGAAACACTCCTTTTTTCTTTCTTTTTTTTTTAGCAGTTCACCTATTGATAACTGCAGGGCCGAAACTAGCCTTTTTTGCACCTGGCTCAAACATGGATTTTGGTGTATCCCCCCCCCCCCCTCTTCCACAAAGTTTATTTACAAAGAGAATTTTACTAATTTTATAATAGACGACTCATTTTAAAATTTAAAATATGTAACACTGAACTACATAATCTACAGTGGCGGATCCAAGGGGGTGGTCCCTCTGAACATCAACAAAAATATTCTAAAGATCATTTTTAAAATGACATATTCAGTACAGTCCCAATTTACCGAGTCCCGCCTATCCGAGTTTCTGCTTCCACCGAGTTATTTTCTTCTGATGGACTGATGGCTTCCATTATTATGAAACAGCCATTATAAATGAAGTGTTAGGTGAAGATGAAAGAGCAATCGTAAAAAGTTAGAACTCTGATTTTCTGGTCCGAATGGGGGGGGGGGGGGGGGGGGGAAATGGTCATAATTTTTTTTTGCAAAAAAAATTATGGCCATTTTTTTTTGACAAAATTACGTTTGTTTATTAGTTATAAATGAGTACTTGAGTGATTTTATTAGGCGCTTCTTTAAAAATAAAGATTATAAACATTAAAAAAAAAGATAAAATAAGTATTTTTGTTGAGAACTCTTCCTACGAAACAATTTTTAACCATATCAGCGTAAAAATCAATGTTTTGAAGAAATTCAGTCGAATCAAGCTGAGATTTTAAATGTTTTCCGGGCCAGGCCAAACTTTTAACTTTTATGCTGGGCCATTAATTAATTAATTTATTTATTTTTTGTACGGGCCGGGCCGATTTTTTTCCCCTATGGATCAGCTACTTCCCTCAAGGGTAAACGGACGTTCGCTAATGTTAATCCTATGGAAGAATTTTTTTTAAATACATGGTTCGCATTTCAATATGCTTAAATGATTTATTTTTTTTGCGTCGAATAGCTGAGGTCAATCTCGACCCTTTTTCGATTTTGTTTACAGATGTTTTTTCGTAGTATACTTTGATTTTCGGAATCAGTTTCATAAGGGAACGTATTCTAGTAAAAAAAAAAAAAAAAAAAAAACCTATAAACACAATCGAAAAAGTAAAAATGACTCTTTGTAGAGACCGACCTCAGCTATCCAATGCAAAAAAGATCATTTAAAAATAATGGAATGCGAACGACATATTTAAAAAAATATATCTTTCTTAGGATTTACATTAACGAGCCGGTGTTTTTGCGTGAGCAAAATGGCCCAATATTTATGTTGCGGAAGTCGTCCCACTTAATTTGTTATATTGGTCAGGACCGTTTATTTTGTTTATCTCCCAACCTGGCTCAGCAAAAAAACTGTACTAATTCTGCTGACCCGGCCGATTTCAAAGTTTGGATTCATTTTATCTGGTCGAGTCGGGTACGGCCTCTATTTTAGGGGCCGAGTTTATAGAGTCCGGTACTTAAAAAAAAAAAAAAAAAAAAATCTTACTCTCCAGTGTTTTTATTGTGTATTAGGAGACCATTCATTAGTGCAGGATTTTGGTAAAGACAGTCTTTTCATTATATACAAAAATTTCATGGCTCTGGTGAAAGAAATACCATATAATTATATTTGCTGAGTGAAATCTATCTAAAATGAAAATTTCCCTTCGTCTCTAGCGATTTTGTCTTAACAAGTTTTTGTACATTAGTTTTCTATTAACTTAACAATTAATAATAAACTTTAAAGTAAAATAAATCTGTGAAAACACAACAAACATAATCTGTAAAAACTTTCAAAACATTTTTCAGAGTTTCAAATGTGCCATCAGATTTATTTTAAGAAACATCTACAGCACACATTCAATTTGTCAATGTTAATTAATATATTAAAAGAATGCTTAATTTTTTAGAGCAGTGATAAATGCTGTAAAGGAAAAGCTAAAAAGCTGACATTTTATGACTTGTGAATATTGCTAATGAATATTAATGTATGCTCAATTTCTTGAATTATATCATTTATTTTAAGTATTGATTTTACATTAGTATTTAATTAGTTTTGTAATTTGATAAATTCTAATACAGTAAAATAAAGAAATAACAAGAAATTTAAATACAATACAATTTCTGTGTGTCATGCTTTTATTATTATTAATAAAAAAAATGCATCCTGGTTTGACATTACAGCCTAGTATTTTAAAATACGGTTATATATATATATAATACATATATACAATAGGCGTTACGATTGAAACATTTAATAAATATGGAAGTTTCCGTTCGCAATATGTCAATCAATCGTTATATTTTTTGTAACTACAAATTTTCATTTACTTTATAATAAATAATCTTGAGTGAAAAATCATTTTTTTATTATATGATTATAGCTGCTAATGGAACCTTTTTATCCACTGTATATTTAATAATTATTTAGGTGATAATTTGTAACACTGCTTTTATTAATATTCTTAAATATATTATCTTACATAATGTTTTTTATAAGTTATTATCCTGGTTAATAGCTTCTTGTTTACAATTTTAGTATGTCAACAAAAGTATACGAGGTTGCCAGAAAATCACCAAATCTCCCGCTCCATTAGCGGTGATGACGTCAAAAACATGGAAAAATATGGACATCACGTGACTCGTTGCCATCTAACGAATTGGTCTATTAAGGGATTGCCCATTGATACCCCCATCTTCGAGGTTAAGTCGGAGTTATCTACTCTTGGCTATGATATTCACAGAGTTTCTCAACTTAGAAATTTCAAAACCAAATTCCCTTACCCATTTTTCTTGTCGATATTTTTAGGAATGAACTTTAAAAAAATATTTTTGATGTTCGATCCTTCCTCGGTTTCTATATTAAGGTAGAAACCTATAAATTTAAAGGACCAAAGCAATGTTATAATTGCCAATTGTATAATCACAGCTCAGAATGTTGTACACTTAAAAACCAGTCTGTTTGAAGTGTTCAGGTGGACATAAAGTTAATGAATGTAAGGTCACGGACCGTAAAGATTTTAAATGTGCTAATTGCGGTGATAATCATACGGCAAATTTCAGTGGTTGCCCAAAAAATCCGAGAAACATCGAAAGTGGCAGGGTTACCACAATTAGATAGATAGCAATCACAGATTTGCTGCTATTACCACCACAAAAAACGTTTCTTTCGCCGACTCCCTAAAAGGGAAAAAACCAGATTTGACTATTATTTCAAAACCTACTTCATCGCAGAATCTCGTTCCTGGTGGAAATTCTCAGAATATTTCTAATACTGCTACTAATAGCAAAATCATCACTAACGACCCAAATACTGGTAATACTGGAAATAATATTGCTGAAAATGTTGTAAATACTATTAATCCTACTAACTCTAATATTTATAATAATAATGTCTTAATTAATTTTGTTTTGTCTAATTTTGATAACATACATGCTATTATTGAAAAGTTAAATAAGTTATATATTGTAATGGCAAAATTCCAGAAAATATTTGATAATAAAGGTATGTCTGAGCTGCTAAGTGCTATAAATATGGATGGCCAAGGAGGCCTTAAAAGCTCACCAACAACTAAATAATTGGTCTTTTCCGTATCCTTTTTTGGAATGCTAATGGTGTCAGATCGAAGTTAGCTGAGCTCAGGGATTTTGTTATTAACAACCCTGTTGATCTCATCCTTATACAGGAGGTCCGTACTAGTAATTTTAGGGGCCTCAATATTCAAAATTTTAAATCTTATTTCACTCCTCGCATTGATAATAATGTTATTTCGCCATATGGCGGGACTGCTATATTCGTGAGTAGAAGGGTCACTCATGCTCATATTCCTTCTCTTTCTCTTAATCGTTTAGAAAACATACTGCATCAGTAATGGTATTGAAATTGCTGTCCCCACCTCCCCCACTCGCTTTGGCCCTTTGGGAAACGGCACGACTATTGATCTGGCTCTGCTTAATAATATCTCTTACCCCTATACCATCACCCCTATTTCGGCTCTCGCATCGGATCACCTCCCAATTCAAATTAACATTGATTGTAATCCCTCACTACCTTCCTTAATCTCTCCTTATGTTTACAATTGACGTAATTTTACCACTACAATCAATGATTCTCCTCCCCCTTTCGATGAACTGAATTCCGTCGAGGATATTGAATTGGCTGTCACAAATCTTACCAAATTAATTCAAAATTCCCTTGAAGCATCTAAATGCCACCAGGCTCCTCAAAATTTTCAGACCCTCCCACAGGAAATTAAAATGAAAATTAATAATAGGAATCGTCTGCGTCGACAGTGGCAAGCCAGTAGGGACCGAAGTATCCGCACTGAAATGAATCGGCTAAACGCTATCATTAAACGTGATATCAAAAATTTCAAGAGTGAAAAATGGACGGATTTTATTATCTCCCTGACTCCTACGGATAACTCTCTTTGGAATTATCTGAAAAGAGTCAGGAAACCTTTTACTCTTATCCCCCCTCTCCTAACGGATACTGGACATAAATGCCTCGACGCTGAAAAAGTGGAGGTACTTGCTGATCAATATGAAGGTCAATTTCAACCGCATAGTGATGTTTCTAATGCAGACACTATAGATCGGGTTGACCAAGTTGTTGGCAGATTCTTGGCCCATGAGCCTGTCAGATCAATTGAACCGACCACCCCTGAGGAAATCATTGCGGTGATCAAAAATCTTCTTAATAGAAAGGCCCCTGGGCATGATGGAATTTCTAATTCGGCCATCAAAAATCTCCCCATTCAGTATGCTGATAATCTAGCCAAAGTTACTTTAAATAAAAGCAGCTTGGATAAAGCTGACTAATTTCGCGAAATTCTCATTCATAATGATTTAGTATTGATAAAAATTAGTATTGAATCTCCTCTATTCGGTTTCCACTAAATTGAGCTTCGTGTGTTTGAATAATATAAGTTGGCTTTTTTAAAATAAGGAATATGAAAGCTACCTCTTCCTCCCGGCACTGGCCGGAAGGACTTTTTTCTTTTACTCTAAACTACATTATTTTTTTAATGGATTTTTATTTGAATGTTGAAACGTCTAAGACTCTAAGTAATCATTAATGTTGCTATTGTGTATTTTCTGTCTTGCGAACACTTAGTAATTTTAAAATATACTGTAAAATTATCCCATAAATATGTATGCAATATTCTTTAAAAGAATCTTAATTGTATGTTTAGAAAAATGTCATTTTTTTTTGTAGAAATTGAATCAGGCCTCATTGAGTCAGGCCTTAATTGATTTTTCGACGGGCCGGGCCTGTTTCGACTCACTTTTGTACGGGCCGGATCCGGTGCTGGAAATTCCGACCCGTGCAGACCTCTAGATTGTGGATCCGATAAGGAACCTCTTTCACGAGGCATAGGATAGCACCTCCCGCTACTGGGTATAGAGATCTGCACGGGCTGGCCCGAGGCCGGCCCGCGGGCCGGGCTCGAGCCGATTTTCATTCACGGCACTCTGGCCGGGCCCGGGCCATACTTTTTTCTGAAGGCTCGGGCCGGGCCGGGCCTAACTTAATTTTTGTGTACCAGAACCGGGCCTGGTTTCATTCCTAGTCTTCACGGCTCAAAATTTTCAGCCCTAGTTTTGAGCCAGCCCGTATGAAAATCATTGTCTCGGCGTGGCCTGGTCCATTTAAAGGTCAGTTAAATTAAGCCTGGCCCAAAAATTTTTTGCAAAAAATGCATACATTTTTGAATCGCCATTATTCTACACCTAAACATTAAAATTTATTATTTTTAAAGAATAGTAGATTTCTACGCATATTAAAATATAACTAAATTAAAATACAGTAAAATGTGTGAAAAGGAACCTGCCTATGACGGAACCCTGTTTTAAACTGAAAAACGTGTTGATCCATGCAAAATAAATATACAAATAAGTAAGAAAAGAATATATAATACATTTACACTTGCTAAGAAGGGAACTTGTCTATAACGCTTTTTTTTTTCTTTTCTATGCAATTCCATCTTAGAAGATTTTACTGTATAGCATTTTTCTGATTTTTATTACTTCTATACATGGAATATGGATTAACAATATTAATGATAACTACTGAAACATTTACATACAAGAAATAGAGATTCATTAAAAAAATAAATATCGCATCCTGCTGCACTTCTATAAAAATAAAGATTATAAACATGAAAAAAAAGTTAAGATAAATATTTTTGGTCAAAACTTCTCGTACAAGACACATTTTTAACCAATTCGACGTAAAAATCAATGTTTTGTAGAAGTTCACTCGGGACGCGCCGGGCCGGGCCCGGGCCGAGATTTTAACTTTTTTCCGGGCCGGGCTCGGGCCGAACTTTTAATTTTTTTATCGGGCCGGGCCGATTTTCTTCCTCTATGAGTCGGGCCGGGGCCGGGCCTGGAAATGACGGCCCGTGCAGATCTCTAACTGAGTACTCTAAGCCAAAATTGAGACAGTATTGATTTTCAGAAAAAGCATAAAATGTTTGGTGCAATTCTATTCAATAGGTGCACAGATATAAAAATCTCGAAAATCCTAAAAACACAGCACAGAAAAAAAATCATCTGTAGTACGATATACACCAAAATGTCATCCATACTAACTGAATATGAAGAAGTTTGATGAAATTCCATGCTCTAGTTCTTGAGATATAAGCTCTCATCTGCCAATTTCAGATTTTTTAAAAATCAGCATTACGAACCAGAAAATTTATTTTAAAAAGTTACCTTTAATGTACGTGGTGCTTATTTCATTTAAATTTGATTTACAAATATGATCATTTTGACATGGAAGAAAACAAACAAACAAGAAACGTGAATTTTACGTACATGTTACGGTAATCATAAAAACACAGCATAACAACGCCACCTCTTGAGCGATGCACCCCACATTTTATCAGCATTAAGTTATTTGAAAATCTCAAATAACATGAAATTGGATTAAATTTTGGATACAGTTATCGCGAAAATCATGAAAAACCCAGCATAGCAGCACCACCTGTTGAGCGATATACACTAAAAGTTAATCGGCAAGTATTTCTGTTCAGGCCTATATGCAGCTAAATGAAATTCTGTATATTGGTTCTTACAATATAGCTATCAAGGAATAAAATAATTAAGTATAGCAGTGCCACCTGCTGGGCGATATAAACCCAAAGCTAAGTTATACCTAGGTCTATCTTAATTTGAAGTTTGATTATTATTAAACTCCATGCATTCGTTCTTGAGATTGAAGGGCCACAAAAATCGTGTCTCACACAGACTAACAGACATACACACATTTTTCAAAAATAGTTGAATCGCGTTCAAGACATTCCGAAACGTGTAAATCAAGCAAAAAACGAAACTCGAAAATTTTCTCGATTCCAATACTTTCTTCTTATTTATTAGAAGAATCTAAAAACAAATTAGTCTAGTACCAGTCTTTTCAATCAGTCTTTCTTAGTATATATCTACAAAAGAACATATTTTATAATAATCTTATATGTACAATGACATCGAATAAAATTGTTTAAATGTTTTATGTATTTTTTTCTTTTTATATAATGCGCGTGTGTCTAATGAGAGCTCCCAACTACGCAAGATTTTTTAGGCCTTCCACTAAAAAAATATTTGGGGCACAACTTTTCGATTATGATGCATTTTAGAAATAATGCATACGAAATTTAAAATATGTACTACTGAATGCAAAAATATAAATGAAAAAATTAGATAATTTTTAACACAAGATGAATTATTATTATTAACAAAAGTACGAATTCTTCGTATAAAGTAGTTTTAAAATTAAAACACTCAGGTAAAATATCAAACCATATATAAGCGCAAAGAAATAAGAAATCATTTGCACTTACTATGAAAGTCTTGAAACTTGAGAAAAATTATGAAAGCTCGTACATTCGTAAAAAGAAAGCACCTATAAAATATTCATAAAAAGTAGTAATAATTCGGATGCAAAATTTGCAAAGTCATAAATTTCATTTTTTCATAGTCAAATCGTTCCTTTAAAAGTTCATTGTAGCAATTTTCTTGCGGTTAGTGTCTAACAAAATTTATATTAATGAATGTAACATGTGAATTTTTAAGAAATCCTTTTTCGATATTTTCAAATAAAACTACTAGACCAGAAAAAAAATTGAGCTCCTTATATGTGTGACCAATGGTCAACTGTCGGTAACAGAGCGCTGCACCTGCGCAACTCTGAAAGATCCTTCCGGTCTATAACAATACATGTTTTTTTTCTTGTAATTCCCACAGCAACATTAAGATATATACCGGGTGTCCCAAAAAGGACTGACT
The DNA here is from genome assembly GCA_963932465.1 of Maratus speciosus. NCBI lineage: Eukaryota > Metazoa > Arthropoda > Arachnida > Araneae > Salticidae > Maratus > Maratus speciosus. Next base: position 508,285,017 of record OZ010790.1, read on the forward strand.
GATTTTAAAATTCAATAACTTGTTAACGGTGACAGATATTTAAAAAATTCTTGCAGGAGGGTTATGCATAAGGTCAAAAGTTTTTTTACAGTGATTTTCAATTTTAGTTCGAATTACAAACAATAGATGGCGCTGTAAGCAATAGTCGCTAAATACAGGCTCGATTTTTGGTCCTTTATCTTGTTCCATGCGGAAAAAGGAGATGGAAATGTATTATCTGGGCCACGAAGTACCAAAATTCGAGCCTGAATTTAGTGTCTATTGATCGCAGCGCCATCTATTGTTTGTAATTTGAACTAAAATTGAAAATCACTGTAAAAAAAACTTTTGACCTTATGCATAACCCTCCTGCAAGAATTTTTTAAATAGCTGTCACCGTTTACAAGTTATTGAATTTTAAAATCAGTCAGTCCTTTTTGGGACACCCGGTAAAAGTTTTTTTTGTAACTAATCAGTAAGAATAAGTTTGCTGTATCAAAACATCATATTCATCAACCGCCTTGTCTCAGCAATAGTCGAAAAGTGTATATATATTAACTTCCAGAACAGAATTTTAAAACTAATCAGAACAGACAGTCGTGTATTTCCTTTTAAAGAATCGCAGCTTTTCTCCGTGCGAATTAAACATGGCAGTTTGAAATTTGGAAAAAAATGTATTTTGAGTATTTTCAAAATACAAAATACATTGTAAAACCATCAGAAAATACATTACAAAAGTATTTTGATCTTATCGGTTTAAAATACAAAATACAAGATACAAATGTATTTTGAAAATGTATTTAGAATACATGTATTTTCGATACTGCCCAACTCTGTTTTTTACTCCTGCACCCGTTTGGGGTGCGAATTTCGAAACTTCCCTCGTTTGGACCCCTTGTCGCCAATTTGGCGAAAGAGCCTTGGCGCGCAGAAACGAGGTTGCATGACTAGCCCTTGGGAGTTCAAGCATGCGCATGCGCAATAGAGTTTGATCTCCCAATCATTATTTTGACAAAGAACGCCAACGGCCCACAGACTTCTAATATAAGTAGACTCCCAATCGGCAACCTTTTCTTGTCTCCTACATCTCTGCCCTCCATCACGTGATGGAAGGCAGATTTAGCGCGCCAAACCGGTTTTTCTTCTCGGAATCTCTCTCCAGATTCCCGCCGAAACATCGTCTGTCATGAGTTGACCGCACTTTTGCTTTGCCAATAAAGGGATTACCGCCAAAATACGGCACCCTTTTGGCGATGAAAGCAAAACATGTTGGAGACAAAATTTTCCCAAGAGAACAATGGGATTGGGAGTCTACTTATATTAGAAGTCTGTGCAACGGCCATGCTTTTTTTTTGTTGTTGTTTATTTTCCTTTATGAAAGTTCTTTTTAGATTGTTATCAAAATTATCTTATGAAAAACTTTTAGTTGAATCAAAAATACTTGAACCCGATTCTATATAAGTAAGTACTTTAATTTTTTTTCCAGATATTTATTTGATATGTTCTTTCTGTGCGTTTTGTTGTGCTTGCGATTTTTAACTTTATCGTAAAAAACTACCAACAAATTTTTACCCATGTAATTAATTTTGAATTTACTCGTCCATTTTTATGATTTTCTCTATTACTATCTTTGATTGATCATAGCAATATCTGTACTTGACTTAGTACATGGTTACTCATCGGTTTTACATTTTAAATATTTTAATCTTTCAGTGGATTAATCTTAATTTTGTATTTAAAATATTAAAAAAAATTTGGATTTTATTTAGTTACCTGATCCACACCCTAAAACGTTATCTAGTGCTATTATAAAAAAATATTTTGTATGATTATCATAATTACATTAAAACCTCCAATTTGTGAATTTCCCTTGAATAAAAGAGAATCATGCCCAGAAATGACATGCAATGAAAATAAGGATAAGTTAAAAGTTTGTTCTATAGTAATAAACAATTTTTGAACATACAAAACAAATTTATCACTTTATTATATTGTAAAATTACTTTTTAAAAAGTTTCCTCAATCTTCAAAGTGTATTTTCATTTATTTTATTTTATCTAGAGTCAGGTGAGGTAGCATAGTTAAAAAAACATGACTTTTTATTTATATTTAGTTTGCCAAAAATATATCATTTTAATCTGCAAAAAAGTTACGTAGAACATGCTAATGAACATTGTTCTCAACATTTCAAGGACAATTTCAACAATAAAATTGGAAATTATTACTGATAATGGTATTTTAAAACACACCGACAATTAACTATTCTTCTCCATGCTGGTAAAATAAGTACTAATACTTATTTAAAGCTGCTATTTTTTTTATTAAATCATTGCATATGAATATCAATAAAAGTGTCCTTAAAGTGCAGAAAATGTTAAACAACAGATTTAAGAGAAGAAATAATCTGAATTATGGTTCATTGGTGGATCAGAAAACACTGCTGCAATTTGCATATGGGATGTCACAAAACATGAAATAGGAACATTCACTGTCCTTTCAAATATAACTTTGTATTCCTGATTATTGTGTTTGTACAAGAAATAGGATAATTTGTTATCTTGTTCAAAAACTGTGACCTAAAATCCAATTTTGATAGTGTATTTGCTGCTATTAGTACCTATTTAAATTGAATAAGTTTTTTTCTTCTAAAGAAACAAAACCTCTTATAAATAATCGCAACTTTAACCATAGTTTAGTTATTATTTATGCTTCATATTTTTCTACTTTTTTCTTGCCGCTTTTTAAAATCTCTTAAGTATTACAATTAGTACTAAGTAAACTTACAGCTGAAAGTTGCATGTTTTGCTTTTACTATGAATTAATTTATCGAGTTAAATTAATTTGTTATAATTTTATTAAAGTAGATAGTTTTAGAACACTATATTGCTTTAATGACAAATGTTACATAAAAAAAATATCACAGTATCCAAAAATAAGTAAAAAAAATGGTATTTGTTCGTTAAGCCTAATAGTAGTATAACTATTTTACCCTGCATAAGTTGTTTTGCTCTATAAAAAAATAATTTTACATTATTATCTAATAAAAAACACAGAAAGATAATCCTAAATAAATGGTTTATGCTATACAATTGATAAATAATCTGAGGATATGTTTTTATTTACTTTAAATCCAAAGTTTTCTCACCACCAGTCCATATCATCCAAAAATTAAAAATGGCTGCCAAGTATAATAATACAGCAACAAATATTCTGTCATTCATTGAAAAAGATAACCGATACCTGTAACCTACTAATTTGGCAAAAAAAAAAAAAAAAAAAAAAAAATTCCTAAAATTACAATTTGTATATTTATGAATTTATTTTTGAAACCCTCCTATTTTACCCCCTATTCAATGAATTTTAGAGTTAAATCTGCATATTTTGTAAGCCACGGATTGATTATTTTTATTATTTATTGAAAAAGTATCACATACCAAAACTAGTATGTTGTGACCATCACAAAACTTTCTTCTATATAAATCACGTCAATTAAATCATTTAAATAGTACAAGAAATAACAATGATTTAGAACTATTCATATCAAAGTGTATCTGAATTTAAAGTTTGATAAAAATTCGTGCCTTAGATGTTGAGATACAGCTATAGCGGAAATTCTGAAAAATGTAGCATAGCAGCGCCACCTGTTGAGTGATTTACACCAATACATAAACAGCAATAATTGATATCCAGGTATACATGGATCTGAAGTTCATTGAAAATCCAAGCATTGAGTCCGAGCATTGATCGTTGAAAATCCAAGCAAGTTCTTGAGATAGAGCTATTGCGGAAATCATAAAAATAGCATAGAAGCGCCACCTATTGAGCGATTTACAAAAAACTGTATAAAATGTCAATTCATGTCAAGGACTAACTGATTCTAAAGTTTGATGAAAATTCGTGAATTAGTTCTTGAGATACACCTATAGTGGAAATTCTGAAAAATACAGCATAGCAGTGCCACCTGTTGAGCGATTTACACCAAAATGTACAAAAAGTCAATTCATGTCAAGGATTAACTGATTCTGAAGTTTGGTGAAAATTATTGCATTAGTTCTTGAGATACAGCTATAATGGAAATTCTGAAAAATGCAGCATAGCAGCGCCACCCGTTGAGGGATTTGCACCAAAATACAAACAGCACTCATTCATTTCAAAGCATACTTGAATCTGAAGTTTCATGAAAATCCAAGCATCAGTTGTTGAGATAGAGCTATTGCGGAAATTGTAAAAAATGCAGTATAGCAGCGCCACCTATTGGACGATTAACACTGAAACCTAATCAGCAACAACTTGTGTTAACATCTAACTAAATCTGAAATTAGATGAAAATTCGTGCATTAGTTTTTGAGATAGAGCTACTGTGGGAATCGTTTAAAATTCAGCACAGCAACGCCACCTGTTGAGCTATTTACACCAACACGTAATCAGCATCAAGGCATATCAAGGACTAACTGAATCTGAAGTTTCATGAAAATCCGTGCATTCGTTCTTGAGATAGAGCCATTGCGTAAATCGTAAAAATGCAGCTCAGCAGCGCCACCTGTTGAGTGATTTCCACCAAAAAATAATCAGCATCAATTTGTATCAGAGACTAACTGGTTATGAATTTTTATTAAATTCCGTGCATTAGTTCTCGAGATAGAGCGCCAACAAAATTTGTGTCGCACACAGACAGACTCACAGACAGACATTTTGTAAAAACATGTTTTTCGGGTTCTCTGACCCCTAAAACGTGTAAATCCGTCGAAAACCAGAATTCGAAAATTTTCATGAATCCAATACTTTCTTGTAAAGATAGAAGAAAGTAAAAATTAGTTTTTTTATTTAAAATAGTACATATAGTTCCATTACCTAAAACTAGAATGCTCTCTGTGGAAGAATCTTTGATTTAAGCATATAATTCTAAAGTTTTAAATAACATGTAAATTTTAGGAAAAAAACTTTTGTAGGGAGTATCATTATTATTTTGACGTTACTTCCAGAAACAAATAAAATCTCCATCTACAAAAGTGTACTGATAGAAGATTAGCATCTGGTGGATTCTCTGGTGTTGGGATAGACCTTATTTCCAGTTTGATTGCTCTCAGAAAATCACAGGTGTGTAGTTTTATTGTAGAATAATTGACTACCATTAGTGATCTTCTGCAAGCAAGTGGAAATTGTTTGATGGCCTTGGACAACAGACTTACTTATTACTTTTGAAAGGATTGTGGATTTATTTTTTCCTTGAAGAACATTTAAAGGATATTTTAATATAGTAGAACTCCCACTGCTATGTCAAAAGAGGAGACAGTGAGGTAAGTTTATTGAAGTAACGTCAAAAATAATATTGATGTTCGCTAAAATTTATTACAGTTTTTTTTTTATTACATTACTCACTAAAGTATATTTTCCAAAAAATAGCATGTTATACCACAGACTATGGAGGAAAAAATGTCGTACAATAAAAAAGTAAGTACAAAAATTATTTAGCTGAAAATATTTTAAATTATATAATGTTGTGAAATTAACTTTTTTATGTTTCAGTTTGGGACATAAAATAAAATCTGCTGCTAAGTTTACAAAAAGAAAAAAAAAAGTAGGGGGAAGAGTATGATGTTTTAAGTTAAAAAGAAAAAAAAATATGGTTTTGTTTATGAAATTAAAAAGACTATTTTTTTAAAATAAAAGTGTTTTTAAAAGATGGTGGCAGAATAATTTGCTCTATTTATTATAAACAATACAATTACATTCATTATTCATAATTTTTTCCTAATTTATTTTTAATGTGTTGTTTCACTTCATCTAAATGCAGTATATTGAATTCAGAGTTTCCCCCAGACAGTTTCAGGAGGGCGCTGCACCCTGCCTGCCCTTAGGTTTACAAAATAGCGCCCCTCTTGCCCCTCATTAAAAAAATTAGCTCCCTTGTTGCTCCACCTGAAAAAGTGCCTTTACTCCTTTGTTTATTAAGAAAATTACTTGCATAGTAAAAATTTACTCATTGCTGTCTTTAAAATAGTATTCTGTCTATTAAATCTTAAAAAGTAGTTTTAAAAATCAAAAGAATGCCTTTAAAATTTTCAAGAAATGACCTTAAAAATCCAAAAGTGCCCTTTTCCCACAAGCAGCACCCTGCCTTTTTTTAAACTTGGGGGAAACTCTGTTGAATTATAACTATACTATTCAAGAGGAAATTACACTATTTATTATTACTAAAAAGTCATTTGAGCAAAAATTTTAGTTTTTTAACTTCAAAGTTGCTTTTATGTTAGTGATTTCTATTATACCTTTAAACAGTTGAATGATAATAATTTTATTATTTTCTTACTTTAGTTTTTACACATTTACTTCTTAACACAGAGATCTTTGTATACATCTTATAATCTTATTAGTTTAAAACGGTCTGGAAGGGTTTTTAACCATACCCCCCCCCCTTTTTTTTTTTCTCTTTGCCATAGGGTACATACAGTCAGTTTTGCATCACAATTCATAAGTGAATCTCTGAAATCATACATATAGTGTTAATAATATGAAGAAATGAAAATGTGAATTGAAAGTTTCAAATATAAAAATGAAGATGTGATTTGAATAGTGGGTGTTGAGTTGAGGTCCCTGATATGCAGATTTACATATTATAATCAATACTTGTTCTGCTTCGTTATGTATAGAACTGTTTTTTTCAAAGATGAATTATCAAACATTGCAAATAAAAAATCACATCCTTTGGAATAGCATTTGTGACTTACCAAAAAAGTTCCTTCGTTTGCATTGAAAGTACTCGAGTTTCGTCCTTTTCCTGAGTCATTCCCCCCACCCCTCAAAGATTACTATTTATAAATGAAAATATATGCTCTTATTAAAAATAAAGAAAAAAACAACAACTGTTGACTAAAAATTGAACTTATTTTTAAATCAACTGATTTAAACATGTCAAGATTGTATTATGTAGTTAAGATTTTAAAAGTAGTTTGATATCCTGCTATTTAATTATGTATAATAAAATTAGTTTTTAGCATTTAATCTAGGTTAGTTTATTTAGAGATGAGTTTATTCTGTAAAACTTTCTCTAGTGTAGAGTAAAACAGTAATAATTAAATGAAAAGTAGCATTTATAATATTTTTTTAATCATTACATTAAAAAAATATTTTATTAATTGAAAAACAGTATTCATAATATTTTTTTAATATTAATTTCATAAATCTGCACCGGTATTTAATTTTCCTATTATATGTTTGGATTTCTTTTACCAAAAAGAATCATTGTGTAAATTAATTTTTTATGCAGCTATATTTTAACCCAAATGTTTCATTATTAACCAATAGATGGCGCCTGTAGCACATAAATAGGTTTGTTTACAAACAATAAGGTTGTTTACATTTGTTTTCTTCTATAAAGTGGTTAAGATTTAAAGTATGTTTTTGAAAGAAATAAGTTTATTTATTTTGTAGTACAAAAATGGAATCTTTAATTTGTTACTTTTTAATAACAATGTGTTAATTTATCTGTTATTTTCTATGTATTCAGTTCAAATATTAACATATTTATTTGCATGAAGATTTTTAGGCCTAAATTAATAAATTTAAATACTATAATTTTTAAGTAACACAAAGTTTTTGTTACACATTATGTGTTCGGTAAGTTTTACATTTTTAGGAATTTATTTAAATTAAATTATTCACAATTTTACAGAATTTCACCTTATGTAGTATTTTTTAAATGCATTCTATTAAAATTGAGTAGTCCTGTTTACTTTGTTTTCAGTGTATAATTGAAATGGCGTTTCTTTTGTTAGTTAAGATCAGCAACAGGGAGATTCATTTTTTATTTAACGCTGTTAATTCAAATCCTGTTAAAATTGTTTGATGTGACAACAGAAAATGAAGAATGTTTAAATCATTATTAAACAATTAAAACAATCTACTAAAATCTATAAAAGTATACATGAATTGTAAATCTGAAAAAGAAAACAGATTTTTTTTTTTTCTCATTTTGTTTGCTTATAGAGATTAGATGAAGGTAGTTCTTGCCTCAGAATTTATCATCAATAAGGTAATAGGACTATTAAGCAAAGTTTGGTTTAATTCTGGCAAACACACAGTTTCATTGAAAAAAATATAGTGCATAAGGAATTTGTAGTTGGACCTCATAGAGACACATCACAGAACAGCCCATTGTGCATGCAGTGTTTTTTATTTATAGTGCTATCGTTATTTGACAATTCAGACAGCCTAAGTAATATTAGTGGCAGGGCTGCCTCAGGCGACTTTTTTTATTTTCTGTTCACACCAGTACTTTTCTAATATAAATTTTGAAATATATTTCTCTTGCAAATGTTCTCACAGTATGTATTTAAAATTTTTCTGTTTTGAGTAAGTGGTACCAGCAGGGTTTGTTGATATATATCAATGGATATATATCATGATATATGTCCGATATTTATTTTCAAAATGTCATGAAGTTTGATATTTTCGATAATTTCATATATTTGACACTAATTTTCAAAATATTGTGCATGATATTTTCAGTCAAAACCAGTGTAAATGAATTTTTTAACTGTTATTGCTTGTGTCATTATGTAGAGAATGATAAACCACACAAGCTTACATTTATGTTCAAATTTTTCAATAAAAACAAAGTATTTTGTATATAATTTTGTTGTATAAAACACAAAATTTTCTGGTAACTTGATAATTAATCCCATAGTTTGTTTTTTGTGAGTGTAAAAAGCAAATTATGTGTGTTTTCAATTAGTTCATCTTCAATTTTGTTATATAAGTGGAAAAAAACACATTTAGAATATTGTTTTATTAAGTTTTCATGCTAAATGCAATATATTTAGTTTCTAATTTATATTAGGTCTGAAAACATTTATAATTTTCAATAAGTTGGCTATTTTGAAAATATCGGATATTTTTAATATTTTCGAAAATATTGGATATTTTTGATATTTTCGAAAATATCATGATATTTACGAACCCTGGGTACCAGTTAGAATTATAAAATAGTCACCTGTGGCAGTGGCAGCCCCATAGTGGCGACAAAACACTTAGTTATAACAAGAACTGTTCATGCTTTGTAATGATGACAAAAATAAAAACATATGTACCATTAAACTAAATTAATGGAAGCTGAACTTTCACTGGATCTGTATGCCAAATAATTTAAAGATTTTTTGTTGTTTATAATATCTTTGATGCTTCTAATTTTTGCTTTGTGAAGAAAGAATACCATAAATCCCAGTTCAGGATGTATTGAATAGTGATTTTCGCTAAATACTCCTATATTTAAGTATTTAAAAATATTAAAGTTAAATTTAAAAACACTTTACTTCATACTTAAGGAAAATATTCCATTTTATGAACAAGATCTTTTTACAAAAATCTATGCTTCGAATTATTTTTTAAGAAAAGGATAGACCTAAAACATTTTTAATTAATAAAACTTTAAATGTCAGCTTTCTCAGTGAATTAAAACAAATTAGTTTCTTTTCTTTTGCTAATTTAATTATATTTTTTATTAACTTTTTCATAATGTGAATTAGAAGAAAAATTTAAGTTTTTATCAGAAAGAGACTAAAGTGAAAAAAAAAAAAAAACAATTATATTAAAATGATGGAATCTTTTTAGAATCATTGGTTAATCAAATCACTCTTTAATAAATTAAATTCTAATACTACTTTTTTTTTTTTTTTTTTAAATCAGAATATTAAACATGATTCATTTAAACAGCATTTACTATCATAGTTTAAAAACGTAAAATATATACCAATAAAATAACATAAAGCTGATGTTGCGTTTTAAAAAATTGTTTGTATAAAGGTGTGGGAAACTTTAAGGAAGGAAGAACACACTACAAGAAATTATTTTTGTGCATGAAAACTAGGATTGCAATCTATTTGTTCAGTCATAAATATGGGATGTTTCACTCCAAGCAAACACACATTTTTGCTCATAAATTTAACAATAATGAAGCTATTTCAACAAAATTTTCAATAACTTTGTCAAATGTAATGATATCGCAAAAAAATAGTATCATCATCCATGTCCAAACAGTGCTGAACTACACTCTATTTCACCTCAACTTGGCAGCACTGTGAAAGGTAGAAACAGTAACATTCTGCCTTAAAAAACAGTTCTCTGTTATTTTTTAATCTTAAATGGTCAAAATGCATAGAAATTTATATGGTTATGTTTATAAATTACAAAATTCGGGATTTTGAAGCATATATTTAAAGTAATTCCTCTGTTAAAAGTATTTAATAGAAAAAAAATTGTATTTAACCTCTTGGAATCGGTTTAAGCTGTCTGTTTTTTAAACCAAAATACGGCGTTGCGGAGAACTTTCTTCCCCCCTTTTACTACATGGTCAAGTGGGGAGCATCCTTTGTCCTTCTCCTTAGAAAGTGTCAATCCACGCCTTCTGATAATGGTTGCCGTACAATTCCAGGATTACTTGCATTTTTCAACTGAGGTGAGGAATTTTCCCACAGAATTGGTCATTTTGGCGATTTTAGAAAAAATATAGTTTCAGCTGAATATTTCCAAACTAATCTTTTTTTTTTCTTCTTTTATGTGAGAATATATTTATGAAGAAATAAAGTGTATTGATTTTTACTAATATTCATTATACAGATCGTTCGGCCTCTATTTTAACTGCTTTTATTTTTCTCTAAATATGAAAAAATATACATTGTGTCGCAAATTATATTAAATATCATTCATAATCATGGAATAAACGGAATTTAGATCATTTTTTGTTCTTTGAATTTGTGTTTTCTGGTTTAGCTTTTTTGAAACTTGAAATATTTAGACTGACGGAACTGCAAATTTAATTTTAATTCATAATAGACTGAGAATATTCCTAAGCGATAAAATAATAGACTTTTTAAGAAGATCTGATCCGTTTTCATGTTACTCATTCAGAAAATCTCTTACACATTCCAACATGTAGAAACAATCTCCATTTTTTTTTTTCAATACAAGATCTCGCTTTTATCGAAATGTAAGTTGTTTTTCTTTTCAAGTAAATTATGTATTTGGTTTTAATATTTTTTTGTTTATTTTAAAATATAATTTTTTTTCGTTTACTGGTTCAAGGTAAAAAATATATATATAAAAAAAAGAAAACGCAAACAATAATAACTCTGTTCTTTTTGAGCGTGTTGCAAAATGATGGGGGAAAAACCATGTAATTGACATTCCAGTTATAAAATAAAAATTTAGAATTATTACATTTACTACTGCAGAAATATTCTTAAGTGTAAATGAAAATATTTTGAACTACTATTTTTTTGCTAATTTTAATTATATCAATTAGGCAAATATTCACTGAGAAATATAGGTGAAAATTAGAGGTCGCCACTCGCCACATGGCGATTAAAAAATCGGACATTGATCGCCACCCTAGTCGCCACTCGCCAAGTGGCGATTAAAAAAATGTATTATCGATCGCCAAGTGAAATACAGCTTTTTTCAGGGAAATATGCATCTCTACTTTGATTGCATCTAATTAGCAAACTGTTTAATTATTTTTCCTACTGGATGCAAGCAGATTTCGACTTAGCTGTATTTTCAATATTTTGGCTTTTCGCCATGTGCTTGGTCTTCAGTTGGATTTTAAAGTAATTTTCTTGAATTTTGACTGCTTCCCTATTCTTATCATGAATAGTTGGCTGGTATAAAACCCTGATTTATAGAAAAATATGTGTATATACAACGATTATAGTTTATGTAGATGTCAAGAAAGTTTGAAACATTATCCTCCTAAGACCCGAGAAAAATAAAATACATTGTAAAACATCCCTTTTAATGGATGTCAGGTCTCAGGAGGTTAAAGTGGCCACTAACTTTAAAAAGTGGCCACTAATGAAACTGAGTTTACCGGCCACTGGCTACTAACTCAATTTCTCAGTTTTCACCTATACTGAAAAAGATGGAAGAAATTAGAATTCTGTATTCCATTTTCTCGGTAGTTAAATACACATTTTTAAAGAACTTTGCAATTTGTTAATTAAAAAGACATATTCAAAAAAAAAAAAAAAATTGTAAGCCCAATAAAATCCTGATTTTAAGCATCCCCCCCCCCCTTTTTTTTTTTTCAAAAGCTAAAAAAAAGCATTTGGGAGTGGGATTATAATCAGGACTCGACATAGGCTATGGAGGAACCTGGGGCAAGCATCATTCTAGGGGGTTCTCCTTCTATCTATCTATAGAAATTTTTGTGAATAATGTGGAACTGGCTAGTACTAAACTTCATACATATTGTATGTATGCATAAATTTTGTAACCAGGGGTACACACTATCACATAAAGATTGTCATAACTTTAAGAAAAAATATTAGTAGGATAACAGTAGAAAACATGATAGGCTGGCTAACATGAGTATTTGCAAACTTTTACTTTGCGTATCTATGTATGTTATAAGATTTCCAAAAGAAAATGCCCCAAATTGGTCATAATTAGTGATTTAACTTGCCACGTCATGGGGAAAAACGTTGATAAAGAACTTCATTTGAAAACAATAGAATACTAAGTTGTTATAATAAAATTTTAATCAATGGTTTTCTAATGATATAGTTTGTTTTATGCATGGGTGGAGAGGGTACTGGAAGAACATGAATTTTGTGTCATTTGGCATCTTTTAATGAAAATACTGATTGCTCTCATGGGCCCCTCCTAAAAAGGGGGTCCTGGGGCAGCTGCCCTGCATGCCCCTGCATAAGTCAGGCCCTGATTATAATCGTGATTTTTTTAAAGTTTTTTTTAAAATCTTTTTTATTCTTAGTTTAGAAGTAAAAAGAGTAATTACAAAGGAATCTTCAAATTAAAAAAAATTTCTTTTTTATAGTGGGAGGGGAAGGGGGGGGGGCGTGCGAAGTTTTCATTTAACTCCTTGAGGGGCGGTGGGATAAAATATGTCCCACCTAATTTAAACAAGATTCTCACCAGAAAATTTGTACTAAATTTTATATTTTTAACTTTGGAGGAAAATCTTTGAAAAATTGCTTTTCCTTATTTAAAAATAAAATTTTTCGATTATTCCGGTGAGAATTCAATATTTAGAGTCATTTTTGCTTGCCCTACAATTGCATGCAAAATTGAGTGAATCATGCACAAATTAGGAAAATCCCTCGTTGCATTTTCCCCCTTTAATTCTTTCACAGGCATGTGATTCTTCCGCAAAATTGTTTAACTTTCAAGAAAAACCACGATTTGTTTTCTTTTGTGGAATTTCACAAATCAAATTTGTGAATTTCTTCAAGTGATGGAGAAAAAAAACGTGAATTTCAACAAAGATCTCAGAAACAAATAGGAATTTTCTTCAATTGGTCATTGTAAAAAAAAAAATCTCGAATTCTGTCGAGATACCACGCAAAAAAATAGCAAATTTTGGCAATCAGTTGAAGAAAAAGTCACGAATTTCGATAAACGATCAAAGGAAAATGTCGGAAATTAGTAGCCAATATTGTCACTTGGTTACAGAAAATTGTTAATTTTGCCATTCAGTCGCAGAAAAAAAATCTCTTGTCAATCGATCTAAAAATAAATAAATAAAAATAAAAGGGCACAGGTAAACTGATGGCATTGAGCTCACAGGCTATTCACAATAATTGTATTATACTCTACTTTCAAAGAATAATGCCCCTCGAAAAATAAATTAAGAGGGATTAGCACCCCCCCACCCTGTTTTCCCCTTTATACTCAACGAATGAACCTCCAAATCTAATCAGGGAAGCCTCTTATCAGAATAAACTGCATACCAAATTTGAAGCAAATTGGATAATTCTGCATGAAAAACCCAGTAATTAAATTTAGGGGGGATTGGCCGGCTGTCCCCAACTCCTTTATACTTAACTAAAGAACCTCCAAATCTAATCAGGAAGCACCTTATCAGAATAAACCGTTATACCAAATTTGAAGCAAATCGGATAATTCTGGATGAAAAACACACTTACCTAAATTAAGGGGTAGGGATTAGCCCCCATTCCCACCTTTTATACTTAACCAGGGTTGTCACCCAACCTGGAAAACAGGGAATTTTAAATTCCCCTCCAAAAACAGGGAAAATGCAGGGAATTTTTTTTTGTGTGTGTGTGTCATTTTCAATTAGAAATAATTTTTTCTCTTCTTTAAAAAAAAATTCCCTCAGCAGAAGAAAAAAAGGAAAGAGCGATGCAAAAATTTATTTTCAACGAAACTTCATAAAAGAACGTTTCTGCCTACACCCCCCTCTTCTTGCGTATGGCTGAATCCACAAAGCGGCTGCGCTCATCCCATCCATCTGTGACTGCGCGTAACGCTCTTTCTCTTTGTTTTTCTCCCTTAATCGTGCATGCATCTGGTACCGCAAAAACAAAACAATGCTGATGCAATCGGCACACGCTTGATTCCCGAATGTTGGAAGTATACATACATGCATATATTTTTGCCCGCTCAGCATATTAATAAACACATTGTAGTACAGGGAATTTTTTTTCAACATTAGAGTGGCCACCCTGTTAACCAATGAACCCCCAAAACTAATCAGGGAAGCGCCTTATCAGAATGAACCTAGAAAAAAAACATTGAAGCAAATCGGATATTTCTACCATAAGTTACCTCGTTACAAACATACGTATGTACATACAAAACCTGCGGGTACATTAGCTCTCAGGCTTTGATAGCCTGTGAGCTAAAAACTGAGGATTTCATCAAATGATCAAGGGAAAAAATCACATCGAGTCAGATAAGGGTTTCTTTCTTTCTTTTTTTCATAAGTGCGCATAGTTGCCGATTTTTTTAATACGAATATTTTTATGCAGAAATACGTGTTTTGTACAATCGTGCAATTTCTGAAATTAAATAAAGGGTGTTCATGTTTAGAAAATTTAAAATCAAAAGGCATTATCCATTTTTTGATAAAGGCATATTTTTGAGAAAATACTGTCAAAGTTAGCATTTTGAATCGAATTTCCGGAAGCAATAGCACAGGAAAGGCGAAAAACTTGCACTCACGTGACAAGAATCACTTATATCTCGGTAAGTAATTTATTTATGAAAAATGGAAACGCTATTCGATTCTAAATTCCTTCCATAGTTAAGCCTGTCAATTTTATGCCTTTACAGTTAAAAATTAATCAGAAAATGTGTCAAAAAGTTTTGCATTGTTGAGCAGTGAATCTGAGAACCACCTTAAGGTATATTTCCAAAGTTTCCGCTAACAAAAGTTTATTATCGCTATTGATATTTTTACAAAACATATTGCTGCCTTACACATCCTGAGAACAATTAGGTCCAGTTCCGGACCGGCTCGACTATGTAAAAAAAAAAAAATGCAAGGTTGATCTGCTAAGCCCGGCACGAGTCTGCTGAAAAAATTAAGCCCTGACTCAGACACCATGTAACTGTCCGATACCGATCTCTATGCTGGACATGTTACATTTCTGTATTGATGTTGTCAAACTGGTATCGGCTTGTGATGCACATCTATTATTCTTGCGAAAGTCGTATGCATCGAAAATTACTCATATTTGATCAGTTTCATGTAAATTTTTATATTGGACCGGCAGGCCTATTGAATTTTTTTGCCGGCCCGTTTATTTTGTTTATCAGCTCGACCCATTGAAAAAATTGCCCTAATTTTGCCAGGCTGTGTATGGGCCTCGGACCAAGCCCGTGCAGAGCTCTAATTATACTAGACAATTTATATAGTGAAATTGTAGAAATTCGGTCGATCTGAGCTGACTTCATTCAGCAGCTAGGGAGGCAATAGCCCCCCCCCCCTTCTTTATAGAATTTAATATTTCAGAAAATTAATACGTCATCAAATGTCAAACAAAAATTAAAAAACTCACCAGATTTGAATGCATTAAATAAACTTTTTATGCATAGAAACTAATAATTATCAAAAAAAAGTTTCTAAACTTTAATATTCAAATTTACTCATGGTGATCATAACATTATCATCTCATCTATCATTGATGAGTACTTTTGCTAACTTAAAAAATATATGTGAGAAAAAAAAAAATATCAATTGCTTCTTAGTACAACACAGTCATAGGAAAACACGTCCCCCTCAAGGTTAGAAATTTAGGGGTGATTCTTCCCCTTTAGTCCAAAATTTAGGATTTTTTTGAGGGGGAGGGGGATGTGCAGACTATTCGTGTTATTACTCTAGCAGTGGCTTCTGGATGAAACTATTTCATAATTATACTTTGATAGTGTTTTCTCGGAAGGTGCTTAATAAACTGTACATTATGCACAATTTTTCTTTCTTTTTACTTTCTTCTATCTTTACAAGAAGACAGTATTGGATTCATGAAAATTTTCGATGGAATTTACACGTTTTAGGGGTCAGAGATCTCAAAAGTGTTTTTACAAAATGTCTGTCTGTGACATAAATTTGGTGGGTGCTCTATCTGAAGAACTAATGCATGGAATTTAATAAAAATTTATATTCAAGTAATCCCCAATATAAATAGGTGCTAATTAGTTTTTGGTGTAAATCGTCCAACAGGTGACGCTGCTGTGCTGCATTTTTCACAATTTCTGTAATAGCTCTATCTCACTAATGCATGGATGTTCATCAGACTTCCGATTCAGTTAGTCCTTGATATGATTTGGTGGGTGTTTATGTTTTGGTGTAAATCGCCCAACAGGTGGCGCTGCTGTGCTATATTTTTCACGATTCCCTCGATAGCTCTATCTCAAGAATTAATGCATGAATTTTCAGATTTAGTTAGAGGTCGACACAAGTTGTTGTTGATTGAGTTTTGGTGTTAATTGCCAAATAGGTGGCGCTGCTGTGCTATAATTTACACAAATTTCGCAGTAGCTCTATCTCAAAAACTAATGCACGGATTTCCCCCAAACTTCAGATTAAGCTAGACGTTGACATAAGTTGTTGTTAATTAGGTTTTGGTGTAAATCACCCAACAGGTAGTGTTGCTAGGCTGAATTTTGCTGTATTTACACGATTTTAGTGATATTCCGTGCATTAGCTCTTGAGATATGACTATCTTTAAAATCCTCATGATGGGTATAGATTGCCATTTAATTTTGGCAGTGTGATAGTGAATTTTGAAGTATTAGCATGCAGCAGATAGAAGAAAGTTTTGGGATTGTACATCCGACTAGTTTTAATTTGACTGAGTAATGCTGCATTATGGATTTCGTTTTTCGTATATCAGTGCCTTTGCAACTGTAGTGCAGATAATCAGTATTGAATTCAGATAATGCTCTGAAAGGAATCTGCCTCCTTCTTCCCAAAGTCATTTCCTAAATTCATAACTGAAGATGATGTCCTGGCACCAGGTACTTTTCCTGATATGTGATGTCAGTTTTAACTACAGATATGTGTATACAGAAACATTGATATTTTACTATTTCAGGGGTGTGACATACTCGATCATAGATGTTGCAGAAATCATTCGAAGAAATGCAATGACACATCTCCAAATATTTATTTTATGTTTTCAAGTGTGGCAAGGGCAACATCCCTTTTGAAAATTTACAGAAGGGTTATGCAGCTCTTTGTCTCCCCTTCCTGTAATTGTGGGAATGAAGGGTGAAAGCATGTGTAATTCTAAATGTTACTTTTTTATTTATTAAACTCTTGTTAGAATTTACTTTTAGTGACATACGACGACGTGCAATATCGGTTCCCATCAGAACATCAAGTTTAAGCAACATTGGGTGATGTTAGTACTTTGGGAGGATACTCCTGGGAATGTCATGTCGCTGTTCATACCATGTGGATTAGAGACGGAGGGACTTTTGCTCGATTTTCATACTGGTCTTTAGGCTCAGATCCAAAAATAATTTTTTTCTTTTTATTCACAGTTTGAAAAATGGAAAACAAAAGACATGCTATTCGAAGAACAAGAATGTAGTATAAGCAGTGCTTAATTTGCACCTTAGCTGAACTCCAGTACTTCTTTGTTTTTAGTTGAACACTTAAA
Source organism: Maratus speciosus (assembly GCA_963932465.1). NCBI lineage: Eukaryota > Metazoa > Arthropoda > Arachnida > Araneae > Salticidae > Maratus > Maratus speciosus. The sequence continues at coordinate 508,302,917 of OZ010790.1, forward strand.
TAATTGTTAAAATTCATCTGAGCTCATAAATATCATGCTGCAGAGTCCCAGTGCTTCTGAAAAACATTAAAATTGTATACTGCCTTTTTAATCCACTATGGGCAATGAAAACAACTGCGTTTCAAAGCTGGCATAAGCGAGCCTCGCAAATAAAAATTAATTTGTTTCATTAACCCATTACTCACTGGTGTTGCATTGCCACAACGGTAAAAATAATTGCTCATGCTTAGATTAATTACATTGTTACCACTATTTTAGAATTAAAAAATCGCCTTTTTTATTGGCAGAAACTTCTCGACTTTAATAAAGCAAAAATTACCTTCCTGAATTTGTGGTGGCAAACGACTTTCAACAAGAAATTTGAAAATTTTTACTTTATACTGGGGTTGTACGGGTCAGGGAATTTTTCCAGGAAAACTACCAGTAATTTTTTATAGAAAAAAAAATCTAGATTAAATGCATGAAACTTCGCCTTCTTTTAACCTCTTCAATGGCTGCCCTGAACTAAGTCGAGGGTAAAAGCACTGTTTCCCTAAACCCGTCGCAGGTGAAGTAGTTAAGAACAGATTTTCTATAAGAAAATACTGGTGCCGAAGAATTTTCTGGTCTGCAAAATTCCAGGAGGCGTACGAATTCTGTTTACAGTTTTGGTGGTTAATGAGTTAAATACCTTTTATTTAATAACTCTGGAATGCATTAAGAGATATTTTTGAACTTTTGACATAGAATATCAGTCTGCATCATCTGCAAAATCTGTTAGCTCCAATTCTGCTGCCAGATTTCACACTCTGTTCAACACAAACTTATATCTGAATGAAACTTTGTTATTCACCCTTTCCGTAGATATTACTTGCAGGAGGTGGCAGAATCAAATAAGAATTTAAGAAATTTGCTGCAAATCCTTTAGTTCCACCATTAGAGGGCACAATATGTTCTATACGAACACCGACATGGGTTCCCCACCACCTGCAGCCTCATACATCAGGCATGCTGCACATGCTTTGCAAAATCTGTTAGCTCCAATTTCCACCATCAAGTGGTGCAATCGGTTCTAAACAAACCTATATCCAAATGAAACTTCATTATTCAACCTTTTCATACATATATTATTCGTGCGGGTGGCAGAATCAAATAAAAATGTAAGAAATTTTCTGATATTACGCAATAGCGGGCTAAGCCTATTAACACTAGGGCTGGGCGATGTCTAGAATTAAATATCATGATAAATCGGCATCTTTATAACATGATATTCTGATATATCAATTTATGAAAGTGCCCCAAAGGGGTAGATGGAGCACTGGAAGGGCATAAAATGATTAAGTGGTCACACCCCTTTCCAACAATATGTCATACCACAGGTGTCGGCAAAATTTAGGAAAGTACTCCCTGGGGGGCAAAGTGGTGGGCGGAGCATCAGAAGTGCATAAAATGATTAAGTGATCACAGGCCTTTGCAACGACATGTCACATGAGGGATGACGGCAAAATTTAGAAAAAGGCGCAGGGGGGAAGTGGGGAGAGGGACACCGAAGGTGCATAACATGAATAAGCGGCCACAGGTCTTTCCAACGATATGTCACATGACAGATGTCAGCAAAATTTAGAAAAGTGCCCCACCCCCCCCACAGGTGTAGAAGTGGGGGGAGGACCATCGGAGGTACATAACATGAATAAGTCGTCACACGCCTTTCCAACGATATGTCACATGAGGGGTCTTGGCCAAAGTTAGAAAGTGGCTCTGGGGACCCGACTATATAATTATTTCATTTGTCTAATTAAATCCACTGTTGCAAATAAAATGTTATATTTCATTTCTTTATCGCCCTGATTCACAAATTGTTCAATAACAAAGAGCAAACATTCATCAACATCGTTGCAAATACCATAATGAAATGAAAGCCATGGTGTCTGTAGCAGACAACGCATATGATCAGAGATTCAGCTTACACCATCAATGCCGTAAAAAAATATATGTATCATCTGCTGTCAGCGATCGCATTGAAAACTGCATGTATGATATTTATCACCCACCAAAACGAAATCACATATCATTAGTATCATGAACACCAAACCTGAGGAGTCGGTATTTAATATCATGGTTTAGGCTGGGAGAAGTCACACCGTTAATATCAAGAATACTGAAACCCAGGAATCGGTATTTTTAATACCACGGTTTAGACTTGAGAGAAGTCACTCCGTTAGTATCATGATAATTGGAAACGACGATTCAGTATTTAATACCACAATTTAGACTGGAAGCGCTTAATGTTGCGGTTTAATGAAGAATCATGATAATCGCTGTTTACATCACGATTATGATATTCATGATATACCGTTTTGTAGGGTTTTTAAATATCGTTATCATGATTTGCCTTTTATATCGATATATCGCCCAGCCCTAATTAACACTAGAATGACGGGAGTTTTTACTCAAGTTTTATAAAAATATTTGATACCAGAATTTTTATTTAAAAATGTGTAACTAAATTAATTAGCCCTATTTTCGATTTTGTGTTTTAAAATTATTTTATAAAGAAAATTCTGGTTCAAACAGAAATATATCCATACATAGGCGTAACCAGCCTTTTGAACGGGGGGGTGCCCAGACTTTTTAACCTGGACATGTTTGATACAAACAATATCTTATGTAATAAAACCTGCTAAAACGGAACCCACGAAACCGGTCGAATTTCCGTTTTAGACAGGTTTTTATCTTAGAAGGTATAGTTGTGTGGTATTTCTTTTAAAAAGGGCTCAAACGCGATTTTTGTTTGCGTGAGAAAGGTTTCAAAACATTAAAACTAAATCTAAAAAAATATATATATATGTAAATGTCCTTTCAGCAGTGACATAAGACAGTGACTAAGTGTGGTCACAAGTGTAAAACCTTTTGGCACCCTAACTTCTTATAAAGATTAAAAAAGGCCTTTAATCATACTGTAAACTTCTATAGGCACAGGGGAACACTGCATGAGATATAAAATTATCAAAAAATTATACACCTAAAGTCTTGTAGATGAAATTTTGCCGGATGATAAAGCTCAGATAATACATGCGGTACACCAGTACATACGCACGAAAGTTTTTCAGAATGTGACTCCATGATTTCTTAGGGATTACCGGGGGGACCCAAGAAATTTTGGAGGAAAGTCTATATAAATAATTATTATAATATTATAAATAATTATAATATTCATTAATACCGTAATTTCAGGCGTATAATCCGCGGATCAAACAATCATGTTTCGACCCAGAAATTTTATTTCATTATTGAAGTTAAATATTTATCGCGATTTAACAAGTTACGTTTTATGAAACAAGATTTCTGGGTCCGAACTTAATTGTTTCATTTGCGTATTATAGGCCAGAAATTACGGTAATTCATGTTTTTACCACAGAATGTGTCGAATATATTAATAATCGATAAAGCAGGTCATGATAATATACACTAAATTTTATCAAGATGATAAAAATTATACTATTATGATGCAACTGTAATAATAAAGATAGGCGGTTGTCTGTCTCTCTCTGTGTGTACGCGCACGCACTGAACTCTGAAAAAGCAATGCAGCCCGCACAGCCGTAAGATTTGACAGGACCTGTACGCCTGAACTCATGCATATCGAAGACAATTTCTGGAATTTTTCAATTAATTTTTTATGCGAATTTTTTCGTATTTTGCGGCAATTTTTTCAAATTAGTAAAAAAGAATCCGTTTTCAATATTTTATCCAGTAAACTTTGTCTTCTTTTCAATAAAGTGTTTTCGAGATTCAGGATTCTTACAGAGATTTTTCAATTTTTAACAATTTTTTAACCCATTGAGGACCATGGGTGCATATATGCACCCATGTGCTTAAAACGCTTGAGTTTGATACAAGTAAAAAATAAAAGTAAAATTGATTTTACTTAGTTACGAGATTTTCATGATTTATAAAAATAAGTGAAATAATTGACAAAAAGTGGTGCCAATCGAATAAAATTCGAATAAGATGTCGGTCGTGAACGGTTAATGTTATTTTTAGAGGGGTTTTTTTCGCATTTCGCGGTGATTTTTTTTTCGACATTTCCAAAAGGAATCCGGTTTAAATATTTTACCCAATTTAGTTAATTTCGTTCCCTGTGATTTTTTTAAAATTTTCCGAATTTTTAATGCGATTTTTAGCGGGGGTTTTCATGCTTTGAGGCGATTTTGTTTTTTACTTTTTTTGAAATAGAAAAAACTCTCCTGTCATTTTTGCAATTGCTGTGATTAAATTCGAATTGGAATAATGTCAAATCAGTTCTTTCAGTAGTGAAAATTTAATTTGGCTCGAAATAAAAAACGTAATAATTCAAGATTCGCTTGTTTCGAGACAGAAGAGCTCGTAGCTTGCTCGGGAGTGCATTGCCGAAGTAGTCCCCCCCCCCCCCCCCTAATTCTTTATTTGTTTAATTCTATGTTCGTTTAAAAAAAAACAACCAATGAAACTCCTCTAGTAATGAAATTTTCGTTGAGGAACATGGATTGAAATAACGTGCGGGATCGCGGTATTTGTGCACAGAAAAGGAAAGTCCCGCATAATAAAAAATGCTGTGCAGTATTTCTCCTCTCCAAATTCTTTCAGACCCGTGATTCTTCAGTGAGTATTTAAAAAATTTTTTGAAGTCCGGGATTTTATTTCTTTTATGGAATTTCTCAAAATCAATTAGTGAATCGGTGTTGGAAGAATTTGAAAATTTCTTCAAACGAACGTGGAAAAATATCGGGAATCTTGATAAAAGAGTGCAGAAAAATCGCCAATTTCGTCAAAAGATTGCACAAAAAAATTACGAATTTCGATAAACGATTGACGAAAAATTTTTGCAAATTTCGTCAAAATGTCGCGGAAAAGAATTGAGAATTTTGTTAATTGGTACAGAAAGATATCGAGAATTTTCCCGATCGGTTGCGCAAAACTATTCCGAATTTCGACAAATAATCTCCCTGTAAAAAAATCAGTTTCGTCAGTCGGTCGCAACAGAAAATAAATTTCGTCAAAGGATCGCGGTAAAAACGAGAATTTCATCAAAGGATCGGAGAAAGAAAGCGCGAATTTCGTCAAAGGACTGCGGAAAGAAAAAATGAATTTCATCAAAAGATCGTGGAAAGAAAACGCGAATTTCATCGAAGGATTGGGCTAAAGAAATACCAATTTCGTCAAAATCTCGCGGTAAAAAATGCTAATTTCGCTAAAGGATCGAGCTAAAAAACACGAATTTTGTCAAAGGTTAGTGGTGAAAAGTGCAGATTTCGACAAAAAATTGCGTAGAAAGACGTGCAAACGATTTTGGGAAAAAATTGTAAATATCATGAAATGATCGCAGAATAAAATCGCAAATTTGGTCAAAATTTACTGCACTGGGCTAAAAAATTGAAACCGGGTTTCTTTTCCTACTTTCAAAAGAACGCCGTGTAACGAGAAGAAACTGTAAAAATCGTATAAAAATTTTCAGAGGAAAAAATTACTGTATTGACTTGAAAGACTGCAACCATATTCCTTTTACAAAACTTTATGTGGAAAAATGGCCGCGAAACACGAAATTCAAACAACCAACCAACCTCCAGATTAATTTGAATTTTCTGATGAACTTTAATTTTTCATTTTCAAAGGAGGCAGGGTCTGAGTACCCCACCCCCCCCCCTCCCCTGCCAGCTAATCTCATTTTGGAATTATCGTTTCACATCTGCATCTGCATTCCCTTTCAAGTTTTTTGTGCTTATTTCTAAACTTTAAACTACGAAAGCAAAGAGACAAATAGTTTCTATCCTCGTCATTTCTCATGAAATTCAGAAACATGCAATAGAAAGAACAGAGTTAAAAAAAATCGCCAACAAACAAAAGATGTCAAAGTGGGATTACAAAGCCACCTTTTTGACTTACAATGCCTAATATCGTAATCTTGTAAATATTCTAGTTTTAAAAAAGATAAACAATCTAATTTTCTTAAAATAAAAAAAAAGAAAGAAAAAAAAAGAACATGGTTTTTTTTATCACACTTCAAAACTTAGGCTGTTAGTTTTCTGAACTAAACTAATTTGCTAAACTAATTGAACTCTGCTTTCACTTCTTCGTCTTTTTTCTTTTGTAGATTTCGATTTTTTTTTAATGATCGTGCTTGAGTCTGTGCAAGCGGGGGGGGGTGCCCGGGCACACCCCTGGTTACGCCTATGCCATATGGCTGGGACCAAAATGGCCCTTCCCCGTTATTCTAGTGTTAATCTGTATCGTGATATTATCTGTCATGTGGATTAATTGGGATATTTAATCAAACGTAGTTGCCCTCCATATCCCTGCAAATATAACAAATATTAGTTGGCTCAAACCAAACGAATCTCAAACCAGGTCCCCATTGCCTATGGCACCGGATTAATTGGGATATTTAATCAAACGTAGTTGCCCTCCATATCCCTGCAAATATAACAAATATTAGTTGGCTCAAACCAAACGAATCTCAAACCAGGTCCCCATTGCCTATGGCACCGTACAGCAGGCGTGCTGCGCACACTCTGCAAAGTCGTCTAAAATGAAATTTTTTCATTGTGGTCATTGAATTTATATTAAATCTTGAATCAAACTAACCCCGAGCTGGATCCTCGCTGCCTCGGGAGCATATAGCAGGCATGCTGCGCACACGCTGCAAGAATCTTTGATTCCACTGCCAGATCTTTCTAACTATATATCACATGGGAGGTGTTAGCATAATTTAGAAAAGTGCTTCCCCCAAGTAGGACAAAGTGGGGAGATGGGCACAACATAAGTGGTCACAAGGGACGATTCCAACGATATATATGTGGGGTGTCGGCTAAATTCAGAAAAGTGAACCCCTGGGGTGCAAAGTGGGAGGAGGGGCACCGGAGGTGCATAACAGGACTAAGTGGTCGCAGTCCTTTCCAATAATATCATATGAGGAGTGTCGGCAAAATTTAGAAAAGTAGCCCCTAGAGAGGGAGGCAAAGTAGGGGATTAACATCAGAGGTGCATAACATGAATAAGTGGTCACAGGCCTTTCGAACAATATGTCACATAAGGGAAGTCGACAAAAGTTAAAGTGCTCCCCAGGGGTGCCTAATATTGCGGCCCCCTTCCCCCTGCTCTTTGAAATTTATATATATTATTGAGATTTGTTATGCAAATTTTTTTTACTTTTTGGAAAATTTTGTGGGGTTGTAATGAACGAATTAAAACTTCAACAAGCCCTCTAGTGATGAAAAAATTAGTTAAGAGGCCGCGGGAGTGGGTGGGTGCTTAGTAATGTACAGGCCAAAAACTTTAAAATGGTATGTCACATGAAAAAACCCATTTCTGTCCCCCCAATTGTCTGGGGTCAAAATAGACCCCAGCAATCAAATCCCTGTGAGGAATTTCACTTTCGATTAAGCCTTCAAATGAAGTCTAATCGCACTGTAACTTAATTAGGAGTGAGTTAGAAGATTGCCCCCCCAGAGCAGACAAATTGGAGGAGGGGTGAAGAAAGGTTCATAATATGAAAGAGTGGTCCGAGGGCTTTCTGATGATATATTTACTAAATAATATTTAACTGAGGGATCTGTCAAAAAACTGCATATGAAACTAAATTTATTGTATAGAACGCTGCTGTTTTTTTTATTTCTTTGTGCTCCACCCTCCTGAAACCAAACTCCATCGACTTATTTAAAATTTGTTGGTGTTTTTATAAAATATCTAAAATTTTAAACTCCATCAGTTCGTTAGTTTTTCTGATTTTCACAAATTTTCAATCGGATGTCGAAAAGTGAAACTGAAATTTGTGCTCTTAGTTTCACGTTTCCATTTTTGGACACTGTTTCCCAATGCATTCTAATGAGATGGTAATTAATTAATTACTCTGGTAATTATCATGGGATTCTCTCGCAACATGAAAATTCAGGTTCTCCTGAATTTTTTCATGTCTCTGTGCGCTGTCTGAGAAAAGAGTAGTTCCGGCCATGGACACACACACACAGATGCACAGAGATGAACATTAATAGTAGTATAGAATAGCTGGCTTCATCCGCTAGCAAGTCCCTCCTTTTATCGGGGCTTCTAATTTATACATAAATCTTGAACCTTTGCCTACGGCACCACATGGCAAGTGTGCTCTGACACGCACTGCCAAATAAATACATATTAAATCTAGAACAAAACGAGCTTCGAACTGGGTTCCTGCTATGACACCGTATAGCAGACATGCTGCACGCATGGGGCCCTTCCTTCAAACAAATCTCTAATTTATACATAAATCTCAAACTAGGTTCCCACTGCCTATGGCATCGTATTGCAGCACACACTGCAAAATCTTGTTAAATTCAATGTTTCCAAAAAGAAAAAAAAAAAAAAATCTTGAATCTAACGAACCTCGAACTGGGTCTCCACTACTTACGGCACCATATAGCAGGCATGCTGTGCATGCACTGCAGGGCCCCTCCTTTTATAAAGGTGTCTAATAATATGGAAATCTCGAAATGGACGAACCTCGAATAGGATCCCCGCTGTCTACAGCACCGTATAGCAGGCATGCTCTGCAAGGCCCCTCCTTTCAAACGAATCTCTAATTTATACATATATCTCAAACCAGGTTCCTGCTATCTACGGCACCGTATACAGGGTTCCTACACAATTCTGGTAAAAAAATTCCCTGACTTTGCCAGGTTTTCCCTGACTTTATCCAAAAATTTCCCTGACCTTTCTCAGTAAAAATTCGGCTTATATATTGTTGTAAAATCCTCCACAATCAACTTTAATTTAGATAAATGCTAGGAAAAAGTATGTGCTGTATGAATTTCTTATTTTTTAATTATTTTTCATATTGTTTTATAGTTTGTATAAATTTCATATAAAAATTTTTGATTGGATGAATAATTAATTCAAAATTTCTTCATTTACGATCATAATAAAAATCCCAATGGAAGTAGTAAATCAAAAATTCCCTGACTTTTCCCTGACCTTTTCAAATATTTAAAAAATTCCCTGACATTTCCCTGACTTTTGTCCCAAATTTTCGAATTCCCTGACCCGTAGGAACCCTGGTATAGCAGCATGCACTGCAAAATCTTGTTAAATTCAGTGTTTCCAAAAAACCAAACTTGAATCTAACAAAACGAACCTGAAACCAGGTCCCAGCTGCATATGGCATAGTATAGAAATTGTGCTGCGCACAAACAACAAAATCCTGTAGATCGGGCTTGGACTGGGTCCCCGCTGCCTATGGCACATTAAATGCAGTTATGTGGCATTTTAAATGCAATTAGGCTGTGCACACACTGCAAAATCCTGTATATAAACCAATTGGGTTAAAACAGGGTCCCCGCTGCCTACGGCACCATATAGCAGTCGTGCCCCGCATGCACTACAGGGCCCCTTCTTTCAAACCAATTTCTAATTTATAAGTAAATCTCGAACCAGGTTCCCGCTGCCAACGGCACCATACAGCACCATGCACTGCAAAATCTTGTTAAATTGTTTAAAAAAAAAACCAATCTCGAATCTAACGAAACGAACCTCAAACTGGGTCTCCCTGCCTATAGCATATTAAAGCAGTTGTGCTGCGCACATACTACAAAATCCTGTAAATAAGCCAATCGGGCTCGAACCAGGTCCCCGCTGCCTATGGCACCATATAGCCCCGTATGCACTACAGGGCCCCTTCTTTCAAACAAATCTCTGACTTATAAGTAAATCTCGAACCAGGTCCACGCTGCCTATGGCACCGTATAGTAGCACGCACTGCAAAATCATATTAAATTCGATGTTTCTAATAAAACCAATCTCGAATCTAACGAAATGAACCTCAAACTGCATCCGTGCTACCTACGGCACTGTATAGCAGTTCTGCTGCGCATGCACTGTAAAATCTTGTAAATAAGCCAATCTGGCTCGGACGAACCTCAAACGGGTCCCTGCTGCCTATGGCATTGTATAGCAGGCGTGCTGTGCATGTACTGCAAAAATGTTATGTTCGACTGCCCGGGGCTTCCCAAAGATATATCTCATGAGGTGTGTTGGCAAAATTTAGAAAAGTGCCCCCTGGAGGGGGCACTTTATATATGGGGGGAAAAGTTGAAGTATGAATACTTTTCCTTTCTTCTAATTGGGGGGTTTTAATTAATAATTCAGCTAATCATTAGAATTTTAAAACTGGGTGTCAGGTGCACCAGGAGAGATTTTAGAGTACCCTCACAAAAATTTTCAGCTTTGTACGTGCAGTAGATTTCACTACCCATCGTCGGGCCTGGAAATTTTGGCCCGTGCAGACCTCTATGTTACATCATCAAGTGATTTTTTATTCAACGGTTTATTTATATTTTTATTGATGTTTTACTAATTTATTTGTTCTTAGTTATTCAAAATAAAAATTATGTCAATTTGTGTAATTAGGCAAGTAGTTTGGCGAAATTGGTCAACATGATATTCAAGTCATGTGCCACAAAAACAGCTACTAACTAATCATCCAGCCACAAAGTTAATATAGTTAACTGTGTGTTTTAGTTTAAATTATTACACATTACAATAAAACCTGTTAAAACACAATTGTTAGAGATGGAAGAGGGGAGTGGTGAGATTTCCTTTTAGACAGTTAGCAAGTATAATGTGTATGGTATTCCTTCAATCAGGAACCTCAATATTACTCTTTTGTCCAGCTATTTTTTTTCTACCCACTAATAACCATCCTTAGAGACAAATATTATCTTTACAGGTTTTTTAAAGCAAAATTGAAATACAGTAAAAGATGTGAAAACAAAATTCATCTAAAACATAATCCTGTCTTGTTAAACAGAAACATTTCATGGTGCCGATTAAAGGAATACCATACATATTTAGTGTTGACTCTAGACAAAAAGGGCTGCCGAGCGAGAATTTTTCAAAAAGGGAACACTATTCTAAAAAAGGGTAAATTTTTTCAAAAAGGAAACACTATTCTGAAAAAGGGGCACATTTTTTTCAAAAAGGGGACACTTGTACCTTGTTCACAAAAAATATTTTGAACTATTTGAAATATTTAGAGTGCCTAGAATTTGCGAAATTTTCCCGGGATCAATTTAATTGTCCCGTAGTGCATAGGAAATGTTAAAAAGGGCAGTCGTGCGCATCGGAAGGGTTTAAAAGAGCCGCCAGGCACTGCGCCCTGCTAAAGCGGCTTAGAGTCAACACTAATATTATACTTGCTACCTGTCTAAAATGAAATTCCAGCACTCCCTTCTTCCACCTCTAACAATTGTGTTTTAACAGGTTTTATTGTAAAGCGTAATAATTTAAACTAAAACATACAGTTAACTATATTAACTTTGCAGCTGAATGATTAGTTAGTAGATGTTTTGTAGCTTTATAAAATAAGTCGCTCCTTTTTAGAGCAAACTGAAATAATTGCATGAAAAACTGCTGCAGCAAAGTTTTATCTTTTATGCTGCATTTTGTACAGAGTTCCTCATTATTAAGGCTGTTCTGCTCAACAAGCACAAAATGTTTCGACCCATTTACAAATTCATTTTTTAATGGAGAGATATAAAATTCGAAAGCTTGGCCATGGAAGCGATTTGGAATTGAACTGTTTTTTCCATTTTTTGATCAATCAATTACCTATTGAGTTATAAGCAATTTTGATCACATGACAAACCCGTTTTTCGCCCACTCTTAAGTGCTCTTTCATCCTTTGTGCGGAAATTCGGTTCAAAATGCCCACTTTGACACTATTTTCTAAAAGATCTATTGCGTTTGCAAAAAAAAAAAAAAAAAAAAAACAGCTCAATTACATAGTTTCTGAACAACAACAACAGCTAGTTTCATGCATTTTCGAACAAGAATAAATTAAAACTTATGTCAGAAAGTTGCCCTTTTGGATTTGAGTCCTTAAGCTTTGAAAAATTTTCATGCTTTTTTTTTGTTTTGTTTATTAAACACATGACTTTTTTATTCATAACATGAGTATTTATCATTTTTTTAAAGTGTTTGTTTAATCCTTAAATCCTCTCTCTTCTGCTATGCTAATATAATCATGGTGCACTTGCTAAGACAGATTTATTACGGATCAAAGAAATGTTGTGTTTCAGACAGGTTCATGTTATTATAGCAAATATATTTCATTTGCAAGAACCATGCAGTTTTTTCGTTTAAGAAATAATTTCATTCTAAACAGTTTCTGTTTACACAAAATTTACTGTATTTTAGGGAACAACTGATTATACAGAAGTAATACATTTACAGTAAAATGAAAAATTCCATTAAATTATAAATTACTTAAACATTAATGTCTGCAAATCTCATGCACAAATAAAAATTACTATGTTAATGAGCCATGAAGATTCACACTGAACAGCATTATTAGTATTAATTTTTTCAAGTACAATTTTAAATATAATTTAAAGTGTAGCAGAATTAAAAATCACACTAATTCAATTTTAAATTGTGTAAATTTAAGTCATATAGCTAGGTTGTTTAAGTTCAAAGTGAGAGTAAACAAACATGTTTATATACATAAATGTGTTTCTTTTGTTACATGCTTGCATTACGCATTTAAAAAAGCATTGTAACTTTAATAAAATGTATAACATATACATTTCGTAATTCAAATTTAAAGTGCATTTTTTTGGTACAGATGTCATATTCGCCCCATATTGGCGCGATTTTTTTCGGTTGCCAATTTGGCGAAAACATCAACAGCATAAACAACATAATCCGGGTTACCACATCAAGCAAAATAACGACACTTTGGCGCAAGTTAAGTACCCTTTGCCTATATGATTTGCCGTCAGAAAAAAATCGCGCCAATATGGGGCGAATATGACATCTGTTCAATTTTTTTTATATATACTAACTCCTTGCATCAAAGATTTATCAAAAGGTTATTTCAAGGGGTATATCACTCATAGCATGGAACCATAGGCATTATGGGCGCCCATTTAATACTAAATGTAATAAAGGATAAAACAGGGGTGATTGTAAATTCATGAAAAAATACCTGAAATTTGACTGACAAATTTTTTTCTTATGTAGATAGAACATGTATGTAACTTACTACAGGGACGTCCAATACCCTCATTAGCAAAAAATATTAATTTTAATTATGATTAGAAATCATATGAAATGGATATTTTAGTCTTATTCCAGGAATATAATTATTAGAAAAACCGGAATTCTGGTATTGAAAATGAAATAAATACCCGAATTCAGGTACATTACCTGAACACAATAACCCCTGATAAAAATATGACTATATATAGTAAAAATAAAGAATATTCTTTCGATGTGGAAATAACGTATGCCATCCTGACTTAACAGAAAATCAATTTGATATGTCTGTTTAAAAGGAAAAAATAAAATAAAATTTTTATATTGAAAAATGTCTTAAAATAATTAAAAAAAATTTAAGTACATTTAACACTGTTCATAATAAATTCTTATTTTAACTAAAATATCTACAGATAAAATTATGCTATTAGTAACTTAGATTTGTAAAAGTCTTATTTTATTAAATTTATTATTATTTAAAGTCTTCAAGGTGTTTCAAATATTACATTAAGCTCTTAAAATCATACAAATAATATATATTTTTATTTTACTTTATTTCCATATATAAAAATTACATAGCATTCGGCTAAATCACTGTTCGCTACTTTCCTAATAATTATCAAACAGCTAGTACTTAAAAAAAAAAAACATTTTTGTTGCTTGTTTCATTCAGAAAAATTAAGCATACATCCGATATGCACGTACCAAACGAATGTAATACCTAAGAAAACATTTTTTAAATAAGTTAAAAGCGAGCATTATTTACTTTTGTACTTTGAAAATACACAATAAATACAAGAATAATCAAAGAAGATTGTAAACTGAAATTGTATTACATGCCGTTTGATGAAGTGTTAATAAAAATAAATGAAAAATTGATTTATTTTACAACATTATTATCCATAAAGATTAGCAGTTTATTTAACATGTACGTTTGATCAAATAGTAGATACGATTTAAATTTAAAGTAACTCCATAATAAATTTTCTAAATATTTGTGCTTCTTCGTAAGTGCGTGCATGTGCAGCACAATGAAATGAACAACAACAATCGCACGAAGCACGCGCCGAAGCAAGTTCTGTGCCACATTTTGAATTTCATCTCGAAATGCTTCTCTCGCCAAATTTTTTCGCCAAAGGGGTCCAAACGAGGGAAGTTTCGAAATTCGCGTTTGGGGTAGTGGCACCGACATAAAATATAGCCTATCTTGGAGCAAACGTTGTCACCATCATTTTGACACCAATACTTTTTTAAATCGGTTTGGTATTTCCTGAGATTATGTAGAAACTACCATTTAGAACGTTTTTTAGAACGCTTTTTGTGCATTTTCACCCCTTTTAAATTTCGAATTGTTTAACAATTGTTCTTAGACATAATTTATATCTTATAAGTAACTAATATTCCAAATTTCATATTTCTAGGCCCTTCAGTAACGCAAAAATTGCATTTTTAGAACGTTTTTTGCTCCTGCACCCCCTTTTGGCGAGTGGCACGGACATAAGATATAGTCTATGTTCTAAGTTGGACCAACACCATCATTTTGATACCATTACTTTTGGAATCGGTTCGGTAGTTCCAGAGCTTACCTCCTACAAATAAACAATTTTTACCTCTTTATAATATTAGTATAGAGTATAGATAGAAGATATATACATGTCTTTAGCACATAGTTTTTAAAACACGTGAGATTTTTTCTTTTTTAAAATTCTGCATTTTACATTTAAAATTCTGCACAAATGGTTTTTATTTAAATTTGAATCTTAGTAAACAAGCACTGCACAGCGATGAAAAGAAGATCAAAACAAAACTAGTCGGATGTGCCAATCCCAAAACTTTCTTCTATCTCAAACATGTTAATGCTTAGAAATTCGCTATCATAGTGAAAAAAATTAAATGGCAATCTATGCCCTTCATGAGGAGACTAAAGATACGAAATTCCGTGCATTAGTTCTTGAGATATGACTATCGCTAAAATCGTGTAAATCCGGAAAATGCAGTATAACAGCGCCACCTTTAGGGGAATTTACACCAAACCCTAATCAGCAACAACTCATGTCTACGTCTAACTAAATCTGAAGTTTGATGAAAATCCGTGCATTAGTTTTTGAGATAGAGCTATTTTAAAAATTGCAAAAAATGCAACATACCAACGCCACCTATTGGGCGATTAGCACCAAACCTAATCAGTAACAACTTGTATCAACGCCTAACTGAATCTGAAGTTTGGTGAAAATCCGTGCATTAGTTCTTGAGGTAGAGCTATTGCAGAAACGTGAAAAATGCATCATAGCAGCGCCGCCTGTTGAGCAATTTACACCAAAACGTAATCAGCATGAATTCATATGAAGGACTAACTGAATCTGAAGTTTAGTATAAATCCGTGCATTAGTTCTTGAGATAAAGCTGTTAAAGAAATCGTGAAAAATGCAGCATTGCAGCGTTACCTGTGGTGCGATTTACACCAAAAGCGAATTAGCGCCAATTTATATCAGGGACTAACTGAATATATTTTTTTATAAAATTCCGTGCATTAGTTCTTGAGATAGAGCGTCCACAAAATTTGTGTCACATACAGACAGATAGGCAGACTCACAGACAAACATTTTGTAAAAACTTGTTTTTCGGGATCTCTGACCCATAAAACGTGCAAATCCGTCGAAAACCGGAAGTCGAAAATTTTCACTAATCCAATACTTTCTTCTTGTAAAGATAGAAGAAAGTAAAAAGAAAATAATATCCAGTGGTTATATCAAGGTTGATATCCAGCAGTTTTCGTTTATACTAAAAGTGTTCCACGTTGTTTGACTTTCCTACAATGCACGTTAGACATCTCTGTCTTTCGCTTACTCAGTACTGTAGACAATCATATCAATTAATATTTCAGATAACAGACGAAATGTCATTATCAATAGGTTATCTGAGTGAAATGTGTCCGCCGGATTTGATCAGGATAGCTCAGTTGGTAGAGCGTTGTCAGCTTAAGCCTAAAGGTCCCTGGTTCAAATCCTGATCTGACCATTATTTTACTCAGTGGACTTTTGGCGATTCAAGCGCTCGAATACGCCATCTGGTGGAGAAAAGACTTCTCGCTTCAGGATACTGGCGTGCAAGTGCATTGCATTACATGTGTTTTAAATTTGTTCAGAATGATTATTCTTTTGCGCAATTTCAGATTTCCTGTGACATTTGTGTTCTGTCTTATATGACAAAGTAATCTTTATCCGAATTTGAATATCTAAAACTTTCAAATGCATGTACAATAAAGAATTATTTCAATGGCACTTTAGCATTAGTTAAAGGGAAATTAAAGAGACAATTTTCCTTAACGACCTTAATGTTGAACAAAAATATTAATGATGGTACTCATTTTATTCAGAATTTTAAGCTCTACAACATTTGTATTGACAATGTTTTTCATAGAGTTAGTTGTTTTGAGATATTGTTAAGGAAACTAAAAAAAAAAAAACGTGTTTTTCGAAAATAAATATGTACATATTTTCTAACATTCACCCAAGTACGAGGAAGAAAACATAGTACGTCCATTTCAGACCTAAACTGAAGGGATTAAAACAATTTCCAGTTTTCTTCTAATTAATTCTGAGGTCATCCCCCTGATGATGGGTCTAAAACTTTGAAGTAGAATTGTGACCTTAATATTCAACATAAGTATTGAGTGTAGGTACTCATTTTACTCAGAATTTTAAGCTCTACAACATTTGTACTGACAATATTTTTGACAGAGTTAGTTATTTTGAGATATTGTTATGGAATGCAAAAAAAGTTTTTTTTACTATAATTCTATACATATTTCCTAACGCTCACCTAGTACGAGGGGGAAAACATAGCATATTCATTCTAGACCTAAACAGAAGGGATTAAAACAATTTCCAGCTTTCCCTAATTAATTCCGAATTCGGCCTTTTTTTGCTCCCCTACCACTGGTTCAGCTTCAGTTCAGCGTAATTCAATTCAGTTCAGCGTAAAAATGCATAACTCCTTTAAAACCCACCTTTAAGCAATTTATGCTCGTACTCAGTAACCTTTACGAATTCATTTCTGTAGCCCTGTATATGAACTATAGCATTTATACGCACTTTATAGTATGCATAAATATAGTGAACAAAGCGCACATCGTAATTAAAAATGCATTTCGAGCAATCATTACTAATATACAGTAATTCGGATACAATATAGTATCTGAAATCTTTTCAAATATACCGCAAACAATTCCCCCTATACCATTATGAACGGAATTCTTTTGTATGGCCCTGCAAATGAACAATAACTATTCTTTGCCCCGTATATTCTACAGAATGCATATTTTAGTGGACTTCATAAATAAATATCAATTTTACTATGTTTGAAAGAGTGTAACACCATTAAAAATCATTTGAAATGATTTTTTCCCATTGGCTGTAATGTAACGGAAAAATTTTGACTGTCCCTGTAAATGAACTAAACATGCTACCAACTTCATTTGAAATAGAAAAGTGCTATGGTAGAGGTCACTAAAATAAAAAATTTCAGAACGATCCGAGCATATTTACGAGAGTTAGAGCGTGGACAGACGGCCAGACAAACCGAAGTCATAAACACTTTTCAACTTTGTTGGAAAGTGTTAAAAAAATCTCTTTTGCTGAGTATAAAATGTTGATAAAGTTGTTGAAGTCAAAATCAAAAAGTCACGCGTGTTTTAGAATTATATAAGAAAAATCACTTATCATCATTAAAATAAAATATTTATGCTGTAAGTGATTATATCATAAATAAAAGCTTAAAAAAAACCCCTTTTAATTAACAGATCTATTATAGTTTCGTACACACAATCCGGGACATTCTCAAGATCGTTAATGATAAAATAAACCATTTTCGCAGAAAAAGAAAATATTTCATTTTTTTTTTTCAAAAATAGTTTAATTTATCACTAATGATCTTGAGAATGTACCTGATTGAGGGCACGAAACTAGTCGGTCTGTTAATTAAAATGTTTTTTAAGCCTTCATATAATATGTAATCACTTTTCGCATGTATATTTTATTTTAGCGATTTGTGTTTTGTTTTCGGCATTAAGCTGAATTCTAAACCATTTGAATTAAAGAAATAGTACAATATTTAAAGTGATGTCTATTGGGTTGGTTTATAGAAATTAAATGAATCGCTCATTTCAAAAACACCATAACCGACAAAAAGAGAAATCGAAAATAAGTTAAGACTGGTTTCTTTGTCCATATTAATTGATAGACGCTTCTATTGGTGTATCCATTATAATAACATTCTGTATATCCTCATTTTGCATGCTTTAAAAATTCGTTTACAAACACACACATCACTTAAATTTGTTTGTTTTTTTGCGAATATTTCACCTATTCATAACATTTTCACTGAGCTAATATTCTACCTAGTGACAAGGGCTTTGTTCACTTTTCTCCAATTTACCCGCACGTGTGGAGTTAAAAAATATCAGAAAAACTTTTTTTCAACGCTTGAATTTATTTAACCCTTTATGTCCCAAATTATGAATTCCTGAAAATTTCATCGTCTAAAGCATTTTTAGTAAATTTGTGAAAGTACATTAGAAGATTTACACAGTTACTTAATAAATTTTAGAAGGATTTAGCCAATTGAAAATAGCTAATTAAATTTGAATTAATAAGGATTTTGTGCAATATTTATAACTTCACTCAAATCATCTATTATTTAAAATATTTTTAGAGTTAAGATTTAATAAAAAGATCGATGTTCATTTTTATCCTTGACCGAACGTATTAACGTTATAAAGATAGTAAAATAGATTAAATGGAATGGTGGCGAAACGCCGAAATACTGAATAAAATGAAATAAAGAAAAGCTCTTCCACCGCAGTTTCATTTAGCACTTTCCTCGGTTTCCAACAAATATCCACAGTTAAAATTCCGAAAAATTTCCGTTATGTGCAGCGTTCCTTCCCAAACAGAAAGTTTATCATTTTACAGAATATAAAAGAAAACACGGTAAACTTCGTACTCATAAAAAAACTCCGAAAGTAATGTGGAATTTTTCAAAGTTCGATTTCTTTCTGAAATCTGACGGGACATGGCAAAAGAAGCTAACGGGGTGCATGTTGTTCCAATCTGCTACCAGGAAGCGTCTCGCAAGGAACCTCACGCAGGGTAAAGCTTAGCTTGTGCACGGCAGTTTCATTTGGCCCTCCGGTCGGTTTTCAAACAAATATCCACATTTAAAATTCCCAAAAAATTCCGTTATGTGCAGCGTGCCACTCCCAAAGAGAAAATTTATCCTTTTATAGAATAGAAAAGAAAGCACGCTAAACTTCGTACTCATAAAAAAAAAACTCCGATTGAAATTAAATGAAAAACTTGTCTTCCCCGTAAAATCCAAAATTTTACAAAAAGAATGTGGTATCTTACAAAGTTCGATTTCTTTCTGAAATCTGACAAGACATGGCAGAAGAACCTAACGGGGTGCATGTTGTTCAGATCTGCTCCCAGGAAGCATCTCGCAGGGAACCTCACGCCGTGTAAAGATTTGCTCTTGCACAGCAGTTTCATTTAGCCCTCTCGTCGGTTTTCAAACAAATATCCACATTTATAATTCGCAAAAATTTGCGTTATTTCCAGCGTACCTCTCCAAAAGAGAAAATTTATCATTTTATAGAATAGAAAAAGAAAGTCGGTAAACGTGATACTTCGTACTCATAAAAAAAACTCCCATTGAAATTAAATGAAAAACTTGTCTTCCCCGTAAAATCCAAAATTTTACAAAAAGAACGTGGAATTTTTCAAAATTCGATTTCTTTCTTAAATCTGACGGGAAACGGCAGAAGAAGCTAACGAGGTGCATGTTGTTCAGATCTGCTCACAGGGAACCTCACCCCGTGTAAAGATTTGCTCTTCCACCGCAGTTTCATTTAGCCCTCTCGTTGGTTTTCAAACAAATATCCATAACCACATTTATATTTCGCAAAAATTTACGTATAGAAAAGAAAAAACGGTAAGCTTCGTTCTTCGTACTCATAAAAAAACTCCCTCTGAAACTAAATGAAAAACTTGTCTTCCCCATAAAATCCAAAATTTTACAAAAATAAAGTGGTATTTATTTCATTGTGAAATCTGACGGGACATGGTAAAAGAAGCTAACGGAGTGCATGTTGTTCAGATCTGCTCCCAGGAAGCGTCTCGCAGGGAGCCTCACGCCTTGTAAAGATTTGCTCTTCCACCGCAGTTTCATTTAGCCCTCTCGTCGGTTTTCATACAGATATCCACATTTATATTTCCCAAAAATTTCCGTTATTTGCAGAGTGTCTCTCCCAAACAGAAAATTTATCTTTTTACAGAATATAAAAGAAAACACGGTAAACTTCGAACTTCGTACTCATAAAAAAACTCCCATTGAAATTAAATAAAAAACTTGTCTTCCCCGTAAAATTCAAAATTTTACAAAAATAATGTGGTATTTTTCAAAAATCGATTTCTTCTTGAAATTTCAAGGGACATGGGAAAAGAAGCTAACGGGGTGCATGTTGTTCAGATCGGCTCTAGGAAGCGTCTCGCAAGGAGCCTCACGCCGTGTAAAGATTTGCTCGTGCACCGCAGTTTCATTTGGCCCTCTCGTCGGTTTTCAAACAAATATCAACTTTTAAAATTCCCATAAATTTCCGTTATGTGCAGCGTGCCACTCCCAAACAGAAAATTTATCCTTTTATAGAATAGAAAAGAAAACACGCTAAACTTCGTACTTATAAAAAAACTCCGATTGAAATTAAATGAAAAACTTATCTTCCCCGTAAAATCCAAAATTTTACAAAAAGAATGTGATATTTTTCAAAGTTCGATTTTTTTCTGAAATCTGACAAGACATGGCAGAAGAACCAAACGGGGTGCTGTGGCGGTAATTAATGTGATCGTTTAAGTGGTTTAGAACAAATTGCGAAGGTCTTTTAATAAATTACTATTGATTGTTAAAGAAATAATAAAACTGGAGAGTTCTTACTGGAAATGTAGACAGTGAAGAGGCAAAGTGGTGAAAACAAATATTCTTTATTTCTTTCGTTAGTAGCAATAGAAGGTTATGAAAATACTTGCTTCTGGTCACCATTTTAAAATAGAAGAACTAATCTTTTAAGAAGAAAAATAGCAGCCAACACGGAATAAATCCATGGGATTCCTTTTAATGAGAGCAGCACAACTTTAAAGGATTAAACTTTGAAAAAAAAACACATCCACTTAAATAAAATATCAAACTCATTCGGCCAAAATGAACGGCACGGCATTCGAACGGCCGGCGGGCTGGCGCTCCGCTAAAACTACGTTAAAAGACTACATCTTTTGCAGACAACATCAAACCAAATTCTGACTTTAAAAATTAACGAGTTTTAGTTTTTAAATGATGAATTGACAAAGTAATTAAAAGGCAGAATTTAAATTGATTAGCTAAATTAACATTTACGAGAAATTAATGAAAATCGAATTACAAGCTGCAGAATTTTAAAAGTTTCACTGATTGGAAAACGAAACCAAACGATTCTCCTGTCAGCGATCGGCGTCAAAAGAGGGCGGTGCATAAATTCAATGACGTCATCATAATCAGATTGGCTCCGACGAAACGAGAGCTCTAGAAATGTGCTCCTAAAATACGGAGTGCGCATGCGCAAGGTGCCGATTCGCCCGAAGGCCGAGAGAAACAGATCGGCGGCGAAAAATGAACTTGCTTTACGGTGAGAGATAAAAGCGTCAACATCGCGGCGTAAAGATAGAGTTCAAATGGACATCGATGCAAAAAAACTAGCTGAAAGGAAATAAAAATAAACCAAATTTAAATACTGTGAGAAGTATTCTCACATTACCTCCCTTCACCGAGAAAATTTTGTAACACCAGGAGATGTAAAAGGCAAAATTGATCAAAAACCTTTTACAGAAAATGGGATGACAAAATTTTGAACTGCCAAAGCGAAAAAAATCATTAAAGTCGAACAATAAAATTTAAAGTTAAGATGCTGGAAAAAAAAATTGGTGATTTAACAGTTGAAAAAAAAAATTGGTGATTTAACAGTTGAAAAAAAATTGGTGCTGGAAAAAAAAATTGGTGCTGGAAAAAAATATTGGTGACCAAAAGTAAGAGAGAGAAAAAGAATATACATTGCATAAAGTACATTCATAATCCAAAAGTATACAATACATCAAGTATACAATAAAAATGCCAAAAATACAGTAACATTGGCAAAACCTTCTATTTGATCTCATAAAATTATCATCATAAAAGTGTTAACATATTTTAAGTTAACAAAATTGAGATCATTGACTAGTCATAACAAATTTTGCTATCTTGGTACCAAATAAAAACAGAATTAACTTCTGATAAAAGTTGCAAATACAAAAGCAACAAAAAAGTCAAGAAAAAATATTTTGTAATTTGACTTTTACAACATGCCTAGGACTTTTTAATTTTAGAATTATATCTAAAAAAATAAAGAGTTTTCTATTACTCTTAACATGAAAAGAAATGAAATGGCCATATATAAATAAACTTTCATAAAACTTAATGATATCATTTTAGTGTATCAAACTTAGTATTTCATTTAAAATAAAACAGACAACCAATTGTATGTGATACCAATTGTGTAATTGAGTCGTGCACTACTCAATCACCCAAACAAGGTATCCCATAAAAACAAGTTGCTATTTCAATCAAACGACATGTCATAATTAAGTGTCATAAATCCCATCTTAGACACAATTTCTTTAAACTTTATACTTTACTCTAAATAAAAATTTCAATATATTAGTCATAAGAATTCTTAATATATATGTATGAGACTCAAAAGATTAGATAAATATACATATACCATGGGTTTTCTTCAAAATATGATAGACTGGTGATCACCAAAAAAAAATTTAAGTACTTCCATATAGAATGAAAGAAAAAAAATTGACAAAATCATGAGTTTATAAAACTAAAATACCATGTACCAGGAATATAATTTTAAAATAATCATTTAAAATATAATATAGAAATAAAATTATTATAATTCAATGTTAAGCTCACAATGACGAAGATGAAATCATCAGCAACACTGTAAACAAACAAAAAAATTAGATATATACATATGTAAATATCAAAGTCCACAACCATGTCGATGACCATCATGCCCTAGCCATCAGCATGTACATGAACAAAAATGAACACATATAAGATCTCCTACGTAAAATTTTAGGTGGCTTGGATCTCCTAACAAGGCTCCTAACATCTTAAGTAAAAGAAAATTTTAATTATAAACACTGTGTAACTGCAGGTGTGTAAGGGCAATGTTTTTGGTTTCAAAATGATGTTCATTGAGTCCAGAGCCATATGGAACAAGGCTATTAAGGGGCAAAGGAACACGTTTGTCGCGTTGAATTTTTCCGACAGATGGCTCTGATTGCAACAGGGTATCCGAAGTTTGGCGAAATGAGATTTTTAACGAAGAAAAAAAGATAAAAAAATAAAGCACTCTCGCGCCAACATCTGGTAGTCTTATCACTCACTGGAGGCGGAGTTTATTCCCTACCAGCTGCATGACGTGCCTTATGATCTCCAATCATGAACATCTTGGAAGGAAAAAGATGCTTTGTTGATTTTTTTGGGAACGGTACAAATTACTGGAACGTGGATATTTTAAAGAAGTCTGATTTTTTAAATAAAATAGCAAGAGCACCTTTTTTTTGTATAAAATTTTCTTTTTCAGCAGAGAGGGGAGGGGGGGGGGAGAGGTCTGCACGGGGCAGAATTTTCTGCCCCGTCCCGGCCCGAAAGAGAAATAATTAGGCCCAACTCGGCTGGTTTGTATTTTTTTCATTTCACGGCCGGCGCAAAAATAAAAGAAATCAGACTCCACTCAATTTCCACCAAAAACGCCGACTTTTCTTAACATACAATTGAAATTCTTTTCTGGAATACTGCATAAATATTCATGGAAAGTTTTAACAGTATATTTTAGAATTTAGATTACTATATGTTCGCGAGGTAGAATATACAGAATAGTAGCATTAATAAACACTTAGACTCATGAGACTCTTAAATTTAAGTTTAGATTTCTTAATATCATTAATATGTTCAGAATGAAAGAAAAAAGATGGTTAAAAACATTATAGCTTTTGAAGCTGTATATATATATATATATATATATATATATATATATATATTAAGAGATTTTTGAAAATATTTTTCTATAATTTATTAAGGTATATTTCCAAATTTCCCGTTACCAAAAGTTGTTTATTACTACTAATCTTTTTTCAAAACAAATTACTTGCCCGAGGAGTCTACTTCAGTCATGTGAAAAGACCCGCTCGCTAATGTTAGTTCAATGGGAGAAATTTTTTTAAGAGGCTACTTCAGTCAAACGAATAGACTCGTTCGCTAATGATAATCCTATGGAAAAAATTATAAAGATATCTCTGTCGCATTTCAGTATTTTAAAGTGATTTTTTTTTTTCATAGGATAACCGAGATTGATTTGTATGCAGGCCGTTTTTTACTTTTTCGATTTTGATTGCAGATTTTTTTTTTTTTATAAGGATGCTTTTACTTTCGAAACCGGTTTCGAAAATGAAAGTGTCCTCATTAAAAATACATGTAAACAAAATGGAAAAAGTAAACAACGGCCTTTGTACAGATCGATCTTAACTATTCAATGCAAAAAAAAAAAAAAAAAAAACCATTTAAAATTATTGAAATGCGACCGAGATATCTTTATAAATGTCTTCCATAGGATTAGCATTAGTGAACGGGTCTTTTCGTTTGATTGATATGGCCTCTTAAGATATTTCTTTTGCATTGCAATATTTTTAACAGATTTTTTTTTTTTTTTTTTTTTTGCATTGCATAGCTGGGGTCGATCTCTATACAGGCCTTTTTTGTTTTGTTTTGTTTTGTTTTACTTTTTCGATCTTGTTTGCAGATTTTCTTTATTTTCTTATTCTTTATTATTTTATTTATATTTTATATTTTTCTTTCATGTTCTAAACCGGTTATCCTGATTAAAAACAACTGCAAACAAAATCGAAAAAGTACAAAACAGCCTTTGTTGAGATTTAACTCAGATATTCAATGCAAAAAAAATTGCGATTTAAGGATATTGAAATGCAAACGAGATATTTTTAAAAAATTCTCCCACAAGATTAACATTAACGAATGGGCGCCTTTCGCACGACTGAAGTAACTTCTTAAGTCTACTACTGGCCCTCGTATTTTATCGGCTTAATTTCTATATCTGGTAGATCGGCCATTTAAGATTTAATCTTTTTATGGGCATGGACCGGGGCCATAATTTTGGATTCTTCTCGATTTTTTTCTGCCGCCCGGTCCGTTAAAAAAATCGACTTCAATCTACCGGCCCGTTAGAAATTTTGACTTTACTTTTCCGACCGGATACGGGCCCCGATCCCATGCAGATCTCTAGGAGGGGGCATTTCAAGAGTTTCCGTTGTGGGTCAAAGTTTTCTTTGAGCGGCAGGTAGAGGTCTGCACGGGCCGGAATTTCCAGGCCCGGGCCCGGCCCGGCCCGAACGAAAGCTATCTTGGCCCGGCCCGGCCCGGTGTAAAAATGGAAGTTCGGCCCGAGCCCGGCCCGGCCCGTTTGCATTTTTACAGTTCTCGGCCCGGCCCGTACAAAAATCAGTGAAAACAGGCCCGGCCCGGCCCGACACAATTCCTACAAAAAAAAAAAAAAATCCGTTTTTGCTCAACATACAATTAAGATTCTTTTAATGAATACTACATACATATTTATGGGAACATTTTGCAGTATATTTTACATTACTATGATGTTCGCAAAACAGAGAGCACACAATAGTAAACATTAACGATTACTTACAGTGTTTTAGCCATCGTGTCTACAGACATTTCAAAATGGAAATAAGGAGTCATTAAAAGATTAATGTAGTTCAGAATAAATGATTAAAAACATAATAATTTTTGAAGCTGTATAATAAAAGGTAGATTTGTGAAATATTTCTCTCATTTTTAAGGCTCTTCTGAAATCCAAAGGAGCTACATTTCGACACATTTATGAATTCTTTTCTTTTCGGAAACGCGTAAGATTGGCAGGTATTCTTATTCAGAAGCTATGTAAATGTCTTTTTTTTTCATAGATAAAAGCAATATATCTTTCTGAAAATACTGTCAAAGTTAGCGTTTTGAATCGAATTTCCGGAAGCGATAGCACAGGACAGGAGAAAAACGTACAGTCACGTGACAGGAATCTCTGTTATCTCTGTAAGTAATTTTTCAAATATGGAAAATGCTATTCGTTTCCAAATGCCTTCAATAGGCAGGTCTGTCAATTTTATGCCTTTATAGTTAAAAATTTTGTCAGAAAATGTGACTGAAAGCTTCGCATTGTTGTGCAGTGACTATGAGAACCACCTTAAGGTATATTTCCAAAGATACTGTTAAGAGAAGTTCATTATCACTATTAATACTACAAAACACAAAATGACTGTTCTACATATCCTGAGACTCGATTAAGATCAGTTCCGTCCCGGCACGATTCTCCTGAAAAAAAAAAAAAAAAAATTAAACTCGGAATCAGACATCTTGTAACTGTACGATGTCGATCTCTACGATGGACATGTTACATTTCTGTAATGATGTTGTTAAACTGGCATCGGCTCATGACGCACATTTATACTTCTCGAGAAAATCATATTAACTGTAAATGGCTCGTATTTTATCTGCTTCGCTTAAATTCTGATATAGGGCCGATAGGCCCGATTAAATTTTTTGCCGGCCCGACCCGGCCCGTTTATTTTGTCTGTCGGCCCGGCCCGTTGAAAAAATTGTCCTAATTCTGCCGGCCCGGCCCGGCCCGTTTGAAAATTCGCCTTCATTCGCCTTCGGGCCGGGTACGGGCCTCGGGCCAAGCCCGGGCCCGTGCAGACCTCTAGCGGCAGGCTATGAAGTAACGTGCGGCATTGCGCGAACCATCCACAAAGTAGTAAAATCCCGTATAATAAGAAATGCTGTGCTCTATTTTACCTTCCTTAAATTTTTTCACGAATACTTTTTAATTTCCATGGAAGTGATATTTTTTTTTCTTTTGCGGAATTTCGTAAAGTTAATTCGTGACTTGTTCGCGGAAAACACTGCGAATTTCTACAAACAATAATGGAAAAATACCGTGAATTTTGCCAAGATCACGGAAATAAATTTCTTCAATCGGTCGCAAAAAAAAAAAAAAAAAAAAAAAAAAAAAAAAAAAAAAAAAATCGTCTACCAACTGCAGAGAAAATAAATTAAATAAAGTATAAAAATGCTAGTTTACAAAATCATTCCCTTTTTCTGATACAAAGTTTTAAGCAATCAATTAAAAGAATATACAATTAGATACCTTTGGTAGAGATAACAGAAACTTGCTTATCTAATTATCTGCACTACATATTTATTTACACTTCAACACTCGGCTAAAAACATACTAAAATAATTTTTCTGTATATAATCAAGACGTACTCAAAACTCAGACTTTGACTCCATTCTCTAAAAATTATGTTTCAGTCATTTTCCGCTTTTATGTAAAAGCGGAAAAATAGTTCGATTACAGTTTCTGAACAAGAGCACTTGCCAGTCTGATACGTTTACGAACAAAAATTTATCGGAAAGTAGCCAGTTTACATTTGAGTCTTTTTTTTTTTCAATTTTATATAATTATATATTATATAATTATATATTATACAATTATACATTAATAAACAATTTAAAAAGACATAATGCTGTAAAATCCATTTTCAGCAATTGCTTAAGATTTCCATAAGTTACAAAAGTTAAGCAAAAGTATGTTGTAAAGATTTACATAAGTTTAAAAATGCATACCACTCAAAATTTGGTAACCTAATAAAGATGTGTAAGATGTAAAAATATATCCCACAGTGGAGAACTCACTTCCAGCAATTATGGATTTTAATCAGTTCCTGTGCCTGTAAGCAAATTTCGTGTCTCTCTGTAAAGGAACGGTAATTGCTATAGAATATAATATATAGAAAAATATTTTGTGTACTCCAGTAAGTTTCATTATGTTTGATGTATCATAAAATTATTATAATGCAGCTCAAACGTTTTTTCCTCATAGCTCATAATGTAAAGGAATTCTTTTGTGTGTCTTTGTAAACGAACCACAAATTCTACACACTTCTTTTTTACTACCGAACATTCTGTAAAAAACCTCAATAACATAAAAATTTTATGGCAATCCGAGTTCTATCTTTACGAGAGTTTGAGCATGGCAGGCAGAGAAACCAAATTCATAAACACTTTTCAACTGTGTTTGGAAAGTTTTAAAATGCATACGTATTCAGAAATGTTTAAAAATCTGTCACAATTTAAGAATAATTTTTTATATGAGTATGATCTGTTTATTTATTATGCATTCATTTATTACACATGTAACAAGTCCAAGATATATACACTTGGAAGTTGTATTATTAACATTATTTAATATATTTAGATTATAATTTAGTTGTCATTTTCACCAGCGCTATAAGGTTTAATGTCATCGGAATGTTGTTTCAATAGGTTAAAGTACCACAATATTCAAGTAAGTTATATAAAGCAGGTCAACTAATTAAAAATAAAAGTAAACAATTTATATATTGATATCTTTTCAAAACATTTTTAAAGCAAGCCCGTAGCTGGAGAAGGGGAAGGGGGGGGGGCAGAAACAGTATTAGTCATTATTCGTGCTGGAAATGTTTTTAACCACCATAGCATGTTGACTCAAAATCATTTTTCTCAAAGAGAATACAGCCTTGGGCATTTCTTACATTGTGGAGATTCTGGGTCCCTATATTATAGTACGTCTTTGCTCCTCGCCAAGAAACCTGAAACTAATTAGTTTATATTACAGCAGGGATCACACACAGATACAGTTCCTCCCACAAAGGTTTCAGTTTCTTCTTCTCTACACCAGACCAGTTCCTTCCTATAGGTGTTTATACAATTGTACCACTGAAGTATATACTGCCTTTTTACTGTGAAAAGATATTCTTATCAGTAAAACGCTTTTTCATCTCTGATGACAAATACAGTAAACCTCCCTAAAGCGACCACGCTCCGTTCTAATAAACATTGGTCGCTTTGAGAGGTGGTCTCTTAACGGAGATCAAGTTTAAATCTAGATTTTAAATGTTGAAAATAAGTAACAATTAATGTTACTAAAATTTATTTTTCACATTAGGAAAAAATACGAAAATTTAAGTATCAAAACAAAAGTTATTTACATACGTTTTAATTACTGCAGAGTTTAAAAAATTAATACATTGACATTTGCTTTGATTTTACAGTTTTACCTTCTTCAACTTTTATTTCGAAGTTCAGTTAAATAAATGCATTTTGTTTTATTTTATTTATTTATTTATTTTTATTTATTTATTTATTTATTTTCATTTATTTATTCATTTTTATTTATTTATTTATTTATTTTTATTTTATTTTTTTGACGGGAACAAATAATGAAGATTTTATAAATTTATCTATTTCTTTGAGGGTTTCCTCACAGAATAGGGCAGGGGAGTTTATTGACCGTCATCCTTAATTTGTCATTAGAGTTAAATTCATTGCCTAAAGAAGCACAAAGGGGTTTAAACAAAAGTTACTGGAATAAATAAAAATTCTAAGTTTGATGAGTAATGCGCTCTCCGGAATTATTCGCTGAAAAATTGCGTCTTTACCGAAAAACGAAAAAAAAAAAACCCAGTTCGTTCACATAGTTTTTGAATAAGAGCACTTGCTAATCTGATACGTTTGCAAACAAAAGTTATTTTTAAAATGTGCCAGAAAGTAACCAGTATAAACTTGAGAAGAAACTGCTGAAACTTTTTTTTCAATTTTAGTTTCTCATATAATGAAATGCGACATCTAAAAAAACAATTCAAAAAATTCATAATGTAGTAAAATTTATTTTCAGCAATTGATGACCATACTAATGTGTACGACTTCTTTTTTGCAGTCCTTATAGGATCTACAGAATTAATACACACCGCGTAACACACTAAAAATTTGATACGTTTAAGCTTGAATTTCACAGCTAAAAACGCAAATCCATAGCAATAATCGATTATAGTCAATCTTAAAACCGACTTTTTATGCGTAAAGGAATGATAAGTCATAAGTGTTATGCATTCCATAATCTAAAAAACGTTTGCAAACAAATAGTCCAGGCAATAGGGAATTTTACCTAGCAAAATTAATGGTAGTTCTGGAAATCGGTTTACTTCATGTTTTTTGGGTCGCTGAATCCGAATTTGTAACTGCCCACCAAAATTTCCCCCGGCAGCCCCGCCAAATTTTGGTAAAAAGACCCCCAAAAAGGTTTTTATTAAATAAATCAATTTTTTTATTCTTTTAGGGGAAAAGTATCTAGAAATTCAGAAAGTAGACAAAATTTGCAACAAATTAGATAGATGACATTATGACTTAGGATGAAGGGGAAGGGGGGATCTGCCTCGGAACATGCACGCGGTGCTGTATGAACTAAGTTGCGCAATTCCACTTAACCACTCACACGTTTACATTCGCCCTCCCATCTCCCCTCCGAACTTTCCTTATAAGGGTTTACTTTAAGTTTTTTGCGTCACTGAATCCGAATTTTTAACTTATCCCCAAAATCCCCCCCCCCGAAACCCCCCAAAATAGTTGTTATTAACTTAAATTTCTTATTATTTTAGGGGAAAAGCATTACAAAATTCAGAAACTAGACGAAATTTGCAACAAATAGGATATACGACATTATGACGTAGGATAAACGGGGAGAGAGGGGGCTGCCTCGGAAATTCCCCGCGCTTTTCTCAAAAACCACATTTTTTCAAAAAATCAATTTTTGGGGGGGTTGCCGTGTGAAATTTTGTTGGGAAGTTACAAATTCAGATTCAGTGACCCAAAAAACATAAAGTGAGTCGAAATCCAGAACTAGTATTAATTTTGCCAGGTAACATCCCCTATTGCCTGGACATCATAACTTAGTGCACGTAGCGCCGCAGTGCATGTTCAGAGGCAGCCCTCCCCCTCCCGTTCATCCTACGTCATAATGTCATATATCACATTTGTTGCAAATTTTGTCTAGTTTCTGAATTTCTTAATGCTTTTCCCCTAAAACAATAAGAAATTTAAGTTAAAAACAACTATTTGGGGGAGGGGCGGTCGGGGGGGGGAATTTTGGAGAGAAGTTAAAAATTCGGATTCAGCAACCCAAAAAAATTAAAGTAAACCTTATAGAGAATGTTCGGAAGGGAGATGGGAGGGCGAATGTAAACGTGTGAGTGGTTAAGTGGAATTGCGCAACTTAGTTCAAGCAGCACTGCGCGCATGTTCCGAGGCAGATCCCCCCTTCCCCTTCATCCTAAATCATAATGTCATATATCTGATTTGTTGCAAATTGTGTCTACTTTCTGAATTTCTAGATACTTTTTCCCTAAAACAATAAAAAAATTGATTTTTTTAATAAAAACATTTTTTGGGGTGGGGGGGGGATTTTATCAAAATTTGGGGGGTTGCCGGGGGAAATTTTGGTAGGAAGTTAAAAATTCGGATTCAGCGACCCAAAAAACATATAGTAAGCCTTTTTCCAGAACTACCATGAATTTTGCTAGGTAGAGCCCCTATACGGTCTCTATTGTCTGGACTAAAAAGTTATTTTTAAAATGTGTCAGAAAGTAACCAGTATAAACTTGAGAAGAAACTGCTGAAACTTTTTTTACAATTTTAGTTTCTCATAAAATGAAATGCGACGTCTAAAAAAACAATTCAAAAAATTCATAATGAAGTAAAATTTATTTTCAGCAATTGATGACCATATTAATGTGTACGACTTCTTTTTTGCAGTCCTTATACGATCTACAGAATTAATACACACCGTGTAACACACTAAAAATTTGATAAGTTTAAACATGCATTTCACAGCTAAAAACGCACATCCATAGCAATTATCGATTATAGCAATCTTGAAACCGATTTTTTATGCGCAAATGAATGATAAGTGTTATCCACTCCATAATCTAAAAAACGTTTGCAAACAAAAGTTATTTTTAAAATATGTCAGAAAGTAACCAGTATAAACTTGAGAAGAAACTGCTGAAACTTTTTTTTTCAATTTTAGTTTCTCATACAATGAAATGCGATACCTAAAAAAACAATTAAAAAAATTCATAATGTAGTAAAATTTATTTTCAGCAACTGATGACCATACTAATGTAATTCTTTTTTTCAGTCTTTATATGATCTACAGAATTAATACACACCGCGTAACACACTAAAAATTTGATAAGTTTAAACATGCATTTCACAGCTAAAAACGCACATCCAGCAATTATCAATTATAGTCAATTCTGAAACCGAAATGACGCTCCGGTAAAGTGTTAGGTGAAGACGAAAGAGCAGTCGTAAAAAGTTAGAACTCTGATTTTCTGGTCAGAATGGGGAAAAAATGGCCATTTTTTTTTCTTTTTTTTTTTATGTCCAATTTTTTTTGCCATTCTGACCAGAAAATCAGAGTTCTAACTTCTTAGGACTGCTCTTTCATCTTCACCTAACACTTCATTTATAATGGCTGTTGCATAATAATGGAAGCCACCAGTCCATCAGAAGGAAATGATCCATTCCAAAGGTATAATCCTTCATTTGGTGACCCTTCCTTCTGCCGCCCGGGGCACATGCTCCCCCCCCCCCCTTATTTTCGGCCGTGTGAGGAGGTATACACACCACTTAGATGGCACATTTTGACTTTCAAAAGGTTGTTAAGGCCCCTTCAGATTTCTGAAGGGGATCCTCTTTCAGAAATCTGATACTAAAAAATAGATGTGATGGTTATGTTTTTTAGCTTTCGATAATTGGTTCTTATTATTTTTTAGTGCTGAATCCAAAAATGATCTTCATTTTTTACCATACCATTATGTCAGGATTTTGCACAAATCGCAAATTTTTAAAAAGTCGAAATATTGCGAAAATCTGCTACTATAAAGAAGACGTAACTTTTTTTTTTCATAATACGTTATTCATATATTTCTTTATACTATGCATAATGTGTATTTAAAATCCTTACAATTTTATTCCATGTGTGGAAGTTTCTTTGAATCGCTCATGCTCTACTTCGCGCTTTTTCTTTTATCTTGTCTTTGGGGTTCATCTCGGTGTTTTATTTTGGAGGTTGGTAAGGCTGGGAAATTTATCGCAGATGTATTTAAAACATTTACCTGCTTTTGTTAAGACTTTGACAAATTGCTTTCAGATATTTTCGCTATTTTTTTTTACTTTTTAACTTTGAAATTTATGATTTGCGAAAATTCCGACATGATAGTTAAAAATAAAGGTCATTTTCAGATTTAGCGGTATAAAATACATATAAATTAATTATCAAAAGGTAAAAAACACAACCATCGCATCTATTTTACAGTAGCAGATTTTCGCTATTTTTTTTCTTTTAATCTTTGAAATGTACAATTTGCGAATGATTCTGACGGGATGGTTACAAATAAAGGTCATTTTCGGGTTCAGCGCTAAAAAATGCGTAAAAATGAATTATCAAATGTTTAAAAATACAATCGTTGCAGGCTTTTGTTATTAACGTTGTTAAAACTTCACTAGAACTGAAAATAATAATAATAATAATAATTACCATAGTATATGAGTAAAAAGAAAAAGAAAAAAATAAGACATCTAATAAATAAATTCTGTTATACCGTTTTAAATTTTTAGACCTAATAAGTAACAACAAATCATATTTTGATGAGACGGGGGATTATATAATAAGACTGTTGGTTAACCCCAAGTGTTTCGGTTAATCGGACGTAGAAAAATAAGAGTCTATAATACTTTGAAATCGCATTAATTATAATTATTTCATATTCATTTAATAATTAACTGCAAGGAATGATTTGACCAACAGAAATTATGATTACATTGATCATATGTCATTCGGTATCGCAACCCCCCCCCCCTCACACACACACACACACACACAAAAAAAAAAAAAAAAAAAAAAAAACGATTCTCTGGATCCGCCCCTGGGTCGGGTTGACTTTCTTTATTTCGGATTGTCTTTTGACTTTTGCAGGCCGGGTTCAAGTTGATTGATTTTCAAGTAAATGTCCAAAATATTTTTTCAGGTGAAAATCTATATATAATAGGGTTTTCGAAAATTGGATATATTTATTGAACGCTTTTTCAATTACCAACACCTTTATAATTTTACGGTTTTTCCTCTGAATAATGGATACCACCAAATCTACAGACACATAACGTGTGTGTGTGCATAAGTTATTACTGATACTTTTTTTTTTTTATGTTGCATAAATAACGAAATGTTGGCAATATTTTTCATATTCCAAGAGAAGAAGAACAAGTTGGAAATTGTACGTCAAATGTGGCAAATGAGGTGCGTTCGTACTATAACTAGTTTTATAAATATTCAGATTTTGCTACATCAGTCGTTGCACTCTTATGCAAAAATGCCTGAATACAAAATTTATTACGATTCTATATATTTAATTCAGTAATACGGAAATAATATGACTCTATCTTAAATTGTCATCACCATGTCATCACCATGGCAACCTAGAATCATTACCTATCATTGGATATCATTGAAGTAATTGCATATGATAGCATTTAATAGAACGAAGAAAACTTTTAATAATCTCTTTAAGTTTTGATTCGATTTTCATAAGATTTAAAATGACTCGACAAAATTCTGGAACGATTATCTATATTATATTTCAATCCATTCGGTTGTGTAGTTTTTGTGCCGTTATATGCGAACAGACGGACGGACCAGACGACGGCTGTACGTGCTACGTATTTATATTAATTACATTTGTTGCGTTGTCGGTTAGACTGCAGGTTCGGTAAATCCAAATTATTTCATAGTGCACGAAGAATAAAAACGTCTTCATAACTTAGTTCTAATATATTGTAAATAAAATTCGTAACTTGAATGAGTAAACACACTCTACAGTTCAAATTAAACTTCTTTCTTAAAAAACAACTATGTACATTTTATTTACAAATATATAGGTATATTAATATTATTATTACTCTCATTTGAGAGTTCCATTATTACCGTCAGACCGGTTCAAAACAAACTTTACATCTACACTGAAAAGAAAATCGGAAAACAATAAAAAGGGGGTTGCCACAATGCCGACTAACAGAAAATGGCAAGCATCGCCAAGTTGGCATTCTCAACATCCTGCCCCGGG
The DNA here is from genome assembly GCA_963932465.1 of Maratus speciosus. Classification (NCBI taxonomy): domain Eukaryota; kingdom Metazoa; phylum Arthropoda; class Arachnida; order Araneae; family Salticidae; genus Maratus; species Maratus speciosus. The sequence continues at coordinate 508,338,154 of OZ010790.1, forward strand.
CTGAACACTTAGTTCAGCATCTATATTAAACAATTTAATAAACATAAGAATATACTTACATACATGACAAATTTTCAGATACATACTTACATACAGCTACAGATATAAAAGCAAAAATAATAAGAATGCTGCAATCTACGAAAGAAAATAAAACACATGAATTGTATGAAAATTAAACAATAATAAGGGTAAATATGAGTAACAAAACAAATTAAATGTTCGATAATAGTTCTTATTTTTAGAGTAAGAGTTTTAGTGTCTTTTAGTCCACTAAGTCCAATTCAAGATTATATAGCAATTGCACAGGTCGTTTAAGATCGCCTTTTGCAGTCTGTAATACACATGATCTGATTTTCGAGTCACGACCAAATATGAGTTCTTTAACACGACCACACTTCCACATATGTTTTGGGAGCTTTTCATCATGAATTATCACTATATCGTTAACTTTGAACTGAGGCGATGAATTTATGTTTTTCACTTGAAAAGCAGATCTAAGTTCTAACAAATATTCGTTTCTCCACCTTTTCCAAAAGTGGTCAGTAATTTGTTGCTTATATTTATATTTTCTCGTCAACAAAATCTTATTGGATTTCTCTTGCGTACAGACTGGTAATCCATAAGAAGGTAAGGACATTAATCGTTTACCAACTAAAAAATGAGATGGCGTTAAAGGTGATGGTTCAGCATTTTCTTCGTAGAGATAACATAAGGGACGTGAATTAATCACCGCTTCAATTTCTGTAAGTATTGTTTCTAGCTCTTCATAACGGAGACAAGTTTTTCCTAGAACCTTTTTTAAAGGTGTTTTAACTGATCTAACCATCCTTTCCCAGAAGCCGCCCCACCAGGAAGCCCTGGGAATTATAAACTTCCATATTATTTTATTCTTTCTCAAGTAATCAAAAATTTCTTGCTTAGAAATTCTTTCCCAAGCATCTTTTAACACCAAATCAGCCTTAGAAAATGTCTTGGCATTGTCACTGTACATTATTTTGCAGAAACCTCTCCTAGAGAAAAATCTTCGTAGTGCTAAGATAAAGGTTTCAGTACTTAGATTGGTGACTAACTCTAGATGAATCGCTCTGGTTACAGCACATGTGAATACGACAATATAAGCCTTCCCAGTGCCTTCAGAAGTTTTATAATAAATCGGACCGGCAAAATCGACACCAGAGGTTTCAAAAACTGGTGTTTTGATGATTCTATCTTTCGGTAAAGGTGCTATTTCCACCTTTCCAGGAATAGCATTAAGTTTTCGACATATCACACACGATCTTAAGACGGATTTTACAAATCTTCTACCCTTTAATATAAAATACCTTTCACGAAGGTGAGCTAAAGTGACAGCTACACCAAAATGGTACATTCTTTCATGAGCATCCTTAATTAGTAATTTTACAAAATAAGATTTATTAGGAAGTATCCACGGATGTTTTTCCTGCTCTGTAACTTCAGAAAACTGAAGTCTTCCGGATAAAACAAGTAAGTCATTTTCATCGAATTGTGGATTAAGGTTGTACAAAGAAGAATCTTTATTAAGTGGTTTTTTTTGTTTAAGTGCTTCTATTTCAACTTTAAATGAAGTTTCCTGAGTTTGTTTAATCCAGTATTTTTCTGCTGTTTCTATTTCTGAGGTAGTTAAAGGTCCTAAAATTTTAGGGTTTTTCGAATTGGCATTATGAATAAAACGCATTATCCAAGCAGTAATATTATACACGCGATTTAAACTACTGAACTTTGCCATATCAAATACTGGCTTAGGGATAGAATTTGATTCGTTACACAATAATGTTAAATTTGGTTTTGCTTTCATTTCATTAAAAGCTTCGGGAACCATTTCTATAGCCCTTTTTGAAGGCCACAAATCTTCTGATAGTGATAACCAAGGTGGTCCGCACCACCATACATTATTACCCATTAACTTCGATAAGTTTTCCCCTCGCGTAAGCAGATCTGCAGGGTTTTCTTTTCCGGGACAATAATTCCAGTCCTTTGGATCTGTCAATGACTGAATTTCAGTTACACGATTGGAAATAAAGGGTTTCCAGTTTGTAGTAGAACTCCTAATCCACCAAATAGTTATCTCTGAGTCCGACCATAACTTTATATTTAAATTCGAAATATGTAATTTTTGTTTTAAATATTTCCACATTCTAGCGGCAACTACTGCACTGATCAATTCCAGCCGTGGAATAGTTAACTTCTTGAGGGGGGCTATTCTACATTTACTCCAAACAAAACTTGTTTGAATTTCGCCAGTTAATGAAATGGAACGCAAATAAGCAACTGCTCCATACCCTTTGGGACTAGCATCACAGAATATGTGAATTTGTGAATTTTCAGAAATGTTTATCATATTAGGAAAATATTTTCGGGTTATTTCAAATGTGCGTAAATGTACAACTTCTGAACACCAAGTGTTCCACTCGCATTTCAAATCTTCAGGTAATTTATTGTCCCACTCTAAACCTCTTTGCCATGTTTCTTGCAACAAGGCTTTAATACGTATTACAAATGGATTCAAAAATCCTAATGGATCATAAATTTTCAGTAACATTTTAAGAACTGTTCGCTTCGTGGGATCATCGATGTAATATTCTTCAAAGGGCTGCGCATCTAACATCAAAATATCAGATTCAGTATTCCATATCAGTCCAAGCACTTTTAAGATACTACCTGTCTTTTCCTCCCTTATACCTAAGTTACCAGATTCCCACATTTCCCTAAGTTTAATAGAATTTGTTTTTAATTTCCTCAAATTCATCCCAGCTTCTTTAAGAATTTCAGAAGCTGTAACTGATAAATAATAAGCTTCGTTATCTAAATCTGATCCGGAAATTAAATCATCGACATAGAGGGAATTATCTAACATATATACAACATTTGGATGTTGATCTCGATATTTCTTTATATGATGTTTAATTGTGGCAGCCAAAATAAATGGTGAGCATGTAACGCCAAATGGTACACGTCTAAATCTTAAAATTTTGAAAAAGTTGTTTGTGTCATTATCGAACCAAAGAAATTTAAGGTAATCTCGGTCTTCTTCAGCTACAGAAATTTGAAGAAAGGCCTTTTCAATATCTGCACAAAACGCAGTATTGAATTTTCTGAAATTAATAATAATTTCTAATAAATCGGGGTTCAAATTTGGGCCACCGTACAAACAATCATTTAATGATTTGCTATTTTCTTTTGAGGAAGCATCAAATACCACTCTAACTTTAGCTGTGGGTTTATCATCTCGCAAGACAGGTCGGTGGGGCATAAAATAACCGCTATTTACAGTTTTATTAGAACATGCTTCCACTATGTTATTTAATTCCTGTTCAATCACAATTTCTTTATATTTCTGCAATAATTCCTTATCTTTAAGCAATTTTCGATTTAAGTTAATAAATCGGTTTCTAGCATTGTTATAATTACTTCCTAAATCTCTTCTATCATCCTTCCATAAAAATTTAGCTTCGTATCGGTGCTCAAGAAAATGCAAATTGTTTTCGAATTTTTCGATTATCTCTTTATCTAATTCAGAAATATTTTCTTCAGTGTTCATCCCTAAAGTTTCTAACTCCCACAATGTTTTCAAATCATTTTGAATAGGTTTCATAACCTGAGTGGACAAGACTCCAGCTTGCTTACTCTCACTATTTTTATTTACGTCAATTGTCCCGCAGAGGGAATGCCCAAATAAATTTTCACAGACGAACAAGGATTTATTTATGGGGTATGTTTTGTCATTAATTTGATATAAATAATCAGCTCCTATTAATATATCAACATCACTATTTTCCAAATGTTCCCACGTGTCAAGACGAAATTTGGAAAGTTTTCTCTTAATTTTGATTGGAAGAGGAGGAATTTGTATCAAAGAATTAGTTATTAGCGGTGTGACTAATGCTTCAATTATTATACTACGTTTTCTGTTCGTCAAGTGAATTAGCTTTAGCTTAACGACATCATAACATCGTTCTTCAGATTTTCTCGAACCGAAAGTATAGACAATTAATTTTTCCTTTCTAATGACCTCAGGTTTTAATTTTGAAACTAAATTTTCTGTAATAAAAGTTCGATGACTAGCAGAGTCAAATAAACAAAGAGCAGTTTCTGAATTTTCACCCGCTTCCACTTTTACATGAATTGTTTGCAATATTACTTCTCTACTGATATTATTTATATTGCCTTTGCAATGATATACGGAGGAAATAATGCTACCTGAATTTTTTGATTCTTCTGTTTTTTTATTAGAATTACAAAGTATAGTATTATGATATGTTTTACCACACACTTTGCAATTTTCATTCGAAATTTTACAAAAATTCGCGATGTGAAATTTACGGAAGCATTTAAAGCACCTTCCTTCCCCTTTTAATTTTTCTCGCATTTCCGGAATGGTGAAAGACTTACACTTTTCAGTATCGTGATCAGTTTGATTACAAAATATGCAGTTATTTTTAATATTTGTGGTTAAGGCAGAAGCTGATGGAATGAATTTTTTATAATTTTTCTTATAATTTTCCTGCTTCTCAGGGATTTTTTCAAAATGGTTTAATTGGACAGTGGTCTCGCGAGATTCAATTTCATCTTTAATGAAATTTATCAGCTCATTAACATCCCAGTCAGTGTTTTTAATTCGTTTTCTATTAAATTCTAGTGCAATATCTGATGGAATAAGTTTCAGAAGAATCGGACATAACAAGTGCCCATATGAACCTGAGGCAACACCTAAAGAATTAAGATTTCTTATTTGAATTTCGCATTCATCATACAAATCTCTAAAAGCCTTAATGTTACTAGAATTTCGTACTGGTTTCAAATTTAGCAGTTTAGTCATGTGACTATTTATTACCAGGTCATTACGACCAAAACGATTTTTCAATAATTCTATAGCATGAGCATAATTTTCCTTAGTCAGCGAAAAGCCTGCTATAGTATTTGCAGCACTTCCGCCCAAAAGTGACTTTAAGTAGGAAAATTTATCAATCGGAGTTAAATGTTCATTATTGTCAATCGCATTCGAAAACTGACTCCAAAATTCGAGCCATAAACACGAATCACCATAATATTTAGATATATTAAGTTTAGGAAGTTTAATCAAATTTTGATTCAGAATTTTCTGACTTTTTAGTAGAGAACTATTGTTGCTACTACTATCACTTTCAATGTCTGAAGAATCTTGTTTAGTTTCAGGAGTAAATGTGTTATCATTTAAAAATTTGGAAATTTTATATTTCCATTCAATAATATTCTCATTATAAGATTCCGATTTCTCGATTTCTTTTTCAAATTCAGTACTTGGAACCAGTGGTTCAATTTCAGAATTTAATGATTTTAAAGTTTTCATTTTGTCATTCAATTGCTGTTTCAAAAGATCCAGCTGTGATTTTCTATTCTCAAGCTCTAATTCTTGTGTATTATCTAACAAATCCCTTATTTTATCAAATATTTTTGTTGTTTGACTACGAATCGTAGCTCTTTTTTTTTTCAATGTTTCGAAATCCATCATAAAATAAAGAATTCAATTTATTCAATACAGTTCAGTTAATAAATATATTCATAATTCTATCTATTCAATATAATTTAATTTGAGGTACTTACCTCAATCGATGATGAAATCCAGACATCCTGTCGCGGACGCCAAAAAAATGTTGCGTTGTCGGTTAGACTGCAGGTTCGGTAAATCCAAATTATTTCATAGTGCACGAAGAATAAAAACGTCTTCATAACTTAGTTCTAATATGTTGGAAGTACAATCGAAATATGTCAGCCAATATGTAATCGTAATCGTTTGAGATGCGTGCGCATCCTGTCTCATCCTGTCCCGAAACTGTAGAACAATTTTAGTTGTAGTTCGGATTCTGTATTTGTTGTTTTGTGTTCCGTGTCGTCTTTTGTGTTCTTCAGAATAAACTTTCATGTTTAAAAGTAAAACCTGCTGTGGTTATTTAGTAATATTTAAGGCGCACTGTGTTACAGGTTATGGGCCCAGACCCAAACCTATTATTAGAAATATTGCGAAGTAAATAGTAATTGAAATTTTTGTAAAGTTAGTTTTCCGAATGTTGTTTTGAAATGGCCGGAACCGAAACACAGCAGGGACAGTTTATTAAACTGAATGAAAGTAATTGGAATGTATGGAAATTCCAAGTTAAGGTCACGCTTATAGCTAAGGAACTATATGATATAGTAACGGGATTAAAAGTAAAACCGGAAGCAACTGATGCTGGACATTCTGATTTCATTGTCAAAGATGCAAAAGCGCAAGAAATTTTGGTTTCACGTATGGAAGCCGGACCGATTTCGCATATAATTTCATGTGTTACAGCAAAAGAAATGTGGGACAAGTTACACACTATTTATGAAAGAAAATCAAATGTAAGTATTCATTTGTTACAACAACAGTTTTTCAATTTCAAGTTTGATGACAACGTGATGAATTTTTTATCTAAAGTTCAGAATATGGTTGCCGAAATTAAGCAACATAACGAAGTAATTCCTGAGAAAATGATCATTACAAAAATAATTATGGCTCTGCCCGAACAATATAAGCACTTCTCTTCAGCCTGGGAATCCGTAGCAGATGAACAGCGAACTTTAAGTAACTTAACTGCTCGTTTGTTAGTTGAGGAAGAAAGATTAAAAACGAAAGAAGAAACTGTTGCTCTTACAGCTAAAAATCAAAGTAATATCAAGTGTTTTTCTTGCGGAAAATTAGGTCACAAGAAATTTCAATGTAGGTATGGTAATAATGTTCCTAAGAACAGAAATATTGTTTGTAATTTTTGTAATAAGAAAGGGCATGTATTTAAAGATTGTTATTTTCGTAAAAATAAAAATATGAAGTCTAATGGTGAAAATGGCAAAAGTTTTGCACTTATGGGAATTATAAATTCTGAATCAGATGTAGAATTCTATTTAGACAGTGGAGCTTCAGAACATATGTGTAATGATGTAAGTCTATTTGGAAATTATTTGAAATTGAAAGAGGCTAAACAGATAAAAATAGGTGATGGAACCTCTATAACAGCTATTGGAATAGGAACTATTTATGTTCAGTCATATAATGGTGAAAAATATATTAAAACTGAACTTCAAAATGTATTGCATGTCCCTCAATTAAAAGTAAACTTATTTTCTCAAGGTAAAGCTCTAGATAAAGGTTTATGTATGTCATCCAACTCAGAATGTGCTAAATTTATTCATCAAAAATCTAAAGAAATAGTTGCTATAGCTAAACGTGAAGATAAACTTTTCAAAATGATATTTCGCTTAGATAAAAGCAGAGTGACCATAGAAGAAAATATGAGAGAGTTTGAAAATCTAAATAAATGTTGTGTTGCTGACAGTAGTGTTAAAAGTAAAAAGAAAAGTCTCTTATGGTGGTATGAAAAGTTAGCTCATCAACATTTTGATCATGTCAAGAAGCTGCTTACAGAAAATGAAATTACCTGGGAAAATTCTTCTGATATTCCATTCTGTGAGGCATGCATTCAAGGAAAGCAACAACGTAGTCCCTTTCAAGAAAGTAAATCGAAATCTACTGAAATTTGTAATATAATTCATGCAGATTTATGTGGTCCAATAGAAGTAGCATCAATTGGAAAGTCTCGTTACATGTTAGTGTTAAAAGATGATTACTCTCACTTTAGGAAGCTTTATTTTCTCGAAAATAAGTATCAAGTGTATGATAAATTGTTAGAGTTCATATTGATGTGCAAAAACCAGATGAATAAAAATATCCGAGTAATAAGATCTGACAATGGCAAAGAATTCCGGAATGATAAAATTAAAGAACTTTTGATTCATCATGGCATAGAGCATGAAACTTCTGTCCCATATAATCCACAGCAAAATGGCCGAGCTGAACGAGAAATGAGAACCATCATGGAAGCTGCAAGAACTATGTTGGTAGCAAAAAATCTAGATAAGAAGTTCTGGGCAGAAGCTGCGAATACAGCTGTATACATAATTAACAGAACAGGTACTAGCACAGTGAAAGGAAAAACACCCTATGAATTGTGGAAGAACAAGACTTTTGACATTAGAAATTTAAAGTTTACATTTGGATCTGAAGTATGGGTTCACATCCCAAAAGAAAAACGTAGAAAATTAGATGTTAAGAGTGAAAAAGGAATTTTTGTTGGATATGGTGAAAATACTAAAGGATTCAGAGTCTACTTCTCAAAAACAAACACAGTGACATTACATAGAGATATAATAATTAATCCAAATGAGAAACCTTCCTATACAGTAAAGAATGAAAATTTTGTTTTGGATTTAATTGATCCTGTGCAACATCAAAGTTCAGAATTTGATGAAGATAAGGATACTGACATGGATTTGGATAACTTGGCCAATAATCAACAACAAGATGATGATGACAACTGCAGTACAGATTCACCTGCTCCCCAGTTAAGTAATATCAAAATGCACCTTCGAGCAAGAGATAACCTGAGGAAACCATCGAGATTTGAGGACTTTGAAACAAGCTACATAAGTATAACCGATGTGGAAGAACCTATCACTTATGAAGAAGCTATGAACTCAAGTTCATCGAAAAAGTGGCAAGTGGCCATAAATGCTGAACTGAAAGCCCTCTCTGAAAATGACACTTGGGACATTGTTGATGAACCAAATGACTGTAATATAATAGACAGTAAGTGGGTTTTTAAAATTAAGCGGGACAATAAAGGTAAGATTTCATTATTTAAATGCAGATTGGTTGCTAGGGGTTATCAACAAAAAGGGTTAATATTTGAAGATGTATATTCTCCTGTAGCTAAGTTAAATACTTTAAGAATGTTGTTAGCAATTAGTGTAAATTTTGATTGGGTTGTATATCAAATGGATGTATGCAGTGCTTTCTTACATGGGGAAATCAAAGAGGATGTTTTTATGTATTTACCTGATAATTGTAATTTACCTGATGGGAAAGTATGTAAGCTGAAAAAGGCTATATACGGGTTAAAAAGAGCACCAAAATATTGGTATGAAAAATTTCAGAAATTTATATCTTCTCAAAATTTTGTAAAATCTGAAAATGATCAATGTTTGTATTTCAAATTTTCGAATGATTGTAAACTTTATGTATTGATATATGTTGATGATTTGATTATCACAGGTTCTGATAGCAAGCAAATAAATGATTTTAAATGTGAAATGAAAAGAAATTTTAAAATGAAAGATTTTGGTCCTATTTCTTACTATTTGGGTATATCTATTTCTCAGAATGTAAATGAAGGTATTTTAACATTAGATCAGAGTAACTATTTAGAAAATGTGTTGAAAAGATTTGATATGTTTGAATGTAAAAGTATCTCTACTCCTATGGACACTAACTTTAATTATGAATGTTTAATTAATGAAAAATCAGAAAATGTAAATGTGGAAAATAAATGTAGAAAATTAATTGGTTGTATCATGTATGCAATGCTAGGAAGCAGACCTGATTTATGTAATTCTATCAGTATTTTGAGTAGATATCAAAACTATGCAAGTGAAAAGTTATTGTTGTTCTTAAAAAGAGTGTTACATTATATTAAAGGTACAGTTGACTTGAAGTTAGTGTATAGAAAAAATGTAAATGCTGAATTAGTTAAAGGTTTTGTTGACGCTGATTGGGGGGGTGATACTATTAACAGGAAATCTACAACAGGGTATTGTTTTCAAATTTATAATTGTACAATTTCATGGTGTTCTAAACAACAAACTTGTGTAGCTTTATCGTCTACAGAGGCAGAGTACATTGCCTTGAGCCTATGTGTAAGTGAAGCTTGCTGGGTTCGAAATTTATTGATTGAATTAAATTTAAATGGTTGTGGAAATTTTGTTATACCTCTCTATGAGGATAATCAGTCAGCTATTCGTATCAGCAAGTCATGTGAACAACCTAAAAGATTAAAGCACATAAATGTTAAGTATCATTTTGTGCAAGAAAAAGTAAGAGATAGAACTGTTTCAATTAATTACATTCCATCTACAGAACAGGTTGCTGATTTATTAACTAAGCCTCTAAGTAAAGTATTGTTTGAAAAATTCAGAAAAATAATGTTCGGTTAATTTTTTTTTTATGTTGTATGTATATTATATATATATATTGTATTGTATGTTAAGTGTTATGATTTTTATGTTGGACATATTTAGATTGAGGGAGGATGTTGGAAGTACAATCGAAATATGTCAGCCAATATGTAATCGTAATCGTTTGAGATGCGTGCGCATCCTGTCTCATCCTGTCCCGAAACTGTAGAACAATTTTAGTTGTAGTTCGGATTCTGTATTTGTTGTTTTGTGTTCCGTGTCGTCTTTTGTGTTCTTCAGAATAAACTTTCATGTTTAAAAGTAAAACCTGCTGTGGTTATTTAGTAATATTTAAGGCGCACTGTGTTACATAATATATTGTAAATAAAATTCGTAACTTGAATGAGTAAACACACTCTACAGTTCAAATTAAACTTCTTTCTTAAAAAACAACTATGTACATTTTATTTACAAATATATAGGTATATTAATATTATTATTACTCTCATTTGAGAGTTCCATTATTACCGTCAGACCGGTTCAAAACAAACTTTACATCTACACTGAAAAGAAAATCGGAAAACAATAAAAAGGGGGTTGCCACAATGCCGACTAACAGAAAATGGCAAGCATCGCCAAGTTGGCATTCTCAACAACATTTCCCCATAGATCATAATGCAATGGAATACTTTTGAGTGTCTCTGTAAATAAACTATGAACGCTACATACTTTATTTTTCAATACCGAACATGGCATAATAAATCTCAATAACATGTACCAATTACAGAAAAATTCAACTATATTAATATGCTTAACCACACTCATTAATCAGATACATGATTCAATCAGTGGAAATAGTGTCATAATTGAAAAAAAAAAATACAATGGATTTCATAAAATGTAAGCAAATTAAAAGGATTGCATTAAATTATTCACTAATTTTGAAAGAACAGAATGCAGATGATTGTGAAAATAGTATTAAGTAAACTGTGTAAACAAAATAACAATAAGTAATGTATCTTAGAAATAAAATATATTATAATAAAAAATAAAATGTGAAAATAGCGCGCAGAGCATAATTTAAACGTACAGGTTTTGAAGGCTACGAAAAATACCAAATTCGAGCAAAATGAAACTTCTAAAAAAAGAACATTAGCCGCTCTAGGTCTACTATCTCGGATGGTTAGTAAGTAACTATAAAGAAAGATAACAGCTTAGCGCGAAATCCTTTGTGAATGAAAGAAAGGAGTGAAGTTCCTCCTCAGTCCTCAGTAGGGTTACTATTGCCTCAGGTCATATAAGAGGGGCTTTGTTACTGTAGTAGCCAGAAACTCACTCGTAGCTTAACTTTATCTACAGAGCAATAATTTACGGGCGTGTTTGTGTTACGCATTTTCCTGAATTTGTGAGTGAGCAATTTTCTCGTCATCAGGTTTTGGAAATCTTTTTTTTTTTAAATAAGTGTTGCCTGCTACAAAAAAAGTTTACAAAGCCAGGTCCTGATTTATTAGGATAAGCAATTGTAAATTTATTATTTTTGGAAGCTCCTGTTTCAGTACACCTGAGTAGAAGTACATAATACTATACTAATCAAAATATGAGCAAACATTAGGTGTCAGGTTGTAGTTTAGGCGAAATTAAATAAGCAGGGTGCAACTCAAACTATTTAAGGGTCCGGGGCAAGCAGGGCCGAAACTAGGGGGGAGGGGCAGAGGGGGCGTGTACTTCGGGCGCCAAATGAAGGATTATACCTTTGGAATGGATCATTTTCTTCTGATGGACTGCCGGCTTCCATTATTATGAAACAGCCGTTATAAATGAAGTGTTAAAAAAAATTATGGCCATTTTTTTTTCCCATTCTGACCAGAGTTCTAACTTTTTACGGCTGCTCTTTCATTTTCACCTAACACTTCATTTATGACGGCTGTTTCATAATTATGGAAGCCGTCAGTCCGTCAGAAGAAAATAACTCGGTTAAAATTCTCTTTGTAAATATACTTTTCGGAAGAGGGGGGGCGCCAAAATCCATGTTTGCTCCCATGTTGCATGAATCCATGTTGCAAAAGGCTAGTTTCGGCCCTGGGGGAAAGCCTCATTCTGGGGCCCTCCTTCTATATATTCATAGAAATTGCTTGTGAATTATCCTTTAGTGACTAATAAAATTTTAGTTGTAATAAATTCATATGCATTGTATATACATAAATCTTTGATTTTTTTTTTTTTTTTTTTTTTTTTTATCAAAAAGGATTTGGATTACTTATGACCAGTTTTAATCATTTGACATCATCTTATCTATAATTCTGATTGATTTCATGGAGGCTCCTCAAATAAACCCGATCTGTGCAGTTCTCTAATTTTTCTCTCTCTCTGCAAATATATATATATATATATATATATATGTGTGTGTGTGTGTGTGTGTGTGTGTGTCGCATTAAAAAAAAAAAATAACTACGTTAATTTTACTAGTTATCTTCAATTATATTCAAGCCGGAGTTACAATAAGTATAAAATGAAATAAAGTATTCTTATTGGAACTTATCAACTGAAAGATGTGTGATATAAATCAGTTGGACAGTTTGTATGGGGAAATAAATGCAAACATCTAAATAACAACAACAACAACAAAAGTAGGGAAAGTGAGAGAACGTAACACACAGTTAATTTCAACACAGTTAATGTTAGCAAAATAAATTGTGCTACTTTATTAAAGAAACTAGTGAATTTGATTTTTTCATGATATAGTAATTAACAAAATATTTCTTTTATTTATTTATTTATTTGTATTCTTAATACTTTCCAGCATTTTAAAAAGTTGTTTATAACTTTTCTGACAGATAATTATCGATGAACTGTCATAAATATGCTTGGATCCAAATGAAATAAGCATATCTCAAGTCAAAAGGATTAGCACGAATTTTCTCTAGCATGACCCCTATTGAAAACAAAGTGTGTATAATTTATATTTCGTTCACACATTTAGAGGGACACTGAAAAAAAATTGGAATATATATGGGAGATATATAGTATATGGGAGATAAATGTTTGAAGTATGTTATACTAATATTATACTAATTCAAATATTACGAAATTTATAAACACAGTAATATGTTTTCTGTAGGAATTGGTGCGCGTAGTACTATGCAGAAATTCTGGTATGATGGCAGGTGTTTTTCTTTTTTTTTTTTTATAAAAAAGGTGGTTTAGTTGGCAACACTGACTTTAAAGTAACTCTCAAAATGATTTGCAGTACAATTTATTTTACCTAATTTTATAGAATCCTTTAAAAATTAAATAAGTAATTTGAAACAATTGAAAAAAACAATACGGAATTTTCTCTCTATTTCTTTTCTTTTCTGTTTCTCCTTCTTTTTTTAAGTAACTCATTAGTTAGCATCTAATTCATGGCAAGCATTTCCCCCCACAGATCATAAAATAACGGAATTATTTGTGTCTCCCTGTAATTGCTCTATAAATATCTCACATTCTATTTTCAATAAAATATGCCATGTAACTTCAATAACATGCCAATTCAGTAAAAATACACATACAGCCGTCATCCAGAAGCAGTTTCTACGCACCGCAAAATTAAAATAAAGCTATTCGATTTCTAGAGACGAACAAATGGCAGACAGAAAACCGAAGTCATAAACACTTTTCAACTATGTTTAAAGTGTTAATAAAAATAAATAAATACCAACAGGATAATTACAGTTCACCCCTACAACCTTCCTCTTGACAGTCCAATGCTTTGACACAGTACCTTCTGTGATTTGCAATCGAACAGTTTTTAATTTTTCGATAAATGAATTACATCTTGAGTTATAGGCGATTGTTGTCTGAAGATAAGTGGTTTTTTTTCTTCCTTTCCTGTGCTGTCGCGTCCAGAAATTCGGTTCAAAACAAAACGCCAACTTTGACAGCATTCGCTGAAAATTTGTGTCTTTACCGAAAAACGAGAAAAAAAAAGTTCGTTTACGTAGTTTTTGAATAAGAGAACTTGCCAATCTGATACATTTGTAAACAAAAATTATTTTTAAAATGTGTCAGAAAGTAACCAGTATAGACTTGAAAAAAAAAAAACTGGTGAAACTGCTTTTTTTCTTTTCTTACAATGAATTGAAATATCTAAATAAGCAATCTAAAAATACATAATATAGTAAAGTTTATTTCCAGTAATTGCTGTCCATACTAATGTGTGCAATTTCTTTTTTGCAGTCTTTATATGATCTTTAGAATTCATATACACTGCGTAATACACAAAAAATTTGGTAACTTTAAACATGCATTTCACAGCTAAAAACGCACATCCAGCAATTATCAATTATAATCAATTCTGAAACCGAAATGACGCTCCTGCAACAATGAATTCCCGGCCTGACCCAAATCTGCAGAAAATCTAGAGAAAAAAAAATCAACCTTAGCCCAGTCCGCGTATTGTGAAAGGAAATTGGCCCGACTCTGTAGATATTGTTGGAGGTAGTGTTGCCAATTTATAGAATTTTTTTATTCAAAATATCTACCAGAATTTCCGAATAGTTACATTCACGTTATTAAACCACGGAACGTCTACCATTAAATAAATAGCAAATTATTACTCGAAATTTCTAGTTGATCAATAAAATAAAATAAAAAAAAATTGCCCAGTTAAACTGATGATATTGAGCTCACAGGCTATTCACACTAATTGTATATCATACTCTTATTTCAAAGAATAATGCCCTTCGAAAAATAAAAGAAGGGATTAGCCCCGTTTCCCCCCTTTATACTTAACCAAAGAACCTCCAAACTCTTTAACATAATAAACTGGCATACCAAATTTGAAGCAAATCAGATAATTATGCATGAAAAACCAATCGCATTACTCAGGGGCAATTCTGAGTAAAAAAATATTTTCTGAAATCCACAGCAAATTTTTTTAAAAAGTTACAGGAAAAAAAGGGGGTGGGGTGGGGAATCCTCTATTTTTTTCCAGATCGGTTTAACTCTGTTTTCGGTCGGGTCAATTTCAGGTTAAGTGTAGATTCCTGCAAGTTCGATTCAGGTTAACGCAATTTTTCTAAAGTTAATTCAGTATCTTGTTTCTGATTAAAAATTATGCCTGCAATAATAAACATAAACGGGTGAGCTGTTTTTAAAGAGACTACTGCGTTTTTTCTGCTATCCTATGACAAAATTTCCATTTTTTTTTCACGATCCTCTGAAAAAATTCTCGTTTTTTTCGCGGCCCATTGGCGAAATTCACGTTATTTCTAGCAGTTCTTTGACGAAATTACCGCTTATTTGAGCTTTTTGACGAAATTCGAGTTTTCTCTGCGGCCCTTCGACGAAATTCGCTCTTTTACGATCCTTTGACGAAATTCGCGTTTCTTCCGAGATACTTCGATGAAATTTGAGGATTTTAAGCAGCCTTTTGACAAAATTCTTTTTTTTTTACGATCCTCCGACGAAATTCACATTTTTTTCGCGTCCTTCGACGAGATTTGCAGTTTTTCCACAGACTTTGACGAAATTCTCATTTTCCAGCGATCCTTTCACGAGATTTGCGTTTCTTCAGCAGCCCTTTGACGAAATTCACGTTTTTCCGCTGCATTTCGACGAAAGTCTCATTTTTACAGCAACTCTTTGACGAGATTCGCATTTTTCCCAAAATACTTTGACAAATTAGCGTATTTTAAGTAACTTTTCGACAAAATTCTTTTTTCCCACAAATTACCGACAAAATTTACATTTGCAATCGCAATCCTTCGACGAAATTTGTGTTTTTTACGATGCCTTTTGACGAAATTCGTGTTTTTTCTAGTGGTCCTTTGTCAAAATTTGCGTTTTTCTTTAGTTCTTTGACGAAATTCGTGCTTTTTCTAGAAGACCCAATACAAAATTCGCTTTTTTACCCTCAACACTTTGGCGAAACTAGCATTTATTACGCGACTCTTTGACAAAATTCCCCTTTTTGCGAACCTTTGACGAAATTAGTGTTTTTTTCCGCAACCGTTTCGCGAAATTTGCGCTTTTACGCTACCTTTTGATGAAATTCGTGTTTTTTCTAGCTGCCCCTTTACAAAATTAGAGGTTTTTTCCTCAGCCCTTTGGCGAAATTCGCATTTCATCCGCGACCATTTGACAAAATTATCCTGTTTCCGCGATTCTTTGACGAAATTTGCGTTTTTTGCGGCCTTTTGACGAAATAAGTGTTTTTCCTGGCGGCAATTTGACAAAATTCGCATTTTTTCTCTGAGTATTTTGTCGAAATTCGCGTTTTTTTTTTTTTTTTTTTTACTACTGTGTGACAAATTTTGGATTTCTTTTGCAGTCCTTTGGCGAAGTTCGAATTTCTTCCGCCACTCTTTGACGAAATTTGCGTTTTTGTGCGATCCTTTTACTAAATTTGCGTTTTTCTTCGAGATACTTTGACGAAATTAGCATTTTTAAGTAGCATTTTGATCAAATTCTTTTCTTTTTCCAAGATCTTCCACCGAAATTCACTTTTTTTTTCGAGATACCTTGACGAAATTAACGTTTTTAAAGCAACATTTTGATAAAATTCTTTTCTTTTTCCGCGATCTTCCGACGAAATTCGCGTTTTTTCGCGATCATCCGACGAAATTTGTGTTTTTTACGCTGCTTTTGACGAAAGTCGTGTTTTTGATAGTGGTCCTTTGTCAAAATTCGCGTTCTCGTTCCGTAGCCCTTTGGGAAAATTAACATTTCTTGCACGACCCTTTGACAAAAAATCTCTTGTTTCCGCGAACCTCTGACGAAATTTGCATTTTTTTCGCAGCCCTTTGACGAAATTCGCGATTTTCTGCGGCCTTTCGATGAAACTCGTTTACTTTTCGTGACCGTTTCGCGAACTTTGAGTTTCTATACTGCCTTTTGACGAAATTCGTGTTTTTTTTATAGCGGCCATTTGACAAAATTAACTTTTTTTCCGAAGCCCTTTGCGAAATTCTCATTTTTCGTGATCTGTTGACGAAATTCGCCTTTTTTGTACGGCCCTTTCACGAAATTCGCATTTTTCGCGGTGTTTTGAAAAAACTGCATTTTTTCTGAGGACATTTGACAAAGTTTGCGTTTTCCGCAGCCTTTTGACGAAATTCGCTATCTTTTCGTGATCTTTCGATAAAATTGGCTTTTCTCCGCGGCCCTTCAATGAAATTCGCATTTTTATCTAGCGGCTCTTTGACGAAATTCGCATTTTCTCCTCAATACTTCGTCGAAAGCATAAGCATTTTTTAATATCGTTAAGATAGCATTTTTTAAGCAGCATTTTGACTAAAATATTTAGTTCACAATTCGCCGACAAAATTTCCGTTTTTTTCCGCGATCCTTCGACAAAATTCGCGTTTTATATCCGCGGCCGTTTGACGAAATTCGTGTTTTTCCTAGCGGCCTTTTCACAAAATTCACGTTTTTTCTTCGCGGCCGTTTGGCGAAATATTTTTCTGAAACTCTCTATTTATTTAACTCTCGTTTTTCGAGGTCCTTTTGACGAAATTTACGTTTTTTCCTTGGTCGTTTTACGAATTTTTCGTTTTTCCGCAGCCCTATTACGAATTCGAATTTTCCCGCGGCCCTTTCTAGAAATTTGCTACTTTTTCGTGATATTCGAAAATTTCACTTTTCCGCAATCCTTCGACGAAATTTGCGTTTTCCCCGCGATATTTAGACGAAATTAGCGTTTTTAATTCAGCCTTTTGACGAAATTCGCTTTTTTCAGGATCTTTTGACGAAATTTACGGATTTTCTGCAATACTTTGATTAAATTTGCTTCTTTGCGATCTTTTGACGAAATTCTCGTTTCTTCCGAAATACCTTGACGAAATTAGCGTTTTCTAAGCATCCTTTTTATAAACTTCATTTTCTTCACGATTCTGCAACGAAATTCACATTATTTTCGCGATCCTTCGCTGAAATTCACGGACCTTTGATGAAATCCGTGTTTTTAATTTGTTTTTCTAGCGGCCCTTTGATAAAATTCCCGTATTTTCCCCGACTCCTTCGGCAAAATTCACTTTTTTCTGCGATCCTTAGACGAAATTGCTTTTTCTCTGCAATCTTCGACGAATTTTGCGTTTTTACCGCGATACTTCGACGAAGTTGCCGATTTTTTCCTTCGGACGATTAACAAAACTGATTTTTTTCAGCGACCATCTGTCGAAATTCGCGTCTTTTTTTATCCCAAATTTTCAGACTGATGATCGATTTTAAAGTGTTTTTGGAACCGAAAGCCGTAAATTTTCGGATGAATCTGAACAGAATCACCTTTGCACATACTGAACAAAATAAAATAATTACTTTTATTAAAAAAGACATATTTTGCTCTCTGTAAATAAAATCCGCTACTGAAGTAATGTTTTCAACCAATTTTCTTTGTTTCATTCATCAAATCTTGCAGGTAATTACCATCTAGATGGTATTCCAAGTGCTACTCGACTTTTAATTTTTTTTCGGTAATAAGAAGAAAATATTGGATACTTCGAATTTTTCAGCTACCAGTTTGGGATTTATTTATACAGAGGTGACTTTTATTATCCTTTAAACTGCTGATGAAATATTCTTCCAATTGTAAAAAAGCGTATAAATCAATCTTTTGTTTCATAAGGGGTTGTATATATATATATATTTAAATATGATTTTTTTTATATGGCCCCTGGGTCCTAATACCTTATATTTACAAAAATATTGTCCTACATCTAGGAAGGAAATTAAAAAAATCTCCACTTGCGGTATTATGACACTTTCAGTTTTATGAAATTTCAATGTTTTTACCTGCACTAAAAGTATTTCTTTCCTTTTTTAGTACCAGAAAACACTGAAATATATCGTTTTGAAGGGAAGGGGTGCCTAAAGAAATATAGCCTAGGGGTAAAAAGGTAGTTCAAGGGTGATTCTGAGTAAAAAGAAAAATTTTCTGAAATTCACAGCAAATTTTCTGAAAAGTTACAGCAGAGGGGGGTGGGGATGAGAAATCCACTCCCGGCACTAACTACGCGTTTTTCCGCGGCCCTTTGACGA
Organism: Maratus speciosus; assembly: GCA_963932465.1. Lineage (NCBI taxonomy): Eukaryota > Metazoa > Arthropoda > Arachnida > Araneae > Salticidae > Maratus > Maratus speciosus. Next base: position 508,357,192 of record OZ010790.1, read on the forward strand.
AAATCGCGTTTTTTGTGATCCCTTGACGAATTTTGAGTCTTCGAGATCTTTTGACGAGATTTGCGGTTCTTTCGCGATTTTTTGAAGAAATTTTGGGGATTTTTTCGCGATTTTTTGAAGAAACTTGCGTTTTTCCGCGAATCTTTGACGAAATTTGTGTCTTTTACGCGATTCTTTGTTGAAATTCACGTTTTTTTTCTGCAAACAGTTGACAAAATTAATTTTTCCGACGACCATTTTGGCCCCACCAGTGGCTGAGAGGTTCTGCTCTCGAAGCTGGTAGACGAGAGGTGCTGGGTTTGAACCCAATCGCGCCCGTCGGCCTAACCGTTTCGGAGTTTTCGTGGTTTTCTTCGAAACCGTGGTTCCCATGCGTAAATACGGGTTAGGTTCCCTTAGAAAGACCCCCACGAAGGGCACCCCCCCCCCCCAGGGCCTATATCCCACGTGTTGATAATTGGCCGTCATAAACACAAAACCAAAAACCAAACCGACGACCATTTGTCGAAATTTGCGATATTTTTTATGTCCGAATTTTCGGATTGATCGAATTTTATGAACTTTCGGAAATGAATGCCTTAAATTTTCGGAAAATTCAGAAAAGAATCGCAGGTAGGTAGTTTATCCGCCCCCCTCCCCCCGCCCACACAATATAATAATAAACAAATACAGAAAACCTCTGAATAACGGAAACCTCGGGAGAGTATAATTTGTCCACTATTCGGAAGTGCCCGCTATTGAGATGTAAAAATGCACAAATAATTGTTAGGGAGAGGGGGAAATGTACTCTTAATAGAGGTGTCCATTATCAGGGAGGAACTGTCATAGACGTTTAACTGTACTTACAGAAGTAGGGAACAAGTTCACTTGCTATAAAACCTTTGATTAAAAAATTAGAATTTTTTTTATTGTAATACAAATTGCTGATTGATTATGAATTATAGTCATAGTCAGGCTTTAAAAGAAATACCACCGAACTTTGTCTGGTTGGTAAAACCTTTGTTTTACACTCACATTAAAAATAAATAAACAAATAAATTCCCATTCAAATTGCAAACTTCAAATGATAATGGAATAAACTGAGTATCCACTTTCCTTGTCGCAGCAGTTCGAATATACATACATACATTCTATACAGAAATAGCACAGGAAAACATTAATCTTCCAACGCATCAATTGAAACCCCACCCTAACAAAGGGGTTGCCAAAAGAACTGGTAACATTAAATCGCCAACACACTCGCCAAAATGTAATCTCGTTGATATTATGATAAAACTCCGATAAATCGACTAAATTTCTTAAATATAATTGCTGTTCATAAAAGATATTGAAGCTTGGTACTAATCTGAATTTTCGAGACCCAAATTAAATTTTTTGTGGCTTATTTGCTAGTGTTTAAAATTAAAAATGTACGGAAAAGATGTTATATGGAATATTATTTTTACTTTTGAAAGGCAGATGGCAGCACTAGCAAACGCTAAATTCAATAATTCGGAAATGTTAACAGGATTGATTTTATTAGATCTAGCTAAAAAATTTGAAAATTATTAATTATTTGCTGAATATATAACAAAATAAAATATATTAAATGAAAATTTTGATATTATATTTCACTAAATGCCAGTTGTAAAGAATATGTATCAATCTTTTCATTACGAAGATAAGAAGTAAAAATCCATAGTCAAAAACTGGAGGGTACACGTCCCCCTTAAAGATTAACTGATGTCACTGAAAGTTTAGTAACACAACATGAGGTGGTACACTGGTACTAGCATTGCTTCCTAAGGTTGTATACAAGCACTCACATAGATAATTGCACACACTAAAACAGATGCTGTCGAAAAAAACTGGAACATTCACTTAATCATCAAAATTAGATGATTTTTGCATGATGACATTAGAACATTTTAACATGACGAGAGACTTTGTAGAAAGTGAGAATGCATTGCATTCTCTTTGTAGCACTTAACTGACGACATCGTACTCATTACTGCAGAGCAATCATACTTCTGCGACACATACATGAATCACTTTTGCAGAGATTAACAAGGACGAGAAGTCGGTGGTGCACTTATGATGAAATGTAGTATGATAGGACATAATCGGTATTTGAGGTCAAGAAGCACTTTAAAAAAATTCCACTAGATGATTTATAGAAAAAAATTCTATATATATATAAATGCGCTGGTAAAAAAAAATTTCCATCTAGAGTTGTGCTTTTCTGTAATCTTCTTGTATTATTTGTAGGTATGAAGAGAAGACATTAATAAATTTCACTTTCTTCATAAAACATTGAAAACTTCAAAATGAAGATCATTTTTACTATTCAATTCTTCATAAAACAAAAAAAATCTTCAAAATGAACGAATCTTTTTTTTATATACTAAAGTAATGAGGCAAATGGCAAAATAAAAACTTAGAGGCTTTGGGTATGAAATAAAATTAAAGTAAAAGGCACTGTGCACATAATAAATAAATATGGGAACTTTTCAAAATAACTTGATCTTGCATAAACACTGTAACAAATATTCACAAATGAGATTTTACACTTGATTATCAATGAGCAAAAATTTTGCAATGTGAGGATGAATTGCTACACACAAGCAAAAATTAACTCTGAATACTTTTAATTGCACCTGCTAGAATATTTGGAGAAAATGCAGCATAATAAAATAAAGTTGTCGAAGGTAAAATATATCAGTAATTTTCAGGTAATTCAAACTTCCTTGTTTGAGAAGACTTAGAATAATATGATGTGAGTAACTGAGTTCTAGCAGCAGACAAGTCAACAATTTCACTTGATGAGGATATTTACTCTCACATGAGAAACGCTAACTGACACACTATTATAATCAGTAATGAAAGTTATTTACTTATTTATTTTTTGAAGAGAACTAAATAACACTATTTGTAGCTTCACAAACCAAAGAACTCTACTGAAGTGGTTTCATAAATGGATATTTGCCTATAAATGAACAACATCTTCACCAGGTATCTTATGGCTGAATACGAAGCATACACACAAAAAATTAAACTATTGTAGATGTAGGAAACTTTTGAAGTAGGTAGGTAATTTTATAATTTTTAGCTTCCATGATAACATGTGCAACAACAGAGAAGAGACCAGAAGAAATGGATGTCACACAAAACCACTGACCACCTTCATCAGGTAAGCAACAAATGAATGGAAGAAAAGTCTGAAGAATGTCATTACAGGTAAAAAAAATTTTCTAGCAGCATATACAGGAACAGTCATCATCAAATATGGCAAAAAGCACATCACTTAAGAACTATTGATAGTTAATATATAAAAGTAATCTTCACTATTGGCAAAGAAAAAATATTTTTCTTATGGTGAATGGAATTTTTAAGTAGAACTGTTACAGGATTGAAGAAGCCCCATTTCATTTTAAATGAAAAAAATAATGTTGCTCTTTTCATTTTTATAAAGCAACATGAGAATAAGGTATGATGATGTCGATGTGGATATGTCATGCATAGACTTATAAATTTGTGAAAAGAATTGAATTTGCCAAAGAGAATTGAAGCAATGAAAATTTTGAATATTTTCAATTTGTTAGCTGAGAGTTCTATAACAACATCAACAGGTAAATTTAAAAACAGGAACAGTTCTTTAAATATTAGAGATGAAATCAAACTAGTCCACAAGACAACATGCTAACCATACATATCAGCATATTTCACAAATCATCTAAGGAGCAAGTCTAAGAACTTTTCAAAAAGGATAACTGTCCATAAATTTTTATATTATATTTTTGTTATTCAGAGAAGCAGGCAATACCTCAAAATAATCATACAGGATAATTACTACTATAAATTACTTGAAGAATACCAAACTTCAGTTGGAGAAAATAGGTATAATTGATGAGATGACAACAACTTTAAGTGAAGAACAAAATTTCTCAGCAACAAGAATTAAAAATAATACTTCAATAAAATTTCAATCTTTTTTTTTTTTAAATATTGAAATTCAAATTTATAATTCATTTAAAGTGCCATTAATAAGTAGAAAATTAAAAAATAACCCAAAAGCCATGCCTCCTAAAATATCACATTATGTTCTTGAGAAAAGTTTTTGCCAATCTTCAAATTCATTGAAATTATTTGAGAACATAAATTCATTTATACAAATATTTCAATTTCAATAATTATTCTTCAAAATTATTTTTAATTCCACAATTTTCAATCAATTAAAAAAATATATAACTGCCTCAGAATTCTATTCTTAAAAACAGAATATTGCTATTATTTGCAACAACATAAAATTCATTTTCAATATTGTAATTATATTAATTCATTTCTTGATTTGAATAATAATATATTCTTCAAAATATAGTAAAATTTAAATATGAATTCTTTAGAATATTGTAAAAAAAATAAATGCAACTATTTAACAAATAAAATGGCATAACTCAAGAATTTTTCAGAATGAGAACATCAAATATTTAAAAATATTTTCATAAATTATATCCAATAAATCTTGAATTAAATTAACCATTTTCTTTTGAACTAATGAGAACAATTCCTCAAAAAAATTTTACTTGATTTTCTTGAATAACGATCTTAATATTTTTCCAAAAATTAGAACAAGTTTCATGAAAATGTAGCTTCTATTAAAACATTTCAACCAAAAATCTCATAATTCTTAAAAAAAGAACAAAAAGTTCTAAAAAAAATTATCTTCAAGAATCAGTATATATTTTTTTAATTGCAATAATCCCAAAGCAACAACGTGCAATTCGAAAGGTACGACGGCGCCAAATGTGGCGGTAATTAATGTGATCGTTTAAGTGGTTTAGAACAAATTGCGAAGGTCTTTTAATAAATTACTATTGATTGGTAAAGAAATAATAAAACTGGAGAGTTCTTACTTGAAATGTAGACAGTGAAGAGGCAAAGTGGTGAAAACAAATATTCTTTATTTCTTTCGTTAGTAGCAATAGAAGGTTATGAAAATACTTGCTTCTGGTCACCATTTTAAAATAGAAGAACTAATCTTTTAAGAAGAAAAATAGCAGCCAACACGGAATAAATCCATGGGATTCCTTTTAATGAGAGCAGCACAACTTTAAAGGATTAAACTTTGAAAAAAAAACACATCCACTTAAATAAAATATCAAACTCATTCGGCCAAAAAGAACGGCACGGCATTCGAACGGCCGGCGGGCTGGCGCTCCGCTAAAACTACGTTAAAAGACTACATCTTTTGCAGACAACATCAAACCAAATTCTGACTTTAAAAATTAACGAGTTTTAGTTTTTAAATGATGAATACGGGGTTGACAAAGTAATTAAAAGGCAGAATTTAAATTGATTAGCTAAATTAACATTTACGAGAAATTAATGAAAATCGAATTACAAGCTGCAGAATTTTAAAAGTTTCACTGATTGGAAAACGAAACCAAACGATTCTCCTGTCAGCGATCGGCGTCAAAAGAGGGCGGTGCATAAATTCAATGACGTCATCATAATCAGATTGGCTCCGACTAAGGCTACTAAATAGATGAGCTGGCTCGTCAGGCATTTTCATCCCTGACGGACTGCTTCGCGTAATGTAATCTCAATAGCGTTGAATTAGTTTCTGTCTATTTTTAGCTTTAAAAGCTTAATTATCGGTAGTTTTTCTGCTATTAATTGTTGAAATCATTCAATAAAGGATTACTGCATGCTTCAATTTCCCTATAAACATAAAAAATGACCAAATTTTAATATTAATTGTAGATTATATTCTTCGTGAATTTTTTTTTCGCCAATTTTGGCGATAAGGACATATTTTAAAAGTACAGCGCCATCTAGTTCATTTTCAGAAAAACAATTGATTTTGATGCGATTTGTGATTTTTTATATTATCGAACGAAAACAGAGTGAAATTATATGGGAAGCTACTTTAAATTTTTTGGATAATTAATAACGATACCTCAAAATGTTAACATGTGATGAAATTTATGAGATTTTTGGAAAAAAAAATAGCTAAAGAACTAATGTGAAATAGAATTTTTCAGGGAAATTTTACAATATAATTTTTTTTTTTTTTTTTTTTTTTTTTTTTTTTTTTTTTTTTTTTAATATTCATTTTCACAAAAAAAAAAAAAAAAAAAAAAAAAAAAAAATGGATTCTATTTGAAGTTTTTGAAAAAAATTCTCCAAATTTGCTTAAGATTATTGTTAATATTTCATCATAAGACAGTAATATTTAAAATTATATAAATAAATATTTTTAACAATTTTCGTAAGTCAGTATTACCAAGAAATAAAGCGTACCTTTACTGTAACTTTCAGATATAAAATTGTTTTAAAAAATATCAAAGGATACTTCCATACTATGAAATCTCAGAGGTCGATGCAGGTTTATTTCCTGGTGCCCATTTTGTGAAAAGTAAAAGTTTTTTTTTTTGTGAATTTTATTATAATTTTGTGAAAAATAATATTTTGTAATGAACGTTGAAATCGAGTTATTCAAATTCGAACTAAGCATTTATTAACAAAAACTTCTTTAAACCATTTTGCTAAAGTTTTTGTTCCTGGTGAGCCGGTTTTATTTACAAATCACTGATTTTAAAACCTAACAAAATAAAAATAATAAATAGAAGTAAGTTTTTATGGAAAGGGATTTTGTCAAAGGGCCTATTTTATTAAAAAAGAATTTTGTGAAGGGACCTGTTTCATTAAAAGGAGTTTTGTGAAGGAGCCCATTTTATTAAATTTATTTTTATAAAGGGGTCCATTTTGTTAAATTCATCTTTGTGAAGGGACCTATTTTATTAAATAGATTTTTGTGAAGGGGCCCTAAATAGGCCTCAAATTTTGCTGGTTCGACCCATGAGTCTCATTACATTTTCCTCCTCATAGAAAATAACCGTTTCATATTATTAAAGTAATGAAAACTTGCTACTCATGAAAACTTTTTAAAAACAATTTTACTTTATAGAAGTTTTTAAAAACTATAACAAAGTAAAAACAAACAAACAAACAAACAAACAAACAAAAGAAAATATTTTTTAATAGTATTTTTTGTTCGGTTAATTTCATTTTGTTCATTGTTAGCATCAGAAATTAATTATAATATTTATTTTATTACATTGCCAACTTCTTAAGGACAATCAAAAGTGCACACTTTTGATTTTTTATGTGGCGCTACATAAACACAAAAAGGAAAAAAAAAAAAACTCATTAAAATATTTTTGGAGGATGAATGTACATTTAGAAAATACATTTTCTTACGTTAATAAATTGGTGTTGATACTCTGCAAAAATAATCTTCATCATTTTAATTCTCCAACATATGGAAAAATAAAATAATGCATTTGGAAATATATGCGAATCTAGTTAAAAAAGTTCTACTGAACGGATTTAGATGGAAGTTGCCTTAGTAGTTAAATAAATTAAGAAGAAAAAGAAAAAAAATTATATGTAAAATTCGCATTTTGAATTGCAAAACTTACACTCTGTGTGAGCGGAGCCGTGGTCAAAAGTCAGGTATTAATGATACAAAATGGTTCTATTGAAAAATAATAATAATTTCTCTCTCCCTACCCTCTTTAAGAAATAAACTTAGTTTCGATTATTTTTTCGGAAGGGATTTCTGAAGCTTTGCGGCCTCTGAAATTCCGAGGAGGGGTGCCCTTCTAGACTGTAATTAAAGATCAAATTCGTAATCTTCCAGGGGGTTGGGGGTAGGGATGCCAGACTGTAAATTCAGCACTGGATCCACTAGCAAAATGAATATTAATAAATAATAAGTTTAATAAATGAAATATTAATTAAAGATGTAAGGCAATTTTTCTTTCAGGACGTAGGAAAAAAAAAGGAAGGGGTTCAATTCCTCCGCATTCAGATGCAGTTATTATTATTATTATTATTATTAATTATTAATTATTATTATTATTATTTATTATTATTATTATTATTATTATTATTATTATTTTAACGGTACATGAGCTATTCGAAAGAATTCAGATTTGGGTAGATGTTTAGTAACCACTGATGCAGTTTCCTTTTACTGCTACTTTTTTTTAATATCAAATTATCAAATACTCCCTTACATCCCACCCCCCTTCTGTTTCGATTTAACAATCGTAATTTTCTGGAAAATACAAATGAAAACCTTATACATACAATCTTACAAATTCCAAATATATGTATATATATATATATATATATATATATATTGATTTTATGACTTGATTAATAAAAAGTTAAATCAATTATTTTTTATAGACATTTTATTATTTATTCATAATCCTAAAATATAAATTTAATTGAAATTGAGTTCTTTAGTCCCCCCACCCACACCCCACACACATCCTTTTCAACAAAGTACTTACAAACATCAGATTTCATTTATGTATTCACTAAAAGTAAATTATTACTAATTTTAAAATTTGAAATTTATTCGAAACTTTTATTCAATAGCGTACTATTTGATAAATTCTGGGAAGCAACGAAGACAGCGATAAATGTGCCAAATAGGTGAATCTAGCGCCAACATGTTCCCACCTGGGAATACTATGGCAAGCGGACGAGCCAGCCTGTGTATTTAGAAGCTCTAGCTCCGACGAAACGAGAGCTCTAGAAATGTGCTCCTAAAATACGGAGTGCGCATGCGCAAGGTGCCGATTCGCCCGAAGGCCGAGAGAAACAGATCGGCGGCGAAAAATGAACTTGCTTTAGGGTGAGAGATAAAAGCGTCAACATCGCGGCGTAAAGATAGAGTTCAAATGGACATCGATGCAAAAAAACTAGCTGAAAGGAAATAAAAATAAACCAAATTTAAATACTGTGAGAAGTATTCTCACAGGTGCATGTTGTTCAGATCTGCTCCCAGGAAGCGTCTCGCAGGGAACCTCACGCAGTGTAAAGATTTGCTCTTGCACCACAGTTTCATTTAGCCCTCTCGTTGGTTTTCAAACAAATATCCATAACCACATTTGTATTTCGCAAACATTTCCGTTATTTGCAGCGTGCCTCACCCAAAGAGAAAATTTATCATTTTATAGAATATAAAAGAAAACACGGTAAGCTTCGAACTTAGTACTCATAAAAAACTCCCACTGAAATTAAATGAAAATCTTGTCTTCCCCGTAAAATCAAAAATTTTACAAAAATTTGGTATTTTTCAAAATTCAATTTCTTTCTGAAATTTGACGGGACATGGCAGAAGAAGCTAACGGGGTGCATGTTGTTCAGATTTGCTCCCAGGAAGCGTCTCGCAGGGAGCCTGACGCCGTGCAAAGATTTGCTCGTGCACCGCAGTTTCATTTGGCCTTCTCGTCGGTTTTCAAACAAATATCCACATTTAAAATTCCCAAAAAATTCTGTTATGTGCAGCGTGCCACTCCCAAGGGAGAAAATTTATCCTTTAATAGAATAGAAAACACGCTAAACTTCGTACTCATAAGAAAACTCCGATTGAAATGAAATGAAAAACTTGTCTTCCCCGTAAAATACAAAATTTTACAAAAAGAATGTTGTATTTTTCAAAGTTCGATTTGTTTCTGAAATCTGACAAGTCATAGCAGAAGAACCTAACGTGGCAGCGTCTCACAGGGAACCGCACGCAGTGTAAAGATTTGTTCTTGCACTGCAAGTTTCATTTAGCCCTCTCGTTGGTTTTCAAACAAATAGCCATAACCGTATATATATTTCGCAAAAATTTCCGTTATTTGCAGCGGGCCTCTACCAAAGAGAAAATTTATCATTTTATAGACTAGAAAAGAAAGCACACTAAACTTCGTACTCATAAAAAAACTCCGATTGAAATTAAATGAAAAACTTGTCTTCCCCGTAAAATCCAAACTTTTACAAAAAAAATGTGGTATTTTTCAAAATTCGATTTCTTTCTGAAATTTGACGGGACATGGCAGAAGAAGCTAACGGGGTGCATGTTGTTCAGATTTGCTCCCAGGAAGCGTCTCGCAGGGAGCCTGACGCCGTGCAAAGATTTGCTCGTGCACCGCAGTTTCATTTGGCCTTCTCGTCGGTTTTCAAACAAATATCCACATTTAAAATTCCCAAAAAATTCTGTTATGTGCAGCGTGCCACTCCCAAGGGAGAAAATTTATCCTTTAATAGAATAGAAAACACGCTAAACTTCGTACTCATAAGAAAACTCCGATTGAAATGAAATGAAAAACTTGTCTTCCCCGTAAAATACAAAATTTTACAAAAAGAATGTTGTATTTTTCAAAGTTCGATTTGTTTCTGAAATCTGACAAGTCATAGCAGAAGAACCTAACGTGGCAGCGTCTCACAGGGAACCGCACGCAGTGTAAAGATTTGTTCTTGCACTGCAAGTTTCATTTAGCCCTCTCGTTGGTTTTCAAACAAATAGCCATAACCGTATATATATTTCGCAAAAATTTCCGTTATTTGCAGCGGGCCTCTACCAAAGAGAAAATTTATCATTTTATAGACTAGAAAAGAAAGCACACTAAACTTCGTACTCATAAAAAAACTCCGATTGAAATTAAATGAAAAACTTGTCTTCCCCGTAAAATCCAAACTTTTACAAAAAAAATGTGGTATTTTTCAAAATTCGATTTCTTTTTTAAATCTGACGGGACACGTCAGAAGAAACTAACGGGGTGCATGTTGTTCAGATCTGCTCCCAGGAAGTGTCTCGCAGGGAACTTCACGCAGTGTAAAGATTTGTTCTTGCACTGCAAGTTTCATTTAGCCCTCTCGTTGGTTTACAAACAAATAGCCATAACCGTATATATATTTCGCAAAAATTTCCGTTATTTGCAGCGGGCCTCTACCAAAGAGAAAATTTATCATTTTATAGACTAGAAAAGAAAGCACACTAAACTTCGTACTCATAAAAAAACTCCGATTGAAATTAAATGAAAAACTTGTCTTCCCCGTAAAATCCAAACTTTTACAAAAAAAATGTGGTATTTTTCAAAATTCGATTTCTTTTTTAAATCTGACGGGACACGTCAGAAGAAACTAACGGGGTGCATGTTGTTCAGATCTGCTCCCAGGAAGTGTCTCGCAGGGAACTTCACGCAGTGTAAAGATTTGTTCTTGCACTGCAAGTTTCATTTAGCCCTCTCGTTGGTTTACAAACAAATAGCCATAACCGTATATATATTTCGCAAAAATTTCCGTTATTTGCAGCGTGCCTCTACTAAAGAGAAAATTTATCATTTTATAGAATATAAAAGAAAACACGGTAAGCTTCGAACTTCGTACTCATAAAAAAACTCAAGTTGAAATTAAATGAAAAACTTGTCTTCCCCGTAAAATTAAAAATTTTACAAAAATAATGTGGCATTTTTCAAAATTGGATTTCTTCTTGAAATGTGACGGGACATGGTTGAAGAAGCTAACGGGGTGCATGTTGTTCAGATCCTCTCCCAGGAAGCGTATCGCAGGGAGCTTCACGCCGTGTAAAGATTTGCTCTTGCACCGCAGTTTCATTTAGCCCTCTCGTCGGTTTTCAAACAGATATCCACATTTATAATTCCCAAAAATTTCCGTTATTTGCAGCGGGTCTCTCCAAAACAGAAAATTTATCATTTTATAGAATATAAAAGAAAACACGGTAAGCTTCGAACTTCGTACTCATAAAAAAACTCAAGTTGAAATTAAATGAAAAACTTGTCTTCCCCGTAAAATTAAAAATTTTACAAAAATAATGTGGTATTTTTCAAAATTGGATTTCTTCTTGAAATGTGACGGGACATGGTTGAAGAAGCTAACGGGGTGCATGTTGTTCAGATCCTCTCCCAGGAAGCGTCTCGCAGAGAGCCTCACGCCGTGTAAAGATTTGCTCTTGCAACGCAGTTTCATTTAGCCCTCTCGTTGGTTTTCAAACAAATATCCATAACCATATTTATATTTCGCAAAAATTTCCGTTATTTGCAGCGTGCCTCTCCCAAAGAGAAAATGTATTATTTTACAGAATATAAAAGAAAACACGGTTAACTTCGTACTTCGTACTCATAAAAAAAAACTCCGATTGAAATTAAATGAAAAACTTGTCTTCCCGGTAAAATCCAAAATTTTACAAAAATAATGTGGTATTTTTCAAAGTTCGATTTCTTTCTGAAATCGGACAAGACATGGGAGAAGAACCTAACGGGGTGCATGTTGTTCAGATCTGCTCCCAGGAAGCGTTTCGCAGGGAACCTCACGCCGTGTAAAGCTTAGCTCGTGCACGGCAGTTTCAATTGGCCCTCTGGTTGGTTTTCAAACAGATATACACATTTATAATCCCCAGATATTTCCATTATTTGCAGCGTGCCTCTCCCAAACAGAAAATTTATCTTTTTACAGAATATAAAAGAAAACACGATAAACTTCGAACTTCGTACTCATAAAAAACTCCCATTGAAATTAAATGAAAAACTTGTCTTCCCCATATAATCCAAAATTTTACAAAATAAAGTCGTATTTATTTCATCGTGAAATCTGACGGGACATGGTAAAAGAAGCTAAAGGGGTGCATGTTGCACCCCTTTAGCTTCCGTTATTTGGCAAAAATTTCCGTTGTTTACAGCGTGCCTCTCCCAAAGAGAAAATGTATTATTTTTCAGAATATAAAAGAAAACACGGTTAACTTCGTACTTCGTACTCATAAAAAAAACTCCGATTGAAATTAAATGAAAAACTTGTCTTCCCCGTAAAACCAAAATTTTACAAAAATAATGTGGTATTTTTCTAAGTTCGATTTCTTTCTGAAATCTGACAAGACATGGCAGAAGAACCTAACGGGGTGCATGTTGTTCAGAACGGCTCCCAGGAAGAGTCGCAGGGAGCCTCACGCCGTGTAAAGATTTGCTCGCGCACCGCAGTTTCATTTGCCCCTCTCGTCGGTTTTCAAACCAATATCCACTTTCAAAATTCCCAAAAATTTCCGTTATTTGCAGCGTGCCTCTCCCAAACAGAAAATTTATCTTTTTACATAATATAAAAGAAAACACGGTAAACTTCGAACTTCGTACCACAAAAAAACTCCCATTGAAAATAAATGAAAAACTTGTCTTCTATGTAAAATCAAAAATTTTACAAAAATAATGTGGTATTTTTCAAAATTCCATTTCTTTCTGAAATCTAACGGGACACGGCTGAAGAAGCTAACAGGGTGCATGTTGTTAAGATCTGACCCAGGAAGCGTCTCGCAGGGAGCCTCACGCCCTGTAAAGGTTTGTTGTGCACCGCAGTTTCATTTGGCCCTCTGGTCGGTTTTCAAACAAATATCCACATTTAAAATTCCAGAAAATTTCCGTTATGTGCAGCGTTCATTTCCCAGAGAGAAATTTTATCATTTTATAGTATAGTAAAGAAAACACGGTAAACTTGGTACTTCGTACTCATAAAAAAACTCCCATTGAAATTAAATGAAAAATTGTCTTCCCAGTAAAATAAAAATGTGGTATTTTCCAAAATTCGATTTCTTTCAGAAATCTGACGGGACATGGCAGAAGAAGCTAACGGGGTGCATGTTGTTCAGAACGGCTCCCAGGAAGCGTCGCAGGGAGCCTCACGCCGTGTAAAGTTTTGCTCGTGCACCGCAGTTTCATTTGGCCCTCTCGTCGGTTTTTAAACAAATATCAACTTTTAAAATTCCCAAAAATTTCCGTTATGTGCAGCGTGCCACTCCCAAAGAGAAAATTTATCCTTTTATAGAATAGAAAAGAAAACACGCTAAACTTCGTACTTATAAAAAAAAACTCCGATTGAAATTAAATGAAAAACTTATCTTGAAATTATCTTGAATGAAAAAGCTAATGGGGTGCATGTTGTTCAGATCTGTTCCCAGGAAGCGTCTCGCAGGGAGCCTCACGCCGTGTAAGGATTTGCGCTTGCACCGCAGTTTCATTTGGCCGTCTCGTCAGTTTTCTAACAAATGTCCACATTTAAAATTCCCGAAAATTTCTGTTATGTGGAACGTACTTCTCCCAAAGAGAAATTTTATAATTTTATAGAATAGAAAAGAAAACTCGGTAAACTTCGTAGTAAAATTAAATGAAAAACTTATCATCTTCCCCATAAAATCCAATTTTTTACAAAAATAGTGTGGAATATTTCAAAGTTTGATTTCGTTCTCAAATGGCTGTTTTCGTCATTTTAAAAGTTAAATATATTTCAAATACACTTAAATTCAGCACATATGCATTTGAGAAAACTATATCTATATCTATGTAAGGAATAACTGGCAGATTAACGGGAGAAAAGAAATTGACTCTGGAACACAGACTTCTCATATAAGAAGACCCCAATTTGATAACCTTTTCTTGAAGCCTATATCTCTTCCCTCCGTCACGTGATGGAGAGCAGAGATGCACGCCACACTGGTTTTACTCCAAAAGCTTTTCGGAATCTCTCTCCGGATCTTGAGTTGAACGATAATGAAATCCGAAAGTTGCCAATAAGATGATCATTGCCAAAAAAGACATCCTTTTGGCGATGAAAGAGCGAAAACATGTTGGATTAAAATTTCTGGCTGAAAGAACAACGGGGTTTGGTCTCTGCTCCTATCTTTCCTCTGAGCTCGAGAACTTCTTTTATGGACCGAACTCATTTATTTTGTTGCTGCATCTCCATCTTCGCGAGTTCGGTCGGATGTCCTCCGAGCCATTTACGTCAATTTCGGGATCTACATGGCCGTAGGTTGTGCAGACATCTCAAATGGGCAAAATCTAATCTTTTTCATGCGTGTTCTTTTCTTGCTAATATGTTTGTGCTTGTAATATTTCCCAGCAAATGGCGAATGTATCAATTTGGGAATTATCAATGATGACATTCAGTTTAATTGGTTAATTAGCTCTTGATTGACATGTGGTCAAGACCCGCACCATTCCCGAAATCTGTTACGTACAAGGCTTTAACCACAAACGAAGGAGAATTGCCCAAACGTCAGCATTTTCTATTTTAAGTTACTCTCTGATTTTAATGGTAAACGTAATAAATGCTATGCTGAGAAACAAAGTTACAAGGGGTAAAACGGATTTTAGAATATAAGATAAGATTTAAAGTTAGAAAAAAGAACTTCAGGATTTTATTTAAATTTTTGAAATTTAATTTAAATTTTGAATTTCGAAAAGATTTTAATTCTTATCCCTTTCATCATATATATAGTATCTCTCTTTATAAATATCTGATCTTGTCATGCGACAGCGGTCGTATTTATAAACCGGTTTGGATGTGATTGAGCATATATTAAAGGTTTATTAACATCTCGACCAAATTCGTTGGGCATCTTGATCCGCTATCCTGTTTCAAAATGTCCCCTTAAAGATGTCAAACTAAAAAAAGTAAAGACAAAATAATAAATGCAAATTTATTTCTTGCACAATCGTTAGGTCTTGATAGAAGGACTCAAGAATATTTTTTGGTTTCCCCAATATCTTAAAAAATGGATGAGTATAGCAATTTGAAATTCTAGGGTGGCTGCCGTTTTGAAAAAAAGAGGAGATTTTCTCCCCATAATCGGGCGTATTTTAGACGTTTTAGCAAATGCGTTTTTTTTATAATTTATTTTCAATGTTGCTACTCCTAGACGCTTAAAACAACAGTCATATACTTGAACGCTCTGTTATTGTTTTGAAATTCCCATTAAAATTCAGCATTCACGATACTTAGAAATCTTCTATAATCGGGTTCCACGCATTTTACTATCGCGTGTTTGAGTAAAATTATCCGAATCCTCAAAAACAAGGAAAAATGAACCTGCCTGTTCCTCCTGGTACAAGCCAAAAAGACTTTTAATTTCGTCTTTAGAAAAAATAATGTGGTTAGTTTTTATATTTGGGTGGGGGTGGGGGGGGGGGGGGGAGCGAAAAATTTCTTCCTGCCCCGGGCGCCGAAAAACGTAGCTACGTCACTGCCAGTTTCATTTGGTCCTCTCGTTGGTTTTCAAAGAAATATCCACATTTAAAATTCCCGTTATAAGCAGCGTCCTTCTTCCAAAGAGAAATTTTATAATTTTATAGAATATAAAAGAAAACACGGTAAACTTCGTACTTCGCACTCATAAAAATAATCCTATTGAAATTAAATGAAAAACTTGTCTTCCCATAAAATCCCAAAATTTTACAAAAGTAGTGTGATATTTTTCAAAGTTCGATTTCGTTCTGAAATCTGACGGGACATGGCAGAAGCTAAAGGGATTCTTCTTGCTCAGATCTGCTCCCAGGAATAGTGCTCGCAGGGAGCCTCATACGCCGTGTAAAGTTTTGCTCTTGCACCGCAGTTTCATTTGGCCCTCTCGTCGGTTTTCAAACAAATGTCCACATATAAAATTCCCGAAAATTTCTGTTATAAGCAGCGTTCTTCTTCCAAAGAGAAATTTTATAAATTTATAGAATATAAAAGAAAACACGGTAAACTTCGTACTTCGTACTCATAAAAATAATCCCATTGAAATTAAATGAAAAACTTGTCTTCCCATAAAATCCCAAAATTTTACAAAAGTAGTGTGATATTTTTCAAAGTTCGATTTCGATCTGAAATCTGACGGGACATGGCAGAAGCTAAAGGGATTCTTCTTGCTCAGATCTGCTCCCAGGAATAGTGCTCGCAGGGAGCCTCACGCCGTGTAAAGGTTTGCTCTTGCACCGCAGTTTCATTTTGCCCTCTCGTCGGTTTTCAAACAAATGTCAACATTTAAAATTCCCGAAAATTTCTGTTATAAGCAGCGTTCTTCTTCCAAAGAGAAATTTTATAAATTTATAGAACATAAAAGAAAACACGGTAAACTTCGTACTTCCTACTCATAAAAATAATCCCATTGAAATTAAATGAAAAACTTGTCTTCCCATAAAATCCCAAAATTTTACAAAAGTAGTGTGATATTTTTCAAAGTTCGATTTCGTTCTGAAATCTGACGGGACATGGCAGAAGCTAAAGGGATTCTTCTTGCTCAGATCTGCTCCCAGAAATAGTGCTCGCAGGGAGCCTCACACCATGTAAAGTTTTGCTCTTGCACCGCAGTTTCATTTGGCCCTCTCGTCGGTTTTCAAACAAATGTCCACATATAAAATTCCCGAAAATTTCTGTTATAAGCAGCGTTCTTCTTCCAAAGAGAAATTTTATAAATTTATAGAATATAAAAGAAAACACGGTAAACTTCGTACTTCGTACTCATAAAAATAATCCCATTGAAATTAAATGAAAAACTTGTCTTCCCATAAAATCCCAAAATTTTACAAAAGTAGTGTGATATTTTTCAAAGTTCGATTTCGATCTGAAATCTGACGGGACATGGCAGAAGCTAAAGGGATTCTTCTTGCTCAGATCTGCTCCCAGGAATAGTGCTCGCAGGGAGCCTCACGCCGTGTAAAGTTTTGCTCTTGCACCGCAGTTTCATTTTGCCCTCTCGTCGGTTTTCAAACAAATGTCCACATTTAAAATTCCCGAAAATTTCTGTTATAAGCAGCGTTCTTCTTCCAAAGAGAAATTTTATAAATTTATAGAATATAAAAGAAAACACGGTAAACTTCGTACTTCGTACTCATAAAAATAATCCCATTGAAATTAAATGAAAAACTTGTCTTCCCATAAAATCCCAAAATTTTACAAAAGTAGTGTGATATTTTTCAAAGTTCGATTTCGTTCTGAAATCTGACGGGACATGGCAGAAGCTAAAGGGATTCTTCTTGCTCAGATCTGCTCCCAGAAATAGTGCTCGCAGGGAGCCTCACACCATGTAAAGTTTTGCTCTTGCACCGCAGTTTCATTTGGCCCTCTCGTCGGTTTTCAAACAAATGTCCACCTTTAAAATTCCCGAAAATTTCTGTTATAAGCAGCGTCCTTCTTCCAAAGAGAAATTTTATAATTTTATAGAATATAAAAGAAAACACGTTAAAGTTCGTACTTCGTACTCATAAAAATAATCCCATTGAAATTAAATGAAAAACTTGTCTTCCCATAAAATCCCAAAATTTTACAAAAGTAGTGTGATATTTTTCAAAGTTCGATTTCGTTCTGAAATCTGACGGGACATGGCAGAAGCTAAAGGGATTCTTCTTGCTCAGATCTGCTCCCAGGAATAGTGCTCGCAGGGAGCCTCACGCCGTGTAAAGTTTTGCTCTTGCACCGCAGTTTCATTTGGCCCTCTCGTCGGTTTTCAAACAAATGTCCACATTTAAAATTCCCGAAAATTTCTGTTATAAGCAGCGTTCTTCTTCCAAAGAGAAATTTTATAAATTTATAGAATATAAAAGAAAACACGGTAAACTTCGGACTTCGTACTCATAAAAATAATCCCATTGAAATTAAATGAAAAACTTGTCTTCCCATAAAATCCCAAAATTCTACAAGAGTAGTGTGATATTTTTCAAAGTTCGATTTCGTTCTGAAATCTGACGGGACATGGCAGAAGCTAAAGGGATTCTTCTTGCTCAGATCAGCTCAAAGAAATAGTGCTCGCAGGGAGCCTCACGCCATGTAAAGTTTTGCTCTTGCACCGCAGTTTCATTTGGCCCTCTCGTCGGTTTTCAAACAAATGTCCACATTTAAAATTCCCGAAAATTTCTGTTATAAGCAGCGTCCTTCTTCCAAAGAGAAATTTTATAATTTTATAGAATATAAAAGAAAACACGTTAAAGTTCGTACTTCGTACTCATAAAAATAATCCCATTGAAATTAAATGAAAAACTTGTCTTCCCATAAAATCCCAAAATTTTACAAAAGTAGTGTGATATTTTTCAAAGTTCGATATCGTTCTGAAATCTGACGGGACATGGCAGAAGCTAAAGGGATTCTTCTTGCTCTGATCTGCTCCCAGGAATAGTGCTCGCAGGGAGCCTCACGCCGTGTAAAGTTTTGCTCTTGCACCGCAGTTTCATTTGGCCCTCTCGTCGGTTTTCAAACAAATGTCCACATTTAAAATTCCCGAAAATTTCTGTTATAAGCAGCGTTCTTCTTCCAAAGAGAAATTTTATAAATTTATAGAATATAAAAGAAAACACGGTAAACTTCGGACTTCGTACTCATAAAAATAATCCCATTGAAATTAAATGAAAAACTTGTCTTCCCATAAAATCCCAAAATTTTACAAAAGTAGTGTGATATTTTTCAAAGTTCGATTTCGTTCTGAAATCTGACGGGACATGGCAGAAGCTAAAGGGATTCTTCTTGCTCAGATCTGCTCCCAGGAATAGTGCTCGCAGGGAGCCTCACGCCGTGTAAAGTTTTGCTCTTGCACCGCAGTTTCATTTGGCCCTCTCGTCGGTTTTCAAACAAATGTCCACATTTAAAATTCCCGAAAATTTCTGTTATAAGCAGCGTTCTTCTTCCAAAGAGAAATTTTATAAATTTATAGAATATAAAAGAAAACACGGTAAACTTCGGACTTCGTACTCATAAAAATAATCCCATTGAAATTAAATGAAAAACTTGTCTTCCCATAAAATCCCAAAATTTTACAAAAGTAGTGTGATATTTTTCAAAGTTCGATATCGTTCTGAAATCTGACGGGACATGGCAGAAGCTAAAGGGATTCTTCTTGCTCTGATCTGCTCCCAGGAATAGTGCTCGCAGGGAGCCTCACGCCGTGTAAAGTTTTGCTCTTGCACCGCAGTTTCATTTGGCCCTCTCGTCGGTTTTCAAACAAATGTCCACATTTAAAATTCCCGAAAATTTCTGTTATAAGCAGCGTTCTTCTTCCAAAGAGAAATTTTATAAATTTATAGAATATAAAAGAAAACACGGTAAACTTCGGACTTCGTACTCATAAAAATAATCCCATTGAAATTAAATGAAAAACTTGTCTTCCCATAAAATCCCAAAATTTTACAAAAGTAGTGTGATATTTTTCAAAGTTCGATTTCGTTCTGAAATCTGACGGGACATGGCAGAAGCTAAAGGGATTCTTCTTGCTCAGATCTGCTCCCAGGAATAGTGCTCGCAGGGAGCCTCACGCCGTGTAAAGTTTTGCTCTTGCACCGCAGTTTCATTTGGCCCTCTCGTCGGTTTTCAAACAAATGTCCACATTTAAAATTCCCGAAAATTTCTGTTATAAGCAGCGTTCTTCTTCCAAAGAGAAATTTTATAATTTTATAGAATATAAAAGAAAACACGTTAAAGTTCGTACTTCGTACTCATAAAAATAATCCCATTGAAATTAAATGAAAAACTTGTCTTCCCATAAAATCCCAAAATTTTACAAAAGTAGTGTGATATTTTTCAAAGTTCGATTTCGTTCTGAAATCTGACGGGACATGGCAGAAGCTAAAGGGATTCTTCTTGCTCAGATCTGCTCCCAGAAATAGTGCTCGCAAGGAACCACACGCCATGTAAAGTTTTGCTCTTGCACCGCAGTTTCATTTAGCCCTCTCGTCGGTTTTCAAACAAATGTCCACATTTAAAATTCCCGAAAATTTCTGTTATAAGCAGCGTCCTTCTTCCAAAGAGAAATTTTATAATTTTATAGAATATAAAAGAAAGCACGGTAAAGTTCGTACTTCGTACTCATAAAAATAATCCCATTGAAATTAAATGAAAAACTTGTCTTCCCATAAAATCCCAAAATTTTACAAAAGTAGTGTGATATTTTTCAAAGTTCGATTTCGTTCTGAAATCTGACGGGACATGGCAGAAGCTAAAGGGATTCTTCTTGCTCAGATCTGCTCCCAGGAATAGTGCTCGCAGGGAGCCTCACGCCGTGTAAAGTTTTGCTCTTGCACCGCAGTTTCATTTGGCCCTCTCGTCGGTTTTCAAACAAATGTCCACATTTAAAATTCCCGAAAATTTCTGTTATAAGCAGCGTTCTTCTTCCAAAGAGAAATTTTATAAATTTATAGAATATAAAAGAAAACACGGTAAACTTCGGACTTCGTACTCATAAAAATCATCCCATTGAAATTAAATGAAAAACTTGTCTTCCCATAAAATCCCAAAATTTTACAAAAGTAGTGTGATATTTTTCAAAGTTCGATTTCGTTCTGAAATCTGACGGGACATGGCAGAAGCTAAAGGGATTCTTCTTGCTCTGATCTGCTCCCAGGAATAGTGCTCGCAGGGAGCCTCACGCCGTGTAAAGTTTTGCTCTTGCACCGCAGTTTCATTTGGCCCTCTCGTCGGTTTTCAAACAAATGTCCACATTTAAAATTCCCGAAAATTTCTGTTATAAGCAGCGTTCTTCTTCCAAAGAGAAATTTTATAAATTTATAGAATATAAAAGAAAACACGGTAAACTTCGGACTTCGTACTCATAAAAATAATCCCATTGAAATTAAATGAAAAACTTGTCTTCCCATAAAATCCCAAAATTTTACAAAAGTAGTGTGATATTTTTCAAAGTTCGATTTCGTTCTGAAATCTGACGGGACATGGCAGAAGCTAAAGGGATTCTTCTTGCTCAGATCTGCTCCCAGGAATAGTGCTCGCAGGGAGCCTCACGCCGTGTAAAGTTTTGCTCTTGCACCGCAGTTTCATTTGGCCCTCTCGTCGGTTTTCAAACAAATGTCCACATTTAAAATTCCCGAAAATTTCTGTTATAAGCAGCGTTCTTCTTCCAAAGAGAAATTTTATAAATTTATAGAATATAAAAGAAAACACGGTAAACTTCGGACTTCGTACTCATAAAAATAATCCCATTGAAATTAAATGAAAAACTTGTCTTCCCATAAAATCCCAAAATTTTACAAAAGTAGTGTGATATTTTTCAAAGTTCGATTTCGTTCTGAAATCTGACGGGACATGGCAGAAGCTAAAGGGATTCTTCTTGCTCAGATCAGCTCAAAGAAATAGTGCTCGCAGGGAGCCTCACGCCATGTAAAGTTTTGCTCTTGCACCGCAGTTTCATTTGGCCCTCTCGTCGGTTTTCAAACAAATGTCCACATTTAAAATTCCCGAAAATTTCTGTTATAAGCAGCGTCCTTCTTCCAAAGAGAAATTTTATAATTTTATAGAATATAAAAGAAAACACGTTAAAGTTCGTACTTCGTACTCATAAAAATAATCCCATTGAAATTAAATGAAAAACTTGTCTTCCCATAAAATCCCAAAATTTTACAAAAGTAGTGTGATATTTTTCAAAGTTCGATTTCGTTCTGAAATCTGACGGGACATGGCAGAAGCTAAAGGGATTCTTCTTGCTCAGATCTGCTCCCAGAAATAGTGCTCGCAAGGAACCACACGCCATGTAAAGTTTTGCTCTTGCACCGCAGTTTCATTTAGCCCTCTCGTCGGTTTTCAAACAAATGTCCACATTTAAAATTCCCGAAAATTTCTGTTATAAGCAGCGTCCTTCTTCCAAAGAGAAATTTTATAATTTTATAGAATATAAAAGAAAGCACGGTAAAGTTCGTACTTCGTACTCATAAAAATAATCCCATTGAAATTAAATGAAAAACTTCTCTTCCCATAAAATCCCAAAATTTTACAAAAGTAGTGTGATATTTTTCAAAGTTCGATTTCGTTCTGAAATCTGACGGGACATGGCAGAAACTAAAGGGATTCTTGCTCAGATCTGCTCCCAGAAATAGTGCTCGCAAGGAGCCACACGCCATGTAGAGTTTTGCTCTTGCACCGCAGTTTCATTTAGCCCTCTCGTCGGTTTTCAAACAAATGTCCACATTTAAAATTCCCGAAAATTTCTGTTATAAGCAGCGTCCTTCTTCCAAAGAGAAATTTTATAATTTTATAGAATATAAAAGAAAGCACGGTAAAGTTCGTACTTCGTACTCATAAAAATAATCCCATTGAAATTAAATGAAAAACTTGTCTTCCCATAAAATCCCAAAATTTTACAAAAGTAGTGTGATATTTTTCAAAGTTCGATTTCGTTCTGAAATCTGACGGGACATGGCAGAAGCTAAAGGGATTCTTCTTGCTCAGATCTGCTCCCAGGAATAGTGCTCGCAGGGAGCCTCACGCCGTGTAAAGTTTTGCTCTTGCACCGCAGTTTCATTTGGCCCTCTCGTCGGTTTCCAAACAAATGTCCACATTTAAAATTCCCGAAAATTTCTGTTATAAGCAGCGTTCTTCTTCCAAAGAGAAATTTTATAAATTTATAGAATATAAAAGAAAACACGGTAAACTTCGGACTTCGTACTCATAAAAATAATCCCATTGAAATTAAATGAAAAACTTGTCTTCCCATAAAATCCCAAAATTTTACAAAAGTAGTGTGATATTTTTCAAAGTTCGATTTCGTCCTGAAATCTGACGGGACATGGCAGAAGCTAAAGGGATTCTTCTTGCTCAGATCTGCTCCCAGGAATAGTGCTCGCAGGGAGCCTCACGCCGTGTAAAGTTTTGCTCTTGCACCGCAGTTTCATTTGGCCCTCTCGTCGGTTTTCAAACAAATGTCCACATTTAAAATTCCCGAAAATTTCTGTTATAAGCAGCGTTCTTCTTCCAAAGAGAAATTATATAATTTTATAGAATATAAAAGAAAACACGGTAAACTTCGTACTTCGTACTCATAAAAATAATCCCATTGAAATTAAATGAAAAACTTGTCTTCCCATAAAATCCCAAAATTTTACAAAAGTAGTGTGATATTTTTCAAAGTTCGATTTCGTTCTGAAATCTGACGGGACATGGCAGAAGCTAAAGGGATTCTTCTTGCTCAGATCAGCTCAAAGAAATAGTGCTCGCAGGGAGCCTCACGCCATGTAAAGTTTTGCTCTTGCACCGCAGTTTCATTTAGCCCTCTCGTCGGTTTTCAAACAAATGTCCACATTTAAAATTCCCGAAAATTTCTGTTATAAGCAGCGTCCTTCTTCCAAAGAGAAATTTTATAATTTTATAGAATATAAAAGAAAACACGGTAAAGTTCGTACTTCGTACTCATAAAAATAATCCCATTGAAATTAAATGAAAAACTTGTCTTCCCCGTAAAATCCAAAATTTTACAAAAATAATGTGGTATTTTTCAAAGTTCGATTTCTTTCTGAAATCTGACAAGCCATGGCAGAAGAACCTAACGGGGTGCATGTTTTTCAGATCTGCTCCCAGGAAGCATCTCGCAGGGAACCTCACACCGTGTAAAGATTTGCTCTTGCACCGCAGATTCACTTAGCCCTCTCGTTGGTTTTCAAACAAATATCCATAACCACATTTGTTTCGCAAAAATTTTCGTTATGTGCAGCGTGCCACTCCCAAAGAGAAAATTTATTATTTTATAGAATAGAAAAGAAAACACGCCAAACTTCGTACTTATAAAAAAAACTACGATTGAAATTAAATGAAAAACTTATCTTCCCCGTAAAATCCAAAATTATACAAAAAGAATGTGGTATTTTTCAAAGTTCGATTTGTTTCTGAAATCTGACAAGACACGGCAAAAGAACCAAACGGGGTGCATGTTGTTCAGATCTGCTCCCAGGAAGCGTCTCGCAGGGAACCTCACGCCGTGTAAAGATTTGCTCGTGCACCGCAGTTTCATTTGGCCCTCTCGTCGGTTTTCAAACCAATATCCACTTTTAAAATTCCCAAAAATTTCCGTTATTTGCAGCGTGCCTCTCCCAAACAGAAAATGTATCTTTTTACATAATATAAAAGAAAACACGGTAAACTTCGAACTTCGTACCACAAAAAAACTCCCATTGAAAATAAATGAAAAACTTGTCTTCTACGTAAAATCCAAAATTTTACAAAAATAATGTGGTATTTTTCAAAATTCCATTTCTTTCTGAAATCTAACGGGACACGGCTGAAGCAGCTAACGGGGTGCATGTTGTTAAGATCTGATCCAGGAAGTGTCTCGCATGGAGCCTCACGCCGTGTAAAGGTTTGTTCGTGCACCGCAGTTTCATTTAGCCCTCTCATCGGTTTTCAATCAAATATCCACATTTATATTTAGCAAAAATTTCCGTTATTTGCAGCGTGCCTCCACCAAAGAGAAAATTTATCCTTTTATAGAATAGAAAAGAAAACATGCTAAACTTCGTACTCATAAAAAATCTCCGATTGAAATTAAATGAAATACTTGTCTTCCCCGTAAAATTCAAAATTTTACTAAAATAATGTGGTATTTTTAAAAATTCGATTTCTTCTTGAAATATGACAGGACATGGGAGAAGAAGCTAACGTGGTGCATGTTGTTCAGATCTGCTCCCAGGAAGCGTCTCGCAGGGAGCCTCACGCCCTGTAAAGGTTTGTTCGTGCACCGCAGTTTCATTTGGCCCTCTCGTCGGCTTTCAAACAAATATCCACATTTATATTTCGCAAAAATATGCTTTATTTGAAGCGTACCTCTCCCAAAAAAAAATTTATAATTTTATAGAATATAAAAGAAAAGACGGTAAGCTTCGAACTTCGTACTCATAAAAAACTCCCATTGAAATTAAATGAAAAACTTGTCTTCCCCGTAAAATCCAAAATTTTACAAAATAAAGTGGTATTTATTTCATCGTGAAATCTGACGGGACATGGCAGAAGAAGCTAACGGCGTGCATGTTGTTCAGAACGGATCGCAGGAAGCGTCGCATGGTGCCTCACGCCGTGTAAAGGTTTGTTCGTGCACCGCAGTTTCATTTAGCCCTCTCGTCGGTTTTCAAACAAATATCCACATTTATATTTCGCAAAAAATTTCCGTTATTAGCAGCGTGCCTCTACTAAAGAGAGAATTCATCCTTTTATAAAATAGAAAAGAAAACACGCTAAACTTCGTACAAAAAAACTCCCATTGAAATTAAATGAAAAACTTGCCTTCCCCGTAAAATCCAAAATTTCACAAAAACAATGTGGTATTTTTAAAAATTCGATTTCTTCTTGAAATATGACATGATTTGGCAGAAGAAGCTAACGGGGTGCATGTTGTTCAGATCTGCCTTCAGAAGCGTCTCGCAGGGAGCCTCACTTCCTGTAAAGATTTGCTCGTGCACCGCAGTTTCATTTATCCCTCTCGTCGGTTTTCAAACAAATATCCACATTTATATTTCGCAAAAATTTGCGTTATTTGCAGCGTACCTCTACCAAAGAGAAAATTTATAATTTTATAGAATAGAAAAGAAAACACGCTAAACTTCGTACTCATAAAAAAACTCCCATTGAAATTAAATGAAAAACTTGCCTTCCCCGTAAAATCCAAAATTTCACAAAAACAATGTGGTATTTTTAAAAATTCGATTTCTTCTTGAAATATGACATGATTTGGCAGAAGAAGCTAACGGGGTGCATGTTGTTCAGATCTGCCTTCAGAAGCGTCTCGCAGGGAGCCTCACTTCCTGTAAAGATTTGCTCGTGCACCGCAGTTTCATTTATCCCTCTCGTCGGTTTTCAAACAAATATCCACATTTATATTTCGGAAAAATTTGCGTTATTTGCAGCGTACCTCTACCAAAGAGAAAATTTATAATTTTATAGAATATAAAAGAAAAGACAGTAAACTTCGAACTCCGTACTCATAAAAAAAAACTCCCATTCAAATTAAATGAAAAACTTGTCTTCCCCGTAAAATCCAAAATTTTACAAAAACAATGTGGTCTTTTTCAAAGTTCGATTTCTTTCTGAAATCTGACAAGACATGGCAGAAGAACCTAACGGGGTGCATGTTGTTCAGATCTGCTCCCAGGAAGCGTCTCGCAGGGAACCTCACGCCGTGTAAAGCTTAGCTTGTGCACGGCAGTTTCATTTGGCCCTCCGGTCGGTTTTCAAACAAATATCCACATTTAAAATTCCAGAATATTTCCGTTATGTGCAGCGTTCCTTTCCCAGAGAGAAATTTTATCATTTTATAGTATAGTAAAGAAAACACGGTAAACTTGGTACTTCGTACTCATAAAAAAACTCCCATTGAAATTAAATGAAAAATTGTCTTCGCAGTAAAATAAAAATTTGGTATTTTCCAAAATTCGATTTCTTTCAGAAATCTGACGGGACATGGCAGAAGAAGCTAACGGCGTGCATGTTGTTCAGAACGGATCCCAGGAAGCGTCGCATGGTGCCTCACGCCGTGTAAAGGTTTGTTCGTGCACCGCAGTTTCATTTAGCCCTCTCGTCGGTTTTCAAACAAATATCCACATTTATATTTCGCAAAAAATTTCCGTTATTAGCAGCGTGCCTCTACTAAAGAGAAAATTCATCCTTTTATAAAATAGAAAAGAAAACACGCTAAACTTCGTACTCATAAAAAAACTCCCATTGAAATTAAATGAAAAACTTGCCTTCCCCGTAAAATCCAAAATTTCACAAAAACAATGTGGTATTTTTAAAAATTCGATTTCTTCTTGAAATATGACATGATTTGGCAGAAGAAGCTAACGGGGTGCATGTTGTTCAGATCTGCCTTCAGAAGCGTCTCGCAGGGAGCCTCACTTCCTGTAAAGATTTGCTCGTGCACCGCAGTTTCATTTATCCCTCTCGTCGGTTTTCAAACAAATATCCACATTTATATTTCGCAAAAATTTGCGTTATTTGCAGCGTACCTCTACCAAAGAGAAAATTTATAATTTTATAGAATATAAAAGAAAAGACAGTAAACTTCGAACTCCGTACTCATAAAAAAAAACTCCCATTCAAATTAAATGAAAAACTTGTCTTCCCCGTAAAATCCAAAATTTTACAAAAACAATGTGGTCTTTTTCAAAGTTCGATTTCTTTCTGAAATCTGACAAGACATGGCAGAAGAACCTAACGGGGTGCATGTTGTTCAGATCTGCTCCCAGGAAGCGTCTCGCAGGGAACCTCACGCCGTGTAAAGCTTAGCTTGTGCACGGCAGTTTCATTTGGCCCTCCGGTCGGTTTTCAAACAAATATCCACATTTAAAATTCCAGAATATTTCCGTTATGTGCAGCGTTCCTTTCCCAGAGAGAAATTTTATCATTTTATAGTATAGTAAAGAAAACACGGTAAACTTGGTACTTCGTACTCATAAAAAAACTCCCATTGAAATTAAATGAAAAATTGTCTTCGCAGTAAAATAAAAATTTGGTATTTTCCAAAATTCGATTTCTTTCAGAAATCTGACGGGACATGACAGAAGAAGCTAACAGGGTACATGTTGTTCAGATCTGCTCCCAGGAAGCGTCTCACAGGGAACCTCACGCCGTGTAAAGCTCAGCTCGTGCACGGCAGTTTCATTTGGCCCTCTGGTCGGTTTTCAAACAGATATCCACATTTATAATTCCCAAAAATTTCCGTTATTTGCAGCGTGCCTCTCCTAAACAGAAAATTAATTTTTTTACTGAATATAAAAGATAACAAGGTAAACTTCGAACTCACAAAAAAACTCCCATTGAAATTAAATGAAAAAAATGTCTTCCCCGTAAAATCCAAAATTTTACAAAAATAATGTGGTATTTTTAAAAATTCAATTTCTTCTTGAAATATGACAGGACATGGCAGAAGAAGCTAACGTGGTGCATGTTGTTCAGATCTGCTCCCAGGAAGCGTCTCGCAGGGAGCCTCACACCCTGTAAAGATTTGCTCGTGCACCGCAGTTTCATTTAGCCCTCTCGTCGGTTTTCAAACAAATATCCACATTTATATTTCGCAAAAATTTGCGTTATTTGCAGCGTACCTCTCTCAAAGAGAAAATTTATAATTTTATAGAATATAAAAGAAAAGACGGTAAGCTTCGAACTTCGTACTCATAAAAAACTCCCATTGAAATTAAATGAAAAACTTGTCTTCCCCGTAAAATCCAAAATTTTACAAAAATAAAGTGATATTTATTTCATTGTGAAATCTGACGGGACATGGTAAAAGAAGCTGAAGGGGTGAATGTTGTTCAGATCTGCTCCCAGGAAGCGTCTCGCAGGGAGCCTCACGCCGTGTAAAGATTTGCTCGTGCACCGCAGTTTCATTTAGCCCTCTCGTTGGTTTTCAAACAAATATCCATAACCCCATTTATATTTCGCAAAAATTTCCGTTATTTGCAGCGTGCCTCCCCCAAAGAGAAAATTTATCATTTTATAGAATATAAATGAAAACACGGTAAGCTTCGAACTTCGTACTCATAAAAAAACTCAAGTTGAAATTAAATTAAAAACTTGTCTTCCCCGTAAAATCCAAAATTTTACAAAAATAATGTGGTATTTTTCAAAATTCGATTTCTTCTTGAAATCTGACGGGACATGGCAGAAGAAACTAACGGGGTGCATGTTGTTCAGATCTGATGATGGTCAATGGATGTAAAATGGTCAATGATTTTCTTCAACTTCTCAAACTTTTTTAAAAAATCTTAAATTAACTAATTATGTAAGGCTGTTACATCGCAAATATAGGTTTCTGAGCAGTGATTTCTTTGGCTTACATTATTTCCATACAATAATCACCATGATAAATTTCTAAAACATTTTCAAGATAAATGTACCTGGAAGTTTGTTTAAATGGTGGTTGACAATAAAGTGACCAATGAGAGCCCTATAAATAAGTTTTGATTAGTTTAAGATTTTAAAATCTTCAGATCTGAAAATCTTCGTCTACGGAAAAGTTTCAGATAAAAAAATCGGGCATGCTGAAACGGTGTTGGAGAAGTTACTCTGGGCTACAGTACGGTATGAATTACAATTAAAACTTTGCGAATAGAAGTAAATTCTTTTAACTGTGTACAAAAACATGTTTTAAATCGAAATAGTTGAGGTTAAACACAGTAGAAAGTAACACACAAAGACACAGTAGTAAAAATATAATAGTGAGGTTAAAACAAAGTAAAATAACATAGGAACATGCCTATTGTAACAAGATTTATCTATCATATCTGATTAATAGTGAAAAAAATATGCAAATATTTTTACAAATTTTCATTTTGCACTTTCTAATTTTGAGCACTTAGGATTAGGGCGCCTGGAGCAGTTTGCTCCAACTGCTCCACGATAGCTACGCCCCTGCTCGTGCACCGCAGTTTCGTTTGGCCCTCTCGTCGGTTTTCAAACAAATATCCTCATTTAAAATTCAGAAAATTTCCGTTATGTTCAGCGTTCTTTTGCTAAAGAGAAATTTTATCCTTTTATAGAATAGAAAAAAAAACACGCTAAACTTCGTACTCATAAAAAAACTCTGATAGAAATTGAATGAAAAACTTGACTTCCCCGTAAAATCCAAAATTTTACTTTTTGAAAGTTCGATTTCTTTCTGAAATCTGACGGGACAGGGCAGAAGAAGCCAATAGGGTGCATGTTGTTCAGATCTGCTCCCAGGAAGCGTCTCGCAGAGAGCCTCAAGCCGTATAAAGATTAGCTCGTGCACGGCAGTTTCATTTGGCCCTCTGGTCGGTTTTCAAACAAATATCCACATTTAAAATTTCAGAAAATTCACGTTATGTGCAGCGTTCTTTTCCCAAAGAGAAATTTTATCCTATTATTGAATAGAAACGAAAACAAGCTAAACTTCGTACTCTTAAAAAAAAAAAAAAAAAAAAAAAAAAAACATTGAAATTAAATGAAAAGCTTGTCTTCCCCATAAATTCCAAAACTTTACAAAAATAAACTGGTATTTGATTTCGTCGTGAAATCTGACGGGACATGGCAAAAGATACTAAAGGGGTGCATGTTGTTCAGGTCTGCTCCCAGGAAGCGTCTCGGAGGGAGCATCACACCTTGTAAAGATTTGGTCTTGCACCGCTGTTACATTTGGCCTTCTCGTCGGTTTTCAAACAAATATCAACATTTAAAGTTCCCAAAAATTTCCGATGTGTGCAGAGTTTCTTCCCAAAGAGAACTTTATCATTTTATAGAATATAAAAGAAAACACGGTTAACGTCGTACTTCCTACTCATAAAAAAACTCCCATTGAAATTAAATGAAAAACTTGTCTTCCCCGTAAAATTCAAAATTTTACAAAAATCATGTGGTATTTTTCAAAGTTCGTTTTCTTTCTGAAATCTCACGGGACATGGCAGAAGAAGCTAATGAGGTGCATGTTGTTCAGATCTGTTCCCAGGAAGCGTCTCGCAGGGAGCCTCACGCCGTGTAAGGATTTGCTCTTGCACCGCAGTTTCATTTGGCCGTCTCGTCAGTTTTCCAACAAATGTCCACATTTAAAATTCCCGAAAATTTCTGTTATGTGCAACGTACTTCTCCCAAAGAGAAATTTTATAATTTTATAGAATAGAAAAGAAAACTCGGTAAACTTCGTACTCATAAAAAATCTCGCAGTAAAATTAAATGAAAAACTTATCATCTTCCCCATAAAATCCAATTTTTTACAGAAATAGTGTGGAATATTTTAAAGTTTGATTTCGTTCTCAAATGGCTGTTTTCGTCCTTTTAAAAGTTAAATATATTTCAAATACACTTAAATTCAGCACATATGCATTTGAGAAAACTATATCTATATCTATGTAAGGAATAACTGGCAGATTAACGGGAGAAAAGAAATTGACTCTGGAACACAGACTTCTCATATAAGAAGACCCCAATTTGATAACCTTGTCTTGAAGCCTATATCTCTTCCCTCCGTCACGTGATGGAGAACAGAGATGCACGCCACACTGGTTTTACTCCAAAAGCTTTTCGGAATCTCTCTCCGGATCTTGCGTTGAACGATAATGAAATCCGAAAGTTGCCAATAAGATGATCATTGCCAAAAAAGACATCCTTTTGGCGATGAAAGAGCGAAAACATGTTGGATTAAAATTTCTGGCTGAAAGAACAACGGGGTTCGGTCTCTACTCCTATCTTTCCTCTGAGCTCGGGAACTTCTTTTATGGACCGAACTCATTTATTTTGTTGCTGCATCTCCATCTTCGCGAGTTCGGTCGGATGTCCTCCGAGCCATTTACGTCAATTTCGGGATCTACATGGCCGTAGGTTGTGCAGACATCTCAAATGGGCAAAATCTAATCTTTTTCATGCGTGTTCTTTTCTTGCTAATATGTTTGTGCTTGTAATATTTCCCAGCAAATGGCGAATGTATCAATTTGGGAATTATCAATGAGGACATTTAGTTTAATTGGTTAATTAGTTCTTGATTGGCATGTGGTCAAGACCCGCACCATTCCCGAAATCTGTTACGTACAAGGCTTTAACCACAAACGAAGGAGAATTGCCCAAACGTCAGCATTTTCTATTTTAAGTTACTCTCTGATTTTAATGGTAAACGTAATAAATGCTATGCTGAGAAACAAAGTTACAAGGGGTAAAACGGATTTTAGAATATAAGATAAGATTTAAAGTTAGAAAAAAGAACTTCAGGATTTTATTTAAATTTTTGAAATTTAATTTAAATTTTGAATTTCGAAAAGATTTTAATTCTTATCCCTTTCATCATATATATAGTATCTCTCTTTATAAATATCTGATCTTGTCATGCGACAGCGGTCGTATTTATAAACCGGTTTGGATGTGATTGAGCATATATTAAGGGTTTATTAACATCTCGACCAAATTCGTTGGGCATCTTGATCCGCCATCCTGTTTCAAAATGTCCCCTTAAAGATGTCAAACTAAAAAAAGTAAAGACAAAATTATAAATGCAAATTTATTTCTTGCACAATCGTTAGGTCTTGATAGAAGGACTCAAGAATATTTTTTGGTTTCCCCAATATCTTAAAAAATGGATGAGTATAGCAATTTGAAATTCTAGGGTGGCTGCCGTTTTGGAAAAAAGAGGAGATTTTCTCCCCATAATCGGGCGTATTTTAGACGTTTTAGCAAATGCGTTTTTTTTATAATTTATTTTCAATGTTGCTACTCCTAGACGCTTAAAACAACAGTCATATACTTGAACGCTCTGTTATTGTTTTGAAATTCCCATTAAAATTCAGCATTCACGATACTTAGAAATCTTCTATAATCGGGTTCCACGCATTTTACTATCGCGTGTTTGAGTAAAATTATCCGAATCCTTAAAAACAAGGAAAAATGAACCTGCCTGTTCCTCCTGGTACAAGCCAAAAAGACTTTTAATTTCGTCTTTAGAAAAAATAATGTGGTTAGTTTTTATATTTGGGTGGGGGGGGGGGGGGGTGGAGCGAAAAATTTCTTCCTGCCCCGGGCGCCGAAAAACGTAGCTACGTCACTGCCAGTTTCATTTGGTCTTCTCGTTGGTTTTCAAAGAAATATCCACATTTAAAATTCCCGTTATAAGCAGCGTCCTTCTTCCAAAGAGAAATTTTATAATTTTATAGAATATAAAAGAAAACACGGTAAACTTCGTACTTCGTACTCATAAAAATAATCCTATTGAAATTAAATGAAAAACTTGTCTTCCCATAAAATCCCAAAATTTTACAAAAGTAGTGTGATATTTTTCAAAGTTCGATTTCGTTCTGAAATCTGACGGGACATGGCAGAAGCTAAAGGGATTCTTCTTGCTCAGATCTGCTCCCAGGAATAGTGCTCGCAGGGAGCCTCACGCCGTGTAAAGTTTTGCTCTTGCACCGCAGTTTCATTTGGCCCTCTCGTCGGTTTTCAAACAAATGTCCACATTTAAAATTCCCGAAAATTTCTGTTATAAGCAGCGTTCTTCTTCCAAAGAGAAATTTTATAATTTTATAGAATATAAAAGAAAACACGGTAAACTTCGTACTTCGTACTCATAAAAATAATCCCATTGAAATTAAATGAAAAACTTGTCTTCCCATAAAATCCCAAAATTTTACAAAAGTAGTGTGATATTTTTCAAAGTTCGATTTCGTTCTGAAATCTGACGGGACATGGCAGAAGCTAAAGGGATTCTTCTTGCTCAGATCTGCTCCCAGGAATAGTGCTCGCAGGGAGCCTCACGCCGTGTAAAGTTTTGCTCTTGCACCGCAGTTTCATTTGGCACTCTCGTCGGTTTTCAAACAAATGTCCACATTTAAAATTCCCGAAAATTTCTGTTATAAGCAGCGTTCTTCTTCCAAAGAGAAATTTTATAAATTTATAGAATATAAAAGAAAACACGGTAAACTTCGTACTTCGTACTCATAAAAATAATCCCATTGAAATTAAATGAAAAACTTGTCTTCCCATAAAATCCCAAAATTTTACAAAAGTAGTGTGATATTTTTCAAAGTTCGATTTCGATCTGAAATCTGACGGGACATGGCAGAAGCTAAAGGGATTCTTCTTGCTCAGATCTGCTCCCAGGAATAGTGCTCGCAGGGAGCCTCACACCGTGTAAAGTTTTGCTCTTGCACCGCAGTTTCATTTTGCCCTCTCGTCGGTTTTCAAACAAATGTCCACATTTAAAATTCCCGAAAATTTCTGTTATAAGCAGCGTTCTTCTTCCAAAGAGAAATTTTATAAATTTATAGAATATAAAAGAAAACACGGTAAACTTCGTACTTCGTACTCATAAAAATAATCCCATTGAAATTAAATGAAAAACTTGTCTTCCCATAAAATCCCAAAATTTTAAAAAAGTAGTGTGATATTTTTCAAAGTTCGATTTCGATCTGAAATCTGACGGGGCATGGCAGAAGCTAAAGGGATTCTTCTTGCTCAGATCTGCTCCCAGGAATAGTGCTCGCAGGGAGCCTCACGCCGTGTAAAGTTTTGCTCTTGCACCGCAGTTTCATTTTGCCCTCTCGTCGGTTTTCAAACAAATGTCCACATTTAAAATTCCCGAAAATTTCTGTTATAAGCAGCGTTCTTCTTCCAAAGAGAAATTTTATAAATTTATAGAATATAAAAGAAAACACGGTAAACTTCGTACTTCGTACTCATAAAAATAATCCCATTGAAATTAAATGAAAAACTTGTCTTCCCATAAAATCCCAAAATTTTACAAAAGTAGTGTGATATTTTTCAAAGTTCGATTTCGTTCTGAAATCTGACGGGACATGGCAGAAGCTAAAGGGATTCTTCTTGCTCAGATCTGCTCCCAGGAATAGTGCTCGCAGGGAGCCTCACGCCGTGTAAAGTTTTGCTCTTGCACCGCAGTTTCATTTGGCCCTCTCGTCGGTTTTCAAACAAATGTCCACATTTAAAATTCCCGAAAATTTCTGTTATAAGCAGCGTTCTTCTTCCAAAGAGAAATTTTATAATTTTATAGAATATAAAAGAAAACACGGTAAACTTCGTACTTCGTACTCATAAAAATAATCCCATTGAAATTAAATGAAAAACTTGTCTTCCCATAAAATCCCAAAATTTTACAAAAGTAGTGTGATATTTTTCAAAGTTCGATTTCGTTCTGAAATCTGACGGGACATGGCAGAAGCTAAAGGGATTCTTCTTGCTCAGATCAGCTCAAAGAAATAGTGATCGCAGGGAGCCTCACGCCATGTAAAGTTTTGCTCTTGCACCGCAGTTTCATTTGGCCCTCTCGTCGGTTTTCAAACAAATGTCCACATTTAAAATTCCCGAAAATTTCTGTTATAAGCAGCGTCCTTCTTCCAAAGAGAAATTTTATAATTTTATAGAATATAAAAGAAAACACGTTAAAGTTCGTACTTCGTACTCATAAAAATAATCCCATTGAAATTAAATGAAAAACTTGTCTTCCCATAAAATCCCAAAATTTTACAAAAGTAGTGTGATATTTTTCAAAGTTGGATTTCGTTCTGAAATCTGACGGGACATGGCAGACGCTAAAGGGATTCTTCTTGCTCAGATCTGCTCCCAGAAATAGTGCTCGCAAGGAGCCACACGCCATGTAAAGTTTTGCTCTTGCACCGCAGTTTCATTTAGCCCTCTCGTCGGTTTTCAAACAAATGTCCACATTTAAAATTCCCGAAAATTTCTGTTATAAGCAGCGTCCTTCTTCCAAAGAGAAATTTTATAATTTTATAGAATATAAAAGAAAACACGGTAAAGTTCGTACTTCGTACTCATAAAAATAATCCCATTGAAATTAAATGAAAAACTTGTCTTCCCCGTAAAATCCAAAATTTCACAAAAATAATGTGGTATTTTTCAAAGTTCGATTTCTTTCTGAAATCTGACAAGCCATGGCAGAAGAACCTAACGGGGTGCATGTTTTTCAGATCTGCTCCCAGGAACCATCTCGCAGGGAACCTCACACCGTGTAAAGATTTGCTCTTGCACCGCAGATTCACTTAGCCCTCTCGTTGGTTTTCAAACAAATATCCATAACCACATTTGTTTCGCAAAAATTTTCGTTATGTGCAGCGTGCCACTCCCAAAGAGAAAATTTATTATTTTATAGAATAGAAAAGAAAACACGCCAAACTTCGTACTTATAAAAAAAACTACGATTGAAATTAAATGAAAAACTTATCTTCCCCGTAAAATCCAAAATTATACAAAAAGAATGTGGTATTTTTCAAAGTTCGATTTGTTTCTGAAATCTGACAAGACACGGCAAAAGAACCAAACGGGGTGCATGTTGTTCAGATCTGCTCCCAGGAAGCGTCTCGCAGGGAACCTCACGCCGTGTAAAGATTTGCTCGTGCACCGCAGTTTCATTTGGCCCTCTCGTCGGTTTTCAAACCAATATCCATTTTTAAAATTCCCAAAAATTTCCGTTATTTGCAGCGTGCCTCTCCCAAACAGAAAATTTATCTTTTTACATAATATAAAAGAAAACACGGTAAACTTCGAACTTCGTACCACAAAAAAACTCCCATTGAAAATAAATGAAAAACTTGTCTTCTACGTAAAATCCAAAATTTTACAAAAATAATGTGGTATTTTTCAAAATTCCATTTCTTTCTGAAATCTAACGGACACGGCTGAAGCAGCTAACAAGGTGCATGTTGTTAAGATCTGATCCAGGAAGTGTCTCGCATGGAGCCTCACGCCGTGTAAAGGTTTGTTCGTGCACCGCAGTTTCATTTAGCCCTCTCACCGGTTTTCAAACAAATATCCACATTTATATTTAGCAAAAATTTCCGTTATTTGCAGCGTGCCTCCACCAAAGAGAAAATTTATCCTTTTATAGAATAGAAAAGAAAACATGCTAAACTTCGTACTCATAAAAAATCTCCGATTGAAATTAAATGAAATACTTGTCTTCCCCGAAAATTCAAAATTTTACAAAAATAATGTGGTATTTTTAAAAATTCGATTTCTTCTTGAAATATGACAGGACATGGGAGAAGAAGTTAACGTGGTGCATGTTGTTCAGATCTGCTCCCAGGAAGCGTCTCGCAGGGAGCCTCACGCCCTGTAAAGGTTTGTTCGTGCACCGCAGTTTCATTTGGCCCTCTCGTCGGTTTTCAAACAAATATCCACATTTATATTTCGCAAAAATATGCTTTATTTGAAGCGTACCTCTCCCAAAGAAAAAATTTATAATTTTATAGAATATAAAAGAAAAGACGGTAAGCTTCGAACTTCGTACTCATAAAAAACTCCCATTGAAATTAAATGAAAAACTTGTCTTCCCCGTAAAATCCAAAATTTTACAAAATAAAGTGGTATTTATTTCATGTTGAAATCTGACGGGACATGGCAGAAGAAGCTAACGGCGTGCATGTTGTTCAGAACGGATCCCAGGAAGCGTCGCATGGTGCCTCACGCCGTGTAAAGGTTTGTTCGTGCACCGCAGTTTCATTTAGCCCTCTCGTCGGTTTTCAAACAAATATCCACATTTATATTTCGCAAAAAATTTCCGTTATTAGCAGCGTGCCTCTACTAAAGAGAAAATTCATCCTTTTATAAAATAGAAAAGAAAACACGCTAAACTTCGTACTCATAAAAAAACTCCCATTGAAATTAAATGAAAAACTTGCCTTCCCCGTAAAATCCAAAATTTCACAAAAACAATGTGATATTTTTAAAAATTCGATTTCTTCTTGAAATATGACATGATTTGGCAGAAGAAGCTAACGGGGTGCATGTTGTTCAGATCTGCCTTCAGAAGCGTCTCGCAGGGAGCCTCACTTCCTGTAAAGATTTGCTCGTGCACCGCAGTTTCATTTATCCCTCTCGTCGGTTTTCAAACAAATATCCACATTTAAATTTCGCAAAAATTTGCGTTATTTGCAGCGTACCTCTACCAAAGAGAAAATTTATAATTTTATAGAATATAAAAGAAAAGACAGTAAACTTCGAACTCCGTACTCATAAAAAAAAACTCCCATTCAAATTAAATGAAAAACTTGTCTTCCCCGTAAAATCCAAAATTTTACAAAAACAATGTGGTCTTTTTCAAAGTTCGATTTCTTTCTGAAATCTGACAAGACATGGCAGAAGAACCTAACGGGGTGCATGTTGTTCAGATCTGCTCCCAGGAAGCGTCTCGCAGGGAACCTCACGCCGTGTAAAGCTTAGCTTGTGCACGGCAGTTTCATTTGGCCCTCCGGTCGGTTTTCAAACAAATATCCACATTTAAAATTCCAGAATATTTCCGTTATGTGCAGCGTTCCTTTCCCAGAGAGAAATTTTATCATTTTATAGTATAGTAAAGAAAACACGGTAAACTTGGTACTTCGTACTCATAAAAAAACTCCCATTGAAATTAAATGAAAAATTGTCTTCGCAGTAAAATAAAAATTTGGTATTTTCCAAAATTCGATTTCTTTCAGAAATCTGACGGGACATGACAGAAGAAGCTAACAGGGTACATGTTGTTCAGATCTGCTCCCAGGAAGCGTCTCACAGGGAACCTCACGCCGTGTAAAGCTCAGCTCGTGCACGGCAGTTTCATTTGGCCCTCTGGTCGGTTTTCAAACAGATATCCACATTTATAATTCCCAAAAATTTCCGTTATTTGCAGCGTGCCTCTCCTAAACAGAAAATTAATTTTTTTACTGAATATAAAAGATAACAAGGTAAACTTCGAACTCACAAAAAAACTCCCATTGAAATTAAATGAAAAAAATGTCTTCCCCGTAAAATCCAAAATTTTACAAAAATAATGTGGTATTTTTAAAAATTCAATTTCTTCTTGAAATATGACAGGACATGGCAGAAGAAGCTAACGTGGTGCATGTTGTTCAGATCTGCTCCCAGGAAGCGTCTCGCAGGGAGCCTCACACCCTGTAAAGATTTGCTCGTGCACCGCAGTTTCATTTAGCCCTCTCGTCGGTTTTCAAACAAATATCCACATTTATATTTCGCAAAAATTTGCGTTATTTGCAGCGTACCTCTCTCAAAGAGAAAATTTATAATTTTATAGAATATAAAAGAAAAGACGGTAAGCTTCGAACTTCGTACTCATAAAAAACTCCCATTGAAATTAAATGAAAAACTTGTCTTCCCCGTAAAATCCAAAATTTTACAAAAATAAAGTGATATTTATTTCATTGTGAAATCTGACGGGACATGGTAAAAGAAGCTGAAGGGGTGAATGTTGTTCAGATCTGCTCCCAGGAAGCGTCTCGCAGGGAGCCTCACGCCGTGTAAAGATTTGCTCGTGCACCGCAGTTTCATTTAGCCCTCTCGTTGGTTTTCAAACAAATATCCATAACCCCATTTATATTTCGCAAAAATTTCCGTTATTTGCAGCGTGCCTCCCCCAAAGAGAAAATTTATCATTTTATAGAATATAAATGAAAACACGGTAAGCTTCGAACTTCGTACTCATAAAAAAACTCAAGTTGAAATTAAATTAAAAACTTGTCTTCCCCGTAAAATCCAAAATTTTACAAAAATAATGTGGTATTTTTCAAAATTCGATTTCTTCTTGAAATCTGACGGGACATGGCAGAAGAAACTAACGGGGTGCATGTTGTTCAGATCTGATGATGGTCAATGGATGTAAAATGGTCAATGATTTTCTTCAACTTCTCAAACTTTTTAAAAAAATCTTAAATTAACTAATTATGTAAGGCTGTTACATCGCAAATATAGGTTTCTGAGCAGTGATTTCTTTGGCTTATATTATTTCCATACAATAATCACCATGATAAATTTCTAAAACATTTTCAAGATAAATGTACCTGGAAGTTTGTTTAAATGGTGGTTGACAATAAAGTGACCAATGAGAGCCCTATAAATAAGTTTTGATTAGTTTAAGATTTTAAAATCTTCAGATCTGAAAATCTTCGTCTACGGAAAAGTTTCAGATAAAAAAATCGGGCATGCTGAAACGGTGTTGGAGAAGTTACTCTGGGCTACAGTACGGTATGAATTACAATTAAAACTTTGCGAATAGAAGTAAATTCTTTTAACTGTGTACAAAAACATGTTTTAAATCGAAATAGTTGAGGTTAAACACAGTAGAAAGTAACACACAAAGACACAGTAGTAAAAATATAATAGTGAGGTTAAAACAAAGTAAAATAACATAGGAACATGCCTATTGTAACAAGATTTATCTATCATATCTGATTAATAGTGAAAAAAATATGCAAATATTTTTACAAATTTTCATTTTGCACTTTCTAATTTTGAGCACTTAGGATTAGGGCGCCTGGAGCAGTTTGCTCCAACTGCTCCACGATAGCTACGCCCCTGCTCGTGCACCGCAGTTTCGTTTGGCCCTCTCGTCGGTTTTCAAACAAATATCCTCATTTAAAATTCAGAAAATTTCCGTTATGTTCAGCGTTCTTTTGCCAAAGAGAAATTTTATCCTTTTATAGAATAGAAAAAAAAACACGCTAAACTTCGTACTCATAAAAAAACTCTGATAGAAATTGAATGAAAAACTTGACTTCCCCGTAAAATCCAAAATTTTACTTTTTGAAAGTTCGATTTCTTTCTGAAATCTGACGGGACAGGGCAGAAGAAGCCAATAGGGTGCATGTTGTTCAGATCTGCTCCCAGGAAGCGTCTCGCAGAGAGCCTCAAGCCGTATAAAGATTAGCTCGTGCACGGCAGTTTCATTTGGCCCTCTGGTCGGTTTTCAAACAAATATCCACATTTAAAATTTCAGAAAATTCACGTTATGTGCAGCGTTCTTTTCCCAAAGAGAAATTTTATCCTATTATTGAATAGAAACGAAAACAAGCTAAACTTCGTACTCTTAAAAAAAAACAAAAAAAAAAAAACATTGAAATTAAATGAAAAGCTTGTCTTCCCCATAAAATCCAAAACTTTACAAAAATAAACTGGTATTTGATTTCGTCGTGAAATCTGACGGGACATGGCAAAAGATACTAAAGGGGTGCATGTTGTTCAGGTCTGCTCCCAGGAAGCGTCTCGGAGGGAGCATCACACCTTGTAAAGATTTGGTCTTGCACCGCTGTTACATTTGGCCTTCTCGTCGGTTTTCAAACAAATATCAACATTTAAAGTTCCCAAAAATTTCCGATGTGTGCAGAGTTTCTTCCCAAAGAGAACTTTATCATTTTATAGAATATAAAAGAAAACACGGTTAACGTCGTACTTCCTACTCATAAAAAAACTCCCATTGAAATTAAATGAAAAACTTGTCTTCCCCGTAAAATTCAAAATTTTACAAAAATCATGTGGTATTTTTCAAAGTTCGTTTTCTTTCTGAAATCTCACGGGACATGGCAGAAGAAGCTAATGAGGTGCATGTTGTTCAGATCTGTTCCCAGGAAGCGTCTCGCAGGGAGCCTCACGCCGTGTAAGGATTTGCTCTTGCACCGCAGTTTCATTTGGCCGTCTCGTCAGTTTTCCAACAAATGTCCACATTTAAAATTCCCGAAAATTTCTGTTATGTGCAACGTACTTCTCCCAAAGAGAAATTTTATAATTTTATAGAATAGAAAAGAAAACTCGGTAAACTTCGTACTCATAAAAAATCTCGCAGTAAAATTAAATGAAAAACTTATCATCTTCCCCATAAAATCCAATTTTTTACAGAAATAGTGTGGAATATTTTAAAGTTTGATTTCGTTCTCAAATGGCTGTTTTCGTCCTTTTAAAAGTTAAATATATTTCAAATACACTTAAATTCAGCACATATGCATTTGAGAAAACTATATCTATATCTATGTAAGGAATAACTGGCAGATTAACGGGAGAAAAGAAATTGACTCTGGAACACAGACTTCTCATATAAGAAGACCCCAATTTGATAACCTTGTCTTGAAGCCTATATCTCTTCCCTCCGTCACGTGATGGAGAACAGAGATGCACGCCACACTGGTTTTACTCCAAAAGCTTTTCGGAATCTCTCTCCGGATCTTGCGTTGAACGATAATGAAATCCGAAAGTTGCCAATAAGATGATCATTGCCAAAAAAGACATCCTTTTGGCGATGAAAGAGCGAAAACATGTTGGATTAAAATTTCTGGCTGAAAGAACAACGGGGTTCGGTCTCTACTCCTATCTTTCCTCTGAGCTCGGGAACTTCTTTTATGGACCGAACTCATTTATTTTGTTGCTGCATCTCCATCTTCGCGAGTTCGGTCGGATGTCCTCCGAGCCATTTACGTCAATTTCGGGATCTACATGGCCGTAGGTTGTGCAGACATCTCAAATGGGCAAAATCTAATCTTTTTCATGCGTGTTCTTTTCTTGCTAATATGTTTGTGCTTGTAATATTTCCCAGCAAATGGCGAATGTATCAATTTGGGAATTATCAATGAGGACATTTAGTTTAATTGGTTAATTAGTTCTTGATTGGCATGTGGTCAAGACCCGCACCATTCCCGAAATCTGTTACGTACAAGGCTTTAACCACAAACGAAGGAGAATTGCCCAAACGTCAGCATTTTCTATTTTAAGTTACTCTCTGATTTTAATGGTAAACGTAATAAATGCTATGCTGAGAAACAAAGTTACAAGGGGTAAAACGGATTTTAGAATATAAGATAAGATTTAAAGTTAGAAAAAAGAACTTCAGGATTTTATTTAAATTTTTGAAATTTAATTTAAATTTTGAATTTCGAAAAGATTTTAATTCTTATCCCTTTCATCATATATATAGTATCTCTCTTTATAAATATCTGATCTTGTCATGCGACAGCGGTCGTATTTATAAACCGGTTTGGATGTGATTGAGCATATATTAAGGGTTTATTAACATCTCGACCAAATTCGTTGGGCATCTTGATCCGCCATCCTGTTTCAAAATGTCCCCTTAAAGATGTCAAACTAAAAAAAGTAAAGACAAAATTATAAATGCAAATTTATTTCTTGCACAATCGTTAGGTCTTGATAGAAGGACTCAAGAATATTTTTTGGTTTCCCCAATATCTTAAAAAATGGATGAGTATAGCAATTTGAAATTCTAGGGTGGCTGCCGTTTTGAAAAAAAGAGGAGATTTTCTCCCCATAATCGGGCGTATTTTAGACGTTTTAGCAAATGCGTTTTTTTTATAATTTATTTTCAATGTTGCTACTCCTAGACGCTTAAAACAACAGTCATATACTTGAACGCTCTGTTATTGTTTTGAAATTCCCATTAAAATTCAGCATTCACGATACTTAGAAATCTTCTATAATCGGGTTCCACGCATTTTACTATCGCGTGTTTGAGTAAAATTATCCGAATCCTTAAAAACAAGGAAAAATGAACCTGCCTGTTCCTCCTGGTACAAGCCAAAAAGACTTTTAATTTCGTCTTTAGAAAAAATAATGTGGTTAGTTTTTATATTTGGGTGGGGGGGGGGGGAGGAGCGAAAAATTTCTTCCTGCCCCGGGCGCCGAAAAACGTAGCTACGTCACTGCCAGTTTCATTTGGTCTTCTCGTTGGTTTTCAAAGAAATATCCACATTTAAAATTCCCGTTATAAGCAGCGTCCTTCTTCCAAAGAGAAATTTTATAATTTTATAGAATATAAAAGAAAACACGGTAAACTTCGTACTTCGTACTCATAAAAATAATCCTATTGAAATTAAATGAAAAACTTGTCTTCCCATAAAATCCCAAAATTTTACAAAAGTAGTGTGATATTTTTCAAAGTTCGATTTCGTTCTGAAATCTGACGGGACATGGCAGAAGCTAAAGGGATTCTTCTTGCTCAGATCTGCTCCCAGGAATAGTGCTCGCAGGGAGCCTCACGCCGTGTAAAGTTTTGCTCTTGCACCGCAGTTTCATTTGGCCCTCTCGTCGGTTTTCAAACAAATGTCCACATTTAAAATTCCCGAAAATTTCTGTTATAAGCAGCGTTCTTCTTCCAAAGAGAAATTTTATAATTTTATAGAATATAAAAGAAAACACGGTAAACTTCGTACTTCGTACTCATAAAAATAATCCCATTGAAATTAAATGAAAAACTTGTCTTCCCATAAAATCCCAAAATTTTACAAAAGTAGTGTGATATTTTTCAAAGTTCGATTTCGTTCTGAAATCTGACGGGACATGGCAGAAGCTAAAGGGATTCTTCTTGCTCAGATCAGCTCAAAGAAATAGTGCTCGCAGGGAGCCTCACGCCATGTAAAGTTTTGCTCTTGCACCGCAGTTTCATTTGGCCCTCTCGTCGGTTTTCAAACAAATGTCCACATTTAAAATTCCCGAAAATTTCTGTTATAAGCAGCGTCCTTCTTCCAAAGAGAAATTTTATAATTTTATAGAATATAAAAGAAAACACGTTAAAGTTCGTACTTCGTACTCATAAAAATAATCCCATTGAAATTAAATGAAAAACTTGTCTTCCCATAAAATCCCAAAATTTTACAAAAGTAGTGTGATATTTTTCAAAGTTGGATTTCGTTCTGAAATCTGACGGGACATGGCAGACGCTAAAGGGATTCTTCTTGCTCAGATCTGCTCCCAGAAATAGTGCTCGCAAGGAGCCACACGCCATGTAAAGTTTTGCTCTTGCACCGCAGTTTCATTTAGCCCTCTCGTCGGTTTTCAAACAAATGTCCACATTTAAAATTCCCGAAAATTTCTGTTATAAGCAGCGTCCTTCTTCCAAAGAGAAATTTTATAATTTTATAGAATATAAAAGAAAACACGGTAAAGTTCGTACTTCGTACTCATAAAAATAATCCCATTGAAATTAAATGAAAAACTTGTCTTCCCCGTAAAATCCAAAATTTTACAAAAATAATGTGGTATTTTTCAAAGTTCGATTTCTTTCTGAAATCTGACAAGCCATGGCAGAAGAACCTAACGGGGTGCATGTTTTTCAGATCTGCTCCCAAGAACCATCTCGCAGGGAACCTCACACCGTGTAAAGATTTGC
Source organism: Maratus speciosus (assembly GCA_963932465.1). Lineage (NCBI taxonomy): Eukaryota > Metazoa > Arthropoda > Arachnida > Araneae > Salticidae > Maratus > Maratus speciosus. Next base: position 508,401,935 of record OZ010790.1, read on the forward strand.
TCTCGCACCGCAGATTCACTTAGCCCTCTCGTTGGTTTTCAAACAAATATCCATAACCACATTTGTTTCGCAAAAATTTTCGTTATGTGCAGCGTGCCACTCCCAAAGAGAAAATTTATTATTTTATAGAATAGAAAAGAAAACACGCCAAACTTCGTACTTATAAAAAAAACTACGATTGAAATTAAATGAAAAACTTATCTTCCCCGTAAAATCCAAAATTATACAAAAAGAATGTGGTATTTTTCAAAGTTCGATTTGTTTCTGAAATCTGACAAGACACGGCAAAAGAACCAAACGGGGTGCATGTTGTTCAGATCTGCTCCCAGGAAGCGTCTCGCAGGGAACCTCACGCCGTGTAAAGATTTGCTCGTGCACCGCAGTTTCATTTGGCCCTCTCGTCGGTTTTCAAACCAATATCCATTTTTAAAATTCCCAAAAATTTCCGTTATTTGCAGCGTGCCTCTCCCAAACAGAAAATTTATCTTTTTACATAATATAAAAGAAAACACGGTAAACTTCGAACTTCGTACCACAAAAAAACTCCCATTGAAAATAAATGAAAAACTTGTCTTCTACGTAAAATCCAAAATTTTACAAAAATAATGTGGTATTTTTCAAAATTCCATTTCTTTCTGAAATCTAACGGACACGGCTGAAGCAGCTAACAAGGTGCATGTTGTTAAGATCTGATCCAGGAAGTGTCTCGCATGGAGCCTCACGCCGTGTAAAGGTTTGTTCGTGCACCGCAGTTTCATTTAGCCCTCTCACCGGTTTTCAAACAAATATCCACATTTATATTTAGCAAAAATTTCCGTTATTTGCAGCGTGCCTCCACCAAAGAGAAAATTTATCCTTTTATAGAATAGAAAAGAAAACATGCTAAACTTCGTACTCATAAAAAATCTCCGATTGAAATTAAATGAAATACTTGTCTTCCCCGAAAATTCAAAATTTTACAAAAATAATGTGGTATTTTTAAAAATTCGATTTCTTCTTGAAATATGACAGGACATGGGAGAAGAAGTTAACGTGGTGCATGTTGTTCAGATCTGCTCCCAGGAAGCGTCTCGCAGGGAGCCTCACGCCCTGTAAAGGTTTGTTCGTGCACCGCAGTTTCATTTGGCCCTCTCGTCGGTTTTCAAACAAATATCCACATTTATATTTCGCAAAAATATGCTTTATTTGAAGCGTACCTCTCCCAAAGAAAAAATTTATAATTTTATAGAATATAAAAGAAAAGACGGTAAGCTTCGAACTTCGTACTCATAAAAAACTCCCATTGAAATTAAATGAAAAACTTGTCTTCCCCGTAAAATCCAAAATTTTACAAAATAAAGTGGTATTTATTTCATGTTGAAATCTGACGGGACATGGCAGAAGAAGCTAACGGCGTGCATGTTGTTCAGAACGGATCCCAGGAAGCGTCGCATGGTGCCTCACGCCGTGTAAAGGTTTGTTCGTGCACCGCAGTTTCATTTAGCCCTCTCGTCGGTTTTCAAACAAATATCCACATTTATATTTCGCAAAAAATTTCCGTTATTAGCAGCGTGCCTCTACTAAAGAGAAAATTCATCCTTTTATAAAATAGAAAAGAAAACACGCTAAACTTCGTACTCATAAAAAAACTCCCATTGAAATTAAATGAAAAACTTGCCTTCCCCGTAAAATCCAAAATTTCACAAAAACAATGTGATATTTTTAAAAATTCGATTTCTTCTTGAAATATGACATGATTTGGCAGAAGAAGCTAACGGGGTGCATGTTGTTCAGATCTGCCTTCAGAAGCGTCTCGCAGGGAGCCTCACTTCCTGTAAAGATTTGCTCGTGCACCGCAGTTTCATTTATCCCTCTCGTCGGTTTTCAAACAAATATCCACATTTAAATTTCGCAAAAATTTGCGTTATTTGCAGCGTACCTCTACCAAAGAGAAAATTTATAATTTTATAGAATATAAAAGAAAAGACAGTAAACTTCGAACTCCGTACTCATAAAAAAAAACTCCCATTCAAATTAAATGAAAAACTTGTCTTCCCCGTAAAATCCAAAATTTTACAAAAACAATGTGGTCTTTTTCAAAGTTCGATTTCTTTCTGAAATCTGACAAGACATGGCAGAAGAACCTAACGGGGTGCATGTTGTTCAGATCTGCTCCCAGGAAGCGTCTCGCAGGGAACCTCACGCCGTGTAAAGCTTAGCTTGTGCACGGCAGTTTCATTTGGCCCTCCGGTCGGTTTTCAAACAAATATCCACATTTAAAATTCCAGAATATTTCCGTTATGTGCAGCGTTCCTTTCCCAGAGAGAAATTTTATCATTTTATAGTATAGTAAAGAAAACACGGTAAACTTGGTACTTCGTACTCATAAAAAAACTCCCATTGAAATTAAATGAAAAATTGTCTTCGCAGTAAAATAAAAATTTGGTATTTTCCAAAATTCGATTTCTTTCAGAAATCTGACGGGACATGACAGAAGAAGCTAACAGGGTACATGTTGTTCAGATCTGCTCCCAGGAAGCGTCTCACAGGGAACCTCACGCCGTGTAAAGCTCAGCTCGTGCACGGCAGTTTCATTTGGCCCTCTGGTCGGTTTTCAAACAGATATCCACATTTATAATTCCCAAAAATTTCCGTTATTTGCAGCGTGCCTCTCCTAAACAGAAAATTAATTTTTTTACTGAATATAAAAGATAACAAGGTAAACTTCGAACTCACAAAAAAACTCCCATTGAAATTAAATGAAAAAAATGTCTTCCCCGTAAAATCCAAAATTTTACAAAAATAATGTGGTATTTTTAAAAATTCAATTTCTTCTTGAAATATGACAGGACATGGCAGAAGAAGCTAACGTGGTGCATGTTGTTCAGATCTGCTCCCAGGAAGCGTCTCGCAGGGAGCCTCACACCCTGTAAAGATTTGCTCGTGCACCGCAGTTTCATTTAGCCCTCTCGTCGGTTTTCAAACAAATATCCACATTTATATTTCGCAAAAATTTGCGTTATTTGCAGCGTACCTCTCTCAAAGAGAAAATTTATAATTTTATAGAATATAAAAGAAAAGACGGTAAGCTTCGAACTTCGTACTCATAAAAAACTCCCATTGAAATTAAATGAAAAACTTGTCTTCCCCGTAAAATCCAAAATTTTACAAAAATAAAGTGATATTTATTTCATTGTGAAATCTGACGGGACATGGTAAAAGAAGCTGAAGGGGTGAATGTTGTTCAGATCTGCTCCCAGGAAGCGTCTCGCAGGGAGCCTCACGCCGTGTAAAGATTTGCTCGTGCACCGCAGTTTCATTTAGCCCTCTCGTTGGTTTTCAAACAAATATCCATAACCCCATTTATATTTCGCAAAAATTTCCGTTATTTGCAGCGTGCCTCCCCCAAAGAGAAAATTTATCATTTTATAGAATATAAATGAAAACACGGTAAGCTTCGAACTTCGTACTCATAAAAAAACTCAAGTTGAAATTAAATTAAAAACTTGTCTTCCCCGTAAAATCCAAAATTTTACAAAAATAATGTGGTATTTTTCAAAATTCGATTTCTTCTTGAAATCTGACGGGACATGGCAGAAGAAACTAACGGGGTGCATGTTGTTCAGATCTGATGATGGTCAATGGATGTAAAATGGTCAATGATTTTCTTCAACTTCTCAAACTTTTTAAAAAAATCTTAAATTAACTAATTATGTAAGGCTGTTACATCGCAAATATAGGTTTCTGAGCAGTGATTTCTTTGGCTTATATTATTTCCATACAATAATCACCATGATAAATTTCTAAAACATTTTCAAGATAAATGTACCTGGAAGTTTGTTTAAATGGTGGTTGACAATAAAGTGACCAATGAGAGCCCTATAAATAAGTTTTGATTAGTTTAAGATTTTAAAATCTTCAGATCTGAAAATCTTCGTCTACGGAAAAGTTTCAGATAAAAAAATCGGGCATGCTGAAACGGTGTTGGAGAAGTTACTCTGGGCTACAGTACGGTATGAATTACAATTAAAACTTTGCGAATAGAAGTAAATTCTTTTAACTGTGTACAAAAACATGTTTTAAATCGAAATAGTTGAGGTTAAACACAGTAGAAAGTAACACACAAAGACACAGTAGTAAAAATATAATAGTGAGGTTAAAACAAAGTAAAATAACATAGGAACATGCCTATTGTAACAAGATTTATCTATCATATCTGATTAATAGTGAAAAAAATATGCAAATATTTTTACAAATTTTCATTTTGCACTTTCTAATTTTGAGCACTTAGGATTAGGGCGCCTGGAGCAGTTTGCTCCAACTGCTCCACAATAGCTACGCCCCTGCTCGTGCACCGCAGTTTCGTTTGGCCCTCTCGTCGGTTTTCAAACAAATATCCTCATTTAAAATTCAGAAAATTTCCGTTATGTTCAGCGTTCTTTTGCCAAAGAGAAATTTTATCCTTTTATAGAATAGAAAAAAAAACACGCTAAACTTCGTACTCATAAAAAAACTCTGATAGAAATTGAATGAAAAACTTGACTTCCCCGTAAAATCCAAAATTTTACTTTTTGAAAGTTCGATTTCTTTCTGAAATCTGACGGGACAGGGCAGAAGAAGCCAATAGGGTGCATGTTGTTCAGATCTGCTCCCAGGAAGCGTCTCGCAGAGAGCCTCAAGCCGTATAAAGATTAGCTCGTGCACGGCAGTTTCATTTGGCCCTCTGGTCGGTTTTCAAACAAATATCCACATTTAAAATTTCAGAAAATTCACGTTATGTGCAGCGTTCTTTTCCCAAAGAGAAATTTTATCCTATTATTGAATAGAAACGAAAACAAGCTAAACTTCGTACTCTTAAAAAAAAACAAAAAAAAAAAAACATTGAAATTAAATGAAAAGCTTGTCTTCCCCATAAAATCCAAAACTTTACAAAAATAAACTGGTATTTGATTTCGTCGTGAAATCTGACGGGACATGGCAAAAGATACTAAAGGGGTGCATGTTGTTCAGGTCTGCTCCCAGGAAGCGTCTCGGAGGGAGCATCACACCTTGTAAAGATTTGGTCTTGCACCGCTGTTACATTTGGCCTTCTCGTCGGTTTTCAAACAAATATCAACATTTAAAGTTCCCAAAAATTTCCGATGTGTGCAGAGTTTCTTCCCAAAGAGAACTTTATCATTTTATAGAATATAAAAGAAAACACGGTTAACGTCGTACTTCCTACTCATAAAAAAACTCCCATTGAAATTAAATGAAAAACTTGTCTTCCCCGTAAAATTCAAAATTTTACAAAAATCATGTGGTATTTTTCAAAGTTCGTTTTCTTTCTGAAATCTCACGGGACATGGCAGAAGAAGCTAATGAGGTGCATGTTGTTCAGATCTGTTCCCAGGAAGCGTCTCGCAGGGAGCCTCACGCCGTGTAAGGATTTGCTCTTGCACCGCAGTTTCATTTGGCCGTCTCGTCAGTTTTCCAACAAATGTCCACATTTAAAATTCCCGAAAATTTCTGTTATGTGCAACGTACTTCTCCCAAAGAGAAATTTTATAATTTTATAGAATAGAAAAGAAAACTCGGTAAACTTCGTACTCATAAAAAATCTCGCAGTAAAATTAAATGAAAAACTTATCATCTTCCCCATAAAATCCAATTTTTTACAGAAATAGTGTGGAATATTTTAAAGTTTGATTTCGTTCTCAAATGGCTGTTTTCGTCCTTTTAAAAGTTAAATATATTTCAAATACACTTAAATTCAGCACATATGCATTTGAGAAAACTATATCTATATCTATGTAAGGAATAACTGGCAGATTAACGGGAGAAAAGAAATTGACTCTGGAACACAGACTTCTCATATAAGAAGACCCCAATTTGATAACCTTGTCTTGAAGCCTATATCTCTTCCCTCCGTCACGTGATGGAGAACAGAGATGCACGCCACACTGGTTTTACTCCAAAAGCTTTTCGGAATCTCTCTCCGGATCTTGCGTTGAACGATAATGAAATCCGAAAGTTGCCAATAAGATGATCATTGCCAAAAAAGACATCCTTTTGGCGATGAAAGAGCGAAAACATGTTGGATTAAAATTTCTGGCTGAAAGAACAACGGGGTTCGGTCTCTACTCCTATCTTTCCTCTGAGCTCGGGAACTTCTTTTATGGACCGAACTCATTTATTTTGTTGCTGCATCTCCATCTTCGCGAGTTCGGTCGGATGTCCTCCGAGCCATTTACGTCAATTTCGGGATCTACATGGCCGTAGGTTGTGCAGACATCTCAAATGGGCAAAATCTAATCTTTTTCATGCGTGTTCTTTTCTTGCTAATATGTTTGTGCTTGTAATATTTCCCAGCAAATGGCGAATGTATCAATTTGGGAATTATCAATGAGGACATTTAGTTTAATTGGTTAATTAGTTCTTGATTGGCATGTGGTCAAGACCCGCACCATTCCCGAAATCTGTTACGTACAAGGCTTTAACCACAAACGAAGGAGAATTGCCCAAACGTCAGCATTTTCTATTTTAAGTTACTCTCTGATTTTAATGGTAAACGTAATAAATGCTATGCTGAGAAACAAAGTTACAAGGGGTAAAACGGATTTTAGAATATAAGATAAGATTTAAAGTTAGAAAAAAGAACTTCAGGATTTTATTTAAATTTTTGAAATTTAATTTAAATTTTGAATTTCGAAAAGATTTTAATTCTTATCCCTTTCATCATATATATAGTATCTCTCTTTATAAATATCTGATCTTGTCATGCGACAGCGGTCGTATTTATAAACCGGTTTGGATGTGATTGAGCATATATTAAGGGTTTATTAACATCTCGACCAAATTCGTTGGGCATCTTGATCCGCCATCCTGTTTCAAAATGTCCCCTTAAAGATGTCAAACTAAAAAAAGTAAAGACAAAATTATAAATGCAAATTTATTTCTTGCACAATCGTTAGGTCTTGATAGAAGGACTCAAGAATATTTTTTGGTTTCCCCAATATCTTAAAAAATGGATGAGTATAGCAATTTGAAATTCTAGGGTGGCTGCCGTTTTGAAAAAAAGAGGAGATTTTCTCCCCATAATCGGGCGTATTTTAGACGTTTTAGCAAATGCGTTTTTTTATAATTTATTTTCAATGTTGCTACTCCTAGACGCTTAAAACAACAGTCATATACTTGAACGCTCTGTTATTGTTTTGAAATTCCCATTAAAATTCAGCATTCACGATACTTAGAAATCTTCTATAATCGGGTTCCACGCATTTTACTATCGCGTGTTTGAGTAAAATTATCCGAATCCTTAAAAACAAGGAAAAATGAACCTGCCTGTTCCTCCTGGTACAAGCCAAAAAGACTTTTAATTTCGTCTTTAGAAAAAATAATGTGGTTAGTTTTTATATTTGGGTGGGGGGGGGGGGAGGAGCGAAAAATTTCTTCCTGCCCCGGGCGCCGAAAAACGTAGCTACGTCACTGCCAGTTTCATTTGGTCTTCTCGTTGGTTTTCAAAGAAATATCCACATTTAAAATTCCCGTTATAAGCAGCGTCCTTCTTCCAAAGAGAAATTTTATAATTTTATAGAATATAAAAGAAAACACGGTAAACTTCGTACTTCGTACTCATAAAAATAATCCTATTGAAATTAAATGAAAAACTTGTCTTCCCATAAAATCCCAAAATTTTACAAAAGTAGTGTGATATTTTTCAAAGTTCGATTTCGTTCTGAAATCTGACGGGACATGGCAGAAGCTAAAGGGATTCTTCTTGCTCAGATCTGCTCCCAGGAATAGTGCTCGCAGGGAGCCTCACGCCGTGTAAAGTTTTGCTCTTGCACCGCAGTTTCATTTGGCCCTCTCGTCGGTTTTCAAACAAATGTCCACATTTAAAATTCCCGAAAATTTCTGTTATAAGCAGCGTTCTTCTTCCAAAGAGAAATTTTATAATTTTATAGAATATAAAAGAAAACACGGTAAACTTCGTACTTCGTACTCATAAAAATAATCCCATTGAAATTAAATGAAAAACTTGTCTTCCCATAAAATCCCAAAATTTTACAAAAGTAGTGTGATATTTTTCAAAGTTCGATTTCGTTCTGAAATCTGACGGGACATGGCAGAAGCTAAAGGGATTCTTCTTGCTCAGATCAGCTCAAAGAAATAGTGCTCGCAGGGAGCCTCACGCCATGTAAAGTTTTGCTCTTGCACCGCAGTTTCATTTGGCCCTCTCGTCGGTTTTCAAACAAATGTCCACATTTAAAATTCCCGAAAATTTCTGTTATAAGCAGCGTCCTTCTTCCAAAGAGAAATTTTATAATTTTATAGAATATAAAAGAAAACACGTTAAAGTTCGTACTTCGTACTCATAAAAATAATCCCATTGAAATTAAATGAAAAACTTGTCTTCCCATAAAATCCCAAAATTTTACAAAAGTAGTGTGATATTTTTCAAAGTTGGATTTCGTTCTGAAATCTGACGGGACATGGCAGACGCTAAAGGGATTCTTCTTGCTCAGATCTGCTCCCAGAAATAGTGCTCGCAAGGAGCCACACGCCATGTAAAGTTTTGCTCTTGCACCGCAGTTTCATTTAGCCCTCTCGTCGGTTTTCAAACAAATGTCCACATTTAAAATTCCCGAAAATTTCTGTTATAAGCAGCGTCCTTCTTCCAAAGAGAAATTTTATAATTTTATAGAATATAAAAGAAAACACGGTAAAGTTCGTACTTCGTACTCATAAAAATAATCCCATTGAAATTAAATGAAAAACTTGTCTTCCCCGTAAAATCCAAAATTTTACAAAAATAATGTGGTATTTTTCAAAGTTCGATTTCTTTCTGAAATCTGACAAGCCATGGCAGAAGAACCTAACGGGGTGCATGTTTTTCAGATCTGCTCCCAAGAACCATCTCGCAGGGAACCTCACACCGTGTAAAGATTTGCTCTCGCACCGCAGATTCACTTAGCCCTCTCGTTGGTTTTCAAACAAATATCCATAACCACATTTGTTTCGCAAAAATTTTCGTTATGTGCAGCGTGCCACTCCCAAAGAGAAAATTTATTATTTTATAGAATAGAAAAGAAAACACGCCAAACTTCGTACTTATAAAAAAAACTACGATTGAAATTAAATGAAAAACTTATCTTCCCCGTAAAATCCAAAATTATACAAAAAGAATGTGGTATTTTTCAAAGTTCGATTTGTTTCTGAAATCTGACAAGACACGGCAAAAGAACCAAACGGGGTGCATGTTGTTCAGATCTGCTCCCAGGAAGCGTCTCGCAGGGAACCTCACGCCGTGTAAAGATTTGCTCGTGCACCGCAGTTTCATTTGGCCCTCTCGTCGGTTTTCAAACCAATATCCATTTTTAAAATTCCCAAAAATTTCCGTTATTTGCAGCGTGCCTCTCCCAAACAGAAAATTTATCTTTTTACATAATATAAAAGAAAACACGGTAAACTTCGAACTTCGTACCACAAAAAAACTCCCATTGAAAATAAATGAAAAACTTGTCTTCTACGTAAAATCCAAAATTTTACAAAAATAATGTGGTATTTTTCAAAATTCCATTTCTTTCTGAAATCTAACGGACACGGCTGAAGCAGCTAACAAGGTGCATGTTGTTAAGATCTGATCCAGGAAGTGTCTCGCATGGAGCCTCACGCCGTGTAAAGGTTTGTTCGTGCACCGCAGTTTCATTTAGCCCTCTCATCGGTTTTCAAACAAATATCCACATTTATATTTAGCAAAAATTTCCGTTATTTGCAGCGTGCCTCCACCAAAGAGAAAATTTATCCTTTTATAGAATAGAAAAGAAAACATGCTAAACTTCGTACTCATAAAAAATCTCCGATTGAAATTAAATGAAATACTTGTCTTCCCCGAAAATTCAAAATTTTACAAAAATAATGTGGTATTTTTAAAAATTCGATTTCTTCTTGAAATATGACAGGACATGGGAGAAGAAGTTAACGTGGTGCATGTTGTTCAGATCTGCTCCCAGGAAGCGTCTCGCAGGGAGCCTCACGCCCTGTAAAGGTTTGTTCGTGCACCGCAGTTTCATTTGGCCCTCTCGTCGGTTTTCAAACAAATATCCACATTTATATTTCGCAAAAATATGCTTTATTTGAAGCGTACCTCTCCCAAAGAAAAAATTTATAATTTTATAGAATATAAAAGAAAAGACGGTAAGCTTCGAACTTCGTACTCATAAAAAACTCCCATTGAAATTAAATGAAAAACTTGTCTTCCCCGTAAAATCCAAAATTTTACAAAATAAAGTGGTATTTATTTCATGTTGAAATCTGACGGGACATGGCAGAAGAAGCTAACGGCGTGCATGTTGTTCAGAACGGATCCCAGGAAGCGTCGCATGGTGCCTCACGCCGTGTAAAGGTTTGTTCGTGCACCGCAGTTTCATTTAGCCCTCTCGTCGGTTTTCAAACAAATATCCACATTTATATTTCGCAAAAAATTTCCGTTATTAGCAGCGTGCCTCTACTAAAGAGAAAATTCATCCTTTTATAAAATAGAAAAGAAAACACGCTAAACTTCGTACTCATAAAAAAACTCCCATTGAAATTAAATGAAAAACTTGCCTTCCCCGTAAAATCCAAAATTTCACAAAAACAATGTGATATTTTTAAAAATTCGATTTCTTCTTGAAATATGACATGATTTGGCAGAAGAAGCTAACGGGGTGCATGTTGTTCAGATCTGCCTTCAGAAGCGTCTCGCAGGGAGCCTCACTTCCTGTAAAGATTTGCTCGTGCACCGCAGTTTCATTTATCCCTCTCGTCGGTTTTCAAACAAATATCCACATTTAAATTTCGCAAAAATTTGCGTTATTTGCAGCGTACCTCTACCAAAGAGAAAATTTATAATTTTATAGAATATAAAAGAAAAGACAGTAAACTTCGAACTCCGTACTCATAAAAAAAAACTCCCATTCAAATTAAATGAAAAACTTGTCTTCCCCGTAAAATCCAAAATTTTACAAAAACAATGTGGTCTTTTTCAAAGTTCGATTTCTTTCTGAAATCTGACAAGACATGGCAGAAGAACCTAACGGGGTGCATGTTGTTCAGATCTGCTCCCAGGAAGCGTCTCGCAGGGAACCTCACGCCGTGTAAAGCTTAGCTTGTGCACGGCAGTTTCATTTGGCCCTCCGGTCGGTTTTCAAACAAATATCCACATTTAAAATTCCAGAATATTTCCGTTATGTGCAGCGTTCCTTTCCCAGAGAGAAATTTTATCATTTTATAGTATAGTAAAGAAAACACGGTAAACTTGGTACTTCGTACTCATAAAAAAACTCCCATTGAAATTAAATGAAAAATTGTCTTCGCAGTAAAATAAAAATTTGGTATTTTCCAAAATTCGATTTCTTTCAGAAATCTGACGGGACATGACAGAAGAAGCTAACAGGGTACATGTTGTTCAGATCTGCTCCCAGGAAGCGTCTCACAGGGAACCTCACGCCGTGTAAAGCTCAGCTCGTGCACGGCAGTTTCATTTGACCCTCTGGTCGGTTTTCAAACAGATATCCACATTTATAATTCCCAAAAATTTCCGTTATTTGCAGCGTGCCTCTCCTAAACAGAAAATTAATTTTTTTACTGAATATAAAAGATAACAAGGTAAACTTCGAACTCACAAAAAAACTCCCATTGAAATTAAATGAAAAAAATGTCTTCCCCGTAAAATCCAAAATTTTACAAAAATAATGTGGTATTTTTAAAAATTCAATTTCTTCTTGAAATATGACAGGACATGGCAGAAGAAGCTAACGTGGTGCGTGTTGTTCAGATCTGCTCCCAGGAAGCGTCTCGCAGGGAGCCTCACACCCTGTAAAGATTTGCTCGTGCACCGCAGTTTCATTTAGCCCTCTCGTCGGTTTTCAAACAAATATCCACATTTATATTTCGCAAAAATTTGCGTTATTTGCAGCGTACCTCTCTCAAAGAGAAAATTTATAATTTTATAGAATATAAAAGAAAAGACGGTAAGCTTCGAACTTCGTACTCATAAAAAACTCCCATTGAAATTAAATGAAAAACTTGTCTTCCCCGTAAAATCCAAAATTTTACAAAAATAAAGTGATATTTATTTCATTGTGAAATCTGACGGGACATGGTAAAAGAAGCTGAAGGGGTGAATGTTGTTCAGATCTGCTCCCAGGAAGCGTCTCGCAGGGAGCCTCACGCCGTGTAAAGATTTGCTCGTGCACCGCAGTTTCATTTAGCCCTCTCGTTGGTTTTCAAACAAATATCCATAACCCCATTTATATTTCGCAAAAATTTCCGTTATTTGCAGCGTGCCTCCCCCAAAGAGAAAATTTATCATTTTATAGAATATAAATGAAAACACGGTAAGCTTCGAACTTCGTACTCATAAAAAAACTCAAGTTGAAATTAAATTAAAAACTTGTCTTCCCCGTAAAATCCAAAATTTTACAAAAATAATGTGGTATTTTTCAAAATTCGATTTCTTCTTGAAATCTGACGGGACATGGCAGAAGAAACTAACGGGGTGCATGTTGTTCAGATCTGATGATGGTCAATGGATGTAAAATGGTCAATGATTTTCTTCAACTTCTCAAACTTTTTAAAAAAATCTTAAATTAACTAATTATGTAAGGCTGTTACATCGCAAATATAGGTTTCTGAGCAGTGATTTCTTTGGCTTATATTATTTCCATACAATAATCACCATGATAAATTTCTAAAACATTTTCAAGATAAATGTACCTGGAAGTTTGTTTAAATGGTGGTTGACAATAAAGTGACCAATGAGAGCCCTATAAATAAGTTTTGATTAGTTTAAGATTTTAAAATCTTCAGATCTGAAAATCTTCGTCTACGGAAAAGTTTCAGATAAAAAAATCGGGCATGCTGAAACGGTGTTGGAGAAGTTACTCTGGGCTACAGTACGGTATGAATTACAATTAAAACTTTGCGAATAGAAGTAAATTCTTTTAACTGTGTACAAAAACATGTTTTAAATCGAAATAGTTGAGGTTAAACACAGTAGAAAGTAACACACAAAGACACAGTAGTAAAAATATAATAGTGAGGTTAAAACAAAGTAAAATAACATAGGAACATGCCTATTGTAACAAGATTTATCTATCATATCTGATTAATAGTGAAAAAAATATGCAAATATTTTTACAAATTTTCATTTTGCACTTTCTAATTTTGAGCACTTAGGATTAGGGCGCCTGGAGCAGTTTGCTCCAACTGCTCCACGATAGCTACGCCCCTGCTCGTGCACCGCAGTTTCGTTTGGCCCTCTCGTCGGTTTTCAAACAAATATCCTCATTTAAAATTCAGAAAATTTCCGTTATGTTCAGCGTTCTTTTGCCAAAGAGAAATTTTATCCTTTTATAGAATAGAAAAAAAAACACGCTAAACTTCGTACTCATAAAAAAACTCTGATAGAAATTGAATGAAAAACTTGACTTCCCCGTAAAATCCAAAATTTTACTTTTTGAAAGTTCGATTTCTTTCTGAAATCTGACGGGACAGGGCAGAAGAAGCCAATAGGGTGCATGTTGTTCAGATCTGCTCCCAGGAAGCGTCTCGCAGAGAGCCTCAAGCCGTATAAAGATTAGCTCGTGCACGGCAGTTTCATTTGGCCCTCTGGTCGGTTTTCAAACAAATATCCACATTTAAAATTTCAGAAAATTCACGTTATGTGCAGCGTTCTTTTCCCAAAGAGAAATTTTATCCTATTATTGAATAGAAACGAAAACAAGCTAAACTTCGTACTCTTAAAAAAAAACAAAAAAAAAAAAAACATTGAAATTAAATGAAAAGCTTGTCTTCCCCATAAAATCCAAAACTTTACAAAAATAAACTGGTATTTGATTTCGTCGTGAAATCTGACGGGACATGGCAAAAGATACTAAAGGGGTGCATGTTGTTCAGGTCTGCTCCCAGGAAGCGTCTCGGAGGGAGCATCACACCTTGTAAAGATTTGGTCTTGCACCGCTGTTACATTTGGCCTTCTCGTCGGTTTTCAAACAAATATCAACATTTAAAGTTCCCAAAAATTTCCGATGTGTGCAGAGTTTCTTCCCAAAGAGAACTTTATCATTTTATAGAATATAAAAGAAAACACGGTTAACGTCGTACTTCCTACTCATAAAAAAACTCCCATTGAAATTAAATGAAAAACTTGTCTTCCCCGTAAAATTCAAAATTTTACAAAAATCATGTGGTATTTTTCAAAGTTCGTTTTCTTTCTGAAATCTCACGGGACATGGCAGAAGAAGCTAATGAGGTGCATGTTGTTCAGATCTGTTCCCAGGAAGCGTCTCGCAGGGAGCCTCACGCCGTGTAAGGATTTGCTCTTGCACCGCAGTTTCATTTGGCCGTCTCGTCAGTTTTCCAACAAATGTCCACATTTAAAATTCCCGAAAATTTCTGTTATGTGCAACGTACTTCTCCCAAAGAGAAATTTTATAATTTTATAGAATAGAAAAGAAAACTCGGTAAACTTCGTACTCATAAAAAATCTCGCAGTAAAATTAAATGAAAAACTTATCATCTTCCCCATAAAATCCAATTTTTTACAGAAATAGTGTGGAATATTTTAAAGTTTGATTTCGTTCTCAAATGGCTGTTTTCGTCCTTTTAAAAGTTAAATATATTTCAAATACACTTAAATTCAGCACATATGCATTTGAGAAAACTATATCTATATCTATGTAAGGAATAACTGGCAGATTAACGGGAGAAAAGAAATTGACTCTGGAACACAGACTTCTCATATAAGAAGACCCCAATTTGATAACCTTGTCTTGAAGCCTATATCTCTTCCCTCCGTCACGTGATGGAGAACAGAGATGCACGCCACACTGGTTTTACTCCAAAAGCTTTTCGGAATCTCTCTCCGGATCTTGCGTTGAACGATAATGAAATCCGAAAGTTGCCAATAAGATGATCATTGCCAAAAAAGACATCCTTTTGGCGATGAAAGAGCGAAAACATGTTGGATTAAAATTTCTGGCTGAAAGAACAACGGGGTTCGGTCTCTACTCCTATCTTTCCTCTGAGCTCGGGAACTTCTTTTATGGACCGAACTCATTTATTTTGTTGCTGCATCTCCATCTTCGCGAGTTCGGTCGGATGTCCTCCGAGCCATTTACGTCAATTTCGGGATCTACATGGCCGTAGGTTGTGCAGACATCTCAAATGGGCAAAATCTAATCTTTTTCATGCGTGTTCTTTTCTTGCTAATATGTTTGTGCTTGTAATATTTCCCAGCAAATGGCGAATGTATCAATTTGGGAATTATCAATGAGGACATTTAGTTTAATTGGTTAATTAGTTCTTGATTGGCATGTGGTCAAGACCCGCACCATTCCCGAAATCTGTTACGTACAAGGCTTTAACCACAAACGAAGGAGAATTGCCCAAACGTCAGCATTTTCTATTTTAAGTTACTCTCTGATTTTAATGGTAAACGTAATAAATGCTATGCTGAGAAACAAAGTTACAAGGGGTAAAACGGATTTTAGAATATAAGATAAGATTTAAAGTTAGAAAAAAGAACTTCAGGATTTTATTTAAATTTTTGAAATTTAATTTAAATTTTGAATTTCGAAAAGATTTTAATTCTTATCCCTTTCATCATATATATAGTATCTCTCTTTATAAATATCTGATCTTGTCATGCGACAGCGGTCGTATTTATAAACCGGTTTGGATGTGATTGAGCATATATTAAGGGTTTATTAACATCTCGACCAAATTCGTTGGGCATCTTGATCCGCCATCCTGTTTCAAAATGTCCCCTTAAAGATGTCAAACTAAAAAAAGTAAAGACAAAATTATAAATGCAAATTTATTTCTTGCACAATCGTTAGGTCTTGATAGAAGGACTCAAGAATATTTTTTGGTTTCCCCAATATCTTAAAAAATGGATGAGTATAGCAATTTGAAATTCTAGGGTGGCTGCCGTTTTGAAAAAAAGAGGAGATTTTCTCCCCATAATCGGGCGTATTTTAGACGTTTTAGCAAATGCGTTTTTTTTATAATTTATTTTCAATGTTGCTACTCCTAGACGCTTAAAACAACAGTCATATACTTGAACGCTCTGTTATTGTTTTGAAATTCCCATTAAAATTCAGCATTCACGATACTTAGAAATCTTCTATAATCGGGTTCCACGCATTTTACTATCGCGTGTTTGAGTAAAATTATCCGAATCCTTAAAAACAAGGAAAAATGAACCTGCCTGTTCCTCCTGGTACAAGCCAAAAAGACTTTTAATTTCGTCTTTAGAAAAAATAATGTGGTTAGTTTTTATATTTGGGTGGGGGGGGGGGGAGGAGCGAAAAATTTCTTCCTGCCCCGGGCGCCGAAAAACGTAGCTACGTCACTGCCAGTTTCATTTGGTCTTCTCGTTGGTTTTCAAAGAAATATCCACATTTAAAATTCCCGTTATAAGCAGCGTCCTTCTTCCAAAGAGAAATTTTATAATTTTATAGAATATAAAAGAAAACACGGTAAACTTCGTACTTCGTACTCATAAAAATAATCCTATTGAAATTAAATGAAAAACTTGTCTTCCCATAAAATCCCAAAATTTTACAAAAGTAGTGTGATATTTTTCAAAGTTCGATTTCGTTCTGAAATCTGACGGGACATGGCAGAAGCTAAAGGGATTCTTCTTGCTCAGATCTGCTCCCAGGAATAGTGCTCGCAGGGAGCCTCACGCCGTGTAAAGTTTTGCTCTTGCACCGCAGTTTCATTTGGCCCTCTCGTCGGTTTTCAAACAAATGTCCACATTTAAAATTCCCGAAAATTTCTGTTATAAGCAGCGTTCTTCTTCCAAAGAGAAATTTTATAAATTTATAGAATATAAAAGAAAACACGGTAAACTTCGTACTTCGTACTCATAAAAATAATCCCATTGAAATTAAATGAAAAACTTGTCTTCCCATAAAATCCCAAAATTTTACAAAAGTAGTGTGATATTTTTCAAAGTTCGATTTCGATCTGAAATCTGACGGGACATGGCAGAAGCTAAAGGGATTCTTCTTGCTCAGATCTGCTCCCAGGAATAGTGCTCGCAGGGAGCCTCACACCGTGTAAAGTTTTGCTCTTGCACCGCAGTTTCATTTTGCCCTCTCGTCGGTTTTCAAACAAATGTCCACATTTAAAATTCCCGAAAATTTCTGTTATAAGCAGCGTTCTTCTTCCAAAGAGAAATTTTATAAATTTATAGAATATAAAAGAAAACACGGTAAACTTCGTACTTCGTACTCATAAAAATAATCCCATTGAAATTAAATGAAAAACTTGTCTTCCCATAAAATCCCAAAATTTTACAAAAGTAGTGTGATATTTTTCAAAGTTCGATTTCGATCTGAAATCTGACGGGGCATGGCAGAAGCTAAAGGGATTCTTCTTGCTCAGATCTGCTCCCAGGAATAGTGCTCGCAGGGAGCCTCACGCCGTGTAAAGTTTTGCTCTTGCACCGCAGTTTCATTTTGCCCTCTCGTCGGTTTTCAAACAAATGTCCACATTTAAAATTCCCGAAAATTTCTGTTATAAGCAGCGTTCTTCTTCCAAAGAGAAATTTTATAAATTTATAGAATATAAAAGAAAACACGGTAAACTTCGTACTTCGTACTCATAAAAATAATCCCATTGAAATTAAATGAAAAACTTGTCTTCCCATAAAATCCCAAAATTTTACAAAAGTAGTGTGATATTTTTCAAAGTTCGATTTCGTTCTGAAATCTGACGGGACATGGCAGAAGCTAAAGGGATTCTTCTTGCTCAGATCTGCTCCCAGGAATAGTGCTCGCAGGGAGCCTCACGCGGTGTAAAGTTTTGCTCTTGCACCGCAGTTTCATTTGGCCCTCTCGTCGGTTTTCAAACAAATGTCCACATTTAAAATTCCCGAAAATTTCTGTTATAAGCAGCGTTCTTCTTCCAAAGAGAAATTTTATAAATTTATAGAATATAAAAGAAAACACGGTAAACTTCGGACTTCGTACTCATAAAAATAATCCCATTGAAATTAAATGAAAAACTTGTCTTCCCATAAAATCCCAAAATTTTACAAAAGTAGTGTGATATTTTTCAAAGTTCGATTTCGTTCTGAAATCTGACGGGACATGGCAGAAGCTAAAGGGATTCTTCTTGCTCAGATCTGCTCCCAGGAATAGTGCTCGCAGGGAGCCTCACGCCGTGTAAAGTTTTGCTCTTGCACCGCAGTTTCATTTGGCCCTCTCGTCGGTTTTCAAACAAATGTCCACATTTAAAATTCCCGAAAATTTCTGTTATAAGCAGCGTTCTTCTTCCAAAGAGAAATTTTATAATTTTATAGAATATAAAAGAAAACACGGTAAACTTCGTACTTCGTACTCATAAAAATAATCCCATTGAAATTAAATGAAAAACTTGTCTTCCCATAAAATCCCAAAATTTTACAAAAGTAGTGTGATATTTTTCAAAGTTCGATTTCGTTCTGAAATCTGACGGGACATGGCAGAAGCTAAAGGGATTCTTCTTGCTCAGATCAGCTCAAAGAAATAGTGCTCGCAGGGAGCCTCACGCCATGTAAAGTTTTGCTCTTGCACCGCAGTTTCATTTGGCCCTCTCGTCGGTTTTCAAACAAATGTCCACATTTAAAATTCCCGAAAATTTCTGTTATAAGCAGCGTCCTTCTTCCAAAGAGAAATTTTATAATTTTATAGAATATAAAAGAAAACACGTTAAAGTTCGTACTTCGTACTCATAAAAATAATCCCATTGAAATTAAATGAAAAACTTGTCTTCCCATAAAATCCCAAAATTTTACAAAAGTAGTGTGATATTTTTCAAAGTTGGATTTCGTTCTGAAATCTGACGGGACATGGCAGACGCTAAAGGGATTCTTCTTGCTCAGATCTGCTCCCAGAAATAGTGCTCGCAAGGAGCCACACGCCATGTAAAGTTTTGCTCTTGCACCGCAGTTTCATTTAGCCCTCTCGTCGGTTTTCAAACAAATGTCCACATTTAAAATTCCCGAAAATTTCTGTTATAAGCAGCGTCCTTCTTCCAAAGAGAAATTTTATAATTTTATAGAATATAAAAGAAAACACGGTAAAGTTCGTACTTCGTACTCATAAAAATAATCCCATTGAAATTAAATGAAAAACTTGTCTTCCCCGTAAAATCCAAAATTTTACAAAAATAATGTGGTATTTTTCAAAGTTCGATTTCTTTCTGAAATCTGACAAGCCATGGCAGAAGAACCTAACGGGGTGCATGTTTTTCAGATCTGCTCCCAGGAACCATCTCGCAGGGAACCTCACACCGTGTAAAGATTTGCTCTTGCACCGCAGATTCACTTAGCCCTCTCGTTGGTTTTCAAACAAATATCCATAACCACATTTGTTTCGCAAAAATTTTCGTTATGTGCAGCGTGCCACTCCCAAAGAGAAAATTTATTATTTTATAGAATAGAAAAGAAAACACGCCAAACTTCGTACTTATAAAAAAAACTACGATTGAAATTAAATGAAAAACTTATCTTCCCCGTAAAATCCAAAATTATACAAAAAGAATGTGGTATTTTTCAAAGTTCGATTTGTTTCTGAAATCTGACAAGACACGGCAAAAGAACCAAACGGGGTGCATGTTGTTCAGATCTGCTCCCAGGAAGCGTCTCGCAGGGAACCTCACGCCGTGTAAAGATTTGCTCGTGCACCGCAGTTTCATTTGGCCCTCTCGTCGGTTTTCAAACCAATATCCATTTTTAAAATTCCCAAAAATTTCCGTTATTTGCAGCGTGCCTCTCCCAAACAGAAAATTTATCTTTTTACATAATATAAAAGAAAACACGGTAAACTTCGAACTTCGTACCACAAAAAAACTCCCATTGAAAATAAATGAAAAACTTGTCTTCTACGTAAAATCCAAAATTTTACAAAAATAATGTGGTATTTTTCAAAATTCCATTTCTTTCTGAAATCTAACGGACACGGCTGAAGCAGCTAACAAGGTGCATGTTGTTAAGATCTGATCCAGGAAGTGTCTCGCATGGAGCCTCACGCCGTGTAAAGGTTTGTTCGTGCACCGCAGTTTCATTTGGCCCTCTCGTCGGTTTTCAAACAAATATCCACATTTATATTTCGCAAAAAATTTCCGTTATTAGCAGCGTGCCTCTACTAAAGAGAAAATTCATCCTTTTATAAAATAGAAAAGAAAACACGCTAAACTTCGTACTCATAAAAAAACTCCCATTGAAATTAAATGAAAAACTTGCCTTCCCCGTAAAATCCAAAATTTCACAAAAACAATGTGATATTTTTAAAAATTCGATTTCTTCTTGAAATATGACATGATTTGGCAGAAGAAGCTAACGGGGTGCATGTTGTTCAGATCTGCCTTCAGAAGCGTCTCGCAGGGAGCCTCACTTCCTGTAAAGATTTGCTCGTGCACCGCAGTTTCATTTATCCCTCTCGTCGGTTTTCAAACAAATATCCACATTTAAATTTCGCAAAAATTTGCGTTATTTGCAGCGTACCTCTACCAAAGAGAAAATTTATAATTTTATAGAATATAAAAGAAAAGACAGTAAACTTCGAACTCCGTACTCATAAAAAAAAACTCCCATTCAAATTAAATGAAAAACTTGTCTTCCCCGTAAAATCCAAAATTTTACAAAAACAATGTGGTCTTTTTCAAAGTTCGATTTCTTTCTGAAATCTGACAAGACATGGCAGAAGAACCTAACGGGGTGCATGTTGTTCAGATCTGCTCCCAGGAAGCGTCTCGCAGGGAACCTCACGCCGTGTAAAGCTTAGCTTGTGCACGGCAGTTTCATTTGGCCCTCCGGTCGGTTTTCAAACAAATATCCACATTTAAAATTCCAGAATATTTCCGTTATGTGCAGCGTTCCTTTCCCAGAGAGAAATTTTATCATTTTATAGTATAGTAAAGAAAACACGGTAAACTTGGTACTTCGTACTCATAAAAAAACTCCCATTGAAATTAAATGAAAAATTGTCTTCGCAGTAAAATAAAAATTTGGTATTTTCCAAAATTCGATTTCTTTCAGAAATCTGACGGGACATGACAGAAGAAGCTAACAGGGTACATGTTGTTCAGATCTGCTCCCAGGAAGCGTCTCACAGGGAACCTCACGCCGTGTAAAGCTCAGCTCGTGCACGGCAGTTTCATTTGGCCCTCTGGTCGGTTTTCAAACAGATATCCACATTTATAATTCCCAAAAATTTCCGTTATTTGCAGCGTGCCTCTCCTAAACAGAAAATTAATTTTTTTACTGAATATAAAAGATAACAAGGTAAACTTCGAACTCACAAAAAAACTCCCATTGAAATTAAATGAAAAAAATGTCTTCCCCGTAAAATCCAAAATTTTACAAAAATAATGTGGTATTTTTAAAAATTCAATTTCTTCTTGAAATATGACAGGACATGGCAGAAGAAGCTAACGTGGTGCATGTTGTTCAGATCTGCTCCCAGGAAGCGTCTCGCAGGGAGCCTCACACCCTGTAAAGATTTGCTCGTGCACCGCAGTTTCATTTAGCCCTCTCGTCGGTTTTCAAACAAATATCCACATTTATATTTCGCAAAAATTTGCGTTATTTGCAGCGTACCTCTCTCAAAGAGAAAATTTATAATTTTATAGAATATAAAAGAAAAGACGGTAAGCTTCGAACTTCGTACTCATAAAAAACTCCCATTGAAATTAAATGAAAAACTTGTCTTCCCCGTAAAATCCAAAATTTTACAAAAATAAAGTGATATTTATTTCATTGTGAAATCTGACGGGACATGGTAAAAGAAGCTGAAGGGGTGAATGTTGTTCAGATCTGCTCCCAGGAAGCGTCTCGCAGGGAGCCTCACGCCGTGTAAAGATTTGCTCGTGCACCGCAGTTTCATTTAGCCCTCTCGTTGGTTTTCAAACAAATATCCATAACCCCATTTATATTTCGCAAAAATTTCCGTTATTTGCAGCGTGCCTCCCCCAAAGAGAAAATTTATCATTTTATAGAATATAAATGAAAACACGGTAAGCTTCGAACTTCGTACTCATAAAAAAACTCAAGTTGAAATTAAATTAAAAACTTGTCTTCCCCGTAAAATCCAAAATTTTACAAAAATAATGTGGTATTTTTCAAAATTCGATTTCTTCTTGAAATCTGACGGGACATGGCAGAAGAAACTAACGGGGTGCATGTTGTTCAGATCTGATGATGGTCAATGGATGTAAAATGGTCAATGATTTTCTTCAACTTCTCAAACTTTTTAAAAAAATCTTAAATTAACTAATTATGTAAGGCTGTTACATCGCAAATATAGGTTTCTGAGCAGTGATTTCTTTGGCTTATATTATTTCCATACAATAATCACCATGATAAATTTCTAAAACATTTTCAAGATAAATGTACCTGGAAGTTTGTTTAAATGGTGGTTGACAATAAAGTGACCAATGAGAGCCCTATAAATAAGTTTTGATTAGTTTAAGATTTTAAAATCTTCAGATCTGAAAATCTTCGTCTACGGAAAAGTTTCAGATAAAAAAATCGGGCATGCTGAAACGGTGTTGGAGAAGTTACTCTGGGCTACAGTACGGTATGAATTACAATTAAAACTTTGCGAATAGAAGTAAATTCTTTTAACTGTGTACAAAAACATGTTTTAAATCGAAATAGTTGAGGTTAAACACAGTAGAAAGTAACACACAAAGACACAGTAGTAAAAATATAATAGTGAGGTTAAAACAAAGTAAAATAACATAGGAACATGCCTATTGTAACAAGATTTATCTATCATATCTGATTAATAGTGAAAAAAATATGCAAATATTTTTACAAATTTTCATTTTGCACTTTCTAATTTTGAGCACTTAGGATTAGGGCGCCTGGAGCAGTTTGCTCCAACTGCTCCACGATAGCTACGCCCCTGCTCGTGCACCGCAGTTTCGTTTGGCCCTCTCGTCGGTTTTCAAACAAATATCCTCATTTAAAATTCAGAAAATTTCCGTTATGTTCAGCGTTCTTTTGCCAAAGAGAAATTTTATCCTTTTATAGAATAGAAAAAAAAACACGCTAAACTTCGTACTCATAAAAAAACTCTGATAGAAATTGAATGAAAAACTTGACTTCCCCGTAAAATCCAAAATTTTACTTTTTGAAAGTTCGATTTCTTTCTGAAATCTGACGGGACAGGGCAGAAGAAGCCAATAGGGTGCATGTTGTTCAGATCTGCTCCCAGGAAGCGTCTCGCAGAGAGCCCCAAGCCGTATAAAGATTAGCTCGTGCACGGCAGTTTCATTTGGCCCTCTGGTCGGTTTTCAAACAAATATCCACATTTAAAATTTCAGAAAATTCACGTTATGTGCAGCGTTCTTTTCCCAAAGAGAAATTTTATCCTATTATTGAATAGAAACGAAAACAAGCTAAACTTCGTACTCTTAAAAAAAAACAAAAAAAAAAACATTGAAATTAAATGAAAAGCTTGTCTTCCCCATAAAATCCAAAACTTTACAAAAATAAACTGGTATTTGATTTCGTCGTGAAATCTGACGGGACATGGCAAAAGATACTAAAGGGGTGCATGTTGTTCAGGTCTGCTCCCAGGAAGCGTCTCGGAGGGAGCATCACACCTTGTAAAGATTTGGTCTTGCACCGCTGTTACATTTGGCCTTCTCGTCGGTTTTCAAACAAATATCAACATTTAAAGTTCCCAAAAATTTCCGATGTGTGCAGAGTTTCTTCCCAAAGAGAACTTTATCATTTTATAGAATATAAAAGAAAACACGGTTAACGTCGTACTTCCTACTCATAAAAAAACTCCCATTGAAATTAAATGAAAAACTTGTCTTCCCCGTAAAATTCAAAATTTTACAAAAATCATGTGGTATTTTTCAAAGTTCGTTTTCTTTCTGAAATCTCACGGGACATGGCAGAAGAAGCTAATGAGGTGCATGTTGTTCAGATCTGTTCCCAGGAAGCGTCTCGCAGGGAGCCTCACGCCGTGTAAGGATTTGCTCTTGCACCGCAGTTTCATTTGGCCGTCTCGTCAGTTTTCCAACAAATGTCCACATTTAAAATTCCCGAAAATTTCTGTTATGTGCAACGTACTTCTCCCAAAGAGAAATTTTATAATTTTATAGAATAGAAAAGAAAACTTGGTAAACTTCGTACTCATAAAAAATCTCGCAGTAAAATTAAATGAAAAACTTATCATCTTCCCCATAAAATCCAATTTTTTACAGAAATAGTGTGGAATATTTTAAAGTTTGATTTCGTTCTCAAATGGCTGTTTTCGTCCTTTTAAAAGTTAAATATATTTCAAATACACTTAAATTCAGCACATATGCATTTGAGAAAACTATATCTATATCTATGTAAGGAATAACTGGCAGATTAACGGGAGAAAAGAAATTGACTCTGGAACACAGACTTCTCATATAAGAAGACCCCAATTTGATAACCTTGTCTTGAAGCCTATATCTCTTCCCTCCGTCACGTGATGGAGAACAGAGATGCACGCCACACTGGTTTTACTCCAAAAGCTTTTCGGAATCTCTCTCCGGATCTTGCGTTGAACGATAATGAAAT
Organism: Maratus speciosus; assembly: GCA_963932465.1. Lineage (NCBI taxonomy): Eukaryota > Metazoa > Arthropoda > Arachnida > Araneae > Salticidae > Maratus > Maratus speciosus. The sequence goes on from OZ010790.1 coordinate 508,426,503, forward strand.
CCGAAAGTTGCCAATAAGATGATCATTGCCAAAAAAGACATCCTTTTGGCGATGAAAGAGCGAAAACATGTTGGATTAAAATTTCTGGCTGAAAGAACAACGGGGTTCGGTCTCTACTCCTATCTTTCCTCTGAGCTCGGGAACTTCTTTTATGGACCGAACTCATTTATTTTGTTGCTGCATCTCCATCTTCGCGAGTTCGGTCGGATGTCCTCCGAGCCATTTACGTCAATTTCGGGATCTACATGGCCGTAGGTTGTGCAGACATCTCAAATGGGCAAAATCTAATCTTTTTCATGCGTGTTCTTTTCTTGCTAATATGTTTGTGCTTGTAATATTTCCCAGCAAATGGCGAATGTATCAATTTGGGAATTATCAATGAGGACATTTAGTTTAATTGGTTAATTAGTTCTTGATTGGCATGTGGTCAAGACCCGCACCATTCCCGAAATCTGTTACGTACAAGGCTTTAACCACAAACGAAGGAGAATTGCCCAAACGTCAGCATTTTCTATTTTAAGTTACTCTCTGATTTTAATGGTAAACGTAATAAATGTTATGCTGAGAATCAAAGTTACAAGGGGTAAAACGGATTTTAGAATATAAGATAAGATTTAAAGTTAGAAAAAAGAACTTCAGGATTTTATTTAAATTTTTGAAATTTAATTTAAATTTTGAATTTCGAAAAGATTTTAATTCTTATCCCTTTCATCATATATATAGTATCTCTCTTTATAAATATCTGATCTTGTCATGCGACAGCGGTCGTATTTAGAAACCGGTTTGGATGTGATTGAGCATATATTAAAGGTTTATTAACATCTCGACCAAATTCGTTGGGCATCTTGATCCGCCATCCTGTTTCAAAATGTCCCCTTAAAGATGTCAAACTAAAAAAAGTAAAGACAAAATTATAAATGCAAATTTATTTCTTGCACAATCGTTAGGTCTTGATAGAAGGACTCAAGAATATTTTTTGGTTTCCCCAATATCTTAAAAAATGGATGAGTATAGCAATTTGAAATTCTAGGGTGGCTGCCGTTTTGAAAAAAAGAGGAGATTTTCTCCCCATAATCGGGCGTATTTTAGACGTTTTAGCAAATGCGTTTTTTTTATAATTTATTTTCAATGTTGCTACTCCTAGACGCTTAAAACAACAGTCATATACTTGAACGCTCTGTTATTGTTTTGAAATTCCCATTAAAATTCAGCATTCACGATACTTAGAAATCTTCTATAATCGGGTTCCACGCATTTTACTATCGCGTGTTTGAGTAAAATTATCCGAATCCTTAAAAACAAGGAAAAATGAACCTGCCTGTTCCTCCTGGTACAAGCCAAAAAGACTTTTAATTTCGTCTTTAGAAAAAATAATGTGGTTAGTTTTTATATTTGGGTGGGGGGGGGGGGAGGAGCGAAAAATTTCTTCCTGCCCCGGGCACCGAAAAACGTAGCTACGTCACTGCCAGTTTCATTTGGTCCTCTCGTTGGTTTTCAAAGAAATGTCCACATTTAAAATTCCCGTTATAAGCAGCGTCCTTCTTCCAAAGAGTAATTTTATAGAATATAAAAGAAAACACGGTAAAGTTCGTACTTCGTACTCATAAAAATAATCCCATTGAAATTAAATGAAAAACTTGTCTTCCCATAAAATCCCAAAATTTTACAAAAGTAGTGTGATATTTTTCAAAGTTCGATTTCGTTCTGAAATCTGACGGGACATGGCAGAAGCTAAAGGGATTCTTCTTGCTCAGATCTGCTCCCAGAAATAGTGCTCGCAGGGAGCCTCACGCCGTGTAAAGTGTTGCTCTTGCACCGCAGTTTCATTTGGCCCTCTCGTCGGTTTTCAAACAAATATCCACATTTAAAATTCTCGAAAATTTCTGTTATAAGCAGCGTTCTTCTTCCAAAGAGAAATTTTATAAATTTATAGAATATAAAAGAAAGCACTGTACACTTCGTACTCATAAAAAAATATCCTATTGAAACAACGTGAAAAAAAACTTGTCTTCCCCAGCTACTTATAATAAAATCTACTTATAATGAAATCTAAGTGCAGGAAACTGTCGGAACGATGCCGGTGCGAACCACTCTGGTCTGCGAATCGACCAATCAATTTATGAAACTGAAATGATGAATGAATGATGAATGAAATGATGAACTAATGATCTGCGAATCGATTTAAATTTTAACATAGTTTGTATCGAAAAAAAAAAAAAGTCACACTAAACAACAAATTTTTAATGTTCAAGGAACCTAAACAAGCATTTTCATTATAGAATGTGTAGCCATGCTAAACGCCATGTTAGGCTGAATGAAAAATATATCCTAACATATGACAGCTAAATGATAATATTTTCTATTTGAAATCATGTCTGTTAAGCATATTTTCACATAAAACATGTGTATCATATCCATTTATAATGTATTAAGTTCTAAATTAAAATCAAGCTATTATAAACATAGAAATCAGATATAAACAAACGATACTGTTGCCATTCAGATTCAAATTCTAGCAAATCTACAAACAAATGAATGACCCTTTGAAAGTTTCATAAAAAAAAAAAAAAAAATCCGGTTAACGCCGATGCTGGTCTTGAAATATTTGAAAAGTATATTAAAACCTTTTAATATTTTAACTTTGTTTAAAACCGTCAAAATCTATCCAATTAAGTTCTAAATTTAAGGGTCAAACCAACAACAACAAGTTCTAAATTAAAAATAACGGATAACTATCGCCATCTGGTGGAGAAAAGATATAGCTTTCGCTCTAAGAAGGTCCATGCAATCACATTGCATTACATGTATTTTTAATTTATTCAGAATGATTATTCTTTTGTACAATTTCAGATTTCCTGTAATATTTGTTTTCTGTCTTATATGACAAAGTAAAAATTATCCGAATTTGAAAATCTAAAACTTTCGAATGCATTTACAATAAAGAATTATTTCAATGCCACTTTCTGTACCGAAGGCTGTGAGCAGCGCCTCTGTAGGCTGTTTTAATTCCCAATGAATTAGGAGCTAATTTTTCTTGCTATAATTCTTTTGGCGTTAACTTTCCGTTATAACCATACTTTTTTTTACAATGCATTTTATCAGATTTGAAGACATTGCAAATAAAATGAATATTTCTTATCGGTACAACACATTTTAATTATCTTGCAGATAAAATTTTAAATTTTAACATAGTTTGTATCGAAATAAAAAAGTCACACTAAACAACAAATTTTTAATGTTCAAGGAACCTAAACAAGCATTTTCATTATAGAATGTGTAGCTGGAAATGGCGCGTTTAAGCACTGGTGACTAAATTGTAGTTTACATAATTTCTTTGTTCTAATCATCAAAAATCAAAGGATAATACTTTTTGATTAACAAAATGCATGAGGCATCTTATTACCCGACTGAAAAGAAGGGTTATGTGTTTCACGCGTATCTGTGTATGTGGATTTCTTTATACCCTCGAAACATCCCAACGGCTGGATGGATTTTTATGAATGAGGTCTCTATCGATTCGTCTTAATCTTCCGATGGTTATAGGATAGGTTTTGTTTTTATAAATTCAAAATGGCGGCCGTAAAATAAAAAATGGCGGTAGAGACGAAAAAAAAATTTATGCACCATATTGAGTGGCATATCATTGGATAGGTCTTCCAAAATGAAGACGATGTTTCAGTTACCATTTTGTAGTCAGAAGCTCTGTTTAAATATTACACAACCTGGAAGTTGTGTACTTTGGATCACTACCTTTACTGTAGCTCTAACCTTCATAATAGACATCTATGGGCCTCATCAAAAGAGTGTTTGTAGATAGAAACTAATAATTAAACACAACTTAAAAGTCATCAATACAAGTAAATAAAAAAACAAAGGTAAGTAATATAAAAAATAGTTTCATATTGAGAAGAAATAATTAATTAGTTCGCTTTTTATGCAGTCGGGTTTTTGGATTTTTTAAATTTAATATATTATTTTTTTTTTTTTTAAGTTAGAAAATATTTTTTAAACTATTGTTTTGAAGATTTATCATTCACTTTCCGTCAATTTTGACGGGGATTATATACTGGTAAAATATAAAAGTTCACAAAAATAGTGGGGTATTTTTCAAAGTTTGATTTTGTTCTGAAATCTGACAGGACATTGCAGAAGAAGATAAAATGGGTGCTTGTTGTCCCAGGAAGCGTCTGCATATTTCAGACATGTGTATCATGGAGACAATTACATCTTCTAAACCAACCAGCAATTGTTACTGATGTCAACGAGCTCATCGAGTTACTCCACCCACGGTCAAATAGAAGTGTCTTCCTTCGGCTTCGCAACAAAAAAAATTCTGTGAAATCTCTGGTCTGTTTATTTATGTTTTAAATATAAAAGATGCAAAATGGACGTTATTCTTGAAGAAGTCTTCATGCTCGTAAAATGTATGTAAATGTAGTTTTTTTTAATCGTATATACTTGTTTCAGTTCGTCGTTATCGTAATACACATATGTTTGAAAACACTGATCCATCTACTTCAAGTCCAAATGATATTGGTTCATATTTATCTAAAATAACTAATGAGAATGACTTTAGAGGTCCCAACAAGTTTGTTGGGGGTATTGGAACATTACTTCAAGGATTAGACTCACTTGTTGTTGCTGGTTCTGTTTATCCTGTTAAATTCTATTTTATTGTAAATGCAAGATGTAATGTAACTTGTAAAGGTTTGTCTGATTTGAATTAATAAAAAATGATGAATGAATGTACTAAAATATTTGTTTTTATTTAAAAAAACTGCGTTTTTTTGTCCATATTTTTCATTTTGCGACATGTTGTAATCAAGCGGCATGAAAAAAATCAGCAGGCGTCGATCCACTGCGATAGTTAGGCTTATGAATCAGTGGGGACTTCAAAATATGTCAAACATTGCAAAAAGTTCTTTTTTTTAAATTCATTTATCCAGCAAATAAATCATAAAGCAATTATTTAAAACTTTCTCTCTAAGATTTTTCCCCTGCTAGTTTAATCACACGTAATGTAATAGGGCTATACATAGGTTTAAACAAAATTTAAATACAAAGTCCAACATAAGTATAATTTCTAATTGAAGTAAATAAAATCCAAAGTCAATCTGAAATTTAAAAAAAAAAAAAAAAAAATCTTTCCCTTTCTTGGAGACCAATGTAAATAATAAACACACACGATCGATCGTCCATGTGTTCACTGTCAATCAAATTGTGCGGGTATATATATGATCGTGAAGATGGCGCTCGCTGATATGCGTAGAAGCTGTAATCATCTCAGCGATAGACATGTTTGAAATATGCCTCACTCTATGTAAAGATTTGCTCATGCACCGCAGATTCAGTTGGCCCTCTCATCGGTTTTCAAACAAATATTCACATTTAAAATTTCCGAAAATTTCTGTTATGTGCAGCGTTCTACCTTCAAAGAGAAATTTTATAATTTTATAGAATATAAAAGAAAACACGGTAAACTTAGCACTCATAAAAAATCTCCCATTGAAATAACATGAAAAAACTTGTCTTCCCCATAAAATCCAAAATTTTACAAAAATAATGTATTTTTCAAAATTTGATTTTGTTCTAAAATCTGATGGGACATGGCAGAAGCTAAAGGGATGCTTGTTGTATTACTCATACCTTTATTTTTATATTCTAGCACATAAGTATTTAACTTCTATATAGAAATTTCGATCTTACCTTCAATCTTCACATATCTCAATAAACTCTGTCACAACCCGACGAAATGCTACATCTAGGGGTGCCAGAAATGTGGTAACAGTAAATTAAGAATAAAAATGAGGGCTTTGCTGAAATGACGACAGATGCTAAAGATATCCTTGTCTTTCATAGTTGTAGTTGTTTATATGTTACACATCTTGAATAAACACAAAGCAAAATACTTATATGCACATAATATAATTTACATTTCAAAATAATAACTCTAACATTTATCTTTCTTAAAAAAAACCAATGGTGTACATATTCTTCTGTTTTCGTTCTAACCATTGATTAATCACAAATCTCTATCGCATCTTTTCGATGTCAATGAAACTTCAGTTGTTGTCATTTGCAAGCAACAAAAGGGGCTTTCGAGGGTTTCTACTTCTTACTATAACTTGCTTATTAATTCCATACATTTCTATTTAAAAAAAAAAACAGTAAAACTAATTCCATACATTTCTATTTAAAAAAAAAAAACAGTAAAACTAAGTTTTGACAACAGTAAAAATTTGAGCAACTAAAAATCAGAATCTTATTTGTAAAATTTAGTTTAATAAATTGGATAAAACTTCGAGAGTTATTTCAAAGCATAGGGAATTTAAACTTCTCATGGCCACCACATCTTGAATTTTTTATAACTTCTCACAACTTGCTTTATTTACGTTGTTTGGGCACAAACGATACTTCGTTTGTGAAACCATGGCAGCTAGTTTAAAACTCCCATGAAAGTAACTCAATTGGATCATCATCCTATGACCATCATTTCAATATTTTCAGAAATTGTATTTAGCAATGTAATATTAACATTACATCATGCAATTAACAGATCTTGACAGTAATGAAATTCAGTATCATGAATAAAAAAATCAAATGATACCTGAGTGGTGAAACTATGTTAGCTTTATTCAAAAGCTAGTGTGGAAAAAAATAAAAATAAATAAATAAATAAATCAATTTCAGCATCTTGTTGTCCTTTGGCATTTTACAGTACTTCCAGTAAAATTCCAGATGTTAACATTAATGAAATCTACTGTAGTTGTTAAGATAAATTTTGGTGAAAGTCATTTCCATGGTTCATGGCGCGTTGTAAAATAAATTAACACTTTCACCGCCCGAGGGTTTTCTTGTATTTTTATAAGAATGCTTGTAAGTTCAAGGATATGTATATTTATCAATCACAGTTTGATGCTATAATATCTTTAATATCACTTCTTTCTATATATAGTTCAAAATAAAAGTATGTTAAAAATATTTTTGTCTACAGCCATTTTAACATTACTTCTAGAAACGGAAAAATCTAGACCAGCCAATTAAAGGGTTAAATATGGATGTCCGAAAACCCTAATTTTGGATTTTCCTACATTTTTAAAAGTTAGTGTTATATTGACATAATATCAGCAAATTGTGCATGTCATCAGTAATAACAGTTATCATAGTAAGATGTTACTGTTAAGGAAAATTCTTTTTGGCGAAGATCAGTTTGGTAGTTCATCATACAATATGGGGAAACTACAAAATTTTGTTTTTGGTGTTTAAATAATCAAGTTTATAAGAAAAGTTAAATAGTACTTCTATAGTAACACCCCCCCCCCCCCCCCCCACACACACACAACAAAATAATTACAATCTTTATTATTCACGCTGTTTAGACAAATTAAACGATAGCCCATTAGTGAAAATGTGTTAGCTTGTTCAAAAGCTAGTATAAAAGATATCAATATGAACATACCATGTCCACCATGTCAGATTCCCCCAAAATTTGTACAGTATGTATAATTGTATTATCATGACATCATCCATTTACAGTTGCTAACGTTAATGAAATCTGCTGTTACCGCTACAGAAACTCAAAAGATATTCATTGATAATGTCCAGATCGATAGTTCATAATCAATTAAATTAGATTATCCTGAATACTTAATTTAGGATTTTCCTATATTTATAATGGTCTATGTTGTGTAATACTAGCAGAACCACCTGGCTTTGCTCATGTTACCAATGAGGGCTTTACAAGCAAAGTAAATAAAAATGCAATAATGTGGCAATCACAATAATGGAGCTTTGTACATTCCTGCACATACATCATTAAAATACAATCAGGAAAAATGAAATAACTTTGACACAATCATAGAAAAAAACTTGGCTTTATAAATGAGAATGTGCATTTTCTTTGGAGCATGTAACAGTAAAATATACGATTTCCCTTTATACGATTTCCCTTTGATAATTTGTATACACGTGAAAAATCAAAAGGTATACTAAAACACTGATGTATGACAAATAAATTATCTTAAAGCAAAGCAAATAAAAAAATAATAATGGAAAAATTTGTTAAAATGATGAAGGAAAGAAAAAAAATTATAAAAAAAATGGAAGATTACTTTTTTAAAAAACTTTCTAAAAATGCATATTAATGTGCAATACAGTTAAACTAAATAAATATATGCAAAAATGTACAAATCCCCCAAAATAGAAAAAAAGGAACACAATAACTACGAATATCAAAACATGCAACAATAAATCATTATAAATTCAAAGCGTAATATATAAAGTTTTCGTTTTTTCAATTTATGAAAAAATATTAGCAAATAAATCTTTGAAAAATCAAATTTCTTTTCTTTACATATATTTATAGAATCAAATCTTAAAAGGAAAATAAATAAAAATATAAATCATGTATATTTTAAAAATATATTGCACCAATATGGGGTCCGCACATGAAATAGAGAGAAAAAAAAATATAAGTTTAGTGAGTATTATTTTTAAAATAAATGATTAAATAATTAATAAGTTAATTAATAAATATACTTTATCTATTATCATGAAAAAGTAATGAAACCCGATCTCCGATCTTTAAAGTTATGGCATCAATTAATGCCTATGAATGAAAAGAAAAAATTAATATTAAAAAGGCTTAAAACAATAACTCCAATAATGAAATCACTAAGTTAACGGCACCATAAATGTACTGTAATGCTGGGCTTAATGAATCGGAGAGTGAAATTCAATCCAAAGTTTGAATTGAACAAAATTAATTCCGATTCATAAGCTCAAAATTACACTACAGCCGATGACGTAAGTGGTAGACATTGCTAAATGTGTTTTTTAAGAATTATTTTAAATTATTTAAGATCAAATAAAATTATATTTACTAGTTATCGTAGCTGAAAAAAAATAAAGAAAAGAAAACACTCACCCAAGTACTTGAACACAGAAAGATAATTCACAAATGACGTTTATTTAAACATATATAAAATTTGCTAATTTGAATGCATTCTTACATTATGAATTATGAAAAGATTATCAAAATGAATGTAAAATTTAATATAATTTTAGATAATTGAAGATATATTGTCATCTAAGAAAAAGCAGAAGTAAATTGTTAAAATATGAAAATTATTTAAGTTAACATGATAGAATGTGAAGTTCGGATATCGTGATGTTATAGTCTGATATTTTAAGAAATATTTCTTTTAGTTTTAAGGCCTCCAAAATGAACAAAGTTCAGGAATATAAAGTTAAACTAGGGGATAAAGTTCAGGAATATAAAGCCAAACTCGTATCGTAGAAGGACCCTTGTATTTGGAGAACTGGAAACTTGCTGTTGACAATCTTCCCTCAGGAATGTAGATTCTATTTCTTTTTATTCAATGCGAATCCGAACCGAATGAAAAGTTACGGATTTGGAAAATTGGAAATAGGATGTTTGAGAACTTCCTTCAGAAATGCAGATTTTGACGATTTCAGTTCGTTACAAAGGCAATTTACTATTTATTGCATCGACAAAAAAAACAGATCATCAATTCATATTTTTATAGCAAAGAAGCATGGCCGATCGAAGAATAACAAAATGTCGATGAGCAAAATAACAATTCAAGGCTTCCAATTAATGTTCTATGAAATTTACTTAGAAATGCTTCTTAAAAAAAAAAATTATATTTCCTTTAGATGATATACGGCCGCCAAGGCCTAACAAAACGTCGATCTCTTCTCACTGGCTAGCCGAACTCTTCTGCCGCAACAGCCGGCTAAAAAAAGCACGGCGTCGCAGCCCCCACAAGTTACTTGCTTTAACGGCTCCCTGGTGAAGAATGATGACTTTTCCAGAACCCAGAGTTTCAAACATGAAAAGACATTACAGAGCGCGCCAGCCAATTAAAAACGCCTATCTCCCCGCGCCTGACGTCACACACAACGTGCGTGTTCCAAAAGGAATGTTAAACGATCTAGCAGACGTCCGGTTTTGAACTAAGCGTCTGTTTGGCAAAGGGGAATACCCTTCTTGTTGGAACTTTCAAAATGTCGGAAAGAATGATCTCATGGCGTCGCGCGCCGAAATTAAAAATGAGAAAAGATAGAAAATACATTTTTGCGTATTTCTGCCAAAGTATTTATCACAAGTCACTGAAAATTTTGCAATCTGCTAGAAATAAATATTTCTATCCACATAATATAATTTAAAAGGGAAATATTGATAAATAAAAGATTTCCATTTTTTATATTTTAGACTTAGAAAATTCCGATGTGTTTACACATTCGCGATGTATGTTGAAAGAAATTTGAAAGTTAAATTACTGAAATATAATAAAATACTAATTGCACTTAAATAATCTTAATAAGAGATAATGTTTACATTGAAAAATAAGGAAATATTGAATTATTTATCATTAAAATTTTCATTATAAGTTTAAAACTTGTGATTAGAAATTAGGTGTTTGAAGATGTTAATTTAAGTTGTAAAATTGAAATAAATTATATTATTTAAATTAATTTGAATGGGAAATGATGCATTATATTTTTTATGATGCAACAGCGTTTAACTATTAAGACAACATTCTGTTATAGAGAGGTTTTACTTTCACAAGTTTCAGGCATTATTGATTAATAAAATTATTTTCCCTTGCTTGCTATGAGTCCTATGCCATATTCATTTTGATAAATATTATGTAATTAAAAAATATATATAGTCACCTGAATTTATTACTGCTGCTGAAAAATCAATTCAAAAATCGTGTCATATTATCATCTAAATCATTATTATCACTTATGATGAAAATTTTATTTTATTATTACTACTATTTTTTTTTTTTTTTTTTTTTTGGAAAAAAAAAAAATCCTTAATGTCTGTGCGCTTAAATTAAGACTATACAACTGACATTTTTATGAGAAGCATCCAATTTTTGTAAGAGTTTTCCCTTTGTAAAACGTGTTTGTTATAATTCTTATAATTTATAGAGAACTTTCCGATAAAGTATAGAGAGTAATATAGTATATATGTGTCATCTAGTTGCAAAACCGGCCAACTCCTCAAAAATTGAAAATATGTTTTTTCAGTTTTTTAAGTTCTAATTAAAGGTTTCTATCATCTGAAAATGATAAACCACGCAAAAACCTGTCAATCCCTGCGTTATATGCGTTTGAAAATCACGATGTGGAGCAAAAGCGGCCAACTCCTTCAGCCGGTGAGTTTCAAAACCGACCATCTCCATATCCGCTAGCTAAAGCTTCTGCTCGACCTCACAATAACTTCTCACTTGTTGATTAGATTAACGTTATCGTGTTTTCTCTCGCCTGTGATTGCTCTCCCTTGGTGCATACAAATTTTCTAATAATTTAGCTTCGTGTTTTCTCAGACTATGGAAGTGTTTCTGGAAGAAGTGTCTACTAATCAACCAAGAAAGCGGCAAAGTGGATCTACGACGTGGTAAAGGAGAAAACCCAAAATTCAAAGGCAATGTACACCTTTTGATAACCAGGGGTGATTTACCATTTTTTGACGCCCTAGGCCAAAATACTTTACCACAGCCTCCCCACCCCCCTTCATAAAACTATAAGTGAATTTTCTTTGACAAATTTAAGAATTTTTTAATCTATTTAATTAAATAATAATACATTTAAATTTTGCTTTATAAATTTTATTATTTTGAGGATTGTAGATTGGAAATGAATGGGCTTTTGTCACACTTAAAATCTGAGAGAATTTTGTGTTGGTGTATCGAGAAGTAGAAAAATTATTTTAAATGTAATTATTACAAATTCATTTTTATTTAACACTTTTCGTTAAAATTTTAAAATTTTCTTATTTCATTAAATTTAAAAACTTTAAAGTTCTTAATTTTGCGAACCCTACCTAACGTACATCCCTTGGCCATAGCCTAAGTTGCCTTATGGGTAATCCAACCTGGGGATAATATAATACATAATTAATTGATATCATAATAACATCATAGCATATTTTGATTAATTAATTATCATGATGCCATAATATTTTATTAATCTAATAACTTGCCTACATTGATTCAGTATTCTTTTATCCCTCCAGACAGTGTTTCAGCTCAAATTGAAAAGAGATTGAAGAAAATCAAGTCCCTCATTCAGCCCGCAAAGTATGAAGAAATTTTATCTGAATATGGAACAGTTTTCAAGTCGGGAAGAGACCGACCATGATTGGAAGAAGACCAGCAATTTCTTCCCCAAACCACCTGCACTGTGGCATTTCAAATTTGCTCTTACGAAAAAAAAAATCATAACCGAATATAAAAATAAGCTGTTGGTGCAAAGGGAGGTCTTCTACATATCTGAGGTAGAAGTCAGAAAGTCTGTTGTCAAGAGTAAGAGAAGTATTATGAACAGCAAGCTCGAGGACGTGGCTCCGGATACCGTGGTGAAGCCTCTAAAACTTCGGGATGTCCAAAACTTACTGACGAAACATTTCGGGCCAAATTGGGATGCTGGCCAGCGGTTATTTTTTTTTTTACAAAAATATATATGCATCAGCTGCTTAAAAAGCAGAAAGCAAAGATGATGAAGAAAAAGACGCATGGATGGACCATCATGACGAAATTTGTGAGACTATCGAAAACGATGAGACCACTACAGTTTGAAATTGTATGCACATGTACATAGTATGATTTTTGTTTAAGTTTTAAAATTTAATAATTTTATTTAAAATAATATCATGTCATTTAAATCATTTGTTTAGTGACATTTAAATTAGTTTTAACAGCTAGTCAGAGTTTTAACTGTTAGTCGTTTTTAACAATTAGTAAGTGTGTAAAAGTCGTTTTACGTTAATAACTTTCCTAAAGTTCTTTTTGTTAAATAATATTACGTTGAACAAAACATTTTTGTGTATTTGCAACCCCTAAAAACCCAATGTCAAATTAAATTTAGCAAAAATTAATTTCTGGTTTGTTGCAAAACCGGCCAACTCCAATTAAGTTGCAAAGGCCAGTAAGTTGGGTAACTCCGGTAAGTTGCAAAAGTGGCCAAATCCAAAACAAAGACCTAAATAACCCCTTCACAAAGACCTAAATAACCCCTTCCCTTCATGTGCCCCTGCCACCTTATTTTGTGTTTTCAAATATACTGCCCTAATGACTATAAAACTGAAGAGTTTTGGTTCCAAACTTTATTTGGTAAAAAATCAGCTTTTTCTCAAAATTTTATTTTTTGGAGATGGCCGGTTTTGCAACTAGGCGACACATATAATAGAGAGCAATATATAGAGTAAGAATGCAGTATAAATATTATTTCCTAGAAGTAGAAAATATAAATTTAAAATTATTTCTGTGGAATTAACAATTGAAACAAAGTGAAAAAGAGTATTTTTTTAAAGATTTCAGAAAACAAAGAACGAACACTCTGGTAGGTACGGGGAGTAAGCATACATCAAGATAGCATTTCAATATGCCTCTCCCATTTAAGAATCTAAATAAAACTTAGATGAGAGGAATGGATGCATCCATTTTCAGAAATCCTTCTGTTCAAGGATCAGGTTTTAAGGGTAGTAAAGCGATATAATAAACAAGAAAGATGCATAATAGAAATTGTAGTCGCCTAAAGTGGAAAATCTTTTAATAGAAATAGAATAGTTTTGTAGAAATATAATGCTGCAACCAATAAAAAAGAGAAAAAAAAATCATTCAAACTTAGCTATAAAATGGAGAGGCAACAAAATGCCCACCACCTTATTCTTTTTTTCTAAAAGGGGAATTGCCCAACTTGAAAGGGGGCTGCCGCACAAAGTTTCTCTACAGATTGAGGAGAAATGTTTTACCTATAAGGGGAATCTCGACAAAAAATAAGATATACATGTTGTAGATCTCTTTAGGAGGTCCCTCATTTTAGTTGAGTTTTAATGTTTTTAATTATTTTATGTCATTTTATAGCTAAGTTTCAATGATTTTAGCTGTGTTTGAATGATTTCTTTTTGTTTTGTCTTTTTCACTTAATAATGATACATACTTTTTTAAATAATGAAACGTGTACTGTAATGCTGGGCTTAATGAATCGGAGAGGGGAATTCAATCCAAAGTTTGAATTGAACAAAATTAATTCCGATTCATAAGCTCAAAAATACACTACAGCCGATGACGTAAGTGGTTGACATTGCTTAATGTGTTTTTTAAGAATTATTTTAAATTATTTAAGATCAAATAAAATTATATTTACTAGTTATCGTAGCTGAAAAAAAATAAAGAAAAGAAAACACTCACCCAAGTACTTGAACACAGAAAGATAATTCACAAATGACGTTTATTTAAACATATATAAAATTGGCTGATTTGAATGCATTCTTACATTATGAATTATGTAAAGATTATCCAAGTGAATGTAAGATTTACTATAATTTTAGACAATTAGAGACATATTGTCATCTAAGAAAAAGCAGAAGTTTACGTAATATTTCTTTTTGCAAACTAGGGATTAAAGTTCAGGAATGTAAAGTTAAACTAGGGATTAAAGTTCAGGAATGTAAAGTTAAACTAGGGATTAAAGTTCAGGAGTGTAAAGTCCAACTAGGGTCGTAGAAGGACTCTTGTATTTGGAGAGCTGGTAACATGCTGTAGACAAAGTTCTTTCAGGAATGTAGATTCTATTTCTTTTTATTAAATGCGAATCCGAACCGAATGAAAAGTTACGGATTTGGAAAATTGGAAATAGGATGTTTAAGAACTTCCTTCAGGAATGCAGATTTTGACGATTTCAGTTCGTTACATAGGCAATTTACTATTTATCGCATCGACAAAAAAAACAGATAATCAATTCATGTTTTTATAGCAAAGAAGAATCGAAGAATAATAAAATGTCGATGAGCAGAACAATTCAAGGTTTCCAATTAATGTTCTATGAAATTTACTTAGAAATGCCTCTTGAAGGAAAAAATTATATTTCTTTTAGATGATATATGGCCGCCAAGGCCTAACTGAACGTCGATCTCTTCTCACTGGCTCGCCGAACTCTTCTGCTGCAACAGCCGGCTAAAAAAAGCACGGCGTCGCAGCCCCCACAAGTTACTTGCTTTAACGGCTCCCTGGTGAAGAATGATGACTTTTCCAGAACCCAGTTTCAAACATGAAAAGCCATTACAGAGCGCGCCAGCCAATTAAAAACGACTATCCTCCCCGCGCCTGACGTCACACACAACGTGCGTGTTCCAAAAGGAATGTTAAACGATTTAGCAGACGTCCGGTTTTGAACTAAGCGTCTGTTTGGCAAAGGGGAATACCCTTCTTGTTGGAACTTTCAAAATGTCGGAAAGAATGATCTCATGGCGTCGCGCGCCGAAATTAAAAATGAGAAAAGATAGAAAATACATTTTTGCGTATTTCTGCCAAAGTATTTATCACAAGTCACTGAAAATTTTGCAATCGGCTAGAAATAAATATTTCTATCCACATAATATAATTTAAAAGGGAAATATTGATAAATAAAAGATTTCCATTTTTTATATTTTAGACTTAGAAAATTCCGATGTGTTTACACATTCGCGATGTATGTTGAAAGAAATTTGAAAGTTAAATTACTGAAATATAATAAAATACTAATTGCACTTAAATAATCTTAATAAGAGATAATGTTTACATTGAAAAATAAGGAAATATTGAATTATTTATCATTAAAATTTACATTATAAGTTTAAAACTTGTGATTAGAAATTAGGTGTTTGAAAATGTTAATTTAAGTTGTAAAATTGAAATAAATTATATTATTTAAATTAATTTGAATGGGAAATGATGCATTATATTTTTGATGATGCAACAAAATGTACTTTTTAAAATAACAATTTTTTTAAATTAATGATAGATATTTATAAAAAAAGAAATTATTAATGATTTTTTTAAATAAAAAAATTTTTGTTAATATAAATGATTACCAGGTTGGAGTGTTGCTTTTGCCCACAATACTTTCCTCTTGTTGTTTCTGACTCCAAAATTTATAGAAATCAAATATCCATAGTGCCCAAAATTGGGCCTCAAGACGTCCTGCAAATATCACAAGATTTGTAACATGATTTGCCATAACTTGAGGATGTTTCCTGTGCTAAGTCACTACTCTGTCATATTACAAGACATATATTTCCTATTTCCCACCCCCTTTTTTTTTTCTTTTCTTACAATTCTAAAATCTTAAGCTAATTTTATTCATTTTCCTACTTAAATTCAGAACACTTGCAGCCAATCACCAATTCAAACACTTGAATACGCCATCTGGTGAATAAAAGATATGTAAGTTTTTGCTCCAGGAAATTCCTGTGCAAACACACTACATTACATGTATTTTTAACTCATCCATATCTATTCAGTATTTGCACAATTTCATGTGACATTAATGTTCTGTGTTAAATGATAAGGTAAAAATTATTTACATTTAAATATCTAAAATGATCAAATGAGTTTATAATAAATAATTTCATCAGAACTTTACTATTGGTTAAAGAGACAATTTTCCTGTACAATTGTGATTAACACCCTCTATAGGCCTTTTTAAGTGCCAATCCTTTGGGCTCTCATTGATTAAAAAGTGACTAGCTTTGGCACTGTTTTGATATTTAGCTCCTTCACACTTCTTTGAAATGTGGCCCTACAGGGTGGCTACTAAATACTGTTACACCCCCCAAAATATGAATTACTTTTAATCGTTTGGGAAAACATTTTATTTCTCTATTTTAGGGTTTAACAAGCTTCTATTAGAGCAGACAAATTTGGTTATAAAGCGAATATTTAAAATTATTTTAAAGAGGGAAGCCAAAGAATGATGAATAAACAGCTCTTTGATAGCAGGTTTTCCTCAGGTAAAACATTTAAGCAATTAAAATGCCCTGGTTTTTATGGAACATTTATATATAAAACTATAAATCGATTATTGGATACTAATAGCTATGTAAATATCGATCTAGGTCTGGTCGTCTACGCTCAGTTCTCACAATAGAGCGCATCAAAAGAATTCGGGAAAAGGTGTGAAGAAATCCACAACGTTCTGCAAATAAAATGGCTGCAGAAGAGAACGTGAATTGCAGAACTATGCAAGTTATTATAAATGAAGATCCGGGTTATTGCCCTTATCGCAAAAGAAAAATTCAAGGATTGGTTGCTGCACAAAGTATAAAAAAATTACAAAGAAGGAAGAAATTGATGAAGCGGCACGGTAGGAAAAGTGTTGACAGAATAATATTTTCTGATGGGAAGCTATTTTGCCCTTAACAGTGTTATAATGCTAAAAATGATATCGTATATTTAGCAACCCTCGAGGATATACCTGAAACCTTTCGAATTGTTAAACGCTTTCAGAGCATGAATTCTGTTATGGTTTGGGCTGCAGTGTCAAACAATGGAAAATTGCCTTTGAAGTTCATTGATAAAGGGATAAATATCAATTCGAATATTACAATCAACACATATTGGTTACACATTTATTACCATTTGCTGATGGGTTGTATCCCAAAAAGAATTGGATATTTCTGCAAGATTTTACATCTTCGCACCGAGATAAATCAACACAGGCTTGGCTCCCTGCCACCTGTCCGAACTTTATCATGCAAGAAGATTGGCCACCTTCTTCACCGGATCTAAATTCTTTAGATTATTGCGTCTGGGGATTTTAGAGGCTAAAGTAAATAGCAGCAAACACAGAAGTTTGGTCTCTCTCAAAGCTTCCATATTGCGTGAATGGTACCGACTACCTCTTAAAATGATTCGTGCCGCAGTCGGACAATGGCATAATAGATTATCTTTGGTAATCAATAATGATGGCGGTCAATTTGATTAAAATTATTTCCGGTTAAACTTTCATCTCTGATGTTCATCATGTTAGTGTAGTTATCATTTTCTATTTTATATTTGTAAAATAAAATGAATGAATATTTGTAACAGTATTTAGTAGCCACCCTGTATTGTTCACAGCAAAAGAACTTAATGCTCCTTTCCCCTTTTTTGAATATATTTACATCACAATTAACAATTGTGATTTAAAAATATTTTAAAAAATCTAAAATAACAATGCACATTTCATTAAATACTTATGCACATATTAACAAATAAATAATAACAAAATACAAAGTAATTTGATAAAACTACAATTATGAAAAACAAAATATATTTTATTTAATCTTTTATGTACACAATAATATGAAAATAGGAACATAATAACATTCAGCACTAATCCAATTAAAATTATGGCTGATTCAACAACATGCAATAACTACATAGAAATAGCCCCATTTTCTAAAAAATAATTCAGAAAAAAATACACTTACAAGTACATACAAAATATTTATAAACCTAAATGTCTTTTAAGTAATGAAAGCACAGCATAAACCATTTGAAATTTTGGAGCAAACTAAATATGGATTTAGGATCACTTTTTCTTTGTTAAAATCATATCAAGCATCCGTAAAGCTGTTTCTGGAGCATCTTCTGGTACCTAATAACAAAACAAAGAAATTAGGGCTAGCACTAGGATTTTTCAAAATTTTAGGGAGGAATTTTAGGAATTTTTTCCCAAATTTTAGGAAAATTTTAGGAGCAATTGCGGTATTTTAAACATTACAAGTATGTAAAAACAGTATTTTCGTGCTAGTCAGGCACATGTGGTATGCTGCCAAAGAATATTACCATCATTCCAATGAATTCAACCCTTATTCCATGTGCTTGTCTTGTTTGAGGCAAATGAGGGTCTCGGATAATCAGAACTGTACTGCATAAGCAAACACTGTAAATAGCCGGTAATACATGCAAATTCTTTTATGTGAACAAACTATAATTGCAACAAACATCACATTCAATTTACGTAGTTCAGTATTACATATTTTATGATTACATATTTTAAATTTTAAAATAAGTCGCCCATTAGAAAGTTGGTAAAATTCTATTTGTAAATATACTTTCAGGAAGAAAGGGGAGGGGGCAAAATTCATGTTTGCCCCGTGCGTAAAAAAGGCTAGTTTTCAACCCTGTGCATGCCTGCCAGAAATCATATCAATGGTATGATTAAAAAATGTAATGCAACCACCTGTAGGACCTAGGTTGAATTATTTTTGCCTAAACTCTTGGTTCCCTGTTCATGCGTTCTCAATTAAGAAAAAAAAATTATTTCATATTAGCTGGAAGCAGGTACTACATGGGGTGAAAAGTCCTGGCACTCACTATTAGCTGGCAGCACCATAAGGTTATGCATGTGATTTCTAGAAAGTATCATCTGAGTTATTCCATGTCGGTTCAGGCAGCATTGTAACCCACCATCACAGATTTCAATGAAACTGGGCATGTGTTCTTACTATTGCGTTATAATCGCCAGTACTTTTTTTTTTTTTTTTTTTTTTCCCCCTACATGAATCACATTTCGAAAAAAAAATTATCAAAACATTGAAAAATTCCCATTAGTTGACATTCTTGTTTGTTCGGTTTTTAAAGGTAATCTATCATAAATAAGTCTTATTTCAATATCTAATCAACAAATCATTTAAAAATAATTCATGCAGGACAAAAAAAAAAGAGCATGTAGATTATGAAAATAAATTACTGTTACATTTAAAACATTTTTAGTGTGTCTAAAAAAATTATAAATACTTAAAACCGAGAATTTTTTAATGAAAAATAATGAATTAATGAAAAATGCATTACCAACTAAAGGCATAGTCGCTATGAAATTCATTTTCATGAACTGTATGGAAAAGTTTCCTTTACCTGATTATGATATAAAAATAGTGGAAGTTGTAGGATTTTGCACTGCAATAGATTGTACATTGATTCTTTAATAACATAAAATGAAGACACTCTGCTCGTGTTTGCTATTTAATCTCACTTAAATCAAATTGAATATATCACAAGTTTTGCCGGACACACATCCAAGCAAAACTTTCACAACAACGGAAGGGAATTTTTCTCCTACTCATGGGGATATTCTTATAACGGTGATGCAGTGCCATCTCTATTTCACAAAGGTAACTGAATTAAAACATGGAATGATTATTTTAAGAATATAAAAATCAAACACAAGTGTTTTTAGCAGTGTTTCATATTTAAAAAATAACTTATGGGAATCCAGATCTAATCAGACAGAGTCATTCAATGTCAGATCACAAAGGACATATGACCAGGCCCAGATTAATGCACACCCCAACTAGGCCATGGACTTGGTCCCCTGCTGATGAGGGTCCCAAAATGAATAAAATAATTTAGAAAAAAATTCTTAAAAATACTCTTTTCCACCATTACCTGGTCATAAACCAAATTTATAGAGTTAACTATGCAACTTTTAATACCTAATTATAACCCTCAAGTTCTCTCAAATAAAAATTATTTTACTATTTTAGTTTGAGGAACCCTCGAAAAGGTTCTGGGACTTGGACACCAGACAACTTTAATAAGGCTCTGCATGTAACACCACTATCATATATTTCAATCAAACTGGGTGCATTTGTTGCTAATATGAAGTCACAATCACAATTAATTTTCTTGCTCCTTGCTGAAGTAGTATTTGGTCTTTTCATTTTATATACAAGATGTTTATTTAAACAGAAAAAAATCACAAACATTACAGTTAATATATTAAAAATAACTGTTATGACATCTTTAACCCTTTGACTACAGCTTGGGATATACACATCCCAGTGGGGTATTTTTTATTTACCTGAAGAATTTTTTGAAAAATAATCTTTAAATACACTTATAATAGAGGATATTTTGAAGAGAAATCTATCACAAAGAAAAATATTTATAAATTACTATACAAGTGAACATAAAAATAATCACCAACCCTGGTCTATAATCAAGAACTTAAGAAAACAGATTGATTAATGATCATCTGTTATCAAAACCACAAGATCAACAAGCATGAAATCAGCTGCTGCATTAATACGATTTAATGAGGTTCATTATACAGCTGAGCCTACAACATATGTCGAAGTAGCAAATTTCCGGAAAAAAAATTTGATATATAGAAGCAATCTTAGTTTTATAACTACTCCTAAAGCATTAAAATTAAAGCTAATTTTCGTACTATATGGAACTCCATTTCTAATTTAAATGCGAATCACATTAAATGAAAGTTAATAATGAACAAAATGAATTAGTATGAAAGGTTTATTGAGTACTATATACCTCTTATAAAAGCAATAATCAGACAGTTGTTACAATGATCACAGTTACATTCTATTAAAAAAAAACTACTAATATCTTGCTGAACAGCCAGTTTTGCACAAAATTCATCAAAGAAATGATTGCATTTATTCAGTCCACTAAAAACTTCATCAGGAACATTTTCCACAAATTGAAGTCCACGACGTATTGTTTCAAACGCCTCTCGCATTTCTTTTTTCGATGGCTTGGAAATGTTTTCAGATTCGTTTACTTCCTCTGGTTCTTCGATTTCTGTTTCAGATTCATGAAACGAATTCAGTATGTCTTCGTCTGTAGGATAATCAGCAATAATTAACTTATCATCGACTGTCAGGAATTCGTTATGAAGAATACCATCCGTAATGTGACCTTGGGAAAGCAAATTTTTCCAAGACTGTTGGATTTGCGGTCCAGTAATATACTGAACCCTTTCGTGAAACAGTTTTTTATTGTAGATTTAGAAACGTCATTTTCACAAACTTTTGCTAATTCTGCCATACATATCCTCAGATGAATCACCTTATGTAAAGGTTTTTCATTTTCAAATGTCCAGATAAGTCGTTGGAGAATGCATTTTCTGTAATGAATTTTCAGGTTTTTTATTACACTTTGGACCATTGGTTACAATTTTGAAGTGGTGTTCGGGGGAAGAAAAAGCAAATCAACATTTGATAATTTTGAAGACACATTAGGATGGGCCAGGCAATTGTCTACAACTAAAGCAATTTTTCTATTTTGATCACTCATTTTTCTATCCAATTTCAAAATCTACTTTTCAAAAATTTCATCTGTCATTCATAAGTTTCTATTAGTACAAAAAAAATGTCAACCTCTAAAGACGTTACATTTTTTAATACTCTAGGGTTCTTACTTTTACCTACTACCAATAATCGAAGCTTTCCTTTGCCACTCATGTTAGTGCCTACTTGTACTGTTATTCTATCCTTACTGTTCTTGCCTCCATGACAATAATCATCTTTGAAAGTTAGAGTATTGTTGGGTAAGAACACTTATAAAAGAGTTCTACTTCATCAGCATTAAAAATGTCATCGGGCTGATAATTTTTTAGAAAATTTTTCAAATCATTGCTTTTCCAGTCATCACAGACTGCTTCAGATACACTTTTTCTTTCTCCGGAAATAATCTTTCCCTTGATGCCATGTCTTTTCTTAAATTTGTCCAGCCAACCGGTACTTGCTTGAAATTCATCATCATCACATCCACAATATTTAGCATACTCCAATGACTTCTCTTTTGAGAGGACCAGAGATTGACAAGTTTTGGTCTTGAATGCTCTTTATCCATTTTAAAGTGGCCTCTGTCCACTGTATCGTAAGTCCATGTTTTCGAATGTTTTCTGTTAGGTTCAGTAGTTTCATAGGATTTCATTACGCCATTCCGATTTTTTTATAATAGTTGACATTCTGCTTGTGGGAGTACCTAATTTAGCAGAAATGTCTTTTTTGCACATTCCGCTATCTACATTCTTCAGCAAATCAACTTGGGACCATAACACTAAGGGATTTTTTTTTTTGACATTGTGATCGAGAGAAAAAGTAAAAGTTCAAAATGAATTTATAAAATACTACTTAAATTTTCACTGAAACTAAGCAGATTTAGGAATCAGGAACAACCATCAGACAAAAGAGATAGTTAAAAACTGGTTTCATTACAGGACAGGTCACAACCGAAATTCGAAAACGAGTTGAGGGAACATCAACCTGTTTGTCCACCCCTCATCCCCAGCTCACATGTGCGGTTCGTAGTGACCTTACTAAACTTCTTTTATCTCCTGACCTTCATTTTTTTGTGAAACAACAGCTAAACAGTCTAAAGTGGAATAAAATCTCTCAATATGTCTCAAAAAAAAAATTCGATATATAGAGGTTTTTTTTCGATATGTGGAAGTTCAATATATGGAGGTTCGACTGTAATTCAACTTTGGTGCTTTTCAGATAGTGAAACTTTCAGCTGTATTCAATAAACTGCAAATGTTAACCCTTAAAAATTAAACAATTTCAAAAATTTTTCCATGTAGTTAAATATTACAATTAAACATTTCTTTCATTAAAAAATAAATAAATAAATAAATAAATAAATAAAATAAATAAGTAATCATGTATATCTAATAATATGATGCAAAATAACATTTACATTACAGCATATGATGCTATTTTCACAAAAAAACTATAGGGTAACTTTTTTTCATTTTAGGATCTTATTGACAAAACATAATAAAATTTAGCACATATGTTCTCTTTTAGTGTAGATAGTGTATAAACAATATAATTTTGAGATATAAGCAGTTAAAGGTTTTTTAACACAATAGATTTTGCACAATTTTCAGATTTTTGAAATACATCTCAAAAACAAAATAAAATAAAATTTGGTATTTTTTCTGCAATAGCTACTCAAACTAACAAAAATATGAGTTTAAGAATTAGTTTTACTCAAATGTGTCATTGTGAAATTTTTTTTGAAGTGGGCAGCAAGTAATTTTTCTTTCTTTTTTATTAGGAGAGGGGATAACTGTCCTACCCAAAATGCATCCCTGGTTTTATTATTTTATTATAAAACAATGTTGCTGATATTTTCTGTCATAATTAAGAATACAAAAATAAATATATAAATCAAAAATATTTCCAGGGATCATATATTGAATAAGTCTTAACTATAAAATTAATAAACTTTTTAAATATAATTTAAATACTACTAAAAACACTCAAAATCTCACTATTTTTATGTGATAATCAAGTAAAGGATACTATTACATACAATTTGCAATAAAAATAAATGTCAGAGCAACTACGCCTTTGGTTGATAATGCATTTTTTGTTCATTATTTTTCATAAATATTCTTGATTTTAAATATTAACACATTTTTTAGACTCACGTAAAATGTTTAAACTGTAACTTGGTTTCATAATCTACCTACTTTATCTATTACAGAAATTATTTTTAAATGATTATTGAAATATGACTTATTTATGACAATTAACCTTGGAAAGCTGAACAGACAAGAACGGCAACTAAGAACTAATGGCAATTTTCCAAAATTTTGATAATTATTTATCTCAAAAACTAATCCATCTAGGGAACAAATATATATATATATATATATATATTGGTGATTATATCTTAACCCCTTTGCAACAAGCAAAATTACAGAATTTTTAATCTTTTATCACCAGTTAACAGGATTTTTTGCCTAATTTAATTGAGAAAATGCCCTGATTAAATAAGGCAAAATTTACAATAAAAAAGTAATTGATGTGAATAATCAAGGATTCTGATTTCTGAACACTTTATGCGTCACGTATATGTGACACTCGTCCCCAAGGAGTTATAGTAAGAACAAACATACCCAGTTTCACAGAAATCTGTGACGCTAGTTTACATATTGAATTTTTACTGCCTGATTTGATATGTCCCACCTTTAAAAAGATTCATGTCAAGTTTACAAGACATTTGAGCCATTTCTTTTTGAATTACAGCCATGCAAGTGGCACTACTTTTGCAATTATGAAAACAATGGGCAAAACAGAATGTTGCTTTTTTATTTAACATTGCTTTTCAGCGAAAATAAATACAACCCAAGAATGAATTGTGAAGCATTTGTGCACATCTTCTCCATTGAAAACAACCTTTTGTTGATGGTTTATGGAATTTAAAGTTGGTCAAGCCTTAATGATACTCCACATTCCAAACTTCCAATTGAGGTATCAACTCCAGAAAACACTAAAAAATCCACCATATTATTTTGGATGACCACAAAATAAAAGTGAGAGAGATAACTGACAGTGTAAACATATCAACAGCATGTGTGAAGAATACTTTGCACAAATATATGCATATGAAAAAGCTTTGTGCAAGATGGGGCATCAGTTCCTAACTAAAGATAACAGCAATGTATTGATGATTCAGAGCACAATTTCATGATATTTCAGAATAATCCAAATGAGTTTTTGCCTTGATTTGTAACACCTGAGTCCAATAGGCAGTCATCTGAGTGGTTAGACCCAGACAAAAGCAGCCTCAAAAGTGACCAAAGATCAACAGGAAAGGTCTTATCTGGTATTTTTTTTAGATGCACGTTGAATAATATTTATCTACTATCTTGTGAAAGAATAAACAGCCACTTGAGAGTATTATGCATCATTATTGTAATGTTCGAACAAAGAAATCAAAACGAAAATGTCCCGTATGGCTATTACAAAAGCTGTTTCACCAAGACAATGCAACGGCTCACACATCCATGAAAGTAATGGCAAAATTATTTGTTTACTTAATCTTATTTTTTACTAGTTGTGCAGATTTTTAGAGGCTGGAGGTTTAAAAACAATTTAAAGCCGTGAATTCCTTTACTTAGTTTTCAAGAGAAAGGGCAAAATATGAAAAATAATAGAAAATGTTTACCATATACATCGAAAAAAATTAAATTTCGGAATGATTTAGGTGCAAGACCCATTCGTTGATCAAAGTCAACATATTATATATATATATATATATATATATATTTTGGGAGGGGGGGGGGGGTAGAAGATCAAAGCATTACATGCTTAGGACCACAAATAATGTAGGTATGGCCCTGATAATAAGATAATACAGTCACTCTGTGAAATCCGTACACTTAGAGACTGAGGGTTTTGTGGATTATGCATTTTTTGCAGATTATAGATCATCCCTTTGTTTGCATTTTATT
This sequence comes from Maratus speciosus, assembly GCA_963932465.1. Lineage (NCBI taxonomy): Eukaryota > Metazoa > Arthropoda > Arachnida > Araneae > Salticidae > Maratus > Maratus speciosus. The sequence continues at coordinate 508,452,336 of OZ010790.1, forward strand.
TTTAATAGTCTGGCAATAAATTAGGAACAACTGCACAAAAATTACAATTAAAATGAAAAAAAAAAACCACAATGCAAGATTGGTTTAATATATTTAGTAACTAAGTTAGTTCAAAGAAAATTTAAATTATATAACATACAATTTTACTGATTATTCTTTTTTTTAAACATTGACATAACACAATGGTAGTTTCAGTTTTGGTTTGTTGTCAATAATTTATTTTCTGTAGTCTATGAACCCTCATTACTTCTTGCTCAGAGATAAAATTTTGTTGCTCAAGGAAATTTAAATATTTATTCATTGGAAAATTGATAACTAATATTAAAAAACTTTATCTATGAGTTTAACTGTTAACCCCTTACCTGTGACGCTCGAACTCAGTTCGGGCAATGCAAATATGCCAATTTTGGAATGCCAACCTGAGTTCAGGCAACAAAAAAATCAGTGTTTCAATTCCGTGAAGCCCGAACTCAGTTCGTCCAATGCATAATATGTAATTTACCATTTCCCAATAGATTCTGATACTTTCCCGCGAAAAGTTCAGCAGTTTCGAACCATTTGTCGGATTTTTGTAATTTTGCAGTTCAGAACAAAATTAAAGAGAAAATTTTTTTCCCATTTTTGGCACGTTTTTCTCAAATATATTCCACAGGCAAGGGGTTGATGACAATTTTCCTAGTTTACATTCCAACACGTAGTGCGGATAATAGACGTTTGCAGATTATACACTGGCGGATTTCACAGACTTGACTGAAATCCACATTAATTTATTAAAAATCATAAAAAGGTTTCTAAATGTGAATTGATTTTATAATATTTGAACTATTATTTGAATTTTGAAATGAAATTTATAAGAGAATTGCTTTAGCATTCCAATTTTAAAGAAAGCAAAATGAATCAGTTCCCAACATGTGTCCTGCAGAGCTCTAAAACGCTGCTCATTTATCCTAGAAGCTCCCCATCTTCTCAATGAAAAATTAATAAAAACAAAACTTGAATGAAATTAAAAATTAACAAACAATAAAAAACTAGCAATTACATTATGAATGATTAAATTTACATTTAAACAAGTATGATAATTAAATTTAATTACATTATAATTAGTTAATATTACACATTTATACATTATCTTGTGGATATTATTAATGCTCTCACTAACAAGATAAAATCTACAGGAATGCAATTGGTTTCATTTACTGAACTCTGAAAGAGGTTTTATACATGGCCATGTTTTGACGATATCATGTGCATTGGTAGTAGTTGAGAATAAATTGAGTATTTTGATAAATTTGAATTTTTTAAAATATAAATGCAATTTGACATAAACAGATGAAACGCATGAACATACCATATGGCCTGCCTTTAGTATCCAAAAGAAACTAAACTGCTTGAAAGATTTGACGAATCCCCCAGTACGTGTGTCATTAAAGGTAATGTATTTCTTAGAGGCTTTTGTAAATCCTTTAATACCAGGCCACTTCAGTTTTCCAACCCACTGTAATGTGCCTAGAAAAGAAACATTGTTTTAAAAAACAATTCAAGTGCTTGATGAATTGTAATAAATGTTTGTATACAAATTGGAACACCTTTTTGTAAAATGAATAAAATATGTATTTTATAGTCTCTGCTGATGGGATGGATGATTTGTTGTTACATTATGGTTTAGAGTTTGGCTCTAACTGACTCAGCATGACAAAAAATAAAGCACATTTAAAAAGTTAAATGTGCCTTTTTTTTTTTTTGGTCAACATATCACTGATAATTAAACACAAAATATACAAGACAATTTTGTTTCATAAATTTTTACAACAAATTACATTTAATTTTTAGGTTAATTTATTTATCACTGCAAGTTACATTTTACATCCACCCCATTTTAAATAACTAAATTCCATACTAAACAGGCAGAGCATTTGCATGTGTCTGAAAGAGAGATTTTTAAAAAAGGTTTTCAGTTACTAAAATACTTTTTGTAACAATTGTTTGGATTTAAGCATTAGAAATGTTTTTGGTGACTTTTGAAACCCCAATAAAAAAAAAGAAGTTTATATCGACTAACCAAATTAGATTTTAAAAAGATAAAAAATATTTAAACTAGAAAAGATTAATTCAATGTGGTGGTTAAAAATGGTGAAAACAATTTAAAAATGAAACATTTATTAAAGGCTTGAAACAAAACATGATACCAAAAATAAACTCTTTTAGGAAATATACCTATTAACAGAACAAAAGCAAAGGAACTTATCTGATTTAAATATCACAGAAGCTGCAACATACTTTCACAAATAACATGACACAAAACGAAAATAAACCACTATAGCACTGAATCATTAACTTGACGACTGAAGTAAAAAAACTGATAAAAAAAAAAAAAAAAAAAAACTGTGATGACATAACTAAAGCTCACTGTCATAATGGCTGTAATTAATGCAGCTCAGATATTCCTCCAAAATCAATGATGTAATATATTGGTATTTGTACTAAAAAGACACTTGGAAACTGTTAGCCACATTACATTCATGCCAAAACATTCACTTTAACTGCTTTGATACTTTCATGCAAAAGTCCATTTGAAAACAAGAAAACCAAGCTTTCTATATATAAACCTGTAACATGAAGAAACACAGTCAACATTCCACTGACTTGATAATTCAAACTTCTGAAAAAACAGAGCTAAACTATCATTCATATTCTCTTGATCTGAATCACACTGATCTGCGTACATTAATGGCCAGACACACAAATCCCTTTTCTGGATTCAATTGACACAAATGTCCTAGAATCTTAAACATAACAGATAACTCATATTACACATAACAGTTCATTTACTTAAAAACAAAAGAAGTGTATTAGCAAAGTTCAAAACATCTAATAATCCATGACAGGGCATTGACATCATGTGAAAATTTTTTATACTTAACGTAATTAAAACAGCTATGAGAGAACGTTGATAAAAATAATTTTAAAACACCACTCAAGCATCTTCTTTAAAACTAAACAAACAAATGCAACGAATGTTGAGAGAACATGGTACAGTCAACTCTGTGAAATCCGCACACTTAGGGACCGAGGGTTTTGTTGATTATACATTTTAGCGGATTATAGATCATCCCTTTGTTTACATTTTATTTTTTAAAGTCTGAGTATAAATTAGGAACAACTGTACAAAAATTACAATTACAATGGACAAGAAAAACATAATGTAACATTGGTTTAATAAATTTAATAATTAAGATTAAAGAAAAATTAAATATACCATTTTTACTGATTATTCATTATTTTAAACATTGACACAACACAATGGCAGTTTTGGTTTGTCGTCAATAATTTTTTTTCTGTAGTCTATGAGCATTCATTACTTTTTGATCCAAGATAAAATTTTGTTACTCAAGGCAATTTAAATATTTATATCCAATTTATATTTAAATATTTATTCATTGGAAAATTGATAAAAAAAATTGTACCAAATTTAGCTTTTGAGTTGAACTTTTAATGACAATTTTCATTGTTTACATTCCAACATGTAGTGCGGATAATAGACATTTGCGGATTATACATTGGTGGATTTCAGAGAGTTGACTGTATATACAATCAGGGCATTGACATCATGAGAAAATTTTTTATACTTAACGTAATTAAAACCAGCTATGAGAGAACTTTGATAAAAATAATTTTAAAACACCGCTCAAGCATCTTCTTTAAAACTAAATGAACAAATGCAATGAATGTTGAGACAACATGGTATATGCAAGAGGGCATTGACATCACGTGAAAATTTTTTATACTTATTGTAATTAAAACCAGCTATGAGAGAACTTTGATAAAAATAATTTTAAAACACCACCCAAACATCTTCTTTAAAACTAAATGAACAAATGCAATGATTGTTGAGACAACTTGATATATACAAGCAGGGCATTGACATCATGTGAAAATTTTTATACTTAACGTAATTAAAACCAGCTATGAGAGAACTTTGATAAAAATAATTTTAAAACATCACCCAAACATCTTTATTAAAACTAAATGAACAAATGCAATGAATGTTGAGACAACATGGAATGTACGACTCTCAGACAGACGATAAATGGCCAACTACACATTTTGAAACAATCTCCAGGCTTCAAGAACAAGCTTCTAGAATGAACCATGCGATGATATGACTGCTTATGCAAATCTCGACTCTATCAAACCGCTAACGCCGTCTCATAGCAATAACAAGAACTATGAAGCTGAAAGGAGGAGGGAAAAGATTACGAATATGTAAGTAAACAGGACACTTTTGGTAGACAAAAGTTAATTAAAGATCAGCTATTGCTGGCTGGAAAAACACTTTAAAGACTGCAACTTAAGGAACTCTAAAGACTTTAAGAAGAAGAATGGAGGAATAAATAGAATTCTGTAAAAGGTAAGCGAGTTTTAATAATAGAATTAAAAAAGGAAATATTTATGTAATAGGTGTGTATGGATATGTGTACAGGAACAAGACCAGGGTTATGTATATTTTTATCAATGACTAAAACTGATTCTGTAAAAATATTACCATAAAATTTAAGATAATGAATAAAACAATAAAACAGAGAAAAGGATTTATTTAAAGCTAAAATATCAGTAATCATTATCTTGAAATTACAATTGAAGAGAGACGACATTCTAGATTTTACTTTTGAAATCACATTATATAATTTTCAAGTGACCAAACAAGTGTGCGATTTAAACTCTATATCAAATACAGATTACTATTTTTTTAATTCCATCAAATTTCAATAAAAGAAAATCTATCAATATTAATAAAAGAAAATTATCAATATTAGTAAAACATACTTTTAGGAACAAAATGCAAATTAAAATAAAATAATAAATAACTAAAGCTTACCCATGGTATCAACAATTAAATCCAACTGTCCAGTATAAATGTTAACATCAATATAGGTTTCATTGAAAAGAAGAGCATCCACTAAAAGGAATAAATATTGAAAATAGGTGGAATAATAAAAAATTTAAAATAATTAATAAAATATAAACAAAAATTTACCTGAATCAACAACAGGTTTCATAAAATCTTCAGATAATGCCTCAAAAACATCACTAGCTTGTGCTGTAAATATTTTTGAGCTGCATTAAAACAATATTTTAACATCCAAAAAGTACTGAGCAGATATATAACAACATATATAAAGTATTAACAGTATACATAGCAGCAGATCTGCCTTCCTATTCCCCAATATGATTTCCTGCAGCGAGCGGAAGGATACAATGATGATAGTTTGAGTTTGCATTCATAACAGCTGTTTATCATATTGCCTTACATGATTAGAGAAGCATTAATTAATTAGATAAGCATAAAGTAAGATAATAAAAAATGAGAACACAAATGTCTAACATTGAAAACACTGACTAATTATTTTTGCCTTGGAAGCTTCTGACTGCCAACTCAGATCTCCTGTTATATATAAAGCTCAGTGACCAGAAGGGATTGGGGGCAAAGGAGAGAAACTTCCCTGCATTTTTACACTTAATTAACTAAATTTTCCTTTTCTCAGATGATTTAAAAAAAAAAACAAAAAAAAAAAAACTTATCAAGTAACTAAAATAATTAAACACTAATGGAAAAAGAAACTACACTTTTTTCTCAGGGAGGCTTCAATTCTCTCTCTCTTTTTTTTTTTTTTTTTGTTTTTTTGGGGGGGGGTTAGGGGTTAGAAAGGCAAATAGAAGCTTATTTTTGACTCATGATATTTTTGTTTGTTATATTTCTGCATTGATTTTTTAATTATGCTTGAAAATTGTCTTACATGGGACGTTCTAACAGATACTTCTTAGTTTTAACCATTTCATGTTTATATTCCCTATCTCGAAAAATGCAGTATAGGCAGCAGACTTTTTTGCCCCTCCTTGGATTTTACTCTATTGGCGTTCATGCATGACATTCTACATAAAAGAACTTTTTAGACATTTAAGTTTTCTCTTTCAACTGTTTTAAAATTATATTTTTAATCTATTTTTTTTTCTTTAAAATTGTGTTAAAAAAAAGGCGAGGGTTTTTCTCTCGTTTTGACCACAAGGTAAAAAAGTTGCCTGTTGCCTTTCTTCAGCGCGCTCTAGCGCCAAAACCATTTCTCAGAAAGTTAAAGTTAATATATGTATTTTATAGGCAATTTTGTCTACTTTAATTTTGTAATTGGGTTTTTTTCCAATAAAATGCACGGTTTTTGAGATATAAGCAAAAAAATTATTTTCGTGACCTTTGACCTTGAATATCTGGCGACGCAGACACGAGATTTTATGAGACTTTTCAGCTAACTTTTAGAATGTCATAACAAAGCTTTTTGCAAATTTCCAGCTTGCTGTCTTTCATTTCGAGGTTTGTCCTTTTTTCCACCTTATTTGACTGGACTATAATGTTATGGATTATAAAAGAATTATTGTTGCTTGTAAGAAAATATGGTCAATAATTTACAGAATAATAAATATTTATTGCTACAGAAAAAGTAACAAGATTAATTTGTAATTATGACAAAACAACTTACCAGCCCAAGTGACATTCTTTGGAATATCACGCAGCTTTTCTCTGATTGGACCATTCATCAAATCTGACAGTTTATCATTATGGAAAGGAGCTACATGTATGTTAAATAATTTATCTAAAAAACAAAAATGTAATAAAATTTTAAATACCAGAAAAATAAAATGTAGCACACAATGAATCATGTTCTTTCAGAATTTGCAACTGATATCAAAAATTTTCTCTATCATGAAAATGCTCAAGTATAAAACAGCAGTTTGTACCAGTATTTCTCATCATCTCCTCTGTGTATGCTTTATATGTGCAATGAAAACATTAAATTATTTCTAATATAGTAGGAGGCTTTGCACAAAAATTTTGTCTTTCCATTTTTACCACTAATGGAACAAAAAACAGAAGTAAAAATAAAAAACACTTCACACACAAAAAAAAAAAAAAAAAAAAAAAAAAAAATCAAAGTGAAATTCAGATGACATAGGAAAGGAGCGAAATGTTTACATTATACTCTTTTCAAATTGTTTGCAAGTATTTCTCTTGTATTCCAGTGTACTATCTCCAGATACTTGATTGTTTATTAGACTTGCAAAACCACAATGTTGGAAAAATTCAAAGTGTTGAATATTTGAAATTATAAAATTTGTTGATATAAAATGACCTTATATTATATGTATACAGCTGAAAGTAATTTTTGTACATTTATTCGTGCTTTTTTATATGAATTTTAATTATAACTTTAGCCATGCTCTGGTGAAACATCATTTTTGTTGACATAAGATGAGCAAGAGCAATATAATGTTTAACTCAATAATGGAGTTAAAAAACAAAGTGCTTATTGGTTGTCTTTAGTCAGAAAATGGTTGAAAAATAGTTTTAAATGATCAGTGCCAAACCCATTGTCCAATTATTTTGAAAATGTACACAATTTATGCATAAATGGTCTTATAACGTATTTACCAAATGGGAGCTCAATTGAAAACACCATTCAGGCACTACTGTGTTTACTCACACACACATCATGATTACAATATTTTAAATATTATGTGTCTGGAAAGTAAAAAGGACCTAATAATACAACATAATAAATTTTTGGGTCCTGATTATTACTCATTTTTACAGCATATAGTAAATAATAAAAATAAACTCTTAAAAAGAACAGAGATTAAATAATAATTATAATTGCTGGAAAACCTAGAATGATGTGACACTTAAAAGAGACTATGATTGTATTACATACAAAAGCTAACTTACATAATCTGTGATCCTTTGGAAACTTATTAATTGGATGGTTATTCTTTATTGGACCTTCATCTTTCAAAATGTTATACCAGTCTACAGAATTTGTTAGCTGAAACCAGTAAAAATACAAAGACTTACAAATAATAAATAAACAGAAGCTCCATTCTAAGAAAAATAATGCATTTTAAAAACGAACAGTTTTCTGTAGCAAGGTTTCAGTATTTATGTAATTTCATTTGTTATGATACTTATAAAAATTGTACAGCAAAATCAAATGCTTTTGATATTTTATAATGCAATAAAGGTTTAATTAATTGAGAAGGTGAATTTTATTGATGCATAAGTAAATTTACAAAAGCTAGCCGACAGAATCTCTTTTTATAAGAAAAGAGGGAATTATTTGTTTATTGTTGTTGTTGTTGTTGTTTTTTGTTTCAATAACAGATATTGAAATTGCTACATTATGTAACAGAAAAATCATTCAATATCAATAAACCACAAAACGTTATGAAAGATATAACTTGTAATTTCAAACAGAAGAGCTCTTCTTTTCAAGTTACTAGTGTTATTTAGAGTATTCCATGTAAGGATTGTAATTCAGTGTATATAGGTGAAACTGGGTGTACGTGTGATACGTGCTTAAAACAGTATAAACTTGTATATAGAAGTGGACATTTACAATCAAAGATTGTAAATCACTTGCTAGAACTGGATCATGTTCCAGATTTTGAAAATGTCAAAATAATGAAGCCATATTGCAACAATTATTTAAGTCCTGCATTTCTTGAAGACTAGTTTGCAAAATTACAAGGAACGCCCACAAATGAAGCTAGCTTGGTTTGATATGAATATGCAGTTCTGCTATAATGTATGATCCAGGATGTGGACATTCATGTGGGATTCATGTTTCAATTGTAATATTTTTTTCTACTAATGACAGGCTTTGATAAAGCTTGAAAGATTTACGATATTCTTTTATCTTGTATTTTGTGTGATTTTATTAAATTTCTGATTTTAATATGTTTTTATTGGTTTAAGACTCAGACATGTCTATTTGAAATATTTAATTATAGAGGAATCTTAAACTGATAATCATTTGTTATTTCTGGCATTTAGCGCTTTTATAACTTATTCACCGGACATTTGCTTGCATTGTCACAACTGGTTAAATTTTTAAAACTTTATAAAATACAATACAGTTAACAGAAAGAAATATATGTTTACACTAAGATATATTTTTATTAGGACGAGTTTTAACACAAGTGTGAATGAGACTACTTACACTTCCAATAAGATCTTGTATCTTACTGTATAAATCAGTAGCATGTTTAAATTGCCCAGTTGAAAGAGCCTTTTTAATGTCAGTAACATGTGGTTTCAGATACAGAACTCCAGCATCATCTAATAATGACTTTAGAAATGGAAAAAAAGCTTTGAATAATAGTACATTTTAAATTTCAATAAAATAAATATAAATCAATCTATGCATAATAAATTTAAATTCAATATACATACATTATACAAAGAAATAAATTAGTATTTTCACACCTTAAAAGAAAAAGAAAATGTATAAAAAAGTACAAAAATAGCAATGAAATAATTTTAATTATGTAATAATCCATTATGAATTCATTGTTAAGTTTCTCCCCAGGAGCTTAGATGTATGCAAAAACAAAAAATATCATGAAATAAAATTAACCAATCTATAAAAAAGAGAAATGTTTGCATAGAGCGAGTGGAAAAGACCACTGTATACAGAGGTACAAAATTTGTGCAGGAAAATACACCTATGCATCTATCTCAAGGTCAGAATTATGATTTTTTAATTAATTAATTAAATGAAAAAAATGGTATTTATGCATTTTTATTTTAACATTTTTATTTTTATAGCCCCTTTGGGGACATGCTGCGCCAAGACAATGTCAACATGAAAAATATATTTATAACCAAATAGTTGAGTAAAAAATCACTAACAAAAAGATAAGAAAACCAGAAACATTAAATGAAAAGAGTAATATGTATAGTTTAAAAACATTTAAAAGAGTCAAAAGTATTATAATTAAAAACTGTAAAGTTAAAAAGTAATATCGTTAAAATATAAACAAAGTGTAAGATTATGTACAAATACCAGGTAATATCAAGTTTAAAAATCACAAAAGTAAAAAACAATGTAAACTTAATTAGGTACAAATTCATCGAAAACTACATTATCTTCATCATCACTCGAGTCATATGATTCATCCATTGCTTCATCTACATACTTTTGAAGGTTTTTCGGATCCTTTATATTATTAACTGATAGGTTGTTCTGACATTTGCCCTTGCCCTTTTTCTTCACAGTTTTCCACTATGAAGAACCCTGAATCATCTTTTTCTCTTTCTGTATGCAAATTTTTTTGCTTGGATTGTCAGTTTGACTAGTATCAGGTCTATGTGATGTCTTTACAGATGTAGCAGCCTTAGTCTTAGACTGGAGTTCGGAAGCCTTTTTGGATTCACTTCTGCCTTTCTGAATACAAGATTTTTGGCTTGGTTTCTCAGTTTGGGAAATATTAGGTTTCTGCAAATTGCATGCAGATGGTACAGAAGTTTGTTCAGTCTGATGATCGGATGACTTTTTTGGTAGATTTGAAGATTTTTGAGACTGATTGATTTGGTATACTATTTTAACAGGTTTTGAGGATGGTAGCCAACGTTCTAATAGTGGGGTAGCATAGCATTTAGAACCACAACTGACATCACGGGTTTCTTTATTTGAAGTGGTTGTTGATTGCGTTTTAGCTGAGTTAGTTGGAGGAAAGGAGGTGTCAGTCTGGGTACTTATGTGCCTTACAGGTTTTGATTGGTCTTTAAGTATACTGGAGTAAGATACCCCAACAGATGGGGTCCTGGATTCAACTAGTTTACAAGCTTCAGGGTAGGAAAGTTTTTGAGTAATCTTAACTGCAAGAATTTCCTTTTCACGGACCCAATTAGGACAAGAGCGAGAGTACGATGTATGGTCACCTTTACAATTAGCGCAGCATTCTGGTTTTTCGCAAGTTTTACAGTCATGGCCGACTTCTGCACAACGTGCACAAGTAACAGATCCACGACCAAAGCTTAATTTCTAAGAAAAGAAGTACCGGAGCCCTAATATTCTGCAGTACTAAAACCGTAGCGTGCCCCCCCCCCTTCCCCTGCGCCATGCCATCACTCCGATCCGCATATTTATATTTCATGCCTTATTTGCAAAATTTAAAGCATCTTTTTTTTCTTTAGCAAAATAAGAATTATAAATATATCTGCCTGCATATACTTAACTATCAACTATTCCACTTTTTAGCTCATCACTCCTTCGAATAGAAATCTTTGTCTAATTTTAATGTTAATTAATTGCAGAATCCTGCAATTTAATAAGGTAAGGATTATGACTCGGAAATAGTGTTGACACACACACACACACACAAAAAATGTTCGCAGCTATGCATTTATGTAGATAATGAATGAATGACAAGTAAAAACATTTATAAGAAATATGTTCAGAAAATCTTACGCGCCGTTTCCTCTCCATCCCCTACGTGGGCAATACACTACATAAGCGTTTTGATAGAAAAGAATGCAGAAACTTGGAGATCGGAGGGAAAGGAAAGAGTAATTTAGGTCTCAGTTTTTCGGAATCGCTATTGCACTGGGCTCCGGAGCCCTGTATTTATGAGCTCCGGTGAATTCCGACCAATATTTAAATATTTACTTAAAACAGAGAAGTACCGGAGCGGAGCTCCGGTGGGCTCTGGTGTTGTGTCGCGAATATCTAAATTTTAAATTAACTTAATCTAAACAATATTCAAAACATTAATCTTAATTTTGGGGCTAATTTGTTTTCAAATCGCGATCTTAGTTTTGTTTACTATCGTAGCGATCTGTTTGTTTACATTTTTTTAGGGTTAACTTCAATAGTGAGTAAATTGGTAAATATTATAAATTCTAGCATTATTAAGTTTCTTGGCACAGAATTTTTGTTTTAATTAATGGTAAAAATTGCTTACTGTCCACCAAATCTGATTTTCATTTAATAGAAAATAGCTTGTTTTTTTTGTATTGTAACAATGGGTTGGTTGGAATGATGGTTGAATTATTGACATTTGTCAGATGGAAGTAGCGCGCCTTTCTTTTGTCAACTGTTAATTTTGAAAATTATTAATTTCAATTAAATTTATTGTGTACGATAATTTTAGTGTAATTTTTGAAAATGTGTTTAATATTTACAGTCACTGAAGTTTAAATAAGTTTTTGAGTATAAACAATAATTGGAGCTACTGGTGTTTTAATAAATTTTTGGAAGCTACTGGAGAATTAAATAAGATAATTTTCTTTATTAACATTTTTTTTTTACCTTTCTAATTTTGTGTAACTTCTTTCCATTTTTCATCTTTTTCTATTTTTATTGATGTTGGCAACAACGACAAATGTATCGTTTCCCCGCCAAAAAGATAGCGTCCTCACGTGACAAGAGAAGGTTCGAGAAAGTGTGACATCACAGCCCTGCGTAGGAATATCTCCGAATTTTTTAAATTTCAACAAATAAATATCTTTCAAGAAGGCAAGCATTCATGTTCCAACTTTAAATCTGCTCATAATTGTGCTTGCATCCATGTGCCTGACTTCAATGGGATAGGCATTTTTTCACATTACAGTTTTTTCCTACGCACTATGTTTTTGAAGCGGAGGTGTCAACAGGAGTTTGGAGTGAGATGTGAAGTCTGAAGTTTTTGGCGGGGAGATCATTCTGGTAGCTGGCATCGTGAAGATAACGACGTATTTTTTTTTTAGGAGTGCAAGTTATGCACGGAGATATGATGGGGGCCCCCAACGATTGTGTATGATGAGTAATTTTTTTTCTTTTCTCTTCCTTTTTAATTAATTGCATGACTTCTGTTTTTTTTATTATTAATTTTTTTTTTATGGTTTTAATACCATAGATTCACATTGGCTTAATGCCTAGTGAATTAAGTATTCTAAAGATGAATCCAGTAGCTCCTCATTTCAAATTTTAAGCAAATAAACTAAAACAATTAGGATGACATTATAATTATTATATTACTCATGTTTCTTAAAATTAATGGTTGAATTACTTGTTTAGTAACCACAATTAGTTAAAACATGTGCAAAACATTCATAATCAAATTATAATGAATATTAAAGATCAGTTAATTGTTAAGTAATCTGATATAACTATGTAATGATGGAAGTTTTTTTTAGTTGAACAGATAATGTTAGTCCATTAGGACTTGTTATGTATAATAACTCTTGATTTTCAATATAATGGTAATAATAAATGTAATAGTTCATCCTAACATTGTATATTCATTTCTGCAGTGCCTATTTTTCATTTAGAAAATTTTATTTTCAGGAATCGATCAGAGACAGTCAAATATTTAATCATTAAATTAGTTGAATTTAGTAATCATGACTTTTGTTAGTAAATTTTAATATGTAAAATTTGTGTAGACAGCCTTGTTTTTTTATTGAATTTGACTGTGTCTGATCCTCTTCAGTTATTTAATGAATTTCTAGTTTGATTAAAATTTTTAAGAGATTAGTTAAATAGGGAAGGGAATTTCAAGGAATTATGCGAAGTGCATGATTCGGGAATTTTCCATAGTTATTTTTCTTAATTTGATTCACTTGTCCTGGGTTATTATTTAATTAAATTTTACTTAATTGGGGGCCAGAACACAACGCACCTCCATTTACTTTGATTATTTTTGGAATGAACTGCAATGTCTTACTTAAATTTTAATTCATGACTCTTAAATTAAGTGCAATCTGTGTTCAATTATTAATGGTTTAAAGTAAATTGCAGGAAATTTTTCTCTTCATCTAATATGACATTATTAATTTAATTCATTAATAGTTAAAGTTAATTTAAGTTTTATCCTTGTAAATTATAATAGTTAATTTTCTCTTTTTATATAACTTGAGTTGTTGTGGTAAGACACAACACACTTTGTGGTGCCGTCCTTTAGTTTAAATGAGGTGGCAACATACCTTTTGGTGCTGCCTTGTTAAGCAAGTGAATCTTTAAATAATTTTATTTTTTTTGGCACTGCAGAAAAGGTGTAATAATGTATATTTGTTAACAACCATATTGTATTATTTTGGTGGACAGGGCAATTTATATTGTTTATTTTTGTGTATATTCTGTTGATCATTATTGTAATTTAACTTAAATATGTCACTAGAGGAGAACCAAACTGGGGATCAGGTAGACAACAATGGGATATTAAATCAGTCACCAGTGACACCTGTAACAACGGGTCAGTCACCAGTGACTCCTGTGATAACAGTAAGTCAGTCACCAGTAACACCTGTTGTAACTTTACAGGATGAGACTTCAAAAAATTCAGGAGGGTCTAGTGGTAGTGGGATTCCAAGGATTGTAGATATTCCAGTCCAAGCACAATTATTGGACTTAAAACTTAACAGTTTTACAGAATTTTTAGGGTTGCTGCCTTCATTTTCAGGTAGTGAGGATGGATTAGGGATTGAGGATTTTTTTGGACAAATAGAACAAATTGGGCCACTAACTTTATGGGATGACAAACATAAATTAATTGCAGCCAAATTAAAGCTAAGTGGGGAGGCAGCAACATTTGCAAAGTTTCATCCTAGATTAAAGTTCACCCAGTCATGGGAAGAATTTAAGAAAGAGTTGCGAAACAGGTTTAGCAAAGTGGGGGAGAACCAAAACAAAATCTTGCAGTTTACCCAGGCCAATCAAAGGCATTCGGAATCAACTAGGGGATTTTTGTCGCGGTTGTCAGGGCTTGCATATATATGTTTTCCAAAGGAGGAGGAGGTAAGGGAGAAATTACTTTTTAACCAAGCATTAAAGGGGTTGAGCATACCGTCTCGTAGATTTATCATGGGACAATCCCCCAAAACGTTTGAGGATATTTGGCAAGCTGCCCTACAGGAGGAGAAATGCCTCACGTATGATCAGCATAATGCTGAAATAAATGTTGCCGCCACATTAACTGAAACCACGAGTAAAAGCAAAACAAACAATGAACTTTCAGAAATTAAGCAATTGCTGCAGCGAAACATGGCGGATTCTGAAAAGAAAATATCAGAACTTCAACAACAAGTACAACAGTTGACACTGTTAGTAAACAAACCGATAGCAAACCCACCATTTTGTCCACAACCACCCCCTTTTGCACAATATCCACATCCACCACCACCACAACATGGTTTTCAACAACAGTTTCCGCGAAACAGACGTCCAGTAACCTGCTATTCGTGTGGCGAAATTGGCCACATTAGTAGATTTTGTCAAAGTAAGGGAGCGGGAGCAGCATCGCAGCAAAAGGATTTAAACAGGTAGAGGGGCAAACGGAAAGGGCACAATCCGATTTGAGTAAACCCCCCCTGTGCGTGAGATCGGACTCTGCTGCTAGTTTTGGACATTCTTTACCTTTAATTGATTTTAAGGTGGGTGAAAAGGATTTCAAAGGGTTAATTGATTCGGGAGCAACAGTAAATTTAATTTGTTTTCAAACTTTGAAAGGTTTGTTGGAAGAGAAATTAGTTGAGAGTATAGAGGATTGTTTTTTGAAAATTACCGGTGTAACGGGGGATAATGCAATAATCACTAATTATGTTACTATTAAATTAAATATGGGAGGGGAAACTTTAAAAACTAAATTTTATGTGATAAATAAAATAGATTCAACTAGTTATAATGTAATTTTTGGGAACAATTTTCTAGCAGAAAATAAAGTTAAGATCAATTTCGAAAAGAAATCAATTGAAATTAATGAAACTAGTGTGCAATTTTCTAATTATGTTTGTAACAACCTTTGTAACTTAGCAGAAATGGATTATATAAATATCGGAAAAAGTAAACGTAAACATAAGTTAGCTCCTAAATCCGAATTATTGGTGGAAGTACAATTAAAGAACACACAAAAACAATCCGATATGGTCTTAATAACTCCTACCAAACATTCACTTCAAAGCAATTGGGCTGTCAGCAGTTCAATAAATGAATTTAATCATGAAGGTAATTACTGGGTCAAATTAGCAAATTTTTCTGATGATGTTGTTTATATAAATAAGGGTACTAAACTTGTAAATGTTGAAGAAGTGGAAGGAGTAGTATTGCAAAAGGAAACAATTAATTCGGGCGAAGTTAGTCAAATAGATAAAGATTTTGAATTATTTGGAGGGCAGTTTAATTTGGAACACCTGGATGAGCAACAACAAGAGGAAATGTTAAAATTAATTCATAAACATAAAAGTGTTTTTGCGGATTCAGTTAAAGACTTAACAGGATGTAGTACCATTAAACATAGAGTATACCTGTCAGATGAGATTCCCATTAGAAGTAGACCTTATAGAACACCTCATGCCCTTAAAGAAGAATTAAAAAGACAGGTTGATGATCTTTTAGATGCGGGAATTATCTCTGTGAGTGATTCGCCATATGCTTCACCAGTCCTTTTAGTAAAGAAAAAGAACAACAGTTATCGCCTTGTCTGTGATTATCGTAAATTAAATGTGAAAACCCAACCTTTACCATACCCATTACCTTTAATTTCTGATTTAATTGATTCTCTTGAAGGAGCAAATTTTTATTCTTGTCTTGATCTGTGTTCGGGATACTGGCAAATGCATTTAGATCCCAATGACAGACACAAGACTGCTTTTTGTACCGATTTTGGGCATTTTGAATGGAATAGATTACCACAGGGACTTCGCAATGCAGCATCTTCCTTTCAAAGATTATTAGAGATTATTTTAGCGGGTTTGAAACAATTTAACATAAACACTTATATAGATGACTTAATTATTGCTTCTAAAACTTTTCAAGATCATTTACATAAATTAGATTTGGTATTTAATAGACTTAGCCAACATAACTTAAAAATAAATCCTTCTAAATGTCAATTGGCACAGCAACAAATTAATTATCTTGGTTTTCAAATTAAAGATGGTAAAATTTTTCCTGAAGATAAGAATTTAAAAGCAATAAGACAATTTCCCATTCCTAAAAATAAGAAAAATGTTCGTCAGTTCTTAGGTCTTTGTAACTATTACCGTAAATTTTTAGATAAATTTGCTGAAACTGCTATTCCCTTAACACATTTAACTAAAAATAAAGTAACATTTTTGTGGGATGAAGCATGTAATAATGCTTTTGAGACTTTGAAGGCTGGATTGTTGAAGTCACCTTGTTTGACCATTCCTAATGTCAATAAAGATTTTGTTTTACATACAGATGCTTCTGGGTATGCTCTTGGTGCTGTGCTAAGTCAATACGATGATAAAGGGGATTTGCATCCGGTAGGATTTGCCAGCAGAACGTTGAAAGATGCTGAGACGAGATACTCTGTTTTTGAAAAAGAACTTTTAGCTATAGTGTGGGGAGTGGGACATTTTAGACAATATTTATATGGGAGAAAGTTTACTTTATTTTGTGATCAGCAGAGTTTGTCCCACGCACTGGAGCTAAAGGATTGTGGTAGGGTTACAAGGTGGGCTTTAGCGTTGCAGAATTTTGATTATGAAACAAAACATACTCCCGGAAAAGACAATATCCCAGCAGATGTGCTATCTAGGGCAGTCAATGTTGCTAAAGTAGACAATATAATCTCACTAAATAACATTACAAATGACACCTTAATAGAATTACAATCACAGGATGCTAAATGTATGGAAATAATAAATTTACTTGGTAATCAGGACAATATTACAATAGATAAAAACACATATTTTTATAAAAACAAAATTCTCTACTGCCATCAAAACTTTAAATCAAAATTTAACATAAAAGATAAATTAGTTGTCCCTAAATCACTAATTCCACAGATTTTAAACTTAGCACATGACTCTCCTGCTTCAGCACATCCAGGGTACATGAAAACGACCAATAAAATCCGCAAGTTGTATTTTTGGCACAACATGAGAAAACACATTTTAAACCACATAAAGTCTTGCATTTCATGTGTTCAGAGAAGAGGGTTTATAAAGGGACACAAGGCGCCATTACAGAGAATGCCGATTGCTAGTCGACCATTTGAGATGATATCAATCGATGCTGTAGGCCCCTTAACAGTGACCTTAGAGGGAAATAGACACATTTTGGTAATCACTGATTACTTTAGTAGATGGGTAGAAGCTTATCCTGTGAGAGATTTAAAGATTGAGACTATAGCAGGAGCGTTAGAAAAGTTTATTTCCATTCATGGTGTGCCTGAACATCTAGTGTCGGATAGAGGGAAGTCCTTTTATTCAGATGCAATTAATCGGGTGTACAAGAAATACAATATCAAAAAACACACTACATCAAGTTACCATCCAAGCTCAGATGGGGTTTGTGAACGTGCTAATGCAACTATTATTAATGCTCTCAAACATTTGGCTACTGCTACAGACTATCAGTGGGATTTGTATCTGAATTCTGCATTGTTAGCTTATAGAACATCATACCATTCAGCAATTCAAGATACTCCTGCTCATATAGTTTATGGTAGGGATTTAGTTATTCCAGTCGATTTGCTAACCAGTGAAAAGAAATTTTCATATGCAGACAACAGGGAATATAGTGAAGACATAGAGATTAGGTTACAAGGGGCATTTAAAATAGTTAAAGAAAACTTAGAAAAGGCTGCAGAAAAACAAGAAAACTACAGGAACAGAACAGCAAAAGACAAAAATATAGTGGTAGGGGATTTGGTACTCTTATATACTCCTGTTTTCAAAAAGGGTGAAGCGAGAAAATTTCAACAAGTTAATAAAGGTCCTTATAGGGTTAAACTTAAAACTAGCCCAGTGAATTTTAAGATCATGCACATAAACAATCCTAAGGATGTACAAACTGTACATGTAGACAGATTAACATGGATAGAAGAGAGAATCACATTCCCAGCCCTATATGATTTTGAAAAACCTAAAGATCAAGAAAATCAAGATCACACTCTTAATTCTGAACAACACAACTCTAATAGTATTGATAATAGCTTGCATAATACTAATAATTTACCTAAAGTTACATCTTGCTCTCTTAAAATTTTACTTACATCAAAAAATTTACCAACCACCACTTGTAATTCATCTCCTAATAGTTCACACATTACAACAAACGCGCAGAGTAGTAATGGTAATGCAGCGGATAGCGGATTAGTGACAAGTAATGATAGTAACCAAAACAGTCAGTTCTCTGGGTCTTCGACCAATTTTGATAAAACAGTTTCTGATAAGCAGGGACAGGATCAAAGTAAAGAGAAGAGTTCATACAATTTAAGAAGTTTACCGAAACGTTCCTATAAATATTAAGTTTCATGTAATTGTTGTAAATAAAATTTTTGTGTTTTGTGTTTTTTTTTCTTTACTTTTGCCAAATTTATGGGTCTCAGGAAGCTATTGTCGTAAATCTTGGGCATTTATTAATACGGGTTTCTTGAAGCGGTGATGAGGCAAAATTTTAATTGTTTGTGTTCATTTTATTTATGTTGCTAGTTGGCCAAAAATTTTAGGTATTCATGTAGCAATGTTATGATGTGCAATTTCAGTAATTGGTCGAAGTGAATTTAAATTTTTAAGTATTGTTTTACGTTAATTGAAAGTATTATTTTATGTTAATCGTTTTAAGAAGTATTTGTTTAATTGTTGTAAGGAATTGTGTTTAATTTTGTTATAAGTGCAATTTATGATTGTAAGCGTTGGCAAGTATGTGACACACTGAAGAATAACTGTAATTAGGAGGCAGCTTCATGATGAACAAATTTTGGCTCAATGGTGTTCGTACAGTTTCAAGAATTGGAGACTTGCAAAATGGTCGTGTAGTACCACATGGACTTTAAAATAATTGGTACTATCTGTTCCTTACATTTACTGTGTTGTTGTTGTGAAAAGTTATATGTTAATTGTATTTGTTATTTATGTTTTGTGTTAAATTGTATGGGTTGCATCGTGTATTTTTGGGGAAGGGTTTTTATTGTGCAATATTGTTGTGTTATTCATGCATGCTAGGTAATAACACCTTAATATTGTATTTTGGGACAAATTGTCCTATTTTTGGTTTTCAGCCAGTCCTTGGCTTTGTTAAGGACAAATTTTTTTATGCGTCTTGAAAAGTTTGATAATTATTGTATTGTTGCTTGGGGTTTTCCTCAACAGTGTCACTTCCAAAAAATTTTGTGCCAAAATTTTTAAGCGGAAAAGGGAGTATTGTGTTGTGTCGCGAATATCTAAATTTTAAATTAACTTAATCTAAACAATATTCAAAACATTAATCTTAATTTTGGGGCTAATTTGTTTTCAAATCGCGATCTTAGTTTTGTTTACTATCGTAGCGATCTGTTTGTTTACATTTTTTTAGGGTTAACTTCAATAGTGAGTAAATTGGTAAATATTATAAATTCTAGCATTATTAAGTTTCTTGGCACAGAATTTTTGTTTTAATTAATGGTAAAAATTGCTTACTGTCCACCAAATCTGATTTTCATTTAATAGAAAATAGCTTGTTTTTTTTGTATTGTAACAATGGGTTGGTTGGAATGATGGTTGAATTATTGACATTTGTCAGATGGAAGTAGCGCGCCTT
Source organism: Maratus speciosus (assembly GCA_963932465.1). NCBI lineage: Eukaryota > Metazoa > Arthropoda > Arachnida > Araneae > Salticidae > Maratus > Maratus speciosus. The sequence continues at coordinate 508,472,690 of OZ010790.1, forward strand.
TCTTTTGTCAACTGTTAATTTTGAAAATTATTAATTTCAATTAAATTTATTGTGTACGATAATTTTAGTGTAATTTTTGAAAATGTGTTTAATATTTACAGTCACTGAAGTTTAAATAAGTTTTTGAGTATAAACAATAATTGGAGCTACTGGTGTTTTAATAAATTTTTGGAAGCTACTGGAGAATTAAATAAGATAATTTTCTTTATTAACATTTTTTTTTTACCTTTCTAATTTTGTGTAACTTCTTTCCATTTTTCATCTTTTTCTATTTTTATTGATGTTGGCAACAACGACAAATGTATCGTTTCCCCGCCAAAAAGATAGCGTCCTCACGTGACAAGAGAAGGTTCGAGAAAGTGTGACATCACAGCCCTGCGTAGGAATATCTCCGAATTTTTTAAATTTCAACAAATAAATATCTTTCAAGAAGGCAAGCATTCATGTTCCAACTTTAAATCTGCTCATAATTGTGCTTGCATCCATGTGCCTGACTTCAATGGGATAGGCATTTTTTCACATTACAGTTTTTTCCTACGCACTATGTTTTTGAAGCGGAGGTGTCAACAGGAGTTTGGAGTGAGATGTGAAGTCTGAAGTTTTTGGCGGGGAGATCATTCTGGTAGCTGGCATCGTGAAGATAACGACGTATTTTTTTTTTAGGAGTGCAAGTTATGCACGGAGATATGATGGGGGCCCCCAACGATTGTGTATGATGAGTAATTTTTTTTCTTTTCTCTTCCTTTTTAATTAATTGCATGACTTCTGTTTTTTTTATTATTAATTTTTTTTTTATGGTTTTAATACCATAGATTCACATTGGCTTAATGCCTAGTGAATTAAGTATTCTAAAGATGAATCCAGTAGCTCCTCATTTCAAATTTTAAGCAAATAAACTAAAACAATTAGGATGACATTATAATTATTATATTACTCATGTTTCTTAAAATTAATGGTTGAATTACTTGTTTAGTAACCACAATTAGTTAAAACATGTGCAAAACATTCATAATCAAATTATAATGAATATTAAAGATCAGTTAATTGTTAAGTAATCTGATATAACTATGTAATGATGGAAGTTTTTTTTAGTTGAACAGATAATGTTAGTCCATTAGGACTTGTTATGTATAATAACTCTTGATTTTCAATATAATGGTAATAATAAATGTAATAGTTCATCCTAACATTGTATATTCATTTCTGCAGTGCCTATTTTTCATTTAGAAAATTTTATTTTCAGGAATCGATCAGAGACAGTCAAATATTTAATCATTAAATTAGTTGAATTTAGTAATCATGACTTTTGTTAGTAAATTTTAATATGTAAAATTTGTGTAGACAGCCTTGTTTTTTTATTGAATTTGACTGTGTCTGATCCTCTTCAGTTATTTAATGAATTTCTAGTTTGATTAAAATTTTTAAGAGATTAGTTAAATAGGGAAGGGAATTTCAAGGAATTATGCGAAGTGCATGATTCGGGAATTTTCCATAGTTATTTTTCTTAATTTGATTCACTTGTCCTGGGTTATTATTTAATTAAATTTTACTTAATTGGGGGCCAGAACACAACGCACCTCCATTTACTTTGATTATTTTTGGAATGAACTGCAATGTCTTACTTAAATTTTAATTCATGACTCTTAAATTAAGTGCAATCTGTGTTCAATTATTAATGGTTTAAAGTAAATTGCAGGAAATTTTTCTCTTCATCTAATATGACATTATTAATTTAATTCATTAATAGTTAAAGTTAATTTAAGTTTTATCCTTGTAAATTATAATAGTTAATTTTCTCTTTTTATATAACTTGAGTTGTTGTGGTAAGACACAACACTGGCGCAAATTAAGCCCTGTCCATGACAGGTAGTATTAATATGCCCATAATGCTGGTACTTAAAACAACGGAGAGGATTAGGGATATAAGGCCTAACTGGACAGTTTAGATAACCAGCTTTAATTGCAGTAGGTAAAATATGGCTATTGAAAGTTAGAACAATGTGTTTAGTAGGAAGTATTTGCACATTTTGACGGATAGTGATACGGCGTACATCTATGATATTTTGATCGCTTAAATTAGCTAGAAGCAGGGGTGCAGAATATGTCCGATCCGGCGATCTAGGATCGGGGGAAATTTTAAACATCTGGGGAAATTTTGCAGAAACATATACTATTGATTTAGATTTTAACAACAAATTCCATAATTGCTTGAGATAGAAAAATTTCACCACACATAAAAAGATCCGTATGGTGACCTTCACAAAATCGATCTTGGAATAATATGTACCGTATATCAGGGGTGATTCTGTTCCGAATTTTCCGAAAAATTAAAGCATTCGGTTGCGAAAATTAAAAAAAAATCGTTCATCAATCTGAAAATTCGGACATAAAAATACCGCGAATTTGTCCAAGATTTACGAAAAAAAAAAAAACGCGAATTTTGTCACAAGATCGCAAAATAACCGCAATTTCGTTAAAAGATCGCGAAATGAACGCATATTTCGTCAAAAGATCGCGAAATGAACGCATATTTCGTCAAAAGATCGCGAAATGAACGCATATTTCGTCAAAAGATCGCGAAATACACGCATATTTCGTCAAAAGATCGCGAAATACACGCATATTTCGTCAAAAGATCGCAAAAGAACCGCAAATTTTGACAAAAGATCGCGAAAGAACCGCAAATTGCGACAAAAGATCGCGAAACAACCGCGAAATAACCACGACTTTCATCAAAGGAACGCGAAAAAAACTCAAATTTCGTCAAATGATCGTGAAACAACCGCGAATTTAACGTCTAAAGGGGCGAAAATCCACGATTTTCATCAAAGGAACGCAAAAAAAACCCCTCACATTTCGTCAAATGATCGCGAAACAACTGCAAATTTTGTCAAAAGATCGCGAAACAACCGCGAATTTCGTCTAGAGGGGCGAAATAACCACGATTTTCATCAAAGGAACGCGAAAAAAACTCAAATTTTGTCAAATGATCGCGAAACAATCGCAAATTTCGTCAAAAGATCGCGAAACAACCGCGAATTTCGTCTAAAGGGGCGAAATAACCACGACTTTCATCAAAGGAACGCGAAAAAAACTCTCAAATTTCGTCAAATGATCGCGAAACAACCGCAAATTTTGTCAAAAGATCGCGAAACAACCGCGTATTTCATCAAAAGGGGCGAAATAACCGCGAATTTCCTCAAAAAAAAGGTGAAATAAGCGCCCATTTCGTCAAAAGTTAGCAAAATAAGCGTATATTTCGTCAAAAGATCGCGAAATAAACGCATATTTCGTCAAAAGATCGAGAAGGAACCGCAAATTTTGACAAAAGATCGCGAAACAACTGTACATTTCGTCAAACGATCGCAAAGCAACCGCGAATTTCGTCTAAAGGGGCGAAATAACCGCGATTTTCATCAAAGGAACGCAAAAAACCTCTGAAATTTCGTCAAATGATCGCGAAACAACCGCAAATTTTGTCAAAAGATCGCGAAACAAACGCGTATTTCATGAAAAGGTGCGAAATAACCGCGAATTTCGCCAAAAGGAAGGCGAAATAAACACACATTTCGTCAAAAGATCGCGAAAAAAACCCCGCAAATTTTGACAAAAGATCGCAAAACCACAAATTTCATCAAAAGAGGGCGAAATAAGCGCGAATTTCGTCAAAAGGAAGGCAAAATAACCGTAAAAGTCAAAAGATCGCGAAAAACCCTGAATTTCGTCAAAGGGCAGCGAAAAAAACCATAGTGCTGGGAATGGATTACCCCGCCCTTCCTCTACTCTGCTGTAATCATTCAGAAAATTTGCTGTGAATTTCAGAATTTTTTTTTTTTTTCACTCAGAATCACCCTTTCTATATATACTCGTGCATAAGTTGAGAAATATTGGAAAAATAAATTTTCTGTACCTACGATAATACAGCATTTACCTATCACATACCGTAAAATTTTGGGGAAATTTTCATGTGGATTGGGGGAAATGTTGGGAGTCGAAACATTTTCTGCAACCCTGGCTAGAAGTTCTTTTGTAGAAAATAAAAGATCTGGTTCAGATATTACACCACGGCAAGTATTAAGAGTTTGATGTGCTTTAACAGAGACAGAAAAAGTACCTATAGTATTGCAATTTGACAGAAGTTGTGACTGCCTGGCTGAAAAAACCTCAACCAGTAAGTCCCCAAACTGCAATTTTTTGAGCGAGTGACCATCACCAAAAACAGACTAAAATGTTTTTGCTATAAGAAAAGGTGAAGAAAGAACTATCTGAGAGACTATCAGTGTGTTTAATTACAAAAAAACGAGTGAATAAAGTCTGTACACTTTGTTGCTCGCCACTTCGGAGAGAAATAGAAGGAATGTTAGTACTTCCATCCATAATTGAAAAAAAAAAAAAAAATAGAATTCAGACCCTGGCCGCACCACCCACTACCGAGCCCAACAAGGGGATGCACATTCGTGCACCAGTGCTAGCCAGGACCCATACGGTCACAAGACACTCCTATGCCAGTCTCCACCCTTAACGAGATGGCTAGTAAGTACTCGCTCACTTGATCCCCAGCCAGTGACAAGTTAACTGACCAGCCGATTGATGCATATGGGACCAATATGCACCTCCCGTCTACCTGAAGCAGAGGCCAAAGCAGTGTGTTGGTTACCCTCAACTACCAGGATCCCCCTTTCCAGGGACACAGGTCGCCACGCACGGCAAACACGTGGGTGGTTTACAATTCTCCACTAGTCGATATACAGGATGATATCGGCTCATACAGAATTGCCCTCACCTCCGAAGAGGAAACCACAACGAGAGTGAAACAAAGAGGAAAGAAAGACAAGAGAAATAAGAGGAAAAGGAAAAGAGAAAGATCGCTCAGGTGCCTGGGGTTGCGAAGCCCGTGAATACCTAAAGAAGGTATTCCCCTGGGGGTTTTTCGAGCTCAGATTTCAGATCGGTGGGCTCAGAGCCCGATCCCAAACTCATTGTAGTACTTATTGAGAAATAATATATAAGGCATAAAATACTTGAAATTGATGTAGTAGATTAGAGATTAGTTTAAATATGAAAACTAGTCTAGTGTTCTATATACAACATTTTACTTTGAAAAAAGATTTAAATGTCTAAACTAAAATGTAAAATTAAAATGTCTTTCTTCTAGTTAAAAAATATACTCATTTTGTAACTAATAGGTTTGTATTAAAAAGTAAATAATTAAAAAATATCTATAGTGCTAATTTCATTTGACTTACTGTGGCATATAAATACTGTCCCCATGTTGAAACTGAATCAATAGGTGAAATCCACGAATCTCCAAGAGCAATACCTTTAAAATTACAAGTTATATTTTTTGACTTGATAGCCTATAAAAATGAAAACATGGAAATCTTTTAATAAAAAGCACAATAAAAGTATAAAGAAAAAATTATAGATTTTCTGACTTGAAAAAAAAAACATTTATCTTAGTTTAAAATTGAATTTAATAATTTATTAACCTATATTTGAACACTTTTATGCCATCCAGACACTAATCAAAGTAAAAATTATAATTTAAATGGCTTAAAATTGTAAAAAAAATTGCAAAAAAATTTTACTTTAAAAAGTACATTTATCTCAAATGAGCATTTCACAAAATTTTTTACTGTTTGTTCATACAGCATCATCTATATCAGCAAGGAAAAAAGGGTTTTGTCTGTATGTGTCTATTAGTGATAGCTAGGGAAATCTATCACATAGAGTAAAAGAACTGCAAATTTGGTTCTAGATAGATGAAGATAGGTTCAAGTTCATCTGAGCCTTAGATTTTGGATTTATTATTATTAAATTTTTTTCTTGATTTTTAGCATTTTCTGACGTTCTGCAGCAATTGTTTGACATTGGTAAAAGAAATCCCATTTCAATTTTTTTTAAGTCCATAATAAATTTTGTCACTTTTTTATAAATTTTATTGGTGTCTGTACAGCAATTTTAAAACTTCCCTGAAGTCCTGCCTCACAGGAGAACAATTTCTATGATAACAGATGTGACTTTGCAGTCGGGAGTTTTCTGTTTTATTATTTGGTATGTGGAAAGGAGACAAAAAAAAAAAAAAAAAAAGCGAAAGAGTGTAGCAAGATATATTCAATGTAGTCCTGGGAGAGATAAGGTAATTTTAGGTACATTTAAGGTAATCTTGGGTAACACTGGATGGATCTGTTTGCAATAAATAATATAGTGAAAATAAATTAACATGAATAAATAGGAAAATAATTTATTGTTTCCAAATGTTGAAAGGAAAATTCCCTGTATTCTTAAAGAAATAGAAAAAATATTAGTTAGTTTGCATTTAAATATTATCTTTCCATATATTGCAAGTTGATTATGGGTTGTTCTGTTAAATTCTTTTTTAAGTAAAACATCATTTACATTATATAGCTTATTATATTTTTTAATTTAAAATAGACTTGTCTAACTTAGGACAACCGATAACTCAGTAGTTATCACATTGCGATGTCACACTACACGTTCAAATTTCTCTTCCGGACTCATGCAATGTTCATACAACCTTTCATCCCTTTGAGGACATTAAAATGAATACTAAGCACAGTTGAGAACTAAATATTTGGGGTTTCGTGTCAGGGTTTCATGTGAACATTTGGCTAGGACATATGTGACACTATAGGGCCTATGATCAAAGAATTGAAATTGGACACTGCAGGCCAAGGTACTTCATAGGTGTAGTCAGTGCTGGATTCAAATAATTTAACAAGCAGTTCTCAATACAAATGACTTTTTCAAGCTCAAATAAGTAACAAAAATGATGTTTCGCACATAGATTAGAAAACAAGCTCCATAATGCATTTAGAATATGATATTGAGTAAAAGAACTTTTTCAGGAATGTAAATTTGAGATTTAGACATTGTAAATGCAATTTTCACAATAGGTTCGCTGAACTCAACAAAACAGTTTTCAACAGGTAGCAGTTCTATTGAACCAATGTGTTACACATTTTCCCTATTTAAACTTAATAATTTGTCTTCGGAATTATTTTCCTATTTAAGTTCAATAATTTTAATTCTTAATTATTTAAAATTAAGATTTATTAGTAAATCACAATATTCAAAAATTTACTTTAATCAATCATCCAATTATGCTTTTAAATCGTTTAGATTCCATTTATAAACTAGATAATAATATTTATTTATATAAACCTTTAATTAATTATCGTTTTAAAAAAGTAATTATGATGGAATATGAATAAAAACAACTCTTAAAAATGTCTTAATTAATTCACTAAGAAGCATTTTAAATGATTTATATTCCATTAATAAACTCAAAATAAATATTTATTTATAGAAATATACATTAAAATATGTAATTAAATATCATTTTAATAGCGTAAAGATCTTTTAAAATATAAACATTACGGAATATCTTACGAAAAAGTATCTTGCAATAGCGTATCTAATATTGGCTAAAGTCAACTTTTTAAAAGTTATTTAATATTATTTATTTATATTTCAAACTTAATTTATTCAATTCTAAGATTTAACTCCAAGCGATTGCCAAAATTTCATAAATTTTGGACTGTAATTTAGCAAGATAACAGAATTACAAAATTTAATCTTTCCTGTCACTTTTCGAATATCCCACGGCATCATTTCTTCATACACAAAATTGCTATGTTTTTCCTTCCTGGAGAGTGTAAACAACAACTTTTGGTTAGCATTTATCCTCCTTATTGGTGCTCGTACCAGTCTGCAACATTCCATGAGTTCTGGAATGCAGGGGAGTGCAGATACGATTACGATGAAAATTACTATCATTGGCTGAGTTCCTGATAAACTTTGCACCAGATACAAGCAGACGGGCATTTGCAAAACATGTACTGAGGTTTTCTGGATGTTGATCGGATAATTTTGATTTGAGCGTCTGTTTTCAACGGGTTTTGCCGGCTGGTTATCGCCAGTCATCACTTTTGGATAGAGACGTGCAAGAGGAGGGGCCCTGGGTACCCACCTCATCATTCTACGTGGAGCGTTTCTTCAGATTTGGTGTCAAATGTAGATGTGCTTCAACTTCTAAATTTAAAAAATCTCAGAAAATAAGTACTTGTATTTAAATAACTTAAGATGAAGCAACATATTCATCTCATCTTTCAACATTCCTCATGAAGTGATTTATTTCAATGTACATATATCTAAAACGGACTAAAACAAATTTGCCCTGCAAGGCAAACAGAAATTTACATCTTCAAAAAAAAAAAAAAAAAAAAAAAAACATTTCACTGTTGGACATGTATGAATCCGCTCCTTTTCAATATCATACGCTGTAACATTGGAATATTTAGATCGTGGATTGTGAGCCTTGTTACAACTGCCTAATTCAAATACTGTGAGCTGATACAGTAGCAAAACTTCACTCTTGCAACTCTCGGGATTTGACGTTACTTCCATGTACTTTTTGAGCTTCCTAGGTATTATCATCTTCTACAATAATTTCGTATAAAAGTTCTTGATTTCTGCAGTTATCTTTTTCGTTGTGACATGAGAAACCTGTGGAAAATATTTACAATCATCGATCAATGCAACTTTAACCCATGAAATTAGGATTTTAATTAACTTTTGCAATATTGGACTTTGGATTTTATGAACAGCTTCATTCATTGATTTAAGTTAACAAGTAAACATATTTTAACATTAAAAAATTAAAGGACATTTGCAAAGAATTTATATAGTAAATACACTGGTGAAAACAATTAAAGGGACAAATGTTCTTTTTACAATTAAACAAAAACTAACACAGCAAATAAAACCAAACTTGGCCAAAATATCATTCGATATAAGATCAATATATGGGAATAGAAAAATGGGCACAACCTGCACCCTAAATAAGGAAACTGGTCACGTGTCCAGCACAGAAAAACATGTCTAATAGTTTGTATGATGGCCTGTAACAGCTACACAACTCTCGCATCGGCATTTCATACTGTTTACCAGGGTCCTTATCAATCCCTGTTGCAACTGCACCCACTCTTGCACCAAGACACCATAGGGCTCATCGATGGCCATTGGAGCTGGTGTTTGAGCTGCAATTGATCGTCCAAGGGTGTCCCATACGTGTTTGATAGGATTAAGGTCATTGGACATCACAGGTCACTCCATTCGTTGAACATCCTCCGATTAGAGATATTCGCTCACCAACTGTTCCCTATATGGACGGGCGTTATCGTCCATAAAGACGAAATTTGGTTCATATGCCCCATGGAAAAGTCTCACATAGGGTGCAAGGATCTCGTCCCTGTACCGCTGACCTGTCAGAGTACCTCTATCAAACCCATGAAGGTCGGTATGCCCGTCTGCCATGATACCTACCCAGACCATCAGGCCACCTGTAACATAGTGATCCTTTTCGACATTCTTAGAGGGTCGATATCGACTCCCGGGTTCTCTCCAGATGAGAACATGTCTCGAGTCATTGTCCAGACTGAATAGCGACTCATCACTGAATAGAACCCGCCCCCAACTATCCTCTGTCCTGGACAGGTATTCTCAGCACCATGTTAGACGGTGTTTTTTGTGGTTCACAGTCAAAGGGATGCAGACTACAGGGCACCTGGCATACAGGCCACCTGCATTAAGTTTCTGGGTGACTGTTATTCGTGAAATGGAAGTTCCTGTTGCATTATACAGGTGACGAGACAGTTGTGTTGCTGTCGCGGACCTATCCCTTTTGGCTAGAAGTCTCAAATAATGATCTTCAGCCAGCGTTGGTCATTACAACACCGAGGTCATTACAACAGGTAGCCTGTGATTGGCCGGCCTCGAGTCTTCCAACAATTCGCCATCTTGTGGCATCATCTAGACGATGACAACTAGTCATACTAACAATGGGTAAACAAAGAAATTCAAAAAACAAGGATTGGGTTATTCTACGATGTTTCAAAACGTCCTTACACTACAAGCTTCGGCAGTCAAATGAGGTACTTCTGCACAAACACGATCACAGCGCCACTGCCTTATGACGACACAGACCACTGCGTGGCAGGTGTGTCCGCGAGGAGCTTAACTATCATCTGATACCTTATTTGCGTATGGGGATAACTTATTTTTTTTTTTTTTTTTTTTTTTTTAAACCGTTTGTCCCTTTAATTGTTTTCACCAGTGTAGTATCATTAACATATGCTGAATCAACTTAAAGATGTGATGAATGAATGTTATCATAAATTTATTTTAAATCAATATAGAGGTTATATGTGTTAAATTTTATGTGCATTTCTACTTGGCCAAGTTTAGTGTTTGTGCTTTAGTGAAAATTAAAAATTATGTGTATTTAAATTGGATTTCATATTTTTACTTCACAAAGGGAGTCTATTCTTTTTTTCGTTTCAGCTTGAATTTAATTTATAGCAACCTTTAACTTTATTTACTAACCTAAGTTGAATTCAAATTTAAATCTTAAATTTTAATTGCCAAATAATGAGAAGTGATTTCGCTTTTGCACGCTCAGATGTGGTAGCAGAATAACATTTTGAATACAAGATCCTTTTTCAACAGTTTATTAATATTAATTTTGAATATTTTCAATACTTTCTGGTATTTAATCTGTGGTTCGGAAATCACATGTAACACAATGCAAACCAGTTGAATCTTGCTACTGATTGTAGCTCCACAGAATTTAGTTTTGTCAAACTTAATCTATAAAATATTTTAGTTTTGCTATCCAAGTGTTCTTCAAATTATAAGAGAGATTTTTTATTGAATTATTATCTTTTACTTGAATAGATGGTGAAAACAACATCATGATTAAATTATATTTTTCAAGAGAATTTGAAGAAATAAAAACTTTACTTTCACATATACGAGCTACAATAATCAGTTTATTTTAGAAAGAAAAAAAAAAAAAAATCTGTCAACTGGAACAATGACATAAAAAATCATTCCATCATGTTTTTTTCTGTTTTACATTCAAACAAGGAAATTAAACAAAAACAAATATGAGCTCTTTGCATTTAAATGGCAAATTAGTTCCCCTAATTATAAGAAATTAATTTTAAGAAGAAACACAGTTGTTGAAATAATTATTTCTAATAGACGGCGGTTAAAACATTTCATAAAAGCTCTCTCGTAAAGCAAAGTGATTTAGCAGGAAAAATACATTTTTTTAGCATTTATTTAACTTCATAAACTTGAAATAATTTTGAATAAGTTTGTCCAAAAGATGTCAGTTTTGCATATGCTGTTCTGGATACGAGGGAGGAAAAAGGAAAGTAATAGAGCTTATTATATTTTTATTTATTTCATTTCGTCATTAAAATTGATAAGAATAAATACTTTTTATTTGAATAGATGATTAAAACAATGTTGTGATTAAACTGCATTTTTAAAATTGCAGAAATAAAAACAAATTTTTGGCATATTAGCTTCAGAAATAAATTTATCTTAAAAAGCAAAAAATCGTCTGTTAACAAAATAACATAAAGAAATTATTCTGTTGTTGCTTTTTTAAATTTTATATTCAACCAAGGAGGTAAAACAATATCAAAATGACTATGTTAATGTAAAACTCCTTGCCTTTAATTAGAGAATTATTGCTCTCTTTTTACAAAACATTAATTTAAAGAAAAAATACAGATGATTTTCAACTACTTCCTTAAGATCTCAATTAAAAACTTTTCAAAAGGGTATTTAAAAACGAAATGCTTTAACAAAAAAAATTACATTTTTGCAAGCATTTATTTAAATTCTTAAATATAAAATGCGTTTAAATAAATTCATCAAAATAATGTCATTTTTGTATAAGTTTGCTCAAACGACACTATTTGTATCCCAAATTAGAAGACAAATTTTAGAAGAATGAATGATCGATTCTATCTTTTATGTAGAAAATAAACATGTAGAGTCTCATTCATATTTAAACATATAATTTTTCATCTGAAACAATAGACTTTCTTCTGCAAAATTGAGTTAACCCAAACACGGTCGTAAATATCAAAACTTAACTCAAAACTGATGTGAACACGAAACAATTACAGTCAACTCAACTGCAACTAAAAAAGTTAGCTCCAACTCTGCAGGTCGGGTCAGATACAGCTAAAAATCGGGCTTCATGACCCAATGCAGAACTCTAATCTCAATTAATATTCTGACACTTTTTTGAAAAATCAGGTTAAACCAAACCAATACATAAAAATCAAAACTCAACCCCAAACCAAAAAAATTATAGCCAACCTGACATACAGAAAAAAAAAAAAAAAAAAAAATCAGCAGCAAGCTTACGCCGAGGGTCTGACTTTTAAAAAAATTAACCTTTATTTTTTAATAAACTTGAACCCGATTTAACTCGACTTGGGTCGAGTGCAGGGAAAATCAGGTTACCTGATCCGATGCAGGAATCTATACCCAAGTCAAAACATTGTCCTGAAAGACAATTAAATTTTGACCATGATGAGGGGGGGGGGATATATCCCCTCTGAAATCCCCCTCTAGCCCTGGCCCTTGCATAAAAGAACTTTAATAAAAGAAAATCCTTCTATATATAAAAAAAAGTTTTGATTTGGAAATGGACCAATGAACATCTGCGTAGATATTCCGGGTAGATCCACATCATATTTGAATGTTTAAGCATGGCCTTCCATCGTTAATATTAAAAAAACTGTTGCATACAAAAATCGGTGGTATTATAGAGAAATGTTTGATAAACACGCTGATGCAGACAGTTTTCAAGTCGAAGAAATATTTTAAGAGATATTTAATGCTAAAGTTGGACATAATCGTTCCATTAAAAAAGTTTTATTGGAGCAAAAACTATACATGAGAATTTAGTCATTTTTAGATCATTTTATACATTATAAGTTCCCGATGTGCAGATTGCATTTATTTTTCTTATTTGACTCATTTTTTGAGGTTTTATTTCAATTTTAATTTCAAATTTTCAGCATTTCGAGAGATATTTTTTACAAATTTTAGAAAATGTTATTAATTTAAACTGTTGCCAAGTTGTATAAACAGCGCAAACAATAATGTTTACTTCAAATTAAAAATTTATTTTACACGTGACTATTATAAACAGAAAATATAAAAAGCAGGAACTCATTGAAAATTACATCATAAAAACTATAATTACACGTGAATTTTAAAAGAGACAGAATATTGTAAGATAATAAATTCATCATGCATTAGAAGTCTTAAATAGGAGAATTTACGTCACATTTACGTCACATTACACTTATTATATAAAATGAACAAAAAATAATATTGCAAAACAGTTTAACTTTAAAAACTGCTCGAGACATTTATTTGATATTGTAGGATGATCATAATATTTAATTTCTAACAAAGTATTTTTACGTGAATATTAAAAAGGAAAAGAAAAGTTTGGTGAAAATTACGTCAGATTATAATTCTCAGATTCAAATTATAATTCAGTCTTCCGAAATCTTTCAAAAGCCGATCAAATTATCGTGCTGTTAGAGTCTGCGGTGTCTGAACGGGGGTTGACGAGCGTAGCTCGTAGGGGGCAGAGCCCCCTAGTAATAAAAAAAATAATAAAAATCTATCTGCAATCTTAATTATGCTAAATTCTAAATTGTTCACAGACAGATTACATGTATTTTTGAAAAACATTGGTGCAAGACTTTCAGCATGAGATAATAAATCAATAGCAAATCTATTTCTAAAGCTTGATTGGATATGCATTTAACAGGCCAAAGGTTATTGGTTAATCAAAACTTTATAAATCATGGTTCATACACTCAAGAACAAATAAAATTCAAGCACTTTTCAAGCACTATTCCAGTACTATTCAAGGACTGTTTAGATACATGATAAAAATGGCGTAGAATAACACATAAGGAAAATAGCCACCCCATTGATTATCTATTTCAAAGAAATCTTATTGGATCTTTTAATTTTGATAAAAGGTATTTTCAAGACATTATATTATTAGAGAATTTTTAAAGAATAATGTGTTTTAGTTAGGTACAATAGTGAGGTGCTTAGTGAGGTACAATGGAAAGAAATGTTACATATAATAAAAAGATAAGAAAACAGAGCTTGATTTTTTTTTTTTTTTTTTTTTTTTTAATTTAAGTACAAAATAAATAAAAGGTATGGTATCACTACAAGAGAAGAAGGCAGGAGTAAACTAGTTAAATTTTAGGAATTCTGAAAACTCATCAGGGGTCAAATACTAGCATTTCTGAAGTTGTGCATAATTTTTTACAAGTTATACTTTAATATTTTAAATAAATATTATTCTCTGAATTCTCAAACCTTACAGCATTTGCACTTATCCATACAAAAATAATTGGAATAAAGGTTAGATAATTTACTTTTACTTTTTAAAAACAAAAGATTAAAAAAAAAAAGAGTTTATAAAAAGGAATAAAAATTTTATTATCAGTTACACAGCGAAAAATTTATAATTGATATAATTCTGTGACGTTTTTCCTGACTGACACCATTTGCGATTTTTATGAATGGCCGATTGACAAATTTTACAATGTTTTTCTGCAACCAATTAACAAATTTAACAAATTTTTTTTTTTGAATGACCGATTGAGTATATTAGAGAGGGGGGGCATTAGGTGAAATTCGCACCAAACTGACGAAATTCGCGATTTTTTCGACAAATTGACGAAATTTGCATTTTTTATCGTAATTATTGGGCAAATTTTGAGGTATTTTTTCCCGATGATTTTTCAGGGGTGATTCTGAGTAAAAAAAATTACTGAAATTCACATAAAATTCTTTGAAAAGTTACAGCAGAGGGGGTGGGGGGGATCCACTCCTGGCACTAACTATGCAGTTTTTTTGCTGCCCTTTGACCCAACTTGCCGTTTTTTCGCGATCTTTCGGCGAAATTTGCTGTTTTTCGCGATCTTTCGACGCAATTTGCCACTTTTTCGCGATCTTTCGATGCAATTTGCCACTTTTTCGCGATCTTTCGATGCAATTTGCCACTCTTTCGTCGAAATTTTCCGTTTTCTCGCGATCTTTCGACACAATTTACCGTTTTTTCGCGATCTTTCGTCGAAATTTTCCGTTTTCTCGCGATCTTTTGACAAATTTTTCGGTTTTTAGCGATCTTTTGACGAAATTTGAGGTTTTTCCGTGAATTTATGACGAAATTTGTGGGATTTTCGCGTTTCTTGGACGAAACTGGCGTTTTTTTCGCGATTCTTTAACGAAATTTTCGTTTTTTCCGCGATCCTTTGACGAAATTTTAGTTTTTTCGCGTTCCTTTGATGAAACACGCGTATTTACGCGATCTTTTAATGCAATTCACGTTTTGTCCGTGATCCTCTGACGAAATTTGCTCTTTATTCGGGATCTTTTGCCGAAATTTGCGTTATTTCTCTATTCTTTGACGGAATATGCGTTTTTCCCACGACCTTTTGACAAAATTTGCATTTTTCAGCGATTCTTTGGCGAAATTACCGATTTTTTTTTCATGCGAACGATCTTTCAAATTGATATTTTTCGGCGACCATTTGTTGAAGTTCGCAATATTTTCCAGCACTTTTCATTCCTTGAAAATGAATACTTTCTTTTCCAGCACTTTTCATTCCTTGAAAATGAACACCCTTTTTTCCAGCACTTTTTCTATTTTTTCCAAAGCGTACGAACCATGTAAATGAATTGTATTTAATAAAAGCAAAAGCAAAAGTACTTTATATTTATGCAAAAATAAATGAAACAAGTAATATTTTATACGTTATTATACTTTTTATGCTTTAAAAGTTAATATTTAAGTTAAAAGAAAAGTACTTCAGTTGCATCTCAACTGTAAAAGCCAGCACAACGGTGCTTCTGCCATCTGTTTTCTATTTGCAAACTAATTATCCAAGTTAAAAATTTATGGAAATTTGATAGATTCAGTTAAACTAAAGATTTAAAAAAAATTAAAAGATTAAATCAAAATTTTGAAAAAGTTTGCGATCAAAAACACTTTGATAAGTTTGTGGAAGTTGCAAAAAGTTCCTTAGTAAATTTATACTTTGACAGTTGCATAAAAATGTACCTGAAAAAAAAATTTGTCAAAAGCCAAACTTTAACAATTTTTTTTGCTAAAGGTATTAGTTTAAAGGGGAAAAAAAAAATTGCGATTTTAAGGAAACAAAATCACCATCTCAAATATTTTGGAACATGTGAAGGTAAAAAAAAATTTGTTAATGTGTCATAAAGTACAGCCCATAATGCATTTTTCAATTGAGAATAGCCTTAAAATAATTCTTAGATTTAAAAAGTCTGCTGCAGCATGTTTATCATGCATTTCTCTGTGAAACTCCCAGTTTTCATATTTTTATATACAGTAGTTTTTCAGTATGAACCAAGAAAGTGAAAAGGTCACAATAAATTCAATTACAGTAGCAGCTGCAGCATTAGTTACTGCTTTTAAAATAAAAAGCTAACACACTTTGATACTTGTGGATATGATACACAAAGCTAAGCATTGAAAAGTTTTTCTGCTAATTAACTACATTGTAAAAAACGAAATTCATCATTGCTACTGTAAGAATTTTGAAGAATAAAATAGAATTTGAGTAGTAGCAGACTAGGTTGTCGAAGGCTGTTCTCAAATACAAATTCACTGTTTATGACTTAAATAATAAAAAAAAAATATGTAAATGTAAAGTATTGCTTAGAATATGTTGTCAAAATTTGTTGTCTTAAGCTGATTTTTAGAATTTAATGATCACAAAAATGAAATCTAAGGCAGTAGTCGAGCACCGATTAAAAATTTGTCCTATTCCTTTAAAAAAAAAAGGCATTGCTTGTCAGTTTTTTTTTCCACTTTGAAAATAATACCAGAAAATTTTATGAAAATAATTTTGTAATTTTGTCAAAGAAAACGCCATTTTTAAGCAAGAAAATTGAAAAATTTGTATACACCCTTTATCACAAATCATATTTTTTACTCTATAAAATCATTTCATTTCTTTAGAAAATATAACCTTAATTAAAAGTTTAGCAGTTTATTATAAAAGTTTTAATGGTATTACAAAAGTGAAAAAAAAAAAAAAAATATATATATATATATAATATGAAAAATCAGGACTTTTGGCATTCGAAGCAGGGTTATGCAAGGGACTCTTTGGACCTCTGAAAATCAGAACAACCGGCAACACTAGTCATAAGCAGAGTTGGGCAGTATCGAAAATACATGTATTTGAAATACATTTTCAAAATACATTTGTAATTTGTATTTTGTATTTTAAACCTTTAAAACAAATGTATTTTGGTAATGTATTTTGAAAGGCTTTTTCAAAGTATTTTGTATTTTCAAAATACTCAAAATACATTCCTCCCGATTTCCAGCTGCCGTGTCTCAGATCCTAGATTTGCAGCAGGGAAACACATGCCTGTCTGTTTTGAATAATTTTCTAATTCGTTTCTGTAAGTTTATATGTACACATTGTTTAATATTTGGTACGACGTGTACGATAAGCAAATTAATGAATCGAATGTTTGCTTCTGCAGAAGCTTTTTTGCTGATTAGTCACAAAAATAGTTTTTATAATTCATAACATTCAATGAGAATTACAAAAAATTGTTGTATAGGCACTAAGCAGGTGTTGCCTATTTAAAATACATTAGAAGTGTAATGCTGTTATTTACCGCACAGGCTCCTGGAAATAACTGCTAAATCTTACTTAATGTTCTGTTAATGATAATAATAAAAGAAAATAAGGGAAAATACCAACAGTATAAAACAAGATGTTCGATCATAGGTTAAAATTTTGAATGATAAAAAAAAAAACTTCAAAACCTATTGAAAGGTAAAGTATTAGTCTTATACCATCACATATCGATTTTAAGATTATTTTCCTAGTTTCTTAGTATTCATTCAATCGAGGTTCTAATATGATTTACCATACCTTTGATATACATTTAATTGGGATTGAACTTTAATATAAAAGTAGTTCAATTTATTTATAAAGTATGCAAATGTTCATTAAACTGTATTGTGTATTTATATATAATACATTAGATATTAGATGTTTAAATGCGGATTTGGCTTTATTATAGTTAAGTATTTACACGGTGACTTTGCATTCCAAAACATTTTGATGTTTCATTTTTTATTTGACCCGTGCGAAGCTAACCCTGGCTACCTGGTTTACAGAACATACTGCTTGGTGTACAAAACATGGATGAAAATCATTTAAATTAAAAACTAATACATTTTTTATGTTTTTTTTTTTCTCTAACAATACAAAAAATCCAATTTTATAGGGAAAATGTAAATTATGCATTTAAACAAAGTTTTGATATCTATTAAAAACAGTACTTTCGCATTAGCTACATGTCAAAGATTAATAGCCAAAGAAATAGTCAAAGAATTCACTAATTATAACAGCTTTTTTTATTCTACTTATTTGAGTGGTAGTTCGATTATATGTGGGTTACATTTGTATTTATTTATTTATTTTTTATGAACTTTTAATATCGTTATCAAATATTACTGAGGAACAAATGATAAACCTATTTGCACCATTTTAATTGCATGCAGGTAAATTTTCGGGCTGCATACGATATAGGTTTTTTTTTTAATAATGTTCAATTTTTTTTAAAGCTATAACAAATCCATAAATTAAGATAGTTTTCAAACAAATTGCATTTGAAAGTACATTTTTTTTTTTCTATTCGATGGTGTAAAACTTCAAATTGTGCGATGATTAGACGTTAATAGATTTGCTAAAAAGAGAAAATTATTACTCAGATCGTTGCCACCGTCAATAGGACATCAGCGTTACTCATGGGAATGTTTTTGTTTTATAATACAGACCAGCGATCTCAGTAAGACTATAAAGATGCCCGATATGCTGCGCAGTGTATAGCACATGGGTGAAAATCGTTTTTTAATTGAAAACTAATAAATATTTTAAATTTAGTATATTTTCTTGAATTTCCAACCAACTGTACCGAAAAAGGATTTATGAGACTTTTTTATTAGCCACATACCAGATTGGCAATTTCGTTATGGAATATTACACATAAACAAACAAATGATGAATTGCATCGTTATTTTAAGTGCAAACGTTAATCTTCCGTAATTACGTTGCACGAGTATTTGCGAGATGGGTTTAAAAAAATTCAAGCTTGAAAATTATTATAAATATCCTTAAAAGCTGGGTAAATTGCGATACAATTTTTAAAGAAATCGCATTCGAAAGTACTTTTTTCTATTCCACTAGTTGTGACTATTGATATGAAATTAGAGTTATTTTCTTTATAATATAGATTCACGGACATCTTTTTTCTTTATAATATAGATTGTTTGTAAAATAATTAACACAGTGAAGATATAAATTAGCTGAGAAAGTTTGTCAGTCCAAAACTGTATTCTGGTTCTTTTTAGAACTTCAAAGAAAATGAAAATGTAAATTTTAACCAATTAATATAGTATCCTAGTATCCATATGTATATACAAATATGTTATTAATTTAATTAATCACAAGCACATACATCTTACAAAAACACATCATTATGTATATGTGGGTATATGCATGTGTTAGTTTAAAATAAAATCGCAAATATTATTAAAACATTATTTGTATGAACTATTATTTTAACACAATCAAACTGATTGGTAAAGTTATCATACGAATTTGAATATTTCCAACTGAGCGAAAAAATGCCCAGGCTGGGAATCGAACCCAGATCCTTGGCTTACAAGGCCAATGCTTTTCCGTTTAAGCTAACTGGTCCGACAACCAGCCAGCATATTTCGCTCAGAAAACCTTATTGGTAGAACATCTGGTCTGTCATGTAGACAGCTCAACAGAATAAACCGCAGGTAAAGGAACTCCATATAAACGATGGATACGTAGATGAACTATTATTTTAACACAATCAAACTGATTGGTAAAGTTATCATACGAATTTGAATATTTCCAACTGAGCGAAAAAATGCCCAGGCTGGGAATCGAACCCAGATCCTTGGCTTACAAGGCCAATGCTTTTCCGTTTAAGCTTACTGGTCCGACAACCAGCCAGCATATTTCGCTCAGAAAACCTTATTGGTAGAACATCTGGTCTGTCATGTAGACAGCTCAACAGAATAAACCGCAGGTAAAGGAATTCCATATAAATGATGGATACGTAGATGAACTATTATTTTAACACAATCAAACTGATTGGTAAAGTTATCATACGAATTTGAATATTTCCAACTGAGCGAAAAAATGCCCAGGCTGGGAATCGAACCCAGATCCTTGGCTTACAAGGCCAATGCTTTTCCGTTTAAGCTAACTGGTCCGACAACCAGCCAGCATATTTCGCTCAGAAAACCTTATTGGTAGAACATCTGGTCTGTCATGTAGACAGCTCAACAGAATAAACCGCAGGTAAAGGAACTCCATATAAACGATGGATACGTAGATGAACTATTATTTTAACACAATCAAACTGATTGGTAAAGTTATCATACGAATTTGAATATTTCCAACTGAGCGAAAAAATGCCCAGGCTGGGAATCGAACCCAGATCCTTGGCTTACAAGGCCAATGCTTTTCCGTTTAAGCTAACTGGTCCGACAACCAGCCAGCATATTTCGCTCAGAAAACCTTATTGGTAGAACATCTGGTCTGTCATGTAGACAGCTCAACAGAATAAACCGCAGGTAAAGGAACTCCATATAAACGATGGATACGTAGATGAACTATTATTTTAACACAATCAAACTGATTGGTAAAGTTATCATACGAATTTGAATATTTCCAACTGAGCGAAAAAATGCCCAGGCTGGGAATCGAACCCAGATCCTTGGCTTTCATTTTTTCGCTCAGTTGGAAATATTCAAATTCGTATGATAACTTTACCAATCAGTTTGATTGTGTTAAAATAATAGTTCATCTACGTATCCATCGTTTATATGGAGTTCCTTTACCTGCGGTTTATTCTGTTGAGCTGTCTACATGACAGACCAGATGTTCTACCAATAAGGTTTTCTGAGCGAAATATGCTGGCTGGTTGTCGGACCAGTTAGCTTAAACGGAAAAGCATTGGCCTTGTAAGCCAAGGATCTGGGTTCGATTCCCAGCCTGGGCATTTTTTCGCTCAGTTGGAAATATTCAAATTCGTATGATAACTTTACCAATCAGTTTGATTGTGTTAAAATAATAGTTCATCTACGTATCCATCGTTTATATGGAGTTCCTTTACCTGCGGTTTATTCTGTTGAGCTGTCTACATGACAGACCAGATGTTCTACCAATAAGGTTTTCTGAGCGAAATATGCTGGCTGGTTGTCGGACCAGTTAGCTTAAACGGAAAAGCATTGGCCTTGTAAGCCAAGGATCTGGGTTCGATTCCCAGCCTGGGCATTTTTTCGCTCAGTTGGAAATATTCAAATTCGTATGATAACTTTACCAATCAGTTTGATTGTGTTAAAATAATAGTTCATCTACGTATCCATCGTTTATATGGAGTTCCTTTACCTGCGGTTTATTCTGTTGAGCTGTCTACATGACAGACCAGATGCTCTACCAATAAGGTTTTCTGAGCGAAATATGCTGGCTGGTTGTCGGACCAGTTAGCTTAAACGGAAAAGCATTGGCCTTGTAAGCCAAGGATCTGGGTTCGATTCCCAGCCTGGGCATTTTTTCGCTCAGTTGGAAATATTCAAATTCGTATGATAACTTTACCAATCAGTTTGATTGTGTTAAAATAATAGTTCATCTACGTATCCATCGTTTATATGGAGTTCCTTTACCTGCGGTTTATTCTGTTGAGCTGTCTACATGACAGACCAGATGTTCTACCAATAAGGTTTTCTGAGCGAAATATGCTGGCTGGTTGTCGGACCAGTTAGCTTAAACGGAAAAGCATTGGCCTTGTAAGCCAAGGATCTGGGTTCGATTCCCAGCCTGGGCATTTTTTCGCTCAGTTGGAAATATTCAAATTCGTATGATAACTTTACCAATCAGTTTGATTGTGTTAAAATAATAGTTCATCTACGTATCCATCGTTTATATGGAGTTCCTTTACCTGCGGTTTATTCTGTTGAGCTGTCTACATGACAGACCAGATGTTCTACCAATAAGGTTTTCTGAGCGAAATATGCTGGCTGGTTGTCGGACCAGTTAGCTTAAACGGAAAAGCATTGGCCTTGTAAGCCAAGGATCTGGGTTCGATTCCCAGCCTGGGCATTTTTTCGCTCAGTTGGAAATATTCAAATTCGTATGATAACTTTACCAATCAGTTTGATTGTGTTAAAATAATAGTTCATCTACGTATCCATCGTTTATATGGAGTTCCTTTACCTGCGGTTTATTCTGTTGAGCTGTCTACATGACAGACCAGATGTTCTACCAATAAGGTTTTCTGAGCGAAATATGCTGGCTGGTTGTCGGACCAGTTAGCTTAAACGGAAAAGCATTGGCCTTGTAAGCCAAGGATCTGGGTTCGATTCCCAGCCTGGGCATTTTTTCGCTCAGTTGGAAATATTCAAATTCGTATGATAACTTTACCAATCAGTTTGATTGTGTTAAAATAATAGTTCATCTACGTATCCATCGTTTATATGGAGTTCCTTTACCTGCGGTTTATTCTGTTGAGCTGTCTACATGACAGACCAGATGTTCTACCAATAAGGTTTTCTGAGCGAAATATGCTGGCTGGTTGTCGGACCAGTTAGCTTAAACGGAAAAGCATTGGCCTTGTAAGCCAAGGATCTGGGTTCGATTCCCAGCCTGGGCATTTTTTCGCTCAGTTGGAAATATTCAAATTCGTATGATAACTTTACCAATCAGTTTGATTGTGTTAAAATAATAGTTCATCTACGTATCCATCGTTTATATGGAGTTCCTTTACCTGCGGTTTATTCTGTTGAGCTGTCTACATGACAGACCAGATGTTCTACCAATAAGGTTTTCTGAGCGAAATATGCTGGCTGGTTGTCGGACCAGTTAGCTTAAACGGAAAAGCATTGGCCTTGTAAGCCAAGGATCTGGGTTCGATTCCCAGCCTGGGCATTTTTTCGCTCAGTTGGAAATATTCAAATTCGTATTATTTGTATGGTTTTATAACTAATAATAGTCAAAGGCGTTCATTTATTATTAACTGATGTTGTTATTTACCTATTAAAAGCTTGAAAACCGAGATTAATGTTCATTGTACAGAGAGTTTCAAATTGTTTAATATTTGGCTTTTAAATTAATTGAAAATGTATCAAGAAAATATTTTTTTACGATAATAAATGTAGATAATTACGATAATAAATGTAATATAGTTTTATAATATAAATGATGAAGATATTCAATGTGTTATGAATATTTAAGTAATTTTAATTCTGTGACTTATTCACAACCAGTTGGGTAGCCTGTTGCGACACCCTCTTACGGGCCTCTCCTTTAAACTGAAAAATTACTCCCCCCCCCCCCCCCAAAAAAAAAAAAAAAAAAAAAAAAAAAAATTGCATCAATAAATTTTTGAAATTTCGAAATGTATTTTGTATTTTAAATGTATTTTGAAAATACATGTATTTTGTATTTGGAAATTTTTAATTTTGAAAAGTATTTTGTAATTTGTATTTTAGGTTCTAAAACCAATGTATTTTGTATTTTGTATCGAAAATGGTTTTTTGGTGTATTTTGCTCAACTCTGGTCATAAGTAATGCCTTTTTATTTGTATTTGACAATATATATGCATAGTTTTGTACTGTGTATGAAAATGCATAGAAAGTTTGTATCATAACTAAAGCATTGTCTCTTTCTCAACTATTGTAATAAAGGTTTGCATATAAATTGGCATTAATATATGCCACATACAATGAAAAATCTCATATTGGAAATGATTTAGTACATTTTTATTATTTAGCTTTGGATCACACTGTACTTTTGGATGTTTTTTAAATTAAGTAATTTATAATCCAAATTTTTAGAAACCAATTAAATTTATCCTAAAATGATTAAAAAAGAACCAAAATGGTTTGGCATTTTTTATTTTCCCAAAATTTAGGGAAAGAAAAAAAGTTCACACCTGGCATTGCATCAATTTTGAAAACCATACAATTTTTATCATGTATTTTACGACATGGTTAAAAAGATGCAGTTTCCCACCAGACAGAAAAATTGAGGGAATGCCTTTTTTTAAAAAAATGTTCTTTTCTCACTGGCAGCAACATACCCATTTTTAAATCTAAAAAAAATATCTGAATATATGCAATGAAAAATGTAATATGGTTTCTTATACAAAAGTTATCAGAATGTTTAGTCATATCAAGATGTTTTAATCACTTTTACATCTGTGAGAAGTTGCAACAACTGAATTGCACACAGTGCATAAGCAACGTTTTCTCATTTAAAGAGATTCTGTTATACACTCTGCATATGAAAACTTGATTATATACTGCTTTGTTTTTACTTTTATTTTCAGTTTTGTAATAATGTAATAATAATGCTTATTCTTGAAAGAAGAGTTGCTATTAGAGTGCTGCTGCGTCCTTTTCATGTTCAATTGCACTTTTCTGCCACAAAATATATTTTTAATTATGCTCTTTCTTTTATAAAAGAAAAACAAAATGCATTCATCAGAGTTGAAGTTTTATATTTTAGATAATGGATAACACATTTTGCGATTCATGACTAATTTTTGTGCAAAACTATACAATCTTAGTACCCACCCATACAACAGTACATCTAGAACTGAAATAGTGCAAGTTAGCAGCTATAAAAATTTCTCAGCAATGTGCAAAGAAACAAAATTGGGTACTTTTATGTTAGCCAAGCGCAAATCTCGCCAATAGCATTTTTGTTTCTTGCCAATAACAGTTTTTATTTTTCTCACATGAATATTAGAAACAATGCTTTGATTTTAAAATAAAATATTTTATGGTATTATTTATAATTTATGCACCTATTTATTTCTATATTTCAAATAATGATAAATATTCTATACATTAAATGAGTTAAATACATCTTTTAAAGGAAAATTGAGTATTTTAATCAAGATGAGTGAACAGTTTATGTTTTTAAATGAAATGAATGCAATATGAACAATAGAGATGGGAACAATATTTGGCGTTTTATCATTTTTGCCCGGCTAATATAAAATTACCCAAATTGGAGAAAAAAAATAACTTGTTTGCAGTTTAGCATTAGAAATTAAAAGCAAAACATTTCATTTCAAATTTTAATTTAAAAAATTTAAATGTAATTTTAAATTAATTTATCTATTTATAATTTTAATTAAAGTATTTTTTTTTTTTTTTTATTAATCTTCAAAAATGAGTAAATATTTTTACAGTTGTTTATCTGAAAACACATTTTTTGCTCTATTTTGCACTGTAAAGACTGAAATTATGCTGTATTTAGAAACAAAAATGCAGATGGTGAAAGAAAATAAATAGTGCAAAAATTCAGTAAAAAATCCTCTAAAAGCTAATTTTAAAAAATCTAAATTGAATTTTCAAAAAATGTCTTTGAAGTCCTCAGGTACATCCTGGAGTACCTCCGTGTCCAATGTCATACTGCTGGCCTTGGCCAACACAGACTGAGAGTATTTAACCTGAATGTTAGGATGGTGTAGTTACATTATTTTTTGACCTAGAAAAAAGTGTATGTAAGAAATTTTCTAGAAATTGTATCCTCTAAAGTTTTGCAATAGCTTTCTTTTGCACACTAAGAAGTTTAATTAAGAGAACTGTTTCTCCGATATTTTGACCAAAGTAGAGCCTAAAAAAAAAAAACCTTTTTGTATGAAATTTGTTGCAAATTTTATCCTCTACAAGATAGGAGTTGTTCAATTACAAGTTTTTTGCTACAAACTGGTCAGGCGTTATTGAAGAAAAAACCTGAAAAAGTTTACTTTTTTGTCACACCCTCTGGCTCATGCAAGGGGAGGACAAGAAGTTCTAAAACTTTTTATTTTTATTTGAACACCAGCCAACACAACATACCCAAAACACAGAACTATACAGCCTTTTGCAAGATAAAAACCTTTTTTGAAGCTCTATTTACAATACTAACATTACCATCGAATATTTTGAGAAAAGTATAACATACACTGAATAATTCTAGTCTTTCATTGTTGTTTCTTAGAGTAACTGTCATAGTTAAAAAGCAATGCGATATTTTTTATCAAACATGAACTAAAAATAAAATACTCGAAAATTAAATTCATTGAAATTAGAAAACAATTCTTCAATTACGAATACATAACAGATAGATCACAAGAAATTGCACTGCATAATATACACAGACAAATAATGATTAAACATTTTCTAGAGTTATTTTTTGTAGCACTTCCACCAGGAATTAAAATCTAGATAAGTAAAATACTATTTTATTTTTTATTTTTAAAGGGAGAAAAAAACTAGGAAAAAAATGTTTGTGCTATACACCCATAAACACTATTTTTAGTAATATATTGTAGGATATTTAGTAGGATATTGAATTCTCTGGCATGGCATACTGCTTTGTTAAAATAAAATATTTTTTAAATCTAAATAAGATATAAAAATAACACACATACCTTTGATAATTCTAATGCAAAGTCTACAGTCATTTTTCCCCCATAAGACTCACTAATTATATATAAAGGAGTATTCTAAAATAAAATAAAAATGAACTTTAATTTAAGCAAAAAACATGAGGCATCATTCTTCATGAACAAAACAAAATTAATTAAATAATTGCTATACACTCACACGATAAATTTAGTTATGCAAAGACTGTTCTTTAAAATCTATCTACCTTATAGCCAATTAGATTTTCATAAAAATTAAAAATTTCTTAAATTAAAAAATGAAAAATTCATAGTTAAATTATTGTTTTTTAATCTTGTTTCTGTAGAGTAAAATACAATTGATTTTCTTTTCCTTGGTGTGGGATGAAATGTCATACCCTTTGTCTGCCCTTTCGCCGGCCTTGCATCTTCAGCGGAAATGCATATTTGTTTACGATGCGCTCTGAGTTTTTTTCTCTTGCCGATCATTACCTTTGGAGTGGACCTGTAACTTTTCTTTTCCCCGATGCTTGATCATATGCACATCATTCATTTCTCTTCTCCTTTGAGTCCTTCAAAGCCGTGGCTGTGCGCATGCTCAGTAGGTATTTTGGATTTCTCCCTATCAGAGCGCTCGCGATGAGGTCGGAGACATGACGTGTCTTGTATAGCGAATTGGAACATTTCAGTTTAGTTTTCATAATTCTGATTTGTTTCTCATGTTACCGTTGGCTTTTAAATTTAATCAATTGTTTTAAATCTCTTGTTTAATTACTTTTCTTGCTCTGTAGCAATGTTTAAATACTGTCCCTCTTAATTTTTTAGTCAGTTTTAGTTCTGACGGGCCGTCAAAATGGGGTTGTGATATTTTTTTTATGATGTGTGCCGTTATGTATTCCTATGAAATCTGATTCTTCAAAATTTGAAGTAATTTCTCCAAAATAGTGATAATGTGTCTATCTTTTAAAAAGAACATTTATTGTGGTCAAAAGGGAAAGTTAATTTTCCTCTCATCGTACTAATTCTAAATAAGGATTATTTTTTTGGACTTCAAGAATGTGTTGTTCCTGTCTCTGACTCAACATGCTCTTTCTAAAGTAAGATCTGTGAAATTTTTTCCATCTTAGTGACCTTAAAGAATAAACTTAAGTATTTATTTAATGGGCTGTTGCCTCCATTTATGCAAGATTAGTGATTTACACAGTGGCAAATACAAATTTATGATCACGCGAAATTCTGAGTATGATAACTTACGTCACATTTCTTACATAACATACATTATAGTCCTTATAAAGGTCTTTCACCAGTTACTAAAGTCATAAGTATCATTTAATAAATACTTAATACAACAAATAAAATTTTAAAGAACATTAAGATTACAGTCGACATCTCTTATAACGAGCCCTGATTAACACTAGAACTACCAAGACCGTCATTTTGACGGTTTTCAAATTTCATGCTTAAAAATTTGATATAATTTATGAACCATTCTAGAATTTTATGATACGACTTTTAATGAAATAGAAGAATAGTTAAATATTCCTATTCAGTTTCCTCTCACCGATTTTAATTTCCATAATCTGTATGACCTATACCTATTCATACCAAGACCCATCAAAATGACGGCTTTGGCAATTTCAAAGTTGAATGATCCAAAATGTTCGGCAGCCGTTATAACAGGATCTATTTTGCTCCGATTACAATTCAGTTTACTCGAGGCCAGAAATTTTTTACAGAAGGACGATTGGAAAATTACTATTGAAGAATTATATGCGTTTGTAGCTATTTTGTATGCTCCAAGAGCCTACGAAGCGAGAAATTTGAAATTATCCTATTTGTGGTCAGAAAAATGGGGACCTTCTTTGTATCACGAAACTATGAGTAGAAACAGATTTTCAGAAATTACGAGATTCATTCGTTTTGACAAAAAAAGTGAGAGAAGTGTTCACTTACAAACTGACAAATTTGGATTATCTTCCGAAATGTGGAAGTACTTTATTGATAACAGCCAAGTTTGTTACAAACCATATCAGAGTATAAGTGTAAATGAACAATTGTTTCCTACAAAGGCAAGATGTAGATTTCTGCAATATATGCCTAATAAACCGGTCACATTAGGAATTAAGTTTTTGTTAGCTGTAGACGTGCGAAGTAAATATCTTATAAATGGCTTTCCTTATTTAGGCAAAGATGTACTTAGACAGTCAGGAGTACCTTGAATGAATTTGTAGTTTTGAATTCTGTAAAATATATATATATATATGTAAATTGTGGGAGAAAGTTAACAACGCATAATTTTTTTACAAATATACAACTCGTAAAGAAGTTACTGGCCAAAAAAACAAGTCTTGTTGGAACTATGCCAGCAAATAAAAGAGAATTGTCGAAAATAGCTGAAGTTAGAAAAGATAAGATGGCTATTTTCTCCACAAAACTTTACAAATCAAATGATATTGTTCTAACATTTTACAAAAGTAAGCGTCGTAAAGAAAATACTACTTCTTAGCTCAAAACATAAATCTGCGAAAATTGCATCTAATCGAAAATAAATTCCAGCAACTGTGCCGTTTTACAATGAGACTAAGTTTGGAGTAGATGTAGTTGACCAAATGGGCCGCAAAGATAGCGTAAAAGCAGGGTCACGTAGATGGCCTTTGCAAGTACTTAATAATATTTTGGGCTTGGCAGCAATCAATGCATGGATTTTTTATAAAGATACTTGTGTTGAAAATATAATTAGTAAACAATTTTTATTTCAATTATCCGAAGAACTCTCCAGTGAATATAGATGCTGCAGAAAAGAAGCCTCCTCCCAAAAACAAGAACAGAAAGCAATGGATTGTACTCCAGAAAACTAAAAAAAATCCTTATGAACGCAAATCTTGCCGGGCGATTTGTACCTGCACAGCGATTTATAACTGCAATGTATGCAACAAATATGTTTGTGGCAAGTCTTCATCTAAGATAACATGTACTTATAAAATATGTGCCTAATAGTTTTTTCATACATATCAAATGTGCTATACTATAAATGCAAATAGAAACTTTGTTTGTTTGTTTTTATTAATAATTAATGAATTATTATATTAAATGTTGCTTTTGTTAAACTATATTCTTTTATTTACATAACTAAGTGGCAAGTGTTCATCTAAGCTAACATATACTTGTAAAATATGTGCCTCATAGTTATTTCATACATATCAAATGTGCTATATTATAAATGCAAATAGAAACTGTTTTTTTTATTAATAATTAATGAATTATTATATTAAATGTTGTTTTTGTTAAATAATATTCTTTTACTCACATTAACTAAGTCAAAAGTTACAATGAAAGCCATGATAAAAAATCCGTCAATTTGACGGGTTCGGTAAAACTAGGTATATATTTAACATTGGTAGTTCTAGTGTTAACGAGGAAATCAGAAATACTTGGTTGGTACAATGTTAAGTCTATGGAAGCATAGCTCGCTTTTAACGAGCAAACCCCGGTTATAGCGAGCAATATTTTTGTGATTCATAAAGTTTCTATTGATTTCCACCTCTCCAGCTCAGCTAATCGTTTCTTGGAAAAATTCATTTAACATTCCAAAGTCAACCGAAAGTTAGTGATCAGTCATGAAGCCTGAGAACAAGTGATGGCGTCATTTTTAATCGTGTAGAGTGCATGTGCGAGGACTTCCCATAATGACCTTGAGAAGACGTACAGAGAAGACAGAGGTTGCTGACTGGACGGAAGTTTACTCTGCGTAGGAGTGGCAGGGCAGGGGACTTGTGTAAAAGTAATTTTTTGATCTGTATTCATAGAGTACGCTCATCAAATTTTATTATATGATATCGAAACGTAAAATTTTATCAGCGAACAGAAAAGTAAGGATTTTAACGGAATTAGAGGATGGCTTACAAAAATCAGAAATCTGCAAAAGGTATGATTTATCTTCTTCCACTGTTTCAACTTTGAACAAGGAAAAATTAATGGCTGCATTCGATCAAAATAAGAATGGCTTTAAATATTTGAAGAAATGTGCTAAAGAGGATTTGGACAAAGCCCTTTTGAAGTGAATGAAGGTGTAACGTAGTGTAGATTTACCTGTAAATGGTCCACATTTAAAAGTTCAAGCAGAAAAATTTGCTGAACAATTTGGATGTTCTGGATTTGTATGTTCGAATGGATGGCTTGGTCGGTTCAAGAATAGACATGGGATAAACTTTGGAAAATTTTGTGTTGAAGCAAAATCTGCAAACATGGCAGATATCGTGACATAGATGAGTGAAAATTGGCCAGTCATCAGAGAAGGATACACGAAAGATGACATTAATAATGCCGATGAAACGAGCATTTTCTACAAGGTAACACAACAGCAGACTTTTAAGTTCAAGGGTGAAAAGTGAGTCAGAGGCAATTTCTCCAAAAATCGATTGACAGCTTTAGTGTGCTCTAATATATCTGGCACTGACAAGAAGAAACTGTTGGTTATCGACAAGTCCAAAAACCGTAGATGTTTTAAGCCTGTAAAAGAGCTTCCTGTTGATTATGACCACAGCTGGAATGCCTGGATCACTGCAGACATTTTCACAAAATTCCTTTCAAAATGGGAGAGCCAACTAAGGAAAGAAAAGCGTAAAATTCTCCTTTTAATTGATAACTGTTCCGCACATCCCAAAATCACTGGACTTACAAACATCAGGATTGAATTTTTACCATCAAATTCTGCAAGTATTATCCAGCCTATGGACGAAGGGGTTATCAGAAGTTTTAAATCAAACTTTCGTAAGCACTTCTTCTTTCGTAAGCACTTAAGATGCTTCTCGATAGAAGAGAAAAAATAAGAACAATCTCAAATGCCAATGTAAACATACTGGAAGTGATACGTTTAATGAACGATGCATGGGAAAACGTTACATCAACATGCATTAACAATTGCTTCCGTAAGGCTGGATTGGATATTTCTTTTAAGCGAGGCAAATCTCTGAAGAAGAAGTAGTCAACTTGGAAAATTTGGAAATGAGTAGAGAAGAATTTGAAAATTATGTATCTGTTGACGCCAGTGTTGAATTCAGACACTTTTCTCCGAGAGGGATTTCTGTGGCTCCGGGGGGGACATTATAGACTTCCGGGGGGGGGGGGGGGGGGGGAAATTGCACTTTTTGGCCACTGAAAACACAAAATCTCAAATCTTCCGGGGGGGACATCTCATTGCTCCGGGGGGGAATGTCCCCCCCGGGCCACCCTCTGAAATCAACACTGGTTGACGCAATTGTTATACTTCCGAAATACCTACTCCTGAGGATATTGTAGCTGGAATTCAAGCTAAAGAAGGTGAAAAAAATTATCAAAGCGATGATGACAACATTGAATGTGAAGAATTTTAAGCTGAACCGCCCCCAACATATTCAACGGCTTTTGAGCGTGCAGAAAAACTTCAAAATTTTTCGAAGCCAGGGGTGCAAATGACGATGTTTTTCGGGCCATGAGTCTTCTTCAAAGAACAGTAAGACAAGAAAGAGAAAATAAGATAGATCAAAGCAAATTAAGCAACTTCTTTTAAACTGCACAGAAATAAAAATAAATAAAGTATGTATAACAAAGTAAGTATGCATGAATTTTTATAATTTTTTATGAACCTATTTTTTATAAGCACCCAGTTATAATGAGCAAATATCATGGTCCCTTAGCGCTCTCTATAAGCAAGTTCGACTGTAAAATGATTTTTTTTTTTAAATCATTAAAAATTGATTAATCATTAATTTAGATGAAAAGTAAATACAGGGGTGAGAATCTTCTGCATTTTGGTGAATTTTCACTTTAAAAAAATCATCTATCCCCCTAAAATCTTACCCCCCTCTCTGAGCACATAAAATTTGAAATCCTAAAAAAAAAACTTTATTATTTTTTAATTTTTCTGCTCTGTTTGTTACTTTACTGTAACAAAAAATAATCATCTCCCCCACATCAAAATTGCAAATGAAAGCATAAATGCTGTATTTGAACCCCATAAATAAATTAATTAAAAATGAATTGAAATTATTAAGATTTTATAAAAACAGAAATAAGCATTTGAGAGAAACTTTAATTACATTAAAAGATTAATTAAACGTATGATGGAAAAAAAGATGACAAAGTTACAAGCAACAAATACATTTAATAAAAACTTAAAAAGACAATAAATAAAAGAAAGGTCCAACAAAAGAATACAAACGGCATCTATTATAAAAACATAAATTACTTAACTCATATTTCTTATTGGAATTATAGACATGACATGCAGTAATGAATTGTGAAGGCTAATGACGATAAATAACTCTGTGCAAGTATATTTTCATTTATCAGCAACTACTACAAAGCATAGCTCTAAACAGCAATTTATCATACCCAGAGATCTCAGTGATCCAAGGCCACAAGAAGCAAAAGTAAGTTATCAGGATTAAAAATAAAAGAAAATAATTATAAATATAATTTTTTTTAAAGAACATGTTTCATTAAAATTCACAAAAAATGTAGAAATATGGATAATTGACTTAAATGAGAGCTTTGCCAAATTAGCCAAGTTGGCTACATATATGGCAACTTATGTTAACCTTGGTAGAGTTAGTTTAGCCTTAAGTAGTGTTTTCGCGATGTCTTTTGAAAACAGAGGGCGCTTGGTGGAAGCCCCTCCCCCTTTTCCCTACTTAGGGGTCAAATTTTGAAAAATTCCGAAACACATGTTTACTAATTTTAGTTATACTATAGGCGTGTTAAGTTTCAAGATTTTATTTTCATTGGTTTATGAGATATGAAGATTTTTGTTAATTTTAAATTTGCCTCCGTTGCTCTTCTAAAAGGACTGAATTTTAAAAAATCAATGTCCAATTCATGTATTGCTATCAGGAATTCATTATATTCCTAATTTCAAAGCTCTATGTCATCAGGAAGGGGGTGAAAAATGAGTAACAAGATTTGATTACCACATACAAACAGAATTGTAAGTTAAATGAAAGCATGAAATAAAAATATAATTACCTGAAATTCAGGAACAGTTTGGAGAACAGCAGATAAAGTTGTAACTAAATCTATAGCAATTTGCTTATTGGTCGTAGCAAGAGCAGATTTATTAGTAACATAACTGAAACCTGTTCCGACAGGATTATCAATGAAAAGCAGATTGGCTTTTTTTAACTGTAAAAAAGAAATAAACTAAATGTCAGTACATTATAATTTTGCCTTACAATAATCATATTAATAATAATAAAACTATGGTAAACAACAAAGGTACTGTTTAAATTTAAAGATATAAACATATTTTACAATTAACTTAGCAATATTATAATTATTTTGACAGTTAAATTTATGGAAAAAAAAAAAAAATCAAATTTGCTTGTGAGTGATAACAAGGATATTTACTGACAAAAAAAGAAACAATATTATCATGAGAAATATTGTCCTAGCTTGAAACATTTTATTTGCAGCATATACCAAATATCAAAAGAAACAATACTTGTAGGCTAAACGAAAAAAAAAAAAAAAAAAAAAATCAAAGTGGGCTCAAAAGGAATTCAATGATAAAAAAAAAATGTGTGATAAAATTAGTGAATAAAACAGCCCTTCCCTCACATTAAATATTGATTTTGGCCAGGCAATGTGATGCAATAAAAAGTGTTTGAGTAAACTTAAGATACTGAAAGAATATTATTGTTGATTAAAAGTCTTCTTTTCTTTATTTTTTGTATTAAAATATTTTCATACTCACATCACGGTGCATAATATTTTTGCAGGCATTTTTATTAAGGTAGCAAGAACGTAAATTCATTAAATTTATCTTATTTTATTGCTATAATAAATAACGAAAATGAACCCTTTTCCAATGATATATCAACAAGTTACTAATAACTAAAAATTTAAAAAAAAAAAAGTATTTAAAAAAAAAATATTACACTATTTACATTTTATACTTTTTGGCGCTGAAAATATTTCATTGTTGCAGTTTCACAGCCAATTTACATGTTTTTTTTTAAAGATTTTGGGAAGAGTGGTGTGGCACATAATTAAATTCATTGTTTCTGTAACCCACAAGCCATAAAAATTATTTAGCAATTTATTACTTGCACCCAGCTAAAGGAAAAATAACCTAAACTTAATTTATTAATTCATAATTAAGTTTTAAAAATATAAAATGTTGTTTTGTCATTGTAAGCACACCTGTATACATAATTTTTATAATTCTAGCATATCAGGAAATGAGCGATACATCAAATACAAAATTTCATCTTTGCATACAAAAATCAAGGTAATTTAAATAAAAGAATGTAAAAATGTAACCTTTTCTCAAAGTACTTTCATAGCCACATTGATCAGTTGCTTTAAAATTGTTCATATTGAAGTGTGGATTTTCAAGGTTCATGAACATTTTTCTTTATTATTTGTTCAACAAAATTAATGAATTAAAAATTTTCTGAAATATATATGCTACATTTTTTGGATATTTTAATGAAAGGTTTTTCTGATTTTTAAAAAAAATATATTACAAATTTTTTTTATTTCACAATAATCCATTAAATTATTTTAAATTCCCATTTATTCACCTTTTCCCCTGTCTTAAATAATATTTTATTATTTTATACTACTTAAATTCCATTTCTTTTAAAACATGTATTTTAATATTTAGCTTATTTCGAAGTCTAGTCTAAAAACATTTTTTCTTGTAACAAATCTTTCTTTAAAGCCATTCCATTTCACAATGTTAAAATGCTTTTATGCCAGGTCATTCAAATATTCTTTTTGTACCATTTTCTTTTTATTTTCATTCTAAAGTTTGTTTTGCCGTGCTTCTCTTGGCCAGGCTGTATCGCTTCAAAATTCTTATTCCAATAAGTAAAGTGTTCCACAATAACCCAGGCTTCTGATTCGACGAGAGGCAGTGCGTAAAAAAATCTGGTATAAGACTGAATGCATAAGCTCAGAAGGGCAGATTTTCGCCTGTTTACAGTTTGCTAATTAATTCGTAGTTGCCTGGGAGTTTTACAGTTCGCATCGTACATGGAATAAATATTTACATCTTGACTACAATGGAGCCTGATTGAACATTGAATCGCAGATATGAAAGCAGCCAGAATCTGCTTTCAGAAGCATATTGTAATCGTGGAAGACATTAGTGGTAATGCATGATAGAATTTAAATAAATATGTTATAGCTTCATTCACCGTGTCATCATTTATGAAAAAATTCCCTGTGTGAATTTTTAACTATTGCCTTTACTTCGACTGCAATCTAAAAACTAAACTAAACTCTGTGGCTATACAATCCAAGAAGGATCTGGGCCGACAGTGCCCATCTCTGTTTTCTTGACCCTGGGCCACGAGGTGCTATGCAGCATGTGTCCCGGCCAGGTGGTCAACCTAACGCGAGACCCTCGGTGTTTAGTTCCCAAGCAAGCTTGGTGCTCATTTTATTGACCCCGAAGGGATGAAAGGCTGAGTGAACCTTGCCCAGTCGGGAGTCGAACTCTCGACCTGCGGTGCAGCAGACAGGCGTGCTGACCACTACACCACTGGGCTTTCGACTGCAACCATCTTCAGATTAAATAGTTCATACAAACATCGATGCCGTCGTTGTACATTATTTCCTTCAAAATGTCGTAAAATATATACCAGACATCCTTAGTTCACACTAAAAACAAAAACACTTATTTTCCATTGACAGGAACGAAGCAATTAGCAATATTTCTTTCTCACAAAGATTAAATTTAGAATCTTATCAACTAAAAATAAAATGCTATAAAATAAATGCACAGATTTATCTTTAAGTTTATGTATTATAATAAGATTGACAGTGATTAATGAGTTATTGCAACACGACTATTAAGGAACAAAAAGTTCATTTTTAAAAATACTTTTGATGACTGGCAGTTTATATTGAACAAATAATGCAAAATTTCAGGACTTCAAACTGGAACTAAAGCAAAAACCAGAAAAAAATATTTCTAATGGAAAAAAAATCGGAATTGAACCAAAAATTATAATGATTAAGACCAGAACAAAACATAAAGACCAGAACGGGCAGATAATAGAGACATAATCTGGACATCGATAAAGACCAGAACAAAATATAATTATTTTCTCGGTTCCAGAATTTACTGAAAATTATTTTTTTTATCCTAAAAATGAATCATATATATATATATATATATAATACCTTTGAATCAAAATTTATCTTACAAGTTCATATTATGATGTTAACCAAAATTCTTAATGAAGATGGCATGTAAAAATATAATTATATTTAAAACTAGAGATGCAACGAATATTCGGCCGAAGCCGAATATTCGGCCCATTCGGCCTGTCTGCCGAATATTCGGCTTCGGCCGAATATCAAGTCCATTATTCGGCCAAGGCCGAATAATAATGTAATAAATGTTTTTATATTTACACAGTATAACTTTTTAATTTGACAATTTATATTCATCATATATAATGAAAATTTTATTTGAAATTAACTAACACTTTTTTTTCCATTAACTTTCATACTCCGAATGGGTTTTATCTACCCATTTTTATATAAGAGGCTAATTTAGGAATCATGTTAAAAAATTTTTATGCTGTATCAGTAAGTACAAAAAGTATCTGTAATAAGCTAACACAATCTGTTAAATTTAAAATTAATCTATTCAAAATTGTTTTAATACAGCTGTACAAGCTAATTCATTTTTTTTTATCATAATGGGAAGTTTAACATTTAACCCTTGTTACATTAAAAAATATTTCTTTCAAGAATATTTTGAATTATACATATAAAGAACATAAATATATGATTGATTAGATGTAGATGTATTATATGTATAAGATATTTAAGCCGTATATGTTGCAATAATTAAGGGGCTCTTTTTTTTTTTTTTAAGTAAAATACGCTTAAAAGTTAAATATAATTTAAGTGATTTTTTTAAGTCTGTTACTATTTCTTATTAAATAATGAAAGAAATGTAAATACTAAATTCTTTTAATTAGTATGCATTTACGTTTTAGATATTTTTTTCCAGAATAGCATTGTAATGCCAAAAACAGTTAAAATGTTTTCAATAAACGTAGATTGTGATGCAGAAATAATAATAATTCAGCATTCTCAGGTGATAGTCTATTTCTTCTTTTTTTTTTTTTTTTTTTTTTTTCGTAAATGTTACTGAAAAAAAAATGCTTCTGAAAATAATCTCTCACTATATATGGTACTTCCTGGTGCAGAAAGGTACTTTTTGGCTAATTGTGAAAGGTTTGGAAAGTCTTCCGAATTTTTCGCCCACCACTCTAAAGGACACAGTGTCTTTCTAGTAGTGGCTGGGAAAGAAAATTACTTATTTCTTTTACTTCTTCACGTTGAGGGGCACTTTCTATAGAGGCTTCACTGCTGACAGCAAAGAAAAAAAAAATAATAAAGATAAATAAAAATTTTGTTAATTATGAGCTTTATAAAGACAATGATTTCTTTCCACCATTTTAGACGATATTCCTTTCACCCTTTCTATCAGTGGTTTTTCTTATTAAGATTTCTTATTTTATTTCATCTGAAAGCTGAAACTTACGTTTCCTAGTACTTTTAAAATTTTGTCATTATTTTAAAATGTAACAACAACACACATAATATCTATTAAAATGTAATTAGACAGTACCTGATGAGGAACTTTTGCTAAGAATTTTTTTTTTTTTTTTTTTTGGGGGGGGGGGGTGCTGAATTATATTATTGAGGCAATTTTTAGGCCGAACATAGCCGAATATTTTTTCGAAGTAAAATAATGCTTTAAAAAATTAAAAATTTGTATATAAATAATTTTTTTTAAAGAAAACAATACATTTTAATTGTAAAATATACAAGAATTGTGCATATAGTGCATACTATATTTTGTTTTTAGGCAAAAATAAGTTCATTATTCGGCGGCCGAATAGGCCGAATATTCGGCTGTAACTTGACCGAATATTCGGTATTCGGTTATTCGGCCAAACCACTATTCGTTGCATCACTATTTAAAACTCAATTATTTAAAATAGAAGTCACTGATATCAGTTACTTCTGGCCTTTAACTTTTTTATATAAGATAATGTCAAACATAAAATTACAAATTATGCATACTGAAAGTAACTGCCAAAAATGAAAACATTTATGAACTAAGTTAAAGGAATGAACAATACCATCTTAATATGCATGTACCCAAAGCAGAGGTGCATAGAACCAACTTCGGTTTGGGTCCCAGAATAAAGTTTGCTAAGGGAGAGGGGGGAGGGTGTCCATTTCTGTATTCACACAAAAAGGAGGAAATTTAAGAAAGTATTAATAGTATATGTATTAAATTTGTTATATGTAAATTAATTTTTAATTATCTTTTTATAATAGCTTATTTTTTAATTAATTTAATTTTTAAAACAAATTAACTTTTAATAATTAAGTTTGTACTTTTTGTGATTTTGATGCAAAATAAATACTATTCAGATGATAATATGTACATGTAACTGCATGCTTGCATTATGAGCTATTAAGACAAATAGGAAGCAATTTTCCACACCAACAAAGACCAAGTATTGCATGTAGCATACTGCATTACACTTTACATGATGAAATGTTTTCTTGGGAGATATATATCAACCATGAATCTTGAAAAAGACTTTTAAATCAGAATAAACTTATAAATCATTTTCAGCAGTAAATTTTTTTATTCCTTCTACACAATAAGCAGATTTAAACTTGAGAAAGTACTAAAAGATATATATATATATATATATCATTGCCATATGATTGCACCATACTTATAGTAGCAGGAAGCCCCTTTTTATCGATTTTTGGACATTTTCCCCCATCTCTTTACCCTCTCTGAACGACTGATCCAAAGTGCCAGTCTAAAATGCCAAAGGACCCTACTTTGCCAGGTCCAAAGTGCCAAAGTATCCATACAAGAAAAAATGGGAATTTAAGAATATATTAATGATATATTAAATTTGTTATATTTAAATTAAATTAATTTTTAACAGGTCCAGGAGGCCTTTTTTATTGGTTTCTGGGTATTTTTCCCCACCTGTTCCCCCTCTTTACACAACGGTACAAAATACCAAAGGAGCCTACTATGCCATGTCCAAAGTATCTATTTCTGTATTAAAAAGGAGGGAATTTAAGAAAGTATTAATATATATATAAAATTTGTTATATTTAAATTATCTTTTTATAAGAGCTTCTTTTTTAATTAATTTAATTTTTAAAAGAAATTAACTTTTAATAATTAAGTTTGCACTTTTGTGATTTTGATGCAAAATACATATTATCCAGATGATATGTACATGTAACTGTATGCATGTTATAAACTATTGAAATAAATAGTAAGCAATTTTCTACACCAACATACACAGAAATATTGCATGCAACACATTGCATTACATTTTATATGGAATTACCATATATATATATATATATATATATTATTGATACATAATTGTATTATACTTATAGTAGCAGGAGGCCCTTTTTTTTACTGCGTCCTGGGTGTTTTTTCCTGCCTGTACCCCCCCCCCCCCCCTCTCTGCATGACTGGTCTAAAGTGACAACCTGAAGTACAGAAACTAAGACTGAAAAAATTTTTTGCATCTAATTTTCAGACTAGAGATATTTTTTAAGGCAGAATGTAAGATAATTATTAAGATTAAGAAGGGAGTTATTTGAATGCAAATTTTTAACCTTCTATATTAAAACAATAATTTTATAAAATTATTGAAATGAGCCTAAAGCAACAATATGAATTTCACAATTTGGTATGATGGTATTTTAAATAAGATTAAGGGTGTCTCTTTTGACAATTTATTGAAATAAGGATTTCAAACCAGAAATAAACCAAAAACTGAAAAAAAAAAAAAAAAAATTAAGAAAATGAACTGGAACAGAATCAAAACATTTTGTTTTAACTGAACCAGAAAACAAATATTTTGGTTCAAAGCT
This sequence comes from Maratus speciosus, assembly GCA_963932465.1. Taxonomy (NCBI): domain Eukaryota; kingdom Metazoa; phylum Arthropoda; class Arachnida; order Araneae; family Salticidae; genus Maratus; species Maratus speciosus. The sequence continues at coordinate 508,513,059 of OZ010790.1, forward strand.
ATTCAAACATAAAGAAAAATTTTATTTTAAAAAGTCAGGTGGAAATTCATTTTTCTGAATAAAGGTAATCACAGAATGTTTCATATCTATCGTTAACCCAGTGTATTTTAAAGCATTTTTATAAACTTTCATGAACATTTATTTTTATTATGGAACATTTTTTGAACATAGAGCGAATTAGCTATTAATGATTGCAATCCTGCTAAAGATGCTGGATTAATGCTGGCAATCCGCTTTTAGAAACCTTCTGTCAGAAAATGTGATGTAATATTTGTTCTGTATTGTTTTATATATGCGTGTTTGCATCTGTGCATGTATTAAAACATGTTTTATCTTTAAGAAATGATTCAAATGATTTATTTCAGAAATGTTTTAAATAATATTAAGTATTAATTATTTTTTCAAGTAGATTTATATGAAGAAATAAATTTATTTCTAAGAAGAAACAAACACTTGTCCAGCTTACCCAGGATATCTTTGGATGGGAATGTCAGGTAGACAGTCCTGATGTTTATTGATTAGAATTGTTGTTATTTTGAACAAAATAGAATGACCACTTTTGGCAATATCGTTAAATTTAATAGCCATCATGATTCATTAAACATTGTTGAATTAGAACAGATCTAGCATCCAGTTTCAAGATAACTTTTAAAGTAGATCAACTAAAGATATTTGCTAGAATTCTTAAAAGGTTTTGGCAATCTTCTAGTAATTGATAAATTATATTCTGTTATGCACTATTCATTTTTTTCTTTTTAATTCAACGGTAGTTTAAACTGTCAAATAAACTAAAACAAGAAATATGTGACACTTAAAAGCAGTGTTGAATTCAGAAATTTCTCTCCAAGGGTTCTGTGCTTCTGATAGGGCAGGGATTTGAATACATAAACACGAATATCAAAGTTTAACGCATAGAAAGATAAAAACATTTTGGAAAGTGGGAGGACACAATGAGTGTAAAATCAGAGGGATGACTTAATGGTCGTATAACCAGAGAGAGGAATAAATTGTTCTCAGAACTTCTGAATTTACCAGTGATCAGAAGGTAATGTGTTAAATTTTATTAATTCCTTTTAGAATCTCTACAATAATATCAGACACAGTGAAATAAACAAAATTAACAAAAAAATATTTACTATACATACAATTGGCTCTCTGTTTAACGACTTTCAAGAAACCTTGAAAAATCGTCCTTAAATAGAGATCGTCTTTAAACAGAATTTGTGGAAAAATAATATTTGAAAAACATTTCCCTTCACAGTTTACAGGCTTAGGACTATCAATACATTTCTCAATATACTGGCGTGTTTAGAAATGTTTTATTTATTTATTTAAATTTATTTTATGTTTTCTTTCTTTCTTTTGTTTTTACTGATACAAATATACTACATATTTTTAATGCACAAATAAAAATTGATTAATTATACTGCTTACAAGAACTTGTTTCAATGGTGGTCTAGTTTTAAGCACCCTTGCTTCAAACTTTTCAAGAAGGTTGAATGAGTCATCATCCATATTTGATGAAACAACGTACTGCCGAAGAATATCCAGGGCAGAATTCGCATCTGAGTATGAAGGAGGTGGTGTCTCGCTTTCTGTATCATCCGCTTCATCACCATCTTCTGCATCTGAAGTTGTATTTGCATTTGCGATGTCTTCATAAACTTCTGAAGCCGGTTGTTAAAACATTTTCGCCACATGGGTAAAGGTAAAGTCCATTACACCCTTCTCCTTTATCTGTACTCACCTGAATTGCAAGAAAACTTGTTTTTCTATCAGAGGAAGTTCCCTCATTTAACATGTTTAAAGGGATCGGGGAAAAAAAAAACCTATGTGAAAATCATCGTCAAATAGAAACAATTTCGTCTTTAAATAGAGATTTTTTTACTTAAAGGAGCCGGGACCGAAAAATAACGTCCTTAAATAGAGATCGTCGTTAAGTAGAACGACCTTAAACAGAGAGTCGACTGTATTTAAAAAATACTTTACTATACATCTACTTTTATACATGTTATACTAGACAGGCCCATACACTGAGGCAACAAGCAACACAATCCACGACTTACGAGACAAAAATCTGAAATTCAAACCTGTTTCTTGTTTGTTGACATAGAGCTTTAAAATTTGGAAAATATATGTATTCCTGGGGGCAATACATGAATTGGACATTGATTTTTTTAAAATTCAATTTCTAAGGGGTTCAACGGGGAAAAATTTACTTAATGGTTACTCTTGATTTCCTATGGAGAAATCAGCATCAGCTTTAACAATGAGTATTTGCTGAAAAGTACTAATGACAGGGTTACCACAATAGCATCAAATTTTAGCCAACTTGGCAAAATATCGGCAAATTTTGGCCAACTTGGTGAAATATTGAAAAATTTGGTGACAAAAATAAGTTGCCATATATGAAGCCAATCTGGCTAATTTGGTAATATTCGCATTTAAATCCATTAATCTTCCATAATCGAATTCACCTCAATTTAATTTAAACTCTGTGCATTTAAGGATTTTTTTAAGACTTGTCTACTTTTTAGTGCATTTAAAAAATATATATTACAACAATTTTGTGAATTTTAATGAAAGCATGTTTTCAAAAAACATTTATATTTATTGTCCTTGTGTCACTTGATGCTTCAGTGCTATAGTCATATGCCATAGTCTTAAAACTTACCCATGTCTGATTTCTGGGTTTTAAATTTACATCAAGTGGACCTATTTCCATGAAATTTCCATACCCACAAGATGAAGCACCAGGTCCTCCCTAGTTTGAAAATTACAATATTAATATTAAATATAAATAATACAATTTATTAATGAATGCATCAAAGAATTACTTAAAATAATATGAAATTGCTCATAGTAGAGAAAAATCTTTATCTTCAGAAAATAAAAAGCATATATAATAAAACCTGTTAAAACTGAATTGTAAGGAACACAAAGGAAATCTTGCCTTAGCAGATGCAATTGTATTTGTATTCTTTGCCAGAACCATAATTTCTTTTACTTTCATATAGGACTCGATTATATACAGATGTTTTTACAGGTTTAATTCTACTTTGTTTTTGAAAGGAATACAGTGCTGGTCCTACTATAAAAGTAAGAGGATTGATTGCATGTTCCAGATTTTTATCAAAAAATCATCAAATTTTTTGAATCACATCACTGCATTTCATCATTTGCATTTCACATCATAAAACTTGAAAAACTGCGAATCAAATATTATATATAATTTATTATAAAAGAATATTTTCTTTCTTTTTTAGTTTTAGGTAGAGTAAAAATATGATAAAACAAATCATAGGAGCAAATTATGCAACGGCCGAGTTTTCTCGGGATAGTAATTAATCAATTTGGCACATTTTTTTATGAGGATAAAAATCACTAATTCTCAATAGTAAAACGCGGGAAAAACACAAATTTCATCAAAGGATCATGAAAAAAAAAATGTGAATTTCACTAAAGGATGGCTGAGAAAATGCGAATTTCGCCAAAGGATCCGGAAAAAAAATGCGAATTCCGCAAAAGGATTGCTAAAAAAACATGAAATTCACCAAAGGATCGTGCAAAAAACATGCATTTTGCCAAAGGATTGTGGGGAAAAAAATATGAATTTCACCAAAGGATCACAAAAAATGCAAATTTTGTCAAAGGGCAGCAGAAAAAACACATAATTAGTGCTGGGAGGGATTCTACCCTCTGCGGTAGCCTTTCAGAAAATTTTCTGTGAATTTCAGATTTTTTTTTAAAGCTCAGAATCACCCCTGCGAAGGTAAAAACCATGAAATTCGCCAAATGACCACAGAAGCTAACACAAAATTTAATAATCAGTCGCAGGAAAAAAATAGCAAAGTTTGTCCCTCAATCGTGAGAAAACAAAATAAAAAAATATTGTCATCCAAGCACGAGAAAAGTATCACAAAATTCGTCAATCACTTGTGCAAAAAATATCGCAAAATTCGCCAATCGGTTGCATAAACAAACTCAAAATTCTTCAGTAGGTTGCAGGTAAAAATAGCAAAATTTTTCAATCAGAAATGGCAAAAAAATCATGAATTAAGTCAATCTGTTGCAGGAAAAACTGTGAAACTCGCCAATCGACCAAATTCTTCAGCTGATTGAAAAAGAAAAAAATCCGAAATTCACCCATTGATCCTGTGAAAAAAAGTTTCAATGTAATTTTAAATAGGTGTTTAGACTCAACTTAAACTTACAGAACCACTTTACATTTATTATTAATTAATTTTTTGTAAAATATTAGTTTTGCTTTACTTAATTAGGTGATATTATGATTGAAATGTAGTTGTATTACTATCATATTAATCAGTAAGAACCCTATTTATTTCAATGCTTGTAATGTACATAAGAAAATTGAAACATGCTACTCCTGCAGACAGTTTTTATTCCACTAAATTGCTGTCACAGATACAACCATAACTTTCTGCTACTGGGGCGTACAGCAGGAGAAAGAAATGACAGAGCGAGTGCATTTTGAAAGATGACTTTACAGACAGTCTGAGGAAAAAGATCGATTATTTAAAAAAAAAACAGTTGCTGGGATCTGAAACAAGTCGCCTTTTTTCTTGAAATAGTCGTATTTTAATGGTTTTTAGCCTAAAATAGTCGCCATAGTAGCCGGCCTTTAGCTAGCCCAAAAAAGAGCCGGCTGGCTTTTTTTTTTGGCTTTAACCACTTAAAAAAAAGGCTTTAATTAAAAAAAAACTGGTTTTTATTTTTTAAGGTTAGTTTACAGCTAATTCAAATTAAATTTTGTTTATTTTTAAAGCACTTATAAATCTAATAAACAAATTTTTATAACCGCTAGACAGTAACTGTGAAGGCATTATGTATGAAAAAAATTATAAATATTGAAAATAATATAAATTATACTCCAAAGTGGTGTTTTGAAATTCTATATTACATAGCTCCACACATACTACACAGTTTAAAGATTATATTTAATAAATTGTTTAAATGGCAAAATGTAACACATCAAAATGGAAACTTTCTTACATGTCCATATGGAAAGATTAAGTCATAGATTGAACAATGTTGAAAGAGAAATTAGGAAGAATATAATATTTGAGAAGAATTTAGTACATAAGCATATAAAATAAAGAAAGCAATTAAACAACAACAACAACAAAAAAAATTTTTCCAAATAAAACTTGTTGAATTAAAATTTTGAAAAACTTGTTGTTATTAAAAAGAATGCATGTTCATGTATAAATTCATGCATATGCTATTCATAATACTGTTTTTAATAGTGAGAAATGTTTTATTATGACTTTATGAAAAACTAGCAGACCCGCCCGGCGTTTGTAAATACAGTAAATTCTGTCTAAGGCGGGCTCTATGTAAGCCGGAAATCTGTCTACCGCGGAAAATTTTTAAAGTCCCGGCGAACCCATAGAAAATAACATTAATTATTGCTGCATAAGCCGGAATCTGCCTGACGCGGAAACGGAAAGTGTTTTAAGGTCCCTCCGAAAACAAAATTTTGCATAAGGCAGAAAATAGGATATTTTAAAAAGGAAGGGCATTTCGTTTATGAAACTTTAAAACTGATATATATACATCAAATACTCAATGTCGAGCATAAAAATTAAATTCCGTAATACTTTTAAAAAGTTAATTCAAAGGAACAGAAACTGTTTAAATTTTAAGGAATTCTTGCTTATGCCATTTTTTCCTTTATAAATATGCATTTAAAAGTTATTATTACTAGTTCAGTACACGTTTATGAAAATATGTATTGTGTGCAATATATTGTGCTTTAACGTTGTACTCAAATTCAAAGTGATGGCTTTATGTCTCATTCCCGAAGTTATTATTATTATTATTATTTTGTGTAAACTTCAAATTTGTAGGTATTACAGCGGTACTAAGAAATTAAATAGCATTTCTCATTTATTTATAAAGACAAAGGATCTTCAGAATTTCAGTTTTCAACAGATTTTCGAGCCAGGACAATCAATGAAAGATCGTGATGAAAGATTGCGAGCAATTCATTATAACTCAAGATCCAATCTTTTTATCGAAAACATAAAACGCTATTCGACTGACGTATGCTTCATTCCAATAAATCACGATCTTTTGCATAAGCCGGAATATTGTCTACCACGGAAAATTTTCTCGGTCCCAACCGATTCTGCCTTAGACAGAGTTTACTGTAATAACATTAAACAAAACTTAAGTTTATATGGTTTTATATCTTTGGAAATTCTTTTAAATGAACCTAATTTAGGAGGCTCCATTGCCTTCCGCAGTATCTAATGTGTTCCCATCAAACATCTTTCCGAACGAACCTGTAATCCTGTAATCTAGATCCCCACTACATATGGCAGCATTTACCGGAAGTGCCCGCACGTGCCGGAGACAATTGAAAACCAAGTTGAGTGAGCCAAACCTCGTAGGAATCAAGTAAACAGAAACAACAACAACAACAAAAAAAAGAATGCGCCATTAATGTTAGAAAATGTTGGTAACTAAAGTCTAAGATAAAATTTCATAATACAGAAAGTAGCTGAATTGTAATTTAAGTTGAAGGAAGTAAATACCATTGTAATTGGGCCCTTAAACCCGAGGAAATAACGCGCCACCAAGCGGTAGAAGATGCCTCCTCACATTGTTAATTTCATGAATCACTGTTAGCATTAACACAATATTTAATAAACGGATGAAATCCCTTATCTAAAGTTACCTTTAAAGTAACGCGATTTTTAATTTACGGCGGTAGTGAGTAGAAGTAAGTTAATGCTGAAAAAGGAGATTAATGTTCGGAAAAGGTGGTAGCTGAGGTATAAAGAAAGACCGGGCCCTGGGTCTTAACTGGAATGTAGTTGGGCATAAGAAAATTTTTTAAGGGATTTAAAGTATCTGGAAGACGCTAAAACTATGTTAAAGAAAATTGCAATAGAATAGGATAGTTTTTAAAGAAGCTGCAACAAAGGCCCCATGAAGACGATTAATATTCAAAACTGGCGGTAGCTGAAGTCTGCAAATTTTTTTTATCGTTCATGTAGTAGCTGGAGAACCTAAGAAGTTGTTAGGAAAAAAAAATTTGTGAATCGAACCATTTTTAAGGGAGCTATAACAGTGAGCCGAAAAGGGCCCAACTGTTAGTTGAGAGCAGGGTCCTAACATGGAAACATGTTTAAATGTTTTAGTACTTAGAGTTTTAGACCTTCAGTTAGTCAAAATTAATCATAGGATATGAAATAATCATTAGAATAATATTTTAAAGAAATACGAAAAAATGGGGTAAATGCATAAAAAGGGGCCCTAGATCTCCAATAAAAATATGAGGGTGTTGGTATAGGGGGAAGAGTCCAAGACTCAATTTTAAAATCATGCAATGAGAAGGTGAGAAAATTAGGTTGTAAAAAATGCATAGCACACAAAAAGGTCAAGGGGCCCCAGATCGGGCCCTACAGGACCCCAAGGTGCCCCAGGATTTTACCTGGAATATAGAAACTGGAGAATAACTAAATGGAAAAATGGTTCCAAAAATGAAGATTGGATTAAGAGAGGCAATTAATTAATAATTTATGGTACAAAAGCTTCAAGGGGCCTTGTACCAGGCCCCAAGGGAAAAAGGACTTAAGTAGCATGTAGTTTGGTATAAATAAACTTTTTAGTAGTTTTTAATGTAATCTGAGTACGCTAGAACTATGGTAAAGAAAATTGCAAGGAATTCGGATCATTTTTAAATAAGATGCACTAAGGGCCCTAAGAAGACCATTTATATTCAAAATTGGTGATAGTTAAAGCCTGAAATATTTTTTTTGTCGTTCATGTAATAGCTGGAGAACCTAAGATGGTGTTAGAAAAAAAAGCTAGTGAATCGGACTATTTTTACGCGAGATACAATAGGGGGCCCAAAAGGGGCCAACTGATAGTTGAGAAAAGCCCTAACATGAAAACATGTTACAATGTTTTAGTACTTAGCGTTTTAGATCTTCGATTAGTTGAGATTAAGCATAGGGTACGAATTAATCATTAGAACATAATTAAAAAGAAATGTGCAAAAAATTGGGAAAATGCTTAAAAAAGGGCCCTAGGGCCCAATAAATATATGTGAGTGTTGGAGAAGAGTTCAAGACTCAATTTTAAAACTACACATTGCGAAGGTGAGAAAATTAGGGTGTGAAAAACACATGGCACACAAAATATTTAAGTAGCCCTGGACCGGACCCTACAGAACCCTAGACGGGCCCATGGTCTTAACTGGAATGTAGATACGGGAGTATAACAAAATGGAGAAAGTATCCCAAAAAGGAAGATCGGATAAAAAGGAAGCAATTTATTAACAATTTAGTGCACTAAAACTTCATAGGGCCCTGTACCGGGCCCCTTGCAAGGAGGCCAGGGTTTTAACTGAAATGTAGAAATGGGGTAGAAACTGAAAGGAGAATTCACCCCAAAAACAAAAAAGATCGGATAGAAAAGAGGCATGTTATTAACAATTTAGTGCACTAAAAGTTCAAGGGGCCCTGTACTGGGCCCCTGGACAGGGTGCCAGAGTCTTAACTGAAATTTTGAAATGAGGTAGAAACTAAAAGGAGAATTCAGAGCAAAAACGAAGGAGATCGGATACAAAAGAGGCTTGTTGTTAACAATTTAATGCACTAAAAGTGCAAGGGGCCCTGTACTGGGCCCCTTGCAAAGGTACCAGGGTCTTAACTGAAATGTAGAAATGGGGTAGAAACTGAAAGGAGAATTTACTCCAAAATCGAAGAAAATCGGATAGAAAAGAGGCATGTTATTAACAATTTAGTGCAGTAAAACTTCAAGGGGCCCTGTACTGGGCCCCTTGCAAAGGTGCCAGGGTGTTAACTGAAATATAGAAATGGCGCAGAAACTGAAAGGAGAATTCACACCAAAAACGAAGAAGATCGGATAGAAAAGATGCATGTTATTAACAATTTAGTGCACTAAAACTTCAAGGGCCCTGTACCGGGCCCCTTGCAAGGGTGCCAGGGTCTTAACTGAAATGTAGAAATGGGGCAGAAACTGATAGGAGAATTCACCCCAAAAACGAAGAAGATCGGATAGAAAAGAGGCATGTTATTAACAATTTAGTGTACTAAAAGTTCAAGGGGCCCTGTACTGGGCCCCTTGCAACGGTGCAAGGGTCTTAACTGAAATGTAGAAATGGGGCAAAAACTCAAAAAGAGAATTGACCCCAAAAAGAAGAAGATCGGATAGAAAAGAGGCATGTTATTAACAATTTAGTGCACTGAAACTTCAAGGGGCCCTTGCAAGGGTGCCAGGGTCTTAAGTGAACTGTAGAAATGGGCAGAAGCTGGAAAGATAATTCACCCCAAAAACGAAGAAGATCGGATAGAAAAGAGGCATATTATTAACGTTTTAGTGCATAAAAGCTGAAAGGGGCCCCGGCCCTTAAAAAATTAAAAATCCGAGCCTCAGGTGTATGAGGACCTGTCTTGGACTAATCACATCTGAAATTTCAGACTTCTACGTGCAGTAGTTTTCGCTAGCCATCGCACACAGACCGATTTATTCTTTTATTAGTATAGATAAAATAAGACTTGTATATTAATAGCTCTTAGAATTAGTTAAGTAATAAAACATGTAACTAAGTAACCACTGTCCTCTTTAATTTTATAAAGCAGTAAAAATGGAAAAAAAAGGGTGGGATTAAAGGTCAGTGTAAAACGGATAAAGCAGAGTTGGTATGGCCCTTTTAAAATTTAGCTGACATATTTGCAACTCTGACTACAAATCACTAGCAGCTCCATCTATGTGTTATTCCAGTATTAATGTCTTCATTATTTAGAAATTGGGTTATTTATTAAATTCCAAGTCAATTAAATGTCATTAAAACTAATTAAAAGCACTTAAAAATGAGTAATTTATAATTAAAATGCTTCACTGTATAAAAGCCAATTTTGGCCAAAAAAAGCCGGTTAAAACCAATAAAAGCCACTGGGCGTGGCTTTTTTGCAACCCTGATGGTATCACGATGCTGAAAATAGTCACTTTTAGTCACAAGAGGCAGCCCTGCAAATAGTTCAAAAAATCATCAATAGTACGAAATCAGGTACGACAAAATTTTGTCCTTTTGAACTAATGGTTGGCATTAAAATGAAAAATAAAGATGACATTCACATAAAACAACTCTCAGAAGAACATATCAAATTAGCATTGCATAATACAAACGAGTTACGAGAAATTGATAAAAATAACATCCTCTGACACAAACAGAAAAGTAAGCGATATTATGATAAACAACAAAAGCCATTTAATATTATATATAATTGGTGATTTAGTTGCGATCTAGCGTATTCAATTTGGACCTGGCCTGAGGCTTAAAATAAAATACTTTGGTCCCTACAAAGTTAAATCTGTTAACACGTTAAGCACCACATCAGTCACCGATGACTGATGGTCTAAAATATGATATAAAACTAAAAATATATATATTGTTTTAAGTAATAACTGAAAAATTACTTAACTTTTATTTATTACAAGATTATACTTTCTTAAAAATTACTTAAAACACTGTAAATTTTTCAGCTCCAGTGTTACACACCATGGCACTCAACGTTTTAAAGGTAATGACAGATATGAAGTGGAAAAGATTGGACACTGTGAAGGTTCAAACATAACCTCCACCGAATCTGATATGATGAAACTGTGGTCAACCACACATAAAATGAAATTTAAAGTTTTTTTTATTATCTTATTCTGTACATATATTCTGTATTTTTGTATTGAATTATTATCAAGTATTTCGAGTTATCATTTATTTAGTCATTCAAATGTGCTTTTGTTTTCTTCAATTTCTATTCAAGAACATATTTTTTATTTTCTCCTTTAAGATGCAAGTGTCTCACAATTTTGTTTCATTGCAATTAAAGATGAATAGTTTTTACGAGTTCGTGAAACCATGGAATGCATATAGCAAGATGAAGTAGCTGTTAAATTGCATAAGACGAATGTCAAGATGATAAAGCAATGACAAGTATTAAAGTCAAGTCTGAACATCTATCTATCCAGTAAAAGACGAAAAAATCAAGTACTCCAAAATATGTTTTTTATTTTGAAATTATTTTTTCCCTGTTCGGTTTCTTTTTGCATTTCAGTTACTGACACGACTGTCGACACGAAGTCAAGCTGAATCAGGATGAACGAGTTCGAGAGATGGCAGCTCTATTCAACTGAAACATGGAAGGACAGTGACGCAGCAGCACCATAGCTCTGCGCAAAAGAATTTTCTAGAACGTTCACCAGAAGGGGGATAGATGTAGATATGTATATACTGCGAGGCAGTTGTGAATTCAAAAGCACAGTATGTTTATCCTAATTGTAAATAGTACTGTACATAGCCTTTAATTCATAATATAATACTTAAAAGCAGGAATCTACTTAGGAAAATTTTAGGTCCTTAAAAGGACCATTCAATTTTTTTTTTTTAATACAAGACCCTTCACAAAACTTTTCATGAAAAAACAGGACCCTTCACATAACTTTTCATCCCAAAATAGGACCTTTAACAAAATTCTTACTGAAACATTATAAGAACTCATAGGCGTAACCAGGGGGGGTGCCCTGGGTGCCCGGGCACCCCCCCCCCCCCGCTTGCGCAGACTCAAGCACAACTATTTAAAAAAAAATCGAAATCTACAAAAGAAAAACGAAGTGAAATAAGAGTTCAATTAGTTTAGTTCAAAAAACTAACAGCCTAAGTTTTGAACTCTGATAAAAAGAATCCCACGTTCTTTTTTCTAAAATTATGTTATTTTATCTTTTTTAAAACTAGAATATTTACAAGAATCTGTATTACTCACAGTAAGTCAAAAAGGAGGTTTTATAATCCCACTATGACGTCTTTTTTGTGGGAGATTTTTTTTTAACACCGTTCTTTCTATTGCATGTTTCTGCAATTTCATGCGAAATTAAAGCAAGTTCTTGATGAGGATAGAAAGGGAAATTATTTGTCTCTTTGATTTCGCAGTCTAAAGTCTAGAAAGGAGCAAAAAAATTTTAAAGGGAATGCAGACGTGAAACAGTAATTGTAAAATGCGATTAGCCGGGGGAAAGGTGGGGTTGCACAGACCCTGCCTCCTTTGAAAATGAGAAAGCACAGAAAATTAAAATTAATCTGGAGTTGGTTGGTTGGTTGGTTGAATTTCATGTTTTGCGACCATATTTTGACATTCGTAAAAGGAATGTGGTTACAGTCTTTCAAGTCAATAAAGTAATTTTTTTCCTCTGAAAATTTTTATGCGATTTATGGAGTTTCTTCTCGTTTCGCGGAGTTCTTTTGAAACTAGGAAAAGGACCCGGTTTCAATTTTTCAGCCCAGTGCAGTAATTTTTGATGAAGTTCGTGATTTTAATCTGCGACCATTTCATGATACTTACAATTTCCCCAAAAATAATTTGACGAAATTCACGTCTTTCTACGCGATTTTTTGTCGCTATCCGCACTCTTCACCACTAACCATTGACAAAATTCGTGTTTTTCCGCGGTCCTTTAACGAAATTAGCATTTCTTATCACAATATTTTGACGAAATTGCGATTTCTTTAACTCGATCCTTCGACGAAATTTGTGTTTTTTTTGCACGATCTTTTGATGAAATTCGTTTTTTCTTTCCGCGATCTTTTGACGAAATTAGCATTTTCTTTCTGCGATCCTTTGATGGAATTCTCGTTTTCACCGCGATCCTTTGACGGAATTCTCGTTTTCACCGGGATCCTTTGACGATTTTTTTTTTTGACGACCTATTTACGATACTGATTTTTTTACAGAGGTCATTTGTCGAAACTCACGATAGTTTTGCGCGACCGATCGGGAAAATTTTCGATATCTTTCCATACCAATTATCAAAATCCTCTACTCTTTTCTGCGATTTTTTGACGAAATTTGCAACATTTTCTCGTCAATCATTTATCGAAATTCGTATTTTTTTTGCGCAATTTTTGACGAAATTCGCGATTTCTTTCTGCACTCTTTTATCGAAATTCACGATATTTTTCACGATCGTTTGAAGAAATTCTCAAATTTTTCCGGGACTGAATCACGAATTTCACAAAAGAAATAAAAATCGCTGATTTCAAAAGCATTTTAAAATACTCACTGAAAATTCACAGAAATGTGAAAGAATTTTGAGGGCGGAAATACTGCACAGCATTTTTTATTATGCGGGACTTTCCTTTTCTGTGCGTTATTTCAAACCCTGCACCTGAAAGAAAACTTCATTACTACTAGAGTTTCGCTGGTTGATTTTTTTTTAAACGAACATAGAATTAAAGGAATCTAGGATTTTTTTTTGTGGGGGGGGGGGGGGGCTGCGTTCGGCAACGTACCCCCGACCAAGTTACGACCGCTTCCGTCTCGAAACAAGCAAATCCTGAATTATCGCAATTTTTTTTTTTTTTCGAGCCAAACTAAATTTTCAGCTTTCTTATAAGAACTGATTTGACATTCTTCTAATTAGAATTTAATCACGGCAATTGCAAAAATTACCAGACAGTTTTTTGTTTAAAAAACAAGTCAAAAAATTGCCAGAAAGGGCAAAAAACCCCGCTAAAAATCGCGTTAAAAATTCGGAAAATATTAAAAAACAGCAGGGAACGAAATTAACTAATTGAGTAAAATATTTAAACCGGATTCCTTTTAAGAACGTGAAAAAAAACTCTCTGAAAATAACATTAAAAAATTGTTACAAATTGAAAAATCGCTGTAAGAATCTCCAAAAAACTTTATTGAAAAGAAGACAAAGTTTACTGGATAAAATATATAAATCGGATTCTTTTTTACTAATTTGAAAAAATTTGCGTAAAAAATTAATTGAAAAATTTCAGAAATTGTCTTCGATATGCATGACTTCAGGCGAACAGGTACTTTCCTGTCCAATCTTGCGGCTGTGAGGACCGCATTGTTTTTTCAGAGTTCTGTGCGCGCCCGTACACACACACACTCACCCATAGAGACAGACAAGCACCTATCATTATTATTACAGTCTCATCATGATAATATAATTTTTATCCTCTTGACAAAATTTAGTGTATACAGTAGACGCTCAATTTTGCGAACCTCTTTTTTACGAATTCTTTGTTTTTACGAACTGATGTACTGGTCCCGACCAGCATCCCATTGAACTAATGTTATTCCCATTTGCGAACACATTATATGAGTCCACTCGAGTTTTTAAAATCGAGCGTCTACTATATTATCATGACCTGCTTTACCTAATACATTGGACACATTCTGAGGTAAAAACATGAATTATTAATGAATATTGTGATTATTTATAATACAGTAGATGCTCGATTTTACGAACTCGATAGGACCCATATAATGGGTTCGTAAAATCGAAAGTTCGCAAATGGGAGTAACATTAGTTCAATGGGATGCTGGTCGGGACCAGTAGTTCAGTTCGTAAAACGAATAATTCGTAAAAAAGAGGTTTGTAAAATCGAGCGTCTACTGTATTATAATTATTATTTATATGCACTTTCCTCCAAAATTTCTTGGGTCCTCCCCGGGGATCCCTAAAAAGTCATGGATTCACATTCTGAAAAACTTTCGTGGGTATGTACTGATGTATAGCATGTATTATCTTTGATTTATCATCTGGCAAAATTTCATCTACAAGACTTGGACATAGATAATGTTAGGTCTCATGCAATGCCCCTGTGCCTATAGAAGTTCCCAGCATGATTAAAGGCCTTTTTTAATCTTTATAGGAAGTAAGGGTGCCCAAAAGGTTTTACACTTGTGACCACACTTAGTCACTGTCTTATTTCACTGCTGCAAGGAGATTTACATTTTTTTTTTCTTTTACCATTAGATTCAGTTTTGATGTTCTGAACCCCTACTCACATCCCCTCACGCAAACAAAAATCACGTTTGAGCCCTTAAAAAAAAAAAAAAAAAAAAAAAAAAAAAAAAAAAGCCACACAATTATGAATTCTAAGAGCAAACCCTGTCTAAAACGGAAATTCGACCGGTTTCATGGGGTTTCGTTTTAGCAGGTTTTACTATATAAGATGTCGTTTTTATCCAACATATTCAGGTTAAAAAGTCTGGGCACCCCCCCGTTCAAAAGGCTGGTTACGCCTATGGAACTATTCCACCACTTTATATCAACCTTTCACAGAATTTTTCTATCTTCAAATTGAACCTTTCACAAATTCAATCATTTAAAAATAAAATCTGACTTGTATCTGACAAAACAGCTGACCTCATCAAAGAATATGTTACTTAGCTTTTTTATATATGAAGGATAGAACCTGAATATATCGATAATTTCAAATTCATAAAGTTATGACTAGAATTTCCACAAATATAAGAAAATTTTCACAATTTCTCAAAACAGGACACCATGAGAAAAGACTGGACAAGCCCCTAAAAAGTCATTACAGCTATTAATTATTCTTGAGTCTGCACAGTCATCAATCAACAAACTAATATCACTTTTGCCTGTCTCCAGTAAACCTCAATTCTAGAATAATCACAGCTTGTCTTCAAATATGTAAAAGGATGGGGAGGGGAGTGAAGTGTCAACACACAAACTGAGAGACAAATTAACTCTTTATGTACTGAATTATGAAAATTTTATCTTGGGGCTGTGCATTGGAGTCTGGCACATGATATCGTAAGAAGTATTGGAGTCTGGCACATGATATCGTAAGAAGTATCTTTTGATATCGATATTATTTTTGATCCAACCAAAATTCTCTTTTTATTTTTAACATGGTTTTTACATCAAACTAATATGTTATCTTTTTCTAGTCTTATGTATTTTTATGAAAATACAGTTATTAAAATCACTAAATTATTATAAATTTATTTAATTCTGAAATATGGAATACCCCAACATTTGATTTTCCTATTCTTCTTCATAAGTGTATGCATATGTAATAGGTGTTCGAGAAGTCATATGCAAAATATATTTGAAAAGAAACTTTTGTTTACTAATAAATAAAAGAGAAAGATAAAGAATGCTGTCCACCTGTTTTGTTGATAAGAATTTCTATCTGCCCTCCCCCTTGTCGGGCAAGTGCAAGAAGACATTATTACTGTTGAATGCATTATGTAACAAAAAGGTATTATAAAATAATTCCAAATAGTAACTATTTCTTTTAAGTATTATTTGATGATATAAAGTTGTTTCATATATAAAGTGATACTTTATTGACTTCTCCTCATTTGAATCAATAAAGTATGCGAAAACGTAACCATTTTTATATAACAAAAGAAATCAAAATTCCAAAGATAAAAAAAATTATAGACATTGATAACGATATCATTACTGGGGGGGGGGGGGGGGCAAAATTACCAAAAAGTTGATAATGTTATATATGCACAGCCCCTTTCTAAAGCATTTTTCGTGAATTGTTTAAACTGCATTAGAAGATTTGAATAATCATTTAATAAATTTTAGAAGTATTTTAGAGGTATTGAAGGATTTAGAAGGATTCATTAAATTTGAATTTATTGGGATTATGGGCAATATTTATAACCCCACTCAAATCTTTTATTTTAAATATTTTTCTTAGTATTTTGTAGAATTAGGAAATGTACAAATATAATTTTCTTACAACAGAAATATAGAAATGTTTCCGAATTGAAAATCCCCCCTCCCCCCAACTACAAGAAAGCTGAAAAAAGATGCAAAGGCAAAATAAATCATCCTTTAAAAAAAATTTTTTTTTCTTTTTCGTGTAACCAATAATGTAGAGATGAAAATTAGTGGTCGTCATTCGCCACATGGCAATTAAAGTTGTAAAAATGGCAATTAAAAAATCGGCCATTGATTGCCATCCTAGTTGCCACTGGCCAAGTGGTGATTAAAATATCTGTTATTAATCGTCAAGTGAAATACAGCTTTTTTCATGGAAATATGCATCTCTACTTTGACTACATCTAATTAGCAAATCAGTTAATTCTTTTTCCTACCAGATGCAAGCAGATTTAAAGACTTAGCTGTATTTTCAATTTCGGCTTTTTGCCATGTGCTTGCTATTCAGTTGGATTATTTTTTCAAGAAATACAGTTTTATTCTGCAAAATATATTAATCAGGATTCCACATGCATTTCAAGTAATCTATTCTTTTTTTCTATTGGATGAAAGCTGATTTTAAGGACATTGCAGTATCTTCAATATTTCAACTCCTGCTTTATGCTCAGCAGTTAGATTAATTTTTTTTAAGGGATACTGTTTAATCCTGCAAAATACACTCACCAGCTTAGATTTCAACTGTATGTAATGTGTGAAGTGTGTTAATAACACATTTACTTAAATAAAATCCAAATAACGTTTTTATTGTATACACCTAGCTGTTGGAATTTTGATTTTGCTATTTTTTATATAAAGAAAGCAATAGTAATTTGATTGATAATTGTGTTTATGAACATATACAAATAATCCAAAAATATATTCTAAAAAAATTAAAGGGATAACAGATTTTGTGATTTAAAGTAAATTTTTTTGAATTTTGATTGCTTCCCATTCTTATCATGAATAGTTGGCTGGTATAAAACTCTGATTTATAAAAAATATGTACATATACAATGATTATAGTTTATATAGATGTAAAAAAAAATTGAAACATTATAGTGGCCACTAACTTTAAAAAGTGGTCACTAATGGAACTGAGTCTACCAGCCACTGGCTACTAACTCAATTTCCCAGTTTTCACCTATACAATAATGCTTTTGGAACAAGACAAAGTAATGTATCTATAATTCATTCTAAACTGTATTACTATTATTCGGTGTATTAAATGAATTTTACAACAAATTATTTTAATGGTACCTACTTATAAGTACCATCAGTAGATCAAAGGTTAATCAAAAAAGGACACATTATTCAAGATGAAAAGAAAAGTTTTGGTTTAAAAAAAAAGTTACTTACTTGTAACCATACTACTAAAGGATAGCTGGCATAATCTTCCGAGATCTCCGTATAGTATAGCCACCAAAACATATATGCATTGGGACGAGCATTTACATAACCCCAAGCTTCTTTATATTCTCCATTAACTGCAACATTTATTTAGCATTTTAATAATTTTTTTTAACAAACCATATTATATCACAAACACACTAATCTTTAATCTACATTTTCTTTAAAGAAAATTAAAATAAGAAATTTTAACTGGTACAAATAACAAAGATTTAAAAAATATTTGTAAACTAAAGAGTCATATATTTGTGAAATATATCAGAACATTTTATTAAGGAAAGAAGAAAAGAGAAACAGACATTTGTTGAATAGATATCTTACAACAGTATTGAATAATAAATTTTATCCTTAATAATTATTCATTTGCTTCATTATGAATACTACTAGTTTTGATGCTTTGCCTACTCCTAATCTGTTTTGAATCAACCACCACCAAATGTTTGAAAAAAATCTTTTCAACACAAGCAGTTGATGTTTTGCTTTGGCAGTAGTTCACACGTTCACAAATTGCATATCACTCTCTGCAAATACAGAAACATTAACATGAAAAACTGAAACATTATAAAAACTATTCCACCACTATATCCCCTTGAGACCCAAGCTCGCATTTTTGGCACAAATTTTACCATTTTTAGAATTAAGGCTCTTTATGAGGATAGAAAACTTTATATATATTCATTTATTTTTAAAATTAAAAAACATACAGAGTTTTGGCTTGTCCAATATAATGGACATTGGGTCGTCCTGTAAAAAACATATTATTGAATTGCAAGATTCTGAATGAAAAATTCTTAATTGCAAAGTTTTCTTTCATCATAAATGTGTTTATATCGTTCATACATCACTTTTAAATATTGCACAATTTAAATTTTTTCATTATCAAAGAGACAAAGTATTTTTGGATGAAATTTATTTGAAAAGTATAAAAATCAATTTAGTGACTTTTTAAATAGTTCCTTTAAAAGAAATTTAAAAAAATCTATCACATCAATAAAATATTTTTCTAAAAGAAATTATAAATAGTTAGTGGCACGGTTATCACAATTGACTTTGGATGCCAAAAGCAAATTTAAAAGGAATAAAACACAGTTTATTTATAATCTTAAACTATTATCTTGAGGTATATGTTTTTTAAATTTTTATTTCTGTTTAAGAATTTTCCTTCACTATAAATGTGCTTTTATCGTTCATACATCACCTTTAAATATTGCACAATTTTAATTTTTTCATTATCAAATAGAAATAGTATTTTTGGATGAAATTAATTTGAAAAGCATAAATCAATTTAGTGACTTTTTAAATAGTTCTTTAAAAAGGAATTTAAAAAAATCTATCACATCAATAAAAGTTTTATTATAAAAATAATTATAAATAGTTAGTGGCACGGTTATCACAATTGACATTTGGATGCCAAAAGGAAATTAAAAAGAAATAAAATGCAGTTTATTTATAATCTAAAACTTTTATCTTCAGTTATATTTTCTTTAAATTTTTATTTATGTTTAAATTCAAATAAATTAACTAATTTATTTATAAACAACATGCAAACAGTGAAATAATATAAAAAGCCTGCAATTATTTTTTATAGTTAAACGAATATACAAATACAAGTTGCATTTCATGCACACAACCTTATTTTACACTGCTCAAAACAATTAAAGGATATTTGAAGTTTTATATAAAATAAAGATATAAACAAAATTTTTTTTTGCCGAAAATAGAAGAAGAGAATCACAAATGCAAATTTTTCTGGTTTTCAAACTGTGGAGTATGCAAATTTTGAGTTCGACGTCAAAAACGTCGCTTCAGCGGCAGCGATTGAAATTTGACTTTCAACTGGATAAAAGAGAATGAAGACAAGGATGATCGGCATTCAGTGATTGCTTTGTTTCGATGAGTACGATGTCTCAGCGAAGTCATTTGACAGATTCAGAAGCTTTGAGAATTGTTGGTAGGTAAGAAGGGGGCCAAACTCAAGCCGAAGTAGCGCAAGCCATTGGAGTGTCACAAAGTGTCATTTCCAGGATCTGGAACCGTTTTTTGGAGAGTGGATGTGCAGGCCGAAGACCAGGCCAAGGTCGTAGACAGGCAACAACGCCCAATGAAGATTGGTATTTAGCGTTAACAGCTCGGAGACACCGTACCATGAACGCTACTCTTCTCTAACAACACCTTCGCCCGGCTACAGGCACCACGATTTCAACTCAGACTGTCCGAAACCGACTCCATGCTATAGGTCTGTATGCTCGCCGACCGATGGTATGTGTTAGATTAACATCAAGGCATCGTCGCGACCGCAGGGAGTGGGCAACCGAGCATGTCAACTGGAGGAGAAATGAATGGAGCAATATTCTGTTTTCTGACAAGTCTCGTTTTTCTGTGCATCCGGATAATAGGCATATTTTCATCTGGAGGGACTGTGGCAGTAGGAATAATCCTGCGTTCGTGCACGAAAGTGTCAGATTTGTCGGTGGAGGAGTGTTGGTGTATGGTGGCATCTCCATTGACGGGCGCACTGACTTCTACATCATTCGAGATGGAGCTCTGACTGGTCGCCGATATAGGGATGAGATCCTCAGACCTATTGTAGTCCCTTACGCTGCAGCAATCGGAGATAACTTCATTTTAATGGACGATAACTGCAGGCCACATCGTGCAAACCTGGTGGAGGATTTCCTTTTCGAGGAAGGAATCGTTCGAATGGAATGGCCAGCGTGTTCTCCAGACATGAATCCAATCGAGCACGTTTGGGACCCTCTAGGAAGACGAGTTTCTGGCCGCCAACAACCACCACAAACTCTCCAAGAACTGGAAAGAGCTCTTCTGGAAGAGTGGGGCAGAATACCCCAACTCGTCATTAATAGCCTCATTGAGTCCATGCCTCAAAGGTGTTCAACGTTGCTGGCCGCCCGTGGAAACCATACCCCCTACTGAAAATGATTTTCTTTGAAGAAAACACCTTTTCTTATTCTTTTTTTCTCATATGCACAAATTGTGTTTTTTTCCTTTAGTACACAAATGCGCAATAAAATGCATTTTTTTCTGCCAAACATGTGTAATTTATTCTCATATAACCTACTATGTCTGTCGACCATGTATCAATCAGCTAAACAGTTTACCAGATACAAAATCCACCTAAAACTGCAATATCCTTTAATTGTTTTGAGCAGTGTATTTTATACTTATCAAGTAAGATAAGATCGCTACATAGGCTTCAAAACGCAGATATTTAGCATCAAGTTTCCATTTCTTTCACTACAAAGTTTGTTGACATCAGAAGTGTGTTTTAATCATTTATCACTTCTAAATATCACATAAATTAATTTTTGCTTCATCAAATAGAAAAAGGGTACTTTAATACAAAAATTTAATAACATTGTGTTTTGTTTTTTTTCTCTTCTCAACACCAGTCATTTGTTTGTTAAAATAATGATAATAATTAGGGGCACAGCTACCACAATTGACAAGTAAATGTCAGGAAGAAATATAAAAGAAATCTCATTGAGTTTATTTATAATCTTATACTGTTATCTTTAATTATATTTTCTTAAAATTTTTGTTGCTAATTAAATATGATTAAATTTATTAATTCAATTATAAATAGCATATTAACAGAAAAATAATATAAAAAATAGTTACAATGAATAAGAATAAAGCATAATAAAAGCTTAATTATAAATATCTATATTTACCAAATGCTGCAATATATATATATATATGTATATATATTTCACTGAAATAAAAATTTAACAATGTACTGGATTAGAACAAGCATTTTGTCAGTAAAATTATATACTTTTAGGATAATATTTATTTATTTTTTATTTATTTATTTAAGAAAATATATTATCCACTTCTGTATCTATTATTTGTTTCAATACTGTGTTGATTTTTAAGTAAAAATAAATGCCTCTCTTCAGTATACAAAGTGAGTCTTATATGAATAAAAACAACTGATGAAGACCCAACGTCCAGTAGAATGGACATTAAAATTTTTTTTTTGTTTATTCTCTAAAATATACATTAGATTACTTAAACTGCAATGTCATTTCATTGATACAGCATTCAAAATTAGATGTGTGTAGCATTAATATTAAAATATCTATAAAATTAGTGTTAAAACTGTCGGCTTACCATCAACAGTCTTTCTCTTGTTCCCTCCTGCTTTCAAATTATTAAAATATGTATTTAGATGCAATATTTTTATTATTTCGGGGTATAGATTGCAGCACTAGACTATCTAATATAATGGACAGCAAGTATTTACAAGTTCCAACTGAAATTAAGTATTTTATACAAAAAATAAAAATGTCCAATAGAATGGACGCAGGGTCTCAGGAGGATACATCAACAGCTTTAGGGTAAAAAAACAAAAAAATTTTGGTCATGAGTATGGAATGGTTCCAACTTCCACAAAAATTTTACTGTAAAGATCTTTCATTGTGAAAGATGTTTGTTGTATCAATTCAATGAAATTTATGTATATATTGTATCTTTAAAGTGCATTAAAAAAATAGGCTTAGATGCTGTATCTTCCCTCAGCTGTTGTTGTTTTGAATTGTTTGGCGATTTTTTGTTGGCGGGTTGGCAGTGTTTTCAGATATGACAAACTCGATATGTAAACCCTGTGTATGTGACATGTGTGTTGTGACGTGTCATGTTCTGGCAACCCCTGAGAAGCTTAGAATTTTGTGGATGTATTTTGATATCAAAATATCGTTGTCTTTGTATTTTTATGTTAAATTTATTGGATGTATTTCATTGACTATAGTTTCTGTAGTCTGTTTAAACGCTGTTGCTGAAGTAATTAAGAAATAAGAGGAAATTTTGACAAGAAAGGGAGGTTTGTTTATAGCGTGTCAATGCATATTAAGCCTATTTTGAAAAATGACGGCTATGTTATGAGAGATATTTCGTGCTAAAGGTTTCAAGAAAGCAGATGTCTGTTAAGGTATGTTGATAATTTTATGTATATTTTGCTGCTTTAAGAGTTTTTTACATTTTGAGATTGCTATACCGCGAGAAATGCTGAATTTGGCGATGTTTTTTTAGGTAAATGTGCGCGAAGCGCTCATACAACGATTACTGATTGCCAGTTTAACGAATTTTGTTTATTATTTACATTTTTTTTCGTTAAGCCAAACGTGCGTATAAACCGGTGCTTTGGGACATTTACTACTTGGCAGAAAATGGATTTTCACGCCAAGAAGAATTCCAAGATGGCGGCCGTGAGAACCAGGGCCGAAACTAAGAGGGGGCAAAACAGATAATTTTCCATATGTGAAAAAATTGATTTAAATTAGTGATTAAAAAAAAAAAATCAGTTGATTTACATCATTACATCCTCGACTGGAACACTCAGTCTTTTTGTTTATCAACTTATATAAAAACTGACCAATGTTGATGAAAATATGTGAAGGGTTATAGAGGAAAAATTTTTCGTAATCTTATGACATTTTTTTCGCAATCTTATGACAAAATTCCTGTTTTTTCCGCAATCTTTTTACAAATTCGCCTTTTTTTTGCAATTTTTTGACGAAATTAAAGGGTTTTTTTGGCGATTTTTTGACAAATTCAAGTTTTTTTGCGATTTTTAGATGAAATTAAGAGTTTCTTTCGCAATTATTTGTCTAAATTAGAGTTTTTTTTGCGATCTATTAATGAAATTTGCTTTTTTTCCGCGATCCTTAGACGAAATGTGCATTTTTTCTGTGAGTCTTTGACAAAATTCACGTTTTTTTCACGATGCTTTGACAAAATTTAAGTTTTTCCGCGATTTTTTGACAAAATTCCTGTTTTTTTTCCCCGTGATCTTTTGACAAAATTCCCATTTTTTAGCGATCTTTTGGCAAAATTCGCGTTTTTTCAACGATCTTTTGACAAAATTTGCATTTTTTCACAATCTTTTGGCAAGATAAGTTTTTTTGCAATTTTCTGATGAAATTCGCTTTTTTCCTGCGATTCTTTGACGAAATTCACCCTTTTCCCGCGATTCTTTAACAAAATGTGCTTTTCTTTCGCGATCTTTTGACAAAATTCACGATTCTTTGATGAAATCTCCTTCGGAAAATCCTGCATTTGAATGGTTCTTTCCATATTTTTAATTGCCAGATTTTCAAGTTTAGTCGCTGAGTGCTTATTTTCATTTTTACATTTCAATTCAAGTTTTTCTGAAACACCGGATGAAAAAAGCAATAAAAAAACAAACTGAGAAATAAAAAAGAAGAATTTTTTTTTTTTTTTACATTAAGCTTTGAATTCCAAACCCTGAATATTTTGAAAAAATGATAATAGCTTTTTTTTTATCTTCTAAAGTATTTGTCTATTTTTCAATTCAATATTTCTAGTTACTTTTCATTTTTAAATTATCTCTTTTCAGCCTCATGCAGGAATTTAGTTTTAGTGGGACCTTAAATACTTTTCTGTTAGGCAGATTCCAACTTATGGAGCATCAATGTTAATTTCTATGGATTCGCCGAGATCTGAAAAACTTTTCACATTAGGCAGATTTCCTGCTTACACAGAATTCGCCTTAGACAGAATTTACTGAATATTAAGATTTTAGGCTGAATCGTAGAACAAGCGAGATACTTGGCAATGTTGAATTTGGTGAGGTGATAAATCGCTTATTCTTGCAATATCATTTTGTGCTGTATTTTTGGCTACACCTACTGTGGTGTGATTGTACAATTTAAATGGTTTATTCAGATCATTAGTTTTCCTTCACAGACGAAGCGATGGATGTTTTGTTGAGTTGAGGTGTTTTTTTTATTTTGCAGTTTCTGATGAAGACAGGTTGACAGTTATAGTTTGAAGTTTCATTTGACGTGTATACAACATTTTGTTAAGTTGTGTATTTCAGGGTGTTTTTTGTATAATTTTGAAATACATACTTCATAAGACATCTATGATCTATTTGAAGTGAGAACAAAATATAAGA
Source organism: Maratus speciosus (assembly GCA_963932465.1). NCBI lineage: Eukaryota > Metazoa > Arthropoda > Arachnida > Araneae > Salticidae > Maratus > Maratus speciosus. The sequence continues at coordinate 508,537,945 of OZ010790.1, forward strand.
AATAAAAATAAGTGAATTTTTATTTATTTTATTTGATAAGTATTGTGTTTCGTGCATAAATATAAGTATTGTGTTTCATGCGTTCTAGCGATTTCTGTGACGAATTTGTGCATTTTTAAGATTGCAAATAAAGAAATTTTAATATATTGTGCTAGAAGATTAATACCAAAGGAGCTATTTGCCAAATTCAAAAATCTACAGACTATTTAAAAACTAAAAGATATAGAACTATTTAAAAATTCAAAATTCCGCTGTTCAGGTTGCCGTATTTTAGATTGGAACTTGCCATAAAAATCACTAAATCGGATATCAGTATCATGCTTGTTCTAGGATTCTGCCTGATTTTTTTTCACCCCATTTTGGATTCAGAAAATGTTAGGTATATCAGCTTCTTAAGATTTATTATGTTCAGGGTGGGGAAATATGCCATTTTACTCACCACTAGCGAGTGGATTTTCTGAAAGGATGAGTGACCTTTTTGGTAGTCTTTGAAAAACTGCAGGCTATAGAGATATATGCCAAAAATTTTATTATTATTATTTTTTTTCAATAGTTAGCTTAGCTATACATTTTTTCATCTTTCCAAATTACTGCGATGTACACATGGCACTAAGTTCTATCCTATACTTACTTTTCTCTGATATATATTTCATAATTTTATAGAAAAAAAGTGAAAAGCATTGTAGTAATAGTAATTAACTATTTTTGATGTCGCGTACATTTTTTCGTAACAATTTTCAACTGTATGTTGCATCTTGCTGGCTGGTAAAACAAATCCTCGGCTGGTAAGATTTTCAGAAAATTCCACACCCCTGATCATGATCATTATTATTCTATGTGGATAAAATTTAGTTTACATTTACAACATCTGGAAATACAGAAGCCTTGTCTTTCCTTTTCATTGTTATACAGCTACAATTCCAAATTCATTCCATAAAACAGAGGAAAAAATAATTCTTTCGTTAAGTAAATGTATTCTATTGAAATAAATAAGCAATGAATTAACAATACTGATTACAAACTAAATAATCTAATTTTATAAGGAGAGAATAAAATTGCATATAGATAAATAATAACAATTCATCATTATAAATATGCTAACCTGCAATAACAGTAGATAAACAGACTATTAAAAATAACGTATTCATTTTCAGTTACTAGGATATTGTACAGTTAAAACGAACAGACGACAAAAGGCAGTAATGGTGGAAGACTAAAACATTAATTTACACGTGATTTTATATTATGACATAATGATACGACCGATAACAGTAAAATCTGATACGTTCTCCGCAAAGATAAACAAATAGCTGAAACCAAAACACGTTATAGAGCGGAGTTGTAATGTCTGAACATCTGTTCACGACAAGGAGAATGCACTTTTCATGTGTATATGTAACAACTCAACATTTCATGTAACACTCCATATGTTTTAATCTTCTTTGGCAGGCGACCCGATTGCTATTCGTGATCAGAACCAGAGTGTTTTGTGTTTTTGTAAATAAAACTCAAAATATCTATAAAATTTTTTTTTTTAACAAATGTTTAACCAAATCAGCGTGCCGTCTATAATCTGTTCTATTAATTTCTGAAATATAGCAATATTATTGAATTTTGAGATCTTAGTCTAGTTATATGTCAATTTGATATACCTATTTTGTTTTTGTTTTCTCTATAGGCAGTGTGTTTATGGAATTTATTTATTTTAATGCGGCTGGTCATCTTAATTAAAATGTGAAATGCGTGTTCCACTATTTAGGTTTTAGGATTTCTGTTTGGAATATTTTCTTTTAAAACTTCCTTTAGTGAAATGTTACAATTATAAATAACTCTCTAATTTGAACATATTTGTTCAAGGATACATTATAGCATTGTCTGTCTTAAGGTATATTTTTTTCTAGTTTTTGAAATGGGTTATGATATAGCTCGCTTTCAGGGTGAAGTAGACGAAGAATTAATTTGTCCAATATGTTCTGGTGTTCTGGAAGAGCCATTGCATGTAAGTATAAGAAAAATAGTTTCTTTATCATGTTTGATAATGTCATGCATTTGAGTACAAAATTGGAGTTTTTGTTAAAGAAAGAAATCAACACCACATTTTTTATTGTTATTGTTTGGCCAGAATTGTAATTTGGTTTTGACCTTGTTACCAGTGTTGAATTTAGGGTGATGAACCTCTCCAGCCCCCTTCCTTTTAAAAAAAGTTTTTAAAGAAAAACCTTAGTTAATTTTTATTATTAACTGTTAATAAATAAACGCATCTGCCATTTTCGATTTTTTTTTACTGCATGAAAACTCCTTTTTCGCCAAGTGGTAAATGTCGCCAATGATTAAATATTGTTGATAGATTAATATATTGAAAAAACTGGAATATAACAAATATAAAGTACTTTTTGGTTAGCTGGTCGCCAGTGTTATATAAACATACATATATATATATATACATATAAATATGTATATATATATATACATATATGTGTATTATACCAGGTGTCCCAAAAATGACTGATGGATTTTAAAATTCAATAACTTGCAAACAGTCACAGATATTAAAAAAATTCTTGCATGAGTGTTATGTAAAATTTCAGGAGTTTTTATGCTGTGAGTTTCAGTTTTAGTTACAAATAGCATCGATAGATGGTGCTGCAAGCAATAACCGCTAAATCCAGGCTCAATTTTTCGGCCTCTCCCTTCTTCCATGCGAAAAAAGGAGATTAAAATGCATTGAAAGGATCCTGAAGTACCAAAAATCGAGTCTGGACTGAGCACATATTGCTCTCAGCACCATCTATTGTTTGAAATTCAAACTAAAATCAAGAATCACTGTAAAAAAAAACTCCTGACATCATACATAACACTCCTGCAAGAATTTTTTTAATATCTGTCACCGTTTGCAAGTTATTGAATTTTAAAATCCATCAGTCATTTTTGGAACCGGGTGTCCTGAAAAGGACTGACTGATTTTAAAAATCAATAACTTGCAAACGGTGACAGATATTTAAAAAATTCTTGCAGGAGGGTTATGCATACGGTCAAAAGTTTTTTTACAGTGATTTTCGATTTTAGTTCGAATTACAAACAATAGATGGCGCTGCGATCAATAGACGCTAAATTCACGCTCAATTTTTGGTCCTATCTCTTCTTCCATGCAGAAAAAGGAGATGAAAATGTATTGAGTGGGCGCGAAAGTACCAAAAATCGAGAATGAATTTAGCGACTATTGCTTACAGCGCCATCTATTGTTTGTAATTCTAACTAAAATTGAAAATCACTGTAAAAAAACTTTTGACCTTATGCATAACCCTCCTGCAAGAATTTTTTAAATATCTGTCACCGTTTGCAAGTTATTGATTTTTAAAATCAGTCAGTTCTTTTCAGGACACCCGGTATATACATATATATGCATTTATATATATATATATGTGATGTATGTATATATACAATATATGTATGCAGGGGTCTGTCCAGACTTTTCACACAGGGTCCTGTTTTTGTGAAATTGTGAAGTTTTTCTTATTTTTGTGAAAATTCTAGTCATAATTTTGTGAATTTTAAATTATCGATGTCTTCATGTTCTATCCTTCATATATAAAAAGCTAAGTAATATGCTCTTTGGTGAGTTCAACTGCTTACTTACAGGCCAGATTTTATTTTTAAATGACTAAATTTGTGAAAAGTTCAATTTGAAGGTGAAAAAATTCTATGAAAGGTCTATTTAAGAGACAAATAATTTTGCGAAGGGTCCTGTTTCGGGATAAAAAATTTTGTGAAGGGTCCTTTAAAGGACCTAAAATTCTTTTAAACATATCCCTGGTATGTATATATAACACTGGCACCTGGCTAACCGAAAAGTACCAAATATAACTATTAATTAAAAAGCAATTTTTAATTCATGCCAAGACAAAAATCCAAGATGGTGGATGCAGGATTATAATACATCTGTTCCTAAAACAGATACATATTTAAATAAAACATTGCTTTTACATTATTTATTTTCTGTTTAAATTAAAAATGGCATTTAAGAAAATTGCTAATGACGATATTCATAGGAATAAATACAAGTTCCTGAATAGTATCGAGTTCTTTTAAATAAATTGGTAAAAAAAAATTGTGTGTGATAATAGGTGCATCAAGATAAACAGGTTTTGTACAGCAAACCAGGAGCACAATCCACTTATAATGTATCTCACTCCAAGCCAAACTTGGATTTTCATTTGTAACTTTAAAAATAATGGAAATATTCTAACAGTATTTTGCTTTCTGTGAAACATGATGAGTAGAGAAGTGCTGGAAATTGCCACCATTCACATCCAAACAGCCCTAACATTACATTATTCAGAATGCTTCTTGAGAGTACATAAACTGTGTGTCACTTCCAATGATGTCATCACATGTCATACAAAACAAAGTTAATATGATGAAAATCTCGCTGAAATATTTTATGAATGTTAAAATTGTGAACAAAAATTTAGGTTCAGCATATAAAGAAATACCAAATGTCCTGAATTTTTGATTGCATAATTGGATTGGATTGTGATGCAAGTTTTTTGAATCTCATCCTTGTTATTATTTATACTAGCTGTTGTTATTTATAGGATAGATACTCCAGTTTTGGCCACACTCAATCAGTTTGTCCAATATTTAGCTTATGATTTGATATTAACCAATAAACTGCATTCTTACATCTTGAGAAAATCTTATTTTATCATTTCTAATCTGATTGGTTCATTTTTTCATAACATGTGACTTGCAAGAAAAATAAATGTGTAAACATGAAGTGTGTGTTCTAAAGTATTAAGACTTTTGTTTAGCTGACAAGTTTTTGCAATCCTTCAAGAGCAGGTGCTTATCAGGCTTTTTTTGGTTCTAAAACCAATTATTATTAAGTTTTATGAAGTAAGCTATCTTTTTATTGTAATTTCAAATATAATTTAATTATTTTAACCATTTAATGGTAGGTGGCCAAAACTGGTGTTCTGAATTAGGGATGCACCGAATAGTGATTTTGGCCGAATACCGAATATTCGGCCTACAGGCGAACCGAGTACCAAATATTCGGCTAGCCGAATAGTAACTGCTAGGCCGAATACCGAATATTCGGCTTGTCAAATAATTTTATATTTCAAAGTTTAAAGGCATTAAAATGTTAAATTTTAAAACAGTTTTGCATAATATTTAAAACAGAAAATTTCATTTTGATAATCGAGCTTTTTTCAAATAAACTTTATGCTGAAAAAAATCTGCTTTGAGTTATTTAAGAAGATGATAGTTATAAAACTTTTTTAATTAATAAAATTTTTAATTTCATGGCTTCTTCTGTGAATTAAAACAAATTAATAAAATTTTCTTTAATTCTAAAACAAACATTTTAAAATCAAAGAGAAATTGTAAAAAAATTGGAAGAAAAATTGCACAGGATCATGTATTATTTGTTTGTCAGGAAGAGACTAAAGTAAAAGTAAATAAATAATACAATCTATTCAAATTTTATAGGGTGGCAACTCAGCAAGAATAACTGTTTTACTACCTTTGATTAAGCAAGGAAGTTTTTAAATACATCCTAGATCGGTGTCTGGAGTGGGTGATCATTTTCAGAGATTGTAAATGTTGTTCTTAAAATCTTAGCAAGAAACGGATTATTTACTGGACAATGTTCAGGAACTTGCATTTGTACATAATTAATTCCTATGAAAATCCTCGTGATTGGTTAATTTTCTTAAATACTTAACAAACAGCAAATAATGTAAAAACATTCTCTTTTATTTAAATATATGATCCTGTTTCTAATTATTCTGAATATCTTTATAAGTTGACTGTTAAACGTATAAGTGGTATAAGGTTTTTTAAAAAATATTTTAAAAGTTTTTTTTAAGTATTCGGTTGGCCGAATATTTGGCAGGCCGAATAGCAAACTATTCGGCCAAGCCGAATATTCGGTATACCGAATAGTTTGATATTCGGCCAAACCAAATATTCAGTAACATGGCCGAATACCGAATAGATACCGAATATTCGGTGCATCCCTATTCTGAATTTACTATATGTACCAGTTTTGGCCATGCATGTGGCCAAAACTGGTACAATACATGTTCTACTTTTGGCTACATACTTTATTAATGTAGGATTTTTTGAGATTATGTGATTTTAAGAATATCTGGCTAAAATAAAATAAACTAATTTAGTTTTGGTTTCTGTTTTCTTTTATTTAGTAATGGCTCCAATTAAGAAAATAAAAGCTGCTGACAGTTTTGTTAGAAAAAGGTTTTATTACTCTCCCTCTAAAGTAGGAAGTGCAATTAAGGCCATTCAAAATGGAATGCCGGCTTTAAAAGCTAGCAAAGTATCTGGGGTACCCCGCTCTACCTTACGTCACAAAATTGCAGGTCGGGCACTACTTTCTTCTGGTCATGTTGACCCTCAAGCAGTATACTGGGAATTGAAGTTGAAAAGCAGTTGGAAGAATGGATTTTAGAAATTGCCAGAATGGGATTTCCCATAACAAAGGAACAACTTTTGGATTCAGTTCAGAAAATTGTAGAGACTGGGAAGATAGAAACTCCATTTCAAGATGGAAGACCAGGAAGGAAATGGTACAATTGTTTTATAAAACGACATCCTAAAATAAGTTGCAAAAAGGCAGAGTACATAAATAAGGTACGAGATAATATAAGTGAAAACAAAATCAGAAAGTGGTTTGAAGAAATAAAATAACTCCTTGGTAATGATTTGAGAGTTTTCGATAATCCACAATCCATCTACAACGCTGATGAAACATCTTTTTTTTTTTTTTTTTTTTTTTTTTTTTTGCCCTAAAGGTACTCTTGTCTTGGCTCCAAAAGGAGAAAGCACTTATGATGTGTCTATAGCTCAGACAAGGAGAACATCACTACCTTGATTACTGTTAATGCAGCTGGAGAAATTGCACCTCCCTTAACTATTTTTAAATACTGGCGATTGCCACAGAATATAGTGAAAACTGCTCCTGAAAATTGGGATTTCGGATTCTGGATGGATGATGGGTAAAACATTTTATGAGTACATTGTAAATGTTTTTTATCCATATCTGTTAGAAAAAAAGGCATCCTTTCCAGTAATAATATTCTTAGATGGGCATAAGTCTCACATCACCTTGCATTTGAGCAACTTCTGTCGTGATAAACAGATAATTATTGTGGCACTATACCCCAATACCACACATTTATTACAACTGTTAGATGTCTCTGTTTTTGGACCATTGAAACAACGATGGAAATCATTTTGCAGAAAATGGAGATATGAACATAATTATGAAGATATAACTAAATATAACATCTGCCAAGCATTAAAGGATATTATATATCATCCTTCAATATCAAGTGACATTAAATCGGGATTTAAATCATGTGGCATATATCCATTCAATCCTGATAATGTTGACTATTCGAAATGCATTAAAGTCAAGCATAACACAGGCCATATTTCCAGCAGAGAGATTCCACAGTAGGTCAGTTACTTGGAGCATTTGGAAAGTTATATAGAACCTGACTTGCTACTATCATTTCGAGACACCAAATCAAAAGGAATGGATTGGCAAGGTGATTTATCAGCTTCTATGTTATATGATGTTTGGTTGAAATTCCAAGATGACAATACAGATGTTGGGGATGAAGAAAAAGCCTCAGAAAATTCCGTGTCCCCTATAGCTTTAGGCAGAAATGTTACAGATACAGGAAAGTGCCCTGCTGTTGTCACTTCTACTTCTAATGCAAATCCTATAGTTCGTGTTTCTCCTGGAAGAAAATCTTTGATTCCTGTTTTCCAAAGTGCTTGTTTTTGGCCTGGTGATAAATCTGATGTTACTAACAAACGGAAAAGAAAGTGCCAAAGAGTACCAAGGGTTATAACATCCAACCAAGGCAAAATATTCTTAGAAGAAAAAGAAAAAAAAATCAAGGAGAAAAACAAAGCACCTAAGAAAGCTAATGCATCTAGTCAGAACGAGGATGATTGGAGATGTCATATTTGCAAGACAAGTTGGTTCGATGAAGATAATAGTGGCATATCTTCTAAATGGATCGAGTGTGATAAATGCAAAAAACAATTCCATTTTGAATGCTTACCAGATATTTATGTTAAAAAGTTTCAACAAGAAGAACCAGACTCAAGTGATGAGGAATATTCTTTTATATGTGCATGGACTGCACTAATTTTAAGAATGATTCCAATGAATTTGATTAATGTTGCTATCAGAGTTTCCCCCAGGTTTAAAAAAGGGCAGGGTGCTGTTTGTGGAAAAAGGACATTGTAAGATTCCGAAGGGCATGTTTTGGATTCTCCAGGGCATTTCTTGAAATTTTTAAAGGCATTCTTTTGATTTTTAAAACTACTTTTTAATATTTAATAGACAGAAAACTATTTTAAAGACAGCAGTGAGTCAATTTTTACTATGCAAGTAATTTTTTTAATAAACAAAGGAGTAAAGACACTTTTTTCAGGTGAGTGCAACAAGGGAGCTAATTTTTTAAATGAGGGGCAAGAGGGGTGCTATTTTGTAAATCTAAGGGCAGGTAGGGTGCAGCACCCTCCTGCAACTGTCTGGGGGAAACTCTGTTGCTATTAGTATATTATTAATGTTGTGTATTTTGCCAATTAAATAAAAAAACTTCGGTTTTAATTTTGTTTTTCTGGTTTTTTAATTGAAATTTTCAGCTAAAATCAACTGAAGTATGTTTCATCTGATGTTTTTATCAATTCATAAAGAAATTTTCATTTTATATATATATAAACATAGCAGACAAATATATGTGGGATGAAATATAGTTACATAAGATACTTTATTTTATGTAATAACCATTAAAACATTTGTTAAATTGTATGATATTGCAGTGGCTATAGGTGAAAACTGGGAAATTGAGTTAGTAGCCAGTGGCCGGTAGACTCAGTTTCATTAGTGGCCACTTTTTAAAGTTAGTGGCCACTATAATGTTTCAATCTTTCTTGGCATCCAGATAAACTTTAATCGTTGTATATATACATATTTTCTATAAATCAGAGTTTTATATCAGCCAACTATTCATGATAAGAATAGGGACACAGTTGAAATTCAAGAAAATTACTTTAAAACTACAAAATTGTTATCATATTAATTTTTTTAGAATATATTTTTGGATTATTTGTAAATGTTCATAAACACAATTATCAACCAGATTACTGTTACTTTCTTTGCATAAAAAGTTAGCAACTAAATCAAAATTCCAACAACTAGATGTATACAAAAAACACAATAAAATGCTACTTTGATTTTATTTAATAATTAAATGTGTTATTAACATACCATATACATTACATACAGTTGAAATCTAAGCTGGTGAGTGTATTTCGTAGGATTAAACAGTATCGCTTGCAGAAAAATAATCTAACTGATCAAACACATTGAAGATATTGTAATGTCCTTACCCTTTAGGGTCTAATTTTTTTTTTTCAATTTTGAGAACAAAATTACTTTTATTTTAATAATCTTAATCGTAGCTATCCAAATAGATTTACTGATATGATAATAGGTTAAGAGTTTTTGGAGACGTTTGGAAAATCTCGTATTACAAGAGGGTTTAACAGATATTACAACTTTATAATGTTTTTTGTGTTTTACCACACGATTCGTTCAGAAAAGTAACCTATATTTTAAATTTAAAGAGTGAAATATATGTATAAAATAAATTACTAAATGTCCAAACATAAAAGAACTCATAATAAGAAAAGCATAGCCATATACTATATCATGTGTAGATAGTAACAAAAGTAATTTTTAAGATAAAATAATACTTTGATATAAACAAAAGGACTATGTCTGAATTCATTCATATTTATAAAAACTTTTCAAAATAACAGACATTACATTACATTACATTACAAGATAAAAACACTAAAAACATCCTTTTATATTGTTTTTAGTGTTTTAGGTAGCTTTCTTTACAAAAAGCTACCTATTGCAGCCGTTCGGAGGAAAGCGATTTCAAAAAATTTTGGTATATTTTCATCGATCATGACCCCCAGACCCCGAAACCACCCTCCGTTCAAAATTGATATATATATATATATATATATATATATATATATCAATAAATATATATATATATATATATATATATATATATCTGACCTATGTCACACTGTAACTCTCGTATTTATGAACATTTTTGGATGTAATTCGGTGTGCACATAGTACATACCAATGTTTCGACCGAGTTCGTTGGCCAGCTTCATCCGCCATTTTGTTTCAAAATGGCGGCCATTTAAATTTTTTTAAAAAATTTAAAATTTGAAATGTGGTACCAAAAAATTGAAAATGGAAAAATATTTTTTTCTTATGTATTTGACCTTTATACAAAGACTGCGTAACAGTTTTTGTTTCGTCTATATCTTAAAAAATGGCTGATTTATAGCATTTTGAATTTCTAGCGAAGCTGACATTTTGAAACATCCTGAATTTTCTCACGCGATAAAAGGCGTATTTATGAACCGATTTGGATGTAACTTCGTTTATACATAGTACAGACCAATGTCTCGAACGAGTTCGTTGGCCAGCTTCATCCGCAATCTTGTTTAAAAATGGCAGCCATTTAAATTTTTAAGAAAAATTTAAATTTGAAATGTGGTTGCAAAAAATTGAAAATTGAAAAAATATTTTTTTCTTATGTGTTTGACCTTGATAAAAAGATTCGGGAGCAGTTTTTGTTTCGTCTATATCTTAAAAAATGGCTGAGTTATAGCATTTTGAATTTCTAGCGTGGCTGACATTTTGAAACGTCCTGATTTTTGCCACGTGATAACAGACGTATTTATGAACCGATTTGGATGTACCTTGGTGTGTACATAGTACATACAAATAACTCAACCGAGTTCGTTGACCAGCTTCATTCGCCATCTTGTTTCAAAATGGCGGCCATTTAAAAAAATTAAAAAAAAAATAAATTTAAAATGAGATACCAAAAAATTGGAAAATGAAAAAGATTTTTTTTGTATGTGTTTGACCTTAATACAAAGATTCCGGAGCAGGTTTTGTTTCGTCTACATCTAAAAAAATGGCTGAGTTATAACATTTTGAATTTCTATTGTGGCTGACATTTTAAAACGACCTGATTTTTGTCACGCGATAACACGCGTATTTAAGAACCGATTTGAATGTAACTTGGTCTGTACATAGTACATACCAATGTCTCGACCGAGTTCGTTGGCCAGCTTCATTCGCCATCTTGTTTCAAAAGGGTTGCCATTTTTTAAAAAAAATGTAATTTAAAATTTAAAATGAGGTATTAAAAAATTGGAAAATGAAAAAGATTTTTTTTATGTGTTTGGCCTTGATACAAAGATTCTGGAGCAGTTTTTGTTTCTGAAAATTTGTTCTTTTGTTTATATCTTAAAAAGTGGTTGAATTATAGCACTTTGAATTTCTATCATGGCTAACACTTTGAAACGATCTTGTATTTGTCACGCGATACCACACTTATTCGCCTATTTCGATGGAAGAAGGCATGTGGACAGGGATGTAGTGGAGGGTATACGGGGGTATACGCCGTATACCCTCTTGATTTTATTAAGGAACACCGTATACCCTCTGTTTCTCAAGAAAGCTATAGTATATATACACTAGGGTATACTCTCTGCCTTGAGCGTATACCCTCTGCTTAGAACGTATGCCCTCTGTTTTTTTTACGACTACACTACTGCATGTGGATAGTATACATCAATATCTCGACCAAGTTCGCTGGCCAGCTTCATCAGCCATCTTGTTTCAAAATGACGGCCATTAAATTAAAAAAAAAATTATATTTAAAGTGAGGTGCAAAAAAATTAGAAATTGTAAAAGGTTTCTTTCTTAAGTATTTGACCTTGATATAAGGATTCAGGAGCATTTTTTGTTTGTCTTTATCTTAAAAAATGGCTCAGATATAGCAGTTTCAATTTCTAAAGTGGGTGACATTTTGAAAAATCTGATTTTTTGCCTGCGACAGCACTCGTATATATCAACCGATTCCGATATGAGTGAGCATGTGCACAGCAATTACTAAGGTCTCGACCAAGTTCACTGGTTAGCCTCATCTACCATGTTGTCTTAAAATGGCAGGCACTTTAAGAAATCGCCAAATTTGGCAGCCAAATATAAGTTACTTTAAATAAAAGCAGCTTGGATAAAGCTGACTAATTTCGCGAAATTCTCATTCATAATGATTTAGTATTGATAAAAATTAGTATTGAATCTCCTGCATTCGGTTTCCACTTAATTGAGCTTCGTGTGTTTGAATAATATAAGTTGGCTTTTTAAAAATAAGGAATATGAAAGCTACCTCTTCCTCCCGGCACTGGCCGGAAGGACTTTTTATCTTGTAATGTAATGTAATGTCTGTTATTTTGAAAAGTTTTTATAAAAATAATACTTGATGAAAAGACATGTACTATTAGTAGTAAACCAGACCCGAAAGGGTTAAAATCCACTTGCATTTGCATCCAGTGAAAAAAAAAAGGAATAAATTATTTGAAATACATGTGGAATCAAAGCTGATGAATATATTTTGCATAAAACTATATTTCTTGAAAAAATAATCCAACTGAAGAGCGAGCATGGCGAAAAACTGAAATATTGAAAATACAGCTAAATCGCTGCAATCTGCTTGCATCCGGTAGGAAAAAGAATTAATCAGTTTGCTAATTAGATGTAATCAAAGTAGAGATGCATATTTCCATGAAAAAAGTTGTATTTCAGTTGGTGATCGATAACAGATTTTTTAATCGCCACTTGGCGAGTGGCGACTATAGTGGCGATCGATGGCCGATATTTTAATCGCCACGTGGCGAGTGGCGACCGCTAATTTACACCTATAGCAGTGGCCAAAACTGGTGCAAATTGCAAAAAATTATTTAATGATTTTTTATGATGATTTCTCATAATCTAAAGTATTCTGTAGAAAGTTAATATAATTAACAGAAAGCCAATTAAATTTACTAAAGAAGGATTTTATTATGATTTAATATGCTTCAATCAGTTAGGAACTATAAAATTTCTATTTCAACTTTAATCTAAATGTAGCCAAAACTGGTGCATCTACCCTACTAGTATATCTAAATGCTGATTTTAAAAGACTAATGTTATAAAACTTTTTGCATAGATACTGTGTTATATTTATTATTTTCATACTACTTCATGTTATTAAGGGGGCTCTTCACTCTCTTGAAAACACTTGTTCGCTAATGTTATACCTATGAGCAGGTTGTTTCCTAATTTCTCGTTTAAATTTTAATATTTTTAAATGATTTTTTTTTGCATAAGATAGCTGATCTTGATCTCTAATAGGACCATTTTGTACACTTTTCCAATTTTGATTACAGATTTTTTTAATAAAGGAACTTTCACTTTCGAAACCGGTTCTGAAAGTGAAAGTACCTTTATTTAAAAAATCTGCAACTGAAATCGAAAAAGTAAAAAATAGCCATATTAGAGATCAAACTCAGCTATCCTATGCAAAAAAATCATTTAAAAATATTCAAATTTAAACGAGAAATTCAGAAACAACCTGCCTGTAGGTTTAACATTAGCAAACAAGTGTTTTCAAGCGAGTGAAGCGTCCCCTTAACATCCCTTTCATTTGCAGCTTACCTTGCATACTACCTACTAGGTATAATTTTCTTTTCATAATACAGTACAGGACCTATTATCCGGAATCGTCAGGATCGAAAGCTTTCCGGATTTTGGAATTTTCCGGATTCAGGGTCCTCTCGAATTCCGTCAAAAAATCGCTGGAAAAACGTAAGTTTCGTTAAAGAATCGCAAAAAAAACACAAATTTCTTCCAAGCACCACAAAAAAAAAATGCGAATTGTGTCAAAATATAGCGAAAAAAAAACAAATTTCTTCAAAGGATCAAAAAAGCCCTTCCAATTTCGTTAAAAGATCGCGAAAAACCTGAAAATTTCATCAAAAGATTGCGAAAAAACCACAAATTTCGTCAAAAGATTGCGAAAAAACCCACAAATCTCGTCAAAAGATAGCAAAAAAAGGAAATTTCGTAAAAGTATCGCGGGGGGGAAAAACCAAATTTCGTCAAAGGATCGCGGGAAAAAAAGCAAATTTCGTCAAAATCTCGTGAAAAAACGCAAATTCCGTCAAAAGATAGCGAAAAAAAAAATGTCTTCAAAGGATTGCAAAAAAAAAAAAAACCCTTAATTTTGTCAAAAGATCGCGGAAAAAACGCATAATTAGTGCCGAGAGGTTCCCCCCTCTTCTGTAAACTTTCAAAAAATTTGCTGTGAATTTCAGATTTTTTTTTTTTTACTCAATCCCCCCTGATTCAAGTAACACAATTGTGTAGCCGTAATATTTTATTGAAGTGAGAGGGAGGGTGTGAAATATCTGATGATTTTTTTAAAAAACAAATCGTAATATAAATTAATTTTAAACTAAAAATTTGTCAGAAAAAAGACTTTTTTCTAATTTCATGGGGGGGGGGGGGGCACCGTGTTCCCCCATCATTGATGTAACATATTTTAGTAGTTACACATTGCAACTCAGTAGATAAAAAAAAATTAGGAATCTGTAAAATTTTCGAAAAATTTCAGGAATTGCAAAATTTTAGTAAAAATTTACAAATTAAAAAAATTTTCAAATTTTTCAGTTTAAAACAGTTAGAACTGTTTTACATCTTCCAGGCACTTATCAGTCTGTTGCGTGAAAGTATATCAATCCGTCCGAAGGAATTGGTAGCAGACTTGTGTAAAACCAAAAACTTTCTGCGCACATAAATATTGGCTTAAAAACTTTCAGCAAATTAATTTAATGTTTAATAAAATAACGTGTTATATTACTTTGACGGTATGAATTTTAAACAGTACTTTTAAAATAATTACCATTTAATTTAAAAATTAATTAATATTAATGAAAGAATAATTATGTTGGCTAAAAAAATAATAAAGCTAATAATCCATGATATCCATTTCTTATCAGTTATTTTGTCAATGCATTTAGAAACAATCCATTCCTTAATATTGTGACCTCTTCCCACAAAATAATGTTCAAAATAATAAATCCCCTCTGTTTACAGAAATAATGGACATTGCTTCTGAAACAACTGAATCACATTTTATAAGGAGAGGTCCATTCATAGGTATCATCATTAAAGAGACAGATGAATTTTTATCGTGGCCCTTTGACGAAATTCTTGATTTTCCCACAATCATTTGGCGAAATTTCTGGTTTTCCACGATTTTTGGATGAAATTTGCAGGGTTTTTTTCGCGATCTTTTGACGAAATTCATGCTTTTTTTCGCGGCGTTTTGACGAAATTCGCATTTTTTTCACAATCCTTTGACGAAATTAGTTTTTTTCTGCTGTTTGACAAAATTTGCATTTTTTTTCTCGATCTTTTGACAAAATTCGTGCTTTTTCAACTGTGCTCTCACGAAATTCGTTTTTTCCTGTGCTTTTTGGACGAAATTTGCTTTTTTCTGTGATTCTTTGATGAAATTCGCTTTTTTCGCGATCCTTTGACGATATTCACATTTTTTCTGTGGCCTTTTGAAGAAATTCGTCTTTTTTTAGCAATCCTTTGATGAAATGAGCACTTTTTACGCGGCCCTTTTACGAAATTTGTGTTTTTTTCGCGATCCGTTAACGAAATTAGTTTTTTTTCCGCGATTATTTTATGAAATTTGCATTTTTTTTTGTGATCCTTTGACAAAATTCGCGCTTTTTCTGCTATGCTTTTACGAAATTCATTTTTTTCCTGCTTTTCTTTGACGTAATTTGCGTTTTTTCTGCGATTCTTTGAAAAAATTATTTTTTTTTCCACGATTCTTTAATGAAATTCATGTTTTTTCCATGGTCCTTTGATGGAATTTGCATTTTTTTCGCGATACTTTGACAAAACTGGTTATTTTTTTCTGTGAACGATTGACAGAATTGGTTTATTTTCGGTGACCATTTGTTGAAATCCACAATATATTTCAGTGATATTTTTTTATGTCTGAATTTTCGGACTAATGGCCGATTTTTTTAAATTTTTGGAAAATTCGGAATAGAATCACACTTGGCAAGCAATAAATAAATCGTACATAAAATTGGGGAACATTTTTAATTTTTCAGTAAAAAAAAAAAAAAAAAAAAAAAAAAAGAACAAAAATTACGTTGTTTTTTTTTCTAAGAAATTTTCCGCAAAGTTCCGAATTTTGCGGAAAATTTTCTGTGCACGTGTGCATCTATATTATACAACTCTGATTGGTAGTAACATGTTTGACTCACCTAATGAATTGTCATGTAATTTATAAAATTTTGTTTTTCAGCATAACCAACAATATATCTAAGTTCTTGAAAAGAGCAATTTACGGAAGATATGTTGAATAAAAATTCTTCGCCTTCAATGTTATTTTCATACTACTTGAGGTTTCTCGAGTTTTTACATGCATAGTAATTATTATTTTCACTTGTGTTATATACATGATTATTATTTATCTTTACATTATCTGCATCACTACTATTTTCATTGACTTTATTTACAATATTTACTTGATTGAAAGTGATCAGAACAAATTCAGGAAGTTTCAGTATTGTGCGCATTTGCATGCTATAATGTATTTATTTATTTTTTAAATCAGATTTCTTCAGTAATGTATGTTGCGAAACATTTTTCTTTTTATCCTAACTCTTAGCACTTGTTGCAATCGCATAAGTACTGAGCATTTTTAAACAAATCACTGCAAACAATGGCACATCCAGGATTATGCTTTGGAAGGGACTAGCATAGTTTATATGTCTACATGTACCAAGATCTGGCCCAGCCTGCAGCAAAGCTCCGTCTAATTTTCTTTCGTTTGACTCGATGGGACATGCTGGCTCAGGTCTTGACTTACATTTTTTCTGCTTACTTGAGAAGATCCTTAACCAGCCAGATGAAGCTCTTGAAAGTTTTGGTGGGGCTAATTCTGAATGCTTTTAACATGTTTGATAATCAAATACTGTACCTAAGATATGTGTTAGTTTTTGTAATTTTTTGGTATGTTTCTGTATTTGGATAATTTTAAAGTGTGTTTGCAATCAAATGATTTAAAGTTTTATTGTTAAATTATTCAAATATTAGGAAGGTTAGAGGAGATGGAAAAGGTTGCACGAGGGCTTAAAATTTTTAATTAGTAAAAGTTAAACATGCTTATATTTCGAATTTCATAGTACAATTTATAAAAAAAAAAAAAAAAAAAAAAAAAAATGTGTGTTCAAAACCAATATTTTTTCAAAAATTCCAATTTTTTAAGGACCTATTTAAAAAAAAAATAATAATATTCATTCATAATTTTTGAAAACTTTAAATAACTAGTCTAGTCTCTGCGTCTTGGAGGGACTTCAGCCCCCTTAGCTCCCTCCTTGGGTGCACCAATGTCTGCAAATAATACGTTATTTTAAAACTTTCCCAACTGATGATGGGGGGAGGGGGGTGCAAGTTTCTGTTGTTAGTACTGCAGAATATTAGGGCCTATTTTTGTTAGAAATTGAATTGAACCCTGTTAAAAACATACTCATGAGTTATGATTTTCTTCAATTGACTGACTAGCATTTTCTTGTTGACTGACTCGTAGTTTTGTAATTAGCAAGTTAGACTCTGAAAATTTGAAGAGAAATACAAACCCTGCTTATTCTTATTGTCTCATGAAATATTTTATTTCATATATTTTATCATTATTGCTTTAAAATTGTATTCAGCATTTTATCTCCTTTGAATGAATAAACTTTTAACTGTTGCAATACAAAAAAAAAAAAAAAAAAAAAAAAAAAAATATATTGAAAGCAATATAGAAATGAAAAATGCATGTGTTTTAAAAAACATGGTATCAATTTTTAAAACATTTTATTATAGCCTAAACTGTTGCATGCTATGCTGTATGTGTGTGAAATGTTACTGTTTTTTTTTTTTTTTAATTAGGCTCCTCAATGTGAACATGCTTTCTGCAAAAGTTGTATCAATGAATGGTTGATTCGACAACACTCTTGTCCAGTTGACAGGCAACCTATAACACCTGGTGAGCTGAAACCTGTTCCAAGAATTCTCAGGAATTTGTTGTCTCGTTTACTTATTATGTGTGACAATGCAAGTTTTGGCTGTACTGTTGTAGTAAAACTAGAATGCTTAGCAGTGCATCGAGAGGAATGTGAGCATAATCCTAAGAAACCTGTACCATGTGAACAGGGCTGTGGACTTGTCATTCCTAAAGATGAATTAAGGGTTTGTGTTTATTTTTTTGTTTGATCCATGTCCTCTGTTGATATTTGTAATTCTTACCAAGAGAAAGTAAACTTTCCTATTTTAATAATTTATGCTGCTATAAATCATTACGATTATTATTTTTTAACTCTTTACTGTTTTTACCACCCAATCATTTTTAACCAGACATGACCATTGAAAAGATAAAGTGCACAATTTTTATGAATGAAAACAAATTTTTCTGTATTTTATGACACATTTATGAAAATCTTATTGTCCTGAAACATCAACATTTTCATAACTGAATATTTTTGTACTTGCATGTTAATTTCTTTGCTTGGTGGTAATTTTTATCTTTGTAAGCATTTTTCTGAATATGAATAATTCTATAAATTATTATTTTTTGTTTATTTTTCAGGAACACAATTGTGTTAGGGAAATGAGAGTCATACTTAAGAACCAGGAGCACCGAATTAATGAGATGCAGTGTTCAATCAATGAAATAAGGAGAGACATTGGTTTGCTGAAGGTGAACTGTATCATCAAAGTACTGCATTCTACTTCTCTGTCTGTCCTGTCTATAACCTGTCACCACTTTAAACTTGGGCTTTACTAAATAAAAACAATTTCATGCAATCTTATCCTTACTAATACAAATTTCAGTTTTCTGTAATTTTTCTTTTATTGTAGTTTTTTCATTGTTCATGTAATTAAAATTTTTAACATTGAAAAAAATTTTGAAATTATTAATTTCTCTCAGAAGCCTAAAAGGTTTTTTTTTTTTTCTTTTAACTAGGAGGCTCTGTCCTTTACGAGCTATGCTCGCCAAACCACGTCCAGAACCCATAGGCTCTAAAAACATGCTTAATTTGCTCTGTTTGAAAAAGAATACCCTATTACGAAAGATTTAATGATATTATCACGACCAATGGTGATCGTTTGTAAATAAGTTGCCATTCATGTCTCTTTGATTGGGGCATTTTTCAAGGTTGCATCCACCGCTATCGCAACAGCTGATGGCTGTTCTCATAATTGATTAAGATTAGTTACACATTTGAAATGGTTAAATAAAAAATGTCGCTGCCTCAGAAAATTTTATATTGTCTAGAAAAAAAGTTTTCTTTTAGACACTATAGAAAAAATGGTTTAAATATATCATTTTAAATTTACCTTTAAATACTTTTTGCACTATTAATAATTTGATTATTTTAAAGTTTTCTTTCATTTTTAATATTCATGTGTAAATGCATTTTTCAATTGAAAAGTGTTTGAATGTATTTCAAAATCTAGCAACAGTAGATTAAAAAAATGGCTATTTCAAAATATGAATGAATTCTCTATTCAGATAATGAAATTTGGGATTAATAATTGGAAAAAACTTAAGAAATTATATGAATTGAAAAAATATTGCACACTGCGCACCACAATCTACTCAAGTATATGCCGGCAAAAGGTGGTTAAATTGCTATGCCTAGATTTTGTTCTTTTGTCTACTTATTGAACCAGAGTTCCCCCTCAAAAAGTTTCAGAAGGATGCGGCACCCTGGCTGTCCTTGGGCTTATAAAATAGCACCCTCCTAGCCCCTCATCCAAAAAATTAGCACTGTTCTTGCACCTCAGTAAAAAAGAAGTGCCCTTTCAACTTTTTGCATTAAAAAATTTTGCTTACTTAATGAAAACCGACTCAGTGTTGTCTTGAAAAGAGTGCCCTGATTTTTAAATATTAAAAGGGGTTTTAAAAACTAACAGAATGCCTTTAACAATCCAAAAAGAATAAAATATTCTCACTGGCAGCACCCTGCCCTTTCTTAAACCTCGGGTAAACTGATTTAACTGAACTATCCTGACCAATTTCAACATTTAATAGCACTTAAAGTAATTCTTTGGTTTAAAAACTTCTACTTCAACATGTTACATTTCTCTGTAAAACTACCAGTTTTCATGTCTTTTTTATGCAATAGAATTTGCAGGATAATTTGAGAAAGTAAAATGATCATAATAAATTCAATTACTGCAGCAGCAGCAGCGTAGAATGCATAGATACTTAAATTAATGTTATTTTGAAGTAAATGTATTCAAAATGATCTTGAGATTTTTGTTATAATATTTTGTTAACAGTAAAGATATACACAAAGAGGTATAATTAATGATCATTTTTGTATACTAAAATTTTTAGCTTTTTAAAAGTTTAGAAAAGTTGCAAGATTTCTGTTTTTATAATGTTTAAAATTAATGTTATTTTTCTAATTCATCCTACTTTTTTCACTGGAAATTCCTTATTTTTCTAGTTTAAATTTTCATAATCTAAATAGATTTTGCAGTATTTTTTACTTCACTTGATTAAATGGATTTATTTTCAATACTTAAATTAACTGAAATTGAGATTTGATCATATTCTGTAAGAGACCTTCACTGTGGTTTTATAAACACATTGTGAAATAAAACACAAAAACATCAGATCAACAGCTGCATTAAAAGCTCACCAATTTCTCAACTTCCAAATGAGCAAGTGTAAGCTTGTCTTTATTGAAATGTTTGCAAGTGTCTGAGATTAGAGTTATAATTTATTATTCAGAATAAATCCTGTTTCTTTTATTCATTTCTTTTTTATTCAAAGTCTTAGTAATTCAGCTGAATAATCATAATCATGTGTGATATGATTGTTTAATTACTATGCCTTTTTCCATAATATGTAAAATAAAAAAAAATTGATCTACCACTGTTCAAAACATCAAAACTAAATCTAATGGTAAAATAAAAAATATATGCAAATAAATGTCCTTGCAGCAGTTACATAAGACAGTGACTAAGTGTGATCCACAAGTGTAAAACCTTTTGGCACCCTTAAATTCTTATAAAGATTAAAAAAGTCCTTTAATCATGCTGGAAACTTCTATAGGCACAGGGGAACACTGCATAAGATCTAAAATTATCTCAGTCAAAGTCTTGTAGATGAAATTTTGCCGGATGATAAATCTCAGATAATACATGTGGTACACCAGTACAAACGCACGAAAGTTTTTCAGAATGTGACTCCATAACTTCTTAGGGATCACCGGAGGGACCCAAGAAATTTTGAAGAAAAGTCTATATAAATAATTATTATAATATTATAAATAATTATAGTATTCATTAATAAGGTAATTCCTGGCCTATAATCTGAGGACCAAACAATCATGTTTTGACGAAGAAATTTTATTTCATTATTGAAGTTAAATATTTATCGCGATTTAACAAGTTGCGTTTTATGAAACAAGATTTCTGGGTCCGAACATAATTGTTTGATCCGTGGATTATAGGTCGGAAATTATGGTATTAATGAATATTATAATTAATTATAATATTAAATAATTATTTATATAAACTTTCCTCCAAGACTTCTTGGGCCTCTATGGTGATATACTCTAAATTTTATCAAGATATTAAAAATTATACTAGTATCATGATGCGACTGTAATAATAAAGATGCTTGTCTGTCTCTGTGTGTGTGTACGCACGCGAGCTGAACTCTGAAAAAGCAGTGCAGCCCGCACAGCCGTAAGATTTGACAGGACCTGTATGCTTGAACTCATGCATATTGAAGACAAATTCTGGAATTTTTTAATTAATTTTTTATGCGAATTTTTCTGCATTTTGCAGCAATTTTTTCAAATTAGTAAAAAAGAATCCGATTTCAATATTTTATCCAGTAAACCTTGTCTTCTTTTCAATAAAGTGTTTTCGAGATTCTTACAGCGATTTTTCAATTTTTAACATTTTTTTAATGTTATTTTTAGAGGGGTTTTTTTCGTATTTTGTGGTGATTTTTTTTTCTTGATATTCCTAAAAGGAATCCGATTTAAATCTTTTACCCACTTAGTTAATTTCGTTCCCTGTGGTTTTTTAATCTTTTCCAAATTTTTAATGTGATTTTTAGCAGGCTTTGAGGTGATTTTTTTACCTTTTTTAAAACGGAAAAAACTCTCCAGTAATTTTTGAAATTGCCGTGATTAAATTCGAATTGCGTTAATGACAAATCAGTTCTTATAAGAAAGCTGAAAATTTAATTTTTCTCGAAATAAAAAACGCAATAATTCAAGATTCGTTTGTTTCGAGACAGAAGAGTTCGTAGTTTTTTCGGGTGTACGTTGCTGTAGGTTGCCCCCCTCCAATCCTAGATTTGTTTAATTCTATGTTCGTTTAAAAAAACCAACCAACTAAACTCCACTAGTAATGAAGTTTTCTTCGAGGGACAGGGTTTGAAATACCGTGCGGGATGGCACGATTTGTGCACAGATGAGGAAAGTCCCGCATAATAAAAAATGCTGTGCAGTATTTCCCCCCTCCAAATTCTTTCACAAACCTGTGATTCTTCAGTGAGTAGTTAAAAAAATTTTTGAAGTCCGCGATTTTTATTTCTTTTAGGGAATTTCTGAAAATCAATTCGTGAATCGGTCCCGGAAAAATTCAAACGATCGTGGGAAAATATCGGGAATTTCGATAAAAGTGTGCAGAAAGTAATCGCGAATTTCGTCAAAAGATTGCGCAAAAAAAATTAAGAATTTCGATAAACGATTGACAAAACTTTTTTTGTAAATTTCGTCAAAATGTCGCGGAAAAGAGCAGAGAATTTTGTTAATTGGTGCGGAAAGATATCGAGAATTTTTCCGACCAGTCGCAAAAAACTATCGCGAATTTCGACAAATGTAAAAAATCCTGTAGAAAATCGGTTTCGTGAATCAGTCGCAACAGAAAATAAATTTCGTTAAAGGGTCGCAGAAAGAAAACGCGAATTTAGTAAAAAGATTGCGGAAAGAAAAAGCGAATTTCGTTAAAAGATTGTGAAAAGAAAAAGCCAATTTCATCGAAGGATCGTGCTAAAGAAATGCCAATTTCGTCAAAATATTGCGGTAAAAAATGCGAATTTCGTCAAGGGATCGCGGTAAAAAACACGAATTTTGTCAAAGGTTAGTGGTGCAAAGTGCGGATTTCGATAAAAAATTGTGTAGAAAGACGTGAATTTCGCCAAATGATTTTGGGAAAAAATTGTAAATATCATGAAATGATAGCAGAATAAAATGGCGAATTTGGTCAGAATTTACTGCACTGGGCTGAAAGATTGAAACTGGGTTCTTTTTCCTACTCTCAAAAGAACGCCGCATAACGAGAAGAAATTCTAAGAATCGTATAAAAATTTTCAGAGGAAAAAAAACTACTTTATTGACTTGAAAGACTGCAACCATATTCCTTTTACAAATGTCAAAAAATGGCCTCGAAACACGAAATTCAACCAACCTCCAGATTAATTTGAATTTTCTGTGCTATTATTTTTCATTTTCAAAGGCTGCTGGGTCTGTGTACCCCACCCCCCTTTCCCCCGGCTAATCGCATTTTGGAATTATCGTTTCACATCTGCATTCCCTTTCAATTTTTTTTTGCTTCTTTCTAGACTTTAACGAAAGCAAAGAGACAAATAGCTCCTATCCTTGTCAAGAACTTGCGTTAATTTCTCATGAAATAGCAGAAATATGCAATAGAAAGAACGGCGTTAAAAAAAAATCTCCCACAAACAAAAGACGTCAAAGTGGCCACCTTTTTGACTTACTATGACTAATACAGATTCTTGTAAATATTCTAGTTAAAAAAAAAAGAACGTAGGTTCCTTTTTTCATCACATTTCAACACTTAGGCTGTTAGTTTTCTGAACTAAACTAATTTGCTAAACTAATTGAACTCTGCTTCACTTTTTTTCTTTTGTAGATTTCGATTTTTTTAAATTATTGTGCTTGAGTCTGCGCAAGCGGGGGGTGCCCGGGCACCACCCCTGGTTACGCCTGTGTTTTCACATTAGCCTTTTATCAATGTTTAACCTTTGTTTATGACTTAATTTTTGTTTTGTGTGCAATATCTACTTTTTTGGCATCCCAGCTGTTTTCATTCTTGTATTATAAATATAGATATTTTGTCCTTCATATCCAACTCTTTTTTTTCCCTTCCTCCATGCTTTCAGAAACAATTGAAAAAAAAAAAAAGTTTTTTTTTTTTTTTTTTTTGTAATAATTTTATTGTAGCACTTAAAGTATTTTTTTCCAAATTTATGACTGTCTTGAGGCCTGTAGCGAGAATTCTCTTTTGGAGGTCTTATTCTTCAAAGTTTACCCTTCCTTGAGGACAGCAATAAATAAGCTAGAAAAAGCAAAATAGAATGAGATTAATACTAAAAGAAACCTAATTATGCCTGGGGAAATTTTAAACTCCTTTAATCTTTGTGTTATTTAAAAATTCTTTTATATTCTGTTGTTACTCTAACATTGTTAAAATTGGTTTGTTAGTTCAAGTAAGATCCTAAAAGAACATCAAATTACATACTTATTAGGGAAGCACTGGCTAATATAAGATGTGTGAGATCAGGTTCCGAAATAGAGATCTCATGTAGTAATTACAAATAACTAATTTCAGATATTAAAAAAAATTTCAGGCAGGAGCCTTCATCCAAGAAATTTTACCAATTTTTGGTACAATAATCAACTAGGAGAAGTAATGCAATGACCACTATTAACCTGTTAAGCTGTGTCATCAACTTTTTGTGATCAATTCCATCAATGGGTCACAGGCACTTCTTATAATTTTAATCAATTTGAGAACCATACAAATTTTTAAATCAACCTAACAATTTTAAAACATTTTTGTTTTGATCCTTCCTATAGCATAATAATTGTGCAATTTTTAGTTTAGGAATAATTCACTGAGACAAAAAATAACTAAATGTCAGTAAAATTTCATTGAACTTTCATCATTCTTTTTCATTGAAATTTCATATCTGAACCGTATCTATCAGAGCCCGTGCAACATGACGACGTAGACGACCACAAAAACTAAATGAAACCCACTCTGGAAGAGCACAATTACATTTAGTTACAATTTACTGAGCTGCTGGTGTAATTTCTTTAAAGATACCTTGTCATATGTTACTACTTATGGTTCATTTAAATGGCATGTTAAAATAAATTCAGGATTAAATGTGATTTTCCCTTTCTCCTGAACAGTACTGTGCCACATTATTTACAAATGTTGGTAGGCAACTCCCTTTCTAGGAAAAAATTCATTTCAAGCCCTGTTTATTGATTATAACAATTCTAGTGTAAAAATTTGAAAATCTGAAAAGGAATTGCACGTTAATGTTTTTACCTTTTTTTTTTTTACTTTTTTATAAGGTCACAAAAGTTATGTATACTTTAGGCAAAAGAAAAATACCGTAAAATCCAGATTATAAGGCCCCCTTTTTAAAATGCAGTTAAATTTAGAAGGTGTCTTATAATTGAGATTTAAAAAAAAATCATTTAAAAAGTGCTATCATTATTTTAGAAATGAAAAATTTAAGTACCAGATTTAGAATCTTTCGTATTTCAACAGATTTTCTCTTAAAAAACAAAATAGAATCATCTAAATCCCTCCTAAAATATTGCTCCCGCCCCTCGCACACAAAATTTAAAATCTTTATTTATTTTTTTCTGATTAATTTGTTACTTTATTGTAACTGTAAATAATCGGTCATCTAAATATCTTCCCCTCTGTCAAAATTACCGCTTCACCCTTTCCCCCCTGTGATACCAAACATGCATATGTTAATCTTAATAACTCTGTAATTTAAAAAAAAAAAATTCTCTTTGTTACTCTATACAATAAATAAATAATGCATCGCCTAAATTATTCTAATATGCCTCCCAGTAATTTTAATTGTTTAATTATTTTTCCTTTGTAGGTGGCAAAGAGGAGAAGCAGACATTTTGGGGGTATAGGGATAATTAAAATGGCTGATTATTTATTTATTATTACTGGAGAACAACAAATAGAGCATATTTTTGAAAATAGTTTTTAAGATTTTAAACTTTGTTTTTTTTTTTTTTTTTTTGGGGGGGGGGGGGGGCGTAAATTTCGGATGGAAGTAGTGTTGTATTTCAGATGATTTTTTACTTATTGTTACTAGATAGCAACAAATAGGACAGAATTTCTTATTCTCAAGATTTTAGATGTTTTGTGCTTGGGGAGGGAGCAGAGATGGGAAACAGACATTTCATATGGGTGGGGGAGTTTCATTGAAATTATATAAAAACAAAAGTAGAAATCTGTCAAAAGGTGGAAAATTCGCTCCGTTGAATTTTTTAAATCAATTTTTATAAATAAATTTTGAAAATAAATTTGAAATTGCTTTAAAGTGGGTGTGGGGGGGGGGGGTACCTTTCTAAGGGGAGCTTACAATCAAGATTTACGGTATATATACTGTCAGTGATCTATTGAAATTCATAATGTATAAAAGTTATATCTAAAAAGTTAAAAGTTTTTTATATAAATGTTATCTGTTACTTATTAAAAGCTATTATATAGCTTATATAGATTTTATACATTATTTTACTGTGTGTATAAAAATTACAACTGAAATGTCAGGTAAAGGATATTTATCTAAATCTTCATGTTGTCATTCATGTCATACGTCTATTAAAAGGTTTTATAACACATATAAAATTTTTGGATTCAGCTTTTCTGAATTCCATGTTTTACATTGAGCTGTTATAAAATAAAAAGGGAAGTCAAAAAATAAGTTTTCCTACATTTTCTGTCCCTGAGAAATGCAAAGCAGTGCAGAAAGTAAGACATCATTTTAATGTAAGAGCCATTTGCAATATCCTTTAGGGATATGCAACTGGGACACATAACACTGACTCGGTACTAGCAGAAAGCTCAGAGAAGTGGCTCATCCTACTGATATGAAGAGCAAACCTTTTTTTCAGTTGCAAACTAAAGAGGAAGTAAAAACTGTTGAGCAGTATGAATGGGATTGTGTGAAAAAAGATGCTTAAATCCATAAAGGCTCATGGGTGATGGACATGTATTATTGAGGCATCATTGCCATCCTTGGTTAGGAGCAGCTTTACCATCCATCCTACATCCCTGACCTGATTCTAAGGGACTTCCATCTCTGATGAAATCTCTCAGAGGAATGCCCTTTTTCACTTATAGTCCAGGGGAAATGTACAAAAAAAGGGGGGTTACCTTACAAAAAATCGGGTAGAAGATTTTTTTTTTTTTTCTGAATTGTTTATAATGATGTCAACATGGAAAAACCAAGTTTTCCAACAAAATTTCTTAAGGCTAAATTTTCTGTGGCCGAAAAACAACAAAATTTTGGGACTTTTTTCGATTTTTTTTAAATATCTCAATAGCCGTTGCAGTAGCATAATTTTTGTCAATTACAATATTAAAGAGGACAAAATTCTCTACAACTTACATATTTACAATTTTTTTATACACCCAATAGCAAGCGCAGTACACCATTTCAAAAGTAAGACAATTTTTTCAATTTTCTTAAAAACCGTGAAAAACGTAGTTCTCCCCCGATTATTCATATGTTTCCCACGGATTTAATCATGTATGTCAACTTCTAGATATATTGGTAGCAGTAAATTATGTGTTTGAGGGCCAAAACTAGCCTTTTTTTGGGGGGGGGCAAAATTCATGCATATTTTGCCCCACCCCTCGTTAATTATTTTAATAAATCTCTAATAGCCAGATTTTGAAAATTTTAAGTGTGTAATCATTAAATACATAATCAGATTTTTCAAATATGGATTCATTAAAACCTTGAAAACCGAACCGAAATATATTCCGCTTTAAACAGGTTTCCATCTTAGGAGGTATAACTGGTCATATTCTTTCTCTTAAAAATATATAATTTTTTCTTTAAGGATCAGATTCCGTATATGAAGATTTTATTTTCAAAAATTGTATGATAGTTGTAGTATTGAGGCGTTTAATGTCATAGTTATATGAATTATGAGACTAAATTAGTCATACAAAGACATCGTTAGATATCGACCTCGGTATCATATGAAAAAATAAATAAATATTAAAATTCAAGCAAGAATTCTGAAAAGAACACTTTTGTAGGTTTAACATGAGCGTGCAAATGTTTTCGCGTGAGATTTCACTACTCACGCGAAGAAACTGGAATGCTAAGGTTAAACCTATGGAAGCGTTCCTTTTACAATTTCTCGTTTGCAATTTAATAGTTTTAAATGATTTTTTTTTTTTTTTTTGAGGGTCTTAGAAGTGCTGACGTTGAATTCCAACCGTATTAGTGTTTACTTTTTCTATTTTGATTACAGTTTTTATACTTTTTTATTTTTGGTCAGTTTTCTGGATAACAGAATCCTGTTTTAAATGAAAAAAATTACATGTTAATCCAAAAGAAAATTTGAAACAAATGCATTAAAATAGGATAACGGAATCCTGTCTTAAATGAAAAAAGTATAGAAAGAATACTAGCAATTGCAACTGCTGAGAGGGAAACCTGTATAAAGCGGAATATTTTGGGTTCCCTTTTAAAGGTTTTAATGAATCAATATTAGACAAAGCTGGTTACTCAGTTCAGCATTACGTATTTCATGATTACATTTGAATTTTAAAATAATTCGGCTATTAGAAAATAGTAAAATTCTTTTTGTAAATTTATTTTGCAGATACCTCGTTTATTCAGGATAATGATATTCTTTTGAAACGGGACGCTAATGATCCTACAACAGTGTCATCAAAGAGAAAAAAATATTGTTAAATAGCCTGTAAAAAATTATTATTATTAAAATATATTTTTTCATTTAGCTTATTAAGTCATATTACGTACCTTACTTTATTATTGTGTAGGAAAAATGGAGTTGAATGCGTCAGTGGATCAATGCCAAAATAAAAATATTTATATGGTCTGCAATCATAAGTAAATTGGTATTTCATTTGATAAATGCTATCACTGAGATCATTAAACAGACATAGTTTCAAACCAGTGCATAATACAGAAAATTAGAATATTCCACAAAGTGTATTTTTCAACAATCGAAGTAAGTTTTTCTGTTTAAGCTTTAAAGCAATTAATAAATAATCTTAAAGTTTTATATATTTTTGCATGCTAAAGTGATATAATCTCTTGTTCTATTTATTGATATAAGTAGGAAAAAACTGACAGTATTTATTAAAACTAATCTTTTAAATATTTTTATAGTGATCTCAAATATGTTATTGACAAAAATTTTAAATTTTACAGGAGATAAATACTATATAACATCAGTTAATGAAATAACCTGCTGTCATTTTTATTGTAGCTATTTTATAAGGTAAAAGCATTTCTTACATAAAATATATTTATTTTCCGAGTGCCTCCCCTCCCCCATTTTATATGGAATATAATCCAATGTTTACTATCTTTAAAAAATGAAGCATTAAAATATATGTTATCAATAATTGGTAAATAAAATATACCATTGTATGTTAAGTGTGTAATATGTGGAATAAAGTATGTTTTTTGCAAATTTTCATATCTATCCCATTGTTTCCTGGAAAAATATGCATGCATTATAAAAATTATTACAATTACAAAATTATTAAAATTAAACAAAAATTCTTTCTTAATTGAAACTATAGTACCAATAAGTTATTAAATACTAAAGTATTCTTTTAAACAATGCTTTGAAATTAACATTATACACACTTAAAATTACTGTCGATACGAAAATTGTTTTATTCATCTACACACTATCCTATTTTTAAAATTATATAACTTTATTGAATATAAAATGTATGTTATGATGAAAATAAAGACGTGGGTGTGCAAATAATATTTAATTTACTGCTACCAATTTTTAGAAGTTGACATACGTGATTAAATCCGTGGGAAACATATGAATAACCGGGGGAGAACTACGTTTTCACGGTTTTTAAGAAAATTGAAAAAATTGTCTTATTTTTGAAACGGCGTATTGCGCTTGCTGTTGGGTGTATTAAAAAGTTGTAAATATGAAAGTTGTAGAGAATTTTGTCCTCTTTAATATTGTAATTGACAAAAATCATGCTACAGCAACAGGTATCGAGATATTAAAAAAAAATAAAAAAAAGTCCCAAAATTTTGTTGTTTTTTGGCCACAGAAAATTTAGCCTTAAGAAATTTTGTTGGAAAACTTGGTTTTTCCATGTTGGCATCATTATAAACAAGTCAGAAAAAAAAAATCTTCTACCCGATTTTTTGCAAGGTAAAATGTACATTTCCCCTGGACTATTATGAAGAACCATGAAAAAGTTCTTTCATATGCTGTATATACACTTTATTTTCAACTTTGTTTTTAACAGTTTTTAATCTTTGGTAAGCATTATGACTAATGCTTCAATATCTGTAGTCATTATGTAGGAAAATAAAGTAAGCCTACTTCTTTATATTCTACTTTTATTGAATAAAAATACTTCCCATAGCAGCCTAGGGAAACTTATTTTTCAACTTCTCTTCGTATAAATATTAAAGAATACATTTAAGCTAAAAAAAAATTTGAGTATATTTTAATGTTTTCCCCCTTAATTTTTATAGGCTTATATGCAAGACTGCATCCGTGTCATAAGATTAGCAAATCCGAGTGTTCCACCTGTTGTTGAATCTTTAGAGGAAGATGAATGCATTAGGTAATTTTTCATTTACAATTCAAAAATTTATTATTTACATTCTAAATCTGTTATTTATAATTCATAACTTTTTCTTTAAATATTATTCTCCCTCATTCTTTCTACCTATATCTATAAACTGTGGTAATTATACTAAATTTTAGAAATATATATTATTTCTAATGTCAACATTCTTTTTTACATACAAAATGCACATTGATGAATGAGCTATATCACTCACCCACAAGAAAAGTGACACATCTCTACAAAAGAAAATTTAAATCTAATTTTAATTTTAAAAAAGAACCGCATGTTTTTACTGTAACATGAAATTATAGTTCTTACAGGGGTCGCAGTTACCCTATATTTCCTATATTTATAAAATAACCTTAAAAAATGTCCTATATTGTCCTATATTTCTCCTCTACTTTTTCCTATATTTGGTACCGAAAGTTCGGACATAAACTATATCGCGGATTTCAAATGTTCAAGATCGCGGAAAAATGGCAGATTTCGTCAAAAAATCGCAAAAAAAGGCAAATTTCGTCAAAAAATCGCGAAAAACGGCAAATTTTGTCAAAAAATCGCGAAAAAACGGCAAATTTCGTCGAAAAAATGGCATATTTCCCAAAAAGATCGCGAAAAAAAGGATCAGTTTCCCCCAAAAGATCGCGAAAAAAGGGTCAGTTTTCCCCCAAAAGATCAGAAAAAGGGCCAGTTTCCCCCAAAAGATCGGACGAAAGGGTCAATTTCTCCCAAAAGATCGCAAAAAAGGGTGAATTTCCCCAAAAGATCGCAAAAAAAAGGTCAATTTCGCCAAAAAATTGCGAAAAAACGTCAAATTTTGTCAAAAAATCGCGAAAAAAACGGCAAATTTCATCAAAAGATCACGAAAAAAACCCGGCCAATTTCGTCAAAAGAGCGCGAAAAAAGGATCAATTTCGTCAAAAGATCGCAAAAGCGGCAAATTTCCTTAAAAGATCGCGAAAAAAAGGTCAAAATTCGTCAAAAAATTGCACAAAAACGGCAAATTGCGTCAAAAAATCACGAAGAAACGACAAATTTCATCAAAAAATCGCGAAGAAACGAGAAATTGAGCGAAAAAATCGCCAAAACTCCCACAAATTTCGTCAAAAAATCGGCAAATTTCGTCAAAAGAACGCAAAAAGGCGGCAAATTTCATCAAAAGAACGCAAAAAGGCGGCAAATTTCGTCAAAAGAACTCAAAAAAATGACAAATTTCGTTGAAAGAAAGCAAAAAACGGCAAATTTCGTTGAAAGAACGCAAAAAACGACAAATTTCGTCAAAAAATCATGAAAAACTGCAAATTTCTTCAAAAGATCGCAAATAACCTCAAATAACTGCCAGAGGGCGCAAATTTTCAATATGTCCTATATTTTTCGTGGAAAATGTCCTATATTTTATGGATTGGTCACTTCTACCCCTGTTCTTAGCTATGCATGCTTAATTAACAAAATATTAGAAGCATATGGCAGGGTGGGGGGTCTCTAGAAAACATAATAATTAGACATTTTGTAAATCCTTGGAATTTGTTTCTGAATTGCTGTACTATCAAATCAAATGCGAGCTTTTATTATAAGCATCTGAAAGTCATGTAAATTAAGTTCTTCAACTAGGGAAAGGAAGTTTCCATAAGTTTCTTTTTAGAATAGAATATTTGATTATTATATGAATTAGTCCCTTCTGGGTAATTTCAGTGATGCACATTTGGAAATGCATTTCTGGTGTAAAGATCGATTTGGTGTGCATATATTTACCATAGAGATTTTTTTTTTTTAAAGTATAGTCTTAAACAGTCAAATCATTCAAAATAATACATTTATTTTGAAAAATTAATCTCTGTACTTCACATAAGTTCATCAGATACATTTGGAAGGATTTATACTTATAGAAAACTTTCCAATTTTCTTTTTTAATTTAATAAATTTATACATTGTTATTTATTTATTTATTTTATTTTAATATTTTCTAAGTCACAAAAAGGAAATAACTGTTAAAATGTGTCTAAATTATATGAGTTTGGCCTTTTATATAAATGGAAAAGATTTTCCACCTTTTTTCCCATTTCCCACTTTCATGCCTGAAAGTAAAATCTAATTAATTTATCAGCAACACCAAATGATTTTCTAATATACAAATTTCATCTAATTAAAAAATGTTTTAGGTGTACATACCC
This sequence comes from Maratus speciosus, assembly GCA_963932465.1. Lineage (NCBI taxonomy): Eukaryota > Metazoa > Arthropoda > Arachnida > Araneae > Salticidae > Maratus > Maratus speciosus. Next base: position 508,570,813 of record OZ010790.1, read on the forward strand.
CGATTTAACTTATATAATGAGTTTTGTAAATGATCATTTGTCATACTAGAACTTTCTCAAAGAGCAACCCTTCTCTGGTTTCAAACTAAACATTTTCTGTTATTGTTAAGTCTGCAGATTTTAATGAGCACATGGAAAGTGTTTTCAAAATTTAGTCATATGTGCATTGCTTGCTTTATAATTTGCACTCATGCATATTGAGTCAGTGATGACTGATAATTATTAAGAGTTCATTTCAATACACAAAGAGTGTCTCATTCGGGCCGATACAGCCCCAAAAGGGAGCCAAATTTTTCAAAAATCTTTCAAGCTGTTTTCGACATCATCCATACTAAGGAAAATTGCTTGCTCATTTAATATACAGTATGGAACCATTTATCCGGAAACCAGTTAACCGGAAAACCAGTTATCCCGAATGATATTTCTGGTAGACTGATTTCAGAATCTTTGCAGAAAAAGCTGTCATACGCTGCCATTTTGACATAGGCTTTGCTTGAAACAATTGTATAATTTGATGACAACATCTAGTATCTGAAATGAAAACATATTTAGTTGTATTTTAGATCTTTTAATTTTTACGCTGAGGAAACAGAAGAATTTTTGTTCTTAAGGGATTCCCATAAATTACCTTCTTTTAAACTCTGCTTAGCTTTTAATCTTTCTTGCCTTGATTTTTAATCCAAGTAATCTAATAATTTTAAATCAGAAATAATGCCACAACCACACATATTCCACAAAACTTACCAAATGGATGCTTCTTTGATGCATAACCAGTTAACTGGAAAAACCAGTTATCCGGAATACATCTGACCCCAAGCATTCCGGATAAATGGTTCTGTACTGTATATGTTACATATAACAGATATTGCATACAATATATACAGCTGTAGCAACTAAGCAGTTGCTGCTTAATTATAGTAATTAATATTATCAGGGCCATTGTATATGGTATACAATAATAATAATAATAATAAAAACTTTGAAAGTTTTAGCAGCCAGATATTTTTGCATAAGTATTTTAAAAAAACTTTTATTATCTTGGTTTTTTCAGTTGACATTATTGCTAAGCATTTACTTATGAGCAATTATGAATATTAATAAAACAGCAAATGTAGAAAAGTTTTCATGGATTTTGTTCTTGGATACTGGTGCAGGACAACATATTTTCGAAATATAAATTATAGGAAAATTCACTATATAATAAATTTAATTTTGCATTTTAATATCCATACACCCTTTGTAAAACACGCCGTATCTCAAAGTTATACTTGATTTGCATGCTTTTTGCAATTGGAAGTATGTTTCTGTCATCAGTGATTTAAGAGATAACTGCCATAACCTCTATTTTGAATCACCCGGTATACATAAAGACCATGTTATCTTTTGATTTATAAAAAGTTTGTTATAAATTAGAAAATAATAATGTGAAAATTTTAGTTATTATCAATTTCTTTTCCTTTTATTTAAAAAGATAGTGTGCATAATTCTCTCTCTTTCACAAATATTGTACATCCTGCTTCATCTCTGTCTAACCGGTTCTTTGATTACCAATACATAATTAGAATTATTTTTTATAGGTGGGCCAATTCTTTACAAAGAGCTCGTGTTACTCGCTGGGGTGGCATGATATCTACTCCAGATTCAGTGTTACAAACTATGGTTCGACGAGCTTTAAGTGAAAGTGGCTGTCCTCCTCATCTAACTGCTGAACTTATGGAAAATGCACACGAAAGGAGATGGCCTCCTGGACTTAGTACTCTAGAAACTCGTCAGACTAATAGAAGATATTATGAGAATTATGTTTGTAAAAGAATACCTGGAAAGCAAGCTGTAGTGGTTATGGCTATTGACAATCCACATATGAATGATGATATGGTTTTAGAACCAGGACTAGTGATGATATTTGCTCATGGAATTGAGTGAAAATGCCATTTTCATTTTACAAATTGATAGGAATTGAATTACATAAATTTCTACTTTATAATTTTTAAAAATTATAGAAGTGGAATGTCTGCCGTATGAATTAAACATGACAGTTTAAAAAATGTGATATTGTATTATAATGGTTTTTGGAACATGTCCATATTTTTAAACATTTTGTATAATTTGATATATAGTCTAAATTTTATTAAACATTAAAACAGTAGTTTTATTTGACGAAAAGCACTGATAATTATCATAATTAAATCGAACTGTTCGAAAAATATTGTCTCTTATGTTTAATTTCTTTTAGCATTTTTATAATTATTATTGTTTGGCTTTTTGGGCTTATAGTTTTTTTCTTTTTTCTTGCAGGAATATTTAATTCTTTAATACTGTTTTAAAAATATTCATTTATTCAATAAATCTTCAATCTTCTGGTGCATTTTTAAATGTGTTTTTGCCATACTGTTATTTTTTCTATATATTATTTAAGTCATTTTTTTTTTCTCTTAATAATTTAATAGGCAACAACAAGCTTATTGACTATCTTGAATTTTTATTTATGTGCTGTTTTGTATGTACTGGACCATGAAGATATGACTTATTCAGGGATCACGATTCTATGCAGCACACCAAAATGGCTGTTTCTGACCATTTTGTGCCAAATCACAGTTTTGTTTCCAATAAGGAAACAAAGGTAGTATGGATATGTAATGAAAGAGATGAAAAGCTTTTCATTCTGCAATTGGGCAACAATCGTTGCCTGTAAGTTCTACAAATTTCACACAAGAGCTCTTTTGAACATCTATTTCAATGTCTTATAGCTAAATTTTCTGGGGTTTTTGTTATTTTTTTAACACATTCATTGCCAAGCTGAAAATTGGAATTTCGTGTGGTGGCCAAATTTTTTTTATTTAGTGGCCAATATAAATATTATGCGCCGTTTCGCTATGGCCACTATAGCATTCCACTTAGAAACTTGATAGCGACGTCCACGCGATAACATGTGATGGGGTGTTTGGCAAGAACTCGCATCACGTGATATCGTGTGATTGGCAATTAACGTGTTAATTAATTATTATATTTTATTTATGTTACTGAATGATCAACAAACCAGATCTTGAAATTTAAAAAAAGCTGAAGAGAAGAAACTTTATTAGGCAGTGGGAGTTGGTTTGGACGGTTACTTAATGAGTATTGGGACACATGTTTAGAAATTTGCTGTCTGCCCCTCTCTCTCTCTTCCCTCCCAAGTGAGGATGTCAAAATTATTTCTGAGATTCTTATGATTAAAAACAATAAATTTCACAAAATGGCAATTTTTACATAGGTGAGAATTATGTGCATTTCAATTGATTTCCACTTTCTTTGTTTGTCTCTCCACTCAATCTCTCAGCACACAAATTTAAGATTCTTTAATAATTTTAGAATTTTCTGCTCTTTTTTTTCCATCTTGTTGTAACAATAAATAAATAATAATCTCCTTACAATATGTGCCCCCACCCCCCTTTAACCACGTCTCACACATAAAATTTAAAATAAATATTTTTTTTCTGTCGTGTTCTTTATTTTGAAGTAAAATAAATAATCTGCCAGAAATGTCAGCATTATGTTTGAAATAGAATGCTCTTTATTTATTTTTTTTTTTTACCTACATTTTTTCCCATCCTTCCTTATGCAAGGTGAGAGAAGAGGATGGCAAACAGCCCAATATATCATGTTGCATTCGTCAAAATTTCTGACAGAGTTTATCACTTATCTTGGATAATGGATTAGTGCAGTATTCCAGAAGTTTTCGCATATAATCTTTTTTTTTTTTTTTTAAGATGTATTTAAAATCAAAAAACAGATTTTCAATTTTTTAATTGTGTTATTAACAGGCTTGTTTGCAAATCTTGGAAACTATCATTGTCGAATAGAGGAAATTCTGAAACTTCACAAATCTGGAAATATAGGAAGAAGTTTTTAAAAATTAGCAACCTCCCTCCCCTCTTCCCCATTCCTATTTATAAGCGGAAGATAAAAGTTGTTAGATATTGATGTATACCTATCATGGATGTGGCAAAACAAAGTTTCATAATTCTGCCTGTTCTACTGCTTTGAAAAAAAAAATATTAATATTTAAATTTCGCTGCATAAAATAGTTATTTGGTAATTTTGTATTCTAATTTATGGAACCAGTAAGCAATACATTGTAAATACTGTGCAGTTTTGAAACTAACTATTAGATTTTAATAGAATTAAATCTGAAATGCTTTTCTCCAATTTTTTTTTTTTCAAATGAGGTATTAAAAATTAAGATGCTTGTATTACATGAGTACACAGCATACATAAAAAAATACAGTAATTCTTTTAAAATTCCTGGACTCCTTAGGAATTTTCTAAACTGTTTGGATATTTTCTTCTCAAGTCTGTATGAACCCTGTGTCTACTACAAAATTGATTTTTACTGCTACAAAATTGATTTTTACCGCTACAAAAGTGATTTTCTCCGATCTTTCCAAGTGAGTGTGACCACTGCTTATTCTTCATATTAATAATTTTTTACTACCACTAGTTATTATTGTTGCTTTTGAAACTAGATTTTTATTAATTTTATTGTTGAAACTTCTTTTTTAAAAAAATATTTTTTTTTAATAATAAAATTGAAAATATTGTTTTTAACGGCAGGAATTATATGTTTTTTCATTTGTATATATATTTTTTTTTTTTTTTTGAAGATTGCAAATGCTGATGATGAATACTAATAAAAGAAAGTTTCGCATTGTCTATCTGTCTCTGTGAGTGTGTGCATGCATGCAATTGTTAGTGAAATCTAGTGCACCTAGAAGTCTGACAGTTTTGGCAAGGATAATCCAAGGCAGGTCTAAATGCTTGTGAAACTCTGAATTAAAAATTATTGATCATTAGCCGAGATATTTTAAGGTGCCATTTTTTATGGGCAAAGTCACCTCCGAATGTTACAAAATTAAATGATATGTTCGTACTTATTTGAGCTATGATTTTTGCTGTTTTATTAAGCAACTATTGTGTGTATGCTGTAAAAAAGAAAAAAAAAAAAGTTTAAAAAATGTGGTTAATTCACATGCCTTTTTTAAAGTTATTTTTATGTGATACTCTCTCAAAATTTTGACCACCACTCCATCATTGCACGGTAGTCCAAGTTCCACTTACCATATATATTGTGATGACATTATGGATACTTTTAAAAATCAAATACCATAAACTCCCAAAAGTAAACCACCCCTTTGACAACTTGAGATATTGGCAAAAGTGGGAAGGGGACTTATAAACGGGATTTTCTTGAAAATTTCCTCAATACTAACTCTTAGCATTAATATCTATTAACAGAATTGGTACACGATAAGGTCTATTATTCCGTAAATATTTAAAATAAAATGTTGAGAGGTTCTGCTCTTGAAAGCTGGTAGACGGGAGGTGCTGTGTTCGATCCCAATCGCACCCATCAGCCTAATCGTTCAGAGTTTTCTTGGTTCTCTTCGAACCTTGGTTTTCCAAGTGTAAATACGGGCTATGTTCCCTTAAAAAGACCCCCACGGAGGGCACTCCCCCCCCCCCCCCCCCTTAGGGCCTATATCCCTCGTGCTGATAATTGACCGTCATAAACACAACCAACTAAGAAAGTTTTAAAATAAACAAAATATAATAATTAATCCTATAAATAATAATCATACTTCATATTTAGAGAGGGAAACTATTCAATTCTTTTATTTATTTATTTATTTTTTTTTTTTGTACGTATAAAAAGGACTTTGAATGTGTCAGCAAGTTTACGTTGAATCGAGCACCCCACAAAAAAATACAATATGCAGCAACTGCAAAAAAGGAGAGGGCTATCTGTGACTTGCTTTGTTTATTCAATTCCATAAAGTCAGAAGTCGAATGTTATCAGAATCAGATCATCAGTTTTGGATAGATAATATGTTTTGTTATGCAGAAAGAAACCATGCGTAGATTTTTTTATTATTATTAAAGAAAGAAAAAATCACGTGTTTTTCTAAAAAAAAAAAAAGCATTTTTAAATAAAATAGAGGATGCAAAGAAGAAACATGGAAAAGGGGCAGAGCACATTTTCTACATCTAAAAATGGGCACTTAAAACAAAAAGGACAGTGCGCAGCTTCATTTGAAAAATGTCAAACGGGAATACTTGAGAGAATGAAAACAAAGGAACTAACTTTAGTGAACTTATCAACACTAAAAAATTTCGCCGCCAAAGGTTGGATGAAAACACATTCCAACTAAAGATTTTTGGTACAAGGCTTGCAGATGTAATTTTTTTGAAAAATGAAATTTGTTGAAAATTGAGGAGGGGGTTTACATTCGGGTGGAGGCTATTTTAAGAATTTTATGGTATTACTCCATTCAAATAATAATAATTATGATCTATATATATATTACACTATCGTACGGGGCACAGAAATCATGATTAATTGTTTAATGGCAACGCCCAAATGAAACGCATCTCATTGGTTGTTGAACATCATTTAATGCATCTCCATACCTATAAGGGGGGTTACCATAGGGGGGACCCTGTTCTGTCGCCAACTTGGTGATATTTCTAATATTTCGCCAAATTCCCATAGACTTCCATTGTAAACCAATAGGGTTTACTTGCTTATAGAAAATCAACAAATTGAAATATTTTAATGCAACAAAAGCTAATATTAGCTTAAGGGATTATACTAATTATATTTAAGGGAGTCCAAGTAAATTATGAATAAAGGTAACATGGTGCAATGCTTAGCATGCTTTCCCAAACATAAATTTTAAGGGAGGTCGCCAAGGGTGGCTAGTATTTAGAAAAAACATATATTTTTACAAATTTAGCTAGATTGTTATTTGAGGATTTATTTACTTATTTAACTTAAAAAAAGTAGGATATTTTATGTGACAGAGTTGATTTTTATTTGAATTTAAAACAAGAAGCTAGCAAACTAAGCTTGCCAAGTTTAATCTGGAAAATAGGCTTTTCTATTTGAATTTTTGATATGTTCTTGTAAAGACATTCTATATAATAAGGTGATCATTTCTAATGGAAAACTTTTGTGCTCAACCAATTTTTTTTTTTTTTATTTCACAGTTGAGTCTTTTTATAGTGGCTTTATATGATAATGTATTAAAATTTTGTGTCCCTGAATGAAAACTGTTTCATATGGTAGCTACTATCAGAAGGGAAAATATTGTTGTATCAAGCTTAATAACATATGCAAATTTTTTTGACAATTGGTATATTTTCACAAGAAATACTGTTTAAAAGAATGATGAAGCAGAAACAAACATTTCATATTTACAGCATATTAAAATATATAGGGTAAAAGCTCCAATAGTCAGCCTGACAACAACCTACATAAATGGCTAATTAGCTCTGTAAAAATATCCATGTTACATTGCTGATGACATATAAATTGTACCCTACTTAAATTGCAATTGTACATTGGAAAATTATAATGTTTTATTTTGGACCAAAAATAAACTATTTATAAAGCCTTTTATTTGTTGCTGACTTCTGGTGGCGGTCTGAACATAGGAGCATTTATTCTATATATGCAAGTTCAAACATATATAGAGACACTAAACCTTAAATAAGTGCAATTGAAAACAAAAGAGAGACTTGCATTCATGTCTTTAAAAAAAAAAAGTGTTAAAGTAGTCTGTTGATTCTGGATTGTTATAAAAGTCAATGTATTGCAAAACAAAGAAAAGTAAAAATTGCATATTCAGCTGTCAGTGTAATAAGTGGGCAGGTGGAAAGTCAGAGATGCATATAATTAGGCATGTTTCTCATATGGTAAAATGACATAAAGAAATGTCAGTATTCAGCTTTTTTTTAAATAAAAGGAAACATTTATTCTAATTTTATTATTCATAGTTAATTTAATCAAATAATTAAAAAAATACTTGTAGCTCACAGTCTTTAAAAAGCTAGCGACTTTTATATTGCCAGATTTGTTGTTTTATTTTAATTTTTATAACAAGCTAATGCGACTGCATTTATATGCATGTCATGAACTCTATATGACACATATTATAGTATTTATTTGTTCCTGTGTTAAATTAGTGTGTTTTCTTATAATGAATCAACTTTCCATCACTGATAAAATTAGTACCATGTGTGTTGGGGAATTAAACCCTGGGAGTTCAGCATTAGGCTGACCACTTGACTGTGACCTATACCTTACAACACCACAGGCCCACGGTTTAATAAGCAGAACTGGACACCTAAGACTATGACCCTACATTAATTGTAGTGCCATGAGTTTAGTTTTCTTATATAGAAAATTCTTTTATTTTCATATATCATTCCATAAAAAGAAAAAATACTGTCAACACTACTATTAATATTGCTGTAATGATACCTTATGTAACCTTAACCTTCCATGATCTGATAAATAAACATATTTTTGAAATTCTTTTTCATTTTTTCTCCCAATTGTGCATTAGTTATTTATATTAGTACATTAATTATTCTACATATTTCTTCAAAGGTTGGAATTTGAAAGATACTTGGAAATCTGAGAAAATGCATCATTCAAATCTGAAAAATGTTCAAGAAAATTTTTCAACATTCAGCATGCAATTATCATCTGTAAAATTTACTGGGGCAAAATTGTTTAGCTGTCCATATTGTAATAAATCTTATCCATACAAATCATATCTATCTAGACATATAAGAACTCATACAGGAGAAAGACCATTTGTATGTAAATTTTGTAATATGTCATTTGCACACCAACCAAATCTCAAGCAACATCAACTGACAGTGTGCAATTCTAAATCTAAAAATATATAATTTTACTGAGTACTTGGATAACTTTTTCTTTGTTAATATTTTTTATTATATTTAAAAAAGCAAGGTGAATCAAAATTATGACTCTGATTGCAAATAACAATAACTTTGTAGTAAACAACACCGGGAAGAAGTCATTTGAATACAGAAGGAGTTCAAAATTTTGTTTACTTCGCAACTGTTCTTTGTGACCCTGCTTGGTTTCTTAGATATAATCCCGCAGTACATTTAAAGCCAGACTTATGAAGAATGCTCATAATCAATGATACCCAGAATCTGTATCAAGTTGTGGCATGAGCCATATCTATAACATATTAAAAAAAAACTGTTGCATGTAACAGTTGCTTCAAAGGAGAAAAAAATAATCATACAACTTTCCTTTCAAAATTATGTAGAAAACACTGACTTAAGATTTCTTCTTATATCCAAAGTAAGTCCCATAGAACAGCTGTAAAGTACCTAATCAAAAAATTGACCTTAACTTCTGTTTTGTGTTCAAATTGTATTTTCCTGTCATTGTTTACAAGAAAGTTATTGGCATTTGTAATCAGGGCAATTATTTTAAGTTACTTGGTATTTTAAAATAACATTAGCTACATTATTAAATCTTTATTCAGTCCATCTTAATTTTTAATATATTTTCTAACGTTATGTCTCATTTTTGTTTTATTATTCAAGTATTGATCTTAATAAACTTGTATTATTATTATTATTATTCCGTGTTGTGAGTTGTACTTATTTATATATTTTTCATCACTTTCAATAAAAATGCTTTTTCCAAAATAATTATCTCAATTAAAGTTTTTTTTAATTGTTTATCGTTCAATCATTAAAGTTATAAATTGTGTTGGAATTCATAGTGATTGATAAATTTCATTTGCTCAATTTCTTTCCAGTTGTAATTTTATTATTTGAATTCTGTCAAATATGCTGAGAAAGTGTTTGCTGCTCCGATGCTTTTTTCTTGTTCATAATTTCTTTAGTCAGAATATTTTCCTCCACTTTTCATTAATTCTTAAATGTCTGTTGTTTTTTAACTATTAAATTTTATAAATTGTTACTTTTTTAAATGTTTTTAATTCTTCATTTTTCACTCTTTAGTTTAACAGAAGTAAAATTGAGTATCTTTTTCAAATAGATTTCTGACATTCTGTTATTTTCTATATAATCTCTTCTTATTTTTCTCATAAATAAAAATATAATAATTAGCTGTTAAAAGTAACATTATCATTTGATTAAAAATTATTCTTTATGTATTATATTATGTTTTACACAATGTATGTGAATTGGCATTAATTTAAATTGAGATTTGATTTTGAAAATTTTTTAAATGGTCTTACTTAAAGAATTTGTAATGATAAATATATATTTTTTTTCTTTAGCTAAGTTCTAATTTTAATATTTTCATTAATAAAAGAAACCATCTCATTTAAATATGAAACATATATTTGCAGGAACAATATTTTTTTCAATTATCTACATTATCTATTTTGATTTCTTAAATTTTTAAAGTAAATTTTACTGCCATAAAGACGTAACATTTAAATGTTATGTTTTTCTGACTGCTGTCATAATCTGTCTGACATAGCATAATAAACAGCAGTAGTATTACAAAACCATGTATTTTTATTTAGGAAGTTCCAACACAGCTACATTCTTTTTTAGCAGACCATAAATTGAGTTCATTTTCATAGTATTATGATAGAATTAACAAAAATACTACTGATGTCTATAGTTATAAATTGTATATTTAAAAAAAAAAGTAATTTAAATCATTCAAAAATGTAAAATATTTTATACAGTATACTCTCGACATCTTGAACTTCGATACTTGAAAACTTTGATATGTCGAAAAATTATTTTTCCCCTTGATATTACATATTTATCTAATGTTAATTTTAATTCTTATCTCGAAGAGTTTTCACTCAAAACCTTGTTATGTTGAATATTTTTCGAAGTAAAAAATCAATCAATTTCTTCTCTGCCATTTGATAATGAGGAAGAACTGGGTCTTTCAGGACCATTACCTAGCATTACTGCAGCCCAAGCTGAAGATGCTGTCCACGTACTACGATGCTTTATAGAATGCTCTGAAAACGATAAATTTCAAAAGACATGTCGCCATGCCACGACACTTGGCTTTTTTAGGCAATTCTATCAATCTAAGTTGATTTATGTATTTACTAATTCTTTTACTATTTAAAAAATTAAAATTATCACTGCTGTATTTAGACTTATTGTGACTATAATTACATATTTATACTTATTTTCATCTATCATGACTCTAATTTTTATAACATTATTCCGTATCTTGTATTTTACAAGAATTTTTACATTTGGTTATGACCTTGTTATCTCGAAATTTTTTAAGTGTCCCTTCGACTTCGAGATATCGAGAGTATACTGTATAAAGAAATTTTTTTTACAATTCAATGACAATAAGATATTGTTCATTTAAATCTTTTAAGGTTTTTAAGATACAACCAAGTTCCATTAGAGCAAACTGGTGTGCTTCTCAGTATCTACATGTTCTAAAATCAATAGAGTAGTTTTAAATTCCATAACAAGTAAATACCGACAGCTAATGAAGTTATTCTGGCTAGAAAATAATGTGTGAAATCGGGAATTTCCTACTATGCTTCTTTGTTTTAGTTTTAAATATGTCCAATAGATTGCACTACACTCTCTCAAACTGTAATACTACTCAAAATAACTGCAGTTTTTAAAAAAAGAGAAAAAAAAAAAACAGTTTTAGAGTTTCAAAAGTTAAACAGAATGAAGGTTGTCCATTTTAGGTAGATTTCGTATGAAATACTACCTATTGGGATCGTTTCAATGTTGGAATTTCTGAAAAATTTTTGCAGATCTACACCGATCATGACCCCTAGAACCCAAAACCACCCTCAGCAAAAAACTTTATATCTATCTATCTATATCACTTTCTTCTGGACACGGTAACTTTCGTAATTCTGCACCAATCTCTACCAAACTGATACATAAAATCAATGGGTATAAAATCTTGGTCAAGTTCGTTAATGGGCAAAATCAGACCAAGGGGATGGAAATAGGGAGGGGTTTTGTGAAAACCCCCCATAACTTCTTAATTTTTGTACATATCAAATCAGTTTAAAGTTTTTATTACTTCTAAAAATAGGGCCAAAAATTTATGTATCACAGATTTTTGATAAAGTTCAAAATGGGCTCAAGATGTGCAAAAAATAGGGTTTTGGGGAGAAAAAAATTCATAACTTCGTCAATTCTCAAGATATCAAATCCAATTAATTTTATTATAAATCTCCTTAACATTATCTACAACTTTTATATTCACAAGTTTTTTGTAGGACCCATTCATACCACAAAAAAAATAAAAACCAAAACAAAAAGGGGGGTTGAAGAAGAAAAAAATCCATAACTCCGTCAATTCAAAAGATATAAAATCCCTATGAATTTATCATATATCTTCTTAATATTGTCTACAACATCTATATAGACAAGTTTGGGATAGGACCAATTCTTACAGCAAAAACAAATTTAAAAAATACATAGCGGTTGAAGAAAAAAATCATCTTAGTAAGGGTGTATTCAAATCCAAACTGCTTATTTTCTGACTCATTTTACAGTTCATTTTTGCTCTCAAAGGCTTCCAATTGGTACGTTTTCTTACTCAGAAACTATATAATGCACCGTAATAGGCGATTTTTTGATAGAGGCAGAATATGTTTTTAAAAATGCTGTTAAAAAGGAGATTTTGAACCGAATTTACCGAAGTGGATTGTGTTGGAAAAATCATTGTATTAAGGATGCACTCAAATCCAAACTGCTTATTTTCTGACTCATTTTTAAATTCATTTTTGCTCTCAAACGCATTTAATTGGTATATTCGCTTATTCAGAAACTATATAATGCACCGTAATGATCGATTTTTTGATAGAGACAGAATATATTTCAAAAAATGATGTCAAAGTGGACATTTTGAACAGAATTTCCCGAAGTAATTGTATTAGAAACGAAAAATATTGTCCTTCTGAGAAAATAATTGTTTATATATGAAGCTTTAATTAATTGAACAAAAAATAAAAACACAGGTTGCTTATAAATCTCTTCAAAAGTCACGTCAGCAAGTTTCATATTTTTTTTTTTATTAAAAATGAATCTGGAATTATGCCAGAAAATTTCGAGTTGTTGAGCATGGAAAAGTATTTTTTTTAATACCGCCCTAACATGATTCTGATAAAACCAGCTACTGTCTGGCTGAAACAAGAAAAACCCTGAGTAGATTTCCTGCTTTCGGAGGTTCCAAAACTTGCAGGGAAGGATCTTCGTCCGTAGGAGGGGAAGAACTGAAAAGGTTATGGTAATTCTCGGCATGACCAATTGAATGGGAGAAACGAAAATGCCAGACTTCCCTAAAATAAAGTCGACTGACCAGTTACCCTGGCAACAGGACCGAGTCGAGACCAGTTCCAGGGTTTTTCTTGTCTGAGCCAGACAGTATTATATAGAAATGAAATAAAAACTCGTCAAAAGCGGCCAGATAAAATTGTTAAAGTGGATTTATCTCTAATCATGATTTAGTTTTTGTTTGTGAAATTAGTATATCTCACTTCGAAATCTACCTCTGCCTGTAGGCTAGGCCGGTATTGAACATTCTAACAGTTTCAGACAATGTATCATTGATATCGCTGGTCTACAAAATTGAACTGTTTTCTTTTTTCCTTTTAAATAAATGATATATTTTTATACTAATTTGGGGTCATAGAATGTGAATTAAACATTAAAATTTTAATGTTAGCTCCCGGTATAAAAATATATCTAGTATGAAAAATTATGATAAACTTTTTTATATGAAATTAAGAATTTATTAACAATATCAAAACATTAACCTTTTATCATCACTCAAGAAACCCTTTTCTTTTTTACTTGTTTTTTCTGTTCAGTTTCAGGGACATCTCTACTCAAGTTCCAGCAGTAGTCTGCTAACATTGATGCATTCTATCGCCACTGGTACAGTAGACTCCCTCAAATCTGCAAACACCTAAAATCCACACACGATTGCTGATGTAAACAATGAAATTTTCAGTTCACATGTAGGGGCAAAATTACAGAATTTTTTTTATTTTTTAATTATTCCTTATGTATTGTGATACGTAATTCTCGATAATATGACTGAACTCATAGTTTTTCATGCAGGAAACATAAATTTATTTCTGAAAAAAATCAAGATATTGTAGATAACACTGGTAATTACAATCTTTTTTACCAAATATATTTAATATTTATGTATTAATCAAGTTTTTTTGGTTATCTAGACTAGCTAAACCTGAAATAAAATTTCCTTAATTTATGATTTTGATGTGAATTAATAGGTACCTTTATGAGGAAAGTTTTATTGCATAATTCAGGGAAAATGTGCTCATCTTTATTATGCCTATTTAATTATACATTATTAATTATTCACTTGACCTTTACTTTTAATAATTTAATTATTTTTAATATTATCTTACTTTTATCATTTTAGTTTTTTACTTTACTTAATTATTTTAATATTTTACTATATTGCAAACATTCATTATAATTTTGATTGCATTATTACATTCAAATTATGGTTTAAAAAATGTAAACAAAGTATTGACCGCAAAGTTCAAATTCCACCTTTTTAAAAGCAAATTTGGACATTCTCTGGATTGATGCTAAAATGCAAGAAAAATATTAGAAGCATATTTGGGGGGGGGGGGGGGTTCTAGAAAACTTAATAATAGACATTTTGTCTACTCAAATCCTTGGAGTTTGTTTGTGAATTGCTGTACTATCAAAGGCAAGCTTTTCTGGAAATATCAAATAGCTTAAGATTCTTTGATGAATGATAAAGTATGATATCCTAAGGGGGGGGGGGGGGGGGTCCAAAGTTAACAAAATGTTGATACCGTTATGTATGCATAGCCAATAATGTTTGGAACTACTAATGTTAAATGCCTTTGAATATTGCTACAAAACAATTTGCAATGCGGGTAATTTTTTAAGCGTAACTTAAAAAATGCTTGATGGGAAAGGAACTGTAATTTTAGATTCACATATTTAAAGCTTCTAGAAATCCATTTCTGTTTAAAAAAAAAAAAAAAAAAAAAAAAAATTATAGATACAATAATTACATTTCATATATTTTTTAAATATTAATTTAAAAGTACATATTTTCGGAAATAATCTTAACTTTGCACATCTGTATTTAGTAAACAAAAGCCAGTGAAGGTTTTATGGAGATATCTGTGTTCAGTGCATTAATTTAATACAGAATTGCACATTTTCACTTCAGAGGGAATTTCATTGTTGTACAGTGATTTGGAACTTGGGTTAGGAAGTAGAGCAAAGAAATTCCCAACTTCACACATTAATATCCTGGAAGAATAACTTCAATAGCTGCCACAATTTACTTGTTTGTTATAAGACAATCCTGTATTTGCTGTAATGGAATAACATTTCATTAAACGTTTTTCTAACAATTAAAAAAAAAAAAAATTATAATAGAAATGTTATTATCTCAGATCTTATTGTAATAGGACTCTAAGAAATTTAGTATACTATATAAAAATGTGAATTGATGTAAATTTATTTTATAGAAAATACACATTTTCCTATTAACCATATGATTTTTATTCAAATTAGAAGCAGAATTTTAATATTTTCACTATAAAAGAATTGCTAAAGATAGTCAAAGGACTTATTAAAAAAATCGTTTTCTTACTTGCTAAAAATCTTTTAAATATTTATCACATAGTGAAATAAAAATTGTTACATGAATTAATCTGTCTGTTTTTTCCACAAAATATCTTGCTGTATACAAGGTACATTTGATATGTCTTAAAAATTATTCAACTTGATTTTTTATAAAACATAATATTTTATGTGTATTTTTTTTAAGTGTATAAAAAAAAATATTTTATGTAATTTAAATTTTTTAAGTTGTATTCATTATTAATACTGATTTATAGCTTTTATTTATTTTTTAAGTGTATGAGTATGTAATCTCTTTTTTAATGTTTATTTATATTTATTATTAGCTCTAATTTAATAAATTTTATTTATTTTTTAACAGGGTCGCTATTCTTTTGAAAATATTTTTCTTGAGAATATACAAAAAATATGTTACAAGTGACCTTGATATTTTAAAATAATAATCAATAGATATGAAAACATTCAATAATTTAGTAGTTTTATTTGTAAGGTTCTTAAATCTCTTTATGTTTTGGGCATCATCAAAATTCATGCTCATTGTCCTGTTTATGATTTGTGTATGTGTTATTTGTAAAATAGAAAATATATTCTATGAATATAAATGCATTAAATGGTGCAATTATTGAATATATAGGATATATACTATATCTATATCACATGCTATATCATAAAAAGTGAAAATTAAAGAGTCATGTATGTCTTTAAAATCAGCTTCTTAATGAGTGTTATATTTGTTTTGTTTTGTTGGCAGATATGATTATATAGAAAAGCAAGTCTCAAATTTGTTTTTTTGCTAGCATGGAACTTAATTACTTGCATAACTGCCAAGGGCATAACTGCCAAAGTAAAAATTTAACTTGAAACATTACAAAAAACTTGAGCATTTTTTAGTATCCTATCCAATTTTTTGAACATTATTTCAGATACACTATTTTTAACTGTTTTACTGAAAAAAGAAAAAGAAAAAAAGTTAATTCAGACATAAATACAAGAGGATAAAAAGCACTTTTCTTCCTTTGCCTCGACCCCAGCATTCACAGTTTAAAATCTTTAAAAAAAATTATTTCTTTTGTTCTGTTTATAACTTTCTTGTAGCAATAATTAAATAGTCATCTAAGTTACCTGTTCCTCCACCCAAAGAAATTTTGCTTCCCTCTTTCTCTCCTCCTTCCAAGCAAAAAAGTTTAAAATCTTCAAAACTTAAAAAAAATATTTATGATCTATTATTATTTTGTTGGAACAACAGATAAATAATCATCTAAATCTCCCCTTAAAATTCCATTTTATTTTAATTTCTAGACTTGGGGAGGGGGGGGGGGGAAGGCAGAGAAAAGATTTTCTTCTTTTTCGTAGTTTGTCTGTTCTCACCATTGATATTTTGTTAATGGGGTGGGGGGTGGGTGTTGGACAAGTTATTTTAGAAAAGATATTTATTTTAAAACATAAAATATATATGTGATTCGGGGGTAAAAACAGATTGCAAGAAAGAAGAATTTCAGCTTTCCCTCCACATATTTAGAAATTCCCTTTCGGGGGGGGGGGGGGGGAACAAAAATTTCAGGGAAGAGGAAGATTTTAGATGAGTGATATCTAACCTTACTAACAAAGTAAGAAATAAGGCTTTTTTTAATTAAAATAAATGTAAAACTGTAGTGATTGTAAACTGTTTGCTGGGTGGAGGGACAGAGGAGAGGAGAAGGTGAAACTTTTGGGAGGAAAGAGGGTAATTTAGATGGCAGATTAGAGAGCGACAAATAGGACTTTAGATTTTTTTTAAGTAAGAATTTTATAAATCTTTAACTTTGTGTGCCGGGGAATGAGAGGGAAATGTAAATGTGGAAGAGAAGAGGTTTGCATTGTAGATGATTGATTATTTACTTATTGTTACTAGAGAGCAACAGATAGGTCAAAAGAATTTTTTATAAATATGGTTTTAAAAATTAATCTATTTTGCTAGGTGGTGGCAAAGGGCGGAAGCAGATATTTTGGGGATGGAGAGATAATTTAAATGGCTAATTATTTATTTATTACTTACTACTAGAGAGCAACAAATAGAGCATATTTTTTTAATAGAGAGTTTTAAAAATTTTAAACTTTGTATATTGAAGTGGGAAGGATGGAGAAGTGTAAATTTCAGAAGGAGAGTTTTTAATTTAGATGATTATTTACTTATTTTTACTAGAGAGTAACAAATAAGATTTTTTTAAAAAGAGTTTTAAAGATTTAATTTTTTTTTCTTCCAGGAATGGCAAAGTGGGAAAGCAGACATTTTGGGGATGTAGTGATAATTTAAATGGCTGATTATTTATTTGTTTTACTAGAGAACAACAAATAAAGCATATTTTTTTAAAATAAAGAGTTAACTTAGTGTGCTAAGGGGGAGGGGAGAGTGAGATGCATAAATTTCAGATGGAGAGGGGAGTTGTAATTTTTATGATTGATTTTTTACTTATTGTTACTAGAAAACAACAAATTAAACAGAAGGATTTTTTACGATTCTCAAGATTTTAAACTTTTTTATGCTGTTTGGTGGTGGGGGGATGTCATGACAGGAAAGGGACATTTCATGTGGGAGGTGGATTTCATTGAAATTATACAAAAACAATAATCGTTCTTGAATTATTAGCAATTTTGTCTAACTTAATTTCAGTAAGTAGATTTTTCAGGTATAAATGGGAAAATGCTTGTAACTTAATGAGAATGAAATCAAAATTTTATAAAAAATCATAACACTTGTCAGCTGTGCATTTAATACGTACATAGATGCATTAAATATAGTGAGGTGTATAAAAATACAAAAAATGTGTATATATATATATATATATATATATGTGAGGACCCCAGAAGCGAAGGGATACAAGTGACAAAATTTAGATTTGGAGTAAATTGAGTTCAAAGTTAGAACATCAATAGTAATTGACTGAATTGAAATATGAAACTGTTCACAGCAGTCTTTGAACTCTTATTTCAATAACTGTTAAAGAAAAGTGCAGTACAATATTTTTTAAAATTTATGTAAATTAAAGATTTAAGTAGTTTAAAAAGCTCAAGTAGTTGACCTCTGGAATTCAGCACATAATTAGAAAATCACTTATATTTCTTTCCCTCGAAACAAATAGCCTTGTTTCCAGATAGCATGTGCACTTAGCTCAGTTTTTTCAATTTTGTCACTTATATCCCTTGGCTCCTGGGGTTCTCATAAATGAATAAATTAAAATTCTAGATTGCTTTTGTGTATCAGAGTTATTTTTTATTGCTGTAATTTCCACAATTATTTAAATAGTGTGACTAAATGTATTTTTGCACTGCCTGGTATAGAGGAATAATTTGATGTAAACTTGAATTGTATTATGAAAAGTTTTTTTTTGCAGATCTCTGCAAAATTACTACCATAAGCTATAAATATAGAGAAACTAAGTGTTCACACCTCAAACAAAACCTCTTCAAGTTGATCTTTCCAACAAAGTAACAGATAGTTATAAAAAATGAATTTCCTGTGAATGATCTGTATATTAATATATGAGTATTATTGTTCATTATTAATTGAATGAACAATTCTTTCTGAAAATTTGTCATTTGATGTGTAAATTGAATAATTTTATTCTTGTTTATGTGAGAAATTATAGTAAAGTTTCTGCTGATTTTTCTAGTGTATAAAATATATTCTATTTAAAGAATGCTATTTTTAAGAAATAACTGTTTTTTTTTTTTTTTTTTTTTACAAGTGAGCAAATATTTTAATATTATTTCAGTGTTTGATTCAGAAAAAATTATTTCATTCAAAGTAATTCTTTTTGTGTAAAAACATGAGTGAAAATTATTTTGAAATTTTAATAAACTAATATTCGTTTATATCCATGTAGCATGATTGTTTACCTTTTATTAAACTTTTTTAGGTGAAAGTAATGCTTATGGTGATGATAATGTTACTTGGAATCAGGAATCTGCAACATTTTTAAAATTTCAGCTGTCACGTCCAAACAACATCTGGAATTTTAAAGTTTATATTCATCGTGTGGTAAAGCATATTAGTTTTCTTAGTGTAATCATGTTCATGCACACACAGGTGAATGATTTTTGCCCTCTTCATTATGTTGCATATCATGTACTGAGAAATGTTACCTTGTATGACTTTTGAAAACTTGCTGTTCAGAGCAAAGAAATAATGAGTTATTCCACAGCATTATTTTTATATTATCTACATTAAATTGTTTATATCCATAAATTTCATTAATCATTTAAATTTGGAAAAATATTTATATAGTCTGCTGCAATATGTATAGAAAATGTCTGTTTTATGTTATATGTATTATTTTTTTATATATATATATTGCCTTTTTTCTTCCTTAAAATTTAGAATCTTTATATGTAATTTCAATTGTGAAAATTTTAAATAAAGTAAATACCATTTTTCAACAAAAATTTGATTTCCTGACTTCTTTTGAGCTGATTTAATTCTAAGATGCATCTAACTTTTCTCTTATATTTGTGACATTTCTAATGATACAAAAATACAGTACAACTGATTTCTAATATAATAGACTCCCTCAAATCCGCACAGCTTGGAACCAAAGATTGTGCAGATTTTAGAATTTTGCAGATTTCTGGTCATTGTTTTGTTTACATTTTTAAACAGTAATTTGAATGGAATAATGCAATCAAAATTATAATGAATATTTGCAATATCAATATAGTTAAATATAAAAATTAAGTAA
The DNA here is from genome assembly GCA_963932465.1 of Maratus speciosus. Taxonomy (NCBI): domain Eukaryota; kingdom Metazoa; phylum Arthropoda; class Arachnida; order Araneae; family Salticidae; genus Maratus; species Maratus speciosus. Next base: position 508,590,990 of record OZ010790.1, read on the forward strand.
AGCAATAAACTAAAATAATAAAAAGTAAGATAATTAATAATGTATAATTAAATATGCATAATAAAGGTAAGATACATTTTTCTTGAAGTATTCAATAAAACTTCCCTCTTAAATGTAAAGTAAGAAAGTTTTATTTCAAGTTTGGCAAGTCTTAATAACCAAAAAAGCTTAATACATAAATATATTTGGTAAAAAGATTGTGATTATCAGTGATATCAGCAATACCTTGATTTTTTCAGAAATTTATATTTTCTTCATGGAAAAGCATGAGTTCAGTCATATTATCTAGAATTACATATTAAAACACATACAAAATGAAATAAAACTAAAACATTCTGTAATTTTGTCCTTACATCTGAACTGAAAGTTTCATTGTTTACATCTGTGACGATGTGTGGATTTTAGGCATTTGGAGATTTTAGGGAGTCTACTTTATTAGGTAGCTTCCATTACAAAAAGTACGAAGCTACCTATTGAAATGATTCGGAAGAAAGCAATTCTGAAAACTTCAAGAAAGCTGAAGAGATGCAAATGAAAAAGAAATCCTTTTAAAAATTGTTTTGTTTTGTTCAACCAATAATGCTTTTGGAACAAGATAAAGTAAAGTATCTATAACTCACTCTAAACTGTATAACTACTAATCGATGTATTAAATGAATTTTATAACAATTTATTTCAATGGTACTTTAAAGTACCATCTGGGCATAAAGAGTTAAATAAAGGGAAAACACAAACATACAAAAAAGGTAATTTTTGTTTTATGGAAACACAATGTAGAAAAAGTGTTCTTTTGTGAAAGGTTAAGCTTCCATTCTGCATGTTGGATAATATTCACTTTAAAATCTTTCATGCTGAATCAGTTTAATAAGGTTTAACAAAATTAAATATTAATTATCTAAACTATTTAACTAAATTATATTAAATTATTTAACTAGATTAAAATTAATTAATCAAATTTTAATTTGTTTTGTTAAATTTAACAACTGTATTATACAAGTTAAAACAATATTTAAATTGCTGAGAAAATTTTTGAAACTCAAAATACTTTTTAAAGACATGGATAACATTTTCACAATTATAAAACTTTATTGACTTAATTTAAAATAATATTTTTAATTAATTTTGATATATAAAAAAACCCCCATAGTTATACCAATACCCCAATATTAAAACATAAAATGGACAATATTAACTTCTGTCCTTGTAAACTCAATATTATTTTAAACAAGAGGCAGGAGGACCTAAATAATGGAAAATTATACAAACAACTATTGTTTTTTACATATTTTCTGCTGCGATTCTGCTGCTAAATTTCACTGATCTTGCATTAAGTGAATGTGCCTTTTAACATGTGAATTCCACACTAGTGCAAATTCACAATGACTAAAATTTCAAGTTTTGACATTTTTTGAAAACATGCTTTCATTAATTTGCATCTTTCATTAACAAAATGAAATTTTTGGTAAAAATAAATACCATAGTTCAATTCTTTATTAAATTTTGTAAAGGAATCATGTCATAATTTATTATTATATTGCCAACAAACTTATATACAATTGAAGTTATGGTATCCCAAATCACACTAGCGTTAGTATGCAGGTACTAAACCTGTTACCAAGTGTAACATTTCTCTTTATTTTATGATTTCAGCTCAACAGTTCTGGATAATTTATTTTATAATTATCATATTAAGTTTAATAATGTCACTAATTTTAATAATTTAAATTACTTTTTATTTCAAAATCCAGTTACATTAACAATCTTATTTTATTCTTATTTTTAATATTTCAGTTTAAAATTTTATTTTTAAAATACAATAGAAGATCTTTATAATACAAACCTAAAAACGTGAAGTTGTGCATTATATAGACCATATTGAACACATCATTAAACTTACCTTGTAAACATAGCCAAGTATGTCTTAAACATATCAAAATATGATAGAGTATCTTTATATTGCATTTCTTGTTACCATGAGTTGTGCAGATTATAAATTTTTGCACTATATAGACCATTCAATACATTGTTTAATTTGCTTTATAAGCATGGTCCAAATATGCTTAGACCAAATTATTCATTTTCAAAAATTTGTATTGTAATAATAGCAATGTTTTGATTAGAAAGATCTAAATTAAGGAGGTAAACTTGAACTAGTGTATTAAATTTAGTCCTCTGGAGAGTAGTAATTTTTTACAATGTGGGAATGCAGATGCTGCTTAACTGCAAAATTCATTGTTTATTAGGGTGTAAAAACATCCTATATATTTATTCTATTTTTTAAATTACATACATTACATCTATATACATATTACATCTATTTTTTAAATTAAAAAAATCGGATTTTTTTTATTTAAATCGGATTTTTATGATTGTTTTCCTTTCATTAAAATACAGAATAGCTACCAATAATATTAGGTTTCTAAAACAATTAAACCTCTAATTGCTAACATAATCTGTTTTTAAGCTTTAATTATAATTATTAGTTAGTATACGATAACGTTTCAACATTAATATTTTGTAATAATTATCTAAAACTATATTAAAATCAACAGTTATTAAAATTATTAATCACTGCATTTAATATTAAATTGTTAGCGATGTTTGATATTAATAATTATTTAACAATTAACCCTCTAATTAGGGAAAATTATACATTTTTATGCTTTAATTACTAAAATGAGAATTTAGTATCTCTCTATTGTAAAAAAAAGTAACTACCGCTGTCACTGCCGCCGCCGGTTTTGAATTTTTTGTGACCGGAGGTCTTTCTTCATTAATATTAAGAAAAATAATGCATACAAAAATATGAAAATCGGTGGTTTTATACAGAAATGTTTGATAAACATGCTGATGCAGAGAGTTTTCAAATCGAAGAATTATTTTAAGAGATATTTAATGCTAAAGTTGGACAAAATCGTTCCACTAAAAAAGTTTTATAGCAGCAAAAACTATACATGGCAGTGTAATCATTTTTAGATCATTTTATGCGTTAGAATTTGCCGGAGTGCAGATTGCATTAATTTTTTTATTTTGACTCATTTTTTCAGGTTTTATTTCTATTTTAAATTCAAATTTTCAGCATTTCTAGAGATATTTTTTACAGATTTCAGAAAATTGTACTAATTTAAACTGTTGCCAACTGTATAAAAAGCGCAAGCAATAATATTTGCTTCAAATTAAAAATTTATTGACACGTGACTATTATAAACAGGAAAAAAACTTTCAAATTAAAATTAAATAATTACGTATAAAAAGCAGGAATTTATTAAAAATTATGTCATAAAAAGTACACACGTGAATTTTAAACGAGAAAGGATATTGTAAAATAATAAGTTCATTAACATGCGTTAGAAGTCGCAGGAGAAATTACGTCATATTTACGTCACATTATAGTTATTACATAAAATGAACACAAAATAATATTGCAAAAAAGTTTAAATTTAGAAATTGCGCTAGACATTTATTTAATATTTTGAGAGGATCTTTTCAACTATTTTTGTTAGGAAAGCGCAAATAATATTTCATTTCTAACAAAAGTATCTTCACGTGAATATTTAAAAGAGAAAAAAATAGCTTGGTAAAAATTACGTTAGATTAAAAACGATTAATTTAAAATGTCTCATTTAAAAGAACTTTCTTTTCGCTTTGTTAAAAAATACCAGGAGACAAAGACTCTGTTTACTTAATTCCTTTTATATTAGCTTATTTTCAAATGTTGTTACACGTATCTACGTCATCAAGTTATTTTTATTCGACGTTTTATTTGTATTTTTATTAATGTTGTACGAATTTATTTGTTCTATTGTTATTTAAAATAAAAAATTATGTCAATTTGTATAATTTGGCGAGTGGTTTGGCGATTTATATAATTTGGCGAAATTGGTCGACGAGATAATCAAGCAGTACCGCAGCGGATTTGGCGTTAAAATTCCCCAATCAAAGACAAATGAATAGAAATTCGTTTATAGGGAGATCACCAACTGCTTTTTACATTATAATTCAATCTTTCGAAATCTTTTTAAAGCCGATCAAATTAGCGTGCATTTAGAGTCTGCGGTGTCTGGGCGGGGGTTGGCGAGCGTAGCTCGTAGGGGGCCGAGCCCCCTAGTTCATTCTAAAAAAAAAAGGGGGTACTAGTTCGGTAAAAAGAGAACATTACTGACTTCGTGAGTAAAAATATTGGTATAGTTGTAATGTGTTTAGTAATGTTATAAGAAATAAGTATATAATTTGTTAATAAGATAAATAAAGCGACATTAATTTTTAAGGAATTTATGAATTACAAATTAAAAAATACAAATAAATAACATGACATAATATCTTGTTTTTTTCTAAAGAAATTAAGTTCTATTATTTTTTCAAGGTCTTGGGCACACTGATTTAAAAATACTGTGGTATGGGGAAGTTTTTTTACAAGAAATCTCTGGTTACAACTAAAGGTGAATTTCACTATTTTTTATTTATTTATTTATTTTTTAAAGAGGGTGTATTTCACCAATTTTAAAAGGAGCAGGGTGCTGCAACCTTAAAAAATGGATAGGAGGGAACTGTAAGTAATTGCAGAATAAGTATAATTTCATTAATTAGTAGCACAAATAACAAAACAAGCAAGTGTGGTTTGAGCTCATTTTGCATTTGTACTTTTAGGAAAATTACTATTAATTACCTAAATCTAAACTTACAGACATGTATATGTATGCTAAAAAATCTTTTAAAAGGTTTCTTTAAGTATTCAGTTCAGGTGAATACGGTGATATTCGGCCAAACTGAACATTCGACTGACTGGATTTGATATTTTGCCAAACTGAATATTCGGTAAGATGGACAAATACCGAATAGCTAATAAATATTCGGTGCATCCCTAGTTGTAACAAAATCCTGCAACTATCATGAATCTCTTTGGGAACTTTTCTGTATATTGACAAAGCCATTTTGTATGGTCATTCCCACCAGTTGAGCAATAGAAAATTGATCTTTATTTATTACAGTCACTTAAATATACCAATGCCTCATCGAGTGTTACCACAAATTTCCATTTTTCAGCAGCTAAGTATTTTTTCATATAATTTTCTACAATTTGTTTTTCTTTCAGTAATATGCTTTGGCAAAAGCAGATGAACTTTAGGTTTAAACATCTTTTTTAATTTCAAATCTTTATGAATGATTTTACTTACAGTACTAAAAGACATTTCTGGTTTCGATGCAATAGATCTTTGAGTTGGTAGATTTTCTTTTAGGATTAGAGACTTAACATTCTTGATATTTAACCTGTGTTCAAACTGTCTTAGAATGAGGTTTTACGGTCATGTTTTCATTTTTACTTTCACTTACTTTTTTTTTCCTTTCAAATTTAATATATAGTACTTCTAATCTGCAAAGGTCAGGACCAAAAGTTTTGCATATTATAGAATTTTGCAGATTATAGGTCATTTCTTTGTTTGCATTATAATATTTGGAATTTATCAACAAATATAGTAATCACATTGGAAATATATAACACAGAAATTAAAAAAAAAAAAAAATGTTTATATGTATATGTAAAACTATATTCAATATTAGAAATACATTTAAATGATATAATACAAAATTAATAGAAAACATTTCTACTTATTTTTAAATCTATCAAACTTTGCATTGATGGTGGTTTGCTTTATAGCTTTTAATTTATGCTCTGCAATTTAATCTTCAAGCCTTTTAACAGTCGCAATATTTTCATCAGTAACAAAAGTTTGCTTTTCCAACAAACTAGGATATTTATCCTCAAGAGCTAACACTTCTTTGAAAGCAATTTTATCTTTTATGTAGCCATAATATGTCCAGAATGTGTGAATATGTTCGGAATATGATGGTCTAATAGTTATTTGTAAGATACACCGAACATTTCCTTCTAATGAATTCAAAAATGCTTTAAAAATTTCTTAATAAATTCTTCAGATCAGTCAACTTTTATTACGTTCAAAATGTACAGTCGTGGAAAAAAAAAAGTAAACACCCCCTACTAACTCTTCAACAAATTATCCTAGAAGAAAGTTGCTAGTACCGAACGATTGGAAACAAAGTCTACTTTTGAATGATGTATATAAAATTTGCTTAGGGGGCCATCTACATATTAAAACGAATCATAACTTTGTTTTTAATGGCAGTACACAATTATGACAACATAAATGAACTCTACACCCTTCAATTAGCCTAAAAATGAATTTTTATGCAATTCGTACCATAAGTTTCCGAGATATTAATTATTTTAAAATGAGCGTATTTTAAGGGCTGTATCCAAATTGAAGTTCCGTACTCGATTGTTAACCGAGAGAGCCCCTTTCTTGATCAAGGCACCTTAAGCGCCACTCAAGGAGTCAATGAAGTCTGTTAGATTACAGTACAGCAGAAAAAATTTCAAAATGTCTACTCACTTCCATCATAGACGGCCCCTTAAACCATCATTTTGCCGTTTTTTAAGCATAATTTGAAAACTACTTGGAAGAAAAATGTGAAATTTTGGTTTTCCATAAAGCAGGACGAAATAAATCTAAATCCATCAAAAAAATTGTAGGTTGCAATTCATAATTTTTTCAAATATTAATTTCATAATTCATATCATAAAATTATAAAAATTGCAAATTCAGCGTATTTATGTTTGGGTATATTAGTATTATTGCTACAAAAAAAATTAGCACATTAGGAGCATAATTTCAGGAGATATAAATAAAAATATGAAAATGTAATTTAACATTAGAAGCACTAAATTTTGAATCTTTATAATTAAAAAACTTATCATTCAAATGACTTGAAATTTGGCGTCTAGCCATAGTTTGAACCGAAGATTTGAAATATCTCGTTAAAATTGGGTATTGCCATTGAAGAAAATGAAGTTTGGATTCGTTTTAATATGTAGATGACCCCTTAAGAAAATTTTATATACATCATTTAAAAGTAGACTTTATTTCCAATCTTTCGGTACCAGTAACTTCCGTCTACGATCATTTGTTGAGGAGTTAGTAGGGGGTGTTTACTTTTTTTTTCCACGACTGTACATTATCTTGTTTAAAAAAGACTTTAACTATTTGTTTACACCTGAAATATAGTGCGGATTATAGGCATTTGTGAATTATAGGGTTGCAGATTAAAGGGAGTTGTCTGTATTATATGAACCTTTTTTTGAATTGCAATAACTGCAGGGTTCCCAAATGGTTTCTTTTTTCCCCAAAGTCCCCTTTTATGCATTTTGGTCCCCTTAGTCCCCTTTCTGTGGCTGGAAAAATTTGCTAATGTGAAAAAATCTCTGCGAAATTCAAAAAACTCTAAAAATCACAAAAGTTCAAATATTGCATTTTACTATAGCAAGCTAAAACAGTGTAACTGGAATTCTTTCATGAATATAAAAAAATTGCTCCACAATGTGAAAAGATGTTAAAACATGCATTGAAAATCACTAAAAATTCAAGTTAGAGGACAACATTTTACTACATTAAGCTAGAAGTTTGAAACCGAATTTTAAAAAATTGCCCTAAAATGTAAAAAAAGAAAAAAAAAAGAAAAAAATTCAAAAATTGCTATAGGAATTCAATTTTACTGAAAAGAGAACAAAATTTAATAAGTTCTGCGAAAAGATTGAAACTGGAATCCTTTTATGAATGTCAAAAAATCACATAAAAAATTCAAAAATTGCTGTAATAAGCTTTATTGAAAAGAGGACAACATTTACTGAATTGGGCTAAAAAATTGAAACTATATCCCATTTATTTACTAGTGTAAAAAAGTCACTGCATAAAAAGCGCTAAAAATTCAGAAAATCAGAGAAGTCAAAATGTACTATAGTAGGGCTAAAACATTGTATCCGGAATTTTTTCACTTATGGGGGAAAAAAATCCTTGCGGGATGTGAAAAAAAAAATTCACATCCAAACTTTGTTTTTATTTTATTTTATTTTTTATATATTTATTTTTTTAATTGCTAACAATTTAAACCAGAGGAAAGAACCTGTGGAAAGACAAAATTTATTACATTAGGATTAAAAGTTTGAAACCAAATTTCTTTTATAAATGTCAAAAAATCACTGCAAAATGCCAAAAAACAATGAAATAATTGCAAAAAATTTAAAAATTACTGTATAAATTCTAAATGAACTTTATTGTAAAGAGGACAAAATTTACTACATTCTGCTAAAAAATTTAAACCAGATTTCTTTTACAAATTTGGAAAAATTGCCATGAAACATGAAAAAAGGCTAAAAATTACATTAAAAAAAAACTGCTCAAAAAAGTGCAAAAGTTGGCTGCTATGTGCATAACTTCAGACATACAGCTACATTCTTGCCAAATCTTATAGCTCTATGCACAGCGATCTCGTCAGCACAAAGACACATATACAAACCTCTATCTTTATTATATTAATTTTTAATACAATTATTCAATTGGTAAATAAACCATATCAGTTGTAAATTTCCAAATGGGGGTGGGGGGGTGGGAGTCCAGGCCAGGATTCGAACCAGGGATGTCTTTGCTGGAGCCGCCAAAGCTCTACCTACTGAGCTATCTCAGATGAATATGGAGGACTAATTCACCCAGCTAATCCTAATGTTGCCATACTATGCTTTTTCTGATGAACATAATAACTTATTTCAGCTTTTATTGGGTAGCACAAAGGAACTAAATTTTATGTTTGAGATTAATAATTAACAATATCTAATCAATAGTTATTCTAATTTTAATACTCAATGGACTAATGGATTTTTCTATCCAATTTGCTTCATATTTCGTATACAGGTTTATTCTAATAAAGCTCTTCCCTGACGAGATTTGGAAGTTCATTAGTTAAATATAAATGGGGAACGGGGCCTAATACCCCCTTTAATTTAGATAAATGGTTTTTTCTATCCAATTTGCTTCAAATTTGGTATCCGAGTTTTTTCGATAAGGCGCTTCCCTGATTAGATTTGGAGGTCCGTGGGTTAAGTATAAAGAGGGAGGGGAAAACAAGGGTATAATCCCCCTTAATTTATTTTTCGAGTGGCATTATTTTTTTAAATAAGAGTATAAGATACGATTAGTGTGATTAGCCTGTGAGCTCAATGCCATGAGTTTAACTGGGCACTTTTCTTATTTTTTTAATAAGACAAACTTAATTTTAATCAGGAATTTTACTTAAGCCTATTAGTCAGTGAGATCTGAAAATCACCTCGCTAATGTTAAGCCTATGGATGTATAATGCAATCATATTTTTTAAATATCTCCTTAGAAAATTAATATTTTTAAATTCTTTTTTCTGTGTACTCTTTTTGCAGGATGTCTTTTTAGCTGACAGGCTATCAAAACCTGATAGCTAATGTGCCTGCAGGTTTTGTATGTATGTACAGTCGTGGGAAAAAAAGTAAACATCCCCTACTAACTCCTCAACAAATTATCATAGAAGAAAGTTACTGGTACCGAACGATTGGAAATAAAGTCTACTTTTAAATGATGTATATAAAATTTGTTTAGGGGGGCATCTACTTATTAAAACGAATTCAAACTTCATTTTTTTCAATGGCAATACCCAATTTTAACAAGATATTTCAAATCTTCGGTTCAAACTATGCCTAGTCACCAAATTTCAAGTCATTTGAAAGATAAGTATTTGAATTATAAACATTTAAAATTTAGTGCTTCTAATGTTAAATTACATTTTCATATTTTCATTAATATCTTCTGAATTTATACTCCTAATGTGCTAATTTTTTGTGTAGCAATAATACTAAAATATCCAAACATTAATATGTTGAATTGGCAATTTTTATAATTTTATGATATGAATTATGGAATTAATATTCAAAAAAATTATGAAATGCAACCTACAATTTTTTGGATGGATTTAGATTTATTAAGTCCTGTTTCATGGAAATCCAAAATTTCACATTTTTCTTCCAAGTAGTTTTCAAATTATGCTTAAAAAATGGCAAAATGATAGTTTAAGGGGCCGTCTATGATAGAAGTGACTAGATATTTTGAAATTTCTTATACTATCCTGTAATCTAGCAGTCTTCAATGATTGCTTGAGTGATGCTTAAGATGCCTCGATCAAGAAGGGGGCTGTCTCAGTGAACAATCGAGTACCGAACTTTAATTTGGATACAGCCCCTAAAACATGCTCATTTTAAAATAATTAATTTCTCAGAAACTTATCATACGAATTGCGTAAAAAAATTTTTTTAGACTGATTGAAGGGTGTAGAGTTCACTGTCAGAGTTGTGTACTGCTATTGAAAAAAACAAAGTTATGGTTCGTTTTAATATGTAGATGCCCCCTAAGCAAATTTTATGTACATTATTTAAAAGTAGACTTTATCACCAATCAGATGGTACCAGTAGCTTTGTTCTATGAAAATTTTTTGCAAAGTTGGTAAGGTGTGTATACTTTTTTTTCCATGTCTGTACGTACGTAATGCGATAACTCTTGATATAAATATCCGATTTGCTTTTTTTTTTTTCTAGTTTCATTCTGATAAGGCGCTTTCCTGATCATTTTTGGTGGTTCATTGGTTAAGTATAAAGGGGGGGGGGGACGGGAGGCTAATCCCCCCTTAACTTAGATAAATGGGTTTTTCAAGCATAATTATCAGATTTGCTTCAAATTTGGTATACCGGTTAATTCTGATAAGGTGCTCCTCTGATTAGGAGGTTAATTGTTTAAGTATAAAGGGGAGAACGGGAGGCTAATTCACTCCTTAATTTAGATAAATGGGATTTTCTATCCAATTTCCTTCAAATTTGGTATACCAGTTTATTCTAATAAGGCACTTCCCCGATTTGATTTGGAAGTTCATTGGTTAAGTATAAGGGGGGTGAGGCATAGGCTAATACCCCCTTAATTTAGATAAATGGGTTTTTATATCCGATTTGCTTCAAATTTGATATACTGGTTTATTCTGATGAGGCGCTTCCCTGATGAGATTTGGAGGCTCATTGGTTAAGTATAAAGATGTGAAACAGGGGGGGGGGGGGTAATCCTCCCCTCTTAATTTATTTTTCATGGGGCATTATTCTTTGAAATAAGAGTATACTTTACAATTAGTGTGAATAGCCTGTGAGCTCAATGCCATCAGTTTAACTGGGCACTTTTCTTTTCATTTATTCACTGATCACTGTTACTCCATGTTAAATTCGAAGAAATGCATTATACTTTGTCATTGCTAGTGTGCAACTCTGTTAACAATTGATTTGATATTTTCTTAGATGCATTAATTTTTAGTGTTTATATTTTATTGCAAATCATTTTTTTGCTATTATAAATATTAAAGGGAGACATCAGTGAAATTCTTTGAGAAAAATGATGTATTTTTTATTGGCTTAAATTCTTTCAACCTTCCTGAATCCAGTGGTATGCCCAGTTTTTTTTCTGACCATTAGAAATCGTAATAAAATTTCAAGGGAACACAAGACTGGGATGCCACGCCCACTGACATTTATTTTACTCTAGCATTTTATACTCATTTATTATATGTAACTAAACTTTATCCAAACGTTTATATATACTTTAATTCATATGTTTGATAAAATGCTGCCAGAACTTCACACAAATTAGAAGTGTCTAAGTTTTGTAGCTTTTTGAAAAACTGTACTTTTCAGCTAAAAACCCCATTAACTTCTAAAGTACTTGAGTGATTTCGATAAAAAAATTTTTGTTGGTAAAGTACAAATGTAAGATCATATGTGGTAAACAGTTTTAAAAAAATTTAATTAGTTTCAGAAAAAAACATTTCTGAAAATAGAAAATTTCTGAAAAATTGCGATTGCTTTAAAATAAGAAGTTTTAGTCGCAGAAAAAAAAACTGTCACCAAAATCATTCTGGTAGTTTCTGAGGAAACAGGTCCTAAAGCCTCCTTTTTTTTTTTCTAAAATTGTAAACGTCGAAAACTATTTTTAACTTGGAAGGAACTGAAAACTAATTTTATTAAATTGCAAAAGTAGAAAAACATTATTATCATATATATTAAAGCGTAAACCTGATTCTGTAAGATAAGACTAAAATATTCACACAATTGCGCATGCGTGAAGTTAAATTTACTAGATTTTCCATTTAGAGGAAAGGTTGAGCAGGTCTGGTTAGCCGAGTGGTCTAGAGCACCAGTTTAAAGCTCCGAACTTTCGTAGACAACGTAGGTTCGAGCCCAACGCCCGGCAAAATGATTTTTGGCGATAATTCATTTCGTTAATGACATATTTTATTAAGAGGAGAAGTTATATGATTTTGATTTTATTATTATTTGAATGGTTTATCATTAAATAAAATTTGACACTCAAAAATATTTTGAAAAAATAATTTTATATTTAAAATATTTAACCTAAAATATTTTGCATGTAATTATCAATTAAATAAATTAAGCTGATCTACAACTTTTGTTTATATTTTTTTACCATTATCAAGAATATATAAGTGTGTGAGTCAGAAGGAAAAGTTTGCTATTCTTTTCCGTAAAAAAAAAAATAAATAAATAAAACGGAAAGAAAGGAAAATATTCATATAAGAACTATAAAATAAATTATATTGATATCCATGGTTTAATATTTAAAAAAGGAAGAAAAAAGTAAAATAAAATTCAAGTAATAATAAATATATATTATAAATCGTTAATTCCATCAAGTTTAAAATTTAGGCTTTTAGAGACTGATATAAATAAAATGCATGGCAGCTTTTAAAGGTCGTGTAGTTAAAAAAATAAAAATAAAAATAGATATTGTTATTTTGTTATTTTTTCAACAAGAAAAATGAGACTGTAGTAAGTAAAAATAAATGCTCTGCCCAGTATTTTTCGGTAAATTTCTGATAAAAGGAAAGCATAATTGGTTGTAAATTATAAACTTAAAGTTCTTTCACTTCATTCAATAGGTTAGACTGACAGCACCCTCTAGCGCGCTTTCAAGAAATAGGAATCACTTATGCAATATAAAAATTTGTCACGATTTCAATAATTAATTTAAAAGCAACTAATTCAAAATTCAAGAATTTTTCTAATGGAACATCCAAGTTATTTACCGTCAAATCTTGACGGGTACTATCTAGTTATTATTATTACAACATTTTTAATAACTTGAATTTCATTTTAAATTCTAAAAATAAAAAATTGTAGAAAGAGTACACATACATCATGTTTAATAATAGGTAATTGTTGATTTCCAATAAAATTTGTGTTAATTAAAAAACATAGACTAAATGAATGAACATACATTTATCAAACAACAACAAAATTTATTATTTAAACAATACATTTTGTATAGTTTCTACATTGATGTTACATAAAAAGTTTTTTGCTAATACATTTAACTCCGTTTAAAACATAGAAACGACATATTCGAAATTCACTAACATTAATATCATGTCTCCTAGCAGATTAAACCTTTCGCGATTATCAAATGTGAAACATGAGTGAAGACTTTGACTTTCATGGCCAAAAAGACATCAATGCACTCATAAATTTGGTTTAAAATAGTCAATACATTACTCTCAATACAAATGATGAGTTTTGAAAATAAGGTAGATACATTTTCGGTGGTTATGTCACCTAATGTACATTTTTGATTAATTAAATGTGGTAGATATTTTGCATACATGTGTTGCAAAAGCTTCTTGTTAAAATCATCGTTATCTTTCAAATTTTCTAACTGGCAATTGGTTAAATCAAAATGTGAATAATTCTTCAAGTTTTTGATTCGCATAATGGAATTATTATGATTCATTACCAACACAGTATTATTAGCAATAAATGACGAGGATTTATATTTCAAATTAAAAGTAAAAAGTTTATATTGAACTTCATACCACGTATTAAGATCCATGAAAATTCTATTTTTTGTCAACATTTCTTCATTAGTAAACACATTGCGTTTAAACTCCCTGATATACATGTAAAATTGTGTAATGTTCTGTTTTAAAATGAAATAAATACAGTCACTCAGCTTAATCTCAATCACATTTAAATTGCTATGTTTGCTTTTGGGAATGTTATTCATTAAGGGTCCATGCAATTGATTCAAAACAACACTTGCTGATTCTTGTGATGTTAAAATTAAGGTGCTTGCAGGGGATGGGGAAATGTAGGATTCACTCCTATGATTGCACCCATTCTTGTCTTCCCTCAAAAACACTTTTCGGCTTTGTCATTTTGTAACACAAAGTGCAAGTTCAAAAAATACAAGTCGCAGTTTAACACAAAACAAAATACAAAAAGTTGGCATCTTTTGATTGAACAATAAGAAGGTTTTAAAAAGGTGTACAAAGATTTGAACAACTGTCGACACTCCCAACATCTGTTCTTTCGATACGTAATCAGAAAATTCAATTTGTCATTCGCAAAGAGCGAGAATTGTGAATGTTTATGCTTTTTGGATCTCCTGAAAATTCGCATTTTTCAGAAGAAAATCCCATTATCGCATAAAGTACTCGAGCGATTTTGATATATATATATTTTTTGTGGTAGAGTATAAATATACAATAACAGCATACATATGTGACAGACAGTTTTTAAAAGAATTTCTGAAAATTTGCCATTGCTCTAAAATAAAAAGTTTTAGTCACAGAAAAAAACTGTCTCCCATAAGTCTTGAGCATAATCCACTGAATGTGGATTCCAAATTTCATCAAAATTGGTCTGGTAGTTTCAAAGAAAACAGGTCTTAGAGCTCGCATATTTCCCATAGGATTGCACCCAGTCTTGTGTTCCCTTAATAAAGCATCAATTTAAATTAAAAGCTCCTTTAAGGAGAATTATCAATGTGAGTTCTGGATATTGGAATACTTCCTATCTTCTTGCAGTAGAATATTTAGCTGAGTATACTTTTTAGTGACCCATCTTTATAAAGAAAACCAATTAACATATTTTTGGGAGTAATTTTTAAAAATTTGCTTGTATATTTAGGAAAACTTGGTGCAATATTTTTAGATATGGTCCATCAAAGTTCCGTTTTTTAATGTAAATGGTGCCCCAAAGTCCCCTTTCCCCCTTTTAGAAGAGTGAAATGTGTTTGGAGCCTGTAACTGTAATATTTACACCGCTTTATAATTTCTTGATATGCATATTTCTCTTCAGAAAGCACAGTTACATAACCTTTGAGTCATCTATCACTTTTTGGAGCCATTTTCAAATCTTTTATTTTACATTTCAATCAAAAGATAGCAGTAACAGACAATTATTCTAAAGTTGCCAAATTTTTACCTCAAAACAGAAACAAGAAAAATAATTTAAAAAATTGTTTTCATAAAGTGTGAACAACCTTCAATATATCAGAGGTTCTCAACTTTTTTTTTTACTGTGCCCCATCTAAACATATCCAAATTCTCTCCGTTCCCCCTAGAAACATATAATTGCTATTATTTAAGCACTTTAATGGTAGCCCAAGATAAGTTGGAGTTAAAAAGATTCTTTTCCTATCTCTGGTACCAGTGAAGTGGTTAAAATAAAAAATAAAATCTAATTTGCATGGAAGAAGCTTTAAAGAGCATTAACAAGTGATATGTGTGCATCAGTCATTTCAAAAATTTTAAACCCGAGAACAGTTACAATTTTTGTCATAAATACACTTTTGGCAGCCACATATCTTTGCTTTACACTTGATCCTTACCTAATTTACTCCGATTAAAAAAAAAAATAATAAAAGGATATGGTCTCTATTTTTACCTTTTCAAAATTTCTTGAAAAGATGCTCATATTAGGCACTAGCTGTGATAGCATTGATTCATTTTATGATTGATTTTAGCATTTCGTTGAAAACAGGTAGGATATCTTTGGACAATAGGATTTTTCAATGGATAAGATAATGCACAAGAAGCATTTCTAGAATCTTATTTTCATCAATTTTTAACTAGTCAGTTTTTCTTCCCCCATCATCCCTTTTCCATTATCCCCATTTGATACCCAAGTATATTTTGATTTAAAATATATAAGTTGTAATATGTATATTATTTTACATGCAGTTCACAGCAGAACCATAAGAAATTTACTGTTAAATAACATCTTTCTAAGATCTCCATCTAGGGATTTGATAATTTTCTAATATTGATAGCAATTGATTTTAATTTAGAAATTAAAAATTATTTTTGAGGTTAAATGTTTCAAAATAGTAAATTTTAGATTGTCTTTAAGTAGTTTCATTGGTAAAAGGTTCTTTGTGTAATAGAGTGAATAAAAACACTAGGCCAATTCAACCAAAAAAAAAATTGTGTAATATTCTAAAATAAATACAGAAAATACCAAAAAAGTGTAAAATTTTCTAATCTAAAAAATATGCTAAGTTCTAAAGTTTTTTGGTATAATTCTTCCAGTTATAACTATATTTTAGACATTTGAATGAGGACTTTTTAAAGATTGAATAAAACTTCTATTTTTAGACTACAACATTAAACTTTTCAAAAAACAGACGAAAAAATTAACAGAATATGAGTTAATGATTATTCTCGAATTGCTCTCCTGACTCTCTCGTTCACCCTCTACTAATCTATATCATTCTAACATATTAACTTAAATAGTACAGTTACACACTAAGAATTAAGAATATAAAGTGTAGTGCATTTATTTGAAGTTAATACAGAGTCACAATGATTAGTAAATTAAAAAAAGAAAAAAATATCAGCACTCCTTAAAAGTCAAATCGTATTCAGGGTATCTCTAAATGCGTAAATACATTAAAAAGCAGAAGAGAGAAGTTTTCATGAATCCGATATTTTGTTCTTATGAATATAGAAGAAGGTAACAAATATGGATGATACCATGTGCCCCAAAATTGCCCGGTTTATTTGAAAATTTATGTTATTTTAATATGAAATTTATATTACTTAAATAAATTCTGTTTCTCAAAATTTACAGTTTCCCCAAATACATTGCATCAAATGGTGCATAAATATGGCTTGTCGTTTTTTTAAAATTCATTTTCTAAATAGACCAATCATTTTTGGGACACCCGGTTGAAAGATGAATGATTATGAAAAGATTAAAAGTTGTATATACATTTGCTTGAGGAGCAAAATAAATAATCCTTTTAAAATTATCAGTAATATATAACAATGATATCAGTAAGATATTGTTTTAACATTTTTATGATTTCTATTTATAAAATCTAAAAGATCCTGCATTACATATATCAGTAATTATGCAAATATTATTCCATCAGATTTAAATAGCATTTTTCAAAACTTTAATTTTAATTGTTATTCATTCCTGTATAATTCTTGGATCGTCATCATGCAAATGTATACAAAAAATTGATTATGAAAAGGATTTGATCTTCGAAATCCAAATATGAACTGATTATTTTCCATTTAAATTATAGAAACCTCTATAATGGACACTCCCGAATAGCAGACATTTTTATTTGGTAAACACTTTTTCAATCCACATCACCTATTTATTTGTATGCTTTTACCTCTGAATAGTGGACAAATCCTGCAGTCCATAGATGTTCTATATTTAGAGATTTTATTGTACCATTTTAGGTAAATTGTATTAAATTTTATGAAGAACTATAAAACTAAATGTATCTTGTTAATCACAAATACAGTAGATGTTAATTAATTTCAAACTACAATAGTGTATTTTTAAAGGTTACAGTTTTTTTTCCATTTCTTTCTTTAAATAAATTAAGTAGAAATAAGTATAAGTATTCTATTCTATCTAAAATTGGATATATGTAACATGTTGTCAAGAATTTCCACTAACCCTTTCGAGACCGGCATCTCTTGCACAAATTTTATTCGATTGGCACCACTTTAAAAATAGTAATTATAATTTAGGCAAGCATTATTTTTACTTATTAATAGTGCCAAAAACAAATTCTGCATGCACCTTTTGAAGGTGCATATATGCATCAAAAGTCCCAAAGGGGTTAAAATGAGTTGTGCCACTCAATATTGCATCCATATATGTCTCAAGATGCATTTAACTATCTATTTGCATATACACAGTTCTAGAATATTGTATTAACCACTTCACCGGCAGCAGGTATAGGGAAACAGTGTTGTTATCCTCCACTAATCTCAGACTGTCCTTGAAGTGGTTAAACAAGAAGGGATTTATTTAAGTAACAGAGAAGTGAGGAATTTATGACTGTGAAAGGAAATAGAATATAAGCATATGTTTAAGCACAACACACTGGGCTATAATAGGAAAAATAAATAAATTAATTAAAAACTTTAATTGAAAATGACCATGTTAAGATACTTAATCAGAAATTGTACAATTTAATGAAAACAGGAATTTTTTTTTTCAGTAGTCTTCAGTAAGTAAGGTATACACAGAACTGATTTACAATTTTCTATTTAAAATTGTATAGCACCTTTATATACGAGGAAAAAATATCACATGCATAATTATGGAATACCTTCCAATTTTACATATAAATTTTCCTTTCAGCAGATTATATAAGAATCTCATTAAAATAGTCACCTATTTATATCATCAAAAATTTTTTTAAATATTTAACATTCATTCTTAATCATAGATATAAGTTCAAATCATTATCAAAATTAAATATTTAAAAAAAAATCAAGATAAGTCCACTCCCTCTAATCTGCGACTCTATAATCCACACTATATTTCAGTGTAAACAAACAGTTTAATATTTTTTTTCAAGCAAGATAAAATACACTTTGCCCATAATAAAAATTGACTGATCAGATGAATTTATTAAGAACTTTTTAATTTTAAAAATAATTTTTTATTTCAAGAAATTCTTAATAATAAAACATTTCTGCATTCATTAGAAGGAAATGATTTGTGTATCAGGTAAATAACTATTAGACTGCTATATTCTGAACTGATTTGTCGGTTTGCATGGCCATAAATAACGAACTTCAGAGTAGTGTGACATCCAATCAAATTACTTCATTTTCATGAGGAAAACACAGAAGTTAAAAGATGCAGATGTTTAGAAATAATCCTTGCACTGACACTTACTCCATTGTTATTGATATTATTAGTGTTATCTCTATGGAAAAGGATGTAATGTTTGTTGTCAAAGGAGTTTGTTCATCCATGGATCCATGTGTCAGATCTCTTCAAAACATATTCAGTTTCATTAATGTTATTGCATCCACATTGACTTAATGGCTGGAAAAATCTATAGCCAGCTATGCTGTTTATTGATAGTCTAAGTGATATTTTTGGATATGCTAGATTTAGATAGCGTATTGCATTACAAAAAGCAGCTGAATTACTAAAGTTTGCAAAAGAGGAATCGGCTTTTCTTTTCAGTTCTGCATCTGAAGAAGTTTTAGTTACCACTAAGGCTACTAAGGATAAATTCTTGGAGTCAGAAAAAGTCACTCATGCAGAAATAATACCTTCTGTGTTGATTTCAGAGAAACAGATTCAGAAACAGAATCTGATGCTGAGAAAAGATGAAATTGCTTTTGAAGAAGGGCTAGCTTTTGAGATAAATATCTTAGCTTTTTAAAAGAATAAACTTATGTTACCGATCAAGAAATCCTGACTTTAAGTTACAGAGCCTAAATTAAAAACTTTAAAGCAAACCACTATCACTGCAATGTTTGATAAATTTAAAAATAAGTAAAAATTTAGTGGAAATATTTTCTATTAATTTTGTATTATATCATTTAAATGTATTTCTGATATTGAATTTAGTTTTTTTTAATATAAAAAAATTTCTTTTATTTCTGCGTTATTTATTTACAATGTGACTACTATATTTATATATATATTTCAAATATTAAATGTAAACAAAGAAATGACCTATAATCTGCGAAACTTTTGGTCCCGACCTTTGAAGATTAGAGCGAGTGTGTACTTATTTGGTATCAAGTACAGTCAAATCTCGTTAACATGAACACGCTTAACGTGAATTACTTTTAACATGAATTGTTTTCACAGTCCCCTATAAAAACGAATACAAAGATTTGATACTGATAACATGAATTACTGTTAACATGTACAAAATTTTGATTCCTCTTGAGGTTCATGTTAACGAGGTTCGACTGTATTAATAATTTTGTTATGATAATCCAATCCAGTCATACTCAACCTGTGGCCCGGTGACCTTTTATATGCGGCCCGAGACACATATTCATTAATCCATATTTATAAAATTAATTGAGATGTGCATAAAGGGTATTTAAGATCTTTACAGTTGATTTGTGCCTTTTCGTGGAAATTCAAAATCTGCCCTGTTATTTCTAATTACTTTAAAATTATGTAAAACATCTTGCATGTCGTTTTCATTAGTCAAAAATAAAACACCAGAAATTTCTTTATGAAACTAGTTTAAAAGATACAAAGAAAAAAATCTAGTTAAATACATAAGTTAATAATTTAAAATAAAAATTCTGGTGTGAAATATTTTTTTCAAAATTTGAGTAAAACTTCCCCGTCTTTCTAGTGTTAAATGCAATCCTATTTGTGCTACAGTGATATCTACCTTTCTTAATCTTCAAGACCAACTAAACATTTTTCCAAATTAATTAAATTTGCACCTAATATTTCTACATTTGAAAAATTAATAAAAAGTTTTTGTATTGAGCAAAAAACCAATTTATTAAAGAAAATATGATTTTTTTCTTTTTAAGCCAAAATTCTGCATTATTATTATTACCTTTTATACTTATTAAATAGATAATACTGTTTACTGAGGTTGAAAGTTTAGAAGTCACTAAAAACTTTTCACACTATCATTTCAAATAACAATCGTCAGAGCATATTTCTACAATATATCCAATAGAAATCCACCACAAAGTATATTCTTCAGATATAGTGGTATTAAAACTTTTAGTAAGGTATCGTTCGCGACAAACGTTCAAACCTGCTGCTAATATTAACTTTGTTAAAATGCTTTGTTATACTACTTTTGTTTTCTTACTACTTTAATTACTCGTTTTTACATAATTAAATAAATATGTTGCAGCCTGTGTAACGTCGCACATATATGTTTGCGGCCCGCAAGGAAAAAAGGTTGAGTATGGCTGATCCAATCTCAGACATTTTTCTTAATATACTCAACTACAATAATATTTTTTAAATTGTAATTTAGTTCGCATAATGGCTGCAATAATATAATAGTTGTGAATTTTGACTCATAGTTAGATCAACATTGACTTTTTTCCCCCTGTAAAATTAAAGTTATTTTTTCTTCTTTTAGACAGTCAGTTTTGTTATTTTTTTTGTTTGATTTGCATTCCATACATAAATCTGTATATTTTATTTATTTATATGCAAAATTTTGACATTATACTTTTATTCAGAAAATTAATTTTTCCTTTCTTTTTTAAAGATTACAAATCCTGTTCTGAAAATACATCTTTAAGCTTTGATGATAATAGTTACTCCTCTTTTCAAAATCAACAGTTCATTGATGATGGATCTAAAAAAGCATTTGAATGCCCTCACTGTCAAAAGGTATTTCAGTTTGAATCATTTCTTCTCAGTCATATCCGCAAGCACTCAGGAGAGAGACCATTTGTTTGTAAAATTTGTAACAGTTCATTTAAGCATAAAAGCAATCTCAAAAGACATTTCAAGATTCATGTATAGTTATTAAAATGATGCTGCTTTTAATTCAAATTGTGTATAAATAAAATAATTAATCCTTGTTATTGGTTTTTTTCTTTATGACTTTGAAATTCTTTTAATGCACATTTTAATTTTTTGCTAGAGATATATAGGTAATGTAAATTACAAAAGTGTTCAAAATACAGTAGGAATTATGATTATGTTAATGAAATAGTCATGCAATTAATTTTTAAAAAGTTGCATTTAAAAAATTATTTCTATATTTAATTTTACAACTGTTACTACCTCTATCCCCACCCTCCACCCCGCTTAAAAAAATTTTTATACATACAGAAAAGAAAGTTCTGAAAATAAGAATTGTAATAAATTGTGGGACAGTAAGTGTAATTCAATCTTCTCCTTGGAAATTTTAAAATCTTGAAATTCATGCTCATTAACACATAAAAAAATATATTGCAGATGATCACAAATTGTATTATCCATAGATCAGTGTATATATGTCTGCTGTATCCCATGCTTGATGTAAAATACGTCTTTAGTTTTTATGTTTTTGAAATGAAACAAATTATTTTTCAGTTATCATTTTGCATTCTGTATTTTGGAGCATTCTGGATACAAGGTTCCCAGATATCGGGTCCTATACTGTATTAACAATAAAAAAATTTCTTTATGAAATGAGGCGAAATTTTGAATAAGTCAATTTCTCATAATATTAATGTAGAATAAATCTTAATTATCACTCTGGCAAAAAAATAATAGCAATAGCATAATTTAATCTAATAAATAAAATAAAAAAAATCCTACAATATCATCTGCTTATGCTGTTCAATATTTCATGGTATCACAATATGAATGCTTGCAATTTTCATGCATTTATGAATAAAACTGACTTAACATGATTAAATTGAAGTAACAGCCATAAGAAATACTTGTATACAAATTATTTAAGAATATTACATAGCACAATTATAAGGCTCCTGTGCCATGTTTGAACTCGGTGCATTCAAAAATTGCTACATAAATATATTCTAATGGATTAATGTCTGCCAAATATGACAGATGATAAATTTTCCAGGATGTACAGCACATTGTATTGCAACTATATCCTTATAATAGATTATTTACTATACTATTTTGAGTTAATGACAAATGTCCAATTACTATTTTTTAAAAATCAACCTAGTTTCCAAGCTTTTTTTTTTTTTTTTTGAATATTTAACTAATATTATATATTCAAAACATCATCAATTATCAACAATCATACCTCTTGGGAGTACATCCCCACACCATTATACTCCCATCATTGTGGTAATATTCATTATTGGTTGCTTTTCTCTGCTTGAAATCATGTTCATGTGATAAGTTTTGATTTTATCATCTGTTTGATGTTTAGGAAATTTGTTTTGAATAAACTGGAAATTATAGAACCTCATCAACCAAATGTAACTGACAGTAAAATTATTACTGAAAGTGGAATTAATATTCTAGAAAAAATATATTAATGTATATCTACATTAGGTAAACAAATCAACAGTGCAAAATGTTTTTTTGAAAAGGTGAAAAGATTAATCAGGATAATGGTTTTGAAAAGCATCACAGAAGACAAATTATACATGATAGCATGGGTGGTGACGATATGCGGGGGGGGGGGGGGGGGGGGGTAAAAATGAAAATTATAAAACGGCACCAATAACAGCCCCCACCCCCACCCCCAATAACATTTTCAAACTAATTCCCTGCCAGAAAATGTTTGTGAAATTTTTCCTTCTCTTGTGAAGGTCCTGTTCTCTATCTCATCAAGGCTACTATAAAAAGGAAACACCTTTTCTCTTGCCATTTCTGTTACAATATTTGAGTCATATGAGTCATATATTAAAATATTCATCACTTAAAATGTTTCTGTGCATTATAATCTATGTAATAAAAACCTAAGTCATGTGACTGTCATCCACAGTTCCGGGCTGACCGCTTCGCTTTTTATATGCCAAGCGGCCATTTTGTTACTTTAATGTTAGCCAGATGCTGGTGATAAATAGCCAAATATTGTTCTATTGCCTTCATTTCATTTATATTATAATAGTCCAAGTTATATGACTGTCATAAACAATTATGGGCTGACCCCTTCACTTTTCATATGCAAGACTTCCATTTTGATTAAAAAATCAAAATTATTTTTTTTATTAAAATTACATAACAGTTGCTATGATTGCAAAGAATTCTTGATACTTTTATGTTAACTGGGTGCAAATCTCACCAGTAGCATTTTTAACCCGCCAGTTAGCACTTTTTTTTTTTTCGTGTGGTAAATTAAAACAATGCTTTGATATTGAAATTAAATGTCATGGTTTATGGTATTTATTTTTCTTTTTGTGTAATGAAAGAAAAGTGAAAGCCATGAATTTTATATGCTTCAGTTTAAATGAAAGTTTTGTATTTTAAATAAATGAATGAAAGGATTATATTTTAAATGAAATACGAAAAAAATGCCACAGGAACAAGGTTTGGCGATTTATCACCTGCACCCAGCTAACATAAAAATACAGAGTTCTTGATTTCTCTATCAGAATCTTCCAATTTGGCAAAGGATTGAGCAAGTAAATAAAATTATGAATAAAAGTAACATGTTACAATGCTTAGCATACATTTAAGGGAGACCAGACTGGTCGCCAAGGGTGGCTAGTAAATATATAATTTTTTTTCACTAAAAATTATATTTATTTCAAACTTAAAATCACTCTTTTGTCATCTTAGAGATTTTGATGGATGGTGACTATTGGTAACTAAATTTGCAGGTGTTGCATGTGTTTAAGCAGTTATTTTCTTAAGTAAAATATTTTTTAAAGGATTGGACATTACAATTTGATTAGATAGACAGCAGTATCATTAAAAATTATGTATGTGTAAAAATTATGTATTCTGACATGTGAATTTCTTATTTTAATTCAGGCAATATTATAACAAAATGTTTATTCAATTATTAAGTATCATCAGAAGATTTTCATAAAATTAATAAAGTTAAAAAAATCAATATTAAGTGTGAAGCAGTTATTTCTAAGGAATATTTTCAATCAGGTTCAGACTGGACAAAAAAAAAAAAAAAAAAAAAAAAAAAAAAAAAAAAAAAAGGCGCTGGCCTTGAATTTTTAGAGGGTGAAAATATTTTAACCAACTTAAGTCATAAACACATGTATAATAATCACTTATAAACAGATAAAATTAAAAAATGCTATAAAAAGGGATAGAAAATCTTTATTAAGATTGACGATCGTGACGAATTTGAGAGTAAATGTTTAATATTATGGATTAGAAAGAAGTATGCCTACATTAGTAAACTACAACAGAGAACCTTAGATTTATATTATGAATTTGCAACCTCTACTCCACAATATATATTTGATATTCTCATGAACAGCCTGGAAAAATATAGATACGGTAAAATCCGCTTAAAAGAAAGGGTACAAGCTTGCAAGATAGAAAATCTTTGCAATGCACAAAAGTCCTATGTCAACCGTATATGCCAACCAGTGGAATTTCTGAATTTATCTAGCAGACCATTAACGGAAGATGAAATAAAAGTATTTGAGCGGGAGCAAAAATACATTTTTCCAACTAAGCCTAATTTAAAATCTATCATTCCAGAAATTGAAAATATTGTACTGTCGACTCATAACGATCATAAAGAAGAAATTCGCAATGTTATGTACCATGAACTGAAGAAGTTAATTAAGAAACCCACAAGTATACCGAAAGATGAATTGAATAATTTGAAAAAGCTAAAACTTGATCCAGAAATCATTTTAATCCAAACGGATAAATCTAATAAATTAGCCATATTAAATACAGATGACTATAAAAATAAAATGGTACAATGCATTAACAATATGAATTGTCAAGAAATCAAGAAGAATCCACTTAACATAATCAACAAAAAAGTTAATGAATTGGTTAATAAAGGAAGCTGGCCTGATAATATGAAAGTTCTAATGAAAATTAATAAGTTAGCAGTAATCCCAGCAATTGTCGGCAGACTCAAAGACCACAAAATAGATATGCCAATAAGACCAATAGTAACTAAATGCTCAAGCGCCACATATTTTATGGAAAAAGCTTTTGTAGTTTTATTGAAAAATATTTTGCCCAGCTCAGATCATGTAATTAATTCAACGTATGAGTTCATTCAATATTTGAATCACATTAATTTACCTCAGGATTATTTAATAGCCAGTCTAGATGTAGTTTCTTTATACCCATCTATTGATACCCAAAAAGCCGTTACAAATATAAATAACTGCATTGACCACATGGAGAGTATTAATGAAAGTATGAAAACTACACTTAAGAGTGCTCTTAATCTTATAGTTAATAATAATTACTTCACTTTCGACGACAAAATATACAAACAAAATAATGGAGCTCCAATGGGTTCTCCTATATCAGGATTATTAGCTGAATTCCTATTACGACCTCTTGAAATAGATATATACAAATTGGATTATACTCCCCATACGTGGATCAGATACGTAGACGATATTTTCATCATTTGGCAACATGCAGATACCTTGCTCAATAACTTTTTAAACCAGATTAATAGCCTTGATTCTAAAATTAAATTTACATTGGAAATAGAACAAAATGGTAAGCGACCTTACTTAGATGTATTACTAACCAAGACGCACCAAGGAATAGAACGCACTGTTTACAGAAAACCCATAGCCAGCCAATCCATTATCCCTCATAATGCTCAAGCACCTTTTTCATACAAAGTTTCTGCACTTAGACATTCTATTCATAGAGCTTTCACAGTTTGTACCCCCGTGCAGTTAAATAACGAAATAAATAAAATATATGATATTGCAAGAAACAATGGATACAAAGAAAGTACCATAGAAAAATTAATTAAGAGCTTAAAGAATAACAAGAAAAGAAATTTCAATCCACAAAATTCCATGTTATCCACTTTACAATATTTTCCTGGTTTCTTCGAACGTCTGAAATATAAACTCAATAAATACAATATCTCCCTAGTCGCAAAACCTTCTATGAAATTAAGAAATATAGTATGCAAGAAAATAGATCCAATTGAATCAAACCAGTTATCGGGAGTATATGAAATACCTTTCACCAAAGAAGATGGAACCAAGCAGTTTTATATAGGTATGACAACTAAAAAACTTAAAACTAGAATCAAAGAACATATAGCAGACATCAAATACAACAGAAGAACCACAGCTTTGGCCAGATTATACAGCGAAGAACCTTTACAGATCGATTTTAAAAATAGCAAGTTAATTTATACATCAAGATTTTATTTACCATCCATAATCCGAGAATCAATAGAGATACTTTTACGCAACAAGAATATTTGCAATGATTCAGTGTCCATAGAATTACCTAAAATTTGGAAAGAGATGCTATGTAATTTTAGTAACAATAGTAGAAATTAATCCACCCTCGCAAATAGCCAAGATAATTTTATTTTTATTTTGCAATGCTTTTCATTATGCATGTTGTCTCGTGACATTGTTTACCATGTTATTGTTTTGAAAATTAATCCATGCTCACCAATAGCTAATCTAATCTTTTAAATTAATTTTATGTTTACAATGTTTTTCATTATGCATCATGTTGCGTGACATTGTTTACTATGTTTATTGTTTGTAAATTATGTGAAAATATTTTCTATCGTTGAATGATTTTGAAAATGTTGCCGTTTGTGCAACGAAACGATCGTCAATCTTAATAAAGATTTTCTATCACTTTTTATAGCATTTTTTAACTTTATCAACTTAAGTCATTTTCTATTTGGGTAATATATGACATAACAGGGGTTTTCAACACATGCGCTACGCATAGCTCTAAGTATAGAAGATGGCTTGGTAATACAGTAGAAACTCTTTTATCCAAAACCCTTTTAACCAAAAATCTCAGTTAACCAAAATCCATTTTTAACCACTTCAACGGCTGCCCCGAGATAAGTCGGGGGTAAAAGCATTGTTTCCCTATACCCGTCGCCGGTAAAAGTGGTTAAAGCTTTTAACTACCACATTCTTTGTGTGCATGTAAGTGGTCTTTTCCGAAACACGAGTACAGATAAATATTTTGTATCCCCTTTCTTAGAATTTCTTTTAATTTAACTTGAGCTCCCGTAAGCTGCAGAGTGGACTAGAACACAGTAGAAGGAGGGAGAACCAGAATGTGTGAGTGTGATCTAGCAGGTAATTTTTCTGTTTACAAGAAGATTAATTAAAAGTGTATTGTGGGGGAGTAAGCAGTGAGAAAAGAATTCGAGAGTGCGCCAAATAATTGTTGTGCTTCTCACTGATATTAGTCAGCGCACATGTGAAACATAACTGTTGAAGTTATTCACTCAAGAATCAGTTCTTCGTGATAGAGCTGCAAAGCAAAGGCAATCAAAACTGCGACAAACAAAACTTTTTTTCAAACTCTTGTGAAATATGTAAATGTACTTAATTTCAAAATTAAAATCCAGGTAATTTATTCTGGTTTCTATTTTGCTATTGCTCTACTTTTATTAAGCACTTTTTACCATTATAAGAAATAGTGTATATATTTGTCCTTAATCTTAAAATTGAAGCATTCTTGATTATCCAAAAATTTCAATTTTCCGAAAGATGGTCGGTCCCAATTACTTCGGATATTCGAGGCTCTACTGTATACTACCTCTAAATCTTGATAGGGGGCTGCAATACACTTGCCATGCATATTTGAAGTACCATGATGAGGATTTTCAAAAAACAGTCGATAATAAAATATTCTTCAAATCAGAATTTAATCACACAATTCAAAAAATATGCAGAACGATTTTTACTCATTCAAAGTATATCAGAACTCTAATAATTAAAACTCTGTTAAAATGAATATGAATAAGATTTATTATGACCAAGAAAAGCCTTGGTTCAGATCACTTATAGCGGTGATCGCTCGCTTCAGAATTTACTTACATCTACATTAAAAACAAACTGAAAAATAGTAAAGTAAAAAATAGGGTTGCAATAATTCTTGGCGATGACTAATTTTTGCCAAGTCAAACAGAAAAAGAGGGGGTTTTAACACTCTGCCCCCGGATGAACAATTACTATTGTTCATCATTCAAACTAAATTTTTATCAAAATTTTCAAACTGCATTAATAAGACAATTAAAAGTTAGAACATACTTACAATAATGAGACATACAAATAACTCTATTTTCACAGGAACAACTACTGAAACTAAAATATACAAAAATATTGGATTAGGAAAAGTTAAAAAATGAAAATGTAAACAAAATGTTCTTTACTGATTCTATCCTTTATAAGTGAAAAGTTCAATGTTAGTCTATAATGTCGAGTTCCAGTTTATGTAGCAGTTGAACCGGTCTTTTTATTATGCCGGATTCAGTTTGAATTGCACAAGATCTAACTTTCGAATCTCTTCCTAAAAAGAGCTCTGTAATTCTACCGCATTTCCACATGTGCCTTGGAGTTTTATCTTCATTAATTAATACCACATCACCGATTTCGAATTTAGTCGGAGCTTTGACAGGAACTGAAAAATTGGCAGAACGGAGTTCTAGCAAATATTCCTGCCTCCAACGTTTCCAGAAATGATTTAAAACTTGATCTCGATATTTCATTATTTTTGTTAACGTTACTTTATTCGATTTAGGCTCAGTAACACAATGAAAATCTGGTAGAGAATTTATTCGCTTGCCGATCAGGAAATGTGAAGGAGTAAGTGGAAGCGGTTCACTGTTTTCTTCATAAACATAAGTTAATGGACGACCATTAATCATTGCTTCGATTTCAGTTAAAGTGGTTTGTATTTCTTCATATGAGAGACAAGATCTTCCGAGAACTTTCTTCAAAGGAGTTTTCACCGAACGAACCATGCGTTCCCAAAAACCGCCCCACCAACTGGCTCTTGGAATAATGAATTTCCAGATGATGCTATTTTTATTAAAATATCGTAAAACTTCCTCTTTCGATATTCGGCTCCAAACTTCTCTAAGAAAATTATCCATTTTGATAAATGTTTTCACATTATCACTGTAGATTGTTCGACAAATTCCTCTACGAGCTATAAACCTTTTGAATGATAAAAGGAAAGTTTCTGTAGTTAAATTGATACACAGTTCAAGGTGCACAGCTGTAGTGACTGCGCATGTGAAAAGAACTATATATGCCTTTTCTTGGCCAGTTTTTGCTTTGACATAAATAGGTTCTGCAAAATCTACAGTACAGGTATAGAAGGGTGGTGATTCAGTAATATGACCTTTGGGTAATGGTGCAATTTCTTGCTTTCCAGGAGAAGCTTTAAATTTTGTACAAATAAGACAATGTTTAAGTACAGATTTGATAAATTTTCGCCCTCTAATTATAAAATATTTTTCTCGTAAGTGAGCTAAAGTTGTTGCAATTCCATAATGGAAAACCTTTTCATGGGCATTTCGAATCAACAATTTGGTATAAGCACTCCCATATGAAAGTATAAAAGGATGCTTTTCCCTTTGAGATAATTCTGAAAATTGTAATCTTCCAGATAAAATTAATAAATCATTCTCATCCAATTTTGGATTCAGACTATACAAGGTTGAATCTTTATCGATGGGCTTTCCCCTTTTCAGTAAATCAATTTCACGATTGAAGACAGATAACTGGGTTTGTTTTAATCAATAAAATTCTGCCTTTTCAATTTCTGGAGCTGTGAGCTCACCTGAAATTTTAGTTTTTGATTTGTTGATATTATTTAGAAATCTTAAGATCCAGGCTGTGATGTTAAGTAATTTGGAAAGAGAACTAAAATTTTCAAATTTTAACAAAGACTCTGGAGGTACAACACCTACTGTACAAGATAACTGAGCAGAACTCAAATTTGATGATTTTCTTTCGTTCAAAATAATCTTTTCAGGTTTTGGCCAACTGTCCTTTGGTAATGACAACCATTCAGGACCGTAATACCATAATTTATTTTCTAGGAGGTTATGTAAATTTTCGCCTCGAGTAAGAAGATCACTAGGATTATCCTTCCATATTTTAGGATCCGTCAAAGATTGTATTTCTATAATCCTATTAGCCACAAAAAGCTTCCAATCCGCGTCTGATCCCTTAATCCAATGTAACGTAATTGTGGAATCTGACCAGACATGAATTTCCAAATTTTGAAAATTAAATGCACTTTTCAGATATTTAGACATCCTTGCAGCTATTAATGCACTATTAATTCAAGACGAGGAATTGACAAACATTTAATCAGGGCGACTCAACATTTTGCCCAAATAAGACTAGTCATAATTTTATTATCACTTGTGGTACATCGAAAATAAGCTACGGCCCCACAAGCCTTAGGACTAGCATCGGAAAAAATATGAATTTCGATTGGGTCCAAAAATTCTAAGCCCTGTGGAAAATGTTTGTGGGGTACCTCAAATTTATGCAAATGTTCGATTTCTGCACACCAATTTTCCCATTAAATTTTTAAATCATTAGGGAATTTTTCATCCCATTCCAAACCCATTTTCCATGTTTCCTGTAGCAAACTTTTTATACGAACAGAAAATGGTGCAATGAATCCAATAAGATCAAAGAATTTTAACATGGCTTTAAGAATAACACGTTTCGATAGATTAAATTTCCAATCATCAGGAAACGATTGTACGTCAAAACGTAAAATATCCCAATTAGTATCCCATAATAATCCCAAAATTTTTAAAGAATTATTCAAATTTTCTTCTGAGTCACATAATTTATTTTCCTTCCATAATTTTCTAAGTTTAACAGAATTAGTATTGAATTTTCGCAAATTCATGCTAGCTTCCTTAAAAATATGCAAAGCTGTTGGGGATAGATAATAAGCATCTTCATCAGATTTTGACCCCGTAATCAAATCATCTACATAAAAAGAAGAGTCCAAAATCTTAACAACTTCAGGATGATCAACATATTTACGTATATGGGATTTAATCATTGCAGCCAAAATAAAAGGACTGCAAGTTACCCCAAAAGCAGCTCATGCAAATCTCAAAAAATTTTAAATCATCCTTTTCGTCACCAAACCACAAGAATTTTAAATAATTCAGATTTTCTTCTGTTATCCCAATTTGCAAAAATGCTTTCTCTAAGTCAGCGCTAAATGCAACATTAAATTTTCTGAAATTAAATATTACATTAAGTATGTTTGGGTTAAGATTAGGTCCTGGATATAAACAGTCATTTAGAGAATTTACATGTTTTTCTTTAGAAGAAGCATCGAAAACCATTCTTACTTTGGTAGTTAATTTATCTTCTCTTAAAATCGGTCTGGGCGGCATAAAATAACCACTTTCAATTATTTTATCAGGACATTCTTCTACAATTCCAACAGTTAATTGTTCTAATATAATAGCTTTATAATTTTTACATAAGTCATTATCCTTCTCGAGTTTACGATTTAATTCCTCAAAGCGACTTCTAGCTATTCTAAAATTATTCCCGACTTTATTTTTCTCATCCTTCCACAATAAAACCGTTTCATACCTGTTATTTGTGAATTTTAAGTTATTCTCAAATTTGTTCACAATTTCCTTATCTGCATCAGAAATATTATCATTTGATTGAGTAATACCCAAAGATTCAATTCTTCCCCACATGCACATGTAACTGACAGATGTAAAACAGAAGCACATTCCATTTTTCTTTTTTCATTTTCATAAAAACCACAAAGCAAATATCCGAATAAACTATCACATAAAAAGAGAGATTTAGTTATTTTTATTTCTATATCGTAACAGATTTGATAAAAAAAATCCGCCCCAATAACAACATTTATTTTAGAATGGCATGATGCAACCGCATTTGCTAACTTAAAAGGCGCCAGTTTATTTTCTATCTGTCTGGAGAGAAGGGGGAGGGGGGGAATCCTAGTGTTACAAATTACATCCGTGACTAATGCCTCAATAAATATGAAACGCGATTTGTTTTCAACATGGGATAATTTTAATTGCACAACATAAAATGTTTTTATTTATGGTTTAATAGCTGCAAAGCGATAAATTTGAAGTTTTTCTTGACGAAAAATTCGGGGATTTAATTTTGATACTAATTGCTCTGTAACAAATGACCTTTGACTTCCCAAATCATATAAGCATAATGAAAGCTCAGAATTTATTCCAGATTCCACATTTACGCAAGCAGTTTGTAATATAACCTCCTTAAAGGAATTTTCATTTTCAGTATTACAGTGAGATATCGAACTAATAACTGTGTCAGCTGATTTGATTTTTTTGGTAACTGTTTCATGAGATTTTCTTAAACAAATCGAAGAATGATGAAAATTTACAAGGTTCTAAATTGAATTTACATTTTGCCGATACGTGGAATTTTTTGAAACAGGTGAAACAACGTCTCTGTATACGTAATTTTTTCCTGTTTTTGAGGAATAGTACACTCTTTACACAATTTTGAATCGTGTTCATTATCACAAAATAAACAAACATTTTTTACATTAGTAGCCAATGCAGAGGCTGAAGGAATGTCACGTTTATAATTGCTAAAATGTTTATAACTGTTATTATATATATTCCTTTCTTTTTTAGCACTAAAACTATTTTCAGAGCTCTGGAGTGCCATCATAGATTCTTGCGACTGAACTTCATTTTTAATGAAGGAAAGAAGCTCTTCGACCTCCATTTTTTTACCATTGGTTCTTTTACGATTAAAATCTAATGCCATTTCAGCAGGTATCAACTTTAATAAAATAGGGCATAGGAGATGACCATAACTTCCTGCTGTAACTCCGAGAGAATTTAAATTTCTAATTTGTATTTCACAGCTATCATACAATTCCCGAAGTTCTCTAACATTAGAAGCATTCTTTACCTGTTTTAAATTTAATAATTTACTCATGTGTGCATTGATGACTAGGTCGTCACGACCGTAGCGAGCTTTTAACAAATCAACTGCAGCTTTAAAGTTTTCCTCCAAAAGCGAAAATCCTGCAACAGCATTATATGCACTATCTCCAAGAAGAAATTTCAAATAGACAAATTTGTCAATAGGAGTTAAATTAGAATTCTTTTCGATTGCATTAGAATATTGCCCCCAAAATTCTAACCAGGAACTGCTGTCACCAAAAAATTTGTTTATAGTGAGCTTCGGCAATTTCATAGATCTCTCTAAATTTCCGTTTTGAGAACTGGATTCATTTTTCATAAAATTTTGAAAAGCATTATTTTGATTTTGGGAGTTATGTTCATTTAAGAACTTTGTTATCTTATAACGAGATTCAATTATTTTCTCACTATAGGTTTCAGAACTTTCGATTTCTTTCTCAAAATTGTCATCAGCAATAACATCTTGGATGTCAGAGTTTAATTTTTTTAATGATTCATATTTGTCATTCAATTGATCTTTACATATATTTAATAAGTCAAATTTATTTTCTGTCATAGAACCATCTTCAAGAGTTGTGCTTATTTTTGTGCACAACTTTGTCGTTTGTGTGCGTAAGCCTGATCTTTTCTTTTTTAATGTTTCGCTGTTAGGAGTAGTTGACATATTTATTTTTAAATCAATCAACAATAATAGCTTACCACAATATAGCTTAACATAAATAGCTTACCTCAAGCCTTCAGAATCAGAAATAATAAATTTCAATCATCATTCCAGACATCTTGTCGTAGACGCCAGCATGAGGATTTTCAAAGAACAGTCGATAATAAAATATTTTTCAAATCAGAAGTTGATCACACAATTCAAAAAATATGCAGAACTATTTTTACTCATTCAAAGTAAATCAGAACTCTAATAATTAAAACTCCATTAAAATGAATATGAATAAGATTTATTATGACCAAGAAAAGCCTTGGTTCAGATCACTTATAGCAGCGATCGCTCGCTTCAGAATTTACTTACATCTACATTAAAAACAAACTGAAAAATAGTAAAGTAAAAATAGGGTTGCAATAATTCTTGGCGATGACTAATTTTTGCCAAGTCAAACAGAAAAAGAGCGGGTTTTAACACATGAAATTTAATTGTACAGTTTTTTATAATAAATCTTCTGGTATTCAAAAACTCCAGAAATTAGTTGGACAGATATTAAGTTGTTGTAGATTGACAGATACTAAAGGTAAGACTTCATATTTTACCCTTTTTTATATAGTTATCTGCATGACATTGACACATTTGTCAAAACTTGATGCATTCATAGATTTGTTCAGTCGTGGAAAATACATGCAAACATTACTCTAACTATAGCATCTACATATATTACTCTTTTTGTTATAAGTTATCTGCTGGAGTGAAAGGTAGTATTCTGCTGGAAGTAGCATCTACTTTCATGGCAATTTTTGAAAATGGGTCATAATTATATTAAAAATTACACCAACTATAAATTTTCCGGACAATAATACCCTCTTTTGACACTTTGAGTTCCTTAGACCAAAGCAACCGGAAAAATGGTATAGTTATTTGATATGTACCTCTTGAACAGCTTTCCAAAGTACATGAAGGGTAGATCGACATTTAGATAATTGTGCTTTTTAAATGTCCAAAAGTGCAAAAATCCATGAATGATAAATCAGGAGATTTAGCAGGTATATCAGTGAAAGGTATAGCCCTCATACCTGTTTCTTGTTCCATTTTTTAAAGGAAATTAACAGTGGATTATGATGTATGTCTGCTTGCTCTACCTTGATGCAGTTCAACAGATTGATGTCAGTGGCAGTAAAATGATGGTATTTCATTTTTGAAGATTGGGATTAAAGTTCGTTTCTGATAATATGTGGAATTTGAGCTCAACATTATTCTCCACTCTCTTTATTTTTAATGTATACTGTTTATATGCAAAGCCAGAAACAATCATAAATCCTTTGGAAAAAACTGATTATTTAGATACATTGAACCATGTTTAAGATTTTTTTATTTTTCTCTTTGATGATATAATAAATGGATCTCTCTTTATTAAAATCATTTAAATAGGCCCAAGCTTCAACTATTGTAACAACATTTTTCGATTTTTCTCCAGATAAATGCTTCTCATAAAGAATTCGGCATCATTTTAACAGTTCTTAGCATTTAAAATGAGTTAAAAATCTGTTGCAAAATTCCATCTTTACATACAAAAACCAGGTTGAGTTAAATAAAAGAGTATAAAAAATGATTAAGATTTAGTGATAGGAACTGTAACTACTAGCATAGTACAAGGTTTTCTGGAAAAATATAATAAAACATTTTTTATTTACATGTTTGATAATATTTCTCCAAGGTATGTGATTCACAATGTCAATCAATTTTCTTTGTAAATGATGAAATGATTGCATATGCAAAAGGGGCAAATGTGTCTGCCCTTTCGTTTTCTGATGCAAAATATTTTTTAAGCAGATATCCAGTCATAGTGACATTAGAGTTTAAAGATTCAGATTTTGATGATGCAATAGATAAATTAGAAAGAATTGACACTCAGTGGAATTTCATTGGAAATATTAAGAGACTTGATGGGAATCTTAAATACAAATCACTGGCAAAGATGTTAGCTATCCTGATAATTCCACACAGGAATGATGAGTATGAAAGAATTTTCAGCATAATTAATAAAATTAGAAACAAGTTTAGATTGAACATGAATGATGATACTTTGAAAAAAGTATCAATGGCAAAATTAAGCCTTTTAGCCCGTTATGAACAGAAACTTCTTTTCTAAAAAATACTAAATCTGCCACAACTGTTAGTAATTTTTCATAAAAAATTAACTGTGATGTTTATTAGATATCTAGAAAATCTAAAAAATGTCATCATTTAATTTTATTGCTTAATGATCTCATACATCCCAAACTAAATAGTTGCATTCAATGTTTTGGTTTGTTTTTAAAAGTTTTGCACCTTTCATGAATTAGCTCTTTTTACAAGTCAAAGATCAAAATTCTTTGTTGTATCTCTAAAATTTTTATTATAGTTACTTAGTTTTATGACATTTATTTTAAAATTTTTACGTTTTAAGCTATAAAATATCAGTATATGATAGTTTGGCATCTAAAACCTTTCAAATTTATTAGGAGAATAATACATAAACAGGTATATTTAACATAAGATTCTATGTCACAGGTTGAAAAGTTTGTTGTCATATCTGTATATAAGCTTTAAATTGAAAATAAAAAAAAATCTACATGAATTCTTAAGGACTAATCTTGGAGCATCAAATATGCAAATGGTATTGTAGTGGGGTTTTTTCTTTCTTTTTATTCCTTGAAGTACTAATTAGGCTACTAATTAGTTAAAGTTTTTAATATGTGTGTGTGTGTGTGGGGGGGGGGGGGATAGCATAAAAATCTGAATATTTTGATTTAAAAAAAAATTTCACACTCTGCCCAAAATGCATTGTACTAGCTGAAAAAATTAACTGCAAAGTTCTGATTCAATAGATGGGTCGTTTTAGTTTTACACATTTTTCATGCCTGGAAAATGAAGAATTTTTTACTTGAAAAGTATTTAGTGTTTTTACTCACTGTCATTACCACTTTTAATATATCTTATTTGCTCATTAAAAAAAATACATTAAGTATGTTTAAGACTTTATTTATTAAGTAAAAAATAATATTTAAAAATTCATCGCCTACTTTTTGGACTGTCCCAAGATGAAGTTTCCTTGAAAGATATCATTTATTTAATACTAAAACATTTTTATTTTCATGTACAAGCATTTTTTTTTTAAATAATAGGATATACTATAATAAATAAAATATCACATAAATTCTTCAAGTTTATGTTTTGTTATTTTATTTATTATTAACTAGTATGGGGCTCTGTCCCCTACGAACGAATCCCTGTTCAGACATCCCAGATTCTAAAAGCATGCTAATTTGATCGGCTTTAAAAAGATTGCCACTGTTTTCTTAAATTATAATTCAATTTCTCTGTAAACAGGTTTCCATTCGTTTTCCTTTGATTGGGGATTTTTAAGACCAAATCAGTTACTGTTAAAAGATACAATGGCTGTTTTCGTCTTTGATTGAAATTTTTAAAAAAAAATAATCTAATGTAAAATGAATTAAGTAAACAGAGTCATTGTCTCCTGGTACCTTTTAACAACGCTATAAGAAAATTCTTTTGAATAAGTCATTTTAAATGTATAGTTTTAAATCGGACATAATTTTCACCAAAGTTTTCATTTTTCTTATTAATATTCACGTGAAGATACTTTTGTTGTTAGAAAGGAAATATTGTTTGTGCTGTCTTAGAATTCACAATAATAAAGATTATCTCAAAATATAAAAATGTCTCATGCAAATGTATTTTTAAACTGTTTGGCAGTATTATTGTTTGGCCATTTTAAATATGATGTAATTTCCTCCATTTACGACTTTTAACGCATATGAATGAATTTATTATTTTACAATTTTCTTTCTCTTTTAAAATTCACTTGTAAATATAGTTTTTATGACTTAATTTTCTATATTTTCCTGCTTTTAAAACATAATCATTTAATTATAATTTGAAAGTTTTTTTCTGTTTATAATAGTCACATATAAATGAATTTTTAATTTGAAGGAAATATTATTCTTTGTACTGTTTTAAAAATTGGCAACAATTTAAAATAATACCCTTTTCTAAAAGATGTAAAAATGTCGAAATGCTGAAATTTTGAATATAAAATGGAAATAAATCCTTAAAAAAACAAATGCAGTGTGCAACCGCGAACTTCTAATGTATAAAATGATTAAATTCTTATGTATAGTTTTTACTCCTATAAAGCTTTTTTAATGGAGCGATTTTGACTAACATTAAATATCTCTTAAAATAATTATTCGATTTGAAAACTGTCTGCATCAGCATGTTTATCAAACACTTCTCTATAATATCACCGATTTTCATATTTTGGTATGGAGTAGTTTTCTTAAATGAAGCCCAGTTGCGTAGTGGTCAGAGCATCTGATTGCCATGCCGCATGTCAAGAGTTCGACTCCTGATTGGGCAAGGTTAACTCAGCCTTTTATCCTTTTGGGTTCGATAAATGAGTACTAAGCTTGCTTGGGAAGTAAACACCGAGGGTCTTGTGTCAGACTGACCACCTGGACGGGACGTATGTTGTATAGCACCTCAGGGCCCAGTGTCAAGAAAACAGGGATGGGCACTGTCGGCACAGATCCTTCATGGATTGTATAGCCACAGAATTTAATTTTCTTAATATTAACAAAGAAAGACCCCTGGTCACAAAAAATTCAAAAACAGCGACAGCGTTAGTTACTTTTTTTTTAGAATAGAGAGAAGTGTCCCAGGATTTTGAAATATTTGTTACGTAACCTCTGTTGCCACATATAATTTATTTCTATTCATGTCAAAAAAGTGTACCACACAACACAAATGATGTTTCTAAGTAAGCAAGTAGTGACAATAATTATTTTGAATATTTGTTATGAATATCAGATATAGTAGACAAATTTGGGTTTTTCTCAGGAGGGTATTTTTTCTCTATGTAACCTCTGTTATATCAATTATTCACCACCTTTATTTTATGATTTTAGAATGATTATAAGTAAAATCAATTCATATTTGGTACCATTTTCAAATAATTAGACTGATAGGTAAACCAAATAAAATGTGTTCTCAGAATATTTTTTTTTCTTTCTGAATGTAACCTCTGTTACCAGATACAATGTTAATCTTCAAAATTAGCTATAAATTCATTTAATTAAGAAAATTTTTGTTGTAGTAAATGTAAAACGTCGTTCCTAAGATATCAGGATAACAAAATCACCAAATTAAGTTGATTTTGGTAATTTTAATTTGGTTTTGGTAACAGAGGTTACATAAGGTAACCTCTGTTACTAAATAACATAGGTTCCAGATGTTATTCTTCAAAAGTAGCCATGTATTTATTTAATTAAAAAAAAAACGTTGGTGAAATAAAATATAAACGTCATTCCTAACATGTAAGAACAAAATCATTAAATTAAGTTTGTGTTGGGAACTTTTCTGTTACTTTTTGCAATTTCTTTTATCTCATGTAATCTTTGTTACAAGTAGTAATTAGTTTCTGAAATTTTTCTATTTTGAAATCTATCAATAGATTTATTTACTCAATAAGTGGCAACACAATCACTAAATACTCATTTTGATCTAGTGTAATTTTTTAAATAGTTTTAACTTTAAAATTTGTAATTTTTAACAAATGTTACATGGTCATTCTTTTATTAATTTTCTTTAAACAGATTTTAACCAATATGCAGCATTAACTTAGCTAACTAAGAACATCTATTAAATACAGTGGCAAAGAAAATTGTTTGGCTGCTTTTCTTATAAACATGATAATTGCATCTTTGCAGGGGTGATTGGGAATTAATGGAAAAATACTGGAAATAAAGTTTTTGTATGGAAAGAAACACAATTTATTGCAAGGAGGTCCAATCGTCTCATTATGAAACATATTAATTTTAATTGTGTTTAGCAATCATATCCACAAGTCTTATTTTATGAATTTAACGATCAGAAAAACCTGAATTCCAATACTGAAAATAAAATAAATGCCTGAATTCAGGTATATTACCTGAACACAATCACCCCTGATCTTTGTGTCCGGTAACAGAGGTTACAAATTTGTACACCTTGTCATCTTTCAACAGGTCTGCTATCTTAAATAAATAACATTAAGCGTGGCCTTCAGTTATTTACTACACTCTAAGCTTTATACAACTACAAAATGCAATTATTGTGACCAAAATGTAATGAAAAAAAATTACTTCTGTAAAAGTGGAAATCTGCGTGTAAAATTGAAATTACCCATATATATGTCCAGACATTTTGATTTATTTATAATTTACCAATGTTATGTTAAGCTTTGTAATGGGCGATTCTCGAAAATTCAACAATTGAGAAAAATCGTCATTATAAAAAAAATAACATTCAATACAGTAATTGATTAAATCCCTAAATCTACTATTAAGATGTTCTACAATTGATTATAACACAAAGAAACTAAATACAGTAATTGCAAAACTTAGCTGTTATTCTGGCAGAAAATTTGATCATAGTGATGAGGTTTATTCAAAAATTCTACTGTTGCAAATGATTTACTGTTGTCCTTAAATCGGGTGTTAGTTTTTCCCTAGGAACCATAGTTTCTAAGATTTAGGTGCCTTTTGCATTCCTTATTCCCACCTTAATTTATATATCACATTCACAATTTTCACTTTAAGCACCTTGGACCCTTCTTTCTTTAAAATTTTGTTTTATTTGGACTGTAAATTCTAGCTTAAATACAGTTAGTCCTCTTTTTTTGACGGAATAAAAATCGCTATCTTATCGACAGAGTCCAGGCAAGATATAGTATGCAGTTGTCATTTATTGTTTTCAGTTCAATTCAGCAACTAATTTATTTGTACAAGATGAAGCCATATCTTATTCTGCACTTGTAAATATTCATCACCCCAATAAATACATTGACCTGACTACTAAAATCTACTTATTGAAGAGAAAAGTTTCCTTTTACACAAATCAATGATGCTTACTGTAAGTAGTTTGAACTGGGCAAACTGTATTTTAGCTAGTATTTAGTCCAATTGAAATAAAAATTTTGAGTGAGGAAAAGCTGAAGCCCAAACTGCTTAAAATGAGAAGTCATGGGAGCAAGATAAAAATAAGGAGGAAGGGAATTGAAAAGTGGGGGAAAAAATACCACAAATATTGCAAACTATGGATGGCCCCCAGCAAAAAACTATTGGCTGATTTAAGCATGATGACCTAATGGTTCCATATTATGATACCCTGCAAGTGGGGTTCATTGAAAATTTATTAATGCTGACGTCACTGGCCAAAAGGAGTCAAGTTTCCAAGAGAAGGGCAAGAATGAAGCCAGAGAAGAATAAATATTCAAAATAAGAACACTTTGCATATGGCAAAGAGGGGAGAGGAGCAAAAGAAGAGAGGACTAACTGTATTTTAGCTAGAATTTACTGTCTGAATTAAACAAAAATTTAGAGGGAGGGAGGGACGAGGCTCAAGGTACTTGGAATGTAAAAATGTTAATGTGAGATAAAAATTAAAAGGCGGAAGGGGAAAAATGAAAATTGGGGGCAAAAGCCCCTTAAATCTCGAAAACTATGGCCCCTAGGTAAAAACTAAAGGCAGATTTAAAATTGGCGACACAATAGTTCTATATTAAGATACCCTACAAATGGGATCTATTGAAGGTTTATTTCAGTTATTTAAATATATAAGGAATAGGGGGCAGGAGCAGTGGAGAAATGAATAGGGCTGATTTTTCTTCTGGAAGAAGCCAAGTAGTAGAAGGGAAAAAGAGGGAGACCAAAATAATTCCGAGAATAAAACAGGAAGTGGGGCAGGGAGCAAACTGCAGGAATACAGGGAAATGCCCAATTTCAGACCGTGAAAGGAGGAGCTCAATAAGACCTATAATAATATCATAGATTGTTCCCAGTTACATACACCACTAGGAGAGAGAAAAAAAATTATTATCCCATGTTATAGAGCATTAACTCAATGTCCAAAACCCTTATTAACGCTGAATCATCCAGGGTTCGCAAAGCTGGACCCAGTTCGAAAAAACCCAGTGTGTTTTTTCAGACTGGGTCCACTTGAAAAACCCATAATGTAGGTTTTTTCAATTTTTAGCAATATTTAAAATTTTAAATATATACAGTAAAACCTCCCAAAAGCGACCACATTCCGTTCCAATAAAAATTGGTCGCTCCGAGAAGTGGTCTCTTAATGGAGGGCATGTTTAAATCTAAATTTTAATTGTTCAAAAAGGGTAACAATTAATGTTACTAAAATTTATTTTTCATATTAGGAAAAAATATGAAAATTTAAGTTCCAAGACAAAAGTTAATTACAGCAGAGTTTAAAAAATGAATACATTGACGTTTGTTGTGATTTTACGGTTTTATCTTTTATAACTTTTATTTCCAAGTCCTTTCAAAGTTCAATAAATAAATGCAATTTTTTTTTTTGGACAGGAACAAATAATGACGATTTCATTAATTTATCTATTTCTTTGAGAGTATCCTGACAGAATAGGGCAGGAGAATTTATTGATTGTCATTCTTAATTTGTCATCAGAGTTAAATTCATTGCCTAAAAAGGCACAAAAGGGTTTAAACACTTAAAAGTTACCAGAATAAAACATAAAAAAAGAAATCTAAACTTAGTTTAGAAGTTTGATGAATAATGCGGTCTCCAGAATTATTTTTGTAATAAAACCTTCTTCAAGTGACCAGGAAAAAATGGAATTTTTTTTTCATTTTCTTCAAAGAAATGGGTCGCTCATGGAGGGAGTTCAACTGGGATGGTCTCTGAATGGAGGTAAAATTAGTATTGAGCCTATGACAATAAATTTCGTTCCAGGAAAAAATGGTCGTTCAGGGAGGTGGTCGCACAGGGAGGTTTCACTGTATAATGAATTTAAGTCA
The DNA here is from genome assembly GCA_963932465.1 of Maratus speciosus. Taxonomy (NCBI): domain Eukaryota; kingdom Metazoa; phylum Arthropoda; class Arachnida; order Araneae; family Salticidae; genus Maratus; species Maratus speciosus. The sequence continues at coordinate 508,633,868 of OZ010790.1, forward strand.
TTTCAGTTAATTTTGAAAAAAATAAATATAAATATATATATATAAAAGACATTCCATAAACACCTGAAGCACCTCTATTTTAGCACATTGAAATATTTTACTAACATAGAACATAGTAGGCGAACATACATAGCACACAGGGGCATACGAAAGGGGAGCTCAGGGGTCTCCAGCCCCCCCACCATTAGAAACTTTTTTTCCCTTTTGGATTATAGTGTCTCCTTAAAAGTAAACTTAAAATTCTAAACATTGAAAAAAATGACTTTTTCTTTTGTAACGAAGTTTCTACCTTTTTCGAATCTGTCTTATTGTTGCAGTTTTTCATGTACAAGGCAAGTAATATACCTGATTACTTTCAGAATTCTTGGAATGTTATGTTACCAGAAATTTAGAATAGACCACTAAGGGATATTTGTAATGGAAACCAATGCAAGAAATTCTGAAGTTCCTACAGAGAAAGTTCTGTCTCTGTTCACATTCCATTTATTGTGATTAATGGAACATTCTTGATGCATTGAAAATTTCCAATAAAAATGGATTTTCTTTCAAAATCCGTAACATTGGAATTGGTAGTTATTTGCGCTGTTTGAGGTTAAGGGGGTGAAGAGGGAGTGCAAAAAGGCCACAGAGACACATATTTTTTTTCTTTCATACTCTTCTATCATATTTCACAAAATTGTAAATTTTAATTTATTCCTTAATATTTACTTTGAAATAATACATGTAAGCATTTTTAATTATGAATAAAATTAATTATTTATTAATCTATGTTATTACTTATTAATGATCCACTTTATCTTGATTGTTTTTTTCAATTTTACAGTTATGTTGATCATGATGAATTTATAACCCTCTCAGATATTAATAATTTATTTCGAAACAGGAAATAATAGCCATAATCTTCAAGGACACAAATACTTCAACAGTTATAAAAATAGATTAAGCAGCAATCAATCATCGTGTAATCACCAAACTTTTCTATATTTCCTAAATTATGCTATTCAAAATGAACAATTACATCCATCAATAAAATATGTTTATGTTAATCCATGCGTTTTACGTCATCCTCACAAAAGAACTAAAAAAGACTAAAAAACTGTTTTATTATTAATTTAGTTGCTCTGTTGATTTCAATCTGAAAACATGTAATGAATAAAATTGTTGCTGCAAAATGCAGCGTAATATAAATGAATATAAATAATTAACTTAAAACTGTAAACTTAAAGATTTAATAATATAATTCCTATAAGCTAAGAAATCAGTCTCAGGAGTGGATTTAATTTACACATGAAAAAAAACATTAAACAACCACCTTTTTTATTACACACTATAGAGTAGTGAAATAGCGGGAATTCCGGACGAAAGGATACCTGTACTGGATTTAAATGCGGACCATCCTTCATGCGAGGAATTGCTGAGCAACAACATAAAGGTAAGAAATTTACCTATATTATTATATTCAATTGCTTTATTATAAATGGCCAGAGTCAGAGGTATTTATTTATTTGAATATCAGCGTGTGAGACATACTGTGTATATAAGAGGTGGTTTTTTGCCAACAATTTGATTATGCAGACTGATCAAGTCTGATATTTAATAAATAAGATTAGAAGGAAGAAAAAAAAAAATAAAAATAAACTACTGGCCGTAAAAGTGTGAAAATTATTGAAAATCTAATACGTTAGTTTCTTGATACATTCTGACGAAATAAATACTGCGTATTTTGATGATATATATGAAATGTTAAGAATTGAAGAAAACTAAATATATATAAGTTTTTATATAAAATAAAATAACAACAGCAATTCCTCACAAACAAAACTCAAATGACTTATAAAATGGCCGCATCATGCGAAATCCAACTGGTCGAGAGACTTAATACTAGCAACTACAGTACATGGAAGTTCAAAACAGAGATGTTATTAATTAAAGAAGATTTATTCAATGTCATTACTGAAGATAGGCCCACGCCAGTCACAACCGAATGGGAGAAGAAAGACAGGAAGGCGAGAGCAATAATTAATCTGTCAATTGAAGATTCCCAAATCGTTCATGTAAAGGGTCTTAACACAGCCAGAGACACTTGGAACGCACTTAAAACAATACACGAAAGGGCGAACTTGTCAAGTAAATTATTTTTGTTAAGAAAGCTTTATGGAGCCAAGCTCCAAGAAAATGGTAACTTAATTAAACACATAACATACATTCTAGAACTAATAGACAAACTTTCAGCGATCGGGGAAACAATTAGCGCCTCCCATCTTTCAGCTTTATTGCTGTGTTCGCTAGTACTGTGTTGCTGTGTTCGCTGTTACTTTTAATAAATTGTGGTGTAAGCTCGTCCTCATTTCGCGATTCAAGGGCAGTGATTAAAGTATTATAACTAATACTTTAATCACTGCCCTTGAATTGCGAAATGAGGACGAGCTTACACCACAATTTATTAAAAGTAAATTAACAGATGAGTACAACAGAAGGGTTGAAAACGCAGACCAGGGTGAAAATTCAACAAAAGCGTTTAAAACGCAAAAAAGATATCCAAATGATAATTTTAAAAAAGATAAACAGTGCACATATTGCAAATTGAGAAATCACACGTACAGAGAATGTTGGCACTTGAAAAATCGAAATAATCACCCAAATACACAAAAACAACAACAAACATACAAAAATAAACATTACTCATCATTGTTATGTTATCAACAATTGGATAGCCACATAGGAAACACTGACCGTGAATCAGTAAACAAGAGAGATTATAGGGAAACAAAACCAGATCAAAGCAGTGACGCAGCCTTTCTAATATAATAGACAAAGCAGGAAAACAAACCTGGATTATTGATTCTGGTTCATCTTCACATATCCTAAACAATAAAGATGAGTTTACAAAATTAAATGACACAGAAAAAACAACGGTCATAATTGCCAACGACAAAACTCTAAACTCACTAAGTACCGGAGAAACTACATTTACGACGAAAACATCCACAGGCATGAAAGTGGGAAATACGAAAAAAGGTAGAATTTTTTCCCCTAACAATAAGGCCAAACTCGTATAATTTAGACACACTTTAACAGTTATTCATACAATAAAATGAAATATAACTGTACATATGATTATTATTTTCTTTATGTAACTTAGAAAGTATTAAAAGAAAACAAGATAACAATAAATGTATAAATTCTTTAAATCAAAAAAGAAAATTGGAACCAGTTCGCTAAAAGTATAAATTCATCCAAATGTATCTGACGAAGTTATGTGAAGTACAGAGATTAATATTTCAAAATAAAGGTATTATTTTGAATGATTTGATTGTTTAAGACTTTACTTAAAAAAAAAAAAAAAATCTCTATACTAAATATATGCATTCCAAATTGATCTTTACTACAGAAATACATTTCCAAAAAGGCATCACTGAAACTACCCAGAAGTGTTTTATAAAAAGAACCTTATGGAAACTTCCTTTCCCCAGTTAGGGAACTTAATTTACATGACTTTCAGATGTTTATAATAAATGCTCGCCTTTGATTTGATAGTACAGCAATTCAGAAGCAAACCCCAGGGCTTTGAGTAGACAAAATGTCTAATTATTAAGTTTTCTAGACCCCCCCCCCCCATATGCATCTAATATTTTTTTTGCATTTTTCCATCAATCCAGAGAATGTCCAAATTTCTTTTTAAAAAAGGTGGAATTCCTCCTTTAGGAGGAACCCTTTCATCCTGGGATGGAGTCATATATAAAATTATGTTGAAAGAAGTGTTATATGTACCTCAGCTAGAATCTAATTTAATTTCAGTGAGTAAAGCCACAAAGAATGGGTATAAATTATTATTTGATAAAGATAAATGCCCTTGTTGCGAAGCCCTTAAATACAGATGTTAGACGGACTGATCTCGTGGTAAAACGGACTGGAACTGGAAAACGGCTTATGAATTTTAGAATTGGAATTTGGAATTGTGGATTTGCAGTTTGAGTGTTCATTTTCCCAAGTTAATATCAGTTTAGATATATTTAGTTGCAAATCACACTTCCCTTTCTGTAGCAGAGCATTTAATGGTGGTGAGTTGGTATTATCTTCTCGTGATAAAGAAAAGAGTACTTACAGAAACTGGTGTTGTTTAAAAAACTTGAAGACAAAGAGGTATCCATGAATAAAGTTTATTGGTTTCCAAATGACAGAACAAAACCATCTCGGTTTCTTTGCACTTAAATTATTTACATCTGAAGAAAACACTGGATTCCCATATTTCAAGCACCAATTTTTCCTTCTAATACTTGACGTTAGTTGAATACACTTCATACCGAAAAATTTCCTAACTTTTGGAGATTCGTCCATTTTTAACTGTATAACTAACGAAAAACATGCTTTTAAACTTTGTTAAAACGTATCCAAAATTTAAATAATTCACCACGATATTTCATCAAAATACATTAGGATACGAAGCACACGATAAGAAGCGGCTGACATCTCTCGTTAAGCAGCATACTGAACAACACACACTAACATCAACAAAACAAGACAACCTACTCGCAGAATCGCAGACCTTTAAATGCGAGCGGCGTGGCAGCAGCCAATGAAAATGAAGCATGTACTTTGCATACTTCGGCGGCTTCTCATATTAACTTAAAACATTTTAAATTACATGGAAAAATTACTACCTTGCTAAAATATCCTAGAAAATAACTGAGATGCAATTTAAAAATGAAATGAACCTAAAAAGAACTTTAAAGAAGTAATGAAATAAAATGAGATTGCGAATGCGATCGCAATTCAAAATGGCTGCATGCCAGAAAGAGGAAGACGACCGCTCAACTCTGTCAATCCGCGACGGCCAAACATAAACAAATGCTCAACGAGCGAGCAGAAAAGCAAAGTAAAATAAAGAAAAGATATGGGAATCCAGTTTACAGTAAGTAAACATTTGATAAGGTGGAAAGGGATGGGAAAAAAAGAATTGTAGACTCTACAGGAATGTTTTAAGTTTATACAGAGCTGGTGCAGTGAAGCAACTACAGAGTCAGATGGATAGTTATAGACTGGACATATTGGCCATACAGGAAGTAAGATGAAAGAAGAGTGGGATAAGAGATATTGGTGATTTTACAATTTTTAATAGTGCAAGCACAAGAAGAAACACGCATGGTACTGGATTTATGATCAGAAAATGCCTTAGAGAAAATATTATTGATTTTCACAATGTAAATGAAAGAATATGTATCCTGAGATTGAGAGCAAAGTTTTTTAACATTTCAATAGTATGTGCCCATGCACCAACGAAAGATACCGAGGACGAACAAAAAGATACTTTTTATGAAACACTACAGATTGAATTTGATAAGATACCAAACATGATGTTAAAATGGTTATATGTGATTTTAATGCTAAAATTGGAAAAGAATACACTTTTGTACCAACAATTGGAAAATCTAGTTTACATGATTTGAATAATGAAAATGGAATAAGAGCTGTGAACTTCGCTGCTTCTAACAACTTAATCATAAGTAGCACATGTTTTGAGCATAAGAACATACATAAAGAAACTTGGATTTCCCCTGATGGAAAGACAAAAAAACAAATTGACCACATTATGATCGACAGAAGACATGCTAGTGATGTTATGGATGTACGAAGTTATAGAGGTGCGGATTTAGATACTGATCATTTCCTTGTTATTATGAAATACAGACAAAGAGTTACAAGATTTCGAGATGCAAAAGGAACTAAACAAGTAAAATTTAAAACAAAAGATTTACTAAACATGCAGAGAAGAAAGGTTTATCAAAGTAAATTAACAGAAAGAATTGCTAGTGAATACGCTGAATTTAATGAGGAAGATATAATCAATAGTAAATGGGCTAAATGCAAAAATATCATATTAAAAACTGCTGAGGAAGTAAGGAGGGAAATTAATGAATGGTTTGATGATGAGTGTTGACAACTGATTAAGAAAAATAATAAAGCAAGAGAAAAAATGCTGAAACATAGAACAAGACAGAGTGAAAATCATTTTAAAACAATTAGAAGAAATACTCAAAAGTTGTTACATATGAAAAAACAAGCTTTGGAGTAGAGTAAAATTCAAGAAATTGAAGACCCATCAGTAACAGGTGATAAGCCAAATGTATTCAAAGTTTAACGGAATCAAAAAGGGCTGTCAACCACACACCCTTTTTTGTAAAGACAGAAATGATAAACTTATTGGAGGGCATGCAAATGTGGCAGATAGATGGGCAGAATATTTTGAAGAATTGTTAAACAGACAGTCAAATGACGAAAGAGAAATACAATCTAATCATAATGATTTTGACATGAATGGAGAAAACTGTGAATCACCAACTGTAGAAGAAGTAAGGGATGCTATTGCAAAATTAAGAAATGGAAGAGCACCTGGTGAAGATTTGATAAGTGCTGAGCTTTTGAAATATGGTGGAGAGAAGTTGGTACAAATGTTACATGATCTAATAGTAGAGATTTGGCAGAATGAATATATACCAAATGAATGGAATGGTGCTATTATTATCCCAATTCATAAAAAGGAAAATATCTTAAATTGCCAGAATTATAGAGGCCTTATTAAATGTTACATATAAAGTGTTGGCAAAGATAATTGCAAAGCGATTAGAACCGTATGCTGAAGTGGTGATAGGTGATTATCAGTGTGGTTTTAGGAAAGGAAGATCAACAGTGGATCAAATCTTTAGTATCAGGAACATCCTTGAAAAATTCTATGAACAAAATATTAATTTGCACCAATTGTTGATTTTAAACAGGCCTATGACAGTATAAGCAGAAATAAGTTATTTGAAATATTAAAGGAATTTAAAATACCCGATAAAATAGTTAAGCTTATAAAATTAACACTGGAAAATACAAAAGCTAAAGTACAGGGAAGACTTTCAAGAGAATTTGCAGTGAATTCAGGTCTAAAGCAAGGTGATGTTCTCTCGACAATTCTTTTTAATTTATGCCTGGAGAAAATAATTAGAAGCATTTACAACAACAGAGGTGGTACTATTATGAATCGCTCCCTCCAAATCCTTGCATTTGCAGATGATGTTGATATAATTGCTAGGAATAAGAAAGTCTCGATTGAAACATACAATAAATTAGACACTGAAGGAAGAAAACTAGGCCTCGTGGTTAATAAAGAAAAACAAAATACATGAAAATGGACCGAATGAAATCACAGGCAACAGCAGCTTAATAAATAATGAATTACAATTTAATGAAGTAACAGAATTTAAATATTTAGGATCTACGATCAACTGCGATAATATGGTAGAGGCAGAGATTAAAACCCGACTTGCAGCAGGAAATAGATGCTATTTTTCTCTTTAAAACATTCTAAAATCATCTCTAATATCTCGAACCTCCAAACTTAAAATTTATAAAACTGTTATAAAACCAATAGTAATTTATGGTAGTGAGACCTGGACCACTACACAAAAAGATGAAAAGCTACTTATCACTTGGGAAAGGAAGATCTTAAGGCAAATTTTTGGACCTATTACAGAAGACAATACATGGCGTATAAGGACAAATATGGAGTTAGAACAGTTATATAATGAAAAAGATATAATAAATACTATAAAAATAAGAAGAATGCAATGGTTAGGCCATCTAATCAGAATGAGGGATGAGCGAAGCACAGAGAAGATTTATAGTGGTAATTTAATTGGGAAAAGAAGTATTGGTAGACCCAAGAAGAGTTGGATAAAAGAGATAGAGAAAGATCTTGCAGAAAACCAAATTATAAATTATAAAGTAAAGGCCAGAGATCGGAAGATCTGCAGAAGTATATTGAGGGAGGTCAAAATCTTATATGGATTGTAGCACCATTGTGTAATGTGTAGTGTAAAGATAAATGCATGCTGTTCCAAAATGGGAAAATCTATTTGGAGGCAAAAATGAAAAATAACCTATACGAAGTTGAATTATTAGAAAATGCAGATAGGAATATAGTAAACATGGTGCATGAATGCAAAAATAAAGATTGCCTGGAACTTTGGCACAAACGCCTAGGGCATAGAAATTATAACTCCATAAAGGAAATGGTCAAAGACGATTTAGCCTATGGCATAAAACTAAATAATTGCAATCATGGAACAACATGCGAAACGTGCATACAAACAAAAACAAGTGATGCTCCCTATCTCAAAACAGTGTATAGAAATAAAACAGGTAGAGTACTCGATCTAGTGCACATGGACGTATGCACAGCAATAGGAACCCCTACAATAGGTGGTAAAACAATGTTTGTAACATTCATTGACGACTACTCTAGATTTACTGTAATATACTTATTAAAACATAAAGACGAAGTACAGGATAAATTAATCGACTACATAGCTATGGTTCGAAACCAGTTAGGGAAATATCCGAAAGCAATACGATCGGATAACGGGGGAGAGTACATAAATAGAGGGATAGAGGATTACCTAAGAAAAAGGGGCATTAAACATCAATTAATCGTGCCGTATTGCCTGAGCCAAAATGGCATTGCGGAAAGAAAAAATAGGTCACTATTAGACATGACTAGAAGCCTATTCAGAGAAGCGGATCTACCACAAAGATTTTGGGGAGAAGCAATTAACACCGTGAATCATTTATAGAATCGCTTACCAACAAGATCAACAAATAAAACCCAATTTGCGCTATGGTTTAATCGCAAACCGAATTTACACTATTTGCGAACATTCGGGTGCAAAGCTTACGTATACGTGAATAAACAACATTGAGGAAAATTGGACGACAGGGCTCAGGAAGGGATTTTTGTAGGATACGATAACAACTCAAAAGGATATCGCATATACACTAAAGAAAATAAAATTGTAATTGGGAGAACAGTGAAATTCATAGAAAATAGCAAAATTAACCTAAAAGAAAGTAAAGAGACAGAAAACTCATATGACGACAAAAATTACATTGAAACAGAGATAAACAACACAACCGAAGAACCAACCGCGTCCAAACAACCGACCAATGAACCAAGAAGATCTGAAAGATCAAACAGGGGGGTACCACCAGACAGATATGTCTGTTATATAAAAAATAATGATATGATAGAACCCACTAGTTGGAATGAAATACTGGCAATAATTAATCCCACAGAAAAAGAAAATTGGCTTAAAGCCACACAAGCGGAAATCAATTCGCTGAGAAAACACAACACATGGGAATTAGTGGATCCTCCACCTAACAAAAAGGTTATAGGTTGCAAATGGACATTCAAAAGGAAATTAGACACTTATGGAAACACTCAAAAGTACAAAGCACGTTTGGTAGCCAAAGGGTTTAGTAAAAAATATGGGGAAAACTATGACGAGACTTTCACCCCAGAAGTGTCACAAACAACTGTCAGAACATTTTTGGCAGCAGCCGCATATAAGAAGTTGAACGTGAGACACATCGACATCGATACAGCCTTTCTCTATGGTGAGTTAGAAGACGAAGTATACATGAAACAACCGAAGGGCTACATTGAGAAAAATTCAGAGAATAAAGTCTGCAAACTAAAAAAAGTCAATCTACGGACTCAAACAGGCAGCCAGAACTTGGAATAAAAGAATAGAACAATCTTTAAGAAAACTAAATTTCCAACAAAGCACCGTAGACTCGTGCCTATACACACGAAAAGAAAACAACATTTCGACCTATATAATAGTCTATGTTGACGACATTTTGATAGGCGGTGAAAATGAAACAAGTGAAAGGATAATAAAAGCTTTAAAGCAAGAATACGAGTTAAAGGATCTTGGGGAAGTATCTCACTATTTAGGGATGGAAATAAGGAACACTAAAAATGGGTACAAATTGAATCAAAGATTAAAAATAGAAGAACTCACAAGAAAATTTAATTTAGAAAACGCTAAACCAGTAAGCACTCCCATGGATGCCGGTTTTCACAAATTAGAAGATGACGAAAATTTAATGCCTAACAATACGAAATTCAGACAAGCGATCGGATCATTGCTATATATAGGTACTACTACACACCCAGATATATCAGCCGCCGTCAATATCCTAAGCAGAAGGTGTGAAACTCCTCGTTACAAAGACTGGAATGCTGTGAAACACGTAATAAATTATTTAAACATTCCAAAAACTATAAATCTCACATTGAACACAAATCACAAACCAAAACTCATCGGTTTTTCTGACTGGGCAGGGGACACAAAAACGAGAAAATAGACAACAGGCAACATTTTCATGCTGGGAAATAGTCCCATACAGTGTACACAAAAAGGCAAAACTGTATTGCCTACTCATCGGCAGAAGCTGAATTTGTTTCAGTAGCTAGTGCAGGACAAGAAATTGCCTGGCTAATCAAACTATTGTCCGATTTAGACCTAAAACAAAATTTACCAGTGTTGCTGTACGAAGACAATCAGAGCTGTATTAAAATGGTGGAGAATGAAAAATTTTCAAAACGCACAAAACATATCGACGTGCGTTACCATGCGATAAAAGAAATGAAAGAAGGCGGTATACTAGATCTTCGTTACTGTCCGACACAAGACATGATAGCTGATTGTTTGACCAAACCACTGGCCAAACCTCAATTTCTTAAACACCGAGAATCCATGCAACTACTAAACGATGCATCCGAGATGGTTAAGGAAGGGTGATGAATTTATAACCCTCTCAGATATTATTAATTTATTTCGAAACAGGAAATAATAGCAATAATCTTCAAGGACACAAATATTTCAACAGTTATAAAAATAGATTAAGCAGCAATCAATCATCGTGTAATCACCGAACTTTTCTATATTTCCTAAATTATGCTATTCAAAATGAACAATTACATCCATCAATAAAATATGTTTCTGTTAACCCACGCGTTTTACGTCATCCTCACAAAAAGACTAAAAAACTGTTTTATTATTAATTTAGTTGTTCTGTTGATTTCAATCTGAAAACATGTAATGAATAAAATTATTGCTGCAAAACACAGCGTAATATAAATGCATATAAGTAATTAACTTAAAACTGTAAACTTAAAGATTTAATAATATAATTCCTATAAGCTAAGAAATCAGTCTCAGGAGTGGATTTAATTTACACATGAAAAAAAAAACATTAAACAACAACCTTTTTTATTACACACTATAGAGTAGTGAAATAGCGGGAATTCCGGACGAAAGGATACCTGTACTGGATTTAAATGCGGACCATCCTTCATGCGAGGAATTGCTCAGCGACAACATAAAGGTAAGAAGTTTACCAATATTATTATATTCAATTGGTTTATTATAAATGGCCAGAGTCAGAGGTATTTATTTATTTGAATATCAGCGTGCAAGACATACTGTGTATATAAGAGGCCAACAGGCCGATTTTCCCCGGGGATTTGCCAACAGATCATACGGAGTTAGAAACTATATTTTTCATAGAAACTATCCCCCTCCCCCTATGATTTTTATTTTGTTACGCTACTGATAGTACATAATTATTGGTAAAGGCATGTTATAAGAATGTCTTTATATAAAAAATTCAAATCAACTATATTCATGAAAATAAAATTTCTAACAAGATCAAAATTTTACTTTTTTGCAAATTTTGCAACTTTTTGCAACTTTTTATGCAAATTAACAATTTATATTTTATATTATGTTGTGTTGAAAACTAATTTGTAAGAAACACTGACATTTAATTAATTTCAATTCATATAATTTGTAAAATAGCATTACAATTACATTGTACATAAGGGAACAATATATATATTTTGCTGTACTGTATGTATAGTATATAAATAATATAGTATACAATAATGTAATATCACATATATTATACTTTTGAAAAAACCCGATTTTCCCTGTGGAAAATTGGGTTTTTCATGAAAAAACCCATGTAGGTTGTGTTTTTTCAAAAACCCATGTGGGTTGGGTTTTTGTGAACCCTGGAATCATCCCAATTTGCTGGTAGACAATTCTTGGTAACATTATATAAGAATAGCAATTAGCTGATTGGGGTCATCAAGAAACATTTGACACAATCGGGAGGGAAAAAAAACAAAACTGAGATGTCCATACAATCGAGAAAATCTATAAAAGCATCTCGTTATCACTCAACACTAGTTAAGCTGACAAATATTTTTGCAATTTGAACTTTCAGTTTCGATTCCAATTGTATCAGCTTGAAAATCAGAACTAAGCTGTCTCAGTAAGCTACTCTAAACAAGGTATTATAAACATAAAAACATATGGGAATTATGAAGATTCTCAACAATATGTATAACTAACACTTTGATGTAAAGAAGAAAGTATTTTAATAATCTTGGATAAAAGTATTTCGATTCAGTTTCAGAAAATAAAAAAATTTTATTACATTAAAAGTCTTATTATACATTAAATATTGAATATGCTTTCTGACATACAGTCTATTACATAAAATTTTGATAAATAGGTATGAAAGCCTTTAATAATATGAATATAATAAAATTCACAGACAACAACAACTATTTACAATTTTAAATGAAAGACTTCAGGCCAATAGTATATTTCTGAATAGTTTTCACTTGAAAATAAGTACATAAAATGTAAGTTTTAAAACACAGAGTAGCTAAAAATTTGGATTTCCAACGAGTAATGAAATCAAATGACTTCTATCAGTATTTCTTCTTTCTAAGGAGAAAAAAAACAAAAGAAAAAATTTCAAAATATTTATAACACTTAGAGTATAAAATGTAAATTTTAATAATTAAAATATTTATCATTTAGGATGTAATTTCAGCAACAAAAGAACCACTAATAAGGACAGAATGCGGTGAATGTTTGTATCGATAGAATGGAGTTAGTATATAAATATATGAAAGCCATAAAGCACAATAACTGGGAGCTCTTGAAAAAATAAGGCTCAAAGTTTAAGTAGCTGTTTGTAATAGGATAAATTACTTACGCCAGATTCCTGAGCTTCACGATCGAATCCTAGTCTGACTCTTACTTTTTGCGGCGAAAATTTTTATAAATTATTTTCAAACCGCAATTGAAAATATATGTATAATCTTTAAAATTTACGAAAAATATAAATTTAATCTATATTTGTTAACATATAAATACAATTTAACTATGAAATTGGACATGGCTGGGAACTGCAGTGCTAGTTTCATTTATCCGAGATATAACTATAGCATTTACATGATGAAAGTGTTTGATAACAGGTCTGGATAGCTCAAAAAGTACAAAAGTACACGGCAGCTAAGTTATCCAGGTTCAAGTCCACCTCAGTTGTGTTGCTCAGACCTCTAATATGATTTATCCAGTAAAAAAAAAAAAAAATCCTTCTCTTCATTAGGGCTTAATTACATTAGGAGCCAATGCAGGTTTTTATTCTTGGGGCCAATTTTGTGAAAAGTAAAAGTTACTTTTGTGAATTTTATTATATTTTTGTGAAAAATGGAAATCAAACAATCTGAATTAAAGACACAACCCGTGAATATCACGTGAGCGAGAATTAAGGGGTTAAATCCCCTTGCTAAAGTTCTTGTTTTTTCGTGACCTAGTTTTATTTACAAATTACACATTTTAAAATGGTTTTTATGAAAAAGAATTTTACGAAGGGGAACTATTTTATTAAAAGGAATTTTGTGAAGGTGCCTGTTTTATTAAGTTCATTTTTGTGAATGAATGGGGCCTATTTCATTAAATAGAATTTTGTGAAAGGGCCCTAAATAGGCCCCAAATTTTGCCTCGATCGACCCCTCTAACATGGTATACAGGAATTTCCATGCCATCACATACTTTCATAATGTAAATGCTATAGTTATAACTCGGGTGAATGAAACTAGCACTGCAGTTCGCAGCTGTTGTGTGACAACATCCTTTTCAATAAAAAATATTTTAAAATTAATTTAAAATATTTAAATTAAATCAGTATAACTTTTTTAACTTAAAAATTTAATATTCTCCCTTCAAATATTCATTAATTTTCACAAAGTTCCTTTTCAGTTAAATTTTACTTAAAAACAATTTCAATTTATTCTTCAGAAAAGATCATTAAAAATTATCAATAATAAAATATAAAATATTAATATTAATACTTTCTGCAGAAATAGAATATTTTCATAATAATTTTCAAATATAAAATTCAAATTATTTAATAACGATCTTTTATTTAAACTTTCCTTACGCCTTGGGGCATCGTTCAAAATCCACCAATGGGAGCATTTGCCGCCTTTTTTCAAAAAGGCATAGTAGAACGCTTGGCGTCTATCGCTCTCTTCCTGCCTGGATTCCAGCGAGAGCATACGTGCTCGGCGATAGCACCTATTTTTTTTTTTTAGGTATATCGGTGTTGGGCTAAATAGGTCCCTTGCTTGATATTGCCATTGTTACTATCTCACTTTGAAATAATCTAAGAGTGAAATATTTCTTAAAAGTAAATCTTTAAAAACATCAGATGAATTCCTTCCATAACATCATTACATATAACGTTTTGCTGTCACCAACACTGCAAGATGGTATCATAAAAGTGAAATGATGAAGAACAAAAACATCGATGTGTGGTTAAAGTGTTTTTATAGAAATTCAAATATGTGCTGTTCTACATAATCCATCGTTGTTATGCAGCTATTTCATTATGAATGAATATTAGGATCTACCAAAACGAAACCATTTGATATGTGTTCTAAACAGGTATGAATTTCATATTTTCTCTGGGCGTGGCACAGCAAGATCACAGAGATGATTTTTTTTTTTTTTTTGTGAATTCTTAAATTTTGCAATAGTCTTACTGCGTGTTTCGACATGAAATGTAGGACTTATTGCTTCTATGAACTGTATGTCGAATTATGTGGAGGAACTCTTACAGCAGTAATTTATTGACTTGACAATTTCTCGTTAATAAATCGTAACGAATGACGATGTTGGATGTTTCAGTATCAATCAATTTTTATTATTTTTAAAATGGATTATTTATAAATTCTATATTCAATAGAGTAAATATTTAAATTCATTCAAATACAATAGTAAAATACTTTGGTAATTATAATTGTAAGAACGGATGCATCATGTTCCACCTCACCCATTTCTAATCAATATTTTATTTCAATAACAATAATTTATTTTATTGAGTACATTTTTCTCTTTTATATGTTCATTTTGTGTTTATTTTATGCATATATTATTATTGTGCCAAAATCATTCTTCATGAATAAGTTTTCGAATAAATAATTAATCTTGAAAAATTAAAATAGCAAAAAGGCATATAATTAAATAGAATGATCACTTACATTTTCAGTATGATTTTAATAATTTATTTGAATATACCGTATTTTCGGGTGTATAGCCCGCGGGTTATACAAGAAAAAAACATTTGGAACAGCCGCTGCGGCTTATATACGGTGCGGACTATACAAAGATTTTTTTTTTAAAAAGGAACGGAAAATCGTGATTTTTCTATAATTTTTAAACCCGGAAAAATTTCAAAAATCGTCGAAATTTGTAAATTTTTTTCGCTATGCCGCGAAATTTAAAGAATTTTCCCGTGTTTGTAATGTTTTTTTACTGTTTAAATGCTATTATTATTTATTTCTGTCTTTGAAAATAAAGATATTATTGGTTTGTTTATGACGGACTCGGAAACTTCCGATTTTGAAGGATTTTCCGATTCCAGTGATTAAAATAAATATTTTTGAGCAAATTACTGTGTTTCCTTTTTATACAGTAGTTTTATATTACTTATAGTAATTATTGTTTAAAATAATAATAACATATTTTCTAGGAGGTAAAATGCCATTAATGGCTCCAGTTGTATATTACATCCAGTTCTCTCAAAGTTACTGTTGTGATAATTTACCTATTATCTGCTGCTGCAATTCAAAAAATTAAACTGAGATAAATGGTATTTAATGTTTGCCAGAAATGTATGCAATTAGCACAATAATTACATTTACTTTTTGACATGAAAAAAAAATATTGTGGAAAAATTTGTGTATTGTGTTGCTTATGATAGCTAATTATCTACGAAATGGGCATGGAGAGGCGGGGATGCCCTCCGTCGGGGTCTTTCTAACGGAACCTAACCCGTATTTACGCACAAAAATCCAAGTTTAGAAGAAAACTCTGAACGATTAGGCCAACGGGCGTGATTGGGTTCGAACCCAGGACCTCCCGTCTACCAGCTTTTGAGAGCAGAACCTCTCGGCCATTGGTGGGGCGTAGAAAAACGAAAATATTTCTTGAATTACCTCTGACAATAATTTTGTTATTTTTAAAGGGGGAAAAAAAGTGACTTTTTTCCAGATTAAAAATAATGATAATAATAAATAAGTTAAAATCTGGTTTTATTATTATGGAATTATTAAAAAAAAAAGATTTTAGTACCGTAATTTACGGAAGAAACGCCGAGGCGTTTACGTGTTTTAAATTGAAATTTCAAGCGATGCGGCGTTTACGCGCAATTAAAATTTTTTTTTTCACTCCTAAAAATTCAGATACCAAAGATGAGAAAATTCATATTAATGAGATTTTAAAATAATGTGGGCGAGCCGAAATTTTCAGACCCAGGCGATCGAAATATATTGGCCCTGCCTGGGCTAAACTTGAACCATTTATGCTAAAAATTTGGCCCACCCAGCCAAGAAAAATCAATTAAATCAAGTCCGGGATCCTATCAATAAAATTATTTAAGATATATTTTTTACATACTCATGCAAACATTTTGCAGCTTAAACTAGTATGTCCACAATCTATGAAATATGGAATGGCAACATTATTGATTACTTAGAGAAATTCATTTAAATGATAACTCACTAGAATAAATAATGTAGTTTAAAATGGAAGAAAAATATTTTAGAAAAAATAATTTTGAAGCTCCATAAACATTTTTTTAAACATATTTCTCTATAATTTAATAAAATGAAATAAATTTCTAAAGATTTCGTCGAACAAAGGAAAAATTTCACTGTTATTTTCGCAAAAACCTGCCGGTTTAACATGGCCCCGAAAAAAAAAAAAAAAAAAAAAAAAAAAAAAAAAAAAAAAAAAAGTAGTTCTCCAGTCCCGGCCCGGAGCGGCCACAGATAAAAATTAAGCTCGATCGCGGTCTGGCCCGAGTCTAATAAAAAGAGATTAACCAGGTCTATGCAGATCTCTAATGTGTACGTTTTAAGTGAAAATCCTATAAAAATGATTTAAAACAATATTCATAGGATACATAAAACAAATTAGTGGATATAATTCTTTTAAATGCTTAATATTCCATATTTTCTAGGAAAATATAACTACAAGAAAATAATCTATTTGTAAAAAATGTATTTTTCTAGAAAAAATACATCCCCCCCCCCCCCTCTATCCATAACAAAACAATAGCAGGTAAAATCAGACTACAAGATCAAATGTTGGACTCTACTCTGAACCTGAACTGCAAGGTCCGGATTGTATCCTATCCGAAAATTCTACTTAAAGTCAACTCGAGACCCGACAAGAACAAATTTTGTCAACCGAAATATTAAAACCAGAAACTAAAATGAAGGAAAATTAATCCATATTTTAATGCATTTACGGAAAAGTAGTCTATAATTATGTTTTTCTTGTATCAAATTATTTCGGCTTTTACCATTTTAACAAATATTCAGCATCATCTTTTGGAGAGAAAAAAAAGTGAACTCGAATGAATCAAATTCCAAACCGACCCACGTCAAAAGAAAGAAAGAAAAAAAATCCCGCCAACCCGACCCGAACTTTAGTCGGGTTCGGGTACTATCCGATTACCCGACCCAATGCAGGATTCAATTCTGTACCAAGTGATTGAAATAAATATAAAATATAACTTTTAAATGTTCATGCAAGAAGTATTTTTAAAACATCTACAATAACGCCAAATATTCTCAAAAACGACCATAAAATAAATCAGATTAAATTGCATTGTTAAATCATCTTGTATTTAAGAAACAGCACAGTGATGGTAAGTATATATATATATTTTTTTTTCTTGGTAATCATTTCGTGTATAAATGCTTTTAAAGCAAAATCTTCTAATTGAAATCTATATTTATTTCTTTGAGATTCTGACAGCTAAAAAGTTCCAAACAGAGCGATAGAAGAAGGGGAAAAAAAAAAGGAAAATAGCTTTAGGATCGCACGTGATATCTTTTCGTAGTGGTTAGCATGAATCATATAATGTTTATAATTCTTATCGCTCCACGTGCAAAGAAATAATAAAAGTAGGTCATGAAATTTCTTGCAGATTGATTGGAATTAAATAAAACCGATTCGAATTAAATAAAAAGGTTTGTTTTGCTTCTGATAACTTTATTATAAAACACGCATACACACATAAATAACGGCTGCATTCACTATAAGTCATTTTTAATTTTAAATGTATAAAACTATTGCCGCATTTATTAATAATTAACGAAATCGAACAGCGTTTTTCAGTTTTTGATAAGGGAAAAAACATTTAGAAAATGCTGAAAGTTGATTTTTTAACTGAATTTCCAGATGAGACAGCTCGGGAAAGGTAATCATCAAACAGCAATCGCTTATAACTTAAGATATAATACATTTATCGAAAATAGAAAAACGCATTCAATTTCAAATCACTTTGATAGATATGCCAGCAGATTCCATGCTTTTCCGTTTAAAATTCTTGATTAATTATTGTGCGAGGTTTCTGTTTAATCCCCTCCCCCTCTTAAAAAATCAAAAACATCTGCATTCCCGATCTACAGATTCTTTTAGAAATGATTAAAATGAGAATTTTTATATCTTATTCAATTGACGAAATGGGATGTGATAACGTTATTTTATTTGTACATAGCGCTAAATATTAAAATTAATACGTTTATTATCTATTTGTAAATCATTTTAATATATGGCACTGTGAAAATAAATGTCATTTTAGCACGCCGTCATTTTAATGTCATTCAAGCACGCTATTTAAGATACTTGAGTTAAAGTTGAGATTGCTAACACCCAATCGTTCTCATGACGCTCTTTAGTGTATAGAAAAGTTTACTCAATTTTAACGGGATTTTTTCTTTTAAATATTATTCATAATGAATTATTAATTTTGAATATCGTACTTATATTATTTATAACAAATTAATAATTTCATATTTCCAGAGCTCCCACCCAACTTGTGTAGTAAAAAAGGGGACCAAAAGGGAGGACATATTTTGTAAAAAAAGAGATCAAAAGGAAACTATTTTCGCAAATCATAAAATAAAATAAACAAGGAAACCCTCCTTTCCTTCAATTGTCACTAATTAATAAATGTTCAAAGTATAATTTGTTATAAAGAAAACGCTTGCTCCGATTCAAATTCTGAAATTCATTATCTTAAAGCCGTTGTTATTGGTAGAGGTTACAAACCTTCTAAGACAGGTTGAATTTCACGAATTTTTCCACGACTGTTTAAAGAAATTTGCGTGTTTTTCGGGATCCTTTGATGAAATTTATATGTTTTTTACTATATCTTGATGAATGTTTAGATTTTAAAATCTTTTGACGAAATTAGTTTTTTTTTTTTTCGATTTTTTGACGAAATTTGTGCTTTTTTCTGCAATTTTTTGACCGTTTTTTTCGCGAAATTTTGATGCAATTCGCGTTCTTTTTGCAATCTTTTGACAAAATTCACGTTTTTTCGCGATCCTTTGACGAAATTCACATGTTTTTTCGATTTTTTGGCGAAATTTGCGTCTTATTGAGAGACCTTTTGCCGAAATTCGAGTGTTTTTCTTTTTTTTTTTTTTGGCCACCTTTTGACGAAAATCGCATTTTCCGCGATTCTTTGACAAAACTTGCGTTTTATTGAGAGATCTTTTGATGAAATTCGTGTTTTTTCGCGATCTTTTTACAAAATTCTCGGTTTTTTTTGCGATCCTTTGCCGAAATTTGCGTGTTTTTCGCGATCCTTTGCTGTAATTTGCGACCTTTTGATGAAAAACGCGTTTTTAGCTATTCTTTGACAAAACTTGCGTTTTTTTTTCGCAATCTTTTGAGGAAATTAGTCTTTTTTGCGATCTTTTGACCGCGTTTTTTTCGATCTTTTAATGAAATTCACGATCTTTTGAAGAAATTTGCGCATTTTCGCAATCCTTTGACAAAGTTGGCGATTCTTTTCGTGATCGATTAACGAAAATTAATGGTATTTTTTGGAACATATTTGCGAAAAGCACGATTTTTCCCGCGATGCTCGGCTAAATGCCAAACATCCGTAAAATTTTAAATAAAAGTCGGTTAAAAGTGTCAAAAAACGGACTTTACGGACCTAACAATGAAAAAACGGACCAATACGGACTTGAAGCAAAAAAACGGATCTAGTGGGAGCCCTGTAATTTCGATGCTTGTGGTTTTTAAAATTTCAGTTTAATTAATTTTTTTGTTGCAAAATCATTCGCGATATACCAAGGTAATAATGCAATTTATCATCCGCGCCATATGCCGGAATTTAAGCTGCAAATTTCATGCAATTTTAGTGTAGTTTTTCGTATTTATATTATTTAAATTATATTAATAATTTCGAATTGTGCATTTAAATTATTTATTTCTAATTAATAATTTCATTTTTATGATTTCTTAATTCTTCTTATTAATGTGTTTCTATTTAGCACGCCATTCGTGATTACCTCGGAAATTTCACATGCGGCGTAATCCCTGTTCGAAATATACATTCGTAGATGGTGTATAGCCCGCGGACTATACAACGATGCAGCTCCGCGGCTTATACACGAACTTTTTTATGGTACTGCTCGATTTAGGGGTGCGTGCTATACACTGGATGCGGGCTATACACCCGAAAATACGGTACAAGAAAATAAGATTAATAAGCATTTATTAAAATATAAAATTAGCAATTGGCACAACATTAAATTTACTTTGTATATCATATATCGACACGATTTCAGGTATGATGAATTAGATTATTTTTCTCAGTTCAGGTGAGTTACATTTTTGTTATTTAATATTTTACCATGAAGATGGCTTATTTTGTTTATGTTTGATAACTTCGCAATGTGCTGGGATTTTTAATTGCGATCTTTAGGCCATAAAATTAATAAATTTTCTCCTTTCTCATCTGAAAGGAATTTTCATAAAATCTACATTACAAATTTTAATAATTTAAATTTCAAATCCCTTCTTTCCTTCATTTTCCTCTATTTCTATCAATCTATATAACAACAGCCATGTCCAACAAATAGGAGTTAATTATGTTAGCCAGGTACCGTTCGGATAGCTCAATAGGTAGAGCATTGGCATGGCAAGCCAAGGTATCTGTTTGAGTCGTGGTCTGGACATTTTTCACTGTGTTGGAATAAACCTCAAATGTGCTACTCCAACCTTGAATATGATTTATCCGGTTGAAGGGGAAAAAATTCCTTCTCTTTCTTATGACCTCACTTATTCAATTTTTATTTTTTGAGTTGGTTGAGATCCCAACCAAAAAACCTCTTGCACAATCAAAATAGATTAAGTACCGCTTTACAACCTGTGCAAATATCGCCAACTGCTGACGTTTTTGCAGACATGGTAGTAAGATAAATAAACAGATTTGCCACCAAGTTACCATGCACTTAAAACTAAATCACTGGCCTATTTGATTTTTTTTTTTTCTTTTCCCTCTTTGTTTTTTCTTTGCAAGTAAAACACTTTTGTATTTAAGATTTTTGCTATTTAAATAATAAGGCTAGCGAGGAAATTTAGGGGATTCTAACCTTAAATCAAAAGAAATGCTCAAAGCTGCCAACTGCTACGAAAAAAATTGTAGTTTCTACGATTTGGACCTATAAACTACAATGCTACAAAAATCAGTCTTAAACTATGATTTTTTTGCAAAAACACAAACGCATTTTTTGTTTCTAGTTGCGATTTTTATTCCGCGCAACATATTTTTCAGGTGTGATTTTGTTCCGAAATTTCCAAAATTTCAAAGTATTCATTTCCGAAAGTTTTAAAAAAGTTTTCACTATTCCGAAAATTCGTACATGAAAAAAAGCTCATGGGGGAAAAAAAAAATCTGGGCTGCAAAACATATTTTTCAGGAGTGATTCTGTTCCGAAATTTCCAAAATTTCAAAGTATTCATTTCCGAAAGTTTAACAAAAAGTTTTTATTATTCCAAAAATTCGGACATGAAAAAATGCTCATGGAAAAAAAGATATGGGCTGCAAAACAAACTTCTTAACATAAAACCATCTTAATGTATATTAACCACGAGTGAATCATGTTTCTGTAAATACTTATACAGGAATTCCCTTCCTTAGAAACAGGGGTGCCATTTTAAGAATTTCTGGAGGGGGGAGGGGGGGAGGCAATTCTTTGGGAGGCAAGGTTTGAAATAGTGTGCAAAGTCGCACATTTTGCACACGGAAAAGGAAAGTCCTGCATAATGAAAAATGCTGTGCTGTATTTCCCCCTGCAAATTCTTCCACAGACCTATGATTCTTTTGAGAGTATATTTTGAAACTCCACAAATTTTTTTTCTTTTAAGGAATTTCCCCAAAGTAATTTGTGAATCGATTGCGGAAAAAATTGGAAATTTATTAAAATGATCGTGTAAAAATATCGGGTATTTCGTCAAAGGTCTCAGAAACAAATAGTGATACATCTTCAATTGGTCGCTGAATAATATCAGCAATTTTGTTAAGAATTCAGAAAGAAATTGCAAATTTTGTCGAAAGATTGCGTAAAAAATAACGAATTTCGATAAACTATTGAGGGAAAAATATTGCAAATTTTGTTAATTGGTCATAAAAATATATCGAAAATTTTGCCGATCGGTTTCGATAAACTATTGTGAATTTCTACAAACGACCATGTCAATTTCAACAATTGGTCACAGAAGAAAATTAATTTCGTCAAAGGATCGCGGTAAAAACGTGCATTTTCTCAAAATATCGCAGAAAGAAACACAAATTTCGTCAAAAGATCAGTAGGAAAATGCAAATTTCATCGGAAGATCAGGGAGAGAATGCAAATTTCATCGAAAGATCAGTGAGAAAATGCAAATTTCACCAAAAGATCTTGGAAAGAAAACACTAATTTTGTCAAAGGATTGTCGTAAAAAAAGCCAAATTCGCCAAAGGATCGCAGTAGAAAATACGAATTTCGCCAAAAGTTTGGGATAAAAAGTGCAGATTTCAACACATAATCTTGATAGAAAAATGTGAATTGCGGGAAAAAAATCACGAATTTCATCAAAATTTACTGCACTTGGCTAAAAAATTGGAAACAGGCTCCTTTTACGAATGTCAACAGATGGCTGCGAAGTACGAAAAACCAACCAACCTCCAGATTAATTTTAATTTTGTGTGCTACGATTTCTCATTTTCAAAGGTTGGCAGGTCTGAATGTCCTCTGATTTTTTAATCGACTGGTTCACATTTTTTTTTTTTTTTTTTTTTAAACCAATGACTAAACAGTGAAATGCTGATGTAATTTGTTAAATTGTAAATGGATTTACTGTTGCCATTGTAGAAAATAAATACATATCAGCCTGCTCATGGTAGATTATCATGGAAGACGGTAGTATTCCGAGTGACGCAGCCTTAAGCCTAAAATCGTATCGTATCGTATCGTAGAATTCGTAGATGGCGGAACTCATATATACAGCTAACTCGACATCACAGAAAATGCGAAAAGCCGCCTATTAATAACTCAGCAAATATAGGTCCTATTGTTCTGATTTTTTTAAAACAGTCTTATATCTGCAGTCTAATCCTATTCTGAATTTTTTACAATTCTACGTGCAGTATATTTTCAGATCTGTAAACCCATTTTGAAAGCAATTTCGATGGTGTAAGTTTGTCTTTTTTTTTTCTCCGAAACGGTCTAGATTTTTTAAAAAACATTAATATATAAAATGAATCTGTTTTTGATGAAGTGGATAACACTAACCTAGTATCTAGGAAAACTCTTAATTTTTATATAATCCGCATGAAAAAATGGACTTCTTAGGATCGCGGATTACATGTTATTCTATGGGCTAGCAGACAGAACGTTGCACATCGGTTTTGCGCGATTAAGGGCACAGTTAAAAATCTGAATATTGGCAATAAATCTTTTTTTAAACTACAAAAACAGTTTATTATGTGCTTTAAAATACTTAGACTGATTTTTTTAAATGGAACAGTATTTTGTAATTATATGTATTTTATTTCCTTGTTATTCATAGTAAGTAAACATTTTTTAAGGAGAAAATTTCACATTTAAAAAAAAATTCTCGTATCGAAATTCGATATTTATCGCAAATTCTCGTATCGAATGAAAATTCATCGCGTTCGCCATAAGACTTCGCCATGTATCACTACGCGATACGCGAAGTTGACTGAAGAAATAAGAAATATCAAAGATCTTGAAATGGTATTCCAAGGGGAGAAAGTGAGTACAATTTCTAATTATCCAGACAGCATTCTTTGCATCCAATCCTTTCTAATTAGTATAATGTTCTGAATTGTTTTTATTTTCAACAATACTCATAACTGTTTTCCTTACAAAATAACGTTCATGTGTGGCATAGGTATTTCTTGTGATATGTCAGTGTAATACAGATAGATTACTAATTTAATTTTGTGTTTTGAGTCTTCTTTTAAAGAAATTAAACAAAATCTTTCATTTTTAAAGAACGCACAATTTAAATAAAAGGTGTGAAGAAATCAAAATTAAGATTTCCAATCCCGTTTATAAAATGATTCATTTGCGAATCGTTTCTAATAACATTATAAACGAAAATCGACTTAAAATGACATCTTTTTCGAAATATGGGTATCTTTCGTTTATTTATTTATTTATTTTTTTATATATAACTCTTTTCAGTTTCAAAAATTAAAGCATCGTAGTATTTTATTTTTATAAAATTAAACCTAAAGGGGAAAAAAAAATCTTATTTCCGTTTATCTCTGTAACAAAAGAAAAACAGAAGAAAAAAAAACAAAACAAAAAAACCCTGAAGCATTTCTTTTAGGCTGATTACAGCCATGGGTGCAAGACCTCCAGTCTCAGGACTGATTTCAGTCTTTGACATATTTTTGACTGATAGTAAATTCTACTTTATATACTTAAATTATCACGATTAGCTCAAAATGAACCATTTTATCTTGACTGGTTGTTTTGAGCTCCTAAAAGTAAAAATTTTCATCATGATACTTTTCCTTATTTAGTAATTAAAGTTTATAGATAAATAAGATAAAACAGCTTTTTTGCAAAAGTAAGATACTTGTTTTTATTTAATTTTAAAGTTAATGCTTAAAAGAAAGCTTTAAATAATTTTCTTTTAAAAAATATAAAAGTAGCCAGCTCCCTTATATGGTATTTGTGGTAATGAAGTATTATTGAAAATAAGAACAATTCAGAACATGTTACTATTTAGAAAAGATTGGTTTCACAAAATTTCATTAGCAGCTGCATTGTAGCTGTCATGATAATTAGACTTTGTATAAACTAATAAAGTGATTACCCAGTAACCATTTCAATTAATATATTAATCTGCCTCGCATCTTAAATTAAATATTAAGTTTTTATTCTTCTTTCATTAAACCATCCACTATTCTTTAACATTCCGCATATTCCGATTACAAAAACTCTTTTTATCAACCTGTACACTGGAGGGTTGCCGTATCACTTACAGAGTAGCACGTTTATCGCCTCGTTGTGCAATAGCATTTGAAAGATCACCACACTAACATAAAAAAGTAGCAATAAAAGAAAAACAAAATTAATCAGTTGATTGTAAAAAACCCGCTCCATTCTCGGTCGGGGGAGGAACATCACAAGAAAAAAAACCCTCGCGAAATTTGATAGTATGTCAGGGAGGGGGGGGTGGGATCCAAAACTTCATCAAAATAGTTGTAACTTTTCTAATAAATATGTTACATATAACATATGGTAGTAATAATCGGTATATCTGATCAAAATACAAATAATTTTTTAAAATGAACTATTTAATGATTTTTTTATCCCTATTACTGTAGTGGATTAATAGCAGTTTAAGAGCCATAATTTTATATTCTAAAATCATTAAAAGCACTCTGCAAGCACTTCTTGTTCAATCACAAAAGTCTGCCACTTAAACATTTTAATGCAGAAAATGTAATGTATTTCTCATATGTAAACAATGAATTTTGCAGTTAAGAAGCTTAGGTATTTCACAAATATTGCTATTTCTTGGAACACTAAATTTGATGCATTATCGTCTTTAAACACATTATTTTGGAGTAATGAAAACAATGTTATTATATTAAATTTTTTTGTAAATGGGTGTTATAATCAATAGTAACTCATGACAGGTTTTTCTTGCAGCACTAAAATGCATGCTTTCCAAAAGTTTTTTTTTTTTTACTAAATTTTTGCCTTATTTAATGGAAGAAAGTTCTGCCAAAAATAAGGCAAAGATTTCATTATTATTAAAAATAGTGAAAAAGGAATAAATTTGCCAACAATGCATTTAGTGTCCCCAAAACTGTCAGTAACGAGCTACCACTGTTTATAATTACAGTCGAACCTCGTTATCCCGACACTCTAATGTCCAGAAAAATGTGTCATAAGCGGTGTGTCGCGATAACCGGAGTTAGAGAAAAATAGGTTTATAAAAAGCTGTATTTTTAATTAATTTAAGACAATTTTAAATTCATAACTGTTCTTGCAGTTTTAAGCAATAAAACATTACTGTTAAACAAATTAAACACAAAAAAGAAAATTGAAAAGGATAAAAATCAGATTTATGATGACTGATTTTTTTATTGTTACATGAAATATCGATGAATTAAGGTTTGCTTTAGCTAGATCCTACAATTATTTTTTCGATGTTATGCAATGAATTGCAATCAATATTCGTTGTTTCAGAAATGGATGTTAGATAACTACTGAACGTTTCAATGCAATGCAATGCTTCCGTTTTAGTCGAATGAAAAACGCCGTGTGGCCACAAGAAAATCCGTCGGGATATCCGAAGTTGAAATTTATTCAACGACGTAAAATCCGGAGTTTATTTGCATTAAAATCATATACAGAAAATCGGGACTTTGAAAAATTGACGTGATAAACGGAGTGACGTGAAAACCGGGTGTCGGGAAAACGAGGTCCGACTGTATTTTGCCCAGGCATATCTGGATCATGCTTTAAGGTAATTTAATAGCGTGTGATCTGTACCTATTATGTAAAATTTTATAATTTGCACAATTTCTGGTTCCAAGGAATGTAATTCAAAGCATGTATACGAGGTAAATTTAATGATGTATGAAATATGATCTAAATAATGCAAAATTCAATAATACGCTACGCACAACTTCTCATCCCAAGGTGTGCTTTATAAAGATCTTCTACTATATTCATCTGTTGTTCAAGTTCACTCATCAAAAACCTTAAAGATTTAGTATCTGTGACTGCTCTGAAGAGGGCATTATTACAACTTTATAATTTTTTCATTTTGTAGCTCAAATTGCTCAGCTTAGAATTTACCAATCCAAACATTGCCATCTTGATTTTTTTCCACTGTCTTTATTTACCTCAGAAGTGATTAAGATTTTTTTATATTGTAAATCCTAAAGGTTATAATAGCAAACAAGTTGGAAATTGCTCGTCAAACGTGGCAAATGAGGTGCGTTCGTACTATAACTAGTTTTATAATTATTTTTTGCACCCCATATTGTACTGAATGTATATTTTTTTGCGCTTCATAAGTGCATAGTCTGTAACATCATTAAAATGCACTTACAATAATTTTTTCCCCATTCCCCGTAATGTAACGGAAAACTTTTGACTGTCCCTGTAATTAAACTATACATTCGATTTTCATAAAATTTGAAATGGCTCGACAAAATTTTGCAGCAATTATATATTTAAAATTTCAGACCATTCGGAAGGCTGTAAAATCATTAAAATGCATTTGCAATAATTTTTTCCCATTGGCCATAATGTAACGGAAAACTTTTGGGTGTCCCTGTAATTAAACTATACATCCGATTTTCATAAAATTTGAAATGGCTCAACAAAATTTTGCAGCAATTATATATTAAAAATTTCAGACCATTCGGAAGGCTGTAAAATCATTAAAATGCATTTGCTATAATTTTTTCCCATTGGCCGTAATGTAACGGAAAACTTTTGGGTGTTCCTGTGATTAAACTATACATCCGATTTTCATAAAATTGGAAATGGCTCGACAAAATTTTGCAGCAATTATATATTAAAAATTTCAGATCATTCGGTCGGGTAGTTTTTGCTCTGTTATATGCGGACGGACAGACAGACGGACAGACAGACGGACGGACAGACAGACGGACTGAACGACGACTATAGGTGCTACGTATTTATATAATTACGAACGCACCTAAAAAGCATCTTTAAGCCCTTGGGGATGAGCGACCGGTATACTTAGCCACTTAAGGTGTTCAGAATCCTTCATTATTCTCACCACTTATTTTTAATTGTAAAGTTTACCTTCTTTAATCGGAGCATTTCTGTGATTCAATTACAGAAAATTTTCTGCTTTTAAAAACCTGTAGTAAAAAGTTAAAAATTAACCAAAGGGCTCTTGTCGCGAAGGGGTTAAATATTTTGAATTACAGTGACTTTAATAACCCTTGGCTTTAATTGCCAGTACTCTTCCAATTGAGCTATCTGTACGACAGCCCAGCCAACACATTATTCGCTCAGAACAACTATTAATCATGACATCAATTGATTGTGTGAAAAATAATTTAAAGTGTACATGGTTATACGTATATTACTTTCTTCTATCTTCAATAGAAGAAAGTATTGTAATCGAAATTTTTTTCGACTTCCGGTTTTCGACGGATTTGCATGTTTTAGGGGTCAGAGATTCCAAAAAACATGTTTATAGAAAATGTCTGTCTGTCTGTGTGTCCGTCTGTCTGTCGCCATTGTACCATCAAAAAGTGTATGAAGTTATGCATAGAATTGAACCAAATTTTTATGTTAAGTTTTTGGCTATGGCAAGCAGGTCCTCCTGGAATTTGGAAAAAATTCGCCGGTAGGGGGCGCTGATATAACAATTTTTGTGCGATTTTGAATATTGTACCATCCAAAAGTGTATGGAGTTATGCATAGAATTAAACCAAATTTTTAGTTTAAGTTTTTGGATATGACAAGCAGGTCTTCCCTGAATTTGGAAAAAATTCGCTGGTAGGGACCGCTGTAAATGCGTTTTTTGTGCGATTTTGAATATTTTACCATCGAAAAGTGTATGAAGTTATGCATAGAATTGAACCAAATTTTTATTTTAAGTTTTTGGATATGGCAAGCAGGTCCTCTCTGAATTTGGAAAAAATTCGCCGGTAGGGGGCGCTGTAATAGCGATTTTTGTGCGATTTTGAATATTGTACCGTCCAAAAGTGTATGAAGTTATGCATAGAATTAAACCAAATTTTTAGTTTAAGTTTTTGGATATGACAAGCAGGTCTTCCCTGAATTTGGAAAAAATTCGCTGGTAGGGGGCGCTGTAAATGCGTTTTTTGTGCGATTTTGAATATTTTACCATCGAAAAGTGTATGAAGTTATGCATAGAATTGAACCAAATTTTTATTTTAAGTTTTTGGCTATGGCAAGCAGGTCCTCTCTGAATTTGGAAAAAATTCGCCGGTAGGGGGCGCTGTAATAGCGATTTTTGTGCGATTTTGAATATTGTACCGTCAAAAGTGTATGAAGTTATGCATAGAATTAAGCCAAATTTTTATTTTAAGTTTTTGGCTATGGCAAGCAGGTCCTCCCTGAATTTGGAAAAAATTCGCCGGTAGGGGGCGCTGTAATAGCGATTTTGAATATTGTACCGTCCAAAAGTGTATGAAGTTATGCATAGAATTAAACCAATTTGTTATTTTAAGTTTTTGGATATGGCAAGCAGGTCCTCCATGAATTTGTAAAAAATTCGCCGTTAGGGGGCGCTGTAATAGCGATTTTTGTGCGATTTTGAATATTGCACCATCGAAAAGTGTATGAAGTTATGCATAGAATTGAACCAAAAAAAAATTTTAAGTTCTTGGCTATGGCAAGGAGGTCCTCCCTTAATTTGTAAAAAAATCGCTAGTAGAGGGCGCTGTAATAGCGATTTTTCTACAATTTTTGTGCCTTTTGAATATTGTACCGCCGAAAAGTGTATGAAGTTATGCATAGAATTGAACCAAATTTTATGTGTTTATTTTTGGTCATGTCACGAAGGTCCTCCCTGAATTTGGAAAAATTCTGCCGGAAGGGGGCACTATAATTGCGATGTCTGTACCATTTTCATTATTGTACCATCGAAAAGTGTATGAAGTTATCCATATAATTGAACCAAATTTTTTGTGCATGTTTCTGGCTATGGCAAACAAGTCCTCCCTGAACTTGAAAAAATTCCGAAAGAAGGGGGCGCTATAATTCCGATCTCTGTGCCATTTTCATTATTGTACCATCGAACAGCGTATAAAATTATGCATACAATTGAACCAAAATGTTTGTGCTTGTTTTTGGCTTTGGCCAACAGGTTCTCCTTGAATTTGGAAATATTGCGCGGTAAAGGGGCTCCGTGCTAGCGATTTTTGTATACTTTTCTTGATTTTTCGTAGTTCTATTGTGCATCGGCGGCTCATGCAGCAGCGGGAACTCGCTTCCTGCTATGCCGGCTATTCGCAAACAGCTGATAATGACAGAATAAGGAAAAATTAGTAATTTTAACAAATATCATGATATAGATTAACTCGTTTTTAGTCCGTTTAATTGACTAGAGCAGAAATTTAAGATGAAAATCAAAGTTGATATAGTATTGAACTAATAATATTGAAGTATTAACATATGTAACTAGGTTTTGAAATATTAAGATGTATAAGATAGAAGAAAGTTTTGGGATTGGCACATCCAACTAGTTTTTTATTATTAAGCAACAGACTTTGCAGATCCGTTTTTCTCAAAAGCTTTAAAGATTGAAATCTCAAGGCTGGAGTGGGAAAGTGGTAATTTTGAGGAATAGGAGGATTATTTATATAGAAGAATTTTCTGTATAAAAATAAAGATTTAAATTATTTTAATGCTGGGGAGTAGGGGGAGGGAGAAAAGGTGAAATGTACAGTCGCGGAAAAGAAAAAAGTAAACACCCTCTACTAACTCCTTAATAAATTATTATCGTAGACGAAAGTTATTGGTACCGAACGATTGGAAATAAAGTCTATTTTTAAATGATGTATATAAAATTTGCTTAGGGAGCCATCTACATATTAAAACAAATCCAAACTTCATTTTTTTCAATGGCAATACCCAATTTTAACACTAGAACGGCGGCGAGGGGTCATTTTGACCCTTGCCGAATGAAAACATTTCGATTCGAACCAGAATTTTTTTTATAATATAAGATTAATATATGTTGCCCAAAAATAACTTAAATAAATAAGTTAAATAGTTCTAAATAAAAATTCTGATGTGAAATATTTTTTTATAAAACTTGAGCAAAATTTCCCGCCGTTCTAGTGTTAACGAGATATTTCAAATCTTCGGTTCAAACTATGCCTAGGCACCAAATTTCAAGTCATTTGAATAATAAGTTTTTGAATTATAAACATTTAAAATATAGTGCTTCTAATGTTGAATTACATTTTCATATTTTTATTCATATCTCCTGAAATTATGCTCCTAATGTGCTAATTTTCTGTGTAGCAGTGATACTAATATACTTAAACATAAATACGTTGAATTTGCAATTTTTATAATTTTATGATATGAATTATGAAATTAATATTCGAAAAAATTATGAATTGCAACCTACAATTTTTTTGATGGATTTAGATTTATTAAGTTCTGCTTTATGGAAATTCAAAATTTCACATTTTTTTTCCAAATAGTTTTCAAATTGTGCTAAAAAAACGGCAAAATGATGGTTTAAGGGGCCGTCTATGATAGAAGTGACTAGATATTTTGAAATGTCTTACGCTGTCCTGCAATCTAGCAGACTTCATTGACTGCTTGAGTGACGCTTAAGGTGCCTTGATCAAGAAGGGGGCTCCCTCGGTTAACAATCGAATACCGAACTTCAATTTGGATACAGCCCTTAAAATAAGCGTGTTTTAAAATAACTATTTTCTCGGAAACTTATAGTACGAATTGCATAAAAATTTGTTTTTAGGCTAATTAAATGGTGTAGAACTCATTTATGCTGTAAGAATTGTGTATTGCTATTGAAAAAAACAAAGTTATGGTTCGTTTTAATATGTAGATGACCCTTTAAGCAAATTTTATATACATCATTTAAAAGTAGACTTTATTTCCAATCGTTCGGTACCAGTAACTTTCTTCTACGGTAATTTGTTGATAGTAGGAGAGCTGTTGAACATTTTTGAGTAGGTATTTGAGGCACCCTGAAAATTTGTGCAACACTTCTTTTGTAATGCCTGAATACAAAATCGAATGTCTGGCTGAAGGATCGTGGCCCAAAAACTGTGCCAGACACGTGTCTGGCACAGTTTTTGTGCCGACTAAAGTGTCTGTCATTTTCAAAATATTTTTTTCTAAACATAAATATTATTCTGTCTCAATCTCAGCGTGCCTCAAATACCTTTTTTTTGGGTAGTCAAAAAATGGCACTTGACACGTGTCTGGCACAGTTTTTGAGCCACGATCCTTCAGCCAGACATTCGATTTTGTATTCAGCCATTACAAAAGAAGTGTTGCACAAATTTTCAGGGTGCCTCAAATACCTTCCCTAAAATGTTTAACAGCTCTTGGACTATGAGGAGTTGGTAGGGGGTGCTTACTTTTTTTTTTCCATGACTGTACATTAGGGAAGTTAGCGCTTATTTATTTATTTATGTTAGTGAGCAACAAATGTTGCAGATTTTTTTTTTCAAACTAATTTTTGAAAGATTTTATTATTTAGGTAAGCTGGAGAGGTGGGTCCAAAAGCAGAAGTGGAATCTTCGGAGCTCAGGGGATTATTTCATATGATTCATTATTATTGTTAATAAAAAATTTTAAATAGGGATGGTGAAATATTATTTTATATAAAATTAAAGAATGTTTAATTTTTTTGCACTAGTAATGAGAAAAGGGAGAAGCAGAAATTTGTAGTTTTGGATTTAATATAAATGTATGTAATTACTTTTACAAGTGAGCGATGATTGTTATATATATATATATAAAGGTTTAAAGAGTAATATTTCTTGCTATTTTTCTTATCAAAGTAATTTTTTTATATAGTAAAATGTAACATAGCTTTTTATATCTCTGAACCAAACCAACAGAAATACCCTCTAAACATGCATGTTGTACATTACTTCCATATCTTACCAAAGAGTTCTTATAAAAATCTCATTGCACGGTGCTCTTTAAAATTGAAGCATGGTCATCCTTTTTTGCGGGGAGGGAGGGGGGAGAGATTGAAGGTGAATGGAAATCCTTACTATGAATTCTTTGTATTGGTCTTTAATTTTTTTTTTTTTGTGTGTGTTTATTGTTTTATTTATTTTTTTAATAACCTCAAAAAAGTAATGATATCAATACAAAAACCCTTAACGGGTTAAAAGTTTGTGACGCAGCACTTTATCTTATGCTCTAAGAATTTTAAATATGGAACTTAAAAATAATGATATCAAATTTTGAGTGACGCTATGCTATTAATTATAATCTCTCTATATATTATTTATTTCATCTTTTTATTTTTTTATAATCGCATGTGCAAAAATTATGTTCAATTTAAAAAAACGTATAAAAGTTTACTCATTGATGCTTTAACATTTACACCTCTCATAAATTCCAAGTATGAGTTTTAAAAGATATGATATCAAAATTTTAGTGACGCTTTGATGTGGCTTTAAACGATTTGTTTTAAAATTAAATTTAAATTATTTTTGTTTTGGCTAAGATATATTCACACATCTAAATAATAGTTTTAATTTTCCAATATACTTTAAATATGTCACTTTCACTGAATTAATATAATGCATTTAGATGTATTTATTTGAATAAATTGATTTATCCTTTGTCCAATACTATAAAAAATTTAAAATAAGATTTACGTAAATAATTTTTTTGCGTCATTGTATCCAAACTAAGTGAAATGTATTCAAATGGATACTATGAGGCAAAAAAATTATTTACGTAAATCTTATTTTAAATTTTTAATAGCATTGGACAAAGGATAAATCAATTTATTCAAATAAATACATTTAAATGCATCATATAAATTCAGTGAAAGTGACATATTTAAAGTATATTGGAAAATTAAAACTATTATTTAGATGTGTGAATATATCTTAGCCAAAACAAAAATAATTTAAATTTAATTTTAAAACAAATCGTTTAAAGCCACATCAAAGCGTCACTAAAATTTTGATATCATATCTTTTAAAACTCATACTTGGAATTTATGAGAGGTGTAAATGTTAAAGCATCAATGAGTAAACTTTTATACGTTTTTTTAAATTGAACATAATTTTTGCACATGCGATTATAAAAAAATAAAAAGATGAAATAAATAATATATAGAGAGATTATAATTAATAGCATAGCGTCACTCAAAATTTGATATCATTATTTTTAAGTTCCATATTTAAAATTCTTAGAGCATAAGATAAAGTGCTGCGTCACAAACTTTTAACCCGTTAAGGGTTTTTGTATTGATTAATTTTACAATTAAATTGCACTGGTATTTTCACATAACAATAAACATCATGCTTAATTTGTGTTTCATTTTTAAAACCGTTTTAATTTTGTTTTTATGAAAAACCTCCTTGAGGTTTAGGATAATACAAAAATCTTTTACAAGGTTTAGGATAATGTGAAAACCTTCCACAAATTTCATCACATGTTACACTTGTTATTTTTGTACATATTTTTATATTTTGCTTTACGTTATTTTTATGCATAAAATTATTTAAAATTAAAAGAATATTTCTGTATATTTTGAATTTTGTAAATAAAGTTCAAACACTTATACCTGCATGTTTTAACAATTTCACATTTTCAAGTATCTATATAGTTTGAATATTTTTTAAATAAAAAAAAAAAAAACTATTTTTCATTAATTGCATTTATCAGGACAGTTAAATAATTCTATTAATAATATAATTTGACATAAATTCAAATATTTTGGAAAACCTACCAACTGATATAAGAAATTCACAATACAGGACTTACAAATCTCTTAAAAGTCACAAAAGGCCCATACTTTTATTTGTTTTCCATTTATACAGCATGTTCTGTATAAATAAATACACACACATATATATATATATATATATATATATATATGTATATATATATACATATATATGTATATATATGTATATATATATACATATTTATATGTATATATATATACATGAAAAGGATAAAACATTAAAACCCTTTATTAATGCAAAATTTAAATTAAAATTCTAAAATTAAAATTTCCAGTACTCTTTTTCTAACTTTAAATCTTACATGCAAAAACCCTTTTTACCACTGTTAACATTGTATCTCAGCCCAACATTTATTAACTTTCAGGCATCAAATTCGAACTAATTTTTAAGAGGGTTGCTACTCATGTAAGAAAATGAAATTCCCTGACTTTTCCAGGTGCATTTTATGAAAATTTCAGTCTAGCGATGTAATGCGAACTGGACAAGATGACAGTAAAATAAATATTGTACCACGTGAAAATATAAAAATTTTCAACTATATATCACAAAATTTTCACATATGCACCCCCCCCCCCCCCCTCACACACACACACAAAATGCTCTTAGGACTGCAATAGAAATTGCTTTCCTTAATAATTTCTGAGTATTTCAAGGTAAGTGTCCTGTAAAATAGAAAATACAGTATAGGATCCGTTATCCGGAATCCTTGGGACCTGGGGCATTCCGGATAAGGGGTTTTTCCGTAATTCGGAACACTACCACAAATATTTTCTAATGTACATAAATATGAAATACTGGTTAGCATAAATAATATTAAAAATACTGTATTACACATTTGTGGAATTGATTCAATAAAACACAATTATGGAAAAGTTTAATTTTTATTTAAAAAAAAAAGTTAAGAAATAATTTTAAATTATAATAAAACTTACAAATGAACAAGATCAAAAATAAAATTTAGTTTTGGGGTTCAGATGCAGATGCTTGGGAATTAGTTTTTTGGAAAAATCCTTTTAAAGTTGGCTGTTTGTAACG
Source organism: Maratus speciosus (assembly GCA_963932465.1). Taxonomy (NCBI): domain Eukaryota; kingdom Metazoa; phylum Arthropoda; class Arachnida; order Araneae; family Salticidae; genus Maratus; species Maratus speciosus. Next base: position 508,669,946 of record OZ010790.1, read on the forward strand.
TTTCTCTTTTACAAGCTGGTCTTGAATTTTATATAAGGACATTATTTGTTGTTCATGGAAATAACTTCTTTGTTCCATGCCTTGAATTAATTGTTGAGTGTAAAATATCATTTGTTCATTAGACATTTTTTCTACCTCCTCATTCTTGTCATCATCATCACTACGATCATCAGATGCATCTTTAGTCACCATTTCACAAGTTTCACTGTATGTCATCTGATGACTAAGTGGAGCATTACTGTCTATATTGAAACAAACTTGAACTGCATCTTCATCCAATAATTGGGGAGGGAGGGAGGGGAATATATTGAAAGTTGACTTTTTATTTATTTTTGTTTTGTTTACGAATTTATCGCATGGAAAGCGGACAGAAAAATACAAGAGGCAAAATTATCAACACTTAAAATGCAGATTTCCGCAAATTCGCGGAGATAAAGAAATGCATAATTACTGTAATATTCCATTAACCCACCCTCCTCTATTTTGTAAACAAATTTGATATTTAAAAAAAATCCCACGAAAGGACCCCCCCCCTCCCCCTTTCCAAAAAAAAAAAAAAAAAATCGCGCGAAGTGCCGTACCATATTTCTGTCTTATCGGATTCCGTATATCTGTTTTTCTACTGTTCGATGGACGCAGCTGAAACCGATAAAACAACGTTTCTCTCATTCTCCTAATTGGCCGAATTGTAGGTGCGCCTTTAGATGACGTCAAAGGTCGGAGCTTGCCAACAGATTTTCATCGCGGAAAACGTATTCAAATTCTAAGTGACGTTTCGAAAATATTTTTTTTCAAAAGGTTAAAATTAAAATTTTTTATAATGGATTTTAGAGTTTGAAACAGAAAAATACGAAATTTAAGAATATGTAGTTAGTTTTCCCATATTTCTAAAGGTTATGCCAATGCGAAGTCATAAAAATGATCAAAAAGAGAACTTATGTCTGATGATTGCATACATTCAATTCTTATCTTTCACGGGAGCTTCATAAGTGGGATCGTAGGGAGGGCGCGCTTTTAAGTTCTGTTTTTTTAATTATCTGGGTTAACAAAAAAAGAAAAATCTGAATATCAGGGCAGGCTTTGGACTATTGTTATAAACATTTTCGGATTTCAACAGGCGGTAGATTTCGATAGGCCACTTTTAATCCCTGTAAGCGGCCTCTCCGATTACTTCACGATTTTTTGGCGTTTTTTTTTGGGGGGGGGGGGGAGATTAATGGGATATTTCGGTACCTTGAGGTGTCTGAGAAAAAGTTTAAAATATTTAAAATATCGATTTATAAAGCATGTTAACTCTTCAATAAAATATTAAAAAAAAAAAACTGCAAATTTTTATGAAATGAAAGCTTTTACTAAGTTTCGGTTTCAGATCGTTTAGCGTTCCGGATATTGGGACGCCGGATAATAGGTCCTATACTGTATATATATATATATATATATATATATACATATACAATATTTTTGCATTGAATGATAATTTACTTCACCATCTATCACAATCTCACTTAAGTTCAACTTTAGGCAAAGGGGGTTGAGAAGCAAACATTTCAGGGTGGAGGTAAAGCAGATTAGAAATGATTTATTAGTTACATTAAATGTCAATAAAAAATATTGCAGAAAAATTTCAAAAAATTATATTAAACAGTTAAAAATTTTAAAGTGTGTGGAGATGACATTTGGAAAAAAGAAAAGAGGAAGAAAAAAGGAAGAGGAAATTTTAAGAGGTGATTAAATAAAACTTCTAAAAATTGGAATTTGCAAAAACGTGGAAGATTTTTTTCATTTCCCATGGGACAAAGGTTGTATTTATTTGGCTACCATCATGAAATTTTATTAAATTCCCTGACTTTTCCAGGATTTTGGATAAAATATAGAAGTTCCCTGATATTTCACTGACTTATTAGACAAATTTCTGAATTCCCTGACTTTTCCAGGTTCTCCAGGTAGCGTAGCAACCCAAGTGCTGACATTAGTACAATTCTCCTTTCTAGTGATTAGATCTGCATGAGCCATTACTTGGGAGGCCTTGCATGATCTGTCCCAGACATCAATCAAAAGCTAATCCACCAATTAAAGTATTTTATTTTCTCATCTTGACAACTTCGCCCCCTGCTTGAAAACATTACAAACACCAAAATATTAGCAAGAACTTGTGCGAAAATGATCAGGTTTTGCAGATTTGAGAGGACTGCTCAACCTATGACCATATAGGCCCCAAAAATTAACATAAAGGCAGCGGGGCCTCCAATCAAATTTGAGAGAATGCCTGTAAGATACAATGAGGAAATAAACGAGTTCAGTCCACAAAAAGGTTCCCGAGTCGAGTTATTTATCCCTAATGCATCTAATACGAAGTAGTTACATTATATATTAAATAATTAATTAAAAGTATTTTATTATTTTGTTATTTATTCTTTCATATATTTCTTATGTTTTATGCTATTATTATTATAGTATTTTCCAAGTTTTTATATGTAAAGTTCTATCAGGCTGTCCCGAAAACCAGTAACTTAAAACTGAAAGCTACGAACCTAAAAATCTTTTCTTAAAGTTAAAAAACCTCAAAATTCAAACCTAGATTTTCTAGCATCAAAATACAGCGCTAAAGCCTTAGCATCTGTAACTGTAAATTTAAAAGTAATATTAAACCGACGCCTTGAGCAAATGATAAAAACTCGTTAGCCAATTTTGTATTTTCAGCCTTCCGACTGAGTCCCACCAGTCTTGCAAGTAATTTTTAGGTCTTTTAGGATCTGATCTTGGAAAGGGTGGGAGATACCGTTTAATGTCTAATACTGATCTATCCATTTTAAGTTGCTTTCCTAGTTCAACAAATATTACTTTCAGATATGTATTAATTTGTAATCAACTTTAGAATTTAAATGCAAACGTTGAAATTATTTTTAGCTGTCTGTGGCCAGTGATACAACAGGGATTGGCCAGCCCTTGCTCACATCACAGAACCGGGCATTAATCAAAAGCTATTTAACCAATTAAAATGTATCCTCTCAATTTGACACTTTTGCCCCCTACTGGAAAATATTATAAGTGTTGATCAAAAAGTGAAAACATACTCATGTCAGTTATGGGGTGGGGAAGAGGAGAAAAAAGAAAGAAATCTACTTACATAACTTTTGATGGAAGTCCATGGCATTCTACAGACACAGTGCACTGTAATGTAAAATAATTAATTAATTATTCATGATAATAATTATTAATTAATTACTAATAATTAATTAATATAAAATTATTAACTAAAGAATAATATAAACTAATATTTTGATAAATTGTCACTTTAAGTATATGAATCATAATTAAAGAGGTATTAATAGAATTGATGAAAAAAGAGTAGAAAAGATTGAAATAAAAATAGTATTTATAAAAGAACTGCAAGAAGGATTAACCACAATTTTAAATATATGTACTTAAAATAAACACAAAAATAAATGGTGCCTATGAAGAAATTATAAAAAGAACTAGCAGTACCACCTGGCGTTGCTCGGGTTTCTTGAGATAATATATAGAGGAAAAAAAAAAATGACTATTCATTTCCCCAAAGATTAAGCTGAGATTTCTAGTTTTTCTGCAGCGTTCCTCAATGTGTTCTAAATAGGAGGTGCTATAGGGTAAAGGAAGAATGAAAACCATTTTTTCTTTTATTTTAACATTATTTTATACATGCCAGGGGATGCAACCCAGCCTCCTCCTTTTCCACAGTGTTGCATTGGGAAATTCAGTTCAAAACGCCAAATTTAACAGTATTTTCTGAAAGATCTTATGCCTTTACCAAAAAATGGAAAACATCTTTCATTTACATAGTTTTTGAATAAGAACACCTGCTAATTTGATGCGTTTCCAAATTAAAAAATATGTCAGAAAGTAGCTCCTTTCAATTTGAGAGCAGCCTTAACTTGACATTCATGAAAAAACTCACAATTTTTAGTCTTAATTTTGGAACTATAGAAATTTAAATTCTGAAAAAGGACGTTCTTTTGACACAATTGTGGTAAAAATTGAAATTAAAATACATGATTTCTTCGGCACGTGTAACAGAAGTCTCAAAATATGGGGGGGGGGGGGGGGGGGGGGGGAATGCAATCATGCATCCTTATGCAGTAGTATTTATTGAAACTATATTTGGTGTTGCTTAAAACTGAAGCCTTCACTTTATGTGTAATTATAAGCTTTAATTAGAAGATTAGATCAAGAAAGTTTCCACTCTTTATAAAACACCACTCTTAAATGTAAACTTAAATTTTTCATCAATAGAAATTAAATCTACGATCATTAGATGAAAGTGGTGTGATTTTTCATAAATTTTTAGTCATGACATCAGTCATGAAGCTTGTTCAAAGATGGAAATAGTTGCTCTCTTATATAAATCTCTTAATATAAATCACAGAAAATATTATCACTGTATCTAAACCAATAAAACACTTAGTTATAATGTATAGCTATAAGATGTGGCTGTAGTATACAATCGAAGTAGTAAATAAAATATAGAAGCCATTTATTTAAAGTCAGTTTGTCTACATGTTGAAAAGATTGGATAGAATGTGATGTCATATCTAGCCTTTACTCTTCTTTACTTTTTCCTAAATTGTTTTCTTGAAATTGAAATGTCTGTACTAAAATATATGTTTTAATTTCAAAAGCATTCAAATTAGGGTACTACGTCATTTTACTGCACTTATAGTTAAAGTATTTATTATATATATATAAAATGTTGCTTGGAATCACGCCAATTTCGAAAATGCAAAAATATAGTTACTGAATCTGACCTTTTGTTGGCTTATAAAAAGAAAGTGCATGTGTTATTTTTTTAAAAATTATTGTACCTTTTTAGGATGTGGCAACACGAAAGAAATGATTGAATTAGAAAATTTAAAAAGAGAGATACTTCTATAATGTTAAATTACGGAAGGTGGTAGAAAAAAGGGGTAATAAGTGGTCTGATAAGTTTTTTGACAGGTACCTTTTCCATGTTCGAAAATGTATGTACATCAGATTTCATGTAAATCAGTCAAAAATTGAAGATTTGTATGAGGAACATATATACAGAGAACGGCTTATATATATATATATATAATATATATATATATATAGAGAGAGAGAGAGAGAGAGAGAGAGATTAAACCTTTTTTCTTTGCATTTGAAATAAAATCAATAACTGTTTTGGTATTTTTCCGTTATGCCAATGCCATTGTCGCCAAGCGCAAAATGAAATGAAACAATTGGAAAAAAATTATTTTGTTGATAAAAAAATGAGCATTTAAAAAATATAACTTTTGAAAAGTACAGACTTTGACCTACCATTTTTTTAAATCAATAAAAATAAGTACTTAAAATAAAAGAACAAATAAATATTTTCCAAGTAATAAAATATAATCAATTTAAACTGCGGGTTTGAAATTGTAAGTGTCTCTTAGTACAGCAGCATGGCGTACGTAATACTTATGTCTCACATTGCAGTAAACATTTCATTTTTTCCATGAAGCTATTCATGGTTTTTTGAACAAAACACTTTTACATGTATAATTTCAAAGTTCTGAAATAATTTTATTGTAGCTTCCTCATCATCAGATAACTGCCAAATGGTAAAATCCATGTCAGTATCAGTAATAAATGTAAGTTATAATTAATAATAAATATTTTCTATAATTAAAAAGTTTTGCGAGATTATGATTGAATAATACTCATAAAAAAATATTCTCATTCAATAAATAGCCAATGTTAATGCTTGGCACGGTTTACAATAAAAATCCTTTGCACAGTTAGGGTTAAAATAAATGGCGCAATATCATAGATTTTGGCATGGTGTTGGTAAAATGAAAAAGTACCACAGTTTTTTTTTTTTTTTAAGTTTTCGTTTTTAAGGCGTTTGTAATTTACTAACCTACTAAGTGACATACTAGTTTTAATTATTTAACCAAAAGAATTGATTAAAAAATTATTCAATTTGAATTTCTTCCCTTGCTATAGTAGCATATGTATTTTTAGAAATTATAACTTTAAAATTTGAAATTTTGATGCCAAAGACATCGCCAAGTTAGAAAAATATGAAATTTCTCGTGAACTATTGGACTTAAAAGAATTTGGTTAGTACCATTTGATTCAGCATACAAAAATACACTAAAATATGTTATCAATTGAAAAATAACTATAAAATCAGATTTTTAAGGATTTTTTTTAAAGTATGTTCTCCTTTTTTTTACCCCCCTTAGGGCTGGAATTTTAGAAAATCCTTTCTTAGTGTCACTTTATGTTATATAAGAAGTATTTTACCCCAATTTTCAAGATTTTAGGTTCGGTAGTTTGGGCTGTTTGTTAATTAATCCTCAATCAATTTCTTTTATATATATAGATTACAATACAAGATTTATAGAGGGTAAAAAGTAAAAATGAATGATTGAAAATTTGAATGTATAGATTTAAACATATACATAGACACATTTATAGACATAGACACATTGTCAATGGCTTCAGAATAACAAATAATGACAATTACCCGGTCCTCTATTTCTCTTAAAGGTAAATTATCTCCACTTCTTTTCCTATAAGGAAAAACGAATTATATATACACATATATATATACATATACAAATACATATAAACAGGATCTGTCCAGTAACTAATGAGACTGATTCCATAAAATTCATTTATTTAAAGATAATTTTACAGACACTTAATATTCTTCAAAATAGCCTCCTTTTGCATTAATACATTGTTGCCACAACTCTTCCACCCATTTATGCCTGTCTGGGAGTCTTCAATCGAAACGCTGTTCAGAACATGCATTATGTTTTTCTGCAAGTTATCCAGATTGTCAAAACGATGTCCTGCTAAGCTGGATTTTAACCGAGGGAATAGAAAAAAGCCTGGCAGTGACAGATTATGACTGTACGGTGGTTGGGGCAGCATTGTAATGCTGTATTTTGCCAAGAACTGGGTCCCTTTGAAGAATGTGCTGGAACGAGCTTGCCACAAATTTTCTGCATTTGAAGTTTTTCAGGACAATTTGATGCACAATCGATTTCGTAAGTCCCAATATCTCTGTAAGTATTAGGACACTCATCTGACTATCAGAGACCAAAAGCACTTACATTTTAGCCATATTGTATGAAGATCGAGAAATTGATGGACGCCCAGCACGTTGTTTGTCATCGATGTCCTCTCTTCTTTGAAGGCTTTATGCCACCTAAACACTTGAGCCTTGCACAAAACATCCTTCCCCTAGGCTTCTTGTAACATGGGAAGCCTCTCAGTAGCTGATTTGTTTAATTTTACGCAAAACTTTATGGCGTACCTCTGTTTGACAGTCCACATCCTTCTGAAAACCTAACGCCTCATTCAAACATGTGTCTGCTTCACAAGCGATCTATGCACTGCAAAGGCTCAAGGCTAACTGAATTCTACTAGAATCTGTAGCTGATAGTTCCCACCGCACATATCGCTTGCAAATTCTATCCCCTTTTTGGCCTTCCGCTTGGCGCGAAAGATTCAGTCTCATTACTTAATGGACAAACCATGTATATCAGACATAATACTCTTTGTTAGTAATAAAATATTTCAAAGAGAATTCATTTACCTAAGATTATAAACTGGAGGTGGTGAAACTTGACGCAACTTTTCAACATCATTAAAAATTACTTGAGCTCCACCACCTGCAGATGGTATTATGTCAGCCTATGAAAATAAAGAATCTCATGTAACATCAAAATCAATAAAATTATCTCAACTTGAATATTATCTTTTACTTTCTCAATAAAAAATTAATACTCAAGTTTCATTTAGGACAAAATTTTGTACATAATGACATACTAAAAAAATTCATGAAAATGAAAATTTGTTTTACAAAACCATAATATGGTCTGTAAATAGGTTTTTATATTTGCACATCATTTATTTTGTTACAAGAGGTCATCTACATATTAAAAGGTTAATGCAACTTTAAAAAGTTCAGCAGTAGCACTATAATTATAATAATTTTTTTAACTTAGCATGTCAAAGTACATGACAAAGACAATTTTTAATAATTAGTAGGGAGATATAAATTACTAATAATAATGAGCAAATAAATGTTAAAAAGAAATGGGTATTATTTGGATATAACTTGAACAATAATTTATGTATTTCATTATTATTATTATTATTGACTAATATCAAACTAAGTAGGAACTCAACATAATAAGTGTGCATATTTTGGATTAAAATTTTTATCCATTAAAGTCATTATTAAAAGCTCAAATAGAAACAACTTTTCATCATCATTAGAGAAAAGAAATGGTCAAAAAACCCCAAAATAAATTTTTATCTATTTTTTACTATTAGGTGTCAATATGTAAGATAACTTTGCAACTTTAAGGGATGATACTTTAGATTAAAGCTGTACATATCGTTTTAGCCATTTTAGAGATGCTAATTACAGTAATGGATCTCCTGATGAGTAAGGTTACTCTCGTTAACAAATAATTGTTTAATCATTATATATTAATGATTTTAGCCCTAATATCACTCAATGTTCAAAATGCATGCACTCCTTGGACACATTTTAATTGATTTAGTTTTACCAAGGTAGAGTAATAAAAGTTTGTGTTTCAAGCAAATGTGGCATGTCAAATTGGATGAAAGAAAAAATATAGGAGTTAATTTATTGATCTTTGACATCTATATAAAAATAAATATGTATGTGGTCTCTTAAGAAAATTTAACCATAATGGCAGTATAGGAGATCACAAACAAAGAACTCTGATGCAAGGAGCTTTATTCTTCAATGTTTAGAATAAGAGTTACGATTAAAACTTTTTGTTGTTGTTGCTGTTAAGAGCAGGGGTTGCATGGACAGCAAATTGTTTCCCATCCGTGCCAAATTTCCCCCCAAAAATATTTTATGGTGTGGCATTTGATCATGACATGGCAACAACTGGAAAATTTAGTGGATCAAATAATAATGAACCAAAAAATAATGGATCAAAATTACTTAAAATTTTATTTTTAGGATTAAAATAAATATAGGTAACATTAGATGTTGTATTTTAGAAAGTAATTTTAAAAAATGATACTTTTGTTGTCAAACCTCAGATGCCATATAATTGATACCAGCTCCATACTTAGTGTTTTAAAAAGAATGAAAGCTCAATAGTAATTATCCAACAAGATATTTGTACTTATGCTTTTCATATTATTCATTTATAAAAATAATTACCTGTAGAAAAAATTCTCAAAATGGCAAGCACCAGCTTCTTTAAATAGTTTTTCATGTTCTACTTGGAATTGAATTCCAAGTAGTCACAATTTTACCATTGGCATTTTAGCTTTTAATGCCTTAAAATCTTTCTTTTCTGATAATCTCCTAATGCTCTCAATCCTCAAAATTTTCGAGCCAATATTGAGCTAGATTGGGATTCATGATTCAAGTGCATTTCAGTTTTTTTAATCTGTATGACGACAACCAATCAAGTCTATCTAATCTAAAATCATGCATTTTGTGCAATTTTACTATATTTTGATTTGGAGCTTAATCTATGCCGTGCTGAAAATAATTTGCTGTATGCCACAAGCTCATCGTCTTGCCTTAGTGAGTTAAATTTTGAATAAATTTATATTATTCAAGGCATATATAAAAATTAAATTTGATAATGCAAAATTTTCATTTATGGCATGATTTTTCTTTTTTTTCCTACATATATTAAAACAACAAAAAAACCATTAACATCAGCACCAATTATGTTTTATTCAGGAGACACATATTATACTTGTTACTAAATTACCAAAAAAAAAATTTTAATGCTCAACCCAATAACCCAATGGTTGAGGAGGAATGCTTCCTACAGCTCGGATAACTCAAGAGCTTTGAAGGTCATTACATGACCATGCAAATCTTGAAGCTAAGCCTAATATGCTTAAAAAATTCACAAAAATGTATTTTTTTTTATTTAAACAAAATTATTTTTACATATTATATTAGCAGTTGTAATGTTCTTTATTATATTAGTAAATTTATTGTAAATACTATTTTGAAATTTTAGTAAACATATGATTTATGTGGATTTTAAACAAAAGAAAAATAAAAAATGCAAAAGTATGTAATTACATATTGTGAAAAAAAGCATTTAGAACAATCACACAATATCATTTACAAAAATAGATAAGCATTAAAAGCCATAATTTATATTTCAAAGTTTTATAAAACTTTTCTATCCATACATCATGCAAAGTCCAACCTTGCATTCAAATAAACTGTAGAAAAAGAAGGTTGATTTAGATGGTGCTGCTGAATTATAAAAAAAATTACTTCTACTTTGACTCCTACAATGCACTCTATGTTCAGAATGCAATGAAAAGTTGCCTTTGGAATGTTTTGTTTTGAGAAGATGTGATGTTTTGCCACAAAAATTGAATATGAAAATGGAGCATTGCATCTCCTAGTATTCCGATTTTAAATCTAATATATAAAAATGAAAATTTGTCTGTCTGTAATGCTATATAAATCCACAGTTTAGAAGTCAGAATTGTGAAGTGTTACGTACATGTGTATTAAAACACGGCCGAGGCAACTAAAGTAATCCGGAATCAAAATAACTTATAGTTAATTTTTAATTAATAAAAAACAACCAATTTCCTATCAAATTTAACCATTTTTCGTTATAGCAGTTGCCAAAAATTAAAAACCCACAATAAAATTCTTACCACAAATATTACCTTTCTATTGGAAGATGCATTGCATATTACGTATGCCATGCTTCACTAAAAAGTTGTAGCGGGTATTACGATAATTCTTTTAGCTCACATGCAAATAATTAGAGATATACATATTATGTATGGCATGCTGAAATAATAAGAAGCTTTAACGAGTATTACGATAATTCTTTTACATCACATGCAACTTATTAGAGATTATTTAATTGTGCTTAATTATTACAAATTTTTAAAAATAAATACATTTTATCACAAACATCAACAAAACTTTTTATTCTATTTATTCCCTTACTCCGTTTTATCGTCTGCTGCCATAGTAACACAATAAATTACATTTCATTAAAAATAAGGCACAGTAGTAGAAAAATATTTTACTAAAGCGAATAGTTTTTTTAAATTTTGGTTTTAGAATTAAATTCATGAACTCTCGTGCATTGAACGAGTTAAACAGCTAGTATGTAAATAAGGATGCAAATAGTTTTGTCATATTAAACTTTTAAAAAGTTGGTAACAGAAATTTTACATATCACTATATATACAGCAGAGATAGGATGAGGGATGGCCGCGCCAGAAGCCCAGCGATAAACTTTAGAGTTAATCTAAGTAAAAACTGGTGTGAAACAGTAAAAACCAAAAGAACTTCTTAAAACATCATAAAAATATATAAATGTGCTAGACTAGCTAGACCTTTCGAAAGAACTCAGTCTTACTTCATCAGCCGCAACGAAGATGTGCTTCTACTTTGAAAGCAGGAGCAAAACTGTTTGAAATGAAAGATAAGGGAAAAGAACAAGTGGAAGAGACAGCCAATAGGAAAGCAAGAAGCAACAGCCAATCACACAAGAGCATAACACAATCAGAAGAACACAGAGAAGAAGCAGATTAATGAAGCAAATTGAAAAGAAAAGTCAAACATTAAACAAAAACACATGGATATATAAAATATATATGAAAAATGGATAATAACAATAGAAAAAATATAAAATAAATGAGTAATAAATAATAATTAATAAGAAGAAAAATAAATAAAATACTACATATATATATGTATAATAATAATAAAAATAAATAAATACCAAACTAATATTAATTAATAAAAAAATGTATCATATGGTAGGACAGAAAAGGTTTTTGCATGCTTCAGAGAGCATGGTGGAATCATTTATTTTTTCTTTTGCTATTATTTATTATTATTTGTTTTGTTTTTTAATTACTCCTTTATTTTAATTTAACTGCATTTATTTTATATTTTTTCTATCATTATTATCTTTTATATATATATATATTTTATACATCCATGTGTTTTCCTTTATTTTTTTACCTTTAATTATTATTTATTCAATTTGCTTCATTAATCTATTCCTACTCTGTGTTCTTCTGATTAGGTTATGCTCTTGTGTGATTAGTTGTTGCTTCCTGCTCTCCTATTGGCTGTTTCTTCCATTTGTTCCTTTCCCTATCTTTCATTTCAGTTTTGCTCCTGCTTTCAAAGTAGAAGCACGCCTTCTTTGCGACTGATGAAAAAAGACTAAGGCCTAGTGCTTTTATATATTTTTATGGTGTTTCAAGAAGTTCTTTTGGTTCTAAACTTTAGAGCGTAAGTAGAATCCCATGGGGGGTTTTCTGGCATAAAGAATATTCCTTTTTAAACTAATTTTATTCAAAACAGTTATTTTGAGAATCATGCATATGATTTAATGAAAATGACTAACTGCCTTGTATACTAAATGAATGCATATGAAAGAACATAAATTTTCTGTCCATCAGATAATATTAATAAAATTATGTTTGTTTCAAGTTTTAACAAGTAATATATATATAAAAAAAATTAAGTCAATTCCTACTTAGGAGATCAAAGAAAAATTTAATATAATCCCTTAAGCTAATATTAATTTTTGTTGCATTAAAATATCTCAATTTGTTGATTTTCTATAAGTAAGTAAGCACTGTTAGGGTTTAATCTAGGCAAAAGGGATTTTTAGCTTTTGGGCTAATTGCAGCCAATAATTTTTAGTCAAATAAAAATAGCTTTAGCCAAGGAAAAAAAAAAAGTTTTATTTATACAAAATTTCTATATACATGAGTATTATTTTTAGTTATGCAATATACACACAAATACATCACTCTGTAAGATTGCCTCTTCGAGATTTGGCTGTATACCACACAGCAAATGCTTTTTTTTAATGGAAATTCTTTTCAAAATTCCCCTTTCAAATTAATCATCATTAAGTTACTTAAATTCTTGATTCTCAGTTTGTTTCTCAAGTCAGTTTTTGTTATATTCATGAGACTGAATCCCACTTCACAGTCTGTTGTAGACAACAAAAGTGATGCTACAAATTCATACAAAGAAGTCACATTGGGAAACATGCCAGTAATGCCATTTTTATGAAAAAAAATATAATACAATAAGCTAGTTTCATTTCTTTACACTTTGTAGCCAGAACCCGCATAAATTCAAGTCTGAAAAGTTTATACGAAATGCATCTGGCACATTGATGATTCAAAGCTAGTGGACATCATATCCCACGCTTATACCAGGGTTGTAAAAAACCCAGCCCGGGCAGGTTTTATTTAAAAAACCCAGTTAAATGGGCAATTTTGCCCGTGTAAATTGGATTAAGAGCCTACTTCAGTCACATGAAAAGACACATTCGCTAATGCTATTCCTATGGAAGAAATTTATAAAGATATCTCGGTCGCATTTCAATATTTTTAGATGATTTTTTTTTTTTTTTTTTTTTTTTTTCAGTGGCTAGCTGAGGTTGATCTGTAAAAGATCGTTTTTTATTTTTTCGATTTTCGGATTTTTTTTCAAGAAGGTGCTTTCATTTTAGGAACCGGCTCTGAAAATGAAAGTGTCCTGATTAAAAATACCTGTAAACGAAATTGAAAAAGTAGGAAACGTCCTGCATAGAGATCGACCTCAGCTAGCCAGTGCAAAAACAAATCATCTAAAAATATTGAAATGCGACCGAGATATCTTTATAAATTTCCTCCATAGGAATAGCATTAGCGAACGGGTCTTTTCGCGTGACTGAAGTAGGCTCTTAAAATGCCAAAATGGACTATGATTCCACCCTCCTCACAAATAATAATCTTCAGGGTTGCCACTGTATAGGGAAAACTGGAAAAACTGAGGGAATTTAAAAATCAGTATTAAAAACAAGGAATTTTACTAAATTTTAGTACTTTGCAAAATTTATCCATTGAAATTTTGAAAATTCTCAGAAGAATTACTCTGGGAAAATTTAATTTTTTGCCCAGGAAAGTGCAAGAAATTCGATTGCCGAAATAAATGGCAATTCTGGTCTCAAATACAATCTTTGTGGACACTTCATGGTCTAATAGATGGGAATGACTTCATAGTCTTAAATGGGCAATTTTTCCTGGTTAAATTGGATTAAAATGCCAAAATGTGGACTATGATTTCACCTTCCTCACAAATAATAAACTTCAGTAATAAAATACAGTAAACCAATGATAATGGAACCTGTTTACAACAGAATACTGTCTTGTATAAAAATGCCATTGCCCTTACAGTAAGACTACCATACTTGCTAAGACGGTAACCTGTTTAACACAGAATTTTTCTTCTGTCACTTGAAATTCCGTCTTAGTCTGTTTCATTGTACAGTAGACTCCCTCAAATCCACAACCCTAAAATCTGCACATCATCATAGATGTAAACGATGAAATTTTCAGTTCAGATGCAAGAACAAAATTACACAACTTTAGTTTTATATCATTCCAAATGTATTTTAATATGTAATTCTAGTTAATATGACTGAACTAATGTTTTTTCTATGAAGGAAGTATAAATTTATTTCAGAAAAAAATCAACATATTGCTGATATCACTGGTAATCACAATCCCTTTAAAAAATAGATATATGTATTAATCAAGCTTTTTTGGTTATTAAGACTGGCTAAACCTGAAATAAAACTTCCTTACTTTATGATTTTGATGTGAATTAATAGGTTACCTTTATGATGAGTTTCATTGAATACTTCAAGGAAAATGTATCTCATCTTTATTATGTATATTTAATTATACATTATTATTTACTTGACCTTTACTTTTAATAATGTAATCATTTTTTAAAATTATCTTACTTTTTATTATTTTATTTTATTAGTTTACTTAATTTTAATATTTTACTATATTGCAAGCATTCATTACACTTTCGGTTGCATTATTACATTCAAATTACGGTTTTAAAAAAGTAAACAAAGCAATGACCAGAAATCCGCAAAATTCTAAAATCCACACAACCTCTGGTCCCAAGCTGTGAGGATTTGAGGTAGTCTACTGTACTAAATAAACACAACAATCTTATCAGGGTTGTAAAAAACCCAGGTTTTTTATAAAAAGCCCAGACCGGGCGGGCAGCTGGGCGGGTACCCGAGAAGCTACCCTCTACAACCCTGGCTTATACAATCTGCAATTTTTGTTTTCGCCATATGCTGGAGTCGTGTCTGATGCAAATGACGTCACACTGTTTGAAGACGCTTGCATAGAGAGCACGAGACATATTTTGAAGTGTTGCCGCAGCGCGGATGCAAAATGAGATTTTTTTTTTAGTTTTTGTGCAACAGCAGCAGGTTTACGAAAATGCAGAACAACAAAATGGGAATGATATAGCATATTTCTTTGGCTGTAGCTGTTTGGCTAATTCACTAAATGCTTTGGGGGGCAAAAAGCACTTCCAGTTAGCTTTTTGGCTATTTGGCTAGATCTAGATTAAACCCTAGCTGTTGGTTTAAAATGGAAGTCTGTGGGAATTTGGCAAAATATTAGAGATATTGCCAAGTTGGCGTCACTTTTGGTGACTCTTTTTGTCACCAAATTTGGCAATATATCGCCAAGTTGGCAGTATTTGGCAACAGAACAGGTTCTGCCCCTTATGTAACCCCCCTTATAGGTATGGAGATGCATTAAATACTATTCAATAACCAATGGCCGCCATTTTTTCTCCAATATAAAACTAAAATTAATTAATTAAAATTAATTAATGAATTAATATTTGCAAAAAAAAAAACTGTATTAACATCAAGGTCATCCACTACAAGTTAAAAAAAATGTATTTGAACTTGAGTGGATGAATAATAAGTATTTTTTTAATGACTGAAAATTTGAACAAGATATATATAGGGAGAGTGTGAACTAATAGTAGGAATTGAAAAATGCACCACTTTTGATTTTTTATTATTGAAAAGATACAAGTTGAAAAAAATAGGCAGATTTTTATGGTTTAAAAGTAATAAATATTTAGAATGTTCCTTCAAATTTCGAACAAGTGGGTCTTGAACAACTCATGTCATGTGACTGTCATCAACAGTTCCGGGCTGACTGCTTCACTTTTTATATGCCAGGTGGCCATTTTGCTACTTTTATGTTAGCTGGGCACCAGGGCTCGAAATGGAAAAATCCACGAACTGGAACGCTATTTTCAAAATTATTGTCGACTATTTTTTTTTTTTTTTTTTTTTTTAAGTACACTAAAGTTCCGATTATCTGAGTCCTGCTTAACCGAGTTTCCGCTTTAGCCGAGTTATTTTCTTCTGATGGACTGATAGCTTCCATTATTATGAAACAGCCATTATAGATGAAGTGTTAGGTGAAGATGAAAGAGCAGCCGTAAAAAGTTAGAACTCTGATTTTCTGGTCAGAATGGGGGAAAATAATGGCCATTTTTTCCCCATTCTGACCAGAAAATCAGAGTTCTAACTTTTATTACTGCTCTTTCATCTTCACCGAACACCTCATTTATAATGACTGTTTCATAATAATGGAAGCTATCAGTTCATCAGAAGAAATTGATTCATTCCAAAGGTATAAGTTCAATTGAAAAACAATTTAATACTTTGAGCAGAAAGGAGAGGCTACATCTGCAAACTTCATGACACTAATAGAATCATATAGCTGCCAATTTGTACAGTTTTGTTACCTCTACAATTGTTAGATTTTGGCGATTGAATTAGGAAAAATTTACTGGTAAGTTTTAGAGGTAGAAATTGGTTGCTACGCAGTAGCCTAACACTGACAAAATTGACATTCAACAAACAAAAATCTATCAAGGGCTTTTTCAAATAAACAATTTCATTCCCCGTATTTCTTAAAATTAACGGAAATGTACATCAAAGAAATGTTCATAGCACCATAAAAATGAATGAATTAAGTAAAAATTTACATCTCTTTAGTGGGTGGCGATTTGTGTCAATCCGGTTCATACGAGTTTTTTGCTTATCCGAGGTGAGCTTAGTCCATATTAGCTCAGATAATCGGGACTTTACTGTATAGCAAATTTATATTTAACCGTAGAAAAACCAATTTAAAAAAATGCATTCAAGATTCTAAATAATTAGAAAAAAAAACTTTACAGAGAGCATAGTAAGCTATATGTATGAAACTGTGATAATATTTTTTAATAATTCCATGAACCAGAACAGTATTTTCCATACTTTCACGAACCGGAACAATATTTGTCACAATTTCACGAACCGGAACATCATTCCGGTTTACTCCGGTACATTTCGAGCCCTGCTGGGCACAGATAATTAAATCGCCAAATAGGGTTCTATCACCATCATTTCATTTAAAATATAAGCCTATCACTAATTTCATTTAAAATATACATGTAACAGATACATTTAAAATACATGTCTTTGATCTCTAATAATAAAAGCCTAAGTTATGTGACTGTTAAACAAAAACAGGCTGACCACTTCCCCCAGGGCTCCCAGCACATTTTAGTCTCCTAAAAGGGGGAAAGGGGACCATTTTTATTTTAAAAGGGGACTTTGGAGGACCATTTATATTTAAAAAGGGAACTTTGGGGACCATTTATATTAAAAAAGGGGACTTTAGGGGACCATGTCTAAAAATACTGCACCGAGTTTTCCTAAATATACAAGCAAATTTTTAAAAATTGCCCTAAAAAATATGTTAATTAGTTATCTTTATAAAGATGGATCACTAAAAAGTACACTCAGCTAAATATTCTACAGCAAGAAGATAGGAAGTATTCCAATATTCAGTACCCAGATTGATAATTCTCCTTAAAGGAGCTTTTAATTTAAATCGATACTTTATTAAGGGAAGACAAGACTGGATGCAATCCTATGGGAAATATGCGAGCTACAAGACCTGTTTTCTCGAAATACCTGACCGATTTTGTAGAAATTTGGAATACATATTCACTGGATTATGCTCAAGACTTGTGACAGACCATTTTTTTCTGCGACTAAAACTTTTTATTTTAGAGCAATGGCAAATTTTCAGAAATTTTTTTAAAAACTGTTTGCCACATATGTATGCTGTTATCTTATATTTATACCCTACCACAAAAAATATATATATATCAAAGTTGCTCGAGAACTTGAGATAATGGGATTTTTACCTGAAAAATACGATTTTTTAGGAGATCCAAAAAACATAAATGTTCACAATTCTCGATCTTTGTGAATGACAAATCGAATTTTCTGATTACGTATCGACAGAACAGACATTGGGAGTGTCGATAGTCGGTCAAATGTTTGTACACATTTTTAAAACCTTTTAATTGTTCAATAAAAAGATGCCAACTTTTTGTATTTTGTTTTGTGTTGAACTGCGACTTGTATTTTTTGAATTTCCACTTTGTGTTACAAAAAGTGTTTTTGAGGGAAGGCAAGAATGGGTGCAATCATAGGGAGGAAATGCGAGCTTTAAAACCTGTTTCCTCAGAAACTACCAGAAGGATTTTCATGAAATTTTGAATCCCTATTCACTGGATAATGCTCAAGACTTATGGCAGACAGTTTTTTTTCTGCGACTAAAACTCAACTAAAACGTTTTATGAACAAAGGCAATTTTTCACAAATTTTCTATTTTTAGAAATTTTGTTTCTGAAACTAATTAAAAAATTTTTAAACTGCCTACCACATGTGATCTTACAACAAATCTACCAACTCTAACAACAAATTTTTTTTTTTATCGAAATCACTCAAGTACTTTAGGAGTTAATGGGGTTTTTAGATGAAAAGTAAAATTTTTCGAAAAGCTACAAAATTTAGACACTTCTAATTTGTGTGAAATTCTTGCAGTGTTTTATCAAACACATGAATTAAAGTATATATAAATACTTGGATAAAGTTTAGCTATATATAATAAATGAGTATAAAATGCTAGAGTAAAATTAATGCGAGTGGGATGGCGTCCCAGTCATGTCTTCCCTTAGTGTGAGTAGGTGTGGCATCCCAGTCTTGTCTTCCCTTGAATTTTTACAATTATTTCTAGTGGTCAGAAAAAAAAAACTGCGCAAACCAATGGATTCAGAAAGGTTCAAAGAATTTCTTAAGCCAATTAAAAAAAATATTTTTTCAAAAGAATTTCACTGATGTCTCTCCTTAATATTTATAACAGCAAAAAAAAAAAAAAAAATGATTTGCAATAAAATATAAACACTAAAAATTAATGCATCTAAGAAAATATCAAATCAATTGTTAACAGAGTTGCATACTAGCAATTACAAAGTATAATGCATTTCTTTGAATTTAACACGGAGTAACAGTGATCAGTGAATAAATAAAAAGATAAGTGCCCAATTAAACTGATGGCATTGAGCTCACAGGCTATTTCACACTAATTGTAAATTATACTTTTATTTCAAAGAATAATGCCCCTCGAAAAATAAATTAAGGGGGGATTATCCCCCCCCCCTGTTTCACATCTTTATACTTAACCAATGAGCCTCCAAATCTCATCAGGGAAGCACCTTATCAGAATAAACTGGTATACCAAATTTGAAGCAAATCGGATAGAAAAACCCATTTATCTAAATTAAAAGGAGTATTAGCCCCCTGTTCCCCTCTTTATATTTAACCAATGACCTTCTAAATCTATTCAGGGAAGCGCCTTATCAGAATAAACCTGTATACCAAATTTGAAGCAAATCGGATAGAAAAATCCATTTAACTAAATTAAGGGAGATATTGCCCCCCCCCCCCCCTAGACTTAAACAATGAATCTTCAAATCTAATCAGGGAAGTTCTTTATCAAAATTAACCAGTATACCAAAATTTGAAGAAAATCTGATAATTCTCCATGAAAAATCCATTTATCTAAGTTAAGGGAAGGGGGGGGGGGGAGATTAGCCTCCCATTCCCCCCTTTATACTTAACCAATGAACCCCCAAAACTAATCAGGGAAGCGCCTTATCAAAATGAACTTAGAAAAAAATTTGAAGCAAATCGGATATTTCTATCAAGAGTTATCACATTACGTACATACATATAGAGCCGGTGGGCACATAAGCTCTGAGTCTTCGATAGCCTGTGAGCTAAAAAATCACAGCATAACAGCAACTCCTGTTGAGTATTAAAATTAGATTAACTATTGATTAGATATTTTTAATTATTAATCTCAAACATAAAATTTAGTTCCTTTGTACTACCCAATAAAAGCTGAAATAAGCTATAATGTTCATCGGAAAAAGCATAGTATGGCAACATTAGGGTTAGCTGGGCGAATTAGTCCTCCAGATTCGTCTTGGATGGCTAAGTAGGCAGGGCATTGGCGGCTCCAGCCAAAACATCCCTGGTTCAAATCCTGGCCCGAACTTTTTTCTTCCATTTGGAAATTTACAACTGATATGATTTATTTACAAACTGAATAATTGTATTAAAAATTAATCTAATAAAGATAGAGGTTTGTCTAGATATGTGTCTTTGTGCTGACGAGATCGCCGCGCATAGAGCTATACGATTTGGCAAGAAAGTAGCTGTATGTCTAAAGTTATGCACATAGAAGCCAATTTTTGGACTTTGAGTAGTTTTTTAAATGTAATTTTTAGCTTTTTTTCATGTTTTATGGCAATTTTTCCAAATTTGTAAATGGAATCTGGTTTAATTTTTTTAGCAGACTGTAGTAAATTTTGTCCTCTTCACAATAAAGTTTATTTGGAATTTATACAGTGATTTTTAAATTTTTCGCATGTCATTGTTTTTTGGCATTTTACAGTGATTTTTTTGACATTTATAAAAGAAGTTCGGTTTCAAACTTTTAACCCTAATGTAGTAAATTTTGTCTTTCCACAGTTGCATCCTCTGGTTTAAATTATTATGCCGGATACAATGTTTTAGCCTTACTATAGTTCAATTTGACTTCTCTGATTTTCTGAATTTTTAGCGATTTTTATGCAGTGACTTTTTCACACTAGTAAATGAGATACAGTTTCAATTTTTTAGCTCAATTCAGTAAATGTTGTCTCTTTTCAATACAGCTTATTACAGCAATTTTTGAATTTTTAATGCGATTTTTTGACATTTGTAAAATAATTCCAGTTTTAATCTTTTTGCAGAACTTATTAAATTTTGTCCTCTTTTCAATAAAATTGAATTCCTATAGCAATTTTTGAATTTTTTTTCTTTCTTTATTTTGTTTACAATTTTATGGCGATTTTTGGAAATTCGGTTTCAAACTTCTAGCTTAATGTAGTAAAATTTTGTCCTCTAGTTAATTTTTTAGTGATATTTAATGAGATTTTCAATGCATATTTTAACATCTTTTCACATTGTATGGCAATTTTTTGACATTCATGAAAGAATTCCAGTTACAATGTTTTAGCTTGCTATAGTAAAATGCAATATTTGAACTTTTGTGATTTTTAGAGTTTTTTGAGTCTTGCGGCAATTTTTCTACATTAGTAAATTTTTTCCAGCCACAGAAAGGGAACCAAAATGCATTAAAGGGGACCATTTTCCAAAAAGGGGGCTTTGGGGGGGAAAAAGGGGACCATTTGGGAGCCCTGCTTCCCTTTTCATATATACCAGGCGGCCATTTTTAATGAAAATTATTTTTTTCCAATAATTTTGTTGCATAAAAGTTACATTTTCAGACAGATCGTCCAAAAATAATTAATGCTTGAGTGATAAATTACAATAAAATATGGATATATTTTGAGATAACTTCAATTGAAATTACACTGGCAGCGAATATCTCAGTCCATCAAAGTAAACAAACAATAGAGATTCATTCATTGTGAACAATTAAAAATATTAAAAAGCGAGTTTTCCAGAGAGCAATTAAAAAGAATTATTAAAAAGAAGAAACCTATTTGTGATTTTTATAGCTGCCAAACCACAAGGGAAAATGCAACTTTGTTCGTGACGTCATTTGTCTATAAACCAACTAAATTAATTTTAGTTTTAGAATTGTGCCATACATTATGTATGCTGTTCATTGAGCACAAATCATTTTTCTAAGCTATAACTTACATTTTCCACTGATGCTGAAGTGGATTTTACCATTTATCACTTACTTGATGAGGAAAGACCTGCATCCAAATTGTAACATGAAATTACACATAAATATATGTACATATATTTTTGTATGAGATGCAGGCTACGAACATTTCCCAGTAAATTTTTGTAATTTAAATGTTAAATTCACAGTAATTTTGCTGAACCTGGCATCGGACCTTTTGGTTGCTATATTAGCTAAAATGTGCCAATTGGCAGAAGACCTAATTACGGAAGATTACTTAAAATGTTTAAAATCTCCACATTAGAGAACGTATTACAACTGATAAGCAAATAGGATACTTGGGTATTATCCAGGTCATGTCATATGCAACTGCTCCAAGCATTGCGCTAATTATACTAATTACAGTAACTCTTACTTTTTGACAACTTTATAACATATCATAATAGTCCAGTGGTTAGGGGGTTGAATTTGAAATTAATTAGGGGAAATTGTTTTAATCCCTTCTGTTTAGGTGTAGAATAAATATGCTATGTTTTCCCCCTCATACTATACTCCCTGTAAGAAAAATTGGCTTTTCAAGGACAACCGTCTTCTTTTCATTATCCCTTCGTTGGTCTCTCCTCGGCTCTTATCTTAGGTTAGAAACTATGGTAATGAAGGGAAATGAAAAGAGGACGTTTGTCCTTGAAAAGCCAATTTTTCCTACAGGGAGTATAGGTGAGCGTTAGGAAATATGTATAGATTTATAGTCAAAAAACACGTTTTTTTACATACCATAACAGTATCTCCAAACAGCTAACTCTGTCAAAAACATTGTCAATACAAATGTTGTAGAGCTTAAAATTCTGAGAAAAATGAGTACCACACTTAATATTTTTGTTGAACATTAAGGTCACAATTCTACTTTAAAGTTTTAGACTCGTGCTCAGGGGGTTGAACTCAGAATTAATTAGGAGAAAACTGGAAATTGTTTTAATCCCTTCAGCTTAGGTCTAGAATGAACTTACTATGTTTTCTTCCTCGTACTTGGGTGAATGTTAGAAAATATGTACATATTTATTTTCGAAAAACACATTTTTTTTTAATTACCTTAACAATATCTCAAAACAGCTAACTCTATAAAAAACCTTGCCAATACAAATGTTATAGAGCTTAAAATTCTGAATAAAATGAGTCCATTATTAGTATTTTTCTTCAACATTAACGTCGCAATTTTATTTCAAAATTTTTTAAATCAAGAGCTTGAAGCCAGGAGAGGCTAAGTTAACTTAACAATATCTCAAAACTGCGGCCTCAATATTGAACAAAAATATTAAGTGTAGGTACTCATTTTACTCAGAATTTTAGGCTCTACAACTTTTTTACTGACAATGTTTTTGATAGAGTTAGCTGTTTTGAGATATTGTTAAGTTAACTTGGTCGCTCCTGGCTTCAAGCTCTTGATTAGCAATTAAGGCAAAATTTTGAAATAGAATTGCGACCTTAATGTTGAACAAAAACATTAATGATGGTACTCACTTTATTCAGATTTTTAAGCTCTACAACATTTGTATTGACAATGTTTTTATAGAGTTAGCTGTTTTGAGATATTGTTAAGGTAATTAAAAAAAAGTGTTTTTCGAAAATATACATGTACATATTTTCTAACATTCACCCAAGTATGAGGAAGAAAACATAGTACATTCATTTTAGACCTAAACTGAAGGGATTAAAACAATTCCCAGATTGCTCCTAATTAATTCTGAGTTCAACCCCCTGACCACAGTTCTAAAACTTTAAAGTGGAATTGTGACCTTAATGTTCAACAAAAATATTAAGTGTAGGTACTCATTTTATTCAGAATTTTAAGCTCTACAACATTTGTATTGACAATGTTTTTATAGAGTTAGCTGTTTTGAGATATTGTTAAGGTAATTAAAAAAAGTGTTTTTCGAAAATATACATGTACATATTTTCTAACATTCACCCAAGTATGAGGAAGAAAACATAGTACATTCATTTTAGACCTAAACTGAAGGGATTAAAACAATTCCCAGATTGCTCCTAATTAATTCTGAGTTCAACCCCCTGACCACAGTTCTAAAACTTTAAAGTGGAATTGTGACCTTAATGTTCAACAAAAATATTAAGTGTAGGTACTCATTTTATTCAGAATTTTAAGCTCTACAACATTTGTATTGACAATGTTTTTATAGAGTTAGCTGTTTTGAGATATTGTTAAGGTAATTAAAAAAAGTGTTTTTCGAAAATATACATGTACATATTTTCTAACATTCACCCAAGTATGAGGAAGAAAACATAGTACATTCATTTTAGACCTAAACTGAAGGGATTAAAACAATTCCCAGATTGCTCCTAATTAATTCTGAGTTCAACCCCCTGACCACAGTTCTAAAACTTTAAAGTGGAATTGTGACCTTAATGTTCAACAAAAATATTAAGTGTAGGTACTCATTTTATTCAGAATTTTAAGCTCTACAACATTTGTATTGACAATGTTTTTGACAGAGTTAGCTGATTGGAGATACTGTTATGGTTTGTCAAAAAATGTGTTTTTTGACTATAAATCTATACATATTTCCTAACGGTCACTTAGCACGAGGGGAAAAACATAGCATATTCATTCTAGACCTAAACTGAAGGGATTAAAATAATTTCCAGCTCTCCCCTAATTAATTCCGAATACGTCCTTTTTTTGCTCCCCTACCACTGGGCTATAAGTAATAAGAACTATTAATATAATAATACGTAATATAGTTTATTTTTTATTATAGTCTGCAGTTTATTTATTTATTTATTATAGTTCATTTATTATATTTTATTTATTAATTTATCAATTTAATTGATATTGTTTACCATTTTTAACAATGTAAAATTACTGTTTTGAACATGATTGGCAACGATAAAAAAGATTGGCGTTCTATCTCATGGCCTGAATAATATGTAAATATCGCAAATGGACATGAAACATAAATGACTAAGTGAGTTAAGCAGTTTTTGTCAAGAAAGATGAAATAAGATAGACAACAAACAATGATATAAAATGCTGCCATAATCGTAAAGAATTCTTGGTTTTTCTGTCAGAATCTTCTGATTTCTTGAAGGATTAAGCAAATAAATTAAAATGTAAGTAAAAGTAGCATGTTGCAATGCGTAGCATACATTTCAAAGCAACTAAACTGGTCATCAGAGGTCACTAGTATTAGAAGATGTAACCAATATAAATTGCATACTTTCAAAGTCCAATCCTAAATAATCAAGCAAAGAAGGCCCCCCAAAAAAAAAAAAAAAAAAAAAAAATCCCTGCCGGCTTGGGCCTACAGGTGGAGGTAGATTTCGAAGTTAAGTACTAAATTCTCCAACAAAACTTAAATCAAGATTAGAGATAAACCCAGTTTCTTCACAAAGAGTGAGCTGTAGGGAGCTAAAATTTTTGTGAAAATTACAATATACACAAATACACACACACATGTATATGGAATAGGTTTAAAAAATGGCTAAAAAAAATTCAGAGAACCTTAAAGTGTTAAAATATGTTAATATTTCCATAGTCGGGTTTTTATCATGTTTTAATACGTTTCTTCAAACTCACATGGCGTTACATATTCACCTGTTGAGATCCATTATATTTCCAATATGACGCAATATACATATTTTTTTAATTCGTCAAACTATTTTTTTATTTTGAGTTTTCATGCTGAAATCTTGCTGTAGAAAACTTATGACGTAATATTCAATTTGTTTTCAATTTGTCAAACTATTTAATTTTACACGTGAAAATTTTACATTAGAAAAGTAATTGTTGTGGTGAGAATTTTATTGTTTTTTTTTTTAATTGTTGGCAACTGCTATAACGAAAAACTTTTATTTTTTTCCTGCCATTGTTGTGTAAGAGCTGGTTATATCAGAATCATGTTAAGACAGTATTCAAAATTTTGAACCCTCCCCATTTCCACCCTCTTGGGCCGATTTCGCCCATTTTCAATCCCCGCCGAGATATTAGCCATATCAAAGTTGTTGGTGAGTTTGAGGACAATCTGTGCATAATTGCATCTTTTATCGTGCAGACAAAATTTAGTACATACATACATATATATATATATATAAGCTTTTTAGGTGGGGGTGGTTTTGGGTTCCTGGGGTCCTATAATGAAAAGTTATGAAGGAATTTTTCAAAAGTCGCACCATGGTAACGACTGCAATAGGTAGTATTTCTTACGAAATCTACCTAAAAGAAACAGATACTTCTAATTATTAGGAAGAAACCAAGTGTTATTGTTTATCTATACTAATATTATGAAGAAGTAATGTTTGTGTGTTTGTAAGGGGTAATCTCTGGAAGTACTAAACCAATTTCAAAAGTAATGCTAGCAAATTGATGGTGACTGTCCCTACTCTAACAAGCATAGGCTATATTTTAGGTTGGTGTCGCTATCCCAAAGGGATTAAGGAGTGAAAAACATTCTAAAATTTTAATTTTTGAAGGGAGTAAAAACTTAAAATTTGGAATGGTATTTACTTATAAAGAAGTAAATGCTCTCTAAAAACAGTTTCTAAAAAATTCAGAATTTAAAAAGGGTGAAATGCACAAAAGCATTCTAAATTACAATTTTTATGAATTGTTAGAGATAGAAACTTGAAATTAGACATGGCTGCTACTTTTAAGAGGGAAATGCATGCACAGAACAGTTTTTGAAAAATTCCAAATTTAAAAAGGTGCAGGAGCAAAAAACTTTCTTAAGATTTGTGTGATACTGAAGGGACTAGAAACTTGGCATGTTAGTAACTTTTAAGATACAAATGCTCGCTAAGAACAGTTTCTAAAAAATTTGAAATTTAAAAAGGGTGAAATGAGCAGAAAGTGATCCAGTGTAAATAGTAACATAAAAAATATAAGGTACGTACAAAATTTAATAAAAAATTAGAATTTTTTTTTCAAGATACTGAAATAAATGTTTAATGGCACTTGTGCTAAATTTGTATAATGGACACGCAGGAATCATACATAAAAAATAACTTCATTAAATATTTTCCAATTAGGAAAAAAAAAATGAAATATATTTAGTTGCACCTATAACTTGTAAAAATGAATTTCTTTGTATGTTATATATTTTCTAACAATCAAACTTAGAATATACATCCATGCTTGCGGTCTGCAGTTTTTTATGTTTCAAAAAACAATTATTGGTGCCTGGTGAATTACTGGTACACTCATCCTACTTATTATTTAGAAAATTATATAAATGTCATACATAAAATGTGCTATTATGGAAAACAGCTTGCACAACTCTGTAAGTGCAAATAGCATGAATCTGATTTTATTTTATTTATTTTTTGAGGATAGTGATAGATGACTGATTATTTACCTTACTAAAAATTTACAAATATGTCAAAAAATTCAAATTAAATAGTTTTAAAAGACTTTAAAATTTCTGTCCTTGGAAAGAGGGGGGAGGATTGTCAATTTTGAATGGGGGGGGGGGGGATATGACTGATTACTTATTGCTACAATAAAGTAACAAATAGAGCAGAAAAAGTTATAAAACAATATGACAATAAAACTTTTAAATTTTAACTTGATGAGTTGGCGGGAGAGGGAGAGAAGCAGAATTTTTTGGGGGGAGAGGGAGGAGGTAGATTATTAGATGACTTATTATTTATTTACCTTACTAACGATATAAAAATAGGTTTCTTAAAACAAGAAAAATTCTAGATGAAATTTTAATGCAATTTATGACTGGTTATTTATTGTTACAATAAAATAACACTTAAGGATTTTTAAAGATTTTAAACTTTGCTACTGTATATGGGGAGGGAGGCAAAAGCAGGGGAAACAAAATTTTGGAAGAAGAAGGTAGATGGTCTTTTTTTAAAACAGAAATTTAAAGAAATGCAAAAGAATTTCACTACCAATTAAAAAATAGAAGAGCAAAATTAAGCAGATTTTGCATAAAAATAAGTACTTTGAAGGAGCAAAAGTTGCTTTTGAAAACTTTAAGCACTTTTAAGAACTGTACGAATGGAAATGCAGAATTATCTTTACTTATAATATGTTCATAAAGTAAATAAGGCATCAGCAAAACATATTCAACAAAACATTCTAATCTATCATTTCAGATTAGTATTGATTTTTTTAAATTATTTATTTAATCTTTTAATTATCTTGTGTGTTTTCTTTTCATGCTTGAAGATTTTTTTTTATTTCTTTCTTTATACATTTTTAAAATTTTTAATTAAAGTTAGCGGGAATTAAAAAAAAAAAAAAAAAAAGCATGTACATGGAATAGGTTTAAAAATGGCTAAATCAAATTCAGAGAGCCTCAAAGTGTTAAAATATGTTAATATTTCCATATTCGGGTTTTTATCATGTTTTAATACGTTTCTTCAAACTCACATGACGTTACATATTCACCTGCTGTGGTCCATTATATTTTCAATATGACACAATTATTATTTTTTTTTTTTTTTTTTTAATTCGTCAAACTATTTATTTCATTTTGAATTTTCATGCAGAAATCTTGCTCTAGAAAACTTATGACGTAATATTCAATTTGTTTTCAATTCGTCAAACTGTTTATCTAATTTAATTTTTCACGTGAAAACATTGCATTAGAAAAGCAATTGTTGTGGTGAGAATTTTATTGCTTTTTTTTAATTGTTGGCAACAGCTATAACGAAAAATATTTATTTTTTCCTGCCATTGTTGTGCAAAAGCTGGTTTTATCAGAATCATGTTAAGACGGTATTCAAAATTTTTAACCTTTCCCATTCCCATTCCTTTGGACCGATTTTGCTCATTTTCAATCCCGCCGAGAAATTAGCCATCTTAAAGTTGTTGGCGAGTTTGAAGACGTTCCGTGCATAATTGCGACTTTTATCGTGCGGACAAAATTTAGTACATACATACATATATATATATATATATAAACTTTTTAGGTGGGGGTGGTTTTGGGTTCCTGGGGTTCTATAATGAAATGTTATGAAGGAATTTTTCAAAAGTCGCACCATGGTAACGACTGCAATAGGTAGTATTTCTTACGAAATCTACCTAAAAAACTACTTTAATTTGAAACTTAATGACAAACATTTTTTAAATAAAATTTTTAAAGACTAATCCTTAACTTTTTTCTTTTACTTTGCCAATATGTGGAAATTTGATTAGATCAAATGAATAGCTATAATGTGAAAAATCATATTTGGTGGAGGGAGGATACTCTAGTGTTTAAAAAAAGAAAGAAAAATGCATATTTTTCTATATTATTTACATGATCAGCAGAATTTCTTTGGAGACTGTCTTTTGTGATTTCCTAGCTCTAAATATAAAAAACTCAAATGCTTGAAAGTGTAAGAATAAAACAACTTATTTCCATAATTATAAGAATAAAATATATAAATAATTATACATATATATATTTTAAAGAGAACATTAAAAACAATACTTTAAAAAGCTGTGTTTCAACTTCACCCTGCGAATCTTGTTCTTGATGCTGAAGTACATATTTTTCAGAATTTGTTACATCTTTAACTTCTAATTTGCTGACAGATTTTTTCTTCTTTATAGTAGGTTGCAAAACTGTGTCTTTCAAGATAAAAGAAAATCACATTACTAAAATAAAACATAAGAAAAAGAAAATACACTAATAATGAAGCTAAACAATCCTTTTACAAGGCAAATTGTCCAAAATGCTGAGAAAGTAAAACAAACAAATATTTCTTAAATGGAAAATGTTTTGTTCAGAGATTAAAATTAATATTTAAGCAAGTAATATAAAAAAAATATTTTTAAGTCAATTCCTACTTAGGTCAATAAGAGAAATTTTTTTCTCCCATTCTTCAATGACTGCTTGAGTGGAGCTTAAAATGCCTTGATCGAGAAGAGGGCTCTCTCGGTCAACAATCGAGTACAGAATTGATTATTGAAAAAAAATAATAATTAAATTAAATTAAGTAATTAATATTTGAAAAAACTGTATTAACATCAAGTGCCATCCACTACAAGTTTAAAAAAATTTATTTGAACTTGATTGGATGAATAATAAATATTTTATTAACGATTGAAAATTTGAACAAGATATATATAGGGAGAGTCAGGGCTTAATTTGCGCTGGAGTCCAGCTCCAGTACTTCTCTGTTTTCAGTAAATATTTAAATATTGGTCTGAATTCACCGGAGCTCATAAATACAGGGCTCCGGAGCCCAGTGCAATTCGTAGCTATGCATATTTATGAAAAAATGCATAGCTATGAACTTTTTTTTTCTATTAACGCTATTTCCGAATCATAATCCTTACCCTATTTAATTGCAGAATTCTGCAATTAATTAACACTAAAACTGGGCAAAGATTACTATTCGGAAGGAGTAATAGCTAAAAAGTGGAATAGTTGACAGCTAAGTATATGCTGACTGTTGATAGATATTTTTAAAAATTTTATTTTCCTAAAGAAAAAAAAATGCTTTAAATTTTGGCAAATAATGTACGAAATATAAATGTGCAGATTAGAGTGGGGGGAGGTACCGGTGTGGTACCGGTACCACATAATATTAGGGCTCCGATACTTTTTTTTTTTCTTAGAAATTAAGCTCTGGGGAAAGTGTGAACTAACAGTAAGAATTGAAAAAAAAAAAAAAAAAAAAGGAGGGGAAGTAGATCATGTTGACTATGACATAAATTAGAAACTCTCTTTGCAAGTGTCAAAAATATGTTCATACTATTTCACTATTTTTGCATGAAATCATAACAGATTTCCTGGGAAAAAAAAAAAAAAAAAAAAAAGGATAAAGATTTAAGATCTTTCATCTACAGAACTTGATGCGATAAACTAATTTCAAGATTATGGTATTCTGAAAAAATAAATAAAAATATTAATGGGTATGGTTATAAGAATTTTTTTTTTTAAAGGTCCAAATTTTAGTACAGTTGTAGTACCGGTACCACATAATATTAGGGCTCCGATACTTTTTTTTTCTTAGAAATTAAGCTCTCGGGAAAGTGTGAACTAACAGTAAGAATTGGAAAAAAAAAAAAAAAAAAAAAGGAGGGGAAGTAGATCATGTTGACTATGACATAAATTAGAAACTCTCTTTGCAAGTGTCAAAAATATGTTCATACTATTTCACTATTTTTGCATGAAATCATAACAGATTTCCTGAAAAAAAATAAAAAACAGAAAAAAAAAAAAAAAAAAAAGGATAAAGATTTAAGATCTTTCATCTACAGAACTTGATGCGATAAACTAATTTCAAGATTATGGTATTCTGAAAAAATAAATAAAAATATTAATGGGTATGGTTATAAGAATTTTTTTTTTTTTTAAAGGTCCAAATTTTATCATAAATTTCTTAGTTAAAATCTTAATTTTAATGATTACTTTAATTACAGCTCAAATATTAAAATCTAAATATATTATTTTCCACAATCCTTCGAACTTTCTTCTTATTTTAAATATTTTTTAATTATTAATTTTAATTAATTAAATTTTCAAGCTTAAAAATTAGTTAAAAATTCACTAAATTAAGTTACAGTTTTCAAACAAATTTCATTCGAAAGATGACCCCCCCCCCCCCCTATTTAATGATGTAAAAATTTAATTGAACTATGTTCAGAAGTTTTGTAAGAGCAATAAAAGTGAAAGCCATAGTGCCGGACATTGCAACCATCATTAAACATTTATTAAAATAGCTATTGTTTTTTGGTAGTTGTCCAAAAATGAGCCCTTTTTTTTTTGAGACAGAAAAATCCACAGTGAAAGAAATAAGATGTTATTACTAAAAATAGGTGCATTTAGGATTTTCTAACTTATTTTTACTTTCTGGTACACTAAGTAAACGACAAATTTTCTTTCATTAGGAAGATTGATTAAAAAGATTTGTTTGAAATAATAATATCCTATATATTAACATTATTTTTCTAAACAGCTTTATAAAGCATTTTTCTTAAAAAGGACCATATGTTTTTAACCTTGGTTTTTAAGTAATTTTTTAATGACCCAATACCGTATTTACACAATTTAAAATGACAACTTACTTAGTTCAAGATTACCAACAGGTTTATGCTCAATCCATATATCACCAGTACTTGTTGATCTTCGATGACGAGGATTTGCAACTACAATACCCTAAAACGTTGAAAAATAAAAATAGAAGAAAAAATTAAAACAGTTGCTTACCAGAGTTACCAACGATTATGGATTTCTCATAATTATTAGGGTTTCTATTTCATAGCACTAGAAGTGTGTTTTTATTTGCACACAAAAAAAAAATCTAATATCATCTTACATTACTGACAGAATTCACGAAAAGGCTGAGAGCGACTATTGAACATTGCTAGGAGAATCAAAAAAGGAAAAAAGGCCCCTCCCAAAAATGAAATGAATGATGATTAAAAAAATATATATATATTTATTTCCACTTGAAAAAGTGGGAAAATTTTTTGATTTCATTTTTATAATGACCATTCTGGTGATTTTTCCTTCATATCATTTTATCTTCATGAAAACATTCTACCTCCCACACAAAAACAATAACTTGGAAAATATAAACTTTACGATAATTAAATACTTCTTTTCTCATTAAAAATTTAAAATTCATATAAAAAATTTATCAATAATTTAATATCAATTAGTGAAAATGGTAAGGTTGATAACTTAATATAAGTTTGAAAATTTCCTTTATTTATGCTGTTTTATGTGCAATTTTTTCATATCCCTCAAAACTCTAACCATCATAATCCTGATGTGACAGCGATGGCAAATCTTTTTAATGTGAGATTACTACTGCGACTGCATTGAACAAGAAACTAATTGTTCAAAAACATTGAAACATTATCAGGACTAATTCATTAGTATATAAAGTATCAATCCTGCATATAAGGAATCTATTAATATTTTATTATGTTGCACATTTGTATTTCACAAATGCTACTTATTGAAAAAGTATATTGCATTTGTTATTTTAGATTTTAAATAGTATATTTGAGTATTTTGTTGTTATTTGTATCATATTATGTTTTGAATCAGTGTGTTCTTTTTAAATTTTTATTTATCATTTTGTCTACTGTCAGATATTTTTCATAATGTTGAATAGTACGCAATCTAGTATGAGTCGCACACAACAAGTATCAATACTAGTATATACTGCGCTGCTACTAATACTATTTTAAAATATATCCAGAACTGCCAACCTTTGAAAATGAGAAATCATAGCACACAAAATTAAAATTAATCTGGAGGTTGGTTGGTTGGTTTTTCATGTTTCGAAGCCATCTTTTGACATCCGTAAAAGGAACAAGTAATATAAAAATTTTGTTTTTAAAGTCAATTCCTACTTAGGTCATCAAAGAAAAATTTAATATAATCCCTTAAGCTAATATTAGTTTTTGTTGCTTTAAAATATCTCAATTTGTTGATTTTCTATAAGCAAGTACGTTTACAATGGAAGTCTATGGGAATTTGGCGAAATATTAGAGATATCGCCAAGTTGGCGTAACTTTTGGCGATTCATTTTGGTCACCAAGTTGGCGACAAACTTGGCGGTATTTGGCGACAGAACAGGGTCCCCCTTATGGTAACCCCCCTTATAGATATGAAGATGCATTAAATGCTGTTCAATAACCAATGGCTGCCATTTTGCCTCCCATATAAAACTAAAATTAATTAAAATATATAATGTAAACATTAAAAATTTTAAAAAAATTTAAAAATTCTACAATTTTACTTAAAAGGCGACTAATGTAATGAAAAATATGTTACAAGTTTAAAATATACATTTTATTTAAAAACTTCTTAGTACTTTCAAACATTAAAATTTAATTAATGAATTAATCTTTGAAAAATCTGTATTAACATCAATTGTCATCCAGTACAAGTTTAAAAAAATTTATTTCAACTTGATAGGATGAATAATAAGTATTTTATTAACGATTGAAAATTTTAACAAGATATATAAATAAATATAGGGAGAGTGTGAACTAATAGAAGGAATTGAATAAGGTTTCAGTCTTTCAACTCAATATAGTAAATTTTTTCTCTGAAAATTTTTACACACGATTTTTAGAGTTTCTTCTCATTTCGAAGCGTTTTTTTGACATTTGTAAAAGGAGTTTGGTTCCAATTTTTTAGCCCAGTGCAGTAAATTTTGACTAAATTCACGATTTTTTTTTTCTCGCGATCATTTCAGGATATTCACAGTTTTTTTTCTCTCACAATCGTAATTGACATTTTTCTATCATGATTCTTTGTTGAAATCAGCACTTTTTACCACGAACTTTTGATGAAATTCGCATTTCTTACCACGATCCTTTGACGAATTTTGCGTTTTCTTTCCGCAATCTTTCGGTGAAATTTGCGTTTTCTTACTGATCTTTCGATGAAATTTGCATTTTCTTAATGATCTTTTGACGAAATTAGCGTTTTCTTTCTGCGATATTTTAACAGAATTCGCATTTTTACCACGATCCTTTGATGAAATTTATTTTGTTCTGCAATCAACTAACGAAATTTATATTTTTTACACGGTCATTTGTCGAAATTCGCGATAGTTTATCGCAACCAATCGGCAAAATTTTCGATATCTTTTAGCGACCAATTAACAAAATTCACTACTCGTTTCCGCAACCTTTTGACGAAATTTGCAATATTTTTCCGTCGATAGTTTACCGAAATTCGTGATTTTTTTGTGCAATCTTTAGACGAAATTCGCAATTTCTTTCTGAACTCTTAACGAAATTAGAGATTTTATTCGGCGACCAATTGAAGATAATAATTATTTGTTTGAGATCTTTGAAGAAATACCCGATATTTTTACACAATCATTTAAAGAAATTCTCAACTTTTTCTGCAATCGATTCATGAATTAATTTAGGGAAATTCCATAAAAGAAAAAAAATTCACGGACTTCCAAGAAATTTCAAAATATGCTCGCAAAAGAATCATAAGTCTGTGGAAGAATTTACAGGGGGAAATACCGCACAGAATTTTTCACTATGCAGGACTTTTCTTTTCCGTGTGCAAATCGTGCGATTTCGCACACTATTTCAAACCTTGCCCCTCAAAGAACCACCTCCCCACCTCCAGAAATTCTTAACATGGTACCCCGTTTCTAAGGAAGGGAATTCCTGTATAAATATTTACAGAAACACGATTCTCTCGTGGTTAATATATACATAAAGAGGGTTTTATGTTAAAAAAGTTTGCTTTGCAGCACAGATTTTTTTTTCCCCCCATGAGCATTTTTTAATGTCTGAACTTTTGGACTAATGACCAATTTTTTTAAACTTTCGGAAATGAATACTTTGAAATTTCAGAACAAAATTACTCTTGAAAAATATGTTGCGCGGATAAAAATCGCAACTAGAAACAAAAAGTGCGTACGTGTTTTTTGCAAAAAAATCATAGTTTAAGACCGATTTTCGTAACATCGTAGTTTTGGTCCAAATCGTAGCAACCAGGGGCGCCATTTGAGGGGGGCTGGGGGGGGGGGGGGGCGTGGCCCCCCACAAGGAATTTGCTATTTCAGAAAATTTATCTGTCATTAGGGATGCACCGAATAGTGATTTTGTCCGAATACCGAATATTCGGCCAACATGTAAACTAAATACCGAATATTCGGCCTACAGGTAACCGAATACCGAATATTCGGTCTGCAGGTAAACCGAATACCGAATATTTGGGTAGCCGGATACTGACTGTTAGGCCAAATTTAAAGATATTAAAAAATTAAATTTTAAAACAATTTTTCATAATATTTAACACAGATACTTCCATTTTGATGAACAAGACCTTTTTAAAAGTAAACTTTACACACTCACACAATGTGTGGCACTTCTCCATGATATCATATGTCACAGAAATCAAAGTAACTCTTTTGAAAATACAGTTAATGATATCTTAATTATCGTTAAAGTAACAAATGAAAATCTAAGTTTGGCATGAAGTGAGATGATATACACTGTATTTTTTATTTTGACTGATTAAGCGGATTGCGATACTGGTTTCTTTGGCAAAAATGGTCTATCTTGACGTCTATTATCACATCTGAAAGTTTTTCCATTTTCTTTAGAAACACTCTTTTAGCGAAAAAGCAAAAGACAGATTATTTACAAGGCATTGTTCAGAAACGTCAATTTGTGCATCATTTATTTCTATGTAGGTCATCATTAATGGTTATTTTTTTAAGTGATACTTATCAAATAGAAAATAAATAATGTAACAGCATTCTCTTTGATTTAAATACGATTCTGTTTCCATTTATTCTGAATATCTTTATAAATTGACAGTTAAAAGTAGAAGCTGTGTAAGGATTTTAAAAATATTTTTCAAAAGATATTTTTATTCGGTTTGGCCGAATAGTTCGATATTCGGCCAACCCGAATATTAGGCAGACCGAATAGTTTGATATTCTGCCTAACCAAATATTCGATAGCATGTCTGAATACCGAATATTCGATGCATATCTATCTGTCATCATAGGTCAGACGCAACATTTTTTTTTCATTAATTCCTCAAAAGCTAAAATAACTTGCAGATTTTATTACAATAAAAACACATACCATAACACTTTATGCACAGAAACTGATAATTATCAAAAATATTTTCTAAAGACTTTACCATTCCAACACTCTTAAGGTGAAACATTTCTCACTGATAAGTATTTTGGCTAATTTTAAAAAGATATGTGAGAAAAAATTCTATTAATTGCTTCCCAGCCGTGTGCAAAATGATCAAAGAAAACTCGTTCATCTCATTTTCGAGGTGAATTTCACCTTTAGTCCAAAATTGAGAGAGGATTTTTCTTTTTTTTAAAAAAGGGGGTTAGTTCAAGTTCTTAATTATTTGAATTTTTTATTTTGCATTATTAGTATCACATTATATTTATTGCAACGCTATAAAATCATTTGCTTTATTAAATCATATTATATGCAAGTATGTTGTTAATATTCTCCTCAGCCTGATACTAGAATTCTGCACGGATCGGGTTCTACCCTATCCGAACCTGTCAAAAGTCGTTAATGCGAAACAACTCTAGCCTGACACAGGGACGTAGCTACAGGGGGGGGGGGGGTGAGACACCCCCCCACTTCGGTAAACTCATATACATTCGGTAATTTCACTTTCGTTCAAAAATTGCATCATTTGGCTCTGATTTTTTTTCTTTTTTTTTAAGAATTTTTAAAAACATATTACAAAATGTATTGCAAAACAGAAAACAATGTCAAACCATATTTGAAATTATTAAATATTTTAAATATATAGATTTTCTAATTAGAAACTTCCTTTCTCTTTGCACTATGTATTTTTTTTTTTTTTTTTTTCGCTGGGAGTCAATTGCAATTTCATTTTTTAACTATTCCATGGGTGTAAGAAGGGGAGGGAGAGGGGTCCAGGTTACAGTATCCCTTAGAAGATTAAGTATAGCTTCTTCCTATTTCTATGCTCTATGCAGTGTCCCTGTAAGCTAGAAGATAAGGGTAGAAAATATCTTCGCTTCATTCAAGAAAGGAATCTGGAGAAGAGTGCCTTGAGGGTAAATGCGTACACTCCTTGACCAATGCAAATGAAATTAGAAGGCCTGACTTCTTGTTCGTTAAAATTCGTTTTGCTTGACTCTGAAAGCTATCGGGGGTTGATATTTCGCGGTTTTTTCGGTGGACAGGATGTCGCCAGATTTTTTTCTGTTGTATTGTCTGTTTTTCAAAGCAAAAAATAAGAGAGAACAGGGAATCTTTTCTTATCAAAGAAAATTAAAACGGTGTAATAAAATTACATCAGCTACTAAGGATGTACCGAATAGTGATTTTGACTGAATGCCGAATATTCGGCCTACAGGCGAACCGGATACCGAATATTCAGCTAACCGAGTAGTAACTATTCGGCCAAATACCAAATATTCGGCTGGTCGAATATTTAAAAATTTTATTAATTAAAAAAGTTTCATATTTCATGGCTTCTTATGGTGAATTAAACCACCAAGGGAATATATATTTTTTAATTCTAAAACAAACAACTCAGCAAAAATAGCTTTTCTACCGAATATTCGGCCTACAAGCGAACCGTATACCGAATATTCGGTTAGCCGAATTAACTGTTAGGCCGAGTACTGAATATTCGGCCAGCTGAGTAGTAACTATTCGGCCAAATACCAAGTACTCGGCTTGTCGAATACTTTTATATTTCAAAGATTAAAGGCATTAAAATGTTAAATTTTAAAATAATTTTACACAATATTTAATGCAGAAATTTACATATTGATAAACAAGAACTTTTTAGAAGTAAACTTTATACATGAAAAAAATCTTTGTGTTATTTAAGAAGAGAATTTTAAAATTTTATTAATTAAAAAAGTTTGATATTTCATTGCTTCTTCTGGTGAATTAAACCATGTGAATATATATATTTAAATTCTAAAACAATCAACTCAGCAAAAATAACTTTTCTACTGTCTTTGATTTAGCAAGGAAGTTTTTAAATGCATCTTAGATCAGTGTTTCGAATGGGCGATTATTTTCAGAGATTGTAAACATACACATTGTTCCTAGAAAATTGTAAAAAACAGAGATAATATGGTCAAGACAAAAAAATTTTGAACAAAAAACAACACCTCACTCCATTTATTTCATTAAAATTACAATTTATTTAGTCAAAAATTCTGGGTGTGCAACTACAAGCCGAAACTGACTTTTCGTTCACAACTTTATCAGTAAATGAAGATATTTTAGCAAGATTTGTTTCATATTAATTTAGTTTGTATTAAATGTGATGATATCATTGAAAATGATTGAATTTTGGCCAATGACACAGTATAAATACTATAAATTGCATTCTGAATAAAGGAATGTCTACCTCATAGTTGTTTAAATATGAAAAATGGCAATTTCCAGCACTCCTCATCATGATATTATATTTCACAGAAATCAAAGCAAGTTTGTTAAAAAATATAGCTATGATATCTTCGTTAGGGTTAACAAATGAAAATCCAAGTTTGACCTTGAATGAGATGAGATACACTTTATTTATAACTGAATAAGTGGATTTCGATTGTGGTTTTCTGAGCAAAAATTGTCTTTCTTGATGTGTATTATCAACCCTGAAAGTTTTTCTGTTTCGATTAGAAGCGTACTTTTGTGTGAAAAAGCAAGAAACCGATTATTTACTAGAAAAGGTTCAGGAAGTTGCATTTTTACATTGTTAATTCCTATGAAAATCTCCATTATGGTTAATTTTCTTAAGTAATACTTTACAAAAAGCAAATAATGTAAAAATATTCTCTTTTACTTAAATATGATTCTGTTTCTAATTTTTATGAACATCTTTATAATTTGACAGCTAAAAGTAGAAATTGTGTAAGATTTTTAAAAATGTTTTAAAAGTTTTTTTTAAGTATTCGGTTTGGCCGAATATCTTGATATTCGGCCTAACGGAATATTCGGTAATATGGCCGAAAAGGCCGAATACAGAATAGATACCGAATATTCGTTACATCCCTATTAGCTACTATATATAATGGTATATTGTATCTTCGAAAAACTAAAAGTTTCTTGAAAAACTTATTTAAAAAAAAAATGCGGGAAAAAAATCCGTAAGGGTATTCTCAAATCAGAAGAGCTACTTTCTGAGACATTTCTGAATTAATTTTTGTTCAGAAATTGGCAGGTGTTGTTATTCAGAAACTATGTAGTCGAAAGACGTTTTCCATTTTTTGGTAAACGCAAAAGATTTTTCAGAAAATATTTTCAAAGTTAACATTTTGAACCTAAATTCAGACACGGCAGCTCGAGAAAGTCAAAAAACTTGTCGTCATGTGACAACATTTGCTTATAACGTGATAAGTAATTTTATCAAAAAAATGTAAAACTAGTTTCCATTGTATTCCGCTTCAACAGTCAAGCCTGCCAATATGCTTAAAATGAGACAGAAAATGTGTCAGGAAAATTTTTGCGTTGTTCAGTAGGAAGCTCGAGAACCGCTTTAAAGAAAAATAATATAAGACAGAGAACTATAAAATATTGGATTTTTTCCTTTGTAACTTAATATAAACCGACGATATGTTTTAAGATCTGGATCTGTTTTTGTCACGTAGTAGTGGAGGGTATACGGAGATATACGCCGTATTTTTTTAAGAAGCTCCGCATACCCTCTGCTTCTCAAATAAAGCATTGGCGTATACTGTATCCATGAATGTTCATGACTTTAGCGTATACCCTTTGTTTTTTTTTACGACTGCAACACTGGTTCTTGTCATTCAGTTCGAAAAGATATTTTTTATTTATGTTTTTGAACTTGTTTTAAAATCATCAGTTGTATTGATATATAAAGCAAGTGCATTGATGATAAAACATTAATTTTTCTTCTAATTGGCGTATTGAGACATACATTTACATTCTGCAGCAAAAACTGAAAGCCATTTTTTTCTTTGTTTTCTGAAATGAAGGGATCTCAAAGTTAATTTAAATTGATTAAAAAAAATCCTTTGACTTCAATCAGGCTAATTCGTGTAATAGAATCAACGCTACAGCTCACAAAAAAATGCAAGCAAAGTAATTTTGCAGAACACAAAATAATTTTCCACACTGTCTACTCTCTCTCCCCTTCCCCTTCTCCATCTAAAAAAATTCTTTTTGTGTTCAAGACTCTTTTTCTATTATTGCAAATTAAAATAATATTTAATTTTTGTATACTTATGCTCAATTGCTCAACATGATATTTGACTATTTCAATTCTGATAACTTTCTATATTACGAGTTCCAGCTTAAAAATTCAACAGAAAAAATATCCTACAAATAAAGTGCAGGTTTGATTAGCCACATTTTGTGGTTTTTAAAAACTATTTAAAGCTGATCTGAAATCGTAACTTGTATCTTTTTTTACACTTTCGTGAAGAAATTTTCATTTTTAAATGCACGAAATTTGCAGATATTCTTTCTTATTCGTAAACGAATAGCGTTTCTCTTTTTTCCTATAAAGGTAACTGGTCTTTCAGAAAATGGTGCCAAAGTTGACGTTTGGAACAGATTTTTTTTAAACATGACAATAGGCAAAAGATCATTATGAAATAGCGATTGATTATAACTTAATATGTAATACATTTATTAGAAAATTTAAAAGTGCTATTTGATTTCAAAGCACTTCATACCTCATGCGGTCATGCCTGCTGATTACATACTTCTGGGAAAAAAAATGTCTACTTAAATGTGTCAGAAAATTTAACATTCTTGAGAGAAGTAAAACTATTTTTTAAGAACAAGTGTTTTTTTTTTCATAAACGTGGCTTTTAATACGAAGTTAGAAAACTGTTTAGTTATTTCAAATCTGAATCCGTGTATGGTGTGTATTTGATAATTTTGATCATATGTGAAAGAAAAATGCACAATATAAGAATAGGAGGGTTTGAATTTTTTTTCTTTTATTTCTTTCTCTTTTTTCTATAAATCCAAGTAAAAACGTTCTGTAAAAAAGTTCCAAGTAAAAAAATTCTTCTGTCCGGTTTTATGCAACATTGTCTACTAAATGTTTCCGTCGTTCTCTGTAGTTTTTTTTGGTCCTTTGATCTGCTTTGGGGGGCAGACAGTTAAAATTTTCTCATTGAAGTAATCTGCAACAATTATCCTTATTCTAATTACCAGAGAAAATAAAAACTACTAATCAACCAATTCTCTCATATATTTTTATTTAATTTTTATTAATTTTCTTATTTTATCTTACGTTTTTACTTGGATAAATATTTATGGAAAAAGAGAAATAAAAAAAAGAAAAGAAAAAATAAAATCCAAAAATCCTCCTATTCTTATATTGTGCATTTTTCCGTCACATATCATCAAAATTATCAAAGGGGCTGTGCATATATAACGTTATCACTTTTTTGGCAATTTTGGACCCCCTCCCCCCCTTACGATATCATACGTTATCATCCCTCGAACATCCCCCCCCCCCCCCCGTAATGATATCGTTATCAATATCTAAAAATTCTTTTCATTTGTGAATTTATTTTATTTTGCTTGGAGTGATATACAAATATGGTTACATTTATTTTTTGCATACTTCATTGATTCAAATGAAGAGAACTCAATAAAATACCACTTTATATCTGAAATAACTTTTTATCAAATAGCACTTAAAAGAAATAGTTACTATTTAAAAGTATTTTATAATAGCTTTTTGTTACAAAATACATTCAACAGTAATAATGTTTTCTTGCACTCGCCCCCGCACAGGAGGGTAGGGGGTAATCTTATCACCAAAACAGGTGGACAACATTCTTTCTCCTTTCTTTAGTAGTAAACACAGGTATCATTTGAAACATACTTCGCATATGGTTTCTCGAACAGCGAATTATATATGCATACACATATGACAGAAGAAATAGGAAATTTGGAATTAAATAATTTTATAATCATTTAATGATTTTAATAATAACTTTGTATTTTCATAAAAATAGATAACAGACTAAAAAAAGATAACATTCTATTTTGATGTAAAGGCCAAGTTATAAATAAAAAGAGAAAATTTTGGTGGAATCGAAAATGATAACGATATCAAAAGACGAACACCCCTCCCCCTAGGGATATCTAACGATATCATTTGCCAGACCCCCCCTCCCCCCTAAAATGATAACGTTATATATGCACAGCCCCAAATATACCATACACGGATTAAAATTTGAAATAACTAAATAATTTTCTAACTTCGAATTAAATGCCACGTTTATGAAAAAAACAAACAAACAAAAAAAAAACACTTGTTCTTAAAAAATATTTTTACTCCTCTTACGAATGGTAAATTTTCTGACACATTTAAGTAGACATTTTTTCAATCCAGAAGCATGAAATCAGCAGGCATAAGGCATGAAGTGCTTTGAAATCCAATAGACTTTTTTAATTTTCTGATAAATGTATCACATATAAAATTATAATCAATTGCTACCTCATAATGATCTTTTGCCACGTTTTAAAAAAATCTGTTACAAACGCCAGCTTTGGCAAAACATAAATAAGGCCTGACTAGGCCTAATTAATGTTTTCTGTACAGAGCCGGGACTGGTTTCATTCTTCCAAGTCTTCATGGGCCAAAATTTTCAGTTCCGGTTTTCACCCAACCCGTATGAAAATCATTGTCTGAGCGTGGCCTGGTAGCAAAATAAAGCTAAATTAAAATATAGCAACGCGTGTGAAAAAGAACCTGCCTATGCGTAATCTTGTTTTAAACTGAAAAAGGTGTTGATCCATGCAAAATTAATATAATAATATGTGAGAAAAGGATATATAATACATTTACACCTATTAAGAAGGGAACTTGTCTGTAATGCATTTTTTTACTTTACAGTGCGATTCCGTCTTAGAAGATTTCACTGTATAGCATTTTCTAGATTTTTAATTCTCCAATACATGGAATATGGATTAACAAAAATAATGATAGTCGAAGCATTTGCATATAACAAATAGAGATTTATTTTTAAAAAAAAAAAAAATATCGCAACCTACGGCATTTCTATAAAAATAAAGATTACAAAAAAAAAAAAAAAAAAAAGCTAAGATTAAGTATTTTTGATCAAGATTCCTCGTACAGACAAATTTTTAACCAAACCGACGTAAAAATCAATGTTTTGTAAAAATTCACTCGGGCCGTGCCAGGCTCGGGTCGAGATTTTCATTTTTTTTCGGGCCAGAATGGTCTCAGGCTGAACTTTTAGCTGCTATAACGCCGGGCCAGGCCAATAATTTTTTTGACAGGTCTGGCCGAGTTCAGGCCTATCTTTTATAATGGGCCGGGTTGACTTTTTTTCTATGGGTCGGCCTGGCCCGGGCCTGAAAATTTCTACCCGTACAGACTTCTAACTTAAAATTTAAAAAGTATTGCAAATTTCAAACTTTGAGTTATAAATAAAAGAAAAAAATAATTATTTTTAAAATATTTTCTGTTAAACTTATTTTTATTGTAATAATAAATAATCAATCTAAATCTGTCTTCTTACACCTCACCCCAAATTACTCCCTTTACCTTTGCTCCCTCCCCCCTCACTGAAGTATCGAGCACGAAAAGCTTAAACCTTAAGTGATGAGGTGATTTATATATATATATATAACGTGGTGAGGCGGTGTGTATACAACCCCAAAATTTGATTTCTTGTCTTGTGCACTCAACAAAATTTACGAATTAAAGTAAGAAAATCTCATGTGAATTTTGCATTATTTACTTGAATAAAAACAACTGAAAAAGTACTGTAAGTGTACATACATATACATATAAATACACGTATCTAAATACCACAAAAAAAATTTCTTCATAAATGAAATTTCTCTGGGGTGGAAAACACCTTACCTGATCAGTTAAGGGTTAAAGTCTTTAAAATTACTTTTTTCCTCTGCTTTATTTGTAATTGTGCAATACGATAAATAAATCAGCAGTTATCTATTTCACTCCCTCCATTCATAATTTCTACTACCCTCGCTCCTCCAGTTTGTAAAATTTTAAATGGTTGAAATTATTTAGTTTTTTGTTAAAATTTTTTGGTCTGCTTATTTATATATTACTGAAATAATAAATAAATGTCTAATCCCCCCCCCCCTCGCCCAAAAGAAAACAATGTG
This sequence comes from Maratus speciosus, assembly GCA_963932465.1. Classification (NCBI taxonomy): domain Eukaryota; kingdom Metazoa; phylum Arthropoda; class Arachnida; order Araneae; family Salticidae; genus Maratus; species Maratus speciosus. The sequence goes on from OZ010790.1 coordinate 508,714,467, forward strand.
AAAAAATACAAAATACAAATAAATACAAATACAGTATAGGACCCATTATCCGGAATTCCAAAATCCGGAAAGACCCGAAATCCGAAAAAAATAATTATTTGAAAATTTTCTAAATTTGTAAATTTGTACTAAAATTTTGAAATTTTTTGAAAATTTTACCGTTTCCTAATTTTTTTTTCAATCCATTGTGTTACGACGTGTAACCACTAAAATATGTTATTTCAGCCGCCAGATAACACGAAGCCGTCCTCCCCTCCCCCCGACATTAGGAAAAAATCATTTTTTCTCTCCAATTTTAGCATAAAATTAATTTATATTAAGATTCGTTAAAAAAAGAAAATCGTCAGATATTTCACCGGGGGTGATTGATTCTGTTCTGAATTTTCCGAAAATTAAAAAAAAAATTGGTCTTCAGTCCGAAAATTTGGACATAAAAAAAAATCGCGATTTTCGACAAATGGGCACCGAAAAAAAATCAATTACGTCAATCGTTCGCAGAAGAAATCGCCAATTTCTCCAAAGAATTGCAGAAAAAACGCGAATTTTGTCAAGGAATCGTGAAAAAAAAAACACAAATTCCGTCAAAGAATCGCAAAAATCCCGCAAATTTCATCACAGGATTCTGAAAAAAAATGCAAATTTCGTCAAATAGTCGCGAAAAAAAATGCGAATTTTGACAAAGGATCGCGAAAAAAAACCGATAATTTCGTCAAAGGATCGTTAAAAAATGCTAATTTCGTCAAAAAATTGCAGAGAAACGTGAATTTCGTCAAAGAATCACAGAAAAAACGCGAATTTCGTAAAAGAATGCGAACGTCTTTCAAAAAATCGCGAATATCGTCAAAGGATCGCGATAAAACACAAACTTTGTCAAAGAATCGCGAAAAAAAACAAGAATTTCGTCAAATGATCGCGAAAAAACGCTAACTTCGTCAAATGATCGTAGAAAAAATACGCAAATTTTGTCAAAGAATCGCGGAAAGAACGCGAATTTTGTCAAAGGATCCTGAAATAAAACGCAAATTTTGTCAAAGAATCGCGGAAAAATCGCTAATTTTGTCAAAGGATCGCGAAAAAACGCTAATTTCGTCAAATGATCATAGAAAAAGTATGCAAATTTTGTCAAAGAATCGCGGAAAAAACGCTAATTTCGTCAAATGATCGTGAAAAAACGGTAAATTCGTCAAATCATCGTAGAAAAAATATGCTAATTTTGTCAAAGAATTGCGGAAAAAACGCTAATTCCGTCAAATGATCATATAAGATATGCAAATTTTGTCAAGGATTCGCGGAAATAACGCGAATTTTGTCAAAGGTTCCCGAAAAAAACGCAAATTTTGTCAAAGAATCGCGGAAAAAACGCTAATTTCGTTACATGATCGCGAAAAAACGCTAATTTTGTCAAATGATCGTAAAAAAATCTGAAAGTTTGTCAAAGAATCGCGGGAAAAAAACGCTAATTTCGTCAAAGGATCGTAGAAAAAATACGCAAATGTTGTCAAAGAATCGCGAAAAAACTCAAATTTTGTCAAATGGTCGCGAAAAAACCCCCACAAATTTCGTCAAAGGATCGTGAGAAAAAAAAAACGCAAATTTCGTCAAAGGATCGCGAAAAAAACGTGAAATTTGAGAGGACCCGAAATCTGGAAAATTCCGAAATCCAGAAAGCCTTCGGTTCCGAGGATTCTGGGTAATAGGTCCTGTACTGTAAATGCAAAAAAAAAATTACTTTGAACATTCGGTAAATTCGATCTTCACACCCCCCCAAATGAAATGCTCTAGCTACGCCACTGGCCTGACAAACTGCAAAATAAACCCAAAATATTCATACCCAAACTCAAAGTGAAAGAAAATGAATCTATGTTTAATTACATTTATGGAAAAGTAGTCTACATTTTTATATCTCTTATACAAAAATGAACACATATGCACCCATTAATACTCCGCCGATATATAGCTTTTTCATTTTAAAAATATTCAGATCTTCCTCTTGAAAAATCAGTTCATCCAAAGAGAGACAAAGCATAACCAGAAATGATTAAAGTTAACCTTACACCTAGCGTAAAAAAATTTCATAAACCTGACTTAATTCGCAATTCGAGTTCGGGTAAAATCAGGTTACCCGACCCGATGCAAGACTGTCAACCTGACCCGAAACGAAAAAAAGAAACGTCAACCCGTCTCGATATCTGCCTCGGGTCGTGTTGGTTTTGAAAAAAATCTGGTTGCGCGACCCAATGCAGACTAGAGATGAGACGGGCTCCGCCCGAGCCCGAAAGCCCGGGCCCGACACGGGTTCGGACTCATTCTTGAATAGAAAATTAATTCCATGAATAGAAAATTAAAAGAACTTTTTTTTCCCCATGAAAATTACTTATTCCTTTTCAAATTATTGTATTGCTTTTTTGATCAGAATGAAGGGGAAACAGAAATTGTGTTTTTCTATTTTAGTTATTAGAATTTTAAAGAAAATTTTAATTTTAAAGAAAATGATTAGTCATATATATAGATTTATGTTCGGACGTCTACGATACGGCGCCACGAAAAGAGGCGGGAATAATTAATTTGATTTTAGTTCGATTTTCGTTTGTGGCAGAGGTTATTTTGCAGTTGGATTTATTTTTCTTTATTATTATTATTCAGAGATCTAACAGAAAGATAATTTTTTCTTCTGTTTATAGTTTGCGGTTTGCGAATAATTTAGTTTTCTATTGTACACAACGTACGCAAGTGATAATCGCTTTTCTTATGGAAATAACTGTAGTGATTATTATATCTATTATGAGCTCGGCTGATGCTGAAGCTGTACGCTGCAATTTATGAAGTCACTTTCAATCGTAAGTAACTTTAATTACCATATTATTCCGATAGAAAGCAATCGAGCAGTGTTTCCTCTTTTCCTGTAAAAGCACCGAGACATTAAGACCGAGATTTTTATTTTAAGATTATTTTCAGGGTCACGCCAATCCCGAAAGATTGTTATGAGGAAAGAATTGGTTATAGTTAAAAATGTGAACCTTTTTTAGAAAATTGATAAATGTTATTCCATTATTCGCTAGATAAATAGTAATTTCTACAGATTTCCCACATTTATTCCTGAAACAGACTTCATTAACATGCCCGTAAGATTTTCTTATTAAAAGAGAAAATGTATAAGAATCCATTTAAGTATGAAGTACATTTTTATTTGATACCAAACTTTTCTTTTGATAATATTATAGTTAAATTTTCCTTTAACAGTCATTTCTATGTAAAAAAGTAGTTTACAAATGATAATTACATTTGAAATATTTTTTTAAATATTATGCAATTTTTTACTATGGCATCTTTTCGGTATCGGGCTCGGGCTATGATGACACAAAATGTTTAGGGCTCGGGTGGCCTTGATTATCTCGTGACCGTTTGATTACCAAACTTTTCTTTTGATAATATTAAATTTAAATTTTCTTTTAACAGTCATTTCTATGTAAAAAGTAGTTTACAAATGATAATTACATTTGAAACATTTTTAAAAAATATTATGCAATTTTTTACTATTCCGTATTTTCGGTATCGGCCTCGGGCGGCCTCAGATTTAAAATCGTCCGGCTGGGCCGGGCCCGGGCTCTGAAAAAAGAGCCTGAACTCATCTCTGATGCAGACTCTACCTGATACCATTTAGATCATAGTCTGAAAAGGAATGCAGAAAATGATTAAGGAAACTTTTTACTCACGGAAAATCATTGGTGAAAATTTCATATCCCTATGAATCACAAAATTTGCAAACTTCTTGACGTGTTGACTATGTTTATGGGCTGATTATCTCGAGACTGATTGAGATTCACGATTTTCTTCCGTGATCGATTCACGAAATTCACAATTTTTTTCTGTGACCATTTGTCAAAATTCACGATATTTTTTGCGACAATTAACGAAATTCGCTATTTCTATCAGAGATATTTTGACGAAAGTCGCGATTCTTTTCTACGATCATTTGATGAAATTCGTTTTTTTTATTCTCGCAGCCGACTGACAAAATTTGCGATTGCTTTGTGCGATCGTTTGACGAAATTTTTGAATTTTTTGCGCGATTCATATTCGAAATTCACAATTTTTTTGCACGACTGATGAGAAATTTAATTTTTTCCTTTTATTATTATGATTTTTTTTTTTTTTTTTTTTTTTTTTTTTTTTTTTTCCCCGACCGAATGGTGAAATCTACATTTATTTTCCCGCAACCGGTTGGCAATAATCGCTGTTTGTTTCCATGATCCTTGCAATTTTTTTTCACGGTCTTTTTTGGAAGTAATATTTTTTCTGCGACTAATTTGCCAAATTAACTATTTTTTCCAAGTAAAATTAACAAAATTTAAGATTTTTTTCTGCGGTCGATAGGCAAGTTGATTCCGCAAAAAAAAAAAAAAAAAAAAAAAAAAAAGGAAAGAAAAAAATACTGCGGTTTTTCACGAAAATTAAAAAATGTTACTGGAAGAATCCCATGATTTTAAAAGACGTTAAGAGGGCAAAATCCCGTACGCTGTTTCAAGCCCTTCCCCTCAAAGAAAACTTTGACCCCCCCTCCAAGAACCTCTTGAAATGGCTCCCCACCCGTGACCTTCGACAACCTTCGATTGTCGAAGGTCACGCCCCACCCCTGCAAGAAGAAATCGAAAGGTCAGGGGGAAAAAAACTCCATTTTAGACAGGTCTGTGTATTAGCAAGTGTAATTATATGGTGTTTTTTTTTTTTTCATAGAAACGCGATTTTTTCCCCCTTTCCGAAATAATTCTTTTTTTGACTGGTTTCACTTTCATAAGTTTTACAGTAAATGTACCTAACCTATGCTCTTCAGAGATTTACTACAGAAAGGATGTTTTAACAGAGCTTAAATATACTTGTAAAATGGAACCTGTCTGTAACGAAATACTGTCTTAAACGTAAAATCTTAGTCAGTATCTTGAAAATATACCTGCTAAGATGAAAAACTGCTTAAAGCGGAATTTTGAATCCGTTATTTTTTCAGAGAGAAGAGGATACCCCCCCCCCCACAAGAAAGTTCCGAAATGGCGTCCCTGGTAGCAACTACGATTTTTTCATAGCAGGTGGCAGATCTGTATATCACATGTGTGATAGAGGTCAGATTATTCAAACTAAAGAACTTTATACGTGAGAATATTTTGTTTTCTTCTATAAGAAGTTGTTCAATTATGTGTCATATAATCTTTGTGTCTAATAAATGTTGCTTCAGCTGTAATTACATATTTGTTATGTTACTATATTGCATAATATCTTTAATGTATCACATAAACTTTATGTTTAGATGTGAAAGTAGGCCCAGCTGACTTGAGAGGATAAATCCAAAATTAGTTTTAGGAGGTTTCCTCTTTTAACCAGAATGAGCTCCATCGACTTTGCAAGCAAGGCCTCTAGTTCTCACTTTTAAAGAGCAGGGGGAGGTTGTAAATATCACATCTCGCTCACTTGCTCGCATGCCATCTCCGAGAATTGTGTAGCAGTGTTCATGAGCGAAGGGAGACATTAAATCAATATTCGGGGAAAACCCTCAGTTGAGTGATGTATTTTCTGCTCTTCAGTATATAAAAGTGGTAGTTCATATTATTGCTTCCGGAGTGCAGACTTTTTCAGAAGAGGAAGAGACTTTAGTTTTATTGGCTAAGACTATTTTTAATGATGGGCTTTCTGATATTACACATGTCTTGCACCACCAAAAGCTAATTTTAACGTTAATTTTATTTATGAGGTAATTATAGTACTAACAGTCAATCAGAAAAAAGTTAATTATGATTTATATATTATGATGTAATCATCAATTTTTTCATTTTGACACTAACTTAATTCTGTGCTCTAAACATATTTACTTTGATTTATTGCTCTGAAATTAATACCTGTCGTTCTAGAAAAACCTGATTAAACTGTATGATTTAAATGTAATTCTAGATTTATCATAATCCTTTATTGTTTATAATTTGATTCTTTAATAATCTAGCATAGCATGAAAAACAGAGTTTGTTTAAGGGTGTATTCGAAAAAATATTTTCCCACCCTCAACAGCTCGAAATTTTCTGAGACATTTTCAGACTCATTTTTTAAAAGTAAAAACATGAAACTTGCCAAGGTGATTTTTGAAGAGATGTATAAGAGGCCGTGTGATTTCATTTTCCGCTCCATTCTTTAGAATTTGAGTTTTAAACAATTATTTTCTCAGTATGACCCTTTTTTCATTTCCAGATCTCCCGCTTCGGGAAATTCGGTTCAAAACGCCCGCTTTGACGGCATTTTTTACAATATTTTCTGCATTTATCAAAAAATCGGGAAGCACAGCCCATTATGTAGTTTCTATATAAGAGAGTTTGATGCGTTTGAGAGCAAAAATGAATCAGAAAGTAAGCAATTTGGATTGGAATACACCCTTAATATGACGATGTAATTCTCTATTTTGATATGAAATATCTAATTTGATTACTTCTTCGTTCATGAGAGATTTATTACTTAATTTCTTTTCCAAATCTGTTTCATAAATACCAATTAGTGTCAAAGATTTTTATGATGAAGAAAATCTTTTTAATTATTTGATTTAAGAGTCTATGGAAAAATAAGTTGGGTTTCCTGATTGAGAAATTTAATTTTAAATTTTGAATTTTAAAAAGACTTTTTTAAAAAGGGGTTTACTTTTATTTATTTATTTTTATCCTTTCACACACAAACACAAACATATATTAATTAATAAAATAACAGATCAGCTATAAGTAATATTTAAAAAGTAGAATATGAATAAATGAAGAGCAAATTTTAATTAACACAATTTAACAAATACAGTCGAGTCTCTATATAACGAAATCCATTGTTCCAGTACAAAATTCGTTATATAGAGAAATTTGTTATATAGAGAATGAGTAAAAATTTCTATTTAATGTGTAAATTTTGAACAAAAATTATTTTTTAGGTGTTTAATTAAGAATTTGAAATGTTTAACTATAAATATTAACCTAATATTGCATTTCTTAATTATTTAAACAGTTTCAAAAAAGAGAACAAACATTTATTTGAAAGCATGATAAAAATCACATAAGGAAAACTTACATTAATTTTAGACGAAGAAATCTGTAAATTTTTCGCTATTTTGATTTCAAAAATGTTTACACTGTAGCAAGGAATGAAAAATTGTATCGGGAACATTTTCCTCCATTTGAAGTCCTCTCCTTATAAGATCAAAACAACTCCTCATTCTCGGGAGCTTTCTGGCAATGAATATTATTAATATCGACTTGTTGTGCTTGATTAAAAGATAGTTTATTTTTCTAATTTAACCTTCTGAATGATCTTCAATCTCATTCACCTTCAATTACCTCTCTGATCCCGCTCTTATATGTGTAACAATCCAATTGACACTGTTTTAAGAAGGATGTTGGAAGGTGTGTTGGAGGGGGGGGGGATGAATTCGTTGGATAAGAACAAGGAGATTCAAGGTAGAAAAGTAAGATAAAAAACTCAGCACTGAACGATAAATCAGGAATAAGTGATGGAAAATTGATTCCATGTGATTTGGAAGCTTTTTTAAAACTGAATAAATAAAGAGCATTTTATGAAAAAATTCGTTATATGGAGATAGATATTTCACTATATGGAGACTGTTTTTAATGAGATCTTGGGAAAAGGGGACCGTTCCTACTAAAAATTCGCTATATAGAGGAATTCGATGTATGGAGTTTCGTTATAGAGAGACTCGACTGTATATCCTAGATCTAAATATATACCCTTGAGTTTATTGATGAAATAGGAGGTCTGTTTTCCTTGTTAAATACAACACCAGCATCATTTTTCGAACCCTGGCTGGCAGTTGGAACACTGGAAGCATTATTGCTATGTACATCTAAATAGGAAAAAAGAATAAAAATATTAAATGTTTATTCTTGATAATCTTATTCCTAAACCAAAATAATGTTAAAAACATTCTAAATATATATTTAAGGGGATAAGGAAATTTATTAAATAAAGAACATGTTCAGTCAGAAAGCTACGAAATGAAATAGCCGAAAGTTGTAAATCTACTTTTAACTGTACCTACTGTACCTAATATTCAGCAAAATTGTCTTTTAAATACAAAAAGTCTGCTATTAACTACTGAAATAAATATTTCAAATACATAACAGCTATTTTATAAAAATCATATCAACAAGGGGAATAATAAAAAAAATAAATAAATAAAGCAGACAAAGGGTAAATGAGTCAATAGAAGAATGATTCTTTCCAAACCTAGAAATTATTTCTAACTCAAGGTTTTAGCTTAACTAATAAGCTTAAATAATGACTATTTTACTTAATTTTAAATTAAGGAATAAAATCCAATAAAAATTATTTACCTATACTGTAAACTATGAGAAAGCAAGTGGGTAAGTGTGATCATAGATCGCACAAAGGGTTTCGTTTAATATTACTTTCAAATGTGGTTAAAAAAGCACGTGCCTCCATTTTAATCTATGCATTATATAAAAATGAAACAGATTAATTAAATAATAATTAATATCTCAGCTTCTAATTAAGCTAGCTCTTTGAACTGGGTATGTATGAAATCTACGAGAGATTTCCCGTCTAGACGTCAAAAAATTTAATATTTAAAAAGTTAAATTTTGTATTAAAATAAAAACCGCAAGTGCGTCGTCATGTCTGAGATAAAAAACCCGTTGAAAGGAAAGTTTTAAAGCAATGATCTAATTAATGAAATAATAATTAATATCTCAGCTTGTAATAAAGCTAGGAGTTTGAACTGGGTATGTATGAAATCAGCGAAAATTTTTATGTCGGGATGTAAAAAAAAAATAATCTAAAAATTTAATATTTAACCCAGTAGCAGAAATTTCTCGAAGTGTCTGCAACATATACTTCAGGGGCAAAAAATAATCTGCAGGTGAAAATATTTTTACAACTGAAGCGTTAATTAATCAAACAATCACTTACCTGTAATGTTTTTAGGCATTTTATAAATTTTTATTAATAATAATCTTAACTTTTTGCATTAAGTAATAAAGAGCTAAACATAATATGAAGCAAAATAAAGGTTCAATGAAAAATAATCTGAAAAAGAGAAAAGAAAATCTGCGATGCCTGTCTCCCGTCTCGAACTTTCTGCTACTGGGATATTTAAAAAATTAAATTTCGTATTAAAATATCCTCTGCTTAAATTTCTCCAGCGCCGATATGTCTGAAAGATGACAACACTTGCTTTCCGCTGAAATGAAATCTCTTTTCATTGTCTATGTCCACTTCATTTATTGCTTAATTTCCTCTGTGGTAATCATGCATTCGCTGATTTTACTGCAACCCTTAGGAGAAAACTTCGCTGATTTGGAGAAGGTGCATTCATAGCTGCGTTCAAAAGGTTGATTGGTTAATTTTAGAAGTTAATTAGCCCGTAATTCGGTTAATTACTGACTTTTTCAAAATTTTATGATTTGTTGTTTGATGTGAGGTGTTCAGCTATAAGTACCCAAAATTTCAAGTCTCTAACATGTATAGTTTCTGAGAACGGGCTCTGTGACGGACAGACACACAGACAAAGGAGTGAGACGAATACGGTTTCGTCAGATGAACAAAACCCTAAAAAGTACAAGAATATTACAAGAAATTTATGATTAATAAAAATGTGCCTTATTTCTATACTTTTACTGATATAGATATTTAATTATTCACATTTTGATTAAAAGTATAAAAGGAAAATAAAAACAACACAAATTTAAACTTTGAAAAGTATAAAGTATATTTGGTCTCTGACACAGAAATGACAGAATTGTTCAACAACAGTCTTATACACAGCTTTTGCATATGAAAAGTGATGTATCACTATTTAACCTTCTAAGGTCTTTCAAGCATTTTTATTCAAAAATAAAAACTAACAAAAACTCATAAAATTCAGGATAATTTAAATTTTTTACACCAGTTTGGTGCTGTCATATCTCTTCTACTTAGATATTAATTTAAACATCATTTCATTCAAAATGTTTTTCCTGTAGCCAATTTATCGTAATTTTTGGCATATAATCCGCGGATCAAACAATTATGTTTTGACACAGAAATTTTTAAAAATAAATTTTACCTTTTTAGGTTGCGGTATATATTTGTCTTCAATTACTCAATAAATTTTCTGGGTCAAAACAGAATTGTTTGAGCTGTGGATTATATGCTGGAAATTACGGTAAGTTGTTTTTAGAGGTAGAAACATATGGGACAGCTGCTTAGAGTTAAATTAGGATGAAATTCAGTTTTGTTCTTTTGAACTTATAATAGGAGATCAGCCAAAAATTCGGTTTAGTTTTCATTTCACATTAGAAAAATAGCTGAACATTAGGTGCATATTAGGGTGTCAATGATTTTAATCAGTTGATTTAAATCAGCGATTAAATCATGATTTTAATCAACCAAGGTTTTTTAAAAAATCATTGATTAAAATCAAAAATTTTCTAAATGTTTAATATAAAAAAAAGTATTAAAATCTACGATGAACATAATTTGAAAGTTTCTACGGGTATTTTGACTTATGAATAAACAAAAAAAAAGAGCTCTAAATAATTGCTTCTAAGTTTAATTCTTGAGTATTGTAAAAAATAAACAGTTAAGTTTGTAAAAAGCATTGTTTTTATCCAACATAAAACAGTTTCATTTAAAAATGATATTTAAATCTAATATAATTTGTAGTAATGTCATAATTTCCTTTATGTAATCAATTTATGCATTATTTTATATAAAATAAACATAGCAAGTGTAATAAATTTCTGTAAGTAAAAGAATAAATAGTCAGTGTCTTAGTTTCTCGTTCTATTTTTGTAATAATAAATTAATATCAATCTCGAGTTAAAGAAGAATAAAAGAGTAACGTTTGCTCAACAGCTAAATTGTAAATGAATGCATTAGAGAAAAAGAGCTAATTAGTAAAAAATGTTAAGCACAGCAAGAGTTTCTTCGGTATAGGTTGAATTAAATGTTTTTTTGTTTTTTTTTACTTTGTAATTTATATATACTAAATAAGAAAATTAATTAGGGACTGAAAAGACAGCAAAACTTTTCTTAAAAAGAAAAAAAAAATTAACCATTGAAAGCTAATAATCCCCACTGAGATGTAATAATGCTGTTATTTAAATATTTTGAGGATTTCAGATATTTAAATATTTTGAGGATTAAAGATATAACTGGCTATAACTCATTTTCATAACTTTTTTTGGTTAGCATACACACACATGTGTGTTTTGGTAACTAACACATTAGATTTTGGTAACTAACAATAATTTTCTAAGTACAAATGCAAAACGAGTTGCAAATAATATTTGTTAGTTTTTGTTATTTGTGCTACTAACTAATGAAATTACTTATTTTTTATTAATTCTGTGATTACTTACTGTTTCTTCTATACCATTTTTTTTCACCCTGCCCCTTTTGAAATTGGCAAAATGCACCCTGCCTTAAAAAAAGTTAAATTCACCTATAGTTGTGCCAGAGATTTCTTGTAAAGAACTTCCTCATTCTACAGTATTCCTAAATTCATGTGTCCAAGATCTTGCGAAAATAGAACTTTATTTCTTTAGAAAAAGCAGGATATTAAAACATGCTGTTATTTAATTTTATTTTTCAATTTGTGATTCATAAAATTATTAAAAATTAAGGATACTTTATTTATCGTACTAAAAATTACTCTTTTTTTTTCTTATATTATTACTAAACACATTACTAATAATATAATAACTTCATGAAATAGTGCCTTTTTTTTTTTTTTTTTTTGAACTAGCATCCCGCATTTCTAAAAGGAATTATATTATCATTTTTATAATTAAAGCTTAAAAATGTATATAATATATTCCTAGTTAGAGAGTTAATTGTTTAATAATTATTAATTTGAAGTAGTGTTAACTATTTCATATTAAATGAAGTTAATAATTTTAATAAATGTTAAATATCACTAGTATTTAATAAAAGTTGTACATAATTATTACCATATTAATGTATATAACATTATTCTATGATACTAATTAATGAAACTACTAATTTGCAGCTTTTATAATTTCTGTAACTAATAATTATAATTTTATTAATTAAAGTTTAAAAACATAGATTATGTCAACAATTAGTGGTTTAACTGTTTTGGAAACCTAAAACTCTTGGTAGCTATTCAATATTTGAACGCTGGGAAAAAAAATTATAAAAATCCGATTTTTTTTATTTAAAAAAAAAAAAAATCATGATTTTTTTACAGTCTAGTATATACTGAAATTATAGTCTTATCTCACAAGAGCTTGCTTTTAGGAGAACCCATGCACAGCCCACAGTGCTTTTGGGTATTTTTCATTCATACTGCTATTTTTTCACGATTCAAGCAGTATTGATAAAAATAAAGTACTTAGTTACAACAATAACAGTTCATTTTTTGTAATTATAAAGAACTAAAACAAGATATGCATGAATAAAATGCAATGATATTTTTTTTATTTTTTGTAATAATAAAGAACTAAAAACAAGATTGTATGATTAAAAGGCATTGATAGAAGTTGAATTCGCACTGGATTGGAATGGGAAACAGTCTGTAAGAATCATCATATATATTATTTCTATTGTCAACATTCCTTTTTCAATGCATTTACAGAATGCACAGCAGTAAATGAGGCATCACACGTAAGGCTTTTGAAGAAGATGCTGACATAATATCTACACATTTTGCTAAGACATATTGTCTTAATAAAAAATGCAGTTAATTACAAATTAATGAAAAAATGCATTAGCAAATAATCTCAAAGATTGTAGGTGACTTGCATGGGTGCACGGGTTTATTCTTATTTTGTAAATTTATATTACTTTGATATTTGCCTTTATTTTAGCAAGAATTTTTTTTTTTCAAAGAAATAAAACTGCATAAAAAAGTTTCTATTGTGATCAAGCTATAGATACTCATAATATACTTTCAAAAGATTTTTGAACCACCTTCTGGCTTAGTACACTCACATTTCGTTAAAACATGATTTTTGATTAAAAAATGCAGTTAAATCAAAATTAAATCAGCATTGTTTATAAATGAAATGAACGGGTTTTTTTTTAAATCAATGTCGCCACAAAAATAATATGCTGCATTATAGCAGGATCGACATTTCAAAAGATTTTTGAACCACCTTCTGGCTTAGTACACTCACATTTCGTTAAAACATGATTTTTGATTAAAAAATGCAGTTAAATCAAAATTAAATCAGCACTGTTTATAAATGAAATGAACGGGTTTTTTTAAAAATCAATGTCGCCACAAAAATAATAGGCTGCATTATAGGAGGATCGACAATGATCATAAAAAAAATAGTACAAAACAGATACATTGTGGATGTTCCCGCATGGGTTTATTTTATATTTATGATTAAAAATCAAAATTGAAATGTTTAGAAGAAAAAGACACCATCGATGAATCAAAGCAATGGTATTTCATGTGTATCCTAAGAGATATTGTTATAATATTTTTATCCTTAATTTTTATTTAAAAGTTTAAACTTGCATTTAAAAAATATTGGATATTGCTAGAAAATATTACTGCAGTGCAAAATCTTCGCATGTCTGCTGGTATATATTATTTTTTTTGTCAACATTCCTTTTTCTATGAACGTACAACATACACAACGGTAAATGAGGTATCACACAAAAAATTTTTTGAAGATGTTGACATAATACACTCACATTTCGCTAAAACACATTGTCTGAAAAAAAAAATTCAGTTGATTACAAATTAATGGAAAAATGTATCAGCAAATAACCTCAAAGATTGTAGGTGACTCGTATGGGTGCACTGGTTTATTCTTATTTTGTAAATTTATATTACTTTGATATTTGCCTTTATTTCTGCAAGAAGAAAGATTTCTCCCCCCCCCCCCCCCCCCCCCCACACACACACACACAAAAAAAAGTGTAAAAAATTTTGTATTATGATCAAACCTTTACATATTCATAATATACTTTTCGCTAAAAAGTATTCTTTTAGCAAAATCTCAGTTTATTTTTTTCTATTTAGTATCTTTTTATTAATCACTGCTTATCTATACTAATATTATAAAGAGATAAGTTTGTGTGTTTATTTGTAGGGGATAATCTCTGGAACTATCAAACAGATTTCAAAAATAATGGTAGCAAATTGATCGTGACAGTCCCAGTTTTAACATAGGCTATATTTTATGTCGATGCCACAATTCCTAAGGGGGAACAGAAGCAAAAAACGTTCTAAAAATTCGATTTTTGTGTTGCTTAAGGGTCTAGAAACTTGAAGCGAAAAGCGTTCTAAATTACGATTTCTATGCAATCTCAGGAAATACCAAAACCAATTTCAAAAGTAATGGTTGCAATTTGATGGTAGTAGTCCTTTCTCCAACATAGGTTATATTTTCTGTCGGTGCCACTACCACCTCCTGGGGGTTGTAAGAGCCAAAAATGTTCTAAATTTCAATTCTTGTGAAACTGAAGGAGCTAGATATATAATGGGATCGAAAGCAGTTCGAAAAGTGAAAGTATCCTCATAATAATAATAAAAAAACACAAATAAAATTGAAAAAGTAAAAAACGCTGATTGTAGAGATCGGCCTCAGCTATCAAATGCAATAAATAATAATAATTTTAAAATATTGAAATGCAAACAAGATATTTTAAAAGAACTCTCCCATAGGCAGGTGGGTATTTTTGCATGAGTGAAGTAGCCCTTTAAGCAAAATAATTTCTAACAGGGTTGCTACTCATAAAGTAGAACGAATTTTCCTGACTTTTACAGGAGTATTTCAGGAAAATTCCAAACAAATATTACATTAAAACTAGGGTGTCAATGATTTTAATCAGTTGATTTAAATCAGCGATTAAAATCATGATTTTAATCAACCGATTATTTAAAAAAAATCATCGATTTAAATCATAAATTTTCTAAATGTTTAAAATGTCAAAAAATATATTAAAATCTAACATAAACATAATTTGAAAGTTTCTACAGGTATTTTGACTTATGAATAAACAAAAAAAGAGCTTTAAATAATTGTTTCTAAGCTTAATTCATGAGTATTGTAAAAAGTTAAAAACAGTTGAGTTTATAAAAGCATTGTTTTTACCCAAGTTAAAACAGTTTAATTTGCAATGTCATAAATTCCTTTAGGTAATCAATTTATGCATTATTTTATATAAAATTATACATAGCAAGTGTAATACATTTCTACAAGTAAAAGAATAAATAGTCAAGTTAAAGTTCAAGTTATTCTCAAGTTAAAGAAGAATGAAAGAATGACTTCTTTTCAATGCTAAATTGTAAATGAATGCATAAGAGAAAAAGAAATAATTGGTATAAAAATGCTAAGCTCAGCAAGAACTTCTTCGGTATAGGTTGAATAAATGTTTTTAACTTTGTAACTCACATAATACTAAATAAAAAATAATGATTAGGGATTGAAAAAGCAGCAAAATTTTTCTTAAAAAGAAAAAAAAAAATTGAATCATTGAAAGCTAATAATCCACACTGAGAGGTAATAATGCTGTTACTTAAATATTTTGAGGATTTCAGATATAAGTGGCTAACATAGATTTATCCTACATGAATGGGTTTAACTCATTTTCATAATTCTTTTGGTTATCATACACATACATGTGTGTAAGTTTAGATTTTGGTGGTTTACAGTAATTTTCCTAAATACAAATGCAAAACGAGCTGCAAATATTATTTGTTAGTTTTGTGTGTTACTAACTAATGAATTACACCTGTAGTTGTAGCCAGAGATATCTAGTAAAAAACTCCCCCATTCAACAGTATTTTTAAATTCATGTGGCCAAGATCTCGCAAAAACATAGAACTTTATTTCTTTAGAAAATACAGGATAATATTAAAATATGTTATTTAATTGTATTTTTCAATTTGTTATTCATAAAATTATTAAAAATTAAGGACATTTTATTCATCATACTAAAAATTCTTTTTTTTTTTCCCTTATATCATTACTAAACACATTACTAATATATTTCCTCATGAAATAGTACCCTTTTTTGGAACTAGCATCTTGTCCCTTTTCCTTTCTAAAATGAATACTACATTATTATCATTTTAATAATTAAGTCTTAAACATGTATAATATGTTTTTAATTAGAGAGTTAATTGTTTAATAATTATTAATTTGAAGTAGTGCTAACTATTTAATATAAAATGCAGTTAATAATTTTAATAAATATTAAATATCACTAGTATTTATAAAGTTTTACATAATTATTACAATATTAATGTATATAACATTATTGTATGATACTACCTAATCAAACTACTAATTTGCAGTTTTTATAATTTCTGTAATTACTAACTAATAATTATAATTTTATTAATTAAAGTGTAAAAACATAGATTATGTTAGCAATTAGTGGTTTAATTGTTTTGGAAATCTAAAACTCTTAGTAACTATTCTGTATTTGAACGCTGGGAAAAAAAAAAATCATAAAAATCCGATTTAAATTAAAAAAATCCGATGTTTTTGATTTAAAAAAAAAATAATAATAATGATTTTTTTTACACCCTAATTAAAACATTGTTTAAAAGTTCCTTTTTCAGAAGGGGAAGTAAAAATTTCAGAAGTAAAATAATTTTGCAGGGTTTATACACATTTTCCAAGAAAAAATCCCCTGAGAATCCCTTGATGTATGTATTTTTCAGGAGGTACAATTTTTCCATGTCAACAATTAACGACATTTTTTAAACAAGTATCATGACACTCACCTTTTAGAAAATAAAATAAAAACAAGATAATCTTAAAAATAAAGTTTATATATTACCTATATAAACAATATGAAAAGAACTTTAAAGGAAAAACATTAATTTGTGTAAAATAGATGAAGTCTGTATGCCTTGTGGGGCTGTCCTTAAAAACATGGTAGCTTTGCTGCAAGAATTTAATTTCCACTTCACCATTTTATTATTTCTTCAAAAGCATTATGAATGAATAATATGAAGGCTGCAAGTGTCAATTTCAATTTTAAAACATCCTTTAGTTTTTTTAAGTTCCTCTTGAATTGTTATTAAACCTCATGATGTTAGATAGTGGGGTGGGTTAGCTCAAAATTATACTAAAATATTTCACATCTGGCAACCAATGCGCCACTTTGGATTCGGATAGTAAATGGATAGACGAGTCTAAAAAGCCTGGGACACAAATTTTCTTGGCCCTCTAGAGGCGCTGCCGACGTAATCAATATGGCCGCCAATGTTTTACAACGCGCTTCTACATTTCTGCATATAACTCGGATTAATATTTTGATATTAACCCATATTGTTAGTGATTATTAATTCGTAGAAAACGCGCTTTCCAATGATATATTTGACATCATTGTTGAGGTACATAATACCACAAATATTTATAAATTTATTTAAAAAAATTTTTTTTTTCAAAACAATTTACTAAATAACTGAGTCCGTTGCATGTAGCTGAAAACGTGTAGTATACTTTTTGTTTGTCAGAAAATTACCTTTCGAACGGTATATATGACTTCTATTTTATCACAAATATTTGTTGAAAATTTGCCAAAACAATATAGCGTTGCACAGAGAGCTGTTATGGCAACAATGTAATTTATATGGGTTCCGAAAATTAATACAGTGGCTTTATAACTGTTTAAGTACATTGTAATTTTTGAAGTATATGTAAATAAATTCTAGTTTTTTTAGGGCTATGAAACTTTCATTTCCATTTTAAAATCAATGACGTGAAGTACACTTAATCCTTAGGCATAACTTTAAGATAAGTCTCAAACATTTATAGGTACAAGAATGAGAAACAAAAAAATGTACAATACGATATTATTCCAATTTAATCATATCCTATAGATTCTCAAATACACTAATGGCAGCCATAATATCTAAATAACATAATATCTTGCTGTCATATGCAAAAATATCCAAATGATTCATGTAAAGTCACTTGTGATTACTGATTACTGTCGGAACACTGCCCTTCACATACACAAATTTTTGTAAATCGTATTCCCATTTTAACATATTTACAAGATGTGCATTGCTTGCGGCAAGTACAGGAGGTAAGTTGTTTACTGTGTTTTGTCATTTCTGGAATTGTTGTCCACACAGGTCAGGTATGATCCTCCTGAATTTATTGTATATCCCCACTTAATTGACGAAGGTAATGTGTAATGTGCAACGAGGCTGTTGTTCCAAATTCTTGCTTGGAGAGTAGCTCGTTTGATGTGTTTTGTCAAAAGCATCTGCTGTAGGAGGTATGTTTACGATGGCTCGATTCTTTCTTGTAAAAAACACTCGTCTGCAGTCATTGATGCTCTGAAGATCTGATGATTGATCATAAAATAGTATAACAAATCGCTACAACAGATCATGACATTCATCGTCAATATCAGAGGTGCCTGTATAGAGCTGATGCCATACACAATCAATTTCACGAAATGACATCCAGGCCTTGCAATCTGTCTTCTTGCCAATGCCACAAAATGTGGAAACTGTGTCGCAACCAGTTGCAGAATGAAAACCAGAAATTTGCAGAATCAAATTTCTGCAAATTGTTGGTGAAAGTTTAGCACAGATCTCATGAATTGGATTGAATTTCCTGTTTTTCCCAAAACCGTACTCAATCCATAGTTCATCAATATCTTGTATTTGTGGGAACAGAGATATTGAAATAACCACTGCATCTGAGTCCACAGTTGGTATTAAGATGCGAGTATGTCCACTTTCTACTGCATGCTTAACATGGAGAAGTAGATGGCCATCTGCTTCTTCGTGTGAGATGGGAGAAATGCTTGATATATCCATAGATGTTGACGCAAGGACTCGGTCATCATAAGTACAGACAACATGTTTTCCTGGATACTCGTCACCCCCCCCCCCCCCATTTTCTTAGCTAGCAACTGGAACAATTGGGTCTTGTTTTCGTTGATACATAGGAATTGCTGAAATTGACGGACACGACACAATATCATACTGTTTTAGTCCTACAGTAAACGCTTCTGTAACACACTTGACAGCTTCGAAACTTGGAATTATTTTGGAGTTCCCTATTGACATTAAATCACTTTCTTCAAATGGATTTCCTTGTTAGGATAAAACGTTAATAATTTCTTTGGCATGGGCCAAGAACCTTTTCTCATGAGCATTGATATCTTCATGGCTTTGCACCTACATTTTTGTCATCTTTTAAATTTGATTTCTCTTCAAATTCCTCAATTAAAGAACTGATCCTAGGGCCTGCTACCATCTACGTGGAAGCTGGGATGCATTACACTTTATATTTTAACACCAGGTTCATTTTGTGCATGAAAAGCAACAAACAATACTCTAGGCACATGCTCTATTCCTTGTATGTCATCAATATGCAATGTCTCCAGGACAGAATTAAGCCAAGGATTTAAAATTTTCCTAGGGGTGAAGGCAAGATCATGATGAGTGTACTGTGGATTGACAGTTGGCAAAGGTGGGTCACTTGTGACTTTGTCAGTAGTAGGAAGAGTAGTGTAATATTCAGGGAGGCCATTGACAATTTGTTTGTTTCACTGCTGAATACGAACGCTGTCATCGTCAGTCTCCATAATTGCTTCGCTCTGAGGATGCTGAATAATCGTAACACTTGAACCATGGAAAGAAGTAACGGCAGTAGAAGAAGATTGAATGTGATCAATGTTGTCTATTGCTGGTGTTACAAACACAGTGGGACACAACTTTGGTGGGTAAATGCCATCCTCCATATATTGTTTACACAACACATTTGTAACTGTTGCTGATACTTCTTGCACTAGATTATATGGAACCTCTGACCCAGACGACACATTTTATCTATAATTTTTTTCTTTTTACTGACAGCATGAATCATGAGACCCACATATAGTGGGAGTGCTGTTTCTTTCTCCAGAGAGTGACGTTCACTCTGAACATTTTCTTTTCTCTTATGCTTAATGCTGTTATATCTAATAAGTTGGGCAATTGACAATCCTGCATTATGTTCAGGTATTTCTGATGAGACGCCTGAGGCAATATTTGGACCCTCTAATAACATACGTACAAAATGTAAAATAACAGCAGGGACAGATTTGGAAGCAGTAAATGCATTCTTAAAGGATTCTTCAGATTTAGGAAAATCTTGAAAGAGTTGTCTTCATAATATACCTACTGCCTGTCCCAGATACATACCATCACTAAAGTCATTAAATGCACAGGCATCGCGAATGGTATTGCCAACATCCTTTTCGAAACTGAAAATAATTTCACGTCCTGACTTATCTGCTCTCAGACCAGGTATGAATGCTAATAGTTGTTCCTTAAGACGTGATCTATTGATATACTTTTCGTCAGTTTGTATTCCCATTTCCATCATGCGCTGAGATACTAATTTTGTAAGATAACAAAGTTTAAACACTGGAGAAGTATTGCTAGATGAGTACATATCTTGCATGTATTTAACCAATACCGTTATAACTGCACCATAAACAAATTCTTTAGGATTATGCTAATCTTCTCTTCGAGAACGTTTAGCAGCTCTTGCACGTGTTAGAAAGCGAGTATTGCATAGTTTGTGATATTTGGCATCTAATGCTACTAAATCTTCAACAGTTTTTCATTTTCTAATTGTACAGCATGATCAAAAATTGTAGGACAAAAACCCAATGTGGATGCAGCCACAAGTTTATCTTTATCTCTTCTCCTTTATCACAAAACAGACACACCTTTTTCACATCTGAACATAATACTGATGATCTTGTGAATTGTGATGTAGATGGAGTTTGGTCTGAGCAATGGGATCTGAGCAATTTACATACACATAAAAATTTACAATAATAACATTTGCTACTTAAACAATTATAAAGCCATTGAATTAATTTTCGGATCCCATATAAATTACATTGTTGCCAAAACGACTCTCTGTGCAATGCTATATTTCTTTGGCAATTGTTTGTTATAAAATAGAAGTCATATATACCATTCGAGAGGTAATTTTCTGACGAACGAAAGATATGCAACACGTTTCCAGCTACCTGCAACAGATTCCAAGTTATTTAGCAAAATGTTTTGAATTTTTTTCTTTTTTTAATAAAGTCATAAATACTTGTGATATTATGAATCTGAACAATAATGTCAAATATACCGTTGGAAAGCGCGTTTTCTCCAGATTAATAATCACTAACAATATAGGTTAATATCAAAATATTAACCCAAGTTATATAGAGAAATGTAGAAGCATGTCACAAAATTTTGGCAGCTATATTGATTACGTCATCAACGCCGCTAGAGGGCCAGGAAAATTTGTGTCCCAGGCTTTTTAGACTCATCTATCCATATACTATCTGAATCCAAAGTGGCGTATTGGTTGCCAGATGTGAAGTTTTTTTTAGCTATCTCAACCCACTAAGAAGGTGGATCTAGTGAATGAATGGATGTAGACAAGACATATGTGATATCACGAAGCACGCAAACAGCAGCAATTGCCCTTAATTTCCCAGAGTAACCTGTCATTCTGCCAGGTTTTCCCAGGTTTGGCGAATTTTTTGCATTAACCCCTGACATTCCCCTGATTTTCCCATGAATCTGATATTTCCCTGATAAGTATGAAACCTGTTTTGATTTTTTTTTTTTTTTTTTTTTTTTAATATGATAAAACGTGGAAGATCCTCATCTCTGGTAGTCAACAGAGATCACACTTACTTGGAAATTGCAATAAAATTTCAAATTCCTTAACTTTTCCAGATTTTGGATAAAATATCGAAATTCTCTGACTTTTTTCCCTGGTGTATTTTGCCAATTTCTTAATTCTCTGACTTTTACAGGTGGTGTAGCAACCCTGTTCTAAAAATGTATTTTTAATAAAGGATGCATGATCATTGTCAACAATAGTAATTTCTATAATTTACAATAATTAATATCTTACACACATAGGCAAAAAAAATATATACATATACTATATATATATGAGTACACACAAGAGATGAGTTTGGGCCTTTTTTGGGAGCCCAAGAGTGATGACTGGAAATCTGAGCCTGAAAAATTTTGTGTCATCAGAGTCCAAGCTTGATACCGACAGTAAGCAGTAGAAAATGTTTACTAATATTATCTCCCATGACAACATTTTTTGATTTTCATTATCCTGAAAATCTGTTTAAAATAGCAGTTTTGTTATTTATACTCAACCACTGGCAAAAATCTCCAAAAATCAGTATTATTGTTTTAAAACATTATACAAGTATTAAAGAAAGACAGGCATTCTGTTTTACATTAATTCTGGGAAAGGGCTACAAACCGAATTTGAGGATAGATAAGAGATCTACCACAACTTCTTCGCATTACTAACATAGACTATAGAAAACGACTTCAGAATCAGAACATTTCTCCTTATATCCCATCAACAACAATTCAATTCCCTTTCAAACTGAAGGCTTATAAACATTTTAAGAAACTTAAAATACTTTCTTGTTTCTCTGAAATAAAGTTTTTTTTCCTTTTTTCAATTTGTAAATAAATAAAATTTTCACTTTGAGCCTGATAGCCGGCATAAAAATAGAGTTCGAGTATGTTTCGGACCTGGGCTTTGCACTTCTCATGTGCACAATCTATATATTTAAAACGCTAAGCGTTTTCTTACGACAGACCGTGAGAAGAAACTACTGCATCAAATTACACCATTCTTTTTTTTTTTAAATGAAAGATATTTGGCCACAGATTTGTTATTGTACATTCGTTTATTCAAAAATTTTATTAATTAGCCGTAATTTTAAATTAAAATCCTACTTCCATGCATGCACAATATATAAGTAGAAATCTACCTTTGGAGTGACGTGCTGCACATGCACATAGATGCTCTCTCAGTTGAATTATCAGTAACAGGTAGAACTCTGTATTATTTGCAATTCATTTGTTGCATTACCTGACTGTAAACAATCTTTTTTTAACACTTTCCAACAAAGTTGAAAAGTGTTTATGACTTCGATTTGTCTGTCCATGCTCTAACTCTCAAATATGCTCGGATCGTTCTGAAATTTTTGGATGTTAGTGACCTCTACCATAGCACATTCCCTATTTCAAATGAAGTTCGTAGCATGTTTAGTTCATTTACAGGGACAGTCAAAAGTTTTTCGTTACCTTACGGCCAATGAGAAAAAATCGTTTCAAACGATTTTTAATGGTGCTACACTCTTTCAAACATAGTAAAATTGATATTCATTTATGAAGTCCACTAAAATATGCATTCTGTTGAATATGCAGTGCAAAGAAGAGTTATTGTTCATTTACAGGGCCACACAAAAGAATCCCGTTCATAATGGTATAATGGGAATTGTTTGCGGTGTATTTGAAAAGATTTCAGATACTATATTGCATCTGAATTACTGTATATTAGTAATGATTGCTCAAAATGCATTTTTAATTACGATATGTGCTTTTTTCACTATATTTATGCATAATATCAAGTGCGTATAAATACTATAGTTCATATACAGGGCTACAGAAATGAATTTGTAAAGGTTACTGAGTATGAGCATAAATTGCTTAAAGGAGGGTTTTAAAGGAGTTATGCATTTTTACGCTGAACTGAATTTAGTTTACTAAGAAATATTTGTAGAATATAGATAAACTGATATATACAGGGCCACACAAAGAGTTGGATACATGGCTGTCTATGGGTGGTAATTTCTGGAAATGTAATTTCAGTAGTTTTAAGAGTGTTTTAGTTTGAATTAAATTTTAGCTAAATAGTGGCATGTAATAAAGGTACTAGGTAAACTACAGGGCACAAAAGTATTCAAGTATGTTTCCATCTATTAGTATAAAATGCTGAAAGATGAATTTCAACAAGTTATGCATTTTCTTGCTAAACTAAATTTTCCCATTATATAGTATACATATCAACCTACAGATCAAATACAGGGCTGTTCAAAAGAATTGGAATACATATTTGGCTATAGAAGGTAACTACTGAAATCAGTTTTTCAAATGTTTTATGTGTTTTATATAAAATGTTTACTTAGTTATCTTATTTCCCTAAATAACGAAGTTTTGTTAAAGCATTCAGGATGTGTTGGAAAGTGTTTCATAATCTATGTTTAACGTTTGATTTTTCTTATTTGTTTTCTCATAAAGTTAAAATTGTTTGTTTTTTTGAGAATTAATAATGATGTAAAAATTTGTGGCTATATTTAAAACTGGATATGGTTTATTTCGTGTGGTGTCATAATTTTTTTAATACGCAAGGTAAACACCATGATTTAAGGATAGAAATGCAAATTTATTTATAAATAAATTAAACATACCTTATGTTTTTCAAAGCAGCAGCTACAATGTACTTTCCACTTACCAAACAGAATCCTTAGAGCATTCTCCATTAACCGACACAATAACAAAAACTGTATGTAATTGTCATTATATGTCATTGATTTTAAACAAAATAAACATAAAAATTGGTAGAAAAGCAAGTTGTACATATGAATGCATTTTGCATGCAACTATGTCAAATAGTGATAATTGTATATGATATATCAGTGTTGTGCCAATTAATGGAAAGGCACTTTTAAGGAAGTACAACAGATATATGCCAGACAAATTGCCCACATGCAAAAAAAAATATATATATTAAAATTTATTATCGCATAACATAAACTAAATGTATTTATATAAACAACCCGGATTTAAAAGGAGGGTTTTTAGTTATTTCAATGTAGTATAAAAGAAGGTAATTTTAGTATGTGCATTCATACATGTAGCATGGCTTACCTGATGCACATCTGCATTTTCTTCAATTCAAAGAAATTTAAATCACTACTAGCTGCCCTTGGCAATAGTTTGGTCTCCCTTAAAATTTATGTTTGGGAAAACATGCTAAGCATTGTATCATGTTACTTTTATTCATAATTTAATTCACTTGGACTCCCTTAAATATAATTAATATAATCCCTTAAGCTAATATTAGTTTTTGTTGCATTAAAATATCTGAATTCGTTGATTTTCTGTAAGCAAGTAAACCCATTTGGTTTACAATGGAAGGCTGTGGGAATTTGGTGAAATATTAGAGATATTGCCAAGCTGGCGTCACTTTTGGTGACTAATTTTGATCGCCAAATTTGGTGATATATCACAAAGTCGGCGACAAACTTGGTGACATTTGACGACAGAACAGGATCCTCCTATGGTAACCCCCCTTATAGGTATGGAGATGCATTAAATGCTGTTGAATAATCAATGAGCAGGGCTCCCAACACATTTTAGTCCTCAAAAAGGGGGAAAGGGGACCATTTTTATTTAAAAAGGGGACTTTGGGGGACCATTTTTATTTTAAAAGGGGACTTCAGGGGACCATTTTTATTTTAAAAGGGGACTTCAGGGGACCATTTTTAATAAAAAAGGAGACTAAAAAACGATCATGAGTAAAAACATTCACCAATTTTCCTAAATATGCAAGTAAATTTTTAAAATTACCCTAGAAAATATGTTAGATGGTTATCTTTATAAGATGTCATTAAACAATATACACAGTTTTATAGTAACACATTTAAATATCCTACTGTAAGAATATAGAAAGTATTCAATATTTCGGCATTGACCTTGATATTATCTTTAAAGGGAAAAAATAACAGCGATCAGTGAATAAAAAGAGCACAGCATAATAGCGATTCCTGTTAAATATTAAAATTAGATTAATATATTATCAGTTATTTTCCTCAAACATAAAATTTAGTTTCTTTGTACACAATAGAAGTTAGGATAAGCTATAATGTTCATCGAAAAACGCCTAGTATGGCAAAGCCCCATGGAGAGTGATCAAAACCACTAATGAATCATCAGTTATTCATAATCATCTTACATATCAAATCTGGTGAAATTTAATCCCAAACATGTCTCGATCTTGCTTTCACAGAAATCATTAAAACTGCAACCCACAAGTGCCTGCCACCTGTCACGAAATACACCAATATCTAATCAGTACCAATTTATGTCTAGGATTAAATGAATGTGAAGTTGATGGAATTTTGCCCTAACGATGCTAAGGTATAATTATCATGTAAATTGTGAAAAATGTAACATTGCAATGCCACCTGTTGGGCCATATACACCAAAACCTAATAAGCAACTATGTGTGCTAAAATCTAATTAAATATGGCATTTGATGAAATTCCATGCTTTAGTTTTGAGATAGAGTAGCTACAAATTTTGTATCACAAATAGAGAGAGGTTTTTAAAAAATAGTCAAATCGTATTCAGGTCAACCTAAAACATGTAAATCCATCAAAAAATGGAAATTATTTTCATGATTACAATACTTTCTTCTAATAAACTAGGGAGCTCTGCCCCCTACGAGCTATGCTCGACAAATCCCGTTCAGTCACCGCACTCTAAAAACACGCTCATTTGATCCACTTTAAAAAGATTATGGAAGATTTGAATAATAATTAAACAACCAGTGATGATCTCACTGTAAACAGATTTCCATTCATTTCCACTTCCCTGAGGAATTTTAGGGTATAATCAGCTGCTGTTCAAACATTTAATGGCTGTTTTCGTGATTGGTTAAATAAGATATAAGTAAACAGCATTTGAAAATCAGCCTATATAAAATGAACAAATCAAATAGAGTCGTTGACTTTTGGAATTTTTTTAACAACGTTATAAGAAAATTGTCTTAAATAACACATTTTAACTATATCGTTTTAAATCGGACGTAAATTTCACCAAAATTTTATTTTTCTCTTTAACATTCACGTGAAAATATATTTGTTGTTTGAAAGGAAGAATTATTATTTGCGCTGTCTTAGAATTGACAACAATAGTTAAACAGATCGCCACAAAATACGAAATAAATCTCTCGTGGAAATATATTTTTTAATTTAAACTGTTTGGCAATATTATTGTTTGTGCATTTTAAACGTGATGCAATTTCTCCTATTTACTGCTTTTAACTAGCACATATTAATGTTAATTTTTAAAACTTTCTTTCTTTTTTAATATTCCCGTGTAAATACAATGTTTATGACGAAATTTTAAATATTTTCCTGCTTTTAAAACGTGATCATTGAATTCTTATTTTAAAGATTTATCTCTCTTTTTAATAGTCACATGACGGATACATTTTTAATTAAAAGAAAATAGTACTTTTTGCGCTGTTTTTACACTTGGCAACACTTTAAAATAATAACATTTTCTAAATGTGAATAAAAATATCTATTAAAATGAAAATTTAAATAAAAAATTGAAAAAAAAAATCAGCCGAAAAATGAAATAAAATAAATGCAGTCTGCATACCACAGGTTTGTAATGTATATCCTTAGAAAAAAGGATTAAATTCCTATGCATAGCTTTTGTTCAGTTATAAAACGTTTTTAATGTAATGATTTTGACCAACTTTAACATTGAAACCAACTTTAATACTGACTATCTCTTAAAAGGATTCTTCAATTTAAAAACTGTCTGCACCAGCGTGTTTATCAATCTTTCTGTATAATATGAGTACTACCAATGCTCATAACTGCAGTGGCGGTGACAGAGTTGGTTACCTTTTTTTTAAAAGAATATAGATATATATACTGAAGAGAGCCTAAGGGGGGAAAAAAACAAGAAGACATTGTAATTAAGCGTTCCTTCAATACAGGTATGTCAAACTCATTTACCGCTGTGGGCCAAATTAAGCATTATATACTAAGCCACGGGCCGTATATATATAAAAAACAGGATCATAATATTACCATTGCACACAATAAAATTTGTCTGCACAAGACACAACCATGTTAAAGAAATTTTATTGCAAACTTCCAACATTAAGTACATACAGTAAGTTTATATTAATTTTTCGAAAAAAACACTCACAATTACTCTTATCAACCAAAAAAAAAAAATTAATTGAACATTATAAATTGCGTTTATTTAAAAAATTGCTTTTACACGCTAATCTAGATTTAGCATAGGTATAGCTGTCAATCTTCCGTGTTTTCTCAAAGTAAATATATATATGTTGAATCAGAAAATCTGTTTAATAAAACAAGTCATATATAATAGCTACTTTTTTTATTTCCTTTATTAAATACATTTTCTGGTTCAAATTGTTTTATTTACCTTTAAAAATAACAAAAGGTTGCATATTATATTTCAAAAAATTAGTCGAAAGATGAATAATTACAAAAATTTGTCAACTCCGTATCCATGGCGCTAATATGGAATCGTACTGAATTTTGATTATCTGCAGTAATAAATTCTGAACAAAAATTTGAGCATAAATTATTAGAGGTGAGGGAAACAGATTAAACTATTTCTTGAAATTCAAAAATCTTCTTTTCTTTTGAAATCACTTTTTAATACTTTTTTTTTGATGATTTTTGTAATAATGCAATCCGATACGTCTCTGGATAAACTCGACTGATGGCAGGCACTAGGCAAAGGATAATTAAATGGAAAAGGCTTCGCAGGCCACAGATAAATGGATGGCGGGCCAATTGTGGCCCGCGGGCCGTGTGTTTGGCATGTCTGCTTTAATAGATTGGATATATTTCTCCATCAAAATTGAAAACAAAACTAAAATAATAAAAGCAAAAGTTTGTGTACTAAAGAGATTGTTGCACATAGAGTTACAAGATTTGACAGGAAGATACCACCATATCTAAATTAGCTTTTGGATTTTTTTTAATTAAATGTTTTTATGAGATTTTTATTTTTTAGCCTAATGTAATATTTTTTCCCTCTTATCAATAAAGTTTATTCGAAATTTGTACAACATTTTAAAAATCTTTCAAATTTTTAATGCAAATTTCAGCCTTTTTTTCTGCATTCTGCGGCAACTTTTTCGCATTCATAAAAGAAATTCAGTTTCAAACTTTTATCCCTAATGTAAAAAATTTTGTCCTAATATGATTGCGTCATCAGATTTCAATTTTTAACGAATTTAGCTTTTTTTTTTTTTTTTTTTTTGTATGTATATATGTCTGCTCTGCAGCGATTTTTTCCACATTAGTAAAAGGAATCCGGTTTCAATGTTTTAGCCCAATATAGTAAATGTTGTCCTCCTTTTAATGAAGTTTATTCAGAATTTGTACAGCAATTTTCGAATTTTTATGCGATTTTTTAATTTTCGAAAGAAGAATAAATAGTAGTTTCAAAGTAAGAAATATTTTAATTCTTAATTCAACAGAAAGTTTTCTGTAGGGGTATATCGTCTTGTTTGAAAGAAATTGCATTCGAATAATTAAAAATATGCAAAAATGTATTTTACTCTATCCATTTCCTTTTAATTGATTCAGAGTTGTGAGCTTTAAATTCATTTTTTTAGCTTGAATTTTTCGTCTCCTCCTAATTCAATGCTTCTCTCCATTTGACATGTTCTTTTGAAGACTGGTCAAGCAGTAGCTTAATATAGTAAATTTTGTGTTCTGTGTTTTTTTAATTTTTAGGATTTTAATGAGATTTCTTAAAATTTGCCCATATTCCATGGTGATTTTTTAACATTCATGGAAGAATTCCAGTTACAACACTTTAGCCCACTGTAACAAATTTTGTCCCTTACGATTTTTGAGCTTTTAGCGATTTTTAGAATTTTTATTAGTTTGCGGGGATTTTTCTAGTCACTGAAAAGGGGACTAAGGGGACCAAAATGCCTAAAAGGGGACTTTGGGGGACCTTTTTTAAAAAAGGGAACTTTGGGGGGAAAAGGGGGACCATTTGGGAGCCCTGATGAGGTGCGTTTTCATCAAGGCATTCAGGCATTGCCATTAAACAATTTACAAATAATTGTGATTTCTTTGCCATGTGCGATAGCGTAATATCTATCTATATATATATATTACTCTTATGTGGCACTAAAATAGGGCTGAATTTGTAGCTTGCCATTTGGCAACAAATGCAGTAACACAATTAATTTGCCGTATTGCATTTCACCAATAAGAAGCGTGATTAAACTCACGTCATATTTAAAAGTTTCAATGGTTTTCATAAAATGTAAACATGTTAAAACGATTCCATTTAATTATACACTAATCGTGTAAGAGCAGAATACAGATGATTTATTAAGAAATTTTGGTTTCATAACTGCCAACATGTTTCCTTAAAATTTTATTATATAATTTTAATAAGGCATAAATCCCCCAGGTTTAAAAAGGGGCAGGGTGCTGCTTGTGGGAAAAGGGCACTTATTTTAACTTTTAAATTGCATTCTTTTGATTTTTAAAATCCATTTTTAATATTTAATAGATGGGGCACTATTTTAAAAACAACGAGTCAATTTTTACTATGCAAGTAAAATTTTTAATACAGAAATAAAGGCACTTTTTTCTGCTGGGAGCAACAAGGGTGCTATTTTTTTTTAATAAGGGGCAATATGGGTGCTATTTTGTAAACCTAAGGGCAGGCAGGGTGCAAACCTGTAGCAGCTGAAACTGTGTGTGGGAAGCTCTGAATAAGGTATTATATAATTTTCTTTATTGAAAAATTCTTGTAGTAAGAGAACCTACAAAAATTATTTATATCTGCCTTCTATCTCATACATGTTAATACTTCCTGAAAAATGCAGCATAGCAGCTCCACCGGTTAGGTGATTTACATCAAAATCTCATCAGCAACAACTTATGTCAACTTCTAATTGAATTTGAAGTTTGATGAAAATCTGTGCATTAGTTTTTGAGATCGAGCTATTGCAGAAGTCGTGAAAACTTCTGCATAGCAGTGCCACCTGTTGAGCAATTTACACCAAAAACATATCAGGATTTATTTATAACAGGGACAAACTGAATCTAAAATTTGATGAAAATTCATGCATTAGTTCTTGAGATACAGCAATTGTGGAAATTGTGAAAAATGCAGCATAGACCTGTTGGGTTATTTACACCAAAAACCAAATAACACTGATTTACATCAGGGACTACCGTAATTTCGGGTAGATAAGCCGCCCTGGCGTATATGCCGCTACATCCGAAAATGGTAAAAAAAATTTGAAATTTCATCGTATATGCCGCACTTATTGAAAGTGGTGTACATACTACTATAGACGCCAAATTGAAGATTTTCGTGCATTTTTTAAAACCATTTTAATTCAAATAATGTTTAATTAAATTTAATTCAAATAATGAAAATAAATAAATAAATAAATAACTTTTGGTTTGTGAATTTATGCAATTGCATCACACATTTCAGCCTTGGATCGGCAAGTAGAAATATATTTGATGGAATTCTTAATATAAAACATAACACTAGAATTACAAATAACACTATTTTTTATTCGAATCCATCAATTAAATAACACAACGTAAAATTCTGAAAATAACTAATGATAAATAATCATTTTGACCACATGAACTATTGGCAAAAGTTAGGAGAGACTTATAAAGAGAATTTTTTTGAAAATATCTTCACTACTAACTGTAAACATTAATGTCTATTAACAGAAATTAATTGATACTCGATTTGATATATTCTGTAAATATTTAAAATAAAATGTTCTAAGAAAGTTTTAAAATAAATAAAAATTAAATACATACGTTCATTACTGAAAATTAAAAAAAAAAAAAAATTCGCAAATGCACACACTTAAAGAAAACAAAAGAATCTACTTTCTTTTCCATTAAAATGCCGCGATTATGCAAAACTGAGCATAAAAAGGAATCCTTAAATGTGTCAGCAACTTCACTTTGCGTAAGTGCAGTAAAAAGAAATTATTGAGCTGCAAGCAAACAGAAAAAATAATTTAAAAGAAAAAAAAAACGAAAAGCAAAACCCGTTTTTTCTTAGCTATTAAAAAAAAAAAAAAAAAAAAAAAACTATTATTAATTGTCCGATTTTGCTCAAATTTTCAGCAAGTTGCAATAACAGTAAATTAAGCTGTGTAACAAAATTTTAAGTTATTAGAAAATTACAGCACTCCCCAAAACCCCTAGTTTATAAAAAGGAAGAGGGCCATCTGCAGTTTGTTTATTCAACTCTGCGGTGTTGGTTGAACGTTATCAGAATGATATCATTATCTTTGAGTAATACGTTTCGTTATGCAGAAAGAAACCATGCATAGATTTTTTTCTTTTTTAAGGAAATAAACAAGAACTTCCCGATATTTTTTTAATGATTGTTATTTTTAATCTGTGAAGCATTTTTAATATTGTTTTTCAGATTTTCACTCTATAATATTACATGATCTGATTTATTTTTTTTTTCTGAAAAAAATCTTTATTCCTTCATATATGCCGCACCGGCAGATAAGCCGCAAAAGGTAAAATTTAACTTTTAAACACGTATAAGCCGCGGCTTATCTACCCGAAATTACTGTACTTGAATTTGAAGTTTGATGAAAATTCGTGCATTAGTTCTTGAGACAGAGCTATTGCGATAATCATGAATAATGCAGCATTGCAGTGCACCTATTGGACGATTTACACCAAAAAGTAATCAGCACCAATTTATATCAGGGACTAATTGAATACAAAGTTTTATTAAATTCCGTTCATTAGTTCTTGAGATAGAGCACCCACAAAATTTGTGCCACATACAGACACACACCAGATATTTTGTAAAAACATGTTTTTCAGGATCTCTGACCCCTAAAACATGTAAATCCGTTGAGAACCAGAAGTCGAAAATTTTCATGAATCCAATACTTTTCTTCTTGTAACGATAGAAGAAAGTAAAAATTTATTGAGGGATTGAGGCAACTGGAATATCAGTCTAACATTTGAAAAATGAAGTAAATATATATAGCGAAACAGCACCGAAAACTGGCGATATGAAGCAATTAAAATAATAAAACTTTGTAAAAAATCACCATAAAATTAAAACACAGGACGCGTTTCGAGCTAAAAACATAACCTATATGGGTTGGGTATCTATATATATTTTAATTTAAATATATATAGATACCCAACAACATTAATGTATTTATTGCATAATCATAAAAAAAAAGAATGTTTATTAAAGAACTTACCGTAATTTGATAAAATGCTGAGGAAGTTCCACCAAATCAACGTTCTTTATATATATATATATATATATATATAAAAAAAAATCCTAAATTTTCAGCAACCTACCACAACAAAGGCAGAGTTATGATTGAGCTGACATGTTGTTTTAAGAAGAACAGATGCGGGTACAATGTTGACAACAGTTAAACTTGGCTTATTATAAAATAGTCTATGACCAAGTTACCTCCTTTGTCCAGTCACCCCAGCTTACCTGACTAACAATGTAACTTCAATTCAAATTGTGTTAAATTTCCTAAAATTTATCTTAATTTAGAGACATAACAGGATTGCAAGTGGTGGAGATGAAGCAGAAGTTGTTTACTGATGTTCCAAAAAAGTAGACCCCAAATGCAAGTGATTAACTGATTGTACACATCACTGGATTTATGAAAAGAAAAGTTT
Organism: Maratus speciosus; assembly: GCA_963932465.1. Taxonomy (NCBI): domain Eukaryota; kingdom Metazoa; phylum Arthropoda; class Arachnida; order Araneae; family Salticidae; genus Maratus; species Maratus speciosus. The sequence continues at coordinate 508,747,809 of OZ010790.1, forward strand.
TAGAGGAAACGTGGAGAATGCAGCAGGTGTTGGTATGTATGTGTAGTAATTTTTTATCTTATTTATTTTCTTTCTTTGCCACTTTAATATTTCATGGAATCTAACTACTTATTTCATACAAAAGTGTCAATTCCTGTATTTGATACTTGTGAGGATTTCCTGAGCTTCAACGTTTGCCTTATGTCAGTAGATTGTGTTTGTGCTTTTGTGTAGTCAAATTGAATAATATATATTTTTTTTTAAGTTTGTTTAAAATATAAACTAACAAAAAAATACAAATAGAAAATTGTAATCATATGCAAACCTGTAGCAGATCTAGCTTTAGCTTTGCAAAATCGTGCTTCTGAAGCAAGTTCTTCCAATTCTGCAGATGACCTTTTTCTTCGTGTTACAGGTGCAGATGCGTCAGAAGTTGTTGAAGAGGGAACATAAGACATAGGATGATAAACATCAGACAAATACTCATCCCATTCATCTGCATTTATAATTTCCCTAAGTTGCCTAAGTCCATCAGCTGTTAAGCACATCTTCTTTTTTACTTCTGCTATCTTTTCATCCTATTTATATAAAGAATAAAATTGACATTAAAAAAATATTACAATGTTTTACATTAAAACTGAAAACTTTCACTGAAAAAATAAAGGAATGCATCAAGCAAGAGTTGTTATAGAAAAACAATCTCTGAAGAACATTTTCAAATGAATAACAAATTTCTATATTGAAATGTACAACACATCCTTTTAAAACATTATGTATAATATATAAATGAACAATGATATTTTCAGTTAATAACCAATGCAGGGTTCGTACACATTTCTTTAAATAAAAATCAAGTACTTTTAAGGACTTTCAAGGACCAAAACAAAAAAAAATTAAAGACCTTCAAATTAAACTAATAAATTATAACATGCATTTTTTAATAAAGGGTTTCTTTCATTTTCGTAAAAGTTTTAAATATTCAAATGGACAGGAAAGGGGGGGGGGGGAGGGAATTTCACCATGTGGCAGTAGAAATTTAGAAAATTTTAAAATAACATACAGCAGAAGAAAAAACTAGTCAGATGTGCCAATCCCAAAATTTTCTATCTCATACATGTTAATACTACAAAATCCATTATCAGAGTGCCAAAATTAAATGGTCTATGCCCCTCATAAGGATTCTAAAGATATGAAATTCTGTGCATTAGTTCTTGAGATACGACTATCGTTAAAAGAGTGCAAATCCTACAAAATATAGCATAGCAGCGCCACCTGTAAGGTGATTTACACCAAAACCTTTAATCTACAACAACTTATGTAAACATCTAACTGAATCTGATCTTCTTGCGATATAGCTATTGCAGAAATCGTGAAAAATGCAGCATAGCAGCGCCATCTGTAGGGAGATAAAAAACCAAAACCAAACCATAATCAGCAACTATAATTATCAAGGTATACCTGAATCTGAAGTTTAATGAAAATTCGTGCTTTAGTTCTTGAGATATAGCTATGGTGTAAATCATGAAAAATGCAGCATAGCAGCACCACCTGTTGGGCGATTTACATCAAAAAACTAATCAACACTAATTTATATCGAGGATTAACTGAATATAAATTTTTATTACATTTTGCGCATTAGTTCTGGAGATACACCACCCACAAAATTTATGTCACATACAGACAAACAGAGTCACATACTCATTTTGTAAAAACATGTTTTTGCAGGATATCTGACCCCTAAAACATGTAAATCAGTCGAAAATTTTCACGAATCCAATGCTTTCTTTTTGCAAAGATAAACAAAGAGGAGAAACAATTTTTTCTTATTATTGAGAGGGGGGGTAGTTTAACAGACTTAATTAACTTACTAAAGATTTACAAATAGCGCAAAAAATGAAAATTTAAACAGTTTAAAAGACTTTAAATTTTGTATGCTTGGTAAGAAGGGAAAAGGACAGGGAAACGGCAATTTCGGTGGAGGGGGGGGAGTAAAACTGTATGATCGATTATTTATTGTTACAATAAATTAACTAATGGAGCAGAAAAAGTTTTTAAAAAAGCAATGATTTTTAAGATTTTAAACTTTATAAGTTGAGGGGGCAAAGGGACAAGCACATTTTTTTAAATTTTTTAGGGAAGGAGGGAGTTTATTAGATAGATGACTTATTTATTTACCTTACTAAAAATTTACAAGAAAAAAAAACTAAGAGGAGTTTTAAAGAGTTTAAATTCCATGTGTTCTTTAAGTGTGTGTGTGTGTGGGGGGGGGGGGGGGGGGGGGGGGGCGTGCAAAAGGAAAATTCCAATTTCGGGTGGGAAGAGAAATCTTGATTGATTATTTATTGTGGCAATAAAATGACAAAGCAAAAAAATTTTTAATTAAACAGTTTCGAAGAGTTTTTAAACTTTGAGTACTGTGGGGGAGCAAAGAAAAACGGAGGAAGAAAAATTTTGAGGGTGAAATTCCGTTGAAATTTTAATGAAATGTGATGGTATGAACTGTTAATGAAATTTAGGACAGATTATTTATTCATTATAAAGTAAGAAATAGAGTGCAGGGATGAAAGTGCACTAAAGCCATTTCGTAGCAGCAAAAATCGAATTTTGGAGCAGTAAAATCTATTTTTGTAGCAGCAAAAATTAATTTGGTAGCAATAAATACTATTTTTGGAGCAAATTGAAATTCTAATGCTAATAAAAAAGAAATTTGCGTATTTCACAATCTTTTGAACCCATTTTGTTTGTTTTTTGACGAAGTCAGCTACCCTTTGACAAAGGGCACGTTTTTTTCGCGGTCCTTTGACAAAATTCACGTGTTATTCGCGATATTTTGACGAAATTCGTGTGTTTTTTGCGACCTTTTGATGAAATTTGTGGCCTTTTTTTCGCCATCTTTTAATAAAATTAGCGTTTTTACTATCTTTTGATCGCGTTTTGTTCGTTTTTTGGCGAAATTAGCGATCCTTTGGCAAAATTCGCGCGATTTTCACGATCTATCTACGAAATTTGCGATCTTTCGACAAAATTTGCGTGTTTTTAGTGACCTTTTGACGAAATTTTCGTGTTTTCGCGATCTTTTGACGAAATTTTCGCATTTTTCGCGATCTTTTGACGAAATCGTGCGTTTTCCGCGATCTTTGGACAAAATTTGCGTGTTTTTCGCGATCTTTTGACGAAATTTATGGTTTTTTGCGACCTTTTGATGAAATTTGCGGGGTTTTTTCGCCATCTTTTAACACAATTATCGTTTTTACGATCTTTTGACCGCGTTTTGTTCGTTTTTGACGAATTTAGCGATGCTTTGACAAAATTCACGTTTTTTTCGTGATCATTTGACAAACTAAACATCGCGTGTTTTTCGAGATCTTTTGACCACGGTTTTTTGCTTTTTTGACGCAAGTAGTGGTCTAGAAAAAGGTTAAAAATGGATTTTTAACCGACAAAATCGTGCTAAATTTCATTTTGGCACTAAGTACGTTTTGAAACAGGTTTGGCACAAAATGTAAAAAAATAGCTGTTTTGTAGCAGCTTGGAGCTGTAAAGCGATTTTGGCTTCGTCTGGCGCAAATGGCGCAGGTCTTACATCCCTGAGAGTAGAAAAAGGTTTTAAAAAAATGAAGTTTTTAACTTTGATATTACGAAGGGGGAAGTGAAATTTCAGAAGGGGAGGCAAGGCAGGATTAAGATTTTTTTTTTTTTTAAATCAGAAATTAAAAGAAATGCAGAAGAGTTTCACATTTGATTAAGAATTAATATGAGAGTAAAATTAAGCACTTTTAAGGACTTTTTTTCAGATTTTGCATGACAATAAGTACTTTTAAGCACCAAAAATTTCCTTTGAAAAATGTAAGCACTTTTAAGGACTTTCAAGGACCGTACGAACCCTGCAATGGACCTTTTAGCCATTTTTTCACAATCTTAATTCTTGTTAAATTAAATATAATAAAAAGCCTCATATAAATCACAGTAATTAATCACATAATAAATATGTTAAAACAGGCTACAAAATAAATAAAAGATCCAATTTACATTAAAAAGATGCACTTATTCTCCTAAAACACTTATCTGATCACCACAAATTCTTTTGTATAACTTTATTGAATCTATATTTATTAAATGAATTTAAGATTTTTTTTTTTTTTTTTTTTTTTTTTTTTTAAAGAATAAATACTTATACTTTACTAAGGTTTTGAAAAAAAAAAAAAAAAAAAAAAAAAAAAAGCACTTGTGCGCTTTTTTTCAAATATTTGAAACAGGTTATAAAAACAAAAGTTTATATAGAAAATTTTATTAAAATATCTTTACTTTTTGAAATAAAAAAATTAGTTTAAATGCACACAATTTCTTTTTTTTTTTTTTTTTTTTTTTTAAAAGGATGGTGGTGGGGTGGGGTGGAGGTGGGGGAGTAATAGAATAGTACAGCAAACAACTTAAAATTTTTATCCAGTTTTAAAAGTTTAAACCCTAAAGTTCTTTGACTATGACTTTCTAGAATATCAACAACATGTGCAAAATGAATTTAAAATTCTTACTTTTTAATTACAATTGACTTTTGATCAACTTTAATAAAAAGCAGAGAAAATAGTGACAAAGTATTTCTATTTTTCTGATGATTGAAATTATGATTGAGAAGCTATAATTGAAATTTTATGAGCTTTTGTAGAGAACAGAAATTAGAAAATTAATTCTGGAAAAAAAAGGAAGATCCCATAATTATTTTTAAGCTAGTCAAGTTATACATATATAAAGTGCTTTCCAAGATTACCATTTTCCTTTTCATATGTTCTTTTGTTGATGCTATTTTTTCTTGCATTTTAAATTTCAGTCTCTCAAATTCTCTCTTCTGTTCAGCAAGCATGCTTTCTTTCTCATAAACCTTAAAGAAAATAAAAGATTATATACTAACACTAATGCTTCTTAGTAAATTTAAATTAATACAGCAATATGAAAGTAATTAATCAGTGAACTGATTAACATAACTCATTTCGGTACTTTTCGGTTAGCCGGGCGCCAGTGTTATATTTACAGTCGTGGAAAAAAAAAGTAAACACCCCCTACTAACTCCTCAACAAATTATCGTAGAAGAAAGTTACTGGTACCGAGCGATTGGAAATAAAGTCTACTTTTAAATGATGTATATAAAATGTGTTTAGAGGGCCATCTACATATTAAAATGAACCATAACTTTGTTTTTTTCAATAGGGTACACAATTCTGACAGCATAAATGAACTCTACACCCTTCAATTAGTCTAAAAACAAATTTTTATGCCATTCGTACCATAAGTTTCTGAGAAAGTAATTATTTTAAAACAAGCACATTTGAAGAGCTGTATCCAAATTGAAGTTCGGTACTCGATTGTTAACCGAGAGAGTTCCCTTCTTGATCAAGGCACCTTAAGCAGCTAATTAAGCCTGTTAGATTACAGGATAGCATGAGAAATTTCAAAATATCTTGTCACTTCTTTCATAGACCATCATTTTGCCGTTTTTTAAGCATAATTTGAAAACTATTTGGAAGAAAAATGTGAAATTTTAGATTTCCATAAAGCAGGACTTATTAAATCTGAATCCATCAAAAAAATTGTAGGTTGTAATTCATAATTTTTCTAATATTAGTTTCATAATTCATATCAGAAAATTATAAAAATTGCAAATTCAATGTATTTATGTTTGGGTATATTAGTATTATTGCTACACAAAAAATTAGAACATTATGTTCATAATTTCAGAAGTTATAGATAAAAATATGAAAATGTAATTTAACATTAGAAGCACTAAATTTTGAATGTTTATAATTCAAAAACTTATCATTCAAATGACTTGAAATTTGGTGTAGGAATAGTTTGAACCAAAGATTTGGAATATCTCGTTAAAATTAAGTATTGCAATTGAAAAAAATGAAGTTTTGATTTGTTTTAATATGTAGGTGGCACCCTAAGCAAATTTTATATACGTCATTTAAAAGTAGACTTTATTTCCAATTGTTCGGTACCAGTAACTTTCTTCTACGATAATTTGTTGAGGAGTTAGTAGGGGGTGTTTACTTTTTTTTCCATGACTGTACATATACATGTATGTATATATATGCTTATATGAGGACATCAGAAGCCAAGGGATACAAGTGACAAAATTTCGATTTGGAGTAAATTGAGTTCAAAGATAATTGACGTTAAAGTTAAACATCAATAATATTTGACAGAATTGAAATCGGAAACTAATGCTTGTTTCACAGTGGTCTTGGAACTCTTATTTCAATAAATGTGAAAAAAGTAGAGTGCAAATTTCTTTAAATTTATAATTAATCAATATTGATCATTATTCGGCAAAATGGTTGATCTCTAAAACACAACACATATTAGAAAATCTCTTATATTTCTTTACCTGAAAATAAAAAAGCATATTTCCAGGTCGTCTGCCTACTTAGTTCCTTTTTTTCAATTTTGTCTCTTATACCCCTTGGCTTCTGCGGTCCCCATATATGTGTATATATACAACATATGTATATGTATATATATATATGTATATTTACATACATGTATGTATATAAATATGTATATATAACACAGGCACCCGGCTAACCGAAAAGTACCCTTATTTCAAATAAAACAAATAATTTAAGTAGAATAAACATCTCAAACAATTATGAACGTTAGTATATCAATTACAAACAAGCTACAAAAAGATGCCCTTTTTAAGCTAATTTTTGCTCATATATTAGGTAATTACAACAAGGATAAACAAAATGAAAACAGACAACAAAATAACAGATTGACTCATCAAATAAATCTTTGAAAATAAAATCAAATGTTCCGAGCACAAAGCAGTGAAACTAACTTTCACTTATACAGTACAGCCAAGCCTAAGTAAAAACTAAATACAAAAACCTGGAATGACTCCACTTGACTTTCCTAATACCATACATAATACTTTGCATTCAGATACCAGGTAATCCAAAGCTAACAGAAGAAATATGTAAAACAACATATGCAATATATTCTACTAAAATACTTCAATTATAGAGCTAATTTTCCATAATCATATTTACAGCCTAAGTTGGCCTTAAACATGAGCAATCCTGGTAACAATTAGTTTCAAGTGTATGAGATTTGCAACAATGTGTACAATATTTTAATTAATTTTAAACCAAACCATATTTTCTAAAATATGTCGATTGGTTGAGAACTCGATTACAGAAGAATCTCTAGTTACAGGGTAGTCTGTGGGTAGATAAAAGATGCTTACTGCATAACTGCAAATATTTTAAAATTTGAACAAATTCTTGAAGTAGTGCCAATTTGGCATTGTTTTTGACACCAAATTTTGTGATACTAGGCAATTATCACCAAACTTGTCAAAAATTCGCTGCAGGTATGTATGTGTCATATATATATGTATGTAAAATATGCCGTCATCTTTATGGGTTGCTTATGAAATGTCTTAATGAAAATTGGCTGAATGGCTTACCCAAATAACTTGGTTGATGATGAAAGTAATTGACTCGGGACCACTCTGATTTATTAATTCAGATAGATAATACACTCAAAGAGAGAATTCAATGGAGGTCACAAGAACCGTAAACTTTAAAGACTGTGTTTTCCTAAGGGCAGTAGAGCATCTCAAATGCTACCAAATATCTTTAACAATACTCACTGTTAAGTTTATGATAGGTAATTTATTTTCTTATCATTTCATATTCCCCCCCCCCTCCCCCCCTAACCTCTTTCCTCCAAGATAAGGTCCATCAGTTTTGCCTGCAAAACTTGGGGGGACTGACTGGGAAGATCCAGAATATAAAGTCAGCTCAGACTGAGTTCTTATTTGCTTAAAGCTATTAAAGTTAATGTGAAAGTTAAATTTTACATTTTGTATTGCTAGGACATAAGGACATGAATTTTGCTTATAGACACGAAGATTTGAAGTTTAAATTTTGAGGCTTAAAAATTAAGGGAAGGAATTTAAGACACTTTTTTATGCTAATTTTTCTTTCAGAAATTTTCAAAATTACTCATCGATTTCAGCTGTACTGGCTCAAATGGCAATCAATGCTTCCCGAGCATACTGGTTAGTTGAGCTTTTGCTGTTTTTTACTGAAGTAGAAAGAGGATAAACAAATTTTTGTCGCTTTTTGTTACTTGTTCTTTCTTCTTTGTGTGGTGTATGTTGTTGATTCTTGTTTTGACACTGTAATGAATAAAGTCTTTATTACTGTGTGCTTTTAAACACATTTGAAGAGATATACATATTTTTTTTTTATGTGTAAATGACAAGCAGTTCAAATTTTTGGACAATTGTTTGTCTTCAGTTAGTTGATCTTCAGTTTTGTTATAAGTGGGGGGGGGGGGGGGGGAGAAAGATAAGAAAAAAACATTTAGAATATTATTTTATTAAATTTTCATGCTAATTGCCATATGTTTTATTTTCTTATTTATATTAAGTGTGAAAATAATTATAATCATCAATAAATCGACTATTTTGAAAATATCAGATGTGTATAAGAAATATTAGATATCCTTCTATATATAAAAAAAGTTTTGATTTGGAAATGGACCAATGAAAATCTGCGTAGATATTCTGGGTAGATCGCATCCAGTTTGAATGCTTAAGCATGGCCTTTGATCATTAATATTAAAAAAACTGTTGCATACAAAAATATGAAAATCGGTGGTATTATAGAGAAATGTTTGATAAACACACTGATGCAGACAGTTTTCAAATCGAAGAATTATTTTAAGAGATATTTAATGCTAAAGTTGGACAAAATCGTTCCATTAAAAAAGTTTTATTGGAGCAAAAACTATACATGAGAATTTAATCATTTTTAGATCATTTTATACGTTATAAGTTCCCGGTGTGCATATTGCAATATTTTTTTAGAAGTTTAGAAATGTAATTTGATAATTTAAAAGTAATGTTTTGAAGTTTAATTGCAAATTGAAGAGAAAATTTCACGGTTTTAATAGAAGTTAAGTTTTTTTTTAATATTTGATCCCATGACACAAATTTTGGGGTAAATAGATGCTAAATCGTTTTGAATCGGAGGCTTCAACGTATCCTGAAGAAATCTTCTATATATCACTTGATTTTTATTCAAATATTGAAAGTGTTTAATTCAACCAGTGGAGAGAAGTTATGCAATTCATATGTTTAAGATGACTTACAGTATGGAGAGCCTATAACTGGTCATGTTTTTAAAGTTTCCGGTTCGTCAGTGGATTCGGCTGGAGCCCTGTTTAGGGTTGGAATTGTTGATTGATTTGCCTCACTGTTTTGAAACTGTTGAATGTTTTGACTTTTCAGGAAATGACTTTTCTTTTCATGTGAAATTCTACTATTTGAAAGAGATAGATACTGGCTTTACGGGAGAACTTTTTGACGATGTGACGGGGACTTGTTCATATGGTTTTTTTTTTATAAATGCTGCTGTAACAAAATGGATCCTCTTCATGTTTCTTCTATTATCCAGTTCAAAATATCATTTTAAGGTGCTGTATATTTATGTAATTCAAGAAAAGAGCCTCATCAATTATAAAATGCTGTTTTTAAAGCTTGTATGTTGATAGTTTTTGAGATGTGGTGCTAATTTTTAAAAGTGTAATGCTATGTTTGCAGGTTTTTCCGTCCGGTGTTTTTAAACCCAAATATATCTTTAAATTTGATCAATTTTTTGAGAAAGTTCAAATTGATTCTGATGGTTTGATGCTAATGTTTACTCATGCTAAATATTACTGAATTGTGTTGGGTACAGATGCGGGGTATAGTTTTCTTTTACTAAATTGAATTTTGTTTAAAAGTTTAAGAAGCTTAAAGTTTAATTGTTACTAAATACGTAATTTTTTTTCATAAATATAGTTTAAGTTTCTGAGGCAGCCTCCTTCCCGTTAATTATATAAAATTTAAGGTTAAATAGATATATACTGAAGTAATATAATTTTTTTTTTTTTTTGAATTAAAGGATTTACAGTTAAATGTTCAGAGTTTTATTTGCAGTATATATTCCTCACTTATAACTTTTGTTTAGCATGGGCGGTTTATTTCCTTTTAAGGTTTAAGTGTTAGGTAAACCTGGCCCTGGTAGCTGAACAGTGTGCTTTTATTAGTTGAGGAATATTTCTTTATTTAACATGGTTTAAATTAAAAAAAAAAAAAAATTAAAAAAAAAAAATAAATTGATATAATAGATAATATATTTCTGAGTAAAAATTAAAATAGCTATTTTGGGGGGAGGCCATTATAAGGTTAAATTAAAAAGATTTGTTTTGATATTTAATGGAGTATAAATTTTTTAAAAGCATAAGTCTTTTAGAGTTAAATTTTTCTTAATCGGAAATTGAATATGTCTGAATTGTTAGACTGTTTTATTAACATTGTGTAAAAGACGTTGGATTTATTTTCCAAGTCATGTTAATGGGTCAGATGGATGACCAGGCAGTTGGACATTTTTGACGGTTTTCGATTTATCTGTTTTTGTTATAATTTACAGTATATTTAGAGTGTACCCTGATGTATCCAATATGAATATATTTAAGCTTTAATTATGATTCAGTTTTTAAGTTTTAAACGGGGTTAATACCTCTCAAATATTTTTACTGAGTCGTAATTATATATTGAATTGAGAATCTGACATCATGAGTTGATCAGAATTTGAAATATTTAATTTGAATGTGCTTGAGCAATCTTTATGTACATTTGATTTTTGATAATTGGTTTTTAATTAAGTTATTTAAATATTTGATTTAAAATGTGTTAAGATTTAAAATGTGTTAACAATTTGAGATTGATAAATAAATTAAAAGTTTAAGTTTAGTTTTATATAATTTTTATTGCTGTGTTTGAATCTTAATCCAGATTATTCTCATGACTTTATGAGTTTGGAACACTGCTAATTATTTTTTTAGGTAAATTGTTAGGCAGAAGTTGTATCCAATGGACTCCTAGACCCTTGAATAGTGGGTTTAAAGTCTGGGTTGATTTTCTGGGGGGATTTGAACATGGCAATATATATTTTTTTTTAGTTCTAGAATAGTTTTTTTAGTTGCTCTTCAGAATAAGGCTGGCTGTGTTACAAGGTACTCTATGGACATTATTATAGTGTTTTTATAGATAGTTTTTATACCTGTATTAGAACTCATGTGAGTTTCTCATATGAAATGATGGCATATGCCACATTTTTGATTGAGCAATCAGTATAATTTTTGTTTTAATATATCTAATAATTTATTGCTAATTTGATATTGAATATTTTGTTTAAAATAAATGAGTGTTATGTTACTAAATTTTTTTTGTTTTATGAAATTTTTATTTATAATTTAGTTTAAGATTTTTTTTGAAAAAGATAATTTTTGGTCTACAGTAAAACAGATTGCTTATAGTATATATAGATGAATACAGATTTAAAATTGGTGGGGACTGGATGGAGGTCCTGTGGATATTGAGAATTTTAATATCGGGAATCGAGGTTTTTAAGTGTTAAAATTTTGGGAAGAGAAATTTTTAAAGGGAGCAGCTATACGTTTGAATTACAGATCATCTTGGTAAAGGATGGAGGTTTGCCTATTAGATGTTTTTCATTTTTCAAGTTTTTAAGGTGAATTTCCAATTGGTGATAGTGATGTTGGCAAATTGAATAAAGGTGTAAGGCAGTGAATTCTTGAGATGAAATCCTAGTGTGAGAAAGTTTTTTTTGAAGATTTAAATGGGGCCGGCCCCTCATAAATGGACTAGGTAATTTCACTGAATTTTTTTTACTGGATTTGCTGTTAATAAGTGTAAATATGGGTCCCTCCCAGTGGTTTATTTAGAAAAAGGTAGCGTAGGTTTTTCCTAAATTTTTTTTTTTTTTTTTGGAGTACGTAAGAGGAGGAGATCGTTAGATGGTTGTTGAAAAAGCTGTTTCTTTTTAACATGTAAGGTCCGTAATGAGTTTCAGGTGCTCAGCAGGCGGCATCGATGGATTAATTCTTTGATGTGAAAGATGGTTTATCTATTAATGGATTCTATTAAGATTTTTAAAGTTTTTTTGAATTCTGGTTTTCTAGTTTTGCCTGGTGGGGGGGATTTACATTCAGATGTTTGACTTCACTCCCCATCATGGCAAAATTTCCGGGTTATGCTCGTTGTTAATCGGCGTAGTATATAGAAGATATGTAATTGGTAGTTATCCTCTTGTCAAGAATTAATGTTGCTATTGGGGGATGTGTTTGAAGTAAGGTTGATTACCTGTAACATTGTTTGGCTAGTTTTTGAAAGGATATTGAAAGGTTAATGCTCTGTTTTCATGGTAGTTAGTGCTATCGTGAAATGAAGATTTTTTTTTGTTTATTTTGTTTTCCCTTATTACTTCTAAGTTGATTCTCATTTTTACAGAAATCGCTTGCTGCCTATGTTCTTAATTTTTTTTTAGGAGAATCTTCGGGCCCGGAGTCGTAGGTAGTTGGCGAGAAGGAAATTACTGGTTTTGAGTTTCATTTTTCGTTATTCATAAGTTATTAAAGTATTTTTAGAAAGGTGTAACGGGGAGTAGTTTTGGAGTGAGCATTTCCTTATGTCTATCATGCGTGTGGTCTTTAATGGTGACGTTTTGGGTCTACATGTATTAAGCTGGCTAGTCGGTGTTACATGAAAGGTGTCATGAATTATTGGGATGCATTTTCTTCTAGTTAGCGTTGATTTCCGAAATTTCCAGGTGAATTATTGATGTTGCTTGGCTGATAGGACCATTACATTGTTAAGTTTGAATAATGTTAAGTGACGTTTATCTTGAAATAGCAGTATATTTTTAGATGGGGTTACGTATTTTTGGATCAAAGTGTTAGGATCTCGACTTTTAATTTTTCTTTTAAGCGAGATATAAGTGTGAGATAAGTGCAGTACATATTGAGATATTGGGGTGAAGTGTTTTTTTAAATTATGAACTGGATATTGTTAATTTTTATTTCATTTTTATTATGTGTATGTATATTTTTATTGTAATGAATATTGTAAAAGTGTTTATAGGTTTTTGATGCACTGGAGCTCATTGTCACTAGTTTTAGTCCTTTCACTCGGAGTATATTTTTCAGGTAGATGAATTGAGGTTTCGATATGCTGGAATTGTTTTTCATGAGTGGGTTTTTGAATGGATTTGTGAAAATTGTTTTTGGGGATTGAAGGAGTGGTATATGTTAGCCATTGTGAATGCCTTAGTGTTAGAGTTGCAACTTTGTGAAGCTGTACTTTGTATGGTGTTCCTTTGGCATAGCCATTCATATGGTACATGTGACAAGAGGGGGGGCATTTGTTAGGAAAGTGCAACCCTAGTCTTGTCACTGTACATCCATATATTCCTATTTAACATTTCCTCTTTGATTAAACCAATAGAACCCACTTACCTTTATTTAAAACAGTTTACTTATTATTCTTTTTACCTCCTTAAGTTTCTTATATCCATATATTATATTCAAAGTAAATCTGTAAATCTAATGAATAATTTAATTAAATTAAGTTTCCTTTATTTACCTGTTGAAATAGTCCTCCATCTAACTGCATTCTCTTAAAATTGATTTCGTCCATTTGGAAATACATTTGTTTATGTTTGTATTACGATATCTTTCTTTTCCCTCTTTGACTTCAAAGTTGTTTTTCCTGTCTCTACTAGAGGGCGTAAGCAGTTCGATACGATCGTGATTTGCTTATGCAAATCCGATGTCGTCACTTTGAAACTTCTAGAAGCATGTTGTCAAGGCCGTGAGAGGGCGTTGTTTAGCGATGCGTGGAAGTCTGGTTTTTGTTCTCCCGGGACAGATATATACTCGGACTTTCAAGCGTTCGTGGCACTTCACTTATTTTAGTCAAGAGAGGATGTGAGCAGTGGCAGTTATCTAAATGAATTCTCCCTTTTGCCGGTTTCTGTATTTATCGTGCTTTGGTTTTTGTTGAACGAAGTTATTAGTTATGAGTTAGTTCGTCTTTTCGGCATTTTAACATTTGAAATAAATTCTGCAGTGTAATGAATGTTAAGATTGTTTAAGTAGTGACTGTTCCTACATGTGTTAGTCGAATCAAAAATGGAACTTAAACGGAAAATCAGCTTGCTTTTCGTCGGGTATATTGTAAAGATAGTAAAACACCGGTGCCATTGTTTTTCGCTCATCTTTCTGTGAAAGCTTCCGAAGTAGTTATGTTCACGTTTCTTCAAGTTGCTCTTTTAGTATGTATGAAGGTATTTTCATAGCGTCGTGAGAACTTTGGGGAAGTGATATAATCTACTGGTTGATAATGAAGCTTCAGTGACATCGTGAACTTTCCTATGCAATAAGTGATGGCATCTTTCTGAGTATGTGATACGAGCTGTGATATTTTTACCTCTTGTTGTGTCATGGGATATTTTTACGGAGGTTTAAGCACTGTTAATGTCAGCTAAGTCATTTTATTTAATTTGTTAATGAATATATATTTTTCTTATATGAGTTTATTTATATGTTGTTTTTGTTTCTTAAGCTTTTAATAAATATGTTTAGTTTTTAAAAATCATTGTCATCATTTTTAAACCACCACAGTAATTTAAATTTATTTTTCAATTAAATTTAGTTCAGCAAATCAATCTTAAGTTTTTCTTCTATCGGGGTTGTAAAAACTCAGCGTTAGCGTTTCCTTTCTGCATTAGGTAACTCTGCTCATTCCAACCCCCAGGAAATACTTTGTATTTCCTGACAAAATTGGCGTAAAAAAAAAACTGCGCCAATGTATATGGCATCTATGCCGAACCATATTTGCACTTGAATTTTAAAAGAGAAACAAAATCTTAAAATAAAAAAAATCATTATTATGCGTTAACACGTGTAATTTGAAGAATTTACGTCATATTTAAAATGGCAAAAAATATAGCAAAACAATTTAAATTGAAAAATATATTTGCGCGAGATATTTTGAGATAATCTTTTCAACTATTATCTTGAATTCGAAGACAGCGCAAATAATATTTCCTTCTAACAACAAAAGTATTTTCACGTGAATATTAATAAGAAAAATAAAACTTTGGTGTAAATTACGTCAGATTTGAAACGATACATTTAAAATGAATTATTTAAAAGAAGTATCTTATAGTGCTGTTAAAAAATACCGGGAAACAATGACACTGTTTACTTAATTCATTTTACATTAGCTTATTTTCAAATGTTTAACTATTTTTTTAATTAAATACGAAAACAACTATTGTATCTCTTAACAGCAGCAGATTTGGGCTTAAAAATCCCCAATCCAAGGAAAACGAATGGAAACCCGTTTACAGAGAAATCGCTATTGTTTTTTTTTTTTCAATTTTAATTCAATATTTTTAAAGCCGATCAAATTAGCGTGCTTTTTGGATTTTGGTGTGCCTGAACGGTAAAGATGAAAATAAGCACTCGCCAGTCGCCACTCGGCGACTAAACGTGAAAAACTGGCGACTAAAAATATGGAAAGTACCGGCCAAATGCAGGATTTTCCAAAGGGATTTTGTCAAAGAATCGCGAAAAAAACCCGCGAATTTTGTCAAAAGATCGCAAAAATACCCAAATATCGTCAATAGATCGTGGAAAAAAGCGAATTTCGTCAAAGAATCGCTCAGAAACCCAAATATCATCAGGTGACAGCGGAAAAACGCAGATATCGTGAATGGATCACGGAAAAAACGCAAATATCGTCAATAGATCGCGAAAAAAACGCAAATATCGTCAATAGATCTGAAAAAAAAACCTGCAAATATCATCAATAGATCGCGCAAAAAACGCAAATATCGTTAATAGATCGCGAAAAAAAACGCGAATTTCGTCAAAAAATCGCGAACAAAACGAGAATTTTGTTAAAATATCGCGAAAAACCGCACATTTCGTCAAAGGATCGTAGAAAAACCTGTATTTCGTCAAAGGATCGCTAAAAACCCGAATTTCGTCAAAGAATAGAGAAAAAAAGTAGAATATCGTCAAAGAATCGCGAAAAGAAAACGTAGAATATCGTCAATAAATCGCGGAAAAACGCAAAATATCGTCAATAAACCGCGGAAAAGCGCAAAATATGGTCAATGGATCGCGGAAGAAACGGAAAATATCGTCAATGGATCACGAAAAAATGCGAAATTTTGTCAATAGATCGCAGAAAAAAACCCGAATTTTGTCAAAGAATCGCGTAAAAAAGAGAATTTCGTCAAAGAATCGCGAAAACAAACGCGAATTTCACCAAAAAATTACAAAAAAAGTGCGAATTTTGTCAAAAAATCACAAAAAAAAAAACGCGAATTATGTCAAAAGATCGCGAAAAAAAAAAAAAAACGCACATTTTGTCATAGGATCGCGGAAGAAACAAACATCGCCAATCGATCGCGGAAAAACGCGAATTTTTTAAAGTATCATGTAAGAAATGCATAATTACTTCCAGGATGTGATGTAGCAATCACATTTATTATTTATTTTTTAAATTGTAATGCAGCATTATTATCTCATGTTTTAAACTATTTATTTTCAACGCAAAACATCGTTCAAATCGTTTTTTTTTCCTTTTCTTTTTACCACAAGTAACAGAACCCCTTTGATTTCAGATTTTCCCCCTCTTCCTGATCTATTTTTAGATTAAGCGTGACGTCGACCGCGTCATATTGGAGGTGTGTCTCTCTCCTCTTGCCTTTTGACTGTAGTTTCGTTTTTCCGTGCTGTCATTCGTTCTACAATTAATACGTAAATTTAATTTAACAAATAGATTTAAATCATTTCTGCATGTAGTTTTGTAAACCCCTTTTATGCAGTATATATATCAATGCAGCCAGTTTTTTAACAGATTTTAAGATCGGATCAGATTTTTAAGATTTACGAAAGTATGTATTATTTTTGACAACGTGATTTGTCGTTTGAATTTCGGGCCTTCCTCCTAAATTCAAAGAGCGATGTTCTTCAATAGCTATTATCGCGATATCTAAAAGTTTATCTTCGGTCTCTGGTTTTTTTTTTAATTTAACGCATATTTGATTTTGGACTTTTGATTATCAAGACCTTTAAAAAATGATTTTAACCAGCATTCAGATGAATGGAATTACTTCCAAGTTTTAATAATTCTACGTGGAACGTTCTTCAAATGTGTACAGTGACCTACTTCTCCTAATTGCCTTCCACCTCTCAAGTGAAACAACGAATAAAGAAGATTTTTTATAACTGCTGTCTCTTCAATGTGTCTATCGTTCTCATCATTAAGTAAGAATGTTATATTTATTTATTCATCCTTCTTCCTATTTTATTTCACGGCAACTTTCATAATTAAATCGTCACACAGGAGACACCCCCTCCCCCTTTACATTTCAGAAAATTTGCTGTAAATTTCAGATTTTTTTTTTTTTTTTTTTTGAAAAGTATAGTGGACTTTAGTAGTTAGCTACATAAGCATGTTACATATAACTTTGCAGTTAACTTTTTAAACTTTAAAATAGATTGGAAATTAGTATCTCAAGTTTATTCAAAACAATAAGAATTAAAATATTTTTATTTATTACATAAATTACTTATTTACTCTAAATTTATATATTTTTAAATTAAATATTCAGTGACATAAATGTACTTACTGGCGACTAAAGAAATTATTCTCCCTAGCCAGTAACTGGCTACTAAAAAAAATCAACTTACCGGCCAGTGGCCACTAAGCAAAATTCCTTATTTTCATCTTTACTGAACGGGAGTTGGCGAGCGTAGCTCGTAGGGGGCAAAGCCCCCTAGTATATCAAAATATAATTTTGATAATTTCGAAAATATCATATTCATAATTATTCATGAAATTCACAAAATGTTGCTCCTTTAGATTATCATTTGTTTCATGCCATGCACAGAGTGCTGTACTGGAGATTGAGAGAAGTTCAGTTCTTATGCAGAAATCAACAATTGGCTTAATGACTTGATTGCTTCAAAACAATCAGAAATTTTCCATTATGGAATTCATTTGTTGTCTAAGTATGGGCAAATATGATAGCTGCTGAGGGAAAACCCATTGAATGAAACTTACATTCATTTTGACAAGTGTTATTGCGCCTCCCCCCCCCCCCCCCCCCCACTATATACATTTATACATCTAATGCAAATTTTACATGTATTTCTACAAACGCCACAAAAAAAAAAAAAAAAAAAAAAAAAAAATTTTTTTTTTTTTTTTTTTTTTTTTACATCCTTTATAACTATTTAGAAACTCTAAAATAAAAAGAGGTTAACAGAAAAACTTACTTCTTCAGATGCCCTTTCCGCTTTCCTTTTGTAATCATCAACATGTCGTTGCATAAGATCGAATGATTCTTCTACAGTACATAACTTTTGTTCTAAACTTCTTATTTGCTGTTCTCTGGCTTCTAAGTCCATCTGCAAAATTTGTTTTTCCTGAAATAACAATTTTTTTTCTTCAAAAAATTGAATTAAATGCATAAATATATATAAAATATTATATATTTACCAACAATTGTATTTATACTATTATAAAACTACCTAATTATTGAATATTTTGGAAAGATAAATCATCAATGTAAAATTACTTAATTATACAAAAAATGGTCAATTTTAGTTTGCTTAAAAAGGATTCAGATACAATTTTAACCATAAAAGATGCCACCCAAGCACTTTTTTTTTTCTACTAAAATTTTTTTCTAACATTTCATTAATAATATACATAATCCCTTAAAAAAGCTGGTTACTCAGCTTCGGAATTCTCCTCCGCAATGTTAAGTGTATGGACTTTTGATGCATTCATATATTTAAAATATCTCCCCGGGAAATTCATATTTTTAACATCTTTTTTCTGTGTACTCTTCTTAAAGGATGTCTCTTTTTTTCTTAGTTTTCATAATATTTCTAAAATCTATGCTGAATTTAATATTTTATGTGTTAAAAGCGGGCGAACTGTGAATAAGATTTTAACACTTCATATAAAATTAAGTCTATACTTTAGAAATATTTTGAGAACTAAAAAAAAAAGAGACATCTTTTAAAAAGTGTGCACAAAAAATAGAAGTTAAAAATATTAATTTCCCGAGGAGATATTTTAAATATACAAGTGCATCAAATGCCCATAGACTAGTATAACTTTTTAGTATAACTTCATCAAAATTTGTACTTTTCTCTTAATTTATAGTCATTAACAAAATTAAAACCACTTGACGTTTATGACAGACAACATAACGCTATAGGCATATGGCCCGTATTTTTCAGTTTTCAGAAATCATATTACAATGTAAACAAGGCTGCAGACAAAAAAATTTGAAAAACATTTGAAAAGTATATTGAATGAAGGAATGTAAAAAATATTATAACATCGAACTGCAATTAAAATATATCTTATATCCTGGGATTTGCAAGCATTGTTATGAAAATAGGGAAAAATGCCGGGACGCTCATAAGGTTAAGACAACTTGTTATTCGCATGGACAATCCAAACTCTTGAAACTAAATATAAGCAAGACTGCATACATAACACCATAAAGAAGCATGAAATAGATGAGATATTTGTTACAAGGGAAGAATCAGGTCGGCCAAGGACAACATCTTGAGACGGCCATATCATATGAAAAACAACTGTGTTTGCTTAGCAATTCCTATAGGAAAATAGAGGCAGCTTTGCTAACAGCAGGAAGAAATGTAAGTCTGATTATTTATCTAAGCATTCAAGTAAGGAATTTGGATTGTCATTACGAATAGCAAGTGGTGTCATAAACGTAGAATTGTCTTAAACTTTTATTAATGACTGAACATTATAAAAAATATCTTTTGTTTATTATAAGAAATTTAAAAAAAAATATTTTAGTCTTTCAATATATTCCCTTAAATGTGGAATAAAATTAAATTTCTCCCCCCCCCCCCTCAAAATTAAAGACCTCACAGAATAAAGCTTTTTTCCTAGGAATAGATATGTGTGCCTCAACACATTTTATAAAGCTAAAAGGGGGAAAAAAAAAAAAAAAAAAAAAGGTTAAAATTCTTGTTAACTAACCTGAAAAGTAATGTAGATATTTATACAGTTTGTTAAGTTTTATGTATAATTTCCTGGCAAAAAAGATATTTACTTTTACACTAAGCACAAAGAACTTGAATATCCACTGCCAAAATTGTGATTTTCATAAATTAATCAGAGTAATCTAAAAAAAATTTTTAATCCTGCAGAATACAATTCAACACACCAGGTTTCCATCGAGTTAGTAATTTATAAAGGCTGCTGGCAGGAGTCGGAGTAAAACTTACGTGTGTGTGGGCAAAATTAAGAGAATTGATATTGGAGATAATTAGATTATTTATATGAATCAGACATTCTAGAATGGACACCATTTCAAACAGGGTTTTATTGCAGAATGTGAATATGCCCCATATTCTATCACTTGTGAAAAGAAAGAGCACTAGTCTGGGTTCTAGATATTATTTCTCTATCTTTAACCACTTCACTGGCAGCAGGTATAAGGAAAAAGTGCTTTTACCTCCGACTTATCTTAAGGCAAACATTGAAGTGGTTAAAGGAAAAGGAAAACAACTTTAATATTGAAAAGGTACCTGTACATGGACATGTGTCCTTTCAGAAATGATTTTATTAAATTTTATGAAATATTTTTGTTTACTATTTTTGTAATAAAATTTATACAAATATAAAAAATTACTTGATACACTATTATATATCCACCAGGAAATGACAGCCCGTCAAAAATGACAGAAAATGAGATATAAAGATAAATACAACACATGTGAATAGAATGAGTTTTTTTGCTTGTTCTGCAGCGATAGATGAAAATAACACATTTTAAAAACGAAGCACATTTATAAAAACTATGCACAGTAGAAGACCACTAATCTGCACAGCTTGGTTCCAAGAGTTGTGCGGATTTCAGGCTTTTTGCAGGTTACAGGTCATGTCTATTCAATCTTTGTTTACATTTTTTTTTTTAATTCATATTTTGGACAATTTAGATTGTTAATTCTTAAAAATAAATAAATTACATACTTAAACATATAAGTAAGGTAAAAGCTATTTTTAAAATACTATTTTTTTTTTTTTTTTTAAATATGACATCAGTGGTCTTGGCGTACTTTTTTTTTTTTAAGTTTGGCTTAATTTGGGCTTCAGAAGTGAGATTTGCTGCCAAATGATATAGAGCTATGAAAACAAAATTAATGAACTTTTAAGTTTATTTAAAGTATAATCTATAAAAATTTTATTTGTATCTATATTATTGTTGCTTTTTCATATACAATTTACTTCTGTTTGTATACAAAAGTAGTTAAATGGGTTCTTTATATTAAATAAATTGTATAAATATTAAAAATTACTTGTGTATCTTGGGTATATGAAACAGTGAATAAGTTTCTAGAAAACATGTTGCCAAATTTCATTTTCTCGCAAATGCCATTTTCTCTATCTCGCCAAAATCCCTATACTGGAAAAGTACTTAAAGCACATTAAATTCGTACAGTTAGGAGCTCGCTCAGATAGTAAAGCACTGTCTAGTGACAGTTATGTTATTAGTAGCATCGAGATCAAGATGTAAAGAAGTGAATTTTTATATATTACACTTTAAATTCTGACCCACAGATTTTTTTGGGGAAAAAAAAAACCCTTAAAAATGCAGAGTTTAAATTAAATTGCGGTGAGCTCGATTGTGGAAGATAAATGACTTTAAATGGGAATTTCACGAAATTAGCCAGCTATTGCCAAGTTGGCTTCAAATATGACAGCTTATTTTTGTTGCTATTGAGATAACCGTACCATTAGTATTTTTCAACAATTACTCATTAAAATGAGGCGGTTGAACTGGAATTGTGAGGGACACACAGAGACTTGGATTTTAAATAAGTTTTTTTTTTTTTTTTCCCCTAATTGAAAGAACTGGGTAGATTTGTTATGGTTGATACAAAACAGATGGCAGCACTTGTTGGGTACATATTAAATGAAGATTTGATTTTAAATAGTTTTTTAGGATTGGCAACAATATGGTTGTTATTGCTTTTATGTGTTTGTGACAGGTGGTTTTGGAAATTTGCTTTGATATACTATTTTTTGGTGTATTTAATTTTAGAATCATACTAATAGAGATTTTAACAGAATTTTATTGTTTAGCACTTTTAAATAAATAGTGGCCATTCACAAAACTACTACTACTGGCCACTATTGAAATTTCCCAGTTTCGCCCTTTATACGTAGTACCAAGACATTAGCTAAAGAGGCATTTGCACATATTAAAGTGTACCTGTTATATAATTTATTAAAAAGTATCTTTTCAATACTATTATTTTCAATAAATACATTAGTTGTTTTTTTTTTCTACATTCTTCATTATAATTAAAGAATGCATTTAAATTCAATATTTAAATGTAAAATATTGCATTTCCTTAAAATTTAAGAATTATACAAAGCCTAAAGTTCAAAATTTTTCTTTCTGTTACACTAATCTATTATAACTAATAGCAATGTGATAGTTTTTTTACAGCTATACTTAACTAATAAATACCCAGGTAAATGCCCAAAGTGGGTATCTACCTGGGTACAAACCCTTAAAAATAAATACCTGCATATTTTATATCGCTGATCCCACAGCAAGGATTAATCAAGGAATCTTAATATTTGTTCAGTGTATCAACTTTTGTAATATATATTCCATCTATTTTAAGTCAAATTATTTGTTTTTACATGATTTATCCACATTTCATTATAGAAAGAGCACTTGTCATAAATTTTATTTTATTACATCATTTATTGACTATGAAGAAATTTCAACAAGGTCAACTAATGTTAACTCACATTGTATTAAGTGTGTGTGCTAAGCATTTAAAACAATGCATTATATAGAGCAAAAATCAATTGAAAAAAGTTTTGAAGTATTAACTACAGTCTGGATTATATGCATTTACATAGGTGCTGCATATATTGGCTGCATTTTTTATAAATATATATAATTGCATAGATATTTCTAAAATTCACCAAAAGTGCATATTTAGAATATTTTTCAATCAGTAAAAGAAAAAAAAAATAGAAATTTACGCTTCCCCTAAATCCTTATTAACTTCCAAACAGGAAGTCGTTTAATATATGATTGTGAAACTGATATGGATACAAGAAATAATTGTTTTATTGAAAGAAATTTGGTGCCATTCTTTTAGATGTTTAAATGCTTCTGATTTGGAAATATAGAAGTGGGAGGAAGTATGGAATCTATTTTATGTTTGAAAGGCATTCATTCAATTTCTCTGATCATATACAAAAAGAATAGTAAAAATTATCCTTCAAAGAGGCTGTGGGGACCTCAGATGAGGGCGGTAGCGTGATGTGATCTCCTCAGAGGCATGATGACAAAGGTTTTAGTAAGATGAAAATTGAAGGTTTTATTCTCGTAAAACAACAAGAACTCTTGGCTAAATACAATGTCAACACTGACACAAAAAATACTTAAGTTAATTTGATGAAATAAAGTTTTTGTAAGGTAGGAAAATCTAATAAAAGTTCTTGACAGGGTAATAAATCAGAGTCCAGATTAGGAAATTCAAGAGTCTCTGAAACACTAAGGTCTCTTCTAAGTAAATAAATGTCTGTTAAAGGTGCGAACTAGCAGTCATCCGTGCGTTCGGCTTTTCTGCTGATACACCCAGCTGTATCTCAGTTGATCGGCTTTTATTGCCGTTGAGAGAAACAATCTCCTTTCCCCTCGGAGTGACCTCTGAAAGATAATCCTGTGAAAGCCTAGAGAGAATCTTTTCTCTCCTCCAGGTTGAAGAATCTCTTTTCCAGTTTAGCTTTCGCTAAACTCTTCTAAACTCATCACCTGATCTATTCAGAGATCTCATATATATGCTTAATTTCTCTCTCGGAAAACAATGTGAGTTTCCAACATCCGCTGGCATTGGTTCGCCTGTCAAAATCCTTTAGACAGCTGACCTCCTAATGGCTGGTCGAGGCCCTTCCCCCTTTTTGCACACGAAACTCTCCTGTCAAAGTATGCAATGTCAAGAAGCACTTACCGGCATATTTCGGTGTTACAAAGTGGGAACCAGGTGGTCATCCTTTTATGTACTCTGTTCCAAAGTGTCACCTTCGTAAGATTGATCGCACTGAAGTTATTCACTTTTATGTTACTGGCAAACTCTGAGACTTAGACAAATTTTCTAGTGTCTCATACGAATACATGGAGTTTCCATAGGCCGTGATTCTGTAGCATTTATGAGGGTTTTTATATGTGGAAACTGTGAAAAGGCTAGTTTTCCACAACACCTCCCCCCCCCTTTTAAATAATATTCTGGCCGCAGGACTGAATATTCTGAACAAGGAAGGCAGCTCAAAAAAAAACATTTTTAAGTGGCTCACATACAAAAAAAAAAAAAAAAAAAAAAAAAACTTATATCTAACTGTCTACCTGTCTGTTTCTTAAAACCTTACAGAATTCCTTCCTACCAATTTTTTTTGTACAATATTCTATATACTAATCATTTTTAATACACATTACAAACACAAGAAAGTTATAGAAGTTTTACTATGTACAATTAATTTGTCTCTCTTTTTTGTATGCTATTTTGTCCTGCTCAAGAAGTCCACATGAGCTATTTCTTTGCCAGGCCTGTGTTTAATTGCATACTGGTAGGGTTGCAAGGTTAATGCCCATCTGAGAAGACGAGGATTTTTTCCTGAATTGTTTTTTAGGACCGTTAATGGGTTATGATCGCTCTCCATCAGAAATTTTTGTCCGTCAATGTAATGCCTCAATTTTTTTTATGGCAAAAATTATCGCTGCACATTCCTTTTCTGTCGCGCTGAATTTTTTTTCCGTTTCCGTAAATTTTCTGCTCAAATAAATAATGGGATGCTCCTCTAAATTTTGTCTCTGCGCGAGTATTGCTCCTACCACTGAATTTGACACATCCGTCTGAATTATAAATTCTACGTTATAGTCGGGAGCAATACAATACAGGCCCCACTGTAAGTTTTTCTTTCAGAGTGTCAAATGCCCTGTTCATTTCCTCGCTCCATACTATTTTTTCTTTTTTCCCTTTAGTGCCCTTGTAAGTGGTTCTACAATCGAGGCGTAATTTTTTATGTAGCGCGAATAATATCCTGCCATTCCTAAACATCTGCGGATTTCTGTTTTCGTTTTTGGTGGCTGTAATTCGGTGATCGCTTTAATTTTCGCTTTGGCTGGCCGCCGTTGCCCTTCTCCCACTATGTGCCCTAAGTACTTCACTGTCTTTTGCGCGAATTTGCACTTTGCTATTTTTACCGTTAGCTTTGCTTCTCTTATTCTAGTAAGTACCGCTCTGAGATGCTCCAGGTGCTCTTCCCATGTCTCTGAGAAAATCACCATATCATCGAGATAGGGCAGACAAAACTTCTCTAACCCTCTCAGCATTTTTGCCATGAATTTAGAAAATCGCATTGATCAACCCAAATGGCATCTTCAGTGGGAAATATGTCTCAGTGTTTGTAACAAATGCGGCTAATTTTTGAGCCTGGGGCGTCATCGGTATTTGCCAATATCCTATAGTCAGATCGAGCACCATAATGTACTTAGCTTCTGAAACTCTTTCTACTCTGTCCTCAATATTAGGGAGTGGATAATATTCAACTTTGGTTACCGAGTTCAATTTACGATAGTCTATGCAGCAGCGAGGATCCTTACCAGCTGATTCCACAAGGATCATGGGCGAATAGTAGTCTGATTATCCTTCCCTTATAATATTTAATTCCAGCATTCTTTTTATTTCCTTTTCTAAAATTTCCTCCTGTCTGCGCAACATTCTATAGGGTCTTATTCTGATAGGTTTGTTATCTGTGACATCAATATCATGGATTTCCATGTGCGTAGTCCCTGGGTTATTCGAAAAAATCTCCCTGAACTCCCCCAGTAAGACTTCTAATTCCTGCAATTGTTCGGGATTACATCTCTCTTTTAATTTGCTATCCTCTATAATTTCTTCAAAGTTATAATTATGTGGCTCTCTGATGGAAATGCTATTTCCATCTCTTGTAAGTCCTCTAAATTATCACATTTGTTTTATCACATCTAAATTATCACATTTATTTTTTCTACCCTCTGTATATATGGTTTCAGTAGATTTACATGGAAAATCTGCGATTTTTCGCACCTATCTGGGACTTCTATGATATAATTTGTATCTGAAATCTTAGCGGTAATTTTGCCTGGACCCGTCCAATTCGCTGACATCTTGTTTGCTTTGTTAGTTACTAATACGAGAACCTGGTCCCCTGGTTTAAATTCCCTTTCGACCGCCTTATCGTGCCAAGCTTTGCGTTTTTCCCTGCTTACTGCCATATTTTCGTCCGCCAGCTCCTGGCACCTTTTTAGCCGATTCATTAGTCCAAAAACATATTCTGTGACTAGCTCAGGCTCCTGACTGTCACCTGTTTACTGCTCGTATAATAATGTTTCTGGTGTTCTCAAATTTTTACCGAAAACGAGCTCCGCTGGACTGAACCCTGTTGAGTTGCTGACCGCATTTCTCAATGCTAGTAATGCGTGGGGCAAATTCTCTTCCCAATCCTTTCCACTCTCTGTGCACATGACTTTTAACAGCCGTTTGTCCTGTGCATCCGTTCAACGTTATTTGAGGCCGGATGGCATACACTTGAATGCCTAAGCTTGATTCCAAATTTCTCTAAAAATGATGTCATGAGACATGACGTAAAAGACTGCCCTAAATCTGTTTGTGCCTCTTTTGCGTAGCCTAGTCTACAAAATATTTGCATAAGAGCCTCCACTACGGATTCTGAGAGCATATTTTCTAACGGGATCGCCTCTGGATATTTCGTGAACACACATAACGCCGTTAGCAAATATTTGTTTCCCTTTTTGGACTTTGTTAAGGGTCCAACTAAATCAATTGATAGCTTTGAAAATGGCTCTGCTATGATTGGTACACGTGTCAAGGGGGCCTTTTTTTTTTTCTCCCGACTTTCCAACTATTTGACAGTGATGACATGATTTCACGAAATGTTCTGTTTGCCTTATGACATTTGGCCAAAAGAAATATCTCAAAAGCTTGTCCTTCGTTTTTCTTTCTCCCAAATGGGATGCTGTATTCTCATGACAAGTGCTTAGAATAGTCTGTCTAAACTTCGTTGGTACAACTAATTGAATTCTTTCTAAACCTCTATGATCGGTCGTTTTTCTTATTATCAAGGAGTTTCTGTACTCGAAGAACAACTTTTTTTTAAGTGCTTTCTCCTTAATCTCATGCAGGGTATTATCTGCCTTTTGCTCGTTTGCAAATTCTTTTTTCCCCACTCTACTTAAAGAAAAGGCTTCATCTACGATTAGGTCCGGAAGCAAAATTGGCTGCTCCTTCCCCCCTTCACCTGAGTTGTCCGATTTCGCTCTATTGTTATCTACCGTTTCTGCACTCTCTGTGGGGCCTTGCCCATTGTCCGGTGATGGATCTTTATCCAGCTGATTTGCGTCCTGAGTTTGACAGCCTGAGCCTTGGCTTTCCATCTGAGTTTTGGTTCTACTCCGTGTCATTACGGCATTTATAATTTTGGGTTTTGTGCTCTTATTTGATTTGATTAATTTCTGGGTTTCATTTCCTAAGATATAAGAATTTATGTCAGAATCTTTGTCTGCCACTAATGCTGTCATATTAACAGTGATTTCATCGGGTAATTCTAGCGTTATTTCTGCTATAGGAAGACAGCACAGATCCTGAACTAATGGCTGTCTTACCCAGCTGACTTGATTAATTTTAACTGTTAATTGATTAGTTTTAACTAATTTATTCGGACAAATGTCCACGGTCGAACCTGTGTCCCTTAATATAGTGATTTCTTCGCCGTTTATTTTACCCCGACTCAGATACGGTTCAAAACCTTTCTCTAAGTTTATTTCCTTACTGATATTATGCACAGTCTTGTGTGAGTTTTCACTTTTTTTAAATTCTGGGCCATTCCGTTTATAATGTTTTGGACTTGAGCAATTAAAACAAGTATTTTTCCGAGGTTTATCAAATATCTTTTCCCTTTCTTTATTCTCATTTTTATCCCTCCAATTTAATTTAATTTCCGGGTTTTTTTCTGTCTCTTTCTCGGCGTATCTGGGCCTTTCAAATCTTTTTTCGGTGGGGGGCCTACTATTCCATGGTTTTCTGGAGACACCCTTTATCGTTTCATACCCATCCAAATCCTTGGCTAAGCTATCCGGGTTTTTGTACGAAGCCCAAGAGTCAATGAAATGTTCCTTCATTTACGCGATAAGCTTCTGCGGTTAATCTATATCTTGTCAATAGAACTGATTTGACAAATTAAAACTGTCTACTTTTTCTTTGTCCTCTCGTGATATAAGTTCCACTATATCAATTGACAGTAGTGCTAAAAGATGCATGACTAAATCCTCTGATTCAATACCAGACCTTTCTGCCTGTCTTTTGAATAAATTTAGAAAAAGCGTAATGTCAGATTTCTTTGGGTCAAAATTATGCATGATAGATTTAATTTGGATTTTAGGGCCTTTGTCGGATCTGTTGCTAGCACTCAAACTACTTCGCTCCGCTCCTTGCATTAACCGCAATTGCTCTAACTCAAATTCCCTGTCAAGTTTTGCTTTCTCATACTCACTCTCTTTCTCTCCTCTCTTTCTAGCCTCTCATTTTCTTTTTCTCTAGCTGCATTTTCTTTTTCTCTAGCTGCATTTTCCTCCCTGTCCTGAACAATGTACCCAGCTTGCGTCACCGCTAGCTCTTCATCGTAATCATTTGCCTGCTCAATTTTTTGAATGATTATTGCAATCGTGTCGCCTTCCTCAATTTTTACCCCCAGCTCGTCTGCTAATTTTTGCAAATCAATCTTTCTACAATATTTTAGTGCCATAATTTTTGCCATATTGTACACACTTAAGTTTTACTCAAATTATAACAATAATATCAAAGAGAATTTAATCCTGTCACCTGACATGTAAAGAAAATAATTTCAACCTATCAAGTTTAAATTATGCTATGAATACTTTTATAAACACCTTTTGAATACAAACAGTAACATAAAGAATAAATTTGATATATACTATAAAATTATTTGAATACATTCTCTTTCTGTTAAATATGTAAGATAAATTCAGCTTTGAAATCCCTATGCACACAAAATGAAACAAAGTATCTAAAAATTTTATACCAATTGTACATATAACTTTTTGAAAAACTCTTAAATTTCCTCAAGATTGAGCACACCTTGCAATCCTGATCCAGTGCTACCAATACTTTTCATAAATTCAGAAAATTTCTTTATATAATAACTAACACGAATCTATTAATAATATTGTATCCTTGCACATCTAATTTAACCCCCTCACTGACAAGCCCGTGTTAATACGTTCACTAAGCTCCAGGTTTCACTGCAATACAAGCAATATGTAAAGTAATATAATTCTATTCATTTAATTTATTTTTAATGCATTGAAGAATGATTAATACTTCCAAGGATTGCATTCATATTCGTTATTAAGTTTTTTTTATAAAATGTTCAAAGAATAATTTTTTTTTAGAATTTAAAACAAAATTCAGAGAAAACAACATTACAATTTTGCCCTTTTCCAAGACAGTCAGAGGGTTAAAAAGCTCTTCCCTTTTTTTTTTTTTTTTTTTTTTTTTTCCCCACCCCTAAGTACGATTTAATCTTGAAAATTTTCTATTCTTAGTACTAGAAAAAATTTTCCCATTTATTCTTCCCGAATAAATCCCAGATTCTAAATCTGATTAATAGGCTAGGCTACTTAAGTTAACTTGAACTTTTCTTAGCTTAATGCTTTTTTTTCGAAGACACACAATAAATTTTTGCCTGAAAACTTTAGCTATTTACTTGACACATTTAAACAATTCTAACAATAAGAGCCACTCAAAAAAAAAAAAAAAAAAAAAAAAAAAAATTCTATGAGCTTACCTCCCCTGTTGCGTCAACTCGTCATCAGCTGAACTGCCGGTTGTGGGCTGATCGGGACACCGTTGATCATCAGTTGCGGGCCATTGCTGAATCTCAGTCAGGGATGAAAGTGCACTAAAGCGATTTTGGAGCAGCAAAAATCTGATTTTGGAGCAGTAAAATCCATTTTTGGAGCAGCAAAAACCTGATTTTGGAGCAGTAAAATCCATTTTTGGAGCAGCAAACATCCGATTTTGGAGCAGTAAAATCGATTTTTGGAGCAGTAAAAATCTAATTTTCTAGCATTTACAGCTGTTTTTGGAGCAGATCTAAACTCTAATGCTAATAAACTTCTAAAAATTAAAATGATTGCTATCTTGAGAATATTTTGACATCTGAGAGAATAATTACTCGGATAAAATTTCTTCACACTTTTTGCTAACTCTGAACATTCTAAACGACAGTTGGGTACTGATTAGAATAATAACGAAAAATTAGCAGCAAGAAGAAAAAAAATGTTTACTTGGGTTTAAAAAATATTATTTTAGAGCAATTTTAAATAATCAAAGAAACGTATATGAATAAAACATAACTAACCTGAATTAGAAACATACTGCAGACCAATCCTTTTTAGAATGTATTATCCACTATTATTCAGATTTCTACTTTCAAAATTAAACAAACTAACAAAAATGGAAGGACAACTTGCTCAGTAAGATTTAAATTTATTTAAAATACAATGCAGTGAA
Organism: Maratus speciosus; assembly: GCA_963932465.1. NCBI lineage: Eukaryota > Metazoa > Arthropoda > Arachnida > Araneae > Salticidae > Maratus > Maratus speciosus. Next base: position 508,778,394 of record OZ010790.1, read on the forward strand.
TAATCTTCCTTCATACACAGAAAAGCATAATTACAAATAAGAATTTCATGACATAAGTCAATATAAAGTTCCCTCCCCTTTACAATTCTCAAATAACTTGCTACTTTTAAATGAATGAATGGATGGATCAATATACAAGTTTGTGACAAACTTTTTATTACACGAAAAAGTAATCATATGGATGTTTCACCCTTTTTTACCTTTCATTTATTTAGAGCCAAGTTTTTAATTCAGATATTTAAAAATACTGAGCATTAAAACCAATAAAGCAACAATTTATATCATTAAAAAAATGAGATTTTAGCTCAGTGAAAATAATTTTGATAAATTATGAAATATTAAATTTTACATTAAAATAAACATTTGGACCAAAATATCAACTGAATATTTTTACTGAAACTATTTCATGAAGGCACAAATTTAGCACACTTAAAACCAATGTTGAATTCACAATAAAATATAGACAAAATGAGAAATTTAAAAACCAAAAAGAAAATGATGAAAGAAAAAATACCCCCCCCCCCCCCAATTACTTTCCAAGTAAGTTGGAAAGCATTAAATTTTCTTCTTCTTGGAGAGAGCCCCTTGCTCCTGTCTATTTTTTTCTAAATCTTCAAGAATACATTTAATCTTGCTTGAGGATTCATTTAATAAAACTTGCCCAGATTCTATATCAGGAAAATTCTTTCTTTTCAGTCCATTTTTGATCAAATTTTCTGCATTCTCAAGCATCTTTTGGGAAGCTTCCAGTCTGCAGTTAAGCTCTTTTTCTTCTTCTTTCAGTTTAATTTCATTATTTTCTTTTTCTTTTTTCTGTTCATCTAATATTTTTTCCTGTCTCTAAACGACGATTATAATTCTTGTAAGCATTTTTAACTGATCGTAATAGATCATTCGATAAATCAACATGAGTGACACTATCATAGTCCTCAAGATGAGATTTCACATTTCTCAATCCATTGATTGTGTGAAGAGATAGATTACTTCGGTTGCTCAATAGTCGATTATTTACACTGAAACCTCTTTCGCAATCAGAGTTACCATGAGGTATAGACAATAATGCTTTTATAAGAGTTTGAATGTGCTGGAATTTAGCACTGCCATCTGGTTTTGTCACCGAAAATACTGAGTTCCAGAAACATTGAATGTCTGAGCCTTCAGTTGATGATCCTTCACTAGAAATATTTTCACTTAGGAGTATAATCCATTCATCGACCAAAGAAGAAATTGATGATATCGGAATTACATGGGGCAACTCTTTAGCAATTTTTTTTATACATGAAACCGAGGAATCTTCTTTTACAAACGCAGGATGAATACATTTTAGACGTTCTAAAAATTTATTCTCAAGGGGTAAAACTCTTAAAAGATATTTCACCGAGGAAATATAAAAGGATTGTGCACCCATAATGAATTCTTTTCTTCCCTGTTCGTCTAAAAGCTTTAATTCCTTTTCAGTATCTGAACCAACTTCTGGCCTTTTCCAGTGACAACCTTTACTCACATCAAAGTTTTTAAGATCAAAACCAGTTTTGTCCATGAAACTTTTTGTTTGAAGAAATCTACCCATGATAGCTTTCACCAAATTCACCATTTCATCATAAAGCACTGGAATCAAAGGATCTTTACTCTGAAATACCCTTAAAAAGTTGGTGAAAAGTGGGCAAACATTTTGCAAAAACAAAGCTTGTGCAAATAAGCTTTTATCATTCATAACTTTCTGAATCTTCTGGTGGCGAATTGATTGCCGTCCTGGTGGTGATAATCCAAAAAATTTCTTTAGAGCTGAAAATTGCTCAATAAACCTTTCCAGCGAAGTTTCAATTGTAAGCCAACGACTTGACACATGCCTAATGAAAATGTGTTCTGGCAAATCCATTTGTTTCTGCAACTCTATGAAATCACAGCTCTGTACAGCTGAATTCTTGAAAAAATGATAAATATCAATTAGAATACTTTTAATATCAGTGCCAAAAGCATTCAATCCTTCGGAAAAAAGCATTATGGGTTTTGTGCAGTGAGCACTCGCTTGCATCCACTAAATTGTTGTTCAATGCCAGCAATTTTTTCTTCAATAATTTCATTGTATTAGGTCCATCACTGTAGAAACTAACCATTTTTTATGAAGATAATTCATGTAGTGACTTCTTAATACTGTCAAAAAGAATATCACTAGTTGCATGCCCTAAATGGAATGATTCTAGATGTTTATTTAATACTTTTTTGTGCACTTCGCTGTAAAAACGTATTAGAACATCAAATTGTTGTACTCTTTTTTCATGCACAGGGGTCTCATCTACTTGAATGGAATAAAAAGAACCACATTTATTAACTTCTTCAATCAACTTTTCTTTAAGAAATGGTCCAATCCCATCTGAAATAATATATGATAGCTTAGTCCTGGAAACTGAAAATTCACTTGCAAGTTTTGAATCTTGCATTTTAGGAAATATTTCACTAGCAGTGTTACTGAAGGAAAATAGAATGTTGCATTTTGCAACTGCTAAAGTAAACAGTGTCTCTGCTACAGCAACCTTATCTTGCTCAGTGAGCTGCTGGCAGTTCTTTTGCATTAAATCCAATCTTTTCTGGACATTTTTTTTTTATTTGCCCAGAACTATCTCTAATTTTATTACAGTTTTCCACATGTTTTTTTTAATTCAGCATGGCATTTAATAGCACTCACACCATGTTGGTTGCACTTTATTATCATGTCACATATAGTGCATAACCCTTCTTCTGGTTTGAAACCAGATGTAGATCAGATATTAGATCATTGTTGCAATCTCGCTGCTTTAAAATATCTGGATTAAAGCGAGTGCATCTTTCTGGAAAGAAAAAAAAAAAAACAATAAGCATGCTGTCAGATAAATGGAAAATACTACTCTAAGCAATGATAGATGTAAGGGACGGTGGTTGGAGGGGGGGGGGGGGTAAGCAACCAAATCTACCTTTGAAGACTCAATACATAAACTCATACATAAACAATATTCAGCAGTCCAGTGCAACCAACATGTTTGGGGTTTACAGCCTTCCCCTCCAAAGAAACTCTAAATTTAAAAGTTAAAGTTATATAAGCAGTAAAGTCAGTCAAAATTTCTGGGGCAGGGTGAACCACCAAATCCCCCTTGACTATAGCCTTGTATTGGGCCGGGGTGGGGGGGGGGTGGGGGGGTAAGGAATTTCAGGGAGGGGTATTGCAGGATGACAGGTCAGAAATATCTTTAGAAATAAAAAAGTTTATGGTTTGATCAATGGGAGGAGAAGGTGGAAATTTCAGAAAAAATTAATATTTAATCCAAAAGTCTAAGAATCTAATAGTATTTCTTTTATTTTTCTATTAATTTGATAGATTTTGAGTTGTATTAGATTGCTACTGAATAACCAGCGATCATCATATCCCGAAAATTTGTTCAAAACAATTTTACTGCATTTTCAGATAGATTCTTTAAGAGGACAGGCATGAGATTGCAAAAAGATAAAATAAGAAAAGGCACATGAAATGGGAAAATGAGAAATTATTTAAAATAGCGCACCTATAAGACAATTGAATTAATACGATTATTTTATTTGCAATAAAATAGAAAATATTTTTGTTTAAATGCTGCTTTATTTGGGGGGGGGGGGGGGGATCAAATTAATAATTTATACAAATACTATAATTCTGAAATGAAAATTTTTATTTTTAGTTCATAATTCTGATGTGCAATGTTTTACACAGCAATCTTAGCTAGTTGTCCAATTCAAATTTTAACATGCTTTCACTCAAACCATCACTTAATAAACATGGCTAGCTAATGTTTAACCTGCTATTCAGCAAAAGAAAAGCTGGTGAAAAATAATGTTGCACCAAATTTTTTCGCGCTCCTTTGACTAAATTCGCGTTTTTTAGCTATCCTTTGACGAAATTCGCGTTTTTTTCGCGATCCTTTGACGAAATACGCGTTTTCCTGTAATCTTTTGACAAAATTCGCATTTTACCCTCACGATCCTTTGACAGAATTCACGTTTTCCCGCAAACTTTTGACGAAATTCTCGGTTTTTCCGAGATCTTTTGAAAAATTTCGGAGTTTTTCTGTGATCCTTTGAAGAAATTCACATTTTTCTGTGACCTTTTGACGAAATTCGCACTTTACCCTCATGATCCTTTGACAGAATTCGCGTTTTCCCGCAAACTTTTGACGAAATTCGCGGTTTTTCCTCGATCTTTTGAAGAAATTCGGAGTTTTTCCGCGATTGTTTGAAGAAATTCACGTTTTTCTGTGACCTTTTGACGAAATTCGCACTTCACTCTCATGATCCTTTGACAGAATTCGCGTTTTCCCGCAAACTTTTGACGAAATTCGCGGTTTTTCCGCGATCTTTTGAAGAAATTCGAAGTTTTTCCGCGATCCTTTGACGAAATTCACGTTTTTCTGTGACCTTTTGACGAAATTCGCATTTTACACTCATGATCCTTTGACAGAATTTGCGTTTTCCCGCAATCTTTTGACGAAATTCGCGGTTTTTCCGAGATCTTTTGAAGAAATTCGCGTTTTTTCCGCAATCCTTTGACGAAATTCACATTTTTCTGTGACCTTTTGACGAAATTCGCATTTTACTCCCATGATCCTTTGACAGAATTCGCGTTTTCCCGCAAACTTTTGACGAAATTCGCGGTTTTTTCACGATCTTTTGAAGAAATTCGGAGTTTTTCCGCGATCCTTTGACGAAATTCACGTTTTTCTGTGACCTTTTGATGAAATTCGCATTTTACACTCATGATCCTTTGACAGAATTCGCGTTTTCCCGCAATCTTTTGACGAAATTCGCGGTTTTTCAGTGATTTTTTGAAGAAATTCGGAGTTTTTCCGCGATTCTTTGACGAAATTTGCATTGTTTCGCAGCCCTTTGAAGAAATTTACGTTTCTTTTGCGATACTTTAACGAAATTTGCTTTTTTTCTGCGATCCTTTTCGAAATTGACTATTTTTGCGAACGATTGACGAATTTTTTTTTCGGCGGCCATTTTTTGAAATTAGTATTTTTTTTATGTCGAATTTTCGGACCGATTTTTAAATTTTTGGAACAAATCACCCCTGCGAGAAACAAACGACAAAAAAACGGAAAAAAGCGAAAAATAGTGGATCCTCGGAAGAAAGCGCAAGCCCCCCCTTTCGTCGCCGCCAACACTACAAATGAACGTTGTTTTTGTCAAATATTTAACATTTTTACAAAATTATACTTTCATTTTAACACATTTAGAGATTAAACTGCATCAAATTTTCGAATGAAAATGGCACAGAAAAATGAAAAAGTTGTAAAATCGCGAATACGCGGACGACCCTCATGCAGATTTTTAATATATATATATAAACGTAGCAAGGCTTTTTTTTTTTCCCCCCGAAAGATCACCATCCATATCGGCGCGAAGGGTTCAGGATCCCGTATGTATTATGATCGCGCCGCTTTATAACAATCGCCGTATTAACTATTTATGGACGCTCACGATGTACATACGCTTTGCGAACAGTAAATTATAAAATAATATAGAAAACAGTTATGTTAAATGAATAAAAAGAACATCTGAAGTATGAAAAGAATATCTCAAAAACAGAACACCAACGCGTACGGCGACTAAATAATAAAAATCTGCAAGAATTTTCATGCAGAGGAAAAGAAATCGAACGGTGTTTTCTTTTTTATTGTTAAAGTGAATTATTTTTCTGAAAATACTGTAAAATTCTTATTTTGCCATATTATTCTCAGCCTAACCAAACTCCTATTTTACATATTATATTGAATAAATTATTATATTAAGCTTGCTCTGAACATTTTTTTTTAAGTTTTCTAATAACTCACATCATAAAACTATTAAATTTGCTGTAAAAATAATTAGACTTACCTGATTGCTTGCCATGTAGAGACATCGCAGCTTCGGTTTTGGTTTTTAAATCACAGATAGAATCTCATTGTTCGACTAAGATTAGTAGGATTCCACACATGCGCCGCCAAGAGGTGTGACGTCGGATACGTAGAGAGAATCCCATTGTTCTTTCCGGCAGAAGACAATTCCAACACGTTTCCTTTTTCACCGTCAAGAGGGTGTCGTTTTTTGGCGGCGATTGCTTAATTGGCAACTTTCAGACTTCTTTCTCTCATCCGGAGTGAAGTTCCGAGATTTTAGCGGGAGAAAAATCGGGAAGTCTGCGGGTGCGACCGACTCTCCCATACCGAGAGTACGCCAAGCAAATCCGCCGCCAACTTTTTACCGAAGAGAGGAAGAAAAAAATCACATAAAGGCCCGGATTTTAATGTATTTCTAGGGGGAAATTTACCACCTGGAAAAAGTTAAAAATGGAATTTGTTTTTGTTTCTCGGATCGACGAAATCATGCTAAATTTCATTTTGGTACTTAACTACGTTTTGGCGCAAATTTAAGGAAAAACGCTATTTCGGCGCAGACATGCGCAACAATTGTATTTCTGTGCAGATATGCGCAAAATGCGCAGCACTTGCATCCCTGATCTCAGTGCACTGTCGTTGAAGCGCCTGTCCTCCTCGCTGTCCGTCTCGCGTTAGGCCTTTTCCAGGGGATTTGGCTCCGGTCTGCTTGCTCCGGGCTTGTTCTTTTGGCTCCCAATGGATCTCTTCTAGTTCCGACCGCCTTTTCTTGGAGAGCTTGGTTGTTGTGTCCTTTGCTGCAGCTGTTTTTCGGTCCTGCTGTCCGCTGGTTAGCACACAGGTCTTTCAATATAAGATTTCCACTGCCTCACCACCACTTTATTTTAGTATCAAAGTTCTTTTTTAGCTGCCATCAGTTGTGGGGACCTCAGATGAGGGCGGTAGCATGACGTGATCTCCTCAGAGGCATGATGACAAAGGTTTTAGTAAGATGAAAATTGAAAGTTTTGTTCGCGTAAAACAACAAGAACTCTTGGCTAAATTGTTGTGTCAATTAGCTGTTGTGTCAACACTGACACAACAAATACTTAAGAAGTTAATTTGATGAAATAAAGTTTTTGTAAGGTAGGAAAATCTAATAAAAGTTCTTGATAGGGTAATAAATCAGAGTCCAGATTAGGAAATTCAAGAGTCTCTGTGAAACACTAAGGTCCCTTCTAAGTAAATAAATGTCCGTTAAAGGTGTGGACTAGCAGTCATCCGTGCGTTCGGCTTTTCCGCTGATACACCTAGCTGTATCTCAGCTGATTGGCTTTTGTTGCCGTTGAGAGAATCAATCTCCTTTGCCCTCGGAGCGACCTCCAAAAGATAATCCCGTGAAAGCCTAGAGAGAATCTTTTCTCTCCTCCAGGTTGAAGAACCTCTTTTCCAGTTTAGCTTTCGCTAAACTCTTTTAAACTCATCACCTGATCTCCTCAGAGATCTTGTATATATGCTTAATTTCTCTCTCGGAAAACAATGCGAGTTTCCAACATCCGCTGGCATTGGTTCGCCTGTCAAAATCCTTTAGACAGCTGACCTCCTAATGGCTGGTCGAGGCCCTTCCCCCTTTTTGCACACGAAACTCTCCTGTCAAAGTATGCAATGTCAAGAAGCACTTACCGGCATATTTCGGTGTTACAAAGTGGGAACCAGGTGGTCATCCTTTTATGTACTCTGTTCCAAAGTGTCACCTTCGTAAGATCGATCGCACTGAAGTTATTTACTTTTATGTTACCGGCAAACTCTGAGACTTAGACAAATTTTCTAGTGTCTCTCACGAATACATGGAGTTTCCATAGGCCGTGATGCTGTAGCATTTATGAGGGTTTTTATATGTGGAAACTGTGAAAAGGCTTAAGTTTCCACAGTGCAAATCATATTTGACGAATTGACCACTCTCAAATAATGAAAGAAAAAAATTCTAGAGAGAAAAATGACTTTGCTTTGGATTTATGTGAAGCAATGATTAGGTGCAATATACCATTGAACCAATTGAATAATCCCAATTTCAAAAATTTTCTGAAGAAATACTGCATTAACCAATCTGCACCTGGTGAATCATTACTTAGAAAAAATTATACAGCTATATTGTATAAGGAAGTTATGAATGAGATTGAAAGTGACATTGGAAATAATGCAATAATGGATAAGTGCAGATAAAACAACTGATAGGTGTGGTCACTATATAGCACGTCTTATATATAGGAAAATGAGAGCAGAACCCAACCATCTGCATTGCATTGTCTACAGAGGAATCGAAAAAGTTGATCACTCTACTATTGCAAGATTCATTAATGAATCTGTGTAATTTGTGGCCTGACAACAATTATGTTTTGTGAAAAAGTTCGTGTATTTATTAGTGATGCTGCTCCATATATGATTAAAGCTGCAAAATCATTAAAAGTATTCTATCCCAATTTAATTCATGTGACATGCTTGGCTCATGCTTTTCACCGAATTGCTGGGAAAATTAGGGAAAACTGAGAAGCAGTAAATAAAATCATTCCTTGCATTAAGAAAATCTTTTTAAAAGCACCAATGCAAGTAAAAATTTATAAGGAAATGTATCCTGATATTCTGCTAACACCCAGAACTAATATTAACAAGATGGGGAATCTCATGCAGCTTTATTTTACGAAAAAAAACTGGAATGTGTGTATGTGTAATATAGGCAAAATTGGACCTAAAATAGGTTTAATATGGTTTTGTTTGGCAGGAAATTGCCCAATAAGGCCAGCTCTTACGGAAATGAACTAGATAGGCTAAATAGATCAGAAATAAGCTAATTAGGCCTAATATAGGCTAATCCAGCCTTGTTTGGTGGGAAGATTTTACAGTTCAGACTCTTCTGCAATATTTATTGCTAAGGATATTTTATCTGACAATAATGCTCAAAAAAGGTTATCTGTGATTGGAAATCTTTTTCAGGGTTACCCAAGATGTTGCAAAAATTATAAATGCATGATATTTCTCTCAATGATGCAGTTACAGAAATAGAAAAAGTCAGAGATAACACATCATTAGTCCCTGGAGAAATACGACAAAACATGCAAGAAAAAAATTAAAGTGTTTAAAAAAAAAAAAATCACATTTTCTGAAACTTAAACAGATAAATAGTTTCATTAATGAGAATAGTGACGACCTAACAAAAGAAGTCTCATCGTCTAATGTAAAATTCTATAAATATTGCCTGCCCCATTACATCAGCAGATGTTGAATGGCCTAAAATACATGCTAATTATCTGGCATACTGGCTGGAAACAGTATATTTGCCAGTTAGATATTCATTGCATCCCTATTGAGAGTAGAAATAAGAAAAATACCTACTTGTTGTAATTGTAGAATTTCTTTGTCTGTAGCAAGCAAATTTTTTCTAAACTCTTCCTCTAAAAATACAAAATTTAAAAAGTTAGTCAAAAAAATTGACAAAAACAATGAAGAAAAATTATATAAATGCAAAAATTATGAATTTTTTAGAATAAAATTAAAAGTCTAGGCGAAATGACATGGAAAACAGCTGACATTCATGTTTTTTAGTAAAACGTGTGTGTGGTAAATATTAAGACATTTTCTTATATATTTCAAACTTTATGTATTATATCATTTTTTAAGATAATTCTCGAAATTGTCCTTTTTGTTTTGATGCAGCATTAACATTAAATTTTTCATGTAAGCTGTATGGAGAAATATATGTTATTTTCTTGCATTATTATAGTATTTTTTATGTAAACTATAGCATTTTTATGTAAACTTTATTTGAAAATGTAAAAATAGGTCCAGCTGGCTTAACAGTCAAACCGAGAAAAAAAAAAAAAAAAATCTTCAAATTGGGTTAAATTATCTAGGTGGGTCCCAAAGACTTTGCAGGCAAGATCTATAACTCTCTTTTTTTTTTTTTTTTTTTTTTTTTTTTGTGTGTGTGTGTGTGTGTGTGTGTGTGTGTGTGTGTGTGTGTGTGTGTGAGGGGGGGGGGGATATGAAAGGATAAAGATTACCCCTTTTTTAAAACTTAAATTTATAATTAAAATTTAAAAAAATTAATTAAAAGTCCTAGCTATTATCTATTAACTTTAATTCTGAAACTTAAAGCTGTTTTGCCCCTGGTAACTTTCTTTTACATCCTAACATTTATTACTTTTAAACTTCATTTTCGGACGATCCTTAAGATTAAAATTGCTTATTGAAGTGCTTCTTGCAGGCGTTTGTGGTTAAGGCTTTGTATGTCGTAGACCACATCTCAGTCAAGAGCTCATTTACTAATAAAATTAAAGTTCCTCCTTCTTTGACAGGTCTGCCCCGTCAGAAATATTGCAAATTACCCCTTTTTTATACTCGGGAGTGGACTTTTCCCATGACTTTTTACCACCATGCATTGCTAAAATAACCTGCATCGCTTGACTGAGTGTTTTGGGACATTCATACACAACCATCTGCTCAACCTAGCTGGACCTGGTTTCAGAAAAAGAAACATCATGTAACAAAAGTATAATAAACCAGGTCCCAACAACCTTTCTATCTTGTTTTTCTTTGTGTTGATGCTCATCAATCACGTTAAGTTCAATGGACAATCAAATCTAGATCTACGAACCGACAGAGAGTCATAATCCAGCGAATGGGCCCAATATTATAGTGGGATCGTTACAGTGGGTCCTATAACCTATCTTTACACACATATATATAATACAAAATAAAAAGACTAAACATAAATGAGGTGAGTGAAAATGATTTTTAAAAATCACGAGTAAAGAATAATGAAACCATTTAACGCACATTCTATAAAAAATTCTTCCAAAGATAAAAAATTACACCTTTTATACTTTTTTTACTAACAGGAATTTCACAGAATTAAAAAATAGCTGAGAGACTGACCCTCATTCAGTTAATACTGAATGTGGGTAATAAAACTAACACAAAACAAACTTTTTCTTTTTTTACTCATTAATTATCTTTTTCATACATTGAACATGAATGAAAAAATTTAATCATTGCAATGAAGGATATAACTTTAGTTATATTACTCTACAATCTACCTAATAATTTCTGTAAATATGAACATGAAATAGGTTTTCAAATGAAAATATATATATACAGTGAAACCTCCATGACGGTCACCTCTAAGCTCTAAACAACGACAACCTCGAATGCCGGCCACATATTGATGTAACCAAACATGTTCCATAGCATTAACATTAGTACGTACCTCTAAATAAGGAAGTCTAAACAACGGCCACTCACAAAAGCCCCAAGAAAAAAAAAATTGAAACTCCTAGTACAATTTTAAATTTATTTGCAAACCGAAATGTGAGGCAGATCGAACAAAATTTACTTCATATGTCAACAAACAAAAAATGAAGATATTAATAATGATAGGGGAAATTTAGATAATATTCTAAGAACTGCAAGCATAACTAACATGAAGGCCAGCGAGTTTGTATGTATGGACAAAGATTTGGCAGATACTGCCACATTTGATTCCATATAGCAAATGGAGGAAGATAGGAGAGAGGAAAAGAAAAGTGATGAAGAAGAGGAAATGGAAGAGATTATAAAATCACAAAAAAATTCAAGTATTAAACATATCCTGAAGTTTTGTCAGACCTTTGTGAAATCCAAAATTCTTCATTAAATAATAATAATGATGATGATGAGTTGTATAGCAAAACAACTGATATTGAAAGAAATTTGCAGAGAAAAAAAAAAAAGCAATTGCAGATCAACAATTCTTTTAATGTATTAAAACAATGAGGATTAATTAAAATGACTATGTATTTCTGTTTAAATTTATGTAATTTTGATTTTTTTTTTTTTTTTTTTACATGAAACCTTTGAATAACACCCACCTCTGAAGAGTGGTCACTTTTCATCAGTCCCACGGGTAGCCGTTATTCAGAGGTTACACTGTATATCCAAAAAAGATACATATTGTAAGGTAAAAAAAGATTTTATCATTCTTTTTGAAATTTGCTATAAAAAGTAACAATATCAACAAAATATGTATAAGATTTTCTTAAAGGGCAATAATTATGCCACGATCCCTTAACAAGCCAGAAGGACATGCATTGAATGTGTGCAACATTATAAGACGAAGGAAAAAGAAAATTGAAGAAAAACATGAGGCATAAAGAAGCCTAATAAAAATTCCTTAGCTACATATCTCTTACTTTTAAAGGTATGTGTACATATATAGAGATTTATTATATACTTTTCCTATTCATACCCATAAGAATATTTATTATATAGAGTTATATTACATCAGACTATCTTAAATTATTTTATCGAGGTAAAGGTAAAATATCACTAGAATTTGAGAATTGTTCAATTTTAAATAAATGTAACATAATTGAAGATGTTGGCATAATTCTCAAATAAAATCTACCAATATGAAATCTACTAATATATTCAATTTTGAAAATAAATAAAATGATTCATGTCAATTCATGTGTGAATATTTAAAATACAATACTTACGTCGTCTATCTAAATCTTCATTTAATGAATTCTTTTTAGAAATTCGAGCAGCCAAAAATTCTATTAAATTAATGTAGACTGATTCATCATCATAAGTCTGAATCTAAAAATACATAAAAAGTACTTAACACTGTTTACAAATGGTATTAATTTTTAGAAACAAAGACTGTTTGCAGCAACATAAAATCATGGTTAGTATACTCAGTGATGTGGGAAGGTAAATACACCAAAATTCAGTACTTCACTTTTCATATTTCACTGTAAAAAATCATAGTCTTGAAATCGTAGGTTACAATGCTTCAAATATGACAACAGCTTTCACTTTAGTTAAAGCAAAATGTCTGCAGAACGATCTTTTGCCTTGCCTATCTTTTACATTTAATATGTTTTGATGTTTTAAGCTGCATGTCTTTTTTTTTTTTTTTTTTTTTTTTTTTTTTTTTTTACAAATGTAATATAGTGAGCACCATCAAATGAGTAGAAATGCTAGGATACATGCATGCACAAAAGAACCAAAAAGATGCTTTAACCCTTTAGAAAGCAATAGTGAGAAAATTAACCTAGGGAGTAAAATTGTTATCTCAAATAACTATAAATCTTAAAAGTATAAAAAATAATATGCTCTTAATACTCTGCATCTTGTAGCAGATATTTCAAATATAGTGATGCAGGAAGGTACAGTAGGCCAGAAAATAACGAAAGATTTGAATGTCTAAATTCTCAGGGAAAAAACAAAAGTAGTCATTTGACTGGAAATTATAACTTTTTCAATTTGTGTTTTAAAAAAGTTTTTTGACATGACAATCGGTTTTTACAGTAAATTTTACCCAAGGATTTCAAATGGAAAGTCATTCAGTTAAGTAGTTTTAGAAATTACGAAAGCTTAAAATCTAGAACTCCTAATGTTAAATACATTTCTAATTGTTGCAAAACAGATTGCAATGAGATTAATTTTTTAAGCCACTTGGCAGAATTAGCTATAATTTTATATTATCATAATTGAAGCTTCTGGAAATTCTGTTTTAAAAATTATATGCTACAATTCATAATTTTTTTAAAATGAATTTGAAAAATAAATTTTCTCGAAAAAAAAAAATATATATATGAATTGTAACTTATGAATTTTTCTAAACAAAAATCCCTTTCTAAAGGCTTCAAAAATATGTGAATTATAAAATTTTAGCTTATTCTGCAAAGTAGTTCTGGAGTTATGCTTTAAACACTACATGCATTGCAATCTGTTTTGAAATGATTAAAAATTAATTTAACATTAGGAGTTTCAAATTTTAAATCTTCATAATTCATAAACTGCTTGATTGAATGACTTCCCGTCTGGTATCCTAAGGTAACATACGGTTTTTATTACAGGAGCCCACACTTTAAAAGATTTTCTTTACTTTGACTATAAAAATATTTTTGGGTGAAATCTCTCCAATCGGGGAAATTTTCTTTTACAACTTGACCACATCCGTGAGCTGAAATCACAGAGATAACCTTTATAGAAGTTTCTCAGTTTCGGCTTGCGGTAAAGTAAGCCGGTGTGGAGTCCCCCTCATTAGTTTCCGAGCGTGGGCTCTTCCAATGAAGTGTCCCGCGATTAGGATTCGATGATGTGACGGAGCCTATTCATCGGGATCGAACCTGTTCCAACCCCTCTTTAGAGTTTTATTGAGCCGGGTTTCTTTGTAGCGTTCGGACGTCAGAGATCAGTTCGGGGGGCCGTCATTGACTCATGTGAGTTTGGGTCCGTGGTTCCCCGGATAGTGCAATGCCCCAGAGGAGACTAAAGCGGGGCAATCCTGCTTGGGATGCTCCATTTCTAACAGACACATATCGGTGCAAGTCCTCAGTGACCGGCCCGAGTCTGGTGGAGACCCCCCTTGCAGTGGGCACCGTGTAGTGACCAGTAGTGGTCGGAGCACGTATCTAGTTGGCTTTACAACTTGACCAAAACCTTAAAGATTTGCTAATTTCACATGTTTTAAGATAACTCCTGTGTTAACCAAGCGTTGAAAATATAAATTATTTTTATCAATAATTAAAAAAATATTAAATTACAAAAAAGAGAAAATATTAGATGTGTTCTAAATAAATAAATAAATAAATAAAACTGAAAAACAATAGATGGTTTAAACCATGGTTCAAACTGTATCAACCCTGATTTCCAATCTTAATGAAATAAAAAATTTATGAAGAGTTCATTTTTATGGAATGGAATTTTGTGCATGAGAACCTTTTTTGAAGGGACCCTATTTTTGTCTTAATTGATGCCTGAATAAATTTAACTCTGTTAGCAAACAGATATAATTTAGCATGAATTGTGTTGTTCACAAAAATTTAAAAAAAAAAAAAATATGAGACTGCAAATATTGCCCATAGTACAAAAGTCAATGTCCATTAGAATATTTAAAAACTTCGAATTAGAACTGATTAACAAATGTTTCAGTTTCAAAGGATCAGCATATAATTTGCATTTTTATTTGATTTTTATTAGTATTAAATTTATTAAATGATGGACATTTTTCGTAACGCTATATGCATTAATGGTAAATAAAAGCATAAAAATTACAAGCATTCAAAACAAAACATGTAATAGACATTTTGCAAAATAACAAAACATACGAGTAGAATTAAAAGTACGAGTCAAAATCCGTCAAATTCGACGAATGAAAATGTTTTTAAAAAAAAAAACTCGTTCACTGAATTGGTAAATAATTGACAAAAATAATTCCAATAACTAATCAATATTTTATTTACTAGCCTAACTCTTAAAACAAATATTATTTTTGACTAAAGTTTAATTTCAACTTTTCAAATTATTGAAAAATTAATCTTTATTGCAATACCGAAGGAGTAACATGCAATTAAGATAAGTAATTTATGAAGTTATTAATTGAGGCTTTGATTCTTGTTATTACATATTGAGAAATTGAGCCACAATAACGAATTATATTTGTTTTCAACGAAATCTAAAAATAACATCTTTTTCACCTTCTCAAAATTTACATGCATGCTTTTCACATTCATATTCATTATTTTAAAAATATTTTTACCTGCAATAGATTACTAATAAATATATTCCTAAACTAAACTTGATGTCACGTTTGCCAATTACAATTTTGCCAGTAAACATTCGCACTCTTGACTTGAGGTTCTAATATCAATGCCGCAAAATCCAGAAATTTTTTTCAAGACGCAATCGTAGTAAAATATTTAGTTTTATGAAAGAAACTAGTAATGTCCTTTTAACTATGACATCATTTTCACCCACTGAAGCCCTCTGAGATAAACGTCTCAGTATCAGCGGAATGAAAATAATATTGAAATGTAACAGTTTTATAAATAATAATGTGTTATTTTAAATCGTGTCATCATTTTCTGTTCAAAAGTCTTTAAAAAGTTATTTTTAATTTTAATACGAAAATGGCATCTGCAATGATAAGTTAGTTAACATTATTTCCAATCTCTCTTCAACAATGGAAGTAACTCAACTGCCACCGATGTGAAGAAATTTCACAAAGGAGTTTTAAAAATTAAAATATAAAAATGGGATTATTCTAAAAAATGGCGAGTGCGAGCACATTTACAAATAAAGTTCTTTCTTTTTAAAAAAATAAGGTACTTTTCAGTTAGCCAGGCGCCAGTGTTATATATACATATATATACTGTTAAGCTCTGGTATCTTGGCAGATGACCTTGGGAGAATCTATTTCTGACCAGAGGTTTCAGGGTCAAAGGTTGCCAAGTACAAGTGCGTAATTGGCGAACGGACAATCCGTCAAATCCCGGAAGTAGGGATTTGCACCACCAGTGCAAGTTTACTCTTTTATCTGTGATTTTGTAAGAAGTTGGAAATAACTGTAAAATGTATATTCCTTGTTCCATGGTGATTTTACTATTTCAGATCGTAGCTTGTATTTGAGGTTGATCTTGCTCTTTGTCTTTTAAATTATTATTATCGATCTTTGTCAACTATATTCACCTTGACAAAATGCCACGGAAAAAGAAAATTTCATTCCAAGGAGCGAAATGGGATTTTAAAAGTGCTGAAATTTTTTGAAGAGGAAAGGAACATTCTTTTAAAATTTCTCGCTTGCATTTTAACATTTTTAAATGATTTTTCCCCAGAATAGCTGAGAGGTCGATCTATAAACGGGTTACTTTTCGATTTTCATAAAGTTTTAGTATAAAGATTTTTAGATATCTTTTAATACATAAAGTTACTTTCATTTTCGGAGTCGGTTCTGGAAGTGAAAGTGTACTGATTATTAAATAAAGCACCCTAAATCGAAAAATAATTCAAAAAGCCAATGCCATTAATTAAACATAAAATCCCCCCACTCCTCCCTATTTTTTACAGGTACTATGGAAAAGCCAATAAAATATATCGGAATTAATCGGTTATTCGTTTCTGATACTTATATATAAAATTTTTTTTTAGTTATCTATAGTTAAAAATATCTCAATATGCATGAATGGAACAAATGTAAAATAGAATAAATAGAGATAATAAAATAAAATTAGAAGGAAATGAACTCATTCTCTAATTAATCTTAGGGAAAGTGTATGAAACTTCGAGCTGTTGAAAGGCATTTATATGATCCTATTTATAAAAATAAAAATATGCAAACTGGGAGCATAACAAATTTTATGTACTTTAAAATGAGATAAAAAGTTAGTTAATTGTACATGTGTTTAATCATCATAAGTGAATTTATCCCTTAATTAATACATGTATTCTTCTTTAAATGTTACGAGATTAAAGTGACGTGTAATAGCTATTAATTTATATAAATGTCTAACATTTTAAATTTAGTTAGAAAAAAAAAAGAGATTTATATACACAATGAAAACATCCTAATGTAGGCATTTTTTCTAAATTCAGAAGCATCTTTTTAATTATAAAATCATTAATAAATTCGTATCTAAAATATTATGAAATGATCTGCATTAATTCTTATATATAAAGAATTGCCATTGTTGAAAATATGTCTAGGTGTTTTTACAGTTCATTCCGATCATTAGTATCATCATTTTTATTATCCGAAGCATCGTTTAAGTTTTTAAATATAATAATTATTAATAAAATTATTGCTATTAGAAACGACCACAGTTAAACATTACATTTATAAAAAATATATTTAAAAAAAAATAAATTTCCGCTTATGGTTGTCACTATTTTAGGCTAATGTGCCAATTATGGATGCCATTCTCTCCAGTACGTTAGAACCTTTTGCCAATTATCCAGAATAGAATCGTCCGAATCTTTGCGCGTGAAATGCCAAGATACCGGAGCTTAACAGTACATGTAAGTATATATACGTGTGTATATATATATATATATATATATAAATATATGTGTGTATATATAGTACAGAAACATTTATCTAAAATAGCTGGGGTCAGATGTATTCCGGATAACTGGTTGGGCATTAAAGCAGCATCCATTTGATATGTTTTGTGGAATATATGTGTTTGTGGCATTATTTCTGATTTTAAACTATTAGATTACTTGGATTAAAAATCAAATGCAAGAAAGATCAAAAGTTAATCAGAGTTTGAAAGAATGTAATTTATGGGAATCCCTTAGGAACAAAAATTCTTCTGTTTTCTCTGCATAAAAATTAAAATATCTAAAATACAACTAAATATGTTTCCATTCAAATATTAGATGTTGCCATCAAATTATACAATTGTTTCAAGCAATGCATATGTCAAACTGGCAGTATATGACACTTTTTCTGCAAAGATTCTGAAATCAGTCTATTAGAAATAGCATTCTGGATAACTGGTTTTCGGATAAAGGGTTCCATACAGACAATATATATATATATATATAATATATATATATATATATATATATATATATATATATATATATATATATATATGTGTGTGTGTGTGTGTGTGTGTGTGTGTATATATACATATATGTATGTATATATATATATGTATATATAATACTGGCACCAGGCTAACCGAAAAGTACCAAAAATAATTTCTAAGATTGGTTCGGTAGAAAGTTCAGGTCAGATGACTAAAAAAATAGCCTGGTCTTTTAAATATATAGATTTTCACAGAATAATGAAATCAATAAATAAAAAAATTAAATTAGAATAAAAAATAAATACAATATCTGTTCTAATACAGTGAAACCTCCCTGTGCGACCACCTCCCTGAACGACCATTTTTTGATGGAACAAAATTTATTGCCATAGGCTCAATACTAATTTTACCTCCATTCAGAGACCATCCCAGTTGAACTCCTTCCATGAGCGACCAATTTCTTCGAAGAAAATTCCGTTTTTTCCTGGTCACTTGAAGATGGTTTGAAAAGAAAAATGGAGAGCGCATTATTCATCAAACTTGTAAACTAAATTTAGATTATTTTTTTCAATCCCGGTAACTTTTAAGTGTTTAAACACCTTTGTTCCTTTTTAAGCAATGAATTTAACTCTGATGACAAATTAAGAAAGTCGGTCAAAAAACTCTCCTGCCCTATTCTGTCGGGAAACTCTGAAAGAAATAGATAAATTAATGAAATCATCATTATTTGTTCCTGTCCAAAAAAAATTACATTTATTTACTGATCTTCAAAAGGACTCTGAAATAATAGTTAAAGATAAAATCGTAAAATCAAAGCAAACACCAATGCATTCATTTTTAAAACTCGGCAGTAATTACCTTATGTAATTAACTTTTGTTTTGATACTTAAATTTTTATATTTTTTCCTAATGTGAAAACTAAATTTTAGTAACATTAATTGCTACCTTTTTTCAACAATTAAAATCTAGATTTAAACATGATCTTCTTTAAGAGACCACCTCCCGGAGCGGCCCATTTTTATTGGAATGGAACGTGGTCGCTTTAGGGAGGTTTTATTGTATATATTTCCTGAAGCTATATCTTTGTATATGACATACAATATATTAATGCACAATATTTTAATTAAATTTTTCTATGAAAATCAATACTATTAATAGATTTTTAATGCATATAAACTTACAGTCAATTGAGGGAATTCAGGTCCTAAGGTATAAACAGTTGGAGGTAAAACTTCAGATAATGGAACTAGAATAAGAAAGAAACTATTTAATAGATAAAATCAATAAATGTAAAGTAAAATCAATCTCTTTACCAAAAACTAAGATTAATTTTATTAAAAAATATATATAAATAAAACATACTCTAAAAACTAAAACATACCTCCTTGTTCTTTTGCTTTTTTTATTGCTTCTCGATATAAAACTCCACGACCAACTCTAAGACCAGGAATAACAGGAGTAGAGATTGGAGTAGCTCTTGCTATTTCCACATCTTGGGTTATTTCTGCAAATCTCATGACATGCTGTAACAAAGTTTCCAATACATAAGTAAAATGATTTTAAAATCTGAGCATCATTTAGGAGAAGGTACGGTAAAATAAGATATCTTATTATTAGTTACTTCAGAATTTTCAACAAAATTTAATAAGACTTTGAATAAACATGCCACACTTATCCTTGTATAATTTTAAATATAAGATCTGTTTATACATTTTTATTAATAAATGCTTTTCTAGAAAAACTCAAAAATTATCCTGGTTTTACTCTAGTGTGTGTGTGTGTGTGGGGGGGGGGGGGGATATGTTTAATGTTAATCTTACAGAAAATAAAAAGGTTTAGACTTTCTTTTGAAAAGAGAAAAAAATATATTTTTTTAATTTTAACTAAGAAACTTAATTAACTCAAACTAGCAATATTCTATTTCAATTATGTCTAATGATGCACAGTAGCATATTAACAAAAATTTTCAGCTAAACATACTAATGTGATCAAAAAGTATCCAGAATGCTTCATTTAAAATACATCTATAGTAGATATCATCTGCAAACTTGTATCAAACATTTTTACGACTTCTATAAATATCTGGCAATAGTCAGGAATTTATTTCATTATATAGTCTTAAAATAAATTTGTAATGAGAAGAATTTTCACTCTGTTGAATATTTAAATCAAAGAACAAGCATTATTGCAATGAAATTTCTGTGACAAAAGCATTTGAAATGTTGCAAAAAGCTTTAAAGACGACTGTTTTTCAAAAACAACAATATTTGATTGGTATAAAAAGTAGGACTGGCCCTTAAATCGATTTAAGTCTTAAAACTTCAATTTGGGTGCGCTCTTTTAGCTGGGGCCCAGAAAAGTGTCATAAGTTAGCTGAAAGTGTCATATGTGCAAAATCAAGACTAATTGGGGTATTTATTTGGAGACGGCACATCGACCAAGTCTGCTACAGACAGAAGAACAGTGCTCATGAAATTCCTCTAACTCCAGATGCATCAGTACCTGCTCCTCCCGATCCAGATGTGTCAGTACCTAACCTACTACAGTGCAACCTAAATGTACAGTGGATTTACCGGCTGATCAGGTGACAAACACCCTACTGTCTCCACAGGTAAGTGTCCTAGACATAGACAACAGTTCTCAGGCAAAACCTCTGGCACTCTCGCCTCAAGTAGTGTTGCAGAATCCAGGAACTCCACTTCTTAGACGTTCTAATCGTCCAAAGACAAAACCTGCACATCTGCAATATTAGACATTAGAACTGTTAACTATTTTTAACTATGTCAAGGATAGCAATTTTATTATTTGAACTGTGTCAAAGACTGTAATTTTATTATATGAACTGTGCATGTCTAAAGAACTTAAATGTTTCCTGTTAGCTTTCTTTAAGAAAGGAGAGTAGGACTGGGCGATGTAGAAATTTCTTAAATCGATTTATCATCCATCCAACATCGCGATTTAGTGCTAAATCGCGATTTAACACCGATTTTACATTTTAGAATATGGAAGCCTATTTTTTAAGTTTTAGTAACAAAATACGATCTTTATGTGCCCCCCCCCCCCCTCCTGTATTATTTAGTATACTTAGCTTTTAATTTGTCAAGTAATTTTGAAAAGAGGTATATTTTACACATAAAAAAAGCTTTGAATGTCCCAAAACACTAGTTTTTTTTTTTTCCATTTTAAAAATTAGTGACCTATTGTAATACATTTTATAAACTCATTCTATAAGAAATAATATTAAAGAAAATAATTTTTTTTTTGTCTGACTTGTTTATGCATGCTACAATTTAAATTCCTTAAGGGGGGTGGGGGCTTCCCCTAGCCCACTCAAATAGCACTTCATTGCTAACAGCCTACATACACTTTTTTTTACAGACACAGATTTAAAAAGTTACAGAGGTAAAACAGAAGCATATTAAAAGACTTCAATGATGAATTTAACTATTCATTTACCATGATGAGAAAAGTAGTAAAAAAAAAGGGGGGGGGGTGAGATATGAGAAATAAGGTGCAATTTTATATCTTTTTAACTTTTAGATTAAAATAAGATTTGTTTAACATAAATGCTGACATTTATATAGCAGATGGAGAAGGATTGAAAGTGTAACCCTTGGAGCACATCACTGAAATTGCAGATTTTTTTTCGTGGTTGTTGCCATCCGTTAAGATTAGTAATAAAATATAATCTTAAAATATCTCTTTTTAATGATAACAAAATGTCAAAAAAGCAAAAATTCGCAGATCTGCAGAAAAATCTAATGAATGCCTCCTCCAGCCCTCCCTCATTCGGCTGTAAAAATAAAGCTACTTGACTCATTACAGAACCTTATTAAAGTATTTTTAATTAATTACAAAATAATAATAAATTAAAACTAAAATATTCCCATAATACCTAAACATATGAAAATTAATTTTTCATGAAAATAATGCATAAAAATATAAACTAAAAATGGATGAATTTGGATATAAATAGTGAATCAATTTCAGCAAGATACTCAATCCATGTGACTGGCATTGAAATCGGATGTCAAATCTGATGCATGACTATTTTAAAATATTTTAATTAATTACAGAATAATAGAAAATAAAGAATATGTATTAAAATATTACCCAAACATGTGAAAAATGAATGTTTCATTAAAATAATGCATAAAAATAAAAAAATTAAATTCGATGAATTTGGATTTTAAATATGAAACTTTATTCTTTTTTTTCCAACCATAAATACTCAATCAATTTCAGGAAAAAAATATTATTAGTAAAAGAAAAATATTTAATGTGGATCACGGCCAAATAGTGATACACAAAACAATGCATGATTATATCTTTAAAATAATTTCATTAATTACAAAATAATAGAAAATAAAAAATAAATGTTAAAATATTACTAAAACATGTAAAAAATGAATTTTTCATCATAAGAATGCATAAAAGTATAAACTGCAAGTCGATGAGTTTGGATTTTAAATATAAAACTTTATTATTATTATATTTAATCATATAAATGCTGAATGAATTTCAGGAAAACAATCTTTTGAAACAATGCAGGATTCTACTTTAAAACATTTTAATTAATTACAGAATATTGGAAAATAAAAAATACATGTTGCAATATTACTCAAATATGTGAAAACTTAATTTATCATCAAAAGATTGCATTAGCATATAAATTGAAATTCGATGAATTTGGATTTTAAGATTTAAACATTACTTTTTCCTTTCAACTTTCCACTATATACGTTCTTAATTTCTGAAAAATACACATTCCAATCTCGTAAACTCTGAATCTTGTTTACAAAATAAATAAATAAATATCAATTCTTACTTAAATCATCGTTTTCTTAAATCGCCTTTTTCTTAAATTGGAACCTGCTAAATCGATTTAACACCAGCTTGCCTTGTTTTCATTAAATCGTCTTTTTCTTAAATCGGAAAGCATGGAGGCTTGCGATGTTTGCTTAAATCGGATCGTCCTAAATCGATTTAACACCAGCTTGCCTTGTTTGTCTTAAATCGGAAAGCATTGAGGCTTGCGATGTTTGCTTAAATCGGATCCTCCTAAATCGATTTAACACCAGCTTGGCATGTAAGTGGTAAGATACATCAAAGTAGATAAATCGATTTTCCGATGTTAGCTCTGAATCAGTATTTTGTTTTAAATCGATTTAAAGCCAATGGCTAAATCGCGATTTAAGACAATGGCTAAATCGCGATTTAAGATAATGGCTAAATCGCGATTTAAGATAATGGCTAAATCGCGATTTAAGAGATTGGCTAAATCGCGATTTAAGAGATTGGCTAAATCGCGATTTGACATTAGCTAAATCGCGATTTCCAATTTTAGCTTAAATCGATTTAAGACCAATGGTTAAATCGGATTTCCGATGTAAGCTTTAAATCGATTTAAGAGTTAAATCGATTTAAGGCCCAGGCCTAAAGGAGAGAATGTTGTAATCTGTTCTGATGTGCACTAGATGGCGCCATCAGCGCCGGCAAAATGTTATCTGGCTGCAGTTGGCAATTCGGCAGTCTGATGCCAGTTGCGATGTATGTATGATGGTTGGATCTTGCATTCGCGAATAAATGTTTCAATCGTAATGCATCCAGCTTAGTTTATTAATTAAAGTTAAACTACATAGCCAGGATTGCTTCTGTTTAATTTCAAGTAAATTAGTTCTTAAATAATACTAGTACCATCCCCAATAACCCACCATTTATTAGTATAATTTTCAAATGTCCATTAAAAATATTTGAGTCATCTGTAAAGAGATATTGATGGGTAGTCAAAAACTTTTGGATATCATGGATAATCGACTTAGCCAATCTAAACCAGACAAAGATGAACCTTTTGGCAGCATTTTCTTATATCTTTGTAGTGATATGACTCAGCTTTTGCCTCTTTGATATCATACCGTATTTATGCCAGTAAATAGCACTTAACAGTGGTCTGTTCTCAGCCAATGTATGCCTGAAAAAAGCAAAAAGTTTTTCCTGTTCAAAACAATCATGCATCATGGATCAGGGTAAGAGCAATTTCGTTCTGACAAATATTATGAATGGTTCCGTGTATGAGTCAGATTATATGTTTATACAAACTAGATATCAAAATCAAGATTGGCTGAGAAGCACAGCATTTGATGATGCACTCCACATTGTGGCTTTAAAAGAACTTGCTTTTGAACATAATATGAAGTGGCTTGGCACTCTACAATGTCCAGTAGCTATAGTCAGAGTTTGAAATAATACCAGCATCCTTGCAGTTTCTCTATGAGAACAATGTCAGGGTTTAGAAGATATTCTACATCAAGTCGTTTGTTGTTGTGCTATGCTGGGCAAAAATTTATGGGCAGAAGCTGGATTAGTGAATGGTACAAAAGGCATTGAATTGTTTGTAAGATTTTGTACATCACTGGCGAAGAACCGAGTCATTTTGAAATGCTACCAGCTTGCATTCTTGTTGAATTTCCAAGCTATGGTGGGCCAACGCGTCACATGGTTGTTGTCCCTATTATATCTGTGTCAGTTAGTTTCCAAAAAAAAGGCATGAATTACGTATGAAAACAACTGTCACTCCAATACAAAATAAAGATAACCATTTAAAATATATATATATATATATTGAAACTTTAAAACAAACAATAAAAAAGATAAGATAAAATCTTTCAAAAACTATTAACAGTATCAAAAATACATTTACTTATCTGCATAAGAAAATATCTGGAACATCATGACACTTTGTGATTAAAAAACTTTATACTCACTAACTATTAACTTCACAGTTAAAAACAAACATTTACAACTTGAGAGACACTTAAACATCATACTGGAGCTTAATGTGATTTTGGCTAATTCATAACAAGATAACTCTAGTTATCAAGATTAAACTCCATGAAAATATGTTTAACACATGGCTTTTACAAAGCCATAAAAATAAAACATATGATTGCTAATCAATCACTAAAAAACTCTCAAGCACTTCTATTTATATACACATATATATGAAATATACTTTGAAAAGAAAAACAGATGTATTCTACTTTAACCGGACAACACAATGCACCCTTATGTAATTCATCGAACACACAGAAAAGCCAGCTATTGGAGTATTCCACCATATCTTTTTTGATAAATTCACTAATTTGCACTTTCCATTAAGTGTAATTCAAAACAGTAAATTTTCCATAATCAGGCTCATGCCAAATTAATGTATTGTGACAAAAGTTTTTTTGGAACAATATGAATTTAAATTATGAACTTAGGCAAAACACTTAACGTTTATAAAAAAGTGTTAATACTATTTTAATTTTTATTGAATCTTCTAGTAGTCAAAATTAAGTTAGATGAAAGATATAAAAATAGATTACACACAGTCCCCTATATGAAGAACTCATTAGCAAAAGTTTCAGTTGATTAGATTAATTATACAAATCAATTAATAATTGTTTCTGCAGCCAGATCATCTACATCTGGCAAATCTAATAATTCTTTTTCAATGGAAACAACACGTAGGATTACAAGTTCTTGTCAGACAACAAATTTCTTAACCTGGTCTAACACATTTCTGGTCCTTATGATCTTTAGCTTTGAAAATATTCTCTTAAATTGTAATTGAGTAACTGATAGTAATCAAATAACTTTATAAAGGCTATCAAAAGCTTTATCAAGAAGTCTGTTGGATGCAATATTTTCTTTATACACAACTAGCTTCAAGGGCTGTAAAAAAACACAGTAATTATTAATCACTGTGTATTTGCTTACAATAAACAAACTATAGCACATAAAGGTGTAATTACTTCACTTATTTTACTTCTTATGTCTGTATTTGTACAATTGAATTACAATATCCACATGTATTCAGTGACGAAAAGGAAAAAGCATGTACTATTTCATATAGTTGTCCGAAATATTCTGTGTATAATAAATACCCAATTTTCAGCCCTAAAAATTTTGAAAAAAAATGAGTGTATTACACACAAGTAAATACGGTAGTTGTTGTTGTTGCAATTCATTTTTCAGACCACCTGTGCTCACTATAAAAGTTTTTTTAACTGTAAAAGTACTTTAATCTCTTTCTTGCACATACATACAACCTGTAGGCTCCATACTGTCTAATGTCTAACAGGACCCATTTACTATTAGTCCACTACTGCTCTTGGGAGAGGGTGGAAGGGCAGACCGATGCCTATACACACCACAGCAATACATAGTCTGATAGATTGTTGCACAAAAAGTTTGCATTAAAACTTTGACTATTAATTACTCGGGACACAGATCAAATTTTAAAAATTGGGCCATGTTATTACCAGCAAATAATCCCTGGCCGAGCTTCTGCCGAATATCCTAATATGACTATGTTTTGCCCGAATGATCTCTCTCCCTGACGTCGGCGGGAAAGGCTTTTTGTCTGCCCGGCAAAACACATAAGGAGCATCGCACCCCGATTATTATTGAATCAGTTTTGAAGCTTTTGCCTATTAGTTTTCGATCATTTGGTCCTTAGGAAATCTTTTGCCGAGAACATTCCAATATCATATGATATTTTGCCGATTAGTTCATGATATCCTACGGAAAATTTGTAGGTGCAAAAATAGTATTTAAAAGTAAGAAAGCTCGTTTAAATTCAAAGAATAAATATTACTAATTGCCATTATTTTTACAAATAAAATGCAAAAATATTTACACGTCGATTACATAACGAATTAAACAGTAAAAAAAAAAAAAAAATGCTTTTGTTTAAAGCTTAAAAATTGCTGTTAAAGACATTTGCTATAAATATTATAATTAATTACAATTAAATTTTAAATTGCAATTAATTTTCTAGTATAAGAAGAAAATAAAATTATTTTTAAGGTAAAAATTACATTCTTATCTATTACAAATACTATTGATGTATAAATATTTTTACGTCTCAGAAAGAAAAATTAATTGTAATTATTTGTAATTTTTATTGTAACATCCTTTAACAGCAATGCTTAGACTTTAAACAATACTAAATTTCTTACATTTTCAATAGTTACACCTGCGATAGGAAACATTTTTGCATTTTATAGTGGAAAATATTGCCATTTAGCAAAATATATTATTTGAATTAAAACAAACTTTCAAATATTTAAATTAATTATACAATATTTGCATCTTATAATTAAAATTATTCCCACTTAACATTGTTTCCCAACTATAAAAATAACATTCTTTAACACTTCTCATTATATTATGGTTATGTATAAAAAAACATATTTTTTCAAAATCTAAATAATTATTTTAATGAATACTTTGTTCAGTCTTTTTTTTTTTTTTTTTTTTTTTTTTACTTTTAAAAATAACATAAAATTAAATTTTTCACTATCTGAAGCAAAAAATATGATTTACTCCTCTGTAAGACAATTTAAATCATAACATTTAGAAAAAAATCTCAAAAACTCCCCAAAATTTTCTTATGTGATATTTCAATCAATCATCTTACATTTTATTACAGTTCTAGCATTGTATTTTCTTAATTCCAAAAATTTTACACAATTAATTTCTAAAGAAATTCCTTTATTTACTCAGAATTTTTAAATTCATAATTTAAAAAATACATTTAAAGCAAATAGTTTGTAGTTTTTTGTTGGAATACAACGTCCATTTATCTTACCCTTTTATTTCAGCGCATGCGCGTACAGTGACGTTTCTACAAATCCGCTCTGCGAGCGAGATTATTCAGTTCTGTTAAAAACATGTAAGTGCTTAGTCACACTTAAGCTATGTATATATTTTTGTCTTCGTGTTAGTGTTAATAAATGTTTATGTCGAGCTATTCTGCTAACTCTGTGTGCCCCCAAAACCAACAAAGGTTATGGGTACCAGAGACGCTACTCACTGCGCTATAAATAGCAGAAATATATTTTAATTCGAACTTTCGAATTGTAAAGTCTTAAGCCTGAACCGAAACTAAGAACGCTTCTACGTTCTGATTAACTGTTTTGATTTGTGGCTGCGAGATATTTTATTTAATCATGTCACATGTTACGACAATTGAAAAGCTCGGCAAAGATAACTTTGATAGCTGGAAACTTCAAATTGAAGCAGTATTAATAAAAAATGATCATTGGGATTATGTAACCGGCAAAGAAGAGAAACCGGCCGAAGGTAGCGCTGATGAAAAGAAATGGCTCCAGGCTGATCAAAAAGCTCGTGCTGATATAATTCTGGCCATAAATCCTAGTGAATTGTGCCACATCAAGCATTGTGCGACTTCAAATTCTGTATGGAATAAATTGAAAGACGTTTATGAATCAAGAGGCCCCGCAAAGAAAGCAACGCTGTTAAAACAGCTTCTGTTTCGAAAGATGAGTTTCAGTGAAACGATGTCTGAACATTTAAATATCTTTTTTGAGATTGTTGATAAATTAAAAGAAATGGAAATAGAAATTGCGGATGATTTGTTATCAATTCTTCTACTCTACAGTGTTCCTGAGAATTTCGAAAATTTTAGATGCGCTATAGAATCGAGAGATGAATTACCTAAACCCGATTCTTTGAAAATTAAGATGCTAGAAGAATGGGAAGCTAGAAAAGGAAAAACGACTCATGATTCACAAAATGCCTATTATATAGAAAACAAGAGAAATAATCAAGAACAGAAGAAAAATGAAAAATGGAAGACTAATACAAATAAAAATTTTCCTGCAGAGAGAAATTATCGTAATTTCAAGTGCAATTATTGCTCCAAAATCGGGCATAAAGCTAACGAATGTAGAAAGAAAATAGCTGACAGAAAGCTTGCATCTTTAAATAAAGGAAATCAAGGTTCAATGATTAGTTATGAAGAACCGGTTAGTATGGCATTTAACGACGTATATCATGAATCTACTGCATGGTGTTTAGACAGTGGTTGTACATCTCATATGTGCAAAGATAAAAATTTATTTACAGAATTTCATCCTCGTGATAATTCTACAATACAGCTTGCGGTTGATAAAACAGCAAAAATCACAGGAATAGGAACAGTTCTTATTACAGTGCCTAACGGTAGTGGGACTACTAATCTCACACTTAAGAACGTTCTGTGTGTACCCGAGTTAAAATGTAATTTGATTTCAACGTCAAAAGCAACGGCTAATAATCGTTCTGTGCTTTTTAAAGAACGATATGCTAAAATAATTGAGCCTAATGGTTCTATACTAGTACAAGCTGTTCGTCAAGGTGATTTATATTATGTACATCCAATCCCCGAAAGAGCTGCAATGGCACAGGTAAGTGATTTTGTAAAATGGCATTTAAAGTTAGGACATTTAAATGAGTCTGATTTAAAGAAACTTAAATCTAATAATATGGTTAGAAATTTAAATTTCAATGATGATGAGTCTCTTAAAGATTGTAAAGTTTGTATTCAAGGTAAACAAACTGTCCGCCCTTTTCCTAAACAATCAAATTTTGAAAGTAATGATTTATTATTTCGGATTCATTCAGATTTATGTGGGCCCATGAGAGTCCCTTCCCATGGAGGATCGCGATATTTTGTTACTTTTATTGATGATAAATCACGTTATATTGAAGTTAGTTTTCTTAAAACCAAGGATGAGGTTAAGAATGCATTTGTTAAATACAAAGCAGCAGTCGAAAACCGATTAGGAAAGAAAATAAAATTTCTTCGTACAGATAATGGCTTAGAGTATTGCGGCGAAGAATTTGATAAATATATCGAAGAATGCGGTATAAAACGAGAATTTTCTTCCCCTTTAACCCCTCAGCAAAATGGCACCCCTGAAAGATCGAATAGAACGTTAACTGAAATGGCAAGGTGTTTACTTTTACAAAGTAATCTTCCACAATCTTTTTGGGCCGAAGCTATAAATTGTGCTGCTTACATACGCAATCGCTGCCCGACACGACGTTTAAGCGAAAATAAAACTCCATATGAAGTATTCTTTGGCATCAAGCCAACTTTATCATACTTCAAAATATTTGGGCAAAAATGTTTCGTACTTAATAAAAGGCAAAATAAGGGAAAATTTGATCCTAGATCAGAAGAACATATTTTTGTAGGTTATTCTAATGAATCAAAAGCATATAGGCTTTGGAACAAGAAATCTAGAAAAATTGTTATAAGCCGTGATGTTCGATTTATTAACGAATTTGAAAATGATCCTTCCTGTAACACCGAAATAAAATTAATTTTTCCTTTCTCTCAAAATAATGAAAATACGAGCACAAACACAATTACGCAACAATCAGAAATATTTCCAGTCATGAAAACGGAACCAGACAATTCTAGTGGCGACAGTGAAAGAGAAATTGATTCGCAATCTGATGAAATTTCCGACCCCCCTTCTTTCAGAACGCGCGGGAGGCCAAGAAAAATAAAAACAGGTAGAAAAGGGAGACCTCGAAAGGAATATCAAACAATTATTATTCCGAAAGAAGAAAAATCTCAAACTGCAGTAAATAATTCTTTTGACTCTTGTCCTGAATTATTTGAAGCTCTAAATAGTCCGTATAAAAACGAATGGATAAATGCGATGAATTTAGAATTTAATTCATTAATGCAAGAAAATGCATGGCAAATAGTAGATAGGCCAAAACATAAGAAAATTATAGGATCTAAGTGGGTTTTAAAAACAAAATATAAGCCAGATGGGTCAATCGAGAAATTTAAAGCGAGATTGGTGGCAAAAGGCTGTACACAAAAACCTGGTATCGATTTTGACGAAAATTTTTCTCCTGTAGCTAGATTAAGTTCAATAAGAACTGCGATCGCATATGGCATCCAAAATGGGTTCACTGCATATCAATTAGATTTTATCATGGCTTATGTAAATGGTGATTTAACTGAAGAAATATACATGGAATTACCTGAAGGTTTTAAAAATGAATCTAATGCTGACAAAGTTTGTTTATTAAAAAAATCCCTTTATGGATTAAAACAATCGGGTCGCCAATGGTTCAAAAAATTAGATGAAAAATTGAAACAAATGAAGTTTAAATCACTAAATGCTGATAAATGTGTGTATTTTTCTAAATCTCCCATTGAAGCTATTATCATTGTTTATGTTGATGATCTCATAATTCTTACTAAATGTAAAGAAGATTATCAATATATTCGAGATGAATTAGCAAAATCATTTAAAATGAAAGATTTAGGTCTCTTACACTATTGTTTGGGCATAGAATTTATGCAAAACGGGGACAATATTAAAATTACACAAAAGAAGTACATTGAAGATATTCTGAGCAAATTTAATATGCAAGAATCCAAACCAATATCTACACCTTTTGATAATAACGTGAAGCTTACTAAAGATATGTGTCCCAAAACTGAAGAAGAAAAGTCTGAAATGAATAATATTCCCTACCGTCAATTAATAGGATCCCTTATGTATTTATCAGTTGCTACTAGACCTGATATAACTCACGCTGTGAATTTCCTAAGTCAATTTAACAACAATCCAGGTAAACCTCATTGGATAGCTGCAAAAAGAATTTTGCGATATCTGAAAGGAACCCAAGATCAAGGACTGATCTTTAAACGTGATTCTGAATCCTTGATTGCATTTGTCGATGCCGATTGGGCGTCGGATGTGAATGACAGAAAATCGTACACTGGCTACATTTTTAAATACGCCAGTGGAGCCATATCGTGGGAATCGAGAAAACAACGAACTGTCGCCTTATCCACAACAGAGGCGGAGTACATGGCATTGTCAGAAGCCGCCAAAGAGATTTTGCATCTCAGACGGTTTTTAAGTGAACTTTCTCCTGAAACAGTGACTGCGCCTACTATAATATTTTGTGATAACCAGTCTGCTCAAAAATTAGTACGAAATCCGGTTTACCATTCGCGCACGAAACACATCGACATTCGACATCATTTTGTGCGTGAAATTTACGATAATGGCGAAATAGAGGTTAAATACCTAGAGACAGAAAATATGCCTGCAGACATTTTAACCAAAGCTTTAAATGCTTATAAACATAAAAAATGTTGTGAAATGATAGGACAAAATGTTTAAAATAATTTTCAGCATTATTCTGTATCCTTTTGTATATAAGTATATAATTTGTATTTGTAATTTTTATATTAATATTATTTCTCTGTAATTTGCTTAATAGGAGAACATTGTTTTGTTAAGAAAATGCACGTTGTAAAGGGGGAATTGTTGGAATACAACGTCCATTTATCTTACCCTTTTATTTCAGCGCATGCGCGTACAGTGACGTTTCTACAAATCCGCTCTGCGAGCGAGATTATTCAGTTCTGTTAAAAACATGTAAGTGCTTAGTCACACTTAAGCTATGTATATATTTTTGTCTTCGTGTTAGTGTTAATAAATGTTTATGTCGAGCTATTCTGCTAACTCTGTGTGCCCCCAAAACCAACAAATACAAATTATATGTTACATTTTATTACAGTTCTAGCATTGTATTTTCTTAATTCCAAAAATTTTACACAATTAATTTCTAAAGAAATTCCTTTATTTACTCAGAATTTTTAAATTCATAATTTAAAAAATACATTTAAAGCAAATAGTTTGTAGTTTTTAATTTAAGATATTTTCTTATATTTATCTAAATTTTAAAAATGGCAAGTCTTATTTTCAACATTTAACGAATACATCAGTTTAATTTATTAATAAGTTTAAGTTCTACTCATCAAGTATATATTTAAGTATGAATGACTATACGTAACTTTAAAAAAAAATCCCTGCCGGCTCGGCCTACAGGCGCAGGTAGATTTTGAAGTTAAAAGCAAAATTTTTATTTTAAATAATGAAAGAACAAATAAATTAGTATAACATTAATAAAAATACAAACAAAGCATCGAAATAAAAATCACTAGATGACGTAAACACGTGTAATTTGCTTAAAGTCAAGTGAATGTAACATTTACAATCAACCATTATTGGCATTTAATCTTATAATTTGGCGATGAATTTTTGGTCGACGGGATAACCAAGTAGTACCAATATTAGTTTTTGTTGCATTAAAATATCTCAATTTGTTGAATTTCTGTAAGCAAATAAACCCTATTGGTTTACAATGGAAGTCTATGGGAATTTGGCGAAATAGTAGAGAATATCGACAAGTTGGCGTCACTTTTGGTGACTAATTTTGGACAACCAAGCTGGTGACAAACTTGGCGACAGAACAGGGTCCCCCCCCCCTACGGTAACCCCCCATGGAGATACGATAGCGTAACATATATATTTTTTTTTTTTTCACGTGGAAATCTTGCAACAAAAAAGTAATTGTTGTGGTCAGAGTTTTATTGTGGGGATTTTTTTTTTTTTTTTCGGCAACTGCTATAGCGATTTTTTTTTTTTTTTAAATTTTCCTGTAATTTATCTATAAGAGCTGGTTTTATCAGAATCATGTTAAGGCGGTATTCAAAATTTTTAAACGACCCCCATTTCTACTGCCTTGGGCCGATTTTTCTCATTTGCAATCTCCGCCGAGATATTAGCCATCTCAATGTGTCTGGCAAGTTTGAAGACGATCCGTGCATAATTGTGACTATTATCGTGTGGACAAAATTTAGTACATACATATATATATTAACTTTTTAGGTGGGGGTGGTTTGGGGTTCCCGGGGTCATATAATGAAAAAGTATGAAGGAATTTTTCAAAAGTCGCACCATGGTAACGACTGCAATAAGTAGTATTTCTTACGAAATCTACCAAAAAGAAAAGAAAATTAGAATTTTTTAAAAAGTTGTTAGATTTCGATTACAGTCTATTATCCAGTTATCTTGGAGAATCTGCAAACTTTTAACAGATTAAGGTTTACTGATTTCTGCATAAGGAATTTATTTTCACTAAGATACAATTCTTCGGAAGTATTTTTGACTTCTATTCCCTTCGTTTGTTTATTTAAAAGAGGGGTCTGGTCTGTCCTTGAAATACATTTCACTATGGGGGATAGAGTTACTGCTGAGGCAAAATAATGTGCTACCAGTAAAATGATTCAATTTTGGTCGTCTGACAGTATCGGCTGATTTTATATTTGCAGTACATGCCAATCAATTTATTTCATACATCAATTCGACTTCCTACCGATATAGCACAAAATTAGCACTCGCCACGCGTCGAGTAACACTTAAAACGTGGCGATTAACTTTATTGTCCTCACTCGGCAAACTCAATGGGCACCACTCGCCAAACGCGATGGTTGAAACATCGATGCCAGGTAGAAAAGGGGTGAAATTCGTTCAGAATTTACGGCGTTCAGATCGACGATTCCCGAATGTAAGAAAAAAAAGTAGCAGGGGTGATTCTGCCCCAAATTTTCTAAAAATTAAAAAAAAAAAAAAATCGGTTATCAGTCCAAAAATTCAGACATAAAAATATCGCTAATTTCGATAAGGTTGCCGAAAAAAATCAATTTCGTCAATCGTTCGCAGAAAAAAATCACCAATTCCGTCAAAGAATATCGAAAAAAAAAAATCATGAATTTCGCCCAAGGACCATGCAAAAGATGCGAATTTCGTCAAAAAAAAAAAAAATTCTTCAAAGGATTGCAAAACAGAATCGCAAAATTCTTCAAAGTATCGCGGAAAAACGCAAATTTCGTGAAAAGATCGCAGTAAAACCGCAAATTTCGTGAAAAAAATCGCAGAAAAAATGCACTTTTCGTCAAAAGATCGTGAATAAAAACACAAATTTCGCGAAAAGATTGCAGATAAAACACGTACGTGAAAAGATCGCGGAAAAATGCAAATTTCGTGAAAAGATCGTGGTAAAAACGCAAATTTCGTGAAAAAATCATGGAAAAACGCAACTTTCGTAACAAGATCACGGAAAAACCACAAATCTAGTCAAAAGATCGAGGATAAAACACAAATTTCGTGAAAAGATTGCAGATTAAACACAAATTTCGCGAAAAGATTGCGGATAAAACACAAATTTCGTCAAAAGATCACGGAAAAAGCGCAAATTCTTATAGCAGGCCGAAATTTAGGCGATATCTCTTGCTGTTGGGGTTGTCTTATAAAGACAACCTATACTCATTATTTTCAAAGGGATTTGTATCTTCTCTTCTATCCTTCTATTCCTCTCCTCCTTCTATTTGTATCTCTCTATCTATATTTGTGGTAAGTTAAATTATAACTGATTGAGCTAGTGCCGTAAAATTATAGTAATTTTATTGCGAAATTGTGCTTTGCCTGCCTTTGGCTTGTTGCGCTTTAATAATGAACTTGTAACCTCTTAATAATTTATTAGCATGTAGGAGAATATTTTCCTTTCATTTATTAGATTATTCATTGGTCTATGCAGTGGTTACGGAACAGTAGGAAGGGCAATTGACGCATATATACACTACAGCAATGCCTAGCCTGATTACATAGGAGGATTGTTGCACATAAGATTTGCATTAAAACATTTACCTTTAATTATCCAGACCACAGAGCGAATTTCTAAAATTTGGTCACATTATTACTTCTATCTTACTAAGATCTATGTTTGCAATAATTTACATTGTAATTGATCGAGCCATTATCGTGAAATCATGTTAATTTCATTGTCAGATTGGAGGGGATATATGGGCAGCTACGCTCAACTTTGGCATACTGTTCTCCAATTATATATGCTGCTGCCGCCACCCCCCCCCCCCCTTTTCTAAGTTACAACCTCTTGTGCATAAAATCCAATTAATAAAGGGCAGAATGTCAATAAAATTAACATTTAGATGCAAAAGATCTTGATGCACATTAACATAAATAAATAAATATGAATAAAATAATAATAAAAAAAAAATTGTAGTAAATACTATAATTACATACTATTGTTTCCTCATAGTTGTCTGCTCGTGGATTGACACACACAAGCATTCGGAGCTTTCCTTCACCTTCAAAGAATGTCTTAAAGAGATGAGTTAGCTTGCTTTCACGATATGGCACAACCTTTTAGTACAATATATAAAGTATAAAAAAATTGAATCGAAAACAATAAATAAATAATAGCATTAACTATAAATAAATAAATAAACTTACTTTAGAAATTCCTTGAGTTTGGGATTCCCTCAAAATTTCAATACAATTTCTTAATATCATCAACGATGAGTTAATATTGCCTACGCAGTAAGAAAGTATTTTAGTAAAACATAAAAAAAAAAAAATCAAAATTGTTTTACAAAATTGGAAACACAGAAAATTAATAACAGTTTATAAACAAAATATGCAGAAAATTAAAAATATAAAAATGTTTAAAGCATATATAGTAGAAGTCTCTGAGCAACAAACCATAAAAGTCATAATTCTGGCCCTAAAAAGCAGGTTGTCATTATCTATCCCACATTATAATGTTTAATTTATAATAAAAACTTTCCTTTTATTCATGAAGAAACATAATCACAAACTTACTGAAAAGTAGACTAACTTGAGAATAGAAAATAAGATTTATGTGGGTTTTTTCTCCAGTACAGTTATTTAGTCAAAATCAAAGCAGGTGATTTCTTGATTTTCGACATGCGTTCCCTTAAATCTGTCTTGAAAGGTCTATGCTGAAATTGCAAGATTTTAGTTGTGGTTAGTTGGGAGTTGAGTCTACATAGCATTAGGTTTAAGACAAGCAAACCCAGATGCCAGAGATGGCTATGGACCTAGTAACGAACTACTGCACATTTCAAGGTTAAGTAGCTTAGGAAATTTCAACTGTGAATAATGATTATGTTGTATAAATATTTTATTGATATCGTAATTAGTTTTGAAAGTTTATATGTTGCATTTTTATGAAAATTTATAAAGGCACTGTATCGCTTGAAAAGAGAAAATTATATATTTTATATATTTATTATTTACAGAGATAATTATTTATATAAATTAGTGAATTTTTGTAGTTGAATATTTCATTTATATTGAAAATTAATAAAAAGTATCTGTATAAATGAGAAGATACAAATCCTTTTGAAAACAATGAGTATAGCATATTGCAATTCTTGTGTTTGTATGAGAAATTGAAAGTTTTAACAGTATTGCATTGAAATTTAAAGATTAGTATTGTATTGCAGTATTTGTGTATCTGCAATACAAATACTTATTATAATTTTATAATAAACACAATATAAACACGGTATAAACACAATTATAATTGTGTCGCCAACCCCCGTGAATTGCGACACAATTCACATTGGAACCGCTAAGCGTTCCCAGCTCGCTTTGCTTGCTCGACACTTTTTGCAGCAACTCTAGCCATTATGAGTACTATAACAAATCCTTTTAACTTATGAAATTTCAAAAAAATTTAAGGTAAAAAAACAGTAACTGAAAACTTTGTTGAAATCAAAATTAAAAATGGTTGGTGCTACCAACTAACAAACTGTTCCTCTGCATTTCTTGGCTTTTTCTGGGAGGTAACTCCTTCCCACTATGGAAAACTTTTCCAGAAATCGGTTGTTTGTTTGAAACAATTCTACCGTTGCCATAATACTTTTGGAGTCCATATGAGAATGAATCATTTCTTTCAAATATAACATCATTTTCACCATCAGAACCATTCATCCCTTCCGAGATTAAAGAGTCATTTAAGCAATTATTTTAAAATTCCTGAGTTTCATTAAATATTCATTTTAATTAATTGGAAATTATGTAATTGTCAGAAATATTTTATTTTGTGTATACCAAGTATCTTTAAATAAATAGCAAGAGTCCAGTCTATTTATATGCAGGAATAAGGATCAGGAATATGACGTCATCACTGACATGGTTATAGTAAAATATTTAAATTCATGGATGAAAATGCATCTTTTCTTTTTCAAATGATGTCATTATCTTTATCGGAAACATTTCACTTTCCATATTGCTTACTATGAAAGATTATTCACTGTCATTTTATTTACACAGATTACTTAATATTATTTATCAATAAGTAATATGTATCCTGCTCTTATATGATTAGTGCATAATTAAACGGAATCATTTCAATATTTTTACATTTTATGAAAGCCACTGAAAATTTTCAAATATGACGCAAGTTTAAATGGTGAAATCATGCTTTCGATTGGTGAAATGTAATGAGGCAAATTAATTGTGTTACTGTGATTGCTGCCAAACAGCAAGCTACAAATTCAGCCCTGTATTAGCACCATGCAAGAGAAATATATATATAGATTTTAAGTTGTGCTATAATATTTTGAAGGTATATTTTTCTGAAAACTTATGACCACATCAGTGAATTCACCTTTAATGTTATCTTGTGATAATTATAGAAAATGGATAGGTTTTGGAATATAAAGGTTTAAAAGTTTGGAAAGACAAATCCAAGTGGCCTGAAGTCGATAAATTATCAGAAGTCTCTTTCGTTTTTAAATGCGTAACTAGACCATGCATTTAAAAACAAAAGTGATGTATGTGAACCAAAGTGACGTATTAAAATGAATGGATCTGATCGGCAGTAACATATTTTTTCCTCTACAAACGTTTAATCCAAAACAATACTACTTCCAGCTAGCTTAAGAATTATAGACTCTCCCATGTCAAATGAAGTGACGTATTTGAAATGAATAGAACAGCAATTAACGAAAATATTCCCTGACAATGGATGCGGGTTTGAAGACAAAAAGTATTAGGAAATTTAAATAAAATGTGTATTTTAAATTTGTAACATCTGTAGTCTTATCTGTCACCTTTTAAGTAAACAGAAAACATTTTAAGGTTCATACTGTGTAGTTTGCGATTGAATCAAGGTGGAATATTGCATTTGTCTTATGATTTTATTTGAAGCTCTCCTTCAAACTGGGGCTGAATATTTGACTCTACTTCCATTTCTCATGGGTGTCAAAATAAACATTTCATTACGCCATTAAGGCAAGCTCCCTCTGGTTCTGTAGTGAGAATGAGTACAACTACTCATGTGATTAAAATAAAGATAATATCAGCTTTGATATCATGGATCGAGGTAAAGTTAGTACTGTAAATCTTTATAGTGTTGTATACAAATCTTTATAGTGTTGTATACGTACCTACTATATATAAAAACTTAATTTCTATGTGTAAGATGGATAGAGCAAGAATGCATGCAAAGATGGACAGAGGTTTTGAAATCTTTTCTCCCCAGTAGAAATATATGTATTGCAGCAAAGCTAACAAGAAATTTTTATGTATTAAAAGAAAAAAAAAAAATGTGCAGATAAAGCTGAGATGAATAAAAAGGATAGAGTTAAAAAGAAAAACTTCTCTAATAAAAGTCTTCAGAACTGCACCTATGCTACTGAAAGTTCATGTTATGGCATGAATGACTAGGTCACAGTAATTATATATGTAATCAAGAAAATGTTTAGGGAAAATTTGATAAAAAACTGTGGGGCTTTGCAAGGTAAAGAAACATACTGTAAGAGTTTATGTTCTTGCAAAGAATGCTCGTGCAACTCATCCTAAGTTACATTCAAAAGAAATTTTATAGTTAATTTATTCCAATGTTTGGAGGCCAGCTCCTGTAACCTCTAAAGAAAGTTATAGGTATATTTTAACATTCTTAGATGACTTTAGCAGAAGACCTTTCTGCTATCATTGAAAACCAGAGATGAGGACATTTTATTATTTATTATCCTGATAAAGAGGTAGTCGAGAAAGGTGAGAACCATTCCTATCGACAATGGTCTCGAATTCTGTAACCAACAAATAGAAAATATGTTGCACAACAAATTATAATGCATGAAAGAACTCCAACTTATAGTCCACAGATGAATGGGTGGGCAGAACGTTACAACCATGACCTATTTTGAGGCATAAGAATGTTTTCTTAGAAGCAAATTTACCTGATAGACTTTAGGTTGAGGCTGTAATGGGCACCAATAATATCCAGAATTGGATATTGCATATAACCATTGATGCTATCCCACTCAAAAGGTGGTATAAAAAAAAACCAAGCATTAAGCACCTTAAATGCTTTGGCTGTATAGCATATTTACATTTACTTAGAGAGAAAAGGAACAATTCATTGAGCAAAAAAGAGGTATCTTTGTAGGTTACAGATACAATTCAAGCAGTTACAGGATATGTCTTCCTGATGATGACACAATTGTGGAATCTAAGAGCAAAAAAAGATATCTTTTGAAGTTTCAGATACAACACTCAAGCAGCAACAGGATATGGCTTCCTGGTGATGACACAATTATGGAATCTAACTATGTCACTTTTCAAGAGCACTTAATGGCAAGACAGACTAGGAATCCGCAGCATAAAACAAGTAACTTTAATGATGAACTTAGTTTTTCAGGTCCTAACCTTAGTGACATTTTATTGTAGTTATTGTGTTATTACACAAAATATGAAAATACCCAGTTTTGGGGTATTTACATGATGCTTTGGTAAATACTCAGGTATATACCAAAAAAATAAATACCTACCCATTGGGTATTTACCCTTCTCACATTACTGCCCCCAACATTAGTTTCGCTAGGAAAAATTTTTGTTTAAATATATAAATTCATTCAACAATGATTTTAGTTATACTAAAAGTTGTTATCATGAACCTTAGCAACACTGGATGGGCCAGCTAGCATGTACCAAAAAGGGATTTATTAGAATTTCCATAGAAAACAAAATTTTATATAGGTTATAACCTTTTTAATGCTGAATCTTTACAAACTTAATGAATTTGAATATAAGTTTGTTCTTCTTATTTAAAACACTCCTTAAATAATCGCTATTCTTGCCAGTAAAAAAATATGACAAACATTTTTATCCAAGAGCTAGAAGACTTTGCCAACTACGGTGATTGCTTTCTGCAAATAAATATCACGAATGCCATCGCGCTATTATATTTTCTAATGTGTCACACAAAATTTGAGCTGCTAAAGACCAATTCATTTGATCATTTATAGTAGGATTTTATAAGGACTGATAGAATGATATGCAATATACTAAAACCATCACAGAAAAATTATAGAAATAACAAGGCAAGTCTCGTAAAAATCAGCTTGGTAAAACTTTTTAAAAAGCTAATCTTTCATAATCAGATTCCCCTGATTATAGAACTTTCCCCCCAAATTCCAGAATGAAGCAACATAGAACAAAATGTTATTATACTAAAACCATTCCTGAAAAGTACAAGTCTCATTCCAGTGCAAGTCACAGTGAAATCCATCTAGTAGAACTTTTTGAAAAAGCTAATCTTTCATAATCGGTTCATTTGATTATAGAATTTTCTCTCATAATTCTATAACTAAACAATGCAAAACTTGCAATATATGAAAACCTTCCTGTAAAAATATAACTAACAGTGCAAATTCCATCAAAATCTATTCAGCAGAACTCTAGTTATAAGCAGCCAGGACGAAATTCCCATTTGTATTTTATACATATAGTAGATTATCCATCTACTTTCATCTGTGACAAAATTCTGACAACTGATTTTTAAATACATTTTCTTATGCAATGTATTTTTCAATGTAATAATAAATAAAAAAAAATACAATATTTAAGCATTTGAAACCTTTAATATTTAGTTTAGTTTTAAAAGAATATACCTACATTTTAGAAAAAATTACTTATTCATATAATTTTTTATACATATACACACATTTCGACAAATATAAAATTTTAATTGACACAATACCTGCTTCTTTTAATTTATATCCAGTGTTTTTTGTTCTAACAGGCCTTTCACTGCCAGCTAGATCAACAAGAGATAATTGGCTGACAATTATTTTTTCTTTAACCTAAAATAATAATAAAAAATAAAGAAAATTGTATAAAGAAAACTTTTTCATCAAAGATGCCAGAATTCTTACATTTAATAAAACCAAAAGATTTGTTATATATTCTGATTAAAGTATATCTGAGAAAGCACAGTTGGCTTGATTTTGTCCAACCCAAAAAAACGTGGGTGGGTTTTTTTTTTTCAGAAAAACCAACTTGAAAAAAACCTCTGAAAAAACTCAAGGGTTTTTTTCAAAATCCTTATTTAAAATTATACTTATCTAACTAATAATAAACATACCGGGTGTCCTAAAAAGGACTGACTGATTTTAAAATTCAATAATTTGCAAACGGTGAAAGATATTTAAAAAATTCTTGCAGGAGGGTTATGCATGAGGTCAAAAGATTTTTTACAGTGATTTTCGATTTTAGTTCAAATTACAAACAATAGATGGCGATGCGATCAACAGACGCTAAATTCAGGCTCGATTTTTGGTACTTCGTGGCCCACTCAATACATTTCCATCTCCTTTTCCGGCATGGAAGACGAGATCGGTTGAAAAATAGAGCCTGTTTTTAGCTCCTATTACTTACAGCGCCATCTATTGTTTGTAATTCGAACTAAAATCTAAAATCACTGTAAAAAAACTTTTGACTTTATGCATAACCCACCTGCAAGATTTTTTTAAATATCTGTCACCGTTTGCAAGTTATTGAATTTTAAAATCAGTGAGTCCTTTTTAGGACACCCGGTATTTATTTACATAATACATTTTTAAATTATGGACGTAGAGTTTTCAGAAATACTGATGGGGTGCAAAACCCAACAAAAGCTCCAAATTTTCCAATGGAAAAATAATTATCTAATTAAAAAGACATTGAAAGAATTATGTAAAATGGTCACAGGAACTAGAAGGGATCACAATCAGGAAACAGAAATTATTTGGTAACTTTTCCAGTTAGAATTGACCAGGAAACAAGGCCCTGACCATGCAAATTCAGAAAAGGGTAAATTTGTGTGGTAGTTAACTAGGGTTGCCAGCTAGTACATTTTCTTCATAAGTTGTATGTTTTTCAGGCTTTTTGTACATTGCACATTTAAACTGTTCCCATATGACATTTTCTTCTGCTTTTTCCCAAAATATCTGACTTTTGATATTTTCAAGTATTGTCTCAGTTTACATTTTTAATTAATTACTACAAAAGTTTCACCTTTTGATTCGAAAACCTCAATGTTGAAGATATCATTTTTGTGCCACAATTGCATAGTATTTCACAAATATGATGATGGGAATTAAGACTGATAATTCTTTTATTGTCTCTTTATTTTCGATTTTTTCTTTGTGCAATTGATGAAAATAGCGATTATTTTCTACAACCGATTGACGAAATTCGTGATTTTTTTTTTCTAATGACCAACTGACAAAATTTGCGTTTTTTATATGTACGTTTGACAAAAACAGCAATTTTTTTTCAATGACTGATTAATGTAATTCACAATTTATTTCCATGATCTGACTGGTGAAAGTTGAGATTTTTTTAATCCGCAACTGATTGATGAAATTCCTGATTTTTTAGGTGACCCATTGAAAAATTTGCGATATTTTCAGCGTACAATTGATGAAAATAGCAGTTATTTCCTATGACCAACTGACGAAACTAGCAATTTATTTTCCCACGACCGATTGACGAAATTCACGTTTTTTTCAATGACCACATTGTCCAAATTCGCGATTTTCCCCCTGATTAATCAATGGCATTCGTGATTTTTTCTGCATATGATTGATGAAAATAGAGATTATTTTCTGACATCCAAATGGAGAAATTCCCATTTTTCTTATGGTCAGTAGTTTTTGAGAGATGCAGAAATTGTTTCAAAGTTATTTTAAAGACAGTACTTTTTTTTTCTTTACGGCTATTAACTTCAATACAGATTTTGAGGAATTCCACGAAAATTATATTCACGAAATTTTCCTAATTCGAGGAAAAATCACATTGCAGACTGGGTAACTTCGGGAATCGCTGGAAATCTGAAATCAAAATGGGATAGGGAATTTTTTTCTTTTAACTTTCATTCCTGGAGATGTTGGCATCTATGCATAATATCACTTGAGGTGAAGAGTCTGCTGAATGACTACAAGATGTATTTGCAAAAGTCCATGGGACCCGAAATAAGGCATTTCAAGACAGATTTCTATTTTGTGCATAGAAAACACACTAATCTCCAACTGACGCAAGGGAGAAGGTTTATCAGTTTGAATCTGATCTATCTCTGCATAAGGGTTGCTATAAGTAAAATGTTTATCATGAATATTTGGCGAACTTCGTCCTTTTTTACATCACATTTTCAGTTACATTTTCAAGGTTTTTGATTAGTTTTTTCCACTAAACATAACAATCTATTAAACCCCGAAAGATCGATAGAAAATCCCGGAAATCCAGGGTACATCCGGAACACAACTCCTGCTCAGTGCCCTTTCTCATTATTGACGAATTTTCAATGATCGTATGTCCTCTGATGGCTACCCTTGAGCAAAGGTGTCGCAAAGGTAAACCAGATAGCATTGAACCTTTT
The DNA here is from genome assembly GCA_963932465.1 of Maratus speciosus. NCBI lineage: Eukaryota > Metazoa > Arthropoda > Arachnida > Araneae > Salticidae > Maratus > Maratus speciosus. The sequence goes on from OZ010790.1 coordinate 508,822,804, forward strand.
GGAGGCTTATTTGTTTATCCCATCAGATATCAGGCAGATGTAGCCTGTAAAAGACACCTCTCTATATAAGAGACATTATATAAGATATTTTGACTTTGCACAGACAAACAGTGCTTATAACTTTTAAAAAAATTTACTTTAACAAAATCAATGAGACAAAGCGACAATTTGGAAAGACAGTTTCGAGAACTCTTGATTAACTTTCTGTGGGCCAAGTTACAGGCGATCAATACTCATCCCTCACGCAACGGTGCAAAGCTATACTGCCTCCAGCTGAACTTGAAAGATTTCAAGATGCCATACATCTTTTACCACAAACAAGCTGAAGAACAAATATTTTGTAAATCAAAATGGCCAGTGACAAGGATATTTGCAGACCACAATAATCAAATAGAAAGATGGGGTGAAGATGATAACGCATCTGGACTTCAGGCTGAACTTTTCTTAGCAACTGGTTGCAGAGTTATGTTGCATACCAATCTGTGGACAGAGGAACAATTGATAAACGGTGCACTTGGTATAGCAAAAGATATTGTCTACATACACAGGGAGCAACTTATGTTGCTGCTTTTAGTAGAGTTTGTTGTTTAGCAGATGTTCTCATTGAAGTGCGTTTGGCAAAGGATAGGCTCAACCAAATTAGACGAATAGGGGGCACTTGCTGACAGATTAGCATTTGAGCATTACATGAGACAACTGATGACTGAATAAACACTTGAAAATGAAGATTCAACAGCTGTTATTGCAAACTTACCTTTATACTATTTAATGGTAAACAAAAAATATATTTTTTAAATGCTATCTTTTAAGTTTAAGCAACTGAATGCTACGACATTTTGACCTGATGGATGTCAGTTATAATTCTGTAAACTAAAAATTTTATACTTAAAGAAGAGAAAACATTAAAATTAAGAAGCTTAAAAAAAAAAAAAAAAAAAATGAAATGTTTGAAATTAAAATACCTGCAAAACTTCTGCACCCACAGGATCAAGAGGAGCTTGTACAATACGTATTGTGAATACACAATGACTTCGACTTGATTCTGTATTCAATGCAGTATGAGCCACTTTGCGCATCCTTTGACCTTTGTCAAACAACTCCAGTGCTTCTTCAACAGTTTTGACCTCATTTTCTTGAACTCCAAAAACATATACATTTTTTGCTGCATCTTCACGGAGCATTTTGGAGTTGAAGGCCCTATAAAGAAATGGCTGATTAAAAAAAAGATCTGTTTTCTTTTTTCTTTGTAAAAACAAAAAATATTTTATGCAAAAATATATTTTAAAAGAAAAATAAATTTTAACTAGAAGAATGGGGTGTAAAAAAAGTTAAGGAAAAAATCAAAACAACTTACAAGAATAAATTTAAAAAAAAAAATTCTCCTTGAAGACATGCTAAGTATAAAAATTACATTTTCATCAAAGTTCGTTTATAAAAATCTTCCTAATACTACAGCATTTGTGGTACAGTAGACTCCTTTAAATCCGCGAACGCCTGAAATCTGCATATTTTTTCAGATGTAAACAATGAAATTTACAGTTAAGTTGCAGGAATAAAATTCGAGATGGTGCCGAAATCAGCGACTACCGCAATGTGTTTTTTACTAAATTTTTTTTTAAATGATTCTCTTTTGGCTATTACAGCTGATTTATTACTAAATAAATTTACATTACTTTTGATTTGATATAAATTAGCATATCTATATAAAAAATTCCAGGGTTTGAAATTATTGTTCGTGGAATTTTTTAAAAAAAATTATAGACAAATTTATTTCTAAGCATACAAAGCAGTAAAAGAAAAGCATTCAAGACTAAATAACAATGAAAAAAGTTACAGAGAGTGCAATAAGCTACGTATCGATCTTACGATCGCTTGACCTCTAGATGGCAGCACAGGACATTTGGAATCTAATTGAATCGATTTGATCCCTAATAATTTGATATTTTTCTAAATTTTTATTTTACATAATTATTTTAATAATTACTTACTTTTAAACTAATAAATTATTTTAATATTTTACTTATTTTAATGTTTGCCTTTATTGTAAGTACTATTCATTATAATTTCCCTTGCTAAACTACCAATCAAATTAATGTTTAAAAAATGTAAACAAATCAATGACCAGAAATCCGCAAAATTCTAAAATCTACACAACCTCTGGTCCCAAGGTGTGCGGATTTGAGGGAGTCTACTGTATTTCTAAATCGCACATATTCTGCATATAAATCTGTATATAAATATTTCTAAATCTGTGTGTCTCAGAACTTGCAAAAAGTACAGAATTTCCACATTTTTTAAAGAAAATCACAAGATTATTAAATTCTGTTGTAATTTAATTCTATTTTATTATTCATAATTTATAAAATCATTGAAAATTGTTACTTTACTTATCATACCTAAAAATTACTTTTCTTTTTTTTTTTTTTTTTTATTGTTACTAAACACAATACATTTTCTCTTGAAATAGTGCCTGTTTCTGCAGAACTGGAGCTATTTTTAGCGACTAGACTCTGCCTAGAGATCTGCATGGGCCAGCAAAATGAAAGGGAAATTTCCAGTGGGCTGGCGAAAAACACAAGAGATTATTAAGTACTATTGCAATTTAATTCTATTTTATTACTTATAAATTATAATCATTCAAAATTATAAAAATGCAGATATCCACATTTTAGTTTGTTATGTCTATTTTTATAATTTTCCCGTTTAAGTACCAATTATCAGACATTATTTTATATTTTAAAAAACAACTTTACTATCTGTAATATATACAGGTCTGTTTCTAAAAAATATCTATTATAGCTTGTTATATATAAAACTTTAGACAAACTAAATAGTATGTCAACTGAGGATGCTCCAGTAGGAAAGAAAATGTTCTTGTAATGTATTATATATTTAAACTCATGAATATATTGTGACGATAATTAATGTGTTGTGATCGTAAAAGGGTTAAAGTACACGTTGTGAAGTTCTTTTAATAAAATTACTATTGATCGTTAAAGAAATAATAAAACTGGAAACGTCTTACTTGAAATGTAAACAATGAAGAGGCAATTTGATGAAAACAAATAATATTCTTTATTCCATACGTTAGTTGAATAGAAGGTTATGAAATTCTTGCTTCTGGTCACCATTTTAAATAAAAGGACTGAATCTTTTAAGAAGAGAAAAATAACGGCCAACATGGAATAAATCCATGGGATTCCTTTTAATGAGAGCAGCACAACCTTAAAGGATTAAACTTTGAGAAAGAACATATCCACATAACAAAAATATGACCCATAGTACGGCAAACTTTTTCAGTCAAAAAGAGCGGATCGGCATTCGAACGGCAGGCCAGCAGGCTGGCGCTCCGCTAAAACTACGTTAAAGGACTACATCTTTTGCAGACAACATCAAACCAAATTCTGAATTTAAAATTAACGAGTTTTAGTATTTAAATGATGAATACGGGGTTGACAAAGTAATTAAAAGGCAGAATTTAAATTGATTAGCTAAATTAACATTTACGGGAAATTAATGAGAAACGAATTACAAGCTACAGAATTAAAAATGTTTTCACTGATTGGAAAACGAAACCAAACGATATTCTCCTGTCAGCGATCAGCGTCAAAAGAGGGCGGCGCATAATTCAATGATGTCATCATAATCAAATCGACTCCGACGAAACGAGAGCTCCAAGATATGCTCCTAAAATAGCGGAGTGCGCATGCGCAAGCTGCCGATCCGCTCCCAAAGCAGATATCAATATCGGCGGTGAAAAATGAACTTGCTTTACAGTGAGAGATAAAAGCGTCAACATCGCGGCGTAAAGATTGGGTTCAAATGGACATCGATGCAAAAAAAATAGCTGAAAGGAAATAAAAATAAACCAAATTTAAACACTGTGAGAAGTATTCTCACATATATATTTTTTAATGTTACATAAAGTTTTATATACAAAAAGCTATAATATATTTTGAGTTTATCACACATTCAGAGAGTTGCGCTGCTCAAAACTTATTTTGAATGTAAATCGTATGAAAGGTGCAAAGATGTTTGGCGAAATAAATATCCAAATGATGCAATACCAAGTAAAGATATGCTACATTGGCTCGTTCGATAATTTCAAAATACAGGTTCGGTGGAAGACAAGCTCAAGAGTGGAAGGCCGAAAGTTGTTACACCAGTCTTTCTGCAAAACACTCAACAAAGGACATTGCAAACTCCTCAAAAATTCATGAGATGTTTGGCAGAAGAAATGGGAGCATCTCATGGGTCAACAAATAAGGCTTTAACAGCTTTGCAATTCCGTGCTTATCGTGTAAAAATGGTACAGGAGACAAAGCCACCAGACTTTGAGAAGCAGTTTCATTATTGCCGGTGGTTTCGAAGATTTATTCACAACATCAAGATTTTGAACAAAACATTTTCCTCCGATGAGGCAAAGTTTCATTTAGGCGGTTTACCTGAACACCCAAAACTCTCGCTTTTGGGCGACGACCAATCCTCATTCATTAATGCAAAAACCTTTGCATTCTAAAAAAAATTGGCATATGGTGTGCTGTATCACAAAAAAGGATGGTTGGACCTCTGTTTTTTTAATCAACTGTTGATCATTTTGTATAGAATAAACTTATCCAGCAATTTGTGGCATTGTTAGAAGTGGATTAATGAAATTCTAGGTTCCAACAAGATGGTGCAACATGCCATAGAAGTGATGAAACCATGGACATGCTTGAAGAATTTTTTGGCAATCAACTCATCTCAAAAAATTTTTGGCCTCCACGATCCCCTGATCTGAGCATCCTGGAAATTTTTCTGTGGGAATATTTAAAGAACAAAGTTTAAGCAAAAAATCCTCAAAGAATTTATGATCTGAAAATTGCTATTACTCAAAGCATACAAGAAATCACTCCCAGCATGTTAAAACGCGTACCTGCAAACATGCGCAAACGAGTTCAGCTTTGCCTCCTAAAAAAAGGCAGATATTTTAAACATTTATTTTAAATGTAAGTTCAGTATTTTTTCCTATGTGATGTTAAAAGTGCTTTTTATCATTAGCATAAAAGTAATCATTTTACAGTTTGTTGTTTTGTGAATAATAAATACATATGTCGTCAGTACGGGAACTTTTAGGACATTCTATATAATGCACACCCTTCCTACTTTGCAATCATGAGATTTGTAGCAAAAAAAAAAAAAAAAAAAAAAAAAAAAAGAATGTTAAAAGAATATTAGCTAGTATTTGACATGTAATTCAATAGCAGGCACTATTAAGCTCACAACATATTCATTATTTTATAAATAAATAGCATGTTTTATAATGTAAAAATTTTAATTCTTATGGATATTTGTTTTCCTTCTTTCAATTTTATAACTGGAGCCTGTAAAGTTCGATCAATTTTCTAGTACCAAAAGGGCATATTATACACCAAAATATAAGGTATATGCATAAATTTCATTTAATAAACAAAAATAAATATTCTAAGAACTATCAGTATGGATGTTTTAACTTTAAATCAAAAACTAGCATTAAAAACAAAATAATACACTTACTTAATCCTTTTGGGGTCAACAGGGGTATCTTCTAACAGATCATAAATGTAATTGTTGTAAATCTCCACATAAGAGACAAATACGGAAAAACACATATCTGGTAAAATATCTTTAACAACAGTGTTGTCAGGGACTCTAGAACTGAAGTCCCCTCCTGCTTCTTTTTTGCTAGAAAATAAAATTTAATAATAGGGTAATGAAATAAATTAACACAGGATATATTTATTTCTAAACTCTGAACAAAAATTTAATTTTATGAAAATAAATAACAAAAAATATTACAAATCTTTACATATTTAACTATTCTAAGGTTGCCACAGGAAAAATACAACAAAAATAGGTACTTTAGATACTTTTAATCACTAAATCAGTTGTCTAAATAGCATATCCCAAAAATAATTTTTAAAGTTTAAGTAACTTACATAAATACAAAAAGAGTAAAATAGTTATTTGATATTAAACAAAAAGCAAGTATTTAGAAAGATACAGATACGCAAAAACTAAGGGATGCAAAAGAAAAAAAAAATCAAAGCCCAAGTTCGATGGGATTTTGTCAATGTCTGGTTCTTCGCATGTTACTTTTGTTGCATTCTTAAATTGAATTTATTTTTTAATTTGAAAAAGACTCGATTGAATAAATTTGGATTAAAAGGAGGGTTATTTGATTTAAATCAGCTTGATTTAATTCTTGATTTAAATCATGACTTAAATCAATTTTTTTTTTTTTTTTTTTTAAATAAAATCTTTGATTTAAATCAGTTTTTTCTACATTGATATTTTCTGAAAATTTCAATGAAATCAGTAAAAACCTGAGTGTTTCTATGGGGTTTTGCTCACTTTCGAAACACAGACTCCAAAAATACAATTACACACACACGCCAAAAAAAAAAAAAAAAAAAAAAAAAAAAAAAATGCTAAATAGCATATATTTTGAATTCAATATTTTTTTGTGATTTTTGAATTAAAAAATATAGAACAAAAGGGATTAAAATACATATAAAAAGCACAAATAATTGTACAAAAATTACTTTCAGGTGCATACATATAAGATAAAGATATTTAAAATATATTAAAAACATTAGAAAAACCCAGAGCGTTTTCAGCCATTACAAGGCTGCCATCAGTGGGATTTAAATGTTGTTAATTTCTTTGCACTTTTTCGAGAATTGTCCAGAAGAAAACATTGTAATTTAAGGACTGTACATCAGATGAGATGCCAGATAAAGTTATTCTAATTTTCAACAAAACGAGCTTTCATCTATTATGCAGCAAATCTATCGATATTCCATGGATATCGTATGACAGTAATGATCACATCAAGCATGTAATTATTATTTTGCCAAGGTCATTGCCAATACGCAATAAATCATGGTTGCTTAGCAATATGTCCCAGTCACTTGGCACTTCATCCATGGGGCTGCTACAACACGGAAGTTCCGTACTTTTATAGGCTGCAATAATAACTATATTTTAATTATTGTTATTGCAAATGGCCTGACATTGAGTACAGGTCCAGATTTGCTTTTTAAAGCTGATAATAATATAAATATCGATTGCATATACATAATACCACAAAAAAAAAAATAAATAAATAAATAAATTGACTGATGGGGACTCCTATTTCGATAATTTATTTCTCAAAATTTTGTTGTTAGAGGCCTTGAAATACCTAAAGAATGATGGAACTGCAACTGTAAGAGAAAGTCGAATATCGAAGACGGTAAAATCACATGTACTAGAACAATGAAAACAAAAGATAAATGAACTTTTGACTATGTTTCATCATATGATTGAATTCTTATAACATGTTTGTGTGACAATGCAGTTATTACTGCCGATTCAACATATCATCCGGTGTTTCTTTTAAAATCAATAAAATTTCCTGTAAAATCCTGCATAATCAAATCAGCTTCTGCAAAATCAGATGTTTTTAAAATTAGTAATAAAGTTGTGATTATCCAAATCCCAAGTCTGAATGGAACTTATGAACAAGTTTATGGGATGTGCTGATTTGATGGATAAGAATATAATCGATACAAGTGGTATTGGCTTATATATGCACAACTAGTAGATGGAGCAATTTTAAATGACAGGAATTTGTGGAAGTTTTGTGGTAAAATGATGAAATAGTTGTATCTTAGAAAAGGGGTTATAAAAACATATTTGACATACTTCGAAACAGTTTTTAAATGCCCTGGAAGGCTCTTCCTTTTCAAACAAAAGTGCTTAACAAAGAAGAATATTAAATTCAATCAAATTTGGCTCTCTAAATCACCTAATAATAAAATTCTCTAGGAATAAAATGCAAATGTACAACACGAAAGTATGGCAAATCTATTGTTCAGACAAGTGTAAAATGTAATGTTGGCACTTGTGTAATTTCTTTTACCCATTACATCCATAAAAGTAAGTTATGATTAACATTGTATCAAATTTGTTGGGGAGAAGGGGGCACATGTGAATAGTACATATTTCACTCATTTAATTTGAAATAAAAAAATTCAAAAAATTACCAATAGATAGTAGTACTGGTACCATCTTTTGGCTGAATTTTCAGAACAATAAGCCATTTTGATTGCTGGTAGTTGTAATTTGTTTTAGAAGGTGTGAAGTAAAAAAGTCTTCTAACAAGGGAACCACTTTTGGTGTTGCTCGCACCTAGCATCGAGACATGGTACATTTTGTAACACTATACATAAAAGTTAGAGAACCGATGAAATTTGTCTGCTAAAATTATATTTTGTATACTTTTTTAAACTTTTAATTTTTTATTATTACATTTTTATTTGTTTATTTCACGCCAAAAGGGAGTTAAGTCGCCAAATATGGCACTACAATTTTTCCGCCTGCTTTATCCAAAGAGTAAATATACAATACACATTACTAGTATATCAGATTGCGATTTTTTTTTAGAATTGATAGCATAAGAAACAAATATTAGGTTTTTATTTCTTTTTCTATGCAGACGATAAATATATAAGTAATAAATATAATTCTATAAAAGCTTCGAAGATCATTGAAAACTATTTTTTAGTGAAACAGAAAATAAGCAAGCTATTTTCTTTTGAAATCGAATAGAATAAAGTTTCGAATAATGAAATGTTGCTGTATTAAATGGTCCTTTGGTAAAAGTAATCAGAAAGTATTAATAGTAAATTAATATTTTTACCCAATTTAGAAAAATTACCGTGGCTAAATAATGTCGGACATTGCAATTTCTAGCTATTACAAATTCAGCCATGACATTTGGCTAGGGTTGCCGGAAAGCTCTACTTTTGAAAATAAACGCCAACTGTTTCCCCGCCAAAAATATGAATATAATGTTGCTATTTTTCAAAATCAAATTCATGGGTTTTTGAAGGAATTTTCGAACTTTTTTCAATATTTTATACTTACTATTAACTAATTTTTATTTTTAAATTCTTTTCTTTAAAAAAATACAATGTTAATAGTCCGATAAGTGGACTCGAAAATTGCATTTTCAGAAAGTTATGCTGCTGTAAAATCAAGAAATATTATTTTAACAGAAAAATTTTATTGATTCTCAAACTTCATAATATAGGGCTTTAAAATGCACCAGGTCTCAAAGCTCGGTGCGAGCAACACCAAAAGTGGTTCCGTTGTAAGTTATTGAAATAAAAATTCATTCAAGACATTTTTTAAAGTAGAATATCAGCATTGCATTCTATAGTGGCATTAATTAGGTAAGCCTACAAAATGTTTTGTTTCCGTATTTTAATGAAAAATATTTTTTTTGTATAAGTTAAGCTTAAGCTGGTAGATGGGGCACTTGTGAACAGAACATATGGGGGCAGGTATGAACAGTTCACAAGTGTATTTTTTAAGTCTCTGAATATTTTTTTTTTTTTTTTTTTTTAAGTTTAAAATTTAACTACCTTTGTCAAACATTGAGCTATAAATTCAATGTTTTTAGGATTGCTTCACAGTTTTAATTTACTGGAAGTTAGATAATAATTAAAAGTGGTGGCTTTCTGTAAAAACCAATATGTTTATTTGTTATTATTTAACGATTCCCAATTTTAAACGTATTTATTTTTTCGTAGCCCATATTAAAGTACAGTAGCCTCCCTCTTAACCGGAACTCCGCTTTAACCAGCCAACATTTTTTCCCAATATCAGGCAAAATTCAGTGATAACAGCCTCGAGAACTCAGCTTACGCTTTCAAGTTGAAGTACAATGCCGGGGGGGGGAAGTAGGCAAAATTCAGAAAGGAGAATGTCAATTCTAAAGGGATGTGCGTTGACCTGATTTCAGGTTGTGGCCCGGGGGGGGGGGTACCCCTTAGAACAATTCTGAAATTCACAACAAATTTTCTGAAAGGTTATACAGCAGAAGGGGAGGGTGTGTGGAATCTACTCCTGGTACTAACTATGCATGTTTCCAGTGGGCCTTCGCGAAATTCGTACTTTTTCGCGATCTTTTGATGAAATTTGATATTTTTTTGTGATTTTTTTGACGAAATTTGGGTTTTTTCCCCAATTCTTTAACAAAATTCGCGTTTTTTCACGATCTTTTAACGAAATTTTAGAGATCTTTTGACAAAATTTGCCCTTTTTTCCGCGATCATTTGAAGAAACTGACACTTTTTCGCGATTCTTTGAAGAAATTTGTGTTTTTCCACAATTATTTACAAAATCCGCATTTATTTCGCGATCTTCTGATGAAATTTTCGGGTTTTTTCATGATCTTTTGACGAAATTAGCATTCTTTTCGCGATCCTTTGAAGAAATTTGCATGTTTTTTTTTTCCGCGATTCTTTGAAGAAATTTGTGTTTTTCCGCAATTATTTGACAAAATACGCCTTCATTTCGCGATTCTTTGACGAAATTAGAGGGTTTTTTCACGATCCTTTGACGAAATTGGAGGGTTTATTTTGCGATCTTTTGACGAAATTCTGAGTTTTTTTTTCGCGATTTTTAGACGTTTGCAGTTTTCCGCAATTCTTTGATGAAATTCATGATTATTTTCAGTGACTGACTAGCAAAATTTCCTATCTCCGTGACTTTTTCCCCGCGATCGTTTGATGAAATTCCCGATTTTTTAAATAATCAGTTGATGAAATTCGCAAACTTTTTCTGTATCCGATTGATAAAAATAGCAATAATTTTCACGATCGTTTAACCAAATTCATGATTATTATTTGCAGTGACTTACTGACAAAATTCTGATCTTTTAACAATAATCGTGATTTTTTTCCAGCGATCTTTAGACGAAATTCGCGATTTTCTTGCACAACCGATTGCAAAAGTCTTGTTTTGTTTTCAGCCGCCAACTGACGAAATTATCTATTTCCGCGATGTTTCGACGTCATGATATTTTTTTCAAATTCGCGATTTTTTCTGCGAATTTTGACAGGCATTGAAAATAAGCACCTTGTAAGGACATTACAAACTTTTATCAAATGTCAGCACCTATAAGCACCTGTAAGCACCCGCTACGCACCCTGTTTAATATATGTTAAATATTTTTCATTATTTGTTATCAGTGACAATTTTTCTTTCAATTTAATAAATTATAAGTAGTATTCATTTAAGAAAATATAGAAAATATGTGCTTTTTTAAAACTGCACAAATTAAAAAACTAAATGCATTGTACTGACTAAATAAATTAAGCAGATACATATTTAATTTTTCTTTTTACTTCTCCGTTTTAACCGTTTTTTTTCTCTTAACTGCCTAACCCTCGATCCCGCTTAGGCCGGTTAAGCGGGAGGCTACTGTATTTGCAAGATATTTTATTTTATGAAAGTAAAATTTAGATGGCCAAAAAAAGTAATGAGTAGTACTGTGATAATCACCAATTTTTTTTTTTTTTTTTTTTTTTTTTTTTAATCACAGCTTTACCAATTTTTAAAACCATGATGCACAATTTTGTTATACACATTGCACAACATTTAGAAAAAAAATAAAAACACAATAACAGAATTATTCCATAACTTATTTAAAGGTAACACAGTTTTGCTATGTTTGACTCAAAAGGAGTAGGTATATTAGTGTATCATTTTACGAATAATTTCTTGTACCTATGCTGAAACATTTATTGATTTATTCACTAGAGATGGGCATTATTTAACGTATTAGGATAAATAACAGTGTTATTTGTTTATAGTACATTATTTAGTAACAGATTAACGGAAAGTCCCTGTTAAATTTGGAACGCATTACCTGCAAAGTATATAAAAAAAAAGGAAAAAGCTGAAAGAATAGTTTTTAGAAATATATATTAAAATTATAGTAAACATAAAATTTCCAAAATATTTTTTTTCGATATTATAAAAAAAAAAAAAGGGCTTAAAAATGTACTTTCAAATAAAAAAAAATGTACTTTCAAATAAAAAAAAGTCCTATTTTAAACGGTTATGAACGCTTATTATGATGCGCCAAAGCTAATAGAAAGAAATCACTAACAACCACAGACAGTAAAAAAACCTTCCTTTCATGTCTTAGTAGCCTTCAATGGCTAGAATGTATCGTTCACTGCAAAAAATGAGCAAAGCTTAGTAGCTATGAAGCAATTCGCAATCAACCAATCGGAGCTCAATTCACTAGAAAACACCTGACCATTCGCTAGAAAAGAAAGTTACCACTGTTAAAATGTTCTGAGAAACCACATGAGCTTGACAGTTATTTTATTACAAATATTCATTACTGTTGATTCTAATACTATAACTGCTTTAACTCAATACGAAGACAAAATATTTTTTAACACATCACACCGATATACGTTAAACTGTTGTAATTTGTTGTACAGATAAATAGTATTGAATAACATCATTTTAGTTGATGAGATTTATTGGAATGAAAAGTAAAATGCGTTTTTTAATAAAGGATATCAGAGAATGGGGATAATTCAGAATTCGTTGCATTGCAGAGTTAGCTCATTAGCCATTTTTGACCTGGTAGTGGTTTATTTGAGTTAGAATGTTTAAAAGGGATTAGAAGATGGGAATGATTTTGATTTCGTTGCATTTTTGACACAGTTATTGCAGTAGCCATTTTTGATTGGGCTAGTGGTTTCTTTGAATTTGAATGTTTAAAAGGGATATTGCTCATGGAGTTCGACAGGTTTTTTTCTTTTTTTATTTTACAGTGGATTTTTTTTTTTAGAAAGGGGGGTATGTATTTTTATTATTTATTTATTAGTTTCTCAATACTGTGTTTTAGAAAATAAGAGCTAGAAACACTTTTATTTCTGTGATTTTATTTCACTATAAATAAAAGAAAAACAATAGCACTGCATTATTTGTGCAAGCTTTAAATTTTAATACAATTGTAACTAATTTGAAAAACGTAATAAAAATCTCTTCGGATAAATTGCTTTTAATTAAAAGTGTATAAATAACATTTTCAGGTTCTTGTGGATTATCTTTGGATAGACGTTGATAAATAAGGCTGCAATGAAGTCGGGGATCATATTTCATTTTTTTTATATAAATCATGTTATTAAAGCAGTGTTTCTTTTTATATAGCATGTCTTTTTTTATAGTTTGCCAAAAGCTAATTTCTAAACTGTTATGTTGTAAAAACTTTACATAACATTCACCCTTCTTAAATTTACATAAACTTAATTTTGTATATTCTGTTAATTTTAATAATCTACTTCCTTTTACCATCTTTCAATTTTGACAGCAAAATTTTATTAAATTTTAAATATTAAATCCTAAATCTTTATTTTTAATTATTTCATTTAAAATTACATTTATTATATTCTATTATCTTTTTCCATTTCTCTGGTAAACTTTAATAAAATTACTGAAATCGTTTGCCAGAGAAACGAAATTCTAACTCTTATAGTTTCCCTTAATTTTATTGCTTTCCATTCACCTCGCATCCCAAAAGATGCAACTTTTAAGAAGGTTTTGACCCTTATCTCAGAACAGACAGGAAATTCCTTTCGACGTCATAGGAACTCCCACATAGCAAACATTCCTTTCTCCCCGCTTCTGAAGTGCGTTGCCATTCCATGGTCATAATCCTACTACAAAATCTTTTTCGCCGGAAGTGCTAGCGACAGGCCATCTTTAGAAATATTCTGATTGGCTAGCTTTGCAGAGATCGTTTCCAGATTTCGGCAGGCATTTCAAATAAGAGTCAGTTTTGGAATTTTATCAGAAGACTCCAGACCGTTTTTCGAATCGGGAGTTGTTTTTAATTTTTTTCACCGTTGGGTGTAAGCCCTGGTGAGCGCACCATAGGAGGAGATTTAGATATTGCAAAGTAAATATCCGTGTGTAATATTAATTTATTAACCACCACCATAATTAAGTAATTCTTATCTCTCAAAATTTGAATGAAAAGGAGATGGAATTTTTCCTGTTCTCATTGTCAAGTTTCCACCGTCATCCGTTAATTGCTGGAATATCTAAAACCAGAGAACCAGCGTCGCATCAAGTATACAACGAATTGTGAATATGCTCATACGTTTCCTTTTGCATCCTCCGTCATCAATATACATCTCCTTTTGCATCCTCCATCATCAATATACATCTCTTCTTACATCCTTTGTCATTAATTAGAATTTTATTCTTTTGATATTGCACTTTTATACATCTAAATTCAACAATCATCATAATACCATAACAGTATTATATCATGTAATCATCACTTCTATTACCTACAGAACTCTTTACCATCCAGTTATTCTGACTTTGTTTTATAAACTTTCACAAACTGTATTCCATTTAAGAACTGTTTTTATTTACAAGAATCAATATTGATATAAAGAAGACTGTTATAATACGAAATAATGTTTAACCTTTTTCAATAACTTATTAAAATTTTATTCTCAACATAAAGTATAACATGCTCCGGATCCGGATAGATTTCAATGTGTCTCCTATTATACAATAAAATACTTGATTATGCAATTGATTTCATTCATTTTAATTGTGAGTGTATTTTATGTGTGATGTTCAACATGGGGTGAGTAATTACCATTTCTTATTTATTTATTTAGAAATTCATTATCTTCCGATTTAATTTTATTTATTTACGACGCGTACTAATTTACCACTATACGATCAAAGCCATAGTGTGATTTCGGGGAATGTGAATTGAATTTTTTTCGATCAGATTTTCTTTTCGAATTTTCGTTTCAATTTACATATCCCGGAATCTCACTTAACATAAACCATTAGTTTTAGAGGTGTAGTTCCAATTGCAAAAGTATTTCAAATTTTGTTCTGTATCATATAAAAATCGATTTACGTTAAAACAGCTTATTTTTAAATACTTAAGAAATTAAAATTTTTTTACAGTATCTGGGGCTTATAAGCTTCTCTATGTTTTATGATGTAAAAGAGTAAAAATTTATTCTTCTATGGCCAAAACTAACTAAGTTAAGATACTTGCAATTTAATGAATTTTGTGATTTTTAGTCGCCAAATATGGAAACACATGTTTTTAGTATTACATTGATAAATTGCATCTGACTAAAAATGTATAAATAATATTTTCAAGTTCTTGTGGTTTTCGCTATGCATATGCGTTGCTACACAATGGTAGCAACAAAATCGGGAATAATTTTTTTTATTTTTACAAATGATGTTGTTAAAACTGTGTTTATTTTTATACATGGTATCTCTTTTTATCGTTTACCAAAAGCTAATTTCTAAATCGTTAGTTTTAGAGGTATTGTTCCAATTGCAGAAATGTTCCAGATTTTGTTATGCATCATTTAAAATCCAATTTGCGCTAAAATAAGTGCTTTTTAAATAGTTAACAAATTAAAAAATTTTCACAACGTCTGGGTCCTAAAAGCTTCATCCAGAAAAAGTTTCTCCATGCTCTAACCACTAAAACAGTAAAAATTTTATTTTCCTACAGCTAAAACTTATTGAGTTATGATACTTAGAACTTCATGAATTTTCAACGTTTTTGTCACCATAAACAAAAAACGTGTTTTTAGTGGCAGAAAAGTTGAAAATGCATAAAATTAAAAGTATCATAACTAGGTAAGTTTTGTCCTGTAAAAATTAACTTTTAAAACAAAAACTGATTTTAATGGTGTGGATTCACCTTAACAAAAAACAGTGTCTATACGTACGTCCCAAAATTATTTGAAACATTTTGTTTAAAGGCCTTCTAATTAAAACACCCGTTGACATCATACACAGCCATTAACTATACGTTAAAAAAATAACAGGTTGTTGGAACCTGTTACTTGTGCAAGTGTGGAACGATGCAACCTGTTAACCAAATGTAACTCTGTTTCCCATCTCTATTATTCACGCAACTAGAACGAGGGCATCTAATTAGTTTTTATTGCAATTTTTATTCACAAAAAATTATTTTTGTCTTATTTATGCATGTGTTCACATGTGCCCCAGGTATGTTCACAACTACCCCTCCAGTGGGGCACATGTGAACAAATTTAGGCAATTTTTAGAATGATGATATAAGTTAGAAATTCTTGATAAATGCATCCAAAAGTTTCACCAAAAGAACAAACAAATTATAAATATTCGTATAAATCAAATTTTGGTTCAATAGCTCATAACAATTTTGAGAAATAGTCAAAAATGTAAAAATTGTTCACATATGCCCCCTCCCTCCTATACTACAAAGTTTATTGATAAAAGTTTATTTTTTATTGAAAAAATATAACTAAATTAATTTTTGCAAAATTTGATCATGTTACATTTGTCATGTTACATATATGTCATGTTACATTACACATATCATGTTACAATGTGTTGCATTTATGCAACACCCTGTATTTCAAAAAATATTTATAAATGCATCTTAAAACCTATAGAAATATGTAATATCACCTTACTGAAGCACATTTTAATGATTAAACTAAAATTATTTTTCTGCAAAATAATTCGGGCTTTTATGGGTTAACTAGAAATAAAATATTGCGAAGAAAACATGACTTTTCAGGTACCTCTGGTAAAACTATTTTATATACTAGCCGCCTCTGGCGACCAGTTTGGTCTCCCTTAAATGTATTCTAAGCATTGCATCATGTTACTTTCATTCTGAAACTAATTGGCTTGCTCAGTCCTTCCCCGAGTCCAAAGATTTTGATAGAGAAATCAAGAATTCTTTGCCAACTTGATAACATTTCATACATTTTTGTTGTTATGCGTATTTCGTCTTTTTTGACAAATACCTCATAATTTCCGTAGCTGTAAAAATGAGTGAAACTTCAAGTCTTTAAACTGAGATTTGTTCATAAATTATCTAAATTAAACTTATTCTACTTAAACATGCTGTTACTTCAATGTTATTTTTTAATATTAATAAATTTATTTAAATTTTGCAAATCATGCATTAATTTTTTTTTCATTTCTTAATAACTAAATAATGAATATATATACTTTTGTTTTTATAGATTTGATTTCTGAGTTCATAAATATGACAATATACTAACGTAACTAAGAGAAATAGCAAAATAAAACCCCCGTGAATGCAAGCCATTAACAAACGTTAGCGCTGCCAATTTACCTACTATGACGTCATAAGAATATTGTCCATTCATTGTTGGAGAATCTGCTTTGCGAATGATTACATCCATGGTCTAATATTTTCTATCGCTTATATGATGAATGAATCTCTTGTGTTTGTTTACTCTATGAAGTGAAATAGAAAGCTGTCAACTTAATTTCAATTGAAATCAAATCTTGGAATATATATTTATTTGAATGTAAATTAGAAAAAATACTTTGATGTTGAAATGAAATATTTTAGTTTATATTATTATTATTACGATTAATTGTTTATTTAGGTACTTTTCCATTACCGGGGCCTTGGCATTTTTCTTTAAGCTTGGCGCAATTCGGGCTTCAGAACGTGAAATACGTTGATAAAATATATAAATAGCTACGAAAACAAACCTGGTGAACTTCTATTTTTATATTTATTTATTTGCATATAAACATTTTATTTACACATATATATACAGTATTTGTTTACATATAAATTACTTCTGTTTCTATATAAAAATAGATTATTGGCCTCTTTAGATTAAGTCAACTGTATACATATGGAAAAAATTGCTTATGTATATGAAATAGGATATAGATTGCCGGAAAATTTGATGCCATTTTTTTCTCGCCAAGAACCTATACTGGAAAAATATTTATTTATTTATTTATTTATTTATTGTATTTTAAATGAAATGAGTGATTTTTAATGAAATGATGGCGATGGAAGAATATTTGGCAATTTATCACCTGCGCCCGACTAACATAAAAATACCGAAATGGCCGTTTGGCATATAAAAAGCGAAGCGGTCAGCCCGGAACTATTGATGACAGTCATATGACTTCGGCTTTTATTATATAGATGTATATATATATATATTATCACAGTAAATACAGTAAAATATGTTAAGGCAGAATTGGAAGGGATTGTAAAAAAGTTTTTAAAAAGTAAATCGTTTAAGTTGAGTGTCTGTCTCAGCAGTTATAATTACATGGTACTTTTTTCCCCCATAGACTAAGAATTTTTTTTTCCATTTAAGACAGGATTCTGTTACAAACAGGTTTTGTTTTCAAAGGTTTGCTATATTTTGAAATCATTTCAATGCCCAATTTCAAAGCGCATGTTAAGCAAAAATATTACCCTTGGTGAAGTACGTAACTCCAAAAATGTATTCAAATTTAATATCATCTAATACATATTACCAAGAATTTACTTACTTTCTGGGTTTATTTCTGTTAAATATTCCAAGTTCTTTTTGTTGGTCAGCAAGAGCATCAGCAGGAGATTGCACATCAAATCCATTCATTTTATCAGGTTTAAACACCTGTTGAGAAAAAAGAAACATAAAAAAAGTTTATTATTTAATTTAACTATATTACAATTGTGCAAATCATATGAGTGTCCTATACCGACACGGGGCTAACCGCTTCACATTTCATATACCAATCAGTCATTTTTCCTTGAAATTATTTTTCAAATAAAACTATATACAAGCCACATTTTTAAAATGCATATATTTCAAGTAATCTGCATTCAAAATTTCATTCCTGAAGTAAACAAATTGCTTCAAAAAGAATCAAATTTGTTATAATTTTCACAATTCTAAAAATCATATACACCTTGTTTCGCCAACAGAGAATAAAATCAGAAAACACATTGTTTGCCCATGAACCAATGAAATTTGTTTAAGTGAAGTTTAAACAACTGAACTTGTGTTTTTGTGCTTTGATTTCTGAAATGAAAATGGAAAAGTAAAGAATTATGTCGAGAAATGGCTATTACTGACTTGCTGGAAATTATCGCAGTGGCAAAAATGACAATAAAGTAGTCAAGACATATTTCAACTGGGAAAAGAGATCAATAGTCATTTTATTAAAAAGATAATTTGATACAACATTTGGATAGGTTTGTCAAAATCCGGCGATAATTTTACTTAGTATTATATCTCAATTTTCATTACTTAATTTTTTCTGCAGACATACACTGTTATAAAAAATTGCAAAATAATGTAATATTTGCAACCATTTTACATTGACTGAAAATTGGTAAGCCTGGCAAAAGATTATTAATTTAACAGTACAAAGACTTAATGATAACAGATATGGTACAGGCTCAGCAAAAAAACACTAAATTTTCACAACCTCACGCACCCCTCACCCACCGCATCCTCCAAACCATAAAGATATTGGTCATGCAAATTCAAATATGTAAATTTTATAATTAAAAATAATGTTAATTTAAGTTGCATATTGTAAACATAAAACAACAAAAACATGTTCAATATTACAAAAATTTAAAAATTTGCTTGAAAGTGCTTCATATGAGAAAGTAATTAATTACACTTAAACAGCTGTAAAATATCTTCAAGAGAAATATATGTAGGTCTGGCAATACTGTAAGATTGGAACAAATATTAAAAGAAATTAATTTATTTTCTAAATTCTAGTTGCTGCTTATCATATCATAATATCAGAAACAATGATTGCCACCCTAACTATCACACAAGAACTAAGTTAAAAAAGTTAAGTTGAAACAACAATGAAAGAAATTACTTTGTGTTTGTGTTGGCTTGGTAGGGATCAAGATAAGCATTGTTGAAAATGTCCAAAAGCAAATTTCAATTCGCCACAGCTTCAATTTTTTCTACGACAGTTCGCTGATATATGCAGAATAAATGCACAGTCGATCATAGGGATGAAGAGTATGATTTAGGCAGAGAGAGATTTGTTCCGATCGGAGGACCGAGAGATAAGCAGTTTAGCCAAAACAGACTACAGTTGTGTGCGCCTGGCCCCGTTTTCATGATGTTTGCTTCTAAGCATGGTAGGTCACGGGAAAGGGAAAAATAAACTCAATTTGGCACTGTTCGTACTCTCACTTTTGTTGTACAGTCGAACCCCGTTATAACGAACTTCAAGGGACCAAAGGTTTTGTTCGCTATACCCGAACAGTTAAGAAAAATGTTAGTGTTCACAAAATGTATAACTTATTAATTGCTATGTATATATTCAATAATAATGTATTAAAAAAAGGTAAAATCTATTAAATATGACCATTAAAGAATTAAATTGACTAAAATCTATCACATCAAACTGATACAATAATTCAAATTTTTCTCGAAAGCAGAAAGTATGCTTTCTCTATTTTTCCATATTGTCCCAACAGTAAATTTCGATAAATCTTTTTTTCGGCAAATGTCAGCTTAGTTACCTCCATTTTCTATTTCTCTGATGATACTTATTTTTTCTTCGATGCAGAATGCTTTATGCTTGCTCAACATGATGAAACTAATGATTTGTTAAAAGCGAACTTTTAATTTTGAAGTATGGAACCAGAGATCATTTCGCACATTCTATAAAAACATTAAAATGAGTGAACGACAACGAGATGAAACGACCAGAAATACTTGTTCTGGCGCGTCTCTGCGGCGACATTTCCCCTTGTTCTTGTGATCTGATTTTTACTTTACGCTCCCCCCTCACCTAGCACAGGTGCTTATGTCCTTACTGTTCATGCTTTTACTTGTTCGAGCATTTCCCCCCTTCCAACAGGTTGGCTGTTTTTTCTCTGTTCGCGTCGTCCCCATCATTTTCGGCTCTGTCTCCAGTCTTGTGACACCTGTGACCAGGAATAAGGGAAAATGACTGACAGGTGGGCGGCATCACACCTGCAGAGTGTCTATTGTAAAAGAGAAAGAATGCAGTTGTTTCTACCCTTAAAAAAAAGAATCGCTGATTTGCACCCTGTTTCACTAGCCGGCATGCATTTTCTTATAAATTTGGAGTTGAAGTCCTGTTTTCACAACTGCGGAAAAGTTAAAAGAAGACAAAAAAAAAACATGGTCGACTGGAAAAAAAAAGTGTTCGTTATAGCCGCTTATTAAGATTTGGGAGGTTCGCTATAAAAGGATAAATTAGCATTAAATACAATAGGAAAACGACGGGACCAAAATTTTCGTTCGTTATATACCGGATTCAACTGTATTCCATACACTAACCCCACCCCAGCGAAAATGTCTACAAATTTTAACGCAGATTTGCATCAATCCCACAGTTGATAAAATTCAGCACAGAAAAAGCGGAATTTCATGTTTCCCCGGAAAAGTAGCATGTCTGAGATAAACAGCATTTTTTGTATGCACTGAAATACTTACCTGACTACTTGTCTAATTAGTATAAGAATCATATACAGGGTGTCCGAAATTTTCTGGATACATTTTAAAATTCAATATAAAATCAAAAAATTGCCGTACAGGAATGCAACTTGGACTAAAATGCTTCTCAGGATGAAAGGTTTTCTTCAAGAGAATCAAAATAATTAGTTCTAAATTTCGATCATTTGGCTGTATGTATGTTTGCTTTCAAACATGCATTTTTTCTGATTTTCAGATTGTTTTCGACACTCTGATACAGAAATGATGACTTCCAGTGCTGGGAGTCATGGCGATACACCCTGATGCAAAATTAGCAGAAATTTTAAAAGCAAGAGAATTTTTCTGCCAAACTTACCACCTTTTTGACAAAATAGCACACGTTTGCCACAAACTATTGACTTGGACAACAACTGTTGAAAAAGAATAAGTTTAATTTTTATAATTGCATTTATACCATGTGTCCTAAAAAGGACTGACTGATTTTTAAAAAATTCTTGCAGGAGAGTTATGTATGATGTCAGGAGTTTTTTTACTGTGATTCTCGAATTTAGTTCGAATTACAAACAATAGATGGTGCTGCAAGCAATAGGCGCTAAATTCAAGCTGGATTTTTTTTTTTTTTTGCCTTTCTCTTCTCCCATGCCAAAAAAGGAGATCTAAATTCAGAAATTACCGTAAAAAAACTCCAGACATCATACATGACGCTCCTGCAAGAATGTTTTAAATATCAGTCATCATTTGCAAGTTATTGAATTTTAAAATCAGTAGGTCCTTTTTAGGACACAAAAAACGTTTATTTTTATAAACTACTATCCAAATTTCCTGCTACACGCAAAAGTTGTCTTTTTTCTAAATAGATTTTTTATGTACTCGAATGAATGCTTCAAAATTCAAACACTAGAAATTCTACACACACGTCAAGCCGGGGAAAAATGACATATTAAAAAACATTTTTACATTTCAAACTGAAACATGTCATCACTTTTGCACCAGTATGACATCATTTTCACTAACTTTTCACTTTATATCATGCTAAAACTAAAAGCTGCCATAACTTATTGATGTTTTGTCTATAGTAACTTTCACTTTTCTGTGTTTATTCAAAAAATAAATACATAAATGTTGAAAAAACTATTAAGCAAGGATCGGTCTACTAAGTGCTCATACGTATTAAATGAGCTAACAATTTTTCTGATTACAGATATCCTCGAAAATGGCTGGAATGATTTTCACAAAACTTGCCCCCCAGTCTAATTTGAATACGAGAAAACGAGCTAGATAGGTCCTAAATTCTTAAAAGTTCGTTTTGATAAGTTAAAACAAATGTAACCCTGAAAGTGCTATTATATATTTCAAACAGCTTTCCAGGTACTTACAGTTATTAACTGAACATTTCAGTTAAATATGTAGAATGATAATGATTTTTAAAAATAATTTTATTAAATAAATATTAATATTCACAAAATTATACAGTTTTTAGCCCTTTTGGTATTAAAACCAATTTGATCAGTTTTAGACAGTTAAAACTGGTTTCAGCTATTTAAAATTACAGCCTGAATTTATAAAGTATTCAAACTCGGATAGTTGTTAAAAATAAAAGTAGGAGCCACCAAACAATAATGGTGCCAGAAGTGTCTTTGTTGATACCAAAAAGCATGGCTGGGAAGGAATAGAAAATAAAAATACTCTCTCCTCCTCCCACTGCCTCAAAAAGAAAATAAATTCAAATGAATCAATTAAATCTGCACAGTACTTTTAAGATTAAATTTGTAAATTTAATGTATTAAAAAATAATAAAATACAACTAAAAATTTATTAAAATTTAACTTAACCCCTTGTCATTTATTTATTTAAATTAGTTATGTACTTAGAAGGATTATTTAACCCCATCCCTTGTGCATTAGGGTGTATCGATTTTTAACTTTTTTTTTGTTTCCAAATTCCAAGTTGATAAAAAGTTGCTACTAGACACCACAACTTACCACAAAAAATTTTGGATTTTTAAAAAAATGTTTAGGTCTCCCGCACAAAGGCCTAAAGTTTAGAAATTTTACTTAAAAAGTAAATTTTTACAAAAAATTAAAAAAAAACCTAAAACACTTTTTTTCTAAATTGCAAGTTAAAATTCCACTAACAATAAGCACAAAAAACGATAGAAAATGTATTTCAAAAACTTAGCACAACATTTAGGTCTCCCGCACAAGGCCTAAAGTTTGTTAATTTTTACGAAACTTTCGTAATTTTTAGTGTAAGTGAACCATTTTTTTTTTCGTTAAAAACACCAGACTTAAGTGTATTTTTGTTACAGGAGGCATAAAATGACACAATATAAATAAATAAATAAATAAATAAATTATATATACATACATATATATATATATATATACATACTACATAAATAATATGTAAATGTTGTATACCTTAAAAAAAGATAGTTTAACGATGTAAATTGTTTCATAAAGGTGTTCAAATAAACTCCATCGTTATTTGTGATTACTATTGTTTATTACAAATGTATAAAATATTATAACGTTGAATAAAATGTAGTATATAAGTACAAAATGTTGCTGATGTATTTTCATAGAACATGAGCGCAGTTTTCTTGTTCTATTTCAAATTAACTGACTTGTTTTAAATATTCGTCCTTTCATC
Organism: Maratus speciosus; assembly: GCA_963932465.1. Classification (NCBI taxonomy): domain Eukaryota; kingdom Metazoa; phylum Arthropoda; class Arachnida; order Araneae; family Salticidae; genus Maratus; species Maratus speciosus. Next base: position 508,846,596 of record OZ010790.1, read on the forward strand.
TTGTCTTCAAAACCTGAAACGAAAGTTATATACAGTATTTACGTAGGCCTACAGATTTTTACAAAATTATAGAAATGATCCCCAATGAATTTCAAATGTTATATGGAAGACAGTAAGATAAAGATGTTATTTAAAAACATTAAAAATCAAAGTAGTACAAAAAACACTTACTTACATTTTAATCCTTCACTGAGGTTTTGTACTGGCTCTTGGTCTCGAACGTAGGTAGCTCTTTACGGTCTTCCAGTCTGGCACGAATGAAACCATCTCTTTCGATCATCCTACACACTCGCTTTGAAGCTTCTGTGACTTCTTTCACAATTCGTTCCACAGCTTGAGTGTGAGAAGGAATTGTAAATTCAACCCTTCCACTTTTTCCCGTTTCCGCAATTAACTGTAACTCTTCTAGGCTCATATCGGTAACAAGAGGGGGTTCTACCGAAGAGGTTTGCCAGTCAATCATATCTATATAGTCTTTAGCATTAAAATTGATCTGAGGGGGTTTAAATATCCTTACCCCTTTCTTTTCTGTTTCACGAGCTTTCTGGATTCTCTTATAAGCCAAGACTCTAATATGTTTTCGTTCATCAAACAACATAGCTATTAAAACATGCTCTGGGTGAGCTATAAATGCGTTTCTCTGTAACGTTGCATGGACGACATGTTTTAGCTCGTCTTCCAAGTAATTTCTGAAATGAATCATTTAAAAAAATTAATGGAACCCTGCGGGATTTTGGGATTGCACTTAATTGAGAACCATGATGGTATGCAGACTTTCATTATGAACTCTGCAAGCATTCTCAGCTCAGGGGTCGGATCATCAATGGCTACATACAAACGAAGGATTCGATTTGCCAGGGTAAGCCACTTGGCGTGCGAGATGTTTCCGGGGTTTCATCTGGCCAACTCTTCTGTACATGTACCTATTGATACGGGTTTGGATATTTCGTACAGAAACTTTTCGTCTGTGCTCAATTCTTTAAGATGAACTTCTGGTATATCGCTTTCAATTGCAACAAAATTGACAACATCCAGATTTTGTCAGCTTAAAAGTTGTTTACCAATAGGCCTGCTAAATGTGTTTGGTCCAGAAGTTGGCCCATCAAGAGCAACCATAATTTTTCTAAATGGTAATTCATTCAAATGTAGTAGACACACAACTGCCTGCAGTGGCTGTTGTATTTTATTTTAAAATAAGGTGATAACTCCATTTGAAGTGTTTGCTGCCGTACCATCACAACCAATAGCTTTTAGTTTTTTAAGATCGACAGTTTTTTCTTCACAATACTTTACAAGTGATGTAACTATTTCCTTTCCTGTTCCATTTATGGGAGTTACATGACAGAAATACTTGGATCCAGGTTCTTCAACAATAGATATGTGTTCTTCCATTAAAGATTTTCGGACACTTTTACCAGCTACAATTTCTTTTGTTATGGTTTCATCTTTACGACCATCAAAGTAAATGGCCAACAGGTCGGAGGTTCGAGTTGAGCTTACTTCTTTACGAGACTTAAGTCTTTCACGTGCTACTTTTGATTTGTCGATTACTGCTTCTTGGTTCTCCGCAGTAACGACATTTAAGTCTCGCAAAAGGGCAGTAGCTAACTGAGCTCCAGCTCTACTAGAAATGCCCCTGCGATCACAAGCTCGTGAAAACAAAGACAAGCGTTGTGGCAGTTTTTGTTTTACTTCTACACTTGAAACGCTTTTTTGACTCGTATCAAGTACATTTATTTCAAAATCACTATCTTGACATGATGTGTGAGACATTGAATCATCTGTACTATCACCAGAATCAATGTTATCAACAGATTTTAAGTTTTCATCCTCAGTCTTTTTTACAACTACCTGCATTAAAGCTTGTGAGCTAGATTTTCTTTCTAATCGCTTTTTAAGCTTTTTAGTCTCGTTTTTGTCACACTCTGCAATCGACATCAATCTAGGACCACGTTGGTCGAGCAAAAACTCGTGTTCTAGTGCCGGGACTTTTTTGTCAATAGAGCAAATACAGTTGCTGAGGTCACATTTGCAAGTACAAATATCAAACAATGCAGTTTCAGTTTTTGACTGAAAGCTAGTTACTGCATTTTTGTAGGAGTTAGGATACTTTCTTTTAGGCCCTGAACACTTTTTAATTTTCTCAAGCTGCTCATGCAGTTTTAAAACCATAAATATTGTGTTTTTGGTGCCACAAACAGGATTTGAAGCTCTTTTCCATATTTCCTCAAGTTTTAAAGCAACTCTTAACGCAATTACCTTCTTTGCAGGCTGATGTATTCCCTCTTGTTTCATTTCAATGCGTACCCACTCAAAATACTTCAAAACATCCATCTTGGTTGGCAGAACATTAAACTCACTCACATCAATAGGTTGCCCGATAACCGGCCTCTCGGTAGTTTGTCTAGTTAGATGCGGTTTTTTACTCATAATGAACAACAACAACACTCACTCAATTGATTCTTACAACAAGACTATCGCACTAAAACACAACCGTAATGCTCGCTCGCGGGCAGACGACTACTGACAAGTCTGCGCGGTGATTCATAGGTGTCGCGTCACCGTGGCGCAACAGTCTGGCCTTCCCCCACCCCATTGCTTCAAGTTGACGCTTGACGTATTGAAATGTGATTTATTATTTCACTTATTTCAACAATTCCAATCAAGCCTAACGAGGCTTTAGTTACATTTAATTTTTAAACCAGCAACAACACAAATATCAAAGCACTGAAAAATGTTCAAAAATTGGCTGAAATTTACGATTTTTAGGCCTTGTGCGGGAGACCTAAATGTTGTGCTAAGTTTTTGAAATACATTTTCTATCGCTTTTTGTGCTTATTGTTAGTGGAATTTTAACTTGCAATTTAGAAAAAAAAGTGTTTTAGGTTTTTTTTAAATTTTTGTAAAAATTTAATTTTTAAGTAAAATTTCTAAACTTTAGGCCTTGTGCGGGAGACCTAAACATTTTTTTAAAAATCCAAAATTTTTTGTGGTAAGTTATGGTGTCTAGTAGCAACTTTTTATCAACTTGGAATTTGGAAACAAAAAAAACGTTAAAAATCGATACACCCTATTGTGCATTAATCACAAGTCATGATCATGATTGATTGACAAAATATATTTTACTTTTCACGAGTCACATTCATGATTGATTAACAACAAGTTTACTCAGGACTCGAGCACTCCTAAACTTTTCTAGAATTCCTAACACTATTTCAAATCAAAAATCTACATGGTAGATTCTTGAACATCTGCAATAGAAGCCAATAAAAAATTTTGAATTTATTTTCACAGAAACATTAACACCTTCACGAATATGCATGCTATGCACACAAACATGAAACTGGAAACATGAAACTCAAACATGAAACTCATTTGCTACAGTAACAGACAATTTTGAACAATTTCTGTTACATGGGTGATCGCAAACATTACTTTATTACCTATAATTACAATTGACATTCAATGTAAATTACATTTACATTGAAAATATATTTTGTCAATCAATCATGATCATGACTTGTGATTAATGTACAAGGGATGGGGCTAAATATATATCATTTTAAAATAGTAGTAGGAAAGTGAGAAAATTTTAAGAACACTGCGAACACTGGTTACACGAGCCATGCTCGTGATTAATACACAAGGGGTTAAAACACATTTCTAAAAACTATTTTATTGTTTAATGCTACACTGGTGTACAACAATTAAGAGGCAGTGACTGGACGCTTTCGATTTTACACGGTTTATCGGATACCTACTGAAATTCTTGAAGAATTGTAAGGAATTTTCTTGAACTTCTTGGATGTAAAGAACATGTTTGACTTAATATTTTCAATGAAGATTTAGCTGTGGGGACAATTCAGAGGGCAACAAAAAATTTAATAATAAATTAATGTTTGCGATCACCCAAGTAACAGAAAAAGTACAAAATGGTCTGTTACTGTAGCAAATGAGTATGAGGGGTCAAGTTTAATGTTTGTATGCATAGCATGCATATTCGTGAAGGTGTTAATGTTTCTGTGAAAATAAATTCAAATGTTTTTAATTTCTTCTATCTTTACAAGAAAGTAAGTATTGGATTCGTGAAAATTTTCGACTTCCGGTTTTCGACGGATTTATACGTTTTAGAATGCCCTGAACACGATTTGATGGATTTTAGAAAATGTCTGTCTGTGACTCTGTGAGTCTGTATGCGACAAAAATTTTGTGGGCGCTCTATCTCAAGAACTAATGCACGGAGCTTCACAAAACTTTAGATTCAGTTAGACCTTGATATAAACTGGACCTGATTAGTTTTTGGTGTAAATCGCTCAACAGGTGGCACTGTTATGCAGCATTTTTTATGATTTCCGCAATAGCTCTATCTCAAGAACTAATGCTTGGATTTTCAACAGACTTCATATTCAGGTATACCTTGATATGAATTAGTACTGTTTCTTTTATATCGCCAATCTCTTAACTAAGGAAGAATGCATGACTATAAGATTACTTATAGTTTATTATATACATTATTTACAGCAGCTGCTAAACGCAGCTCTCAGAACAAAACACATCTTACAACTGCGCAGAATATTTCTCGGCTACGTGCAAAGCCTTACAATTCTCAAAACTCTCTCTTTATGGTGCTGCCATCTGTTAATACAGATCGTTACTAATTCTGATTTGGTAGGGATATAACACCCCTCCCCTCATAGTTCAAACGAACTACAGGCAATCTTGCTCTTTGACTTCTTCGAACTGGAACACTTTTCTTACAGTCCTCGTCATTGTTTTTAGTCAAAATGTCTTTTACAGTTTTATCTGTCGTAACATCATTTTTATTACTCACAACTGTACCTGCCACAGTATCATGCGAAGGCTGAGATTGGCTTGGTTCTATAGTATCATCATTATTAAGCTGTTCTTTTATTTTCCCATTAATTCCTGAAAAACGGTTTTGGTTAACCCTTTCATACCTATCATAATTACTGTAATTTTTAACCACTATGTCCCATATTTTCAACTTTGTCTGACATTAGTTTATCATTTCGATTTATCTCTATAACTCTCTCTGGTATTTCATCACTTATCTCTCTATTTCGTCTCAAATGATCAACGTGACGTTTACACATTATTCCGTCACATCTATTTACTAAAACCCATCTACTCCCCAATAATTTCATAATTTTTCCTTTTATCCATTTCTCCCCTTTTCCAAAATTTTTAACAAAAACTAAATCATGAAGCTTATATTTGTGCAGGGGTTGCTGTATTTTAGGTTTTGATGGTAATACCAAGTGAAGGGCTGTTCGAACTGGCCTTCCAAACATTAATTCAGCAGGAGTTTTACCAGTCACCGAATGAGGAGTGGAATGATTTTCTAACAAAAATCGTGAAATTGACAATGTTATGTCACTTTTATCTAGCTTTTTAAGGCAATTTTTCACAGTTTGCACATACCTTTCTGCTTGTCCGTTCGAAGACGGATGATAAGGTGGAACAAGCGTATGCTTAATTCCATTATTTTTAAGAAATTCCTCAAATTCAACACTTGTGAACGCGGGACCGTTATCACTGACCAATTCAACAGGTAATACAAATGTGGCAAAAATTCTCCTTAATACCTTAATTGTAGTTTTATTATCAGACCTGGGTACTATCTCTACCTCCAACCATTTAGTATAAGAATCGACTACTATTAAAAACATTTTACCTTCAAAGGACCGGCATGATCTATATGGATCCTTTCCCAGGGCAGTTCAGATTTCCATTTTAAGAGTTACATTTTGGGACAATCCCTCGCAAACATCTGACATCTATTACAAGAATTTACCGTTTGTTCAATTTCTTTATCCATATTTGGCCACCAAACTACCCTCCTAGCTTTCGCTTTCATGCTCGATATACCCTGATGAACGGAATGCAGTAATTTTAATATATATTCACGGCCTTCCTCTGGAATGATCACTCTATGTCCCCACAATAGACATTTTTCTAGACAGGAAATTTCCTCCCTTCTACGAAAATATGGTTGATATTCTTCTTGTTTAACCTTTCGCGGCCACCCATGTAACACCCACTCTAAAATTTGTTTAGTTACAGGATTTTCGGTTGCCCACTTTGCAATAGTTTTAGAAGTAACAGGCCAATTATCATTATTTGAAACAAACATTATTTCCGCAGGATTACTTACTATATTTACAGTTTCTGGGAGAGGTAATCTACTTAATGCATCAGCATTTTTATTATTTTTACCTTCGTGATACTCAATTGTATAATCATACCCAGCTAACATTAACGACCATCTCAGCATTCTAGGTGATCATGTATCAAGTACCTTTTTAACAGGATCAAATAATCTAATTAAAGGTTTATGATCTGTTATAATTTTAAATTGTTTTCCAGCTAAATATTGGTGAAATTTAGTGACACCAAACATTACAGATAAAGCTTCTTTATCAATCATAGCATAATTCCTATCAGTTTTATTTAAAGTTCTCAAAGCATAAGCAATAGGTTTTTCTTTACCCTCAACAATGTGGCTTAAAACTGACCCTATACCATATTCAGAAGCATCACAGTTTAAAACTATATCTTTGTTTACATCATATAATTCTAAAACAGGAGATGTATTTAATAATTGTTTAACTTTTTGAAACGCTTTTTCATGCTTTTCTGACCATGTCCAGTTTACATTATTATCTAATAATCTATGTAAAGGTTCTAAAACATCTGAAATATTAGGCAGGAAGTTTCTATAATAAGAAATTAAGCCTAAAAATGAACGCAATTGTGACACATTATTTGGAATAGGAGCATTCAAAATAGCATTAACTTTTTCTGGAATAGGTCTAATTCCTCCCTGAGATATTTTATGACCTAAATAAGAAACTTCAGAAATCATAAATTTTAATTTTTTCTTATTTAATCTTATACCATGCTCAGAAAAGCATTTCAGAACATTTTCAACTCTTTCAGAATGTTCTGATTCATTACTAGCACTAATGATAACATCATCTAAAAATACACCAACATATTCAAATTTTTTTTAAATATGTTCAATTTTTCTTTGGAACATACCAGGAGCACATTTTACCCCAAATGCTAATCGTAACACATTAAACAAACCTTTATGTGTATTTATAGTCAAAATTTGACTACTTTCGTTATCTACAGGTTGTTGTAAATAGGCATCTTTTAAATCAAAAACAGTAAAAAATTTACCACCTGATAATTTAGAAAATAATTCTTCCATTCTAGGAAGAGGATAATTGTCATTTTCAGTATTAGCATTAACTGTTGCTCTGTAATCACCACATATTCTAACAGAACCATTAGGCTTAGGAACAATTACTATAGGACTAGCCCATTCTGAATGATCAACAGGTTTTAAAATACCCTCATTAGTTAATCGTTCCAATTCAACATCAGTAGCTTTCCTTAAAGCAAAAGGAACAGGTCGAGATTTAAGAAAAACTGGTTTTGCATCTTTTTTCAATTTAATTGACACGGCAGGACTCTTGATTATCCCGATCCCATCAGCAAAAACGTTAGGAAAATTTCTAATTAAATCATCTTTCGAAATGCTTTTAATCATATTTACATTAGGCCAAAATAATTTTGATGCTTTTAACCAAGTTTTTCCGATTAGACTCGGACCCTCCTCTTTAATTATCAATATTCTTAAATCAGGTATACAATGTTCATTAACAACAGCATTTACTTTTAATTCCCCCAAAACAGTTAAAGAAACTTTAGTATAAGTTTGCAACTTAATATTAGACTTAATTAAAGGCAGCTTACCTGAGAACAATTTATGAGCAACACTTTTACTCACAATCGTATGAGCCGCACCGCTCTCAATTTCAAATTGTATATTTACTCCATTTATTTTAACCGATTTTATCCATGACGACACCTTATTGGAGTTGTCGTCCATAAAATTTAAACAATATTCTTCCTGAACAGTTTTAATTTTTCTGTTCTTAAAAGGTTTCTCACTTTTCATTCCAAATTTTCTGTTACAACAACAAATTTTTAAATGCCTCAATCGATGGCAGAAATGACATTCTGCAGATTTAAAAGGGCATAATTTTGGATTATGATTTTTAGAACATCTATAACACGGTTTCTCAGGCGCGAATTTATCTTCTTTAGGCTTAGGTGCATGAGTATACTTCTCCACTTTCGATTTCTCTCCTTTAGAACCACGCACTTGATTGACAGTCGTAGTATCTCCGATGTGTAGGGATTTCACTCCAGCCTCAGCTATCTCAAATGACTCAGCTATTTCCACCGCTGTTTGGAACGTTAAATCTTTAGAATCCAGTAATTTCTGCTGTATCTTTTCATCTTGGATGCCAAACACCAACTGATCACGCAGGCGGTCATTAAGCGTATCTCCGAAGTTGCAATGTTCGGATAACCGACGCAAATCTCGTACGAAATCAGCTATGTTCTCACCTTGCTTCCTTAGTCGTTTCTGGAACTTAAATCATTCGACAATTTCACTAGGGCGTGGTGAAAAATGATCCTTAGCTTTCTTTAAAAGATCCTCGTAACTGATTTCTTTCAGCGTATTCGGAACAATAATATCTCGTAAAATAGCAAAAGTTGTTGTTCCGACTGAACTTAGTAAAATATTCTTCTTCATATCATCATTTTTTATGCTATTCGCTGAAAAATAAAAATCAATTTTCTCAACTTAAATAGTCCAAGGAACATTTGCATTATATTCTTCCAAGCGTCCCAGAGAAAGTATCTCTTTATCGGCCATTTTCCGTGCCACTTTTTCTTTTTCAAAAGATTTTTTTTTTTCTTTTCACAACATTTTAATTTGGGTTAAATCCCATCCTCGTCGCCACTTTTATATCGCCGATCTCTTAACTAAGGAAGAATGCATGACTATAAGATTACTTATAGTTTATTATATACATTATTTACAGCAGCTGCTAAACGCAGCTCTCAGAACAAAACACATCTTACAACTGCACAGAATATTTCTCGGCTACGTGCAAAGCCTTACAATTCTCAAAACTCTCTCTTTATGGTGCTGCCATCTGTTAATACAGATCGCTACTAATTCTGATTTGGTAGGGATATAACAGTTTCTGTTTTGGTGCAAATCGTTCAACAGGTAGCACTGCTATGCTGCACTTTTCAGAATTTCCACTATAGCTGTATCTCAAGAACTAATGCACGAATTTTCATCAAACTTCAGAATCAGTTAGTCCTTGACATGAATTGACATTTTATATATAGATTTTGGTGCAAATCTCTCAACAGGTGGCGCTGCTATGCTGCATTTTTCAGAATTTCCACTATAGCTGTAGCTCAAGAACTAATGCATGAATTTTCATCAAACTTCGGAATCAGTTAGTCCTTGACACGAATTGACATTTTTTATATTTTGGTGTAAATCTCTCACCAGGTGGCATTGCTATGCTTTTTTTTTTTTTTTTTTGCAATTTCTGCCATAGCTCTATCTTAAGAACTAATGCTTAGATTTTCAACGAACTTCAGATTCATGTATATCTTCATATCAATTAGTGCTGTTTATGTTTTGGTATAAATCGCTCTACAGGTAGCACTGCTATGCTATATTTTTCAGAATTTCTGCTGTAGCTCTACCTCAAGCACTAATTCACGAATTTTCATCAAACTTCAAATTCAGATACACTTTGATATGAATGGGTGCAAAATGGATGTAATTTCTTGTACCATTTAAATGATTTAATAGAAGATTTATATAGAAGTGATTTATATAGAAGAAAGTTTTGTGATGGCCACAAGATACTAGTTTGTTTATAGCATACAGACTTTTCAAGCAAATTTAACAACACTTTCCGAAAATATGATAAAGAACAGTAGAAACAGTACACTGCAATTAAAATATGGATACATTGAATATTTGATGAAATATGGGCATTTGTATGAAATAATTTTCAACTATGCATGTATGAAAGATTACAAAATTTTTATTTCATAATTTGGTGGTCAGCTATTTAGAGATACGAAATAAAAATTTTGAAATCTCTCACACATGCACAGTTAAAAATTATTTTATACAAATGCCTATATTTCATCAAATATTCAATATATTCATGTTTTAAGTGCAGTATAGTGTTTCTAATGTTCTTTGTCAAATGTTTGGAAAGTGGTATTAAATTTTGTTGAAAACTCTGTATGTTACAGACAAAAAAATTTTAAATTTTTACATTAACATTAACATCTTCACGAATATGCATCCTATGCTTACACAAATGCACACAAACATACAACAGGACCCACATAGTCATTTGCTAGAGTTGACAGATCATTGTGTCGTTGCAACATTTTCTGTTATATGGGTGAACACAAATATTTTATTAATAAATTGCCCCCACAACTAAATCCTGACTGAAAAATAGGAAATCAAACGTTTTTTATATCCTCGAATTTCAAAAACAATTCGTCAAGAATTTCAGTAGATATCTGACAAATTGCGTCACTGCCCCTTAATTTTTGGAATCGGTGTGGAAAAACTACTTGTTGAAACATCTCAGTTACACCTTGTAATTTTTTACTACATGAATATTTAAATTTATTGAATACAAATATATTTAATAGAATTTTATTTTAGTAAACATCTAAGATGAAAGATTAAAGATAAACATACAAATTTCTTAGCTTGGAATTCCTTTATACTGTTAAATATAACATCTAAGCTTCTAAGCAATAGGCCACCATCTTGAGGTGTTCCTGTCATGGTATATGTCTTGCCAGAAGACGAAATTCCATAAGTAAATAACAAGCCTGGAAAAAAAATTTAGCATTATGAACATGAAAAGCCCCTTTTTAAATATCTTTCCTTGCATACAACTTTCAAACACTTTGGATGCATTTATAATTTTATATTATATTCATAATTTTATTTACATAAGCATTTTATAATGCACAAGATTTTATCCAAGAAAGGATTCTTAATATTTATGAAACTGTTACTAACAGAAATATCATAACTGAATAAAACTACGAACATTTGGTGAAGTTGGCCGATGCTTTCACCCTTCTCAGCACGTACATAAATAAAGTTCAAATACAGTAATACCTCGACTAACGTCAGCAATTCGTTCCAAACCTAGCGACGTCAGTCGAAAACAACATAAGTCGAGATACATTTAGATACGCAAAAAGGATAAGTAATAAAAATTCCCCAAAATCTAATGAATATATTCTATTGTATTTAGGGATTATATTACACACATTTAACATTAGCAAAAAAATGCGTTTGCAATACAAGCATTTGGAATAAATCAATAAGTTGTTAACTTACAATTTATTGTTCTTCTAGCTGCCTCGTTCGAGTCTTTGAGGATGCGAAAATCTTGCAATGTAGTTTGAACCGACATTTTTTTTTTTTACTTTTAGAAGCTCTTTGTAACAACTGAGTGAGTTTTCTAAGCTTTTTATAGTACTAACTTTTTTATTTATTTGTCACATCACTTGACTTTTGCAGGAAAGTTTCCATTCATAGGCCCAAAAGTCTTCAAAAAAGTTCAAAGTGCTTCTTAATTAAGAAAATTCTTTTCGAAGCCAGACGACGTAAACGCAGGGTGACGTAAGTCGGGGTACTACTGTATACGCATATCTTTCCTAAATTCTTTATTAGAGCATTAAGTTAAGGTAAAATATAATAAAAATACGAGTAATAATTACAATGAAGTGTGAGACACTCTCACTTTGCTTAACAAGTTATGTAAACAAAACACTCCACGGGAGTGTACACTATCGTACTCCATATACAACATTACGACTTTACATCATCACTCTCTAAAATCCGAGCAGTGTTGAATCCAGACACTTTTCTCCAGAAGGGATTTCTGTGGCTCCAGAGGGGAGACTCGGACATTATAGAGTTGGGTGAGGGATGGGAGGGGAAGAATTGCACTTTTTGACCATTGAAAACACAAAATCTGAAATCTTGCAGGGGGAAATCTCATTGATCTGGATGGGAATGTCCCCCCCCCCCCCCCCCAGGCCACCCCCTGAATTCAACACTGAATCTGAGTTTAACTGTTCAGCCTTCTTCGCTAGAACTCACTGCCCCCTTTTCTCTTTTTTACCCTCCTTTCCCCCAGCAAAGGGCCTGAAGAGCTTCACTCTCATTGGTTAGCCATTGCACCCTTGTCTTTATCCAAGCGATTTCTCCAAGATGTAGAAATTTACACTTATGAAAAAATAGTGTTAATGGCACTACAGCTCATTTAAGATGATTTTCAATTGAAATATACAGTCGACTCTCACTAATACGAAATCGGATAAATCAAATCTTCGCTTAATTCGAACTAATCATGAAGTCCCTGAAATTTCAATGGCAGAATAACGTTAAAAATTTTCATTTATTTGAACTCATTTTCTCTTGACTTCGTTTAATTCAAACTAACAAGAATTCCATTTTTTCATTTTTCCTTACTTTCTCACGGACTTTAGATCCTGGAAATAACTTTCTTTCTTTCATTTTTGTCAGAATTGTTCTCAACTAGTATAACATATAATCCCATGCATCTAATATCCGCTTTCTTAAGATTAAAAATTTGCTAATTCTATTTTTTACACATATGTACATATATACAGTATTTACACTGAAACATTTGCTACAAATACTTTTTTAAGCATTAATTCCTCCGTGGAAATCAAAGCTAATATTTTTATAAAACATGACTATTTATTTTCTCCCATTTCGGAAGATCAAGAAAAACTGCAGCGTGCATGCTGCGATCGAATTTACACCATTCTAAAAAACTAAAGAACAAAAAATGTTTTAATAACAATTCTCTAGCAAATCATGTGGAACTAGGCGCCATTAGACTGACTGAAAGAGGCTCGTGCAAGGAAGATGCAAAAATATTCCACAATGGTTTTGCTTACAGCTAAAGTGTTTTTTGAGAAAGCAAAAGATTTTGTTTCTTTAAAATATGGCTCCATGTGGAAGTTATAAATCTTTAACTCTAGAAGCTAAAGTGGAAATTATTAAAAAGGTAGGATGTGGCCGATCTAAGGCAGAAATTACAGCAGAATATGAAATAAAAAAGAATAGGCTCTCTACTTACTTAAAAAATAAAGAATTCATCCTGAAATCATCAGAAAAGGAAAGATTTGCTAAAGGACGAAAATGTATGAAAACAGGAGCCCATGAGGATTTAGAGGAAGCTTTACTGTTATGGACAAAGGATGTATTGGCAAAAAATGTAACTTTGAGTGGACCTATATTGGCAAGTAAAGCGAAAGAACTTGCAGTACTCATGGATATTAAAAATTTCAATTGCAGCGAAAGCTGGCTGACACGTTTTAAGCACCAAAATAACATTGTTTACGGTGTGCAGTGAAAGTGATGCTGTAGACCTTGCTGCTTGCAATGAATTCTGCGAAAAGCTACCCGAACTCATTTCTACTTATGCAATGAAAGACATGTTTAATGCCGATGAAACAGGGTTGTTTTATAAACTTCTTCCTAATAAAACTAACATTTAAAGGTGAAACGTGTACAAGTGACAAACTTAGAAAAGACAGGATAAGTGTGATGGTAGGTGCCAATATGGATGGAAGTGAGAAGTTAAAATTGTTAGTTATTGGTAAATCAACTAAGCCACATTGCTTCAAACGCGTTAAAACACTGCCTGTTGATTATGTGGCAAATGCCAAAGCCTGGATGATGCGTGAAATCTGCATCAGTTGGTTAAAAGAACTGGATAAAAAAATTTCTTGTCAAAACAGAAAAATTCTATTGCTGCTAGATAATGTGCAGAGTCATCGTAAAGTACCAACATTGAGCTCTATAAAGATTGAATATTTACCCCATAATACTACAGCACAACTGCAACCGATGGACCAAGGTATAATCCAAAATTTAAAAACTCATTATTATAAAAGAGTTCTAGAACAAATTTTATTTTCGATTGATCTTAAAGAAAGATGTAACATAACATTACTCACAGCCATCAACGATTTATATGCAACGTGGGATGACGTACAACCTGAAACAATAAAAAAAATGCTTTCGACATGCCGGATTTATCCATCTATCTAAAAAGAGTGATTGTAATGCAAATGCCGAAAACGACAGGCCTTTCGAAGTAATAGAATTTCCAAACTTTTCTGAAAAGTTCTAGTGTGATATTACGTTTGCAGAGTATGTAGCAGCTGACAATAGTTTAGAAGTATCTGGACCCTTAACTGCAGAAGAAATTGTTGAAACAATTCACGAAAAATGCAATGAGGAGATGGAATCAGATTCTGGCGATTCTGCTACTATGTCCCAAGTGCTTTCCTTACCCACAGAAAAGTCAATTGCACAATCAGTTGAGTGTTAGTGTACATTTATCCTGATTGCAGCCGTCATCGAACAAAGAACTTAACTGTTTGTTACAAATAGAAAAACTGGCTAAAGAGTCAAAAATGAATAGGACTAAGCAAAAAACAATTGATAATTTTTTTCATAGTGATGATAAATAAGTGTAAATAATTTCTTAAATGTTCATCTAATTTCAGGTAAGAAAATTATAGTACAATTAATAAAAATTTTAAAATGCAGTTATTTTATAATGTAGTATTATTAATTTTTATGTTTTATTTATATTATTTTAATGCTATTAATTAGTTTATGCATTTATATCTTTTAATTTAATATTAAGTCATATTCTAACGATAACAGATGAAATAAATTTTAAAAATGCTATTTACATTAATTCTTTTGTAATAGTACCCCTTGAAACATGTTTTCCTTTCATACTTTCCATAATTCGAACATTCCTTGTGGTCTCGACAAGTTCGAATTAACGAGAGCCGACTGTATATTTACACATGAATATTAAAAAAGAAAAAACTTTAAAATAATTAAATTATTACAAGCAAACAGCATTTAATGCTGAAATCAATGTCATATTTAAAACAATTTTCTTATAACGTCTTTTAAAAACTTTTCTTTCAGATGTTATAATAGTCTGGGAGACAGTGGCATTTTTTACTTAGCTATTTTATACAAGAATTTCAAATATGTAATTTATCTCACTTATTTTTTACTTGGGGGCTCGGACAGTATCTGTCAGCTGTAGCATGTATTATCTGACAGATGCTGTCCAAGCCTCCATGTAAAGGTTAGTCATGAGAACAGCTTTCGCGGCAGTGGTGAATGAAGTCTTAAAGGCCAGAAAATTCTCCAGTCAATATAATTACAGAAGACCACTACTGGTTTTAATATCTTTCAGTCTTTCATAATCGGGAAATCTTTTAAAAACAGAGGAAATTAGCCTGTTTTTAAAGGTCTGCAGAGTTTGGATGGGGGTTGGCGAGGTCAGCTCATAAGGGGGCAGAAAATCCGTTAGTTCTACACATAAATATAATGGCGAATCAAAACTTAACCAACGAATATGAATCACAGCATGGGAGAAAACAAAAGGAAAAACAGTCCGGTGCTAGTGATGCCTTCAAAGACTTTTTTCAATTCGTCCAACACAGACGATTTTTAACACAATTGAATTGGATACCAATAGAAATTGGTTGACTGGAGTCATCAAGAAACAGTTAACACAAGCAAGCTATTTAAACAATCGATACAAACTTCTCGGCATTGCTCAACTTTATAATAAGGTGCCTTTGTCACTAATAGCTTCTTAACCCTATCACTATGTCCTATCGAAACATGTCCTGTTGTGACCTGAGGTCCTCTCGGAGCCCATACTATAATCAGACCTGCCAACCTTTGAAAATGAGAAATCGTAGCACACAAAATTAAAATTAATCTGGATGTTGGTTGTTTGGTTTTTCGTGTTTCGCATCCATCTTTCGACATTTGTAAAAGGAATAAGGTATAACTCAATATACTAAATTTTTTCATCTGAAAATTTTTATACACTTTTTAGAGTTTCTTCTCGTTTCGAAACTTTTTTTTTTTTTTTTCCCCCACATTTGTAAAAGGAGCCTGGTTCCAATTTTTCAGCCCAGTGTAGTAAATTTTGACAAAATTCGCGATTTTTTTCCCGCGATCATTTCAGGATATTCACAATTTTCCCCACAATCGCAATTTATATTTTTCTATCACGATTCTTTGTTGAAATACGTACTTTTTATCACGAACTTTTGACAAAATTCGTGTTTTCTTTCCGATATCTTTCAGTGAAATTTGCATTTTCTTACTTATCTTTCGATGAAATTTGGATTTTCTTACTGATCTTCTGACGAAATTCGCGTTTTCTTTCTGCGATATTTTGACAAAATTCACGTTTTTACCCCGATATCTTTACCACGTTTTTCTTCTGCGACCAATTGACAAAATTTATTTTATTTACACGGTCATTTGTCGAAATTCGCGATAGTTTATTGCAACCGATCAGCAAAATTTTCGATATCTTTTCGCGACCAATTAACAAAATTCATTACTCATTTCCACGACCTTTTGACGAAATTTGCAATATTTCTCTCTCGATAGTTTAACGAATTTCGTGATTTTTTGAGCAATCTTTTGGTGAAATTCGCAATTTCTTTCTGAACTCTTAACGAAATTAGCAATTTCATTTCAATCACTATTTGTTTCTGAGATCTTTGACGAAATACCCGATATTTTTACACGATCATTTGAAGAAATTCTCAATTTTTTTCCGCGATCGATTCACGAATTAATTTGGGGAATTCTATAAAAGAAAAAAAAAATTCGCGGACTTCCAAGAAACTTCAAAATATACTCACAAAAGAACCATAGGTCTGTGGAAGAATTTACAGGGGGAAATACTGCACAGCATTTTTCATTATTCAGGGTGATCTTTTTCTGTGTACAAATCGTGCGATTTTGTACACTATTTCAAACATTGCCCTTCAAAGAACCACCTCCCCCCATCCAGAAATTCTTGAAATGGCACTCCTGTTTCTAAGGAAGGGAATTCCTGTATAAATATTTACTGAAACACGATTCACTCGTGGTTAATATACATAAGGATTTCATGTTAAGAAGTTTGTTTTGCAGCCCAGATTTTTTTTTTTCCCCCCCATGAGCATTTTTTAATGTCTGAATTTTCGTAGTAATGACCAATTTTTTTAAACTTTCGGAAATGAATACTTTGACCGCAACTAGAAACAAAAAGTTCATTTGTGTTTTTTGCAAAAAATTGTAGTTTAAGACCGATTTTTGTAGCATCATAGTTTATAGGTCCAAATCGTAGCAACTACGATTTTTTCGTAGCAGTTGGCAGGTCTGTATAATACACATGTTTAATATGGTTTAAATATATTATAAATTATTTTTTTCATTTATTTAGTTAGGTTAAAAATATTTAACGCTTATTCTGATGTTTCCATAATAAATTTTATTATTTATACCCAAAAATATTAAATTTACATTAACTTTACCATATTCTAGACAACTTGTTGAAAGTGATTGGAGTCCGCGTGGGCCCCAGGACATAGTGATAGGGTTAACAAAGTGCATTTTTATGTCTTTGAAGATTTATCTGCATTTTTTTAATGGGATCACATTCAGCTATATAAAATACAATTTGTTAATGTTGTTATTATTACAAATCTATTTCAATGCTAAACTGTACTCTTGTATCTTAGAATCTGTAAAATGCAATTTTTAAATTTAAATTAAGTAAGATTTTTAGAAATTTTTTATCATGAGTTAAATTTTATGTCTATTACTTTATAGGAATATCACAAATCTCAGAGTATAACACAGTCAAATTTTATTGACATACTAGAAAGACTGGCCGTCAAATATGACAGAAAATGAAATATAAAGATATATACAACACATGGGCAAGAATATGAGTTTTTCTCACTTGTTCCGCAGAGATAGATGAAAATAACACATTTTAAAAATGAAACGCATTTATGAAAAACTATTCAGTATAATAAATACATAAAAAATGAAATTAAAGGATAAATTAAAATTTGGTTACAAAACTTCAGGATATACAATGTTTTTTTGTAAAAACTCATTCATTATATAAAAGCTGATCTTGCTCTTCAGTATCTTCAACATAAATTTTTAACTGCCCTTCCTCTTTACACCTTGAAATATTTACACAGATGAAATGAAAAAAAAACCTGTTATTTTAAATACAATCCAACTGTAGAAAGTGTTTGTCCTTGTGACTTATTTATCGTTAATGCAAATGACAGTATAACTGGAAATTTCATTCATTACTCATTCACAGACCTGCAAACCTTTGAAATAGTAGCACACAAATTTCAAATGAATCCGAAGGTTGGTTGCAGCTTTTTATGCAGCAAATCAGGTTAACTCTAATTGTTTTCGGTTCAGACTGTATTTAGATTCCTGCAGGTTAGGTTCAGGTTAACCTGATTTTTAAAAAATTTGTTCTCTATATATTCTTTCAGATTAAAACCTATATGTATTATAATAATTAACATAGACGTTTGTATGTGTGCGATGTTTCCTGAAGAGACCGCAAAGCAGAAAGATATGACAGGAAGGTACCTTTATATCTGAAGTTATATACCTCGAAGCCAGTGTTACGATTTTTTGATTTTGAAAGTTTTCTTATTTTATTTTTTTATGAGTCAGTTTTTTCCTGCATTTTGTGGTGAATTTTCTACATTAGTAAAAGGAATGTGGAATACCTACAGTTATTTTCAAACTTGTTTGTGACTTTATGCGATTTTTAGTGTTTTTTTTTTGTGTTTTGCTGCCATTTTTTGTCGCCCGTAAAAGGAATACAGTTTAAATCTTTCGGCTCAATATAGTAAATTTTTTCCCCTGCAACTTAACGATTTTTAAAGTTTCTTCTCGTTTTGCGATGTTCTTTTGACATTTGTAAAAGGAACCCAGTTTCAATCTTTTAGCCCAATGCAATAAATTTGACGAAATTTTTGCCTGTGATCATTTCCCGATATTCATGATTTTTTTCCAACAATCGTTTGACGAAGTTCATCTTTTTCTGTCGTAATCCTTTGATGAAATATGCGTTTCTTTATTGTGATCTTTCGATGAAGTTGGTGTTTTCTGTCTGTGATCTTTCAATAAAATTTGCATTTTCTTTCCACGATTTTTCAATGAAATTCACCTTTACTTTCTGTGACCTTTTGACGAAATTCACATTTTCTTTTTGTGATCTTCTGACGAAATTCATGTTTTCTTCCGACGATCTTTTGATGAAAGTAGCGTTTTCTTTCCGTGGTCCTTTGACATAATTTTCTTCTGCGACCGATTAACGAAATTGATTTTTCCTTTTTACATGGTCATTTGTCAAAATTCACAATATTTTCACATGACCCATAGGCAAAATTTTAGATATCTTTACGTGACCAATTAACAAATTCGGTACTTGTTGTTAGGAATTTTAAGCTAATTCTTATTACTTCTATTGCCTATATTTCTATATCACTTCTATCTATGTTTCTCCTTCTGTTTCTATATTTAATTTACATTTATCTTATTCAAAAATACATTTAAATACTTTTATTACATCTTGTTACCTTTATACAGTCGAACCTCTATTTAACGAACCTCTACTTTGCGAATTTCTCTATTTTACGAACTTTTCCTTGGGACCAAGAACATTTCACAAATTTCTTCGTAAAATAATCTCCAAATAGCGAAGTGCATTCTCTATTTAACGAACTTTTTCTTGGAATCTAAAATTTTTTTCTCCCTATTTGTCAAAATATTACTGGACATTTCAAACTTATTCTTTCTTTTAACACATTTTATGATGATCAATGACCATGAACAGGTCTTGCCAGCACCTAACTCACAGAGAGCAGTAAAATCGCTGTGATTATTTGCTTTTCATCCAAGAAGTGTCTGCCTCGTGTCCTTTAACGAGAGTCTGTCGTTTTCTTGATCATTCAGTCGTGCTGGTAATTTCGGTTCTTTAGCTCGAAAATGTCAAAGAAAAAGTGCTTGGCATAAAAGAAAAAAATCTTGATGTGGTGGATAAAAGCATGAAGAAAAAGAATATTGCTTTAAAATTTGGTATTCCTCCAAACAGCTTATCGACCATAATAAAAAATCGTGATTGTAATGTAAAATTATTTTTTTAACTGAAAATACAATGTATTTTCAATGTTTGTTTCATTCTTATTTCCCTTGCAAGTTTCTTTTTGAAAGGTAAAATATGTGAAGCAAATAAATATAATTTATACAAAAAGTGTGATTAATTACTTTTTTAAAATTATATTTAGTGTTTATGGGTTTAAAATGTTTTATGTAGTTTAAAGTATTTTAAAAGGTGACTCTCTATTTAACAAATTTTCCATATAACAAACTTTTTTTCGGGATTTAGCGACTTCGTTAAATAGAGGTCCGACTGTATATACAGTACAAAGTCTAAAGTTCGGACACCCAAAATTCAGAATTGTCCAAAGTTCGGACTTTCCAGCGACAGTAGGGATTGCAAAAAGGAGGGGGAAAATAAAATTTTTGAAACAAACAAAGAAAAAAAAGGTCTAGAGCAAAGAAACTTTATTACAGAATCTTAACTCATGTCTATGTACAGAATAAAAGAAAAATTTCTTACTTTTTAAACCTAAGAAAATGAAGCAGTGCACATTAACTAAAATGTTCAGTAGTTACTCAACCCCTTAACGGTTGCATTAAATTACTGTTTAAGAATTTAAATTGCTTATTGGCACCACTTTTTTGAAAAAGAAATAGTCACCTTATTTAATGACGGGAAAAATGATACCATAGTAAAGCTAATTATACTATTGTATAAAACTGGTGCGGATCAAACAATCTGAATAAATGGTAAAATCCCGTGAATATCACGGGAGCGAGAATTAAGGGGTTAAGTTACAATTTGTTCTTAAATTGTATGTTCCGTTAAATAAATGTTTTTTTTTTTACTTTTTATTTTGTTATGATTTATTTAATGAAAATGATTGTTTAATTTAATATTAATAGCTGTTATAAACAATTTTTATTATATGAATGTCATATTTTGCCTTTTTATGTAGTGAAATATATTTTTCTTCTTATGGAAAGGCAATATTTTTTATGACCCAAAGTTCGGAGTTGGTAAAGTCCCGAGGATTCCGAACTTTAGACTTTGTACTGTATTGGACTTATTTTTATTTGGGCTTTTTTGTTTCTTTAAACTCTTTTCTATTATTTCGTTTTGTCGGTAACATCTCTTTATTTACATTTCCTTGCAAACTAAATCTACCATTCCCGTGATAGTTCTGGCCATAGTTACCTCACTTGCTAACAGATGGCGGTAATCATTTGTGCATACGTTTTTCCTCCTTGGCGAATCATTATCGATTACGTCATCGTAGAGAGTTCTTGTTATATTTTTAAATACTTACCTTATTAAGTATAACATTTATTTATTTAATAAGATAAACTTCAACATGCTGCTTAGCTTCAACTAGCAAATCATACAAGCTCAACAACAACCAGTGTTGCCATTTATATAGTCATAATAATATGTTGCCACACAATATTAATAAAAACAATATTATAACACCTCCACCACAAATTACAATATAAATAAAATAGCATAATATATAACACCTCCCCTTTAACATTATACAACATAATCTCTGAAAAGATAAGGTTGTCTTACAAAACGACCTCTTCTTCTTGCATATCCACTGTTACTATTTCCTGTACTCTGACTCTGCAAATCATTTGGATGTACACATCTCCCCTTTCCCTTTGAATGTCAGTTATATCTGGAGTATCAATATTATCATAAAAATCTTAAAATGAATTTTTTCGCTTTCTTAAATGAAAAGAATTTTGTCTTAATATATTACCTCTTACTGTTTTTACTAAATATGATCTGGATTCTTACATTTTTTTACAATTTTAGCTGGTTCTCAAATATTATTGACCCTCAAAAGAACACTTTCCCCTTCATTAAAATCTGGCTGTTCTCTGGTCTGCCTGTCATAGTAAAATTTACTCTTATCCCTTTTTATCTTTAATGTGTCCTGAAATTGTATTACTTTTGGTTGCAAAATAGAAACTGTTGCAGGTAATTTAGTTTGAAGACATCTGCTCATAAGTATCTAAGCAGGAGAAACATTCTTTCCACTGATAGGAGTATTTCTATGTTCAAGCAATGCTTCATTGGTCATTATCCATTTCAGTGCCAGATTTACGGAGAATACCCTTGGCAATACCCACCATTTTTTCAGCAAATCCATTTAATTTTGGATATCTGGGACTACTGTTTGTGAGTTCAATTCCCCATTTTCTAGAAAATTTATTGAATTTATTACTGTCAAATGGCAATTATCACAAACAATTTCTTTAGGTATGCCATGATTGGAAAAACTGCCTTTGGTATTATTTCATCTGTTGTTTTGTAAATAACTTTATTATGTCTAACCATTTGGATAAACAACAACCGATAATGAGAAAACTGTAGCCCCCATGCTCACAAATATCTATCCTGATTTTTTCATAAGGTAAGTTTGGAATTTCATGATGTATCAAAGGCTCCTTTATAATTCTGTATCTTTCACACATTTTACATCTGGAAACCATATCTTCAATATCTTTTGTTATCCCCAGCCAAAATAAAACCTATCTGGCCCTAGTTTTAGCCTTTTCTATTCCACAATGAGCCCCTGAAGTAATTTAAACATTTCTGCTCTTAAGCTTATTGGTACTATGACTCTGTCATTTAAAAATACCAGCCCCTCTTCTATATATATATTATCCCTATATTCAAAATATTCCTGAGCTTCAGTTGGGATTTTACTATTGGTAGGCCACCCCTCATCAAAAAATTTCAAAACATGTGCAAGACCAACATCAGAAAGTGTTGCCTCCCTAAATCCTTTTTTCTAAACTCTCTAATTTGCAAATGTTTAGTTATACTATGAACCATTTACGTCATTTCCACATCATCTCTCATGGATTTTACAATAAATGATCTTGACAATAAGTCAGCTACATTACATACATGTACTTACCAGGTAAATATTTAAGATTTAGTTGATATTTCAAAAGTTTTATTTTCATTTGTTGCAACCTAAGGGACATTACAATACCTATACTTTTATTCATAACAGAAACTAATGGCTTGTGATCAGTTAACACTTCAACTTGTCTACCATAAATAAAATAATGAAATTTGGTTGCAGCAAAGACAATACTTAAAAATTCCTTTTCAATTTGGGCATATCCTTTTTCTGTATCCGTCAAACTGCGAGAAGCAAATGCAACTGGCTTCCCACCCTGTAACATGCAACAACACAACCTATCTTTTGAACTATCTGCCTGTATCACTACAGGTTTAAAACTGTTGAATTTACTTTTCAGTTTCAATTATTTTTAATTAATTTTAATTAGACTTTATAAAAAGAGTGTAAGTGGCATATTTTAACATAATATATATCTCCTTTTTTACAAAGTACGAATCAATTACTCTACTAATGCAATTTTATTTATCATAAATTTTGTAAAGTGCTTAAGTTATTTTATTTCTTGATGTAAAGGACATATCACAAATTTCCAGAAGTGGCATTATTATCAAAACTACCACCTCCCATAATTGCTGGTAGTACTACTCGTTTGCATTACAGTTAAGATTTAATGTTGATATGTCAAAATACATTGTAAATTAGATTATATTTCTCCACTAAAATCATTATTTTGGTCTTTGATTAAAATTCTTTAATTAAGATAGTGATTGATTACAAATATATTATTAACCCCTTGGGGACGAGCGACACGTATACGTGCCGGAAATAGGCCTAAGGAATAAGGATCCTCGTTTATCCTCACCAGTAAAATTTGCCTTATTTAATCCAAGTATTTTCCCGATTTGAATAGGCACAAACTTCTGTTTTTTAAAACCGGTAGCAAAGTAATAAACATTTCGTAAAAGGCTCCCGTCACGAAGGGCTAAGGCTATCATATAACTTTAAACATCAAATATTTTTTAAAATTATATTATTTGAAACAGAATCATTATTTAAAGTTTTATCATCTTGTCCACATCATTATTTTAGCTTGTCCACTCACCTCATTTCATGGGGCTAATGAAGACAAAAACAGTATAGGTCAAAATTGGGAAATTTCATTAGCGGCCACTGGCCGGTAGGACTAATTTTTTAAGTTGCCACTTTCTTTAAACTAGCGGCCACTTTTTTATTTCAAAATGCTAAACAGTAAAATTTTCATAAGTATTAATCTAAAACCAAGTAGCCCAAATAAATATGCTAATATAAATATATTGGAACCAAAAAAATAGAATCCTTGATGAAATGCAAGAAAATTTTATCATATTCTTGTAAAAAAATGGCCGGAAGGTGACCGCTGATAGACAATTTTTCACTAGCCACTTTTTTTCATTTACTGGCCTTGTGGCCAGTGGCTAGTGCTAATTTTGACCTTTAAAAAACAGGTTTAAAATATATATATATATATATATATATATATATATATTAAATTTATATATTGCCAGTCACCTTACAAATTTAATCAAAATAAAGTTAACATTCCAGTTTATGTTTTAAAATCCATTTGTTTTGTTATAATTGCTATTTAAGGTATGTTTTTTGCAGATTTATAAAAATTGTCCACACTAGCCTCCTTCTTTCCTACATAAATTCAATATTTTTTTAATGTGTGCTTTAAGGAGAACATTTCCTTATGAGCTTCCACTGACCACTAAAACTTTACACAACTCAGAAAAATGAGGAATAAATTTAACAAAACCATACAACTATGCCTAAGAACATAAGCAACCTGTTTTCAAATTTAAAAGGGGAGGGGGGGATATGAAAGTAATAGCCTTGATTACTGAAACTCCCTTACGTAACAGAGATTTTTCAGGGTTTTATTCACAGCCTTTTGAAACATAGATGGTGTTCCATATAAACCAAACCTCATCTGTTTAAAAACGAAACAGCATTTTTCAGCAATGAAAGCTATTTTAGCTATATCATCGTCTAGCATCTTGTTGATATGATATCTGCTTATCCTGGTAAATAAAAAAAAGTTTTGAAAAATCTAAATTCCTACAACTTTTGTTTTGAATCTGCAGTTGATACTTATTTTGATACAAACTAATACTTTTCTTAATGGTTTACAATGGATTAAAGTTAAAATATTGTGATTAAGCTAAAACCATTCCTGCATTTTTCTTCTGTACACATTTCTGCTTGTACTATTTTGAGAAGCATCTGGAATTTGACAAACTGTACTACATGATAAATGCCAGAACTCAAAAGGAGGTTACATTTATGAGTATTGGGGAAATAAATTAAGTGTATCCTTTCTATCTCTTCTAAAGTATTTTATGCAAACTTTTATAGATGCACACAGAGCTAATTACTAGTTTCATATTATAGTAAAAGAATGCAAAGTTTCTTTTGCCTCTCCTGTAAAATTCAGTATTTTGGAGTCGTGACACTCTTCTTACGGGTAAGTGATATGATGTAAATTGAGAACTCAGATTATCAGCACCCATACAATGAAATAATTTTTAAATAAGACCAAAACTTTGAGAGATTATCCCACAAGCAAATGTTTCTATTTTACAGTATTAATATACACTAATTCACACACACACACAAAAAACATATTAATAAATTTGGAAAGTTTGGTTAAAACATAAGTTTTGAAACATAAAAATGCTGGTGCATCCCCATAGGAGTAATGGTAAGGACATAAAATATAGTTTATGCTAGAACAGAGACTGTCACTATTGTTTCTTAGTTTGGTCGTCCTAAAGAATATATCCTAAAAACAAACATTTATTCTTCAAGCTTTGACACTTTTAATCAAAAACAAATACTTTACTTCTTAATTAATGTAATCAAGAAAAAGGAGAGATATACAGATAAAAACAAAAATACACCTCAAAAATAAAAAATATATACCATTGCTTCCTAGTAATGCATCCTGAACCAAAGGCAGACAAACATAATCAAATAACTCTTTTTGAGTGGTAGTTTCATCAAAAACATGCTTGAAAGAATAATGTACCTAGAATATCAGAGTGAAAAAAAATCAAATTCTGAGTAAGTTGTTAAAAACAATAATCAAGATTAACAACAGAACATTAAATTAGACCAAAGATTACCCAATTCTTCAGATAACAAATAAAATACTTGTTGTTTTAGCTACATTTATTACACAATATTAGGATAATTTAACTAAAATTATATTACTGCATTTTTTATTAACATATAAGCATACAAGTAAATGGCAAGTTGCTTGATCACACAGATTCCACACTAGAGATTATTAAATCTTGTATTTCATTTTATCTTTACTTACACATTCCTCCCCCCCCCCCCCCTGAAATAATACTCTTTTTAACTGAACTAGTGCTTTTTTACTGCTTTAGTTGTGCTTTTATATTTAGACTACAACCCTGTCACTTTTGTTACTAGAATGAGCACTACGCAGGATCATGCGATTCCTGTAGTATTTCTAAAAATCCTACTGAGAAAAAATCTAGTTGCATGCTTTCTCTTGCAAAAGATGTCTACCAGTCCAGTCATAAAAATGTACTGAAAATCTCGAAAAAAATCACAAAACTCATGAAAAATCTGATTTTCAACACTGGTTATAATATTATAACAAACTAAAATAATACAAAAAGGTAATTTAATACAACAAATTATTAAATACATAATAGTACACATAAAGTTGAAGTATTTTGGCTAGTGTTCGCATTTCTTTAAAAAAGGGTCAGGACGGAATTATTGAAAAGGTCATATATGATGAGTAAAAGGATATTTTTGTCGAATAAAGCGGCATATTTTGTTGAATGAAAGGGCACTTTCGTTACACTTTTTCTGAATTTATCACTGAAATATCATGCTTATATTTTTAAAGGTCGTCTCATTAAAAAAAATCCCCATTAAAATAACTAAATTTTTGAAATATTCCCCTTAAAAGTTTGGTTAGTACCTGAAAATTCCACCTTTTTTTCTTTTTTGGAGGGGGGAAGGAGCATTTTTTTTTTAATTCTTTTATCCTTAATAAAACATATAGTGCAACAGAACTTCTGTTTTACAATGTCTATGTTTTTTCCCGGGGAAAAAAAAATATTCTGAAAAAAAAATAGAGGGTGCAAAGGGATATACTGGGAAAAGGTGGCTTTTCCACGTCTAAAAATGGAAGGGCACATCAGCAGTTACAGCATAAAGGGCAGGGTGCAACACCCTTTGAAAAAACAGGAACATTACTTTTGGCAATAAAAAATATGACATTTAATTTTGTTTTTACACGAGAATTGTTCTCCAAAGAGTTTAATCTGGCAAACAATTTTCATTAGCATTTTAACTTCTACCAATGACTTCTAGCCAGGGCTGCTGAGTCAGAGTCAGTCAGAGCCATTTTTGAACAAAAGAATTGGAGTCGCTAAAAAACAAGCCGACTCCGACTCCAGACTTTTTGTTAGACATTTTAAAGTAAAATTAAACAAATCATATGTAATTTTAAATCTATAAAATGAATTATTATTCTTATTTACAGACTATATCAGGTTAATCATAGTTAAAGATGACCACTTTACTGCAGTTTACAAAGTAGATACAAGGGTAGGTACAGAATAAGTTCAGGGTACTACCTGTATACAGCGCAGATGAGAACTGTTTTAATTAATAACTGTAGTAGATATTTTACATTTAGTATATAAGTACTTCCCCTCATATTTTTGGGGTTTGCCAATAGAACTTGAGATACAAAGGTCTGCAAGCCCCAAGGCCCGGAAAATGAAGACAATTTTTCAAACAGGCCGTGTAAGTAGAATTAAGACAATTTATAATGGGCCGGATCAGACTGATAAAAAAATTGAATGCCCAATACAGTCAGTACCGGATATATGGTCAGCCGCTTATAAGGTCACTTTTCGTAAGTCCGGACTGACTGAATAGGTATTACATGTTAAAATACACCGCCTATGTGGTCAGTTTAAAATAGTTACTATCGGATATATGGTCAATTGTTCATCTTTTGTCTTCCTTTTTATTGCAAAATATCTTATAGTCTATGCTTTTCCTTCCTTTTTTAGGGTGCAAAGTAGACATATCATTCACATTCAAGTATCCTCAACTGTCGGCCTCTTTGCATTGGTCCCGCGGTGCTTTTCATTTGTAATAGCTTTAGAAAGAAGTGAATGGACATACTGAAGGAGGGACTCCTTTCCTTCTAGTCAATCTTCACCCATTTCTATCATTGAATCGCCCGTGTTTTTGCTAGAATCCACATGTACGAACTTCCGTATGGTAATGAAAGACCAGTTGACATTTTTGTAGCTTAAGGCAGATACCATTCCGAACAGACAAGCATGCAACATGCGACAAGTTGTAGCGTCCAAACTGGTTTTAACAAAGAAATAACCGGTTTGAACGGTACAACTTGTCGCATGTCGCACGCTTGTCTGTTCGGTGTGGGATCTGCCTTAGAATGATAGGGAGACCTCTTTCTTTTTAAACGGAACCTTAGAGATCGCAATAACATTGCGTACCACGTGACTAGATGCGTGTCGACACTCGGGGGTGGGATCTCCTCTTCCTGACTGCAGCCTATAAGAGAAACTCTTTCCTGTCGGTAAGACTTTGCAAAGCTCTGGAAATTTGTTTTTCGACTATCGCATTAGATACCGATTCTTGGAAAATATGCCATCACCCCTTGCGACCGAATGAAATTTGCCCTCCGTGCAAAGAAAAATGAAATCACGCATTTTAAATTTTTTGCATTTTTCATTACTTGTCGCTGCATGTAAAGTCTTTGTTCATTTGTTAATTGTCATTTGTGAATACAAGATGTCAGCAAAATGGAAAATTTGACAATTGTGGGGAAAAAAATATCGGTAGAAAACTTTGAAAAATCGAATGCATCGAAAGCAGCTTTCGCGAAGACTGATGGAATAGAGAGAGCAACACTGAATAATGTCTTAGGATTCAAATCTTGTTAAACAGAAGATGTGATCAACCAAAAAGGAAGCGAGAACATGTTTCAACATTTGAGAATGTTGAGAAAGATCTTTTCACTTGGATAAAATGTGCCAGAATACGGAATGTTTTAATACATGGATTATCGTAAAAGAGAAATCTCTGAAAATTGCTGCATAACTAGGAAAACCGAATTTTATTGCCAAAGAATCGAAGGAATGGCTGTTAACTTGTTAAGTGACACTCTCAATAGGTACAGCTCTTGTGATGTTTTTAATTTTGATAGACTTGGGCTGTTTTTTTCATGTTTTTCCAAATAAAACTGTTACTTTTAAGAATGAAAAATGAAGTATTGGGAAGGTAAACAAAAAAAGATTGGCCGTTTTATTAGCAGTGAATATGGGTAGATGGCTCAAAGAAAGTGACTCCATTAGTTATTGGTAAATTTTTCAAGCCTCGTTGGTTGAAAAACTGCAAATCTTTGCATGTATCTGAACACGCAAACTGAAAGGCCTGTATGACAATAAGCATTTGATAAAAAGAAATTTGGCGTTTCGATAAAATTTGCACAGACAAATGGCTATAATCGCAGACAACTGTACCGCCCATTGCATGATTCCCAATGTAAATCCGATTGAACTTGTTTTCTTGCCTCCAAACTGAACCAGTATGGCACAACAATTAGATCAAGGGGTTATTAAAAATATTAAGATAAAATATCGAAAGCTGCGTCTAAAAGATGTCATTGCTGCCATTGATAAAAAAAAAGATGTTTCGCGTGACTGTGTTAGATGCCATGTGTTACGTAGACAAGAGTTGGAATATGGTATCAAAGACCAT
This sequence comes from Maratus speciosus, assembly GCA_963932465.1. Classification (NCBI taxonomy): domain Eukaryota; kingdom Metazoa; phylum Arthropoda; class Arachnida; order Araneae; family Salticidae; genus Maratus; species Maratus speciosus. Next base: position 508,876,284 of record OZ010790.1, read on the forward strand.
TGAAAATTGGTTTTGACATCCTTGGCTTCCAGAATGTGAAGAATTATTGTTCGAAGACAATGACAATGATGGTGATGATGTATCCCTATTTAAAGTTACACAAGAACTACGGAATGCTGTTTGCACATTACATGACTAACTGACATATGCAGTTGTTGACAATGAGATCGCTACTAATGGACTTTACCCGCAAGTGGCAACAGCCTTTGCGGGTATATACTTTCCGAAAAAGACTGCTTATCAGACAAAGAGGAAGCCATGTTAAAATGTTCTTCACGCCTATTGGTGTTTTTCTTCTAGATATCCACAGTTGACATGACATCGGTAAAGTCCATGGTGAAGCTTCTATACTGGAAATAGTTTCGGAAATTTAAAATATAAACACTGATGGAACCTGAACCGACAACACGAGCAGACGCTCGCAAAGCAATAAATACATTCAGATATTTTTTTACCAATTCCAAAGGCACAGAAGAACATTTTAAAACTGTTCGTGAATAAGAAAAAGTAATTTTAAGAACTACGATAAAAAACAAACAAACCTGCATAAAAGATTATTTTTACTACTATGAGTATACTCATCAATTCGAAATTTTAAGTGTAACGCAATTCTTGTTTATACCTCTTGTATTATAAATTATATGGTCATAGCTTCTTTGTACATTATTGTACTAATAATAATATAACTAACTTATTATTAATATTTTATTGTCTAAAATAAAATTCCTGCTTACACCGCATATAAGGTCACTTCGCTTATAAGGTCATATTTTTCAGGACCGCATGGGTGACCATATAACCGATACTGACTGTATAACAAATTTGAAAGAATCAAACTACGCTGATAAAATAGAGAACAATTTACAATGGGCATCATTGGAGGTGAGAATAAATACAAAGGCACAGCCAAACTTTTTAGGAGACGGGCCTTAAAATTTTGGTTCATGCAGATCTCTTATTTGAGGAAATATGAAAGTTATAAATTTGCACTAATTTTGGGAGCAAAAGAACCAAGAACCCGGTATAGCATTATAACAGAAGCCTTTTCTTCCTTAAATTTTTCCGGTCTGTATGGCTGAAAGTCAAAATTCTAAAATACCTTTCCTGTATTTATTTATTTTTGTGCACAGGAATCAAAATAAGATGAACTGCAATTATTTTTTTCTGAATCAGCAAAATCCAGAATAACGATGAAAGTGAAATTTCGTTATCTTTCACCTTTTGAATTTCGGATTTTTCTGGTCTGCAGAACCCGAAGTAAAGCCAAAATTGTAAAATTAATTCAAAAAATGTAATTTTTTCATTTTTTCATCAGAATCTACAAAATCAGAATTATTTCAAAATAATAAAAATTTCATCTATTTTTCCTCCTTTCCATAGAAATTTTTCGAGTCTGGAAAACACAGTAAAATAATAACTAAATTGTAACAATTTCGCTTTTCTTCTCAGTCCGCAGATCCAAAATAGTGAAATTTACATTTTATGTTCTTTAGACTTCGACAGTTAGATTTTTCAGATTTGCGGGCGCGAAATTGTAAAATTAATAAAGCGGAAACTATAATTTGCTTATTTTTGAAGCCCTAAAAAGATAATCAATGCCAAAATAGTGAGATTTTAGCTTTATTTTTCTTATATTCCATCATTATTTTAACGAACAGGCAGCACTAGTACCCCAGCCTGGGTAATAGTGTTGTTAGCCTGAAGTCGGAGTTGTTAAAATATCGCGGGGTCAGAGTCGGACATTTTTCCCACCGACTCCACAGCCCTGCTTCTAGCTTTCTATATGGATAGGAAGAGGGAGGGGGGTAATTGTAACAATTTATTTTTTTGCATAATTATTGCCCCAATAACATTTGTATGAAAATCAGAAATTCACTTTCCTATTTTTTTTCTATTTTTGGCTTTTTAGTTAAAATCTTACTGCATATTTTTACAAAATTAATGGAAGACAGTTCTTTGCTCCAGAAATATGTAAACTATAGTGCATTCGTAAATGAGATCATACTTCCTTTAAACTACTTACAGTATTTTATTTGAATACATTATCTCCACAGAATATCATTATTAAAGTACCGTATTCCTCCGCATTAGCTGGCATGCCGGAAAAAATGAGGCTTCGCTACTGGAGGATGGGCGGCTGATTTATTTTGGTTTTTCTAACAAAATTTTTCCTTTTAAGGTAAAAAAAAATCAATACTTATTTTTCTCTCTGTCTCTCTCTCTCTCTAATATATATTCCTTTATATTTATTTGAATATTAAATTCTATTTATCTTACTAGCTAAGCCGCCCGACGTTATCCGGACCGTAATAATATGCTAAAATGAACCTGAAATTTGTACTTAAAAATCTCATAAAAAGACCCAATTTCGAACTGAACGACCCTTGAAACAGGTCCCCACAGCCTACAGTACCGTTTAGCAAGCGTTCTGCGCACACACTGCAAAATCTTGCCAGAAAAAAAAAAAAAAAACCTCGAATCTTTTAGTTCCCCATTCCACCACCAGGGGGCGGACTATATTGTTAATAAAACTGTTTTTGAACGAAACTTCGTTAAATAACCTACCTGTAGATGTATTAGTCAAGGGGGTGGCGGACTTAAGCAAGAATTTAAGTTATTTGTTGAAATTAGGTACTATTCGAAAATAGTAGTATGTACACTTTTGAAAATTTATATTAAATTTTAAATAAGTAATATTTATCCCAGGACTCTGTCAAAAATCCGCATCTAAAACAGTAAAAACAGTAGAAAACGGAACGGATTTAAATATTTGATCGCGCCCCTAAAAAATTTTACTAGCAAGGATTTAAGATATTTGTTGAAATTACTATCCTCGTTTTTCCCGGCATGCCGGGAAAGACCAGGGACTAATATTCAAAAATCTGGTCTCCCTCGAATTTTGCAGCATGCCGGCTAATGAGGGGGAATACGGTACAATTTCATAATGTGGGAGTTGGAGCATTTATGTATTTTTGGTAGAATTACCACATTCCTGGAATAATTAATCTAGCTTCTGCTTAAGTACTTGGCAAATCTTTCAATCATTTAATTCAAAATGAAGAATATAAAATAAGGCAAAAAGAACATAAATTAAAACACATATCGATGGTCAATAGCACTGGATGATACAGTAGACTCCCTCCAGTCCGCGACCCTAAAATCCGCGAATGCCTAAAATCCTCGTATTTTTGCAGATGTAAACAGTGAAATTTACAGTTAAGGTGCAGGCACAAAATTCAAGATGGCGCCGAAATCAGCGACTACTGCCATGTTTTTTTTACTCAATTTTTTGTTAATTATTCTCTTTTGGCTATTACAGCTGATTTATTACTAAATAAGTTTATATTACTTTTGATTTTTATATAAATTAGCATATCTATATCAAAAATTCCAGGGCTCGAAATGGAAAAATCTACGAAACAGAACGCTATTTAAAAATTATTTTTGCCGATTTTTTTTTTTTTTTTTTTTTTTTTTTTTAAAGTATAGACAAATTTATTTCTAAACATACAAAGCAATATAAAAAAAAAACACATTCAAGGCTCTAAATAACAATGAAAACAGTAACAGAGAGCGCAATAAGCTATATTAAACAGTAACAATGTTTCAATAAAAGTATGAAACGGAACGATATTTACCATAATTTTACGAATCGGAACTTTATTTATCATAATTTCAAGAACCGGAATATCGCTCCGATTTGTTCCAGTACATTTCGAGCCTTGAAAAATTCCCCTTTATTGTATTTTCTGTAGAATATTAGCAAGTGTAAACTGTAGTGGAATTGTTTATTTTTCTTCCGTTCATTTCCTCGTGTTTCAATATTTATTATTTTTTCAATATTACGTACGCATTTTAATATGTAATTCTGATTAATACGACTAAATGCAAGCTTTTTTATGAAGAAAAATATGAATTTACTTCCGAAAAAAATCTAATGGCCCTGTTTTGTATATACAGAAGCGCTTATCTCTTATCTGTGCGTATAGACAACTGAGAAAAATCTTGAGAAAGAGGAAATGCACGGAGCGAATGCGCGAAGCAACAGAACATGCCAAATAAGATATGTTTCGTTTTGAGATCGCAGCGTGAAAGAGGTATCGACGTCAGTTTTCATCAATGTTGAATTCAGACACTTTTTTTCCGGGAGGGATTTCTGTGGCTCCGGGGATGGGGGGGGATTGCACTTTTTGACCATTGAAAACACAATCTCAAATCTTCCGAGGGGGAGCATCTCATTGCTCCGGGGAGGAATGTCCCCCCAGGCCACCTCCTGAATTCAACACTGGTTTTAATCTAATGATTTTTATTTATTTATTTTTAATTTTGCGTACGTATTTTAATATGTAATTCTGATTAATATGACTGAACTCAAGTTTTTTCATAAAAAAAATACACATTTATTTCTGAAATAAATAAAGATGGTGCTAATATCATCGGCGATCACGATCGTTTTCCAAAATATTTAATTAATCAAGCTTTTTCGTTTATTAAATCTGGATAAACATGGCATAAAATTTCGTTATTGATGCAGATTCTTCATCAGAAACTGAATCTGATGAAGAACTTGAAAAAATTAATCTTGAAGAAGGTCTAGCCATAGGAGAAAAATATTTGAGCTTCCTGAAGCAGCAGAACTTTATATCGGAGCAACAGATAATGAATCATCAGCAGCTTCAGGATGCAATAACAAAAGAACGAAACAAAAAATTAAACAAACAACCATTTTATCCGTGTTTCAAAAATATAAAATAAAAAAAATAAGTAAAGTTTGTAAAAAAAAAAAAAAAGAAGAAAAATTTATTTTTCCTCATTATTATGTATATTTAGTATTATATGTTTGTATTTAGTGTTATTTATATATATATTTATATATTATTTTATATTTATATTATATTGTATATTTATATGTGCATTTAGTATTGTATCTTAATTATTATTTACATGACTTAATTTTTAATATTTTTCTAAATTTTTTATTTTGCATAATTATTTTATTTAATAATTACTTACTTTTAAACTAAAAAATTATTTTAATATTTTACTTAATTATTTTAATGTTTCACTTTATTGTAACCATTCATTATAATTTCCATTGCTCAACTACCAATCAAATTAATGTTCAAAAATGTAAACAAATAAATGACCAGAAATCCGCAAAATTCTAAAATCCGCACAACCTCTGGTCCCAAGCTGTGCGGATTTGAGAGAGTCTACTGTATCATAAATTTAATATTGTAATTATCAACAAGTTAACATTGGTATATTGGTGATACATAGCAATATGAATCAATGTTTTATACCAATTTGATCATACAACATCATTTAAATGTATATTTTTTATAAAAATAAAAATATTTTAGAAGAAAGAAACCAATCTTTGATATCTATTTGCCTTTTTGCCATTGCTTTCACAGTGTCTTTCTTTGAAAATAGTATGTTCCCTATTCTTCTCGCTTAATAATATTTTTTAAATATAGCATTTTAACTATTTAATTTGCTCAGGGGTAACTGAGTATATCATAAAAAGAAACTTACTAGATAAAATATCTATTTTAGTATGTTGATTTTAATATGAATAAAGTAAGTGAAAAGCGAAAACTAAAATTGATTTAATGGCACATGTCAGGCCAATATGCTTGTAATGAAATAAGTTTCAATGGATGACAGTTGCTATTTATTGCTGAAATGTTGTGCAGCAATCTTTCTCTAAAGTAGATTAATACACTCTTAGCTAAAAAAATAAAAAAAAATTTAATGCCTATACCAACCACCCTTTTTCAAATTGCTTTCATAGTCAGAAGGTAAGTAGACAATATTTTGAATTGAACAGTACCTCTCACGTTTCTTTGTGGCAATTTGATGATGAAATAACATACAGTCCTTTTTTTTTTTTTCTAGCACTGTTCATTTTATTATTATTAGTGCAGTTTTGATGGTAGACTTAAGCACTGCCCAATCAATGATTCAGATCATTTATCCAACAATCTGTCAACTGTTATCTCAGATGTATGGCTAGCTATTATTAGTCTAACTTCGGTGAAATAGCCAAACTCAATCGTCAGCTAAGTTAGAAAACAAGGAGACAATAATATGCCAACAATTCTGTATTTATTTTTAAATAAAGAAAGAATTATATAAAAAAAAATGAGGAGCCAGTGAAGTTATTTATCTTACAAAGGTTTATGTTATATACATCTTAAATCATATAAAAATGCGCAAAAAGTATATTTACGTAATATTACATCTACACACAGAAAAGTATCGTTCAAAACAACCCTGAAAATTAAAAAATTTTTCAAAATTAATTATAAAAAAAAAGTATGCAAAATTATTACTTATCCACCAGTTGCATTCAAGTAGCTAAAAAAGCAACCCCAAATGCTGAAGACTGCCCAAGTAGCAGAAAATTCTCCAAGAGTCTGCGACAGATACTTGGTGGGCAGAAAATAATCTGCAGGTAAATTATTTTACAATTAAAGAGTTTAATTAATCAAACAATCAATTATCTTTAATGGCTTAATGCATTTTATTCATATTTATTAAAAATAATCTTAAGTTTTTTGTATTAACTAATAAAAAGCTAAATAGAATACAAAGCAAAATAAAGGTTCAACAGAAAAAGAATCTGCAAAAGAGAAAAGAAAATCTGTGACGCCCGTCTCGAACTTCCTGCTACCGGAAAGATCGCAACCACACCAAAACATTTATTGAAAAAAGAAAAAAAAAAACAGAACAGGATACAGAACTCTTCCCGAAAGAATTACTTAATCATTAAACTTTTTAATAATCAATTATATTGAAAAATATGTAAAGGAAATGAGAAATTTAAAAGAAAATAAGATTTAAAAATCACCTCTCTTATTACTCTGCTATTCAGGGAAACTTCCGGGGGAAATAAAACTACAGTTTTGTCATCTTTAGCTCTGACACACACCTGATCCTCATCGTCTCCAACAGGCCGTATTCTACAATATACCTCTATAGGATCCTTAGTAGTTTTTAATTTTCCATTAGGCTTTCTAGGCGTTTTTGGACGTCTAAAAAAAATCAGAGCATAAGTATTATAGAATAAGTATAAAAATAACAAACATGACGAATATTCAAACTTCAAACATAATAAATATATGCATAATAAAGAAGGGGGGGATAGTATTGCTAAGAATTAGGGTGTTAACAATTTTAATTTTTCGGTTAGCCGGGCTCCAGTGTTATATATACATACATATATAGTAGGGATAGACCGAAGCAGCAATTTTGCCGAATACCGAATACCGAAGCTTCGGTCAAAGTGTGCACCGAATATTCGGTATTCGGCAATCGAATACTTAAAAATTTATAATACACATTTTTGCATATCTTAGCTTTTTTAATAAACTTTAATTAACGGTAAATTTGTAATTATTTAACTCAGTTACATTTGTATTCTTAAATCTAATTACACAAAAAAATTTAATGACTTCTTTCACTCACAAATTCCTTAACCCATCACTTATTTTTTATTATTTTATCACTAGTCAATACCGAAAATAACCTATGAAAATTTTAAACTATACAGGGTATTATTAAGGATAAGAATTGTCAGAAAAACAAAAGTTCATTCAAATAAAAAGAAACAATGTTGTCAAAGCTGATTTACTGATTGTCTAAGTCTAATCAGGGTTAGAAAAAACCCGGGTTTTTTCGAAAAAACCCAGCCCACTGGGCCCACTAGTCTAAAACCCGGGTTTTTTCGGGTTTTTCTGATATAACCCGGGTTTTTTCGGGCTTTATTGAGTTTTTTTGGAGAGCACTTTAAGCTTCTAATTTTCATATACATAATACCTGAATTCTCCATTTATCAGTGAAACTTGGGCATAATTTGCATTAATTAAGTATGAATTAACAAAAAGTATATAAAAAGAAAAAAAAAAAATCAAATTAATTTAAAAGGTACATCTGTATCTCATGGGACTAGTTTGCTGAACTAAGCATATATTAAGTGAACCACAAATGGATTTCTTTATATAATTCTTACCTTAAGTTAAACATGTTAAATTTATATAGTTTCTTTCATTCACTTCAAATCAGAAATCAGTTGAAGACTTTTTTTTTTTTTCTTTTGAAAGAAATGGGATTCGCAATAATATATTTGAAAATTTTAGCAAAATTTGCTACATATATATTGCAACAGTATTAAATGTTAAATTAGATTGTCATAGAAGTCAGTAACATTTGTAAATTTATATCACAAATGGCGATACACTTATTACTAGCTTTGCTGCTTTATCAACTCCAAAATGATTACGTAACTTGCTCCAAACCAGACCAAATGTGGAAAAGTATTGTTCGATTGAAGCAGAGGTAGCTGGTACTGAATGTAAAGAAAAAACTCACAAAATCCAGGAGGAAACTTATCTGTTTCACTCTTTTTTGCCATAATCTGAACCATTTTTGTGTGGAAAACTCCTATATAACACTTTCATTGAACATTGAAGCAGGATAATAAATGGGATGATTAATCTTAAAAGCTATAACAATGCAAACAATCAGGATGGGGTTCAAGTGCAATCTTTTTGTGTGCATTAAGATTTAAAGCATTTGAATACATTTTAGATTACAGGCATGAAAATCTTCCTTCTTTTTTCTTTTTTGGTCATTTTATCTCTGCTTAGAAATTCCTTTAAATCTGGTTCTTTTGAAATATATTTAAATTGGCCTTTATCTTTGCATTCTCAAACCTTAGATTAAATAATGATACAGTTGTGAAAGCACAAGAAAATTTGAAAAAACCCACAATGGGTTTTTTCAATGCCCGTAAAAACCTGGGTGTGTTTTTCGGGCTGGGCCCACTTGGGCAAACCCTGTCTAACAGCCACTGACGGCTGTTAGACACACATGGTGACAATACAATTTAATGCTGGTGACAATATAATTTAATATTATTTTAATATTTTAATACCCAATTTTCCAGTTTTTACCCATACTCATTCCTTAGATTAAATAATGTTACAGTTGTGAAAACATGAGAAAATTTGAAAAAACCCACAATGGGTTTTTTCAAGTGGTCCTGCTCGAAAAAACCGTTAGATTAAATAATGTTACAGTTGTGAAAACATGAGAAAATTTGAAAAAACCCACAATGTTTTTTTTTTTTTTTCAAGTGGTCCTGCTCGAAAAAACCCTCAGATTAAATAATGTTACAGTTGTGAAAACATGAGAAAATTTGAAAAAACCCACAATGTTTTTTTTTCAAGTGGTCACTTGGGCAAACCCTGTCTAACAGCCACTGACTGCTAATCCAATTTTCCAGTTTTCACCCATTCTCATGCCTTATATTAAATAATGTTACAGTTGTGAAAACATGAGAAAATTTGAAAAAACCCACAATGGGTTTTTTCAAGTGGGCCCGCCCGAAAAAACCCGGGTGGGTTTTTTCGGGCGGGCCCACTTGGGCAAACCCTGAGTCTAATTATAAACATATTGAATAAGAATATTTTCAAATACAAAAAGTACCATATCAATATGTAAATTTACTATATTTTCTGTCAAATTACCAGAGTTGTAAAAAACCCAGCCCGGGCGGGTTTTATTAAAAAACCCGGGTTAAATGGGCAATTTTCGCCGGGTAAATTGGCTACTAAATTTTGGTACTTAGCAAAATTTATCCGTTGAAATTTTGAAAATTCTCAGAGGAAATCTCAGGGAAAATTTAATTTTTTGCTTAGGAAAGCGCAAGAAATTTGATTGTCGAAACAAATGGCAATCCTGATCTCAAATACAATCTTTGTAAACAAACACTTCATAGTCTAATAGATGGGAATGACTTCATAGTCTTAATAAGGATCTCAATATTTTTCTCTGTTCTTAAAATACATATATATTATATGATCCCTTTAATTTAAATAACAAACAAATTTTAAACTGCAAAGCTATCAATTGTGTGTTATTTAATAATAAAATATAAATATAACTTAAAAAAAACTTGCTCCTTTGAAATTATCATAAGATTAGCAAATGTTAATAAAAAATATCTTACAACAAAAATGTTTCTTATGTATATACAGGGTGTCCACTCTCAACGATATTCAATGGCTAATTCCTAAACCGTTAGTCATACACATATAGTTTAAATATTACAAAAATGTTTTCATTTGAGGCAAAGAAATATTTTAAAAGTGATTTGGGTCAATAAAAACATTTCTTAAAAAATTACGAAATTTAAGTGTTTATACAGCCCCCAGTGCTATAAGTTATAGTTAGTAAATTTTCCTATTACACTGACAAGACAGACAAAAAAAGTCCCGTTCATATAACACTAAAATTGACTGAGTTATGAAACTTTAAAAATGCATGACTTATACCACTTTTCTGCATCTGAACACAAATGAGTTTGGCCATTCTTTGAGGGGTCATATCCTAAGTGCTTAAAGTATTCGAAGAACTTTTCATGTGTATCAGCACTTTGAAAAAAATAGTGTTATGATTGAGTTAAATTTTATTAAGTTTCAGATTGGCTAAAATTATTGTATTTTAACATATGTTTTATTTTGTAAGATTTGAGACTATTTCTTTTCATGATTTCTTTTAACAAATATTATGTTATTTTATTTAACTTCAACGATCGTATGTATGTTTTCCCAGTTCAAAATTTGTAGTCAAAATTTAACTCACTTTCAAGTTTCAAATATCCGATTAAGACTAAATTTTACATATACTGATGTAAATCCAATGACAATCTAATATTATTATGATTTTCGGTGGTTACCATTCATACTTATTTTACAAGATAATACAAAAAATTTCGGATAGATTACTGCCAAGAAGTTTAAGAAAAAGTTTTAGATTAGATAACACAAGATTGCGATGGTTATGTTTTTTAACTTATGCATTTTTTAGCACTGAATCTGAGAATTACCTTAATTTTTAACCATCATCTCAGGATGTTTTGCAAATTTTTAAATTGTCAAAGTTAAAAAATAACAAATCAAATACTATAAAATAGAAGAGACGGCTGAGTTTTTTAACTTTTGATAATTGATTTTTTTGTACTTTTTAGCACTGAATCTGAAAATGACCTTCATTTTTAACGATCACATTATAATTTTTTTGCAAATCGTAAATGTCAAAGTTAAAATATAGCAAACATCTGATACTATAAAACAGATGTAAAACTTTTTTTATTTTATTTTCCTTATGTGATGGTTAAAAATGTAGGTCATTTTCGGATTCAGCAGTAAAAAGTACATAAAATAATTTAATAAATATAATAAGTTTAGTAAATATAATACTCTTGAAGATAACTGAAAAGCTTAAATTTGTTTTAAATTAAAAGCTAAAATGTTTTAAAATTATAGGATTCCCAATCTAAAAGTCCAAGTAAATTAGTACAAATATATTTTCTAAGATTCAAAGAAGTGAATAAAAAAAACAAAATAACCATGAACAACACATACATCATTTGTTCCTTTCCAGAAATACTCTTAAAAAAACCCGGGCTTTTTAAGTGGGTTTTTTATAAAAAACCCAGCCCGGGCGGCAGCTGGGCGGGTACCCGGGCAGCTACCCACTACAACCCTGCAAATTACTGATACATATTTATATTTTGATTAATATTTTAACATTGTGGTGATGAAGATAACAAATTTGAGCGATTTTAATTTAATGATTATAAAAGCTATAGGATAGGCATAGGGGTATACTTATTTGATGTGTGTATTTTTTTTAATATATACCTTAGATATACAGAGATGAACTCTGATATACTTATTTGATGTGTATATTAAAGAAAATACACATTAAATAAATTTAAATTAAGAAAACTAATGTAGAAATATTTAAAATTAAATGACAAGTGAAAGATGCCCATGTTCCTTACTTTTTTTTTCTCTATTGTAGGCAGTTGTTTAGATTTCACCGCTATGTAGACTATTTTAGAAAGGAAAAAATTTTTTTAATTAAAAATGGTCTTTGACTTGTTTTTTGTAGTGTAATTAAACTCTGAACTCATGCACATAATATTAAAACTCATTGTTTAGCATATTCTACTTCTAAGTAAAAGAGAACTCTTTTACTTCTAAGAAAATATTTATCCACAATTATTCGGCCGAATACTTAAAGGTATTCGGCCGAAGCCGAATATTCGGTTTACATGCCGAACCACCGAATACCGAATCGACTATTCGGTATTCGGTCAATCCCTAATATATAGATATTAGGGTGGTCCTTAAATGGTCGATTTTAATTTATTTTATATTTTCTTATGTCTTACCATCAAAATTTGTTCCAACACAGTAAAAAACAAAGGAGAAAAACTTTGAATGAAAAAAAAATACATTTAGAGGTAGCTCAAGCTTGCTGAAGTTTGGTAATTATACCAAAAAACATGATAATATCGACAAAAAGAAACTAAGCCAAAATGATAGTTTTTATTATGATAGTAAATTAATTTTACTTTTGTATAACACAAAAACACAATATTAAGCATATAAAAAGTTGAAAGTATCAGTAATTAGTTTAAGTTGTTAAGTCCATTTTTCTGCAGTGAGGATACGCTTTTCGATGCTTCTCCACAACTTTTGTCAATAGCTGAAACTGAGGTTCATTTCTTGCAAGGATTCCAGTGTACTCTTTGATCAAAGCAATATCTCTCATAGCATAATCATTTACTACTTTAATAGATTGCACAATCTCTAATGCAGTCATATAATCAGAATTAGTGTTCCAATGTGTTGGGTCTATTTGAAAGAATTCTTGCGGTAAATTCATTTCTTTGAATTTCAAAGATTCTTTGGTAACAAAATCTTCTAACTTCTTTTCATGAAAATTTTTAAGGGAAACAGTTATTCTCTTATCAGGATTCTTTGTACCTTTTTAATTTTGAAGGACTTCAACCATCTTTCTTTTTGTTCAAACAGACACGTGGTTATCGAAAAAGGACAATCCAGAAAGATCTTCTGACATATACCACAGATGCTTTGAAAATTTCTCTGATGCAGACTTTCCAATTTCTGCATGTATTCTTGAGCACTCTAATAAAATATATTCATCAATTGAAAATTATTATAGGGTGAGGTTTCTGTTATTGAAGCAGTGATCCAAGCTTTAATACACCCTGACAATAAAAACACAAATATCACAAAGACCTCTTTTTTCCTTTTCGGTAAGCTTGAATTGGAACTTAAAGATGAATATTTTCAAAGAATATAGTACCTTAGACATCCCACAATAAAGATGAAAATAAGGAATTTTGCTTAGTGGCCACTGGCCGGTAAGTTGATTTTTTTTAGTAGCCAGTTATTGGCTAGTGAGAATAATTTCTTTAGTCGCCAGTACCGTATTTTCGGGAGTAAGCGCCGCGGCGCATACGTGTTTGAAAGTTAAAAATATCCGCGTTGCGGCGCATACGACAGAGCGGCGGGTACGATGATTTTTTTTTCCACACAGCAATATCTAGATGAAATCCATTTCCCACTTTTTCACCAACCCACCCAAATGCTCGCCGTGTCCGAGCCCATTCCGTAACTGTAGCTAATTAGTTTCCCCCACTCTCAATAAAATCATTGCTTTTGATTGATCCCATTTCCCTACTTTTAAAAATGATAACGACCAGAAAACAGGTTATGCATTCCTTTTTGACGATCTCGCGATCTCAATAAACGGTAAACAAAATTGAAGCTGTTGCCAATCTGAAAAGAAAAGTAACAAAACAGTTTCGTTATTTATTTACTTCCATGGTGATATGAAGATAAGAGAAATATAGCTGGGATTCCAGGTAGATTTTTCTGATTTTTCGCTGTTAGCTAGACGATACTGACCAATCAGAAGCCTGCTTTTTTGAGATTTTTTCCTTGTTTGAAGTAAACACCGAAAATCCTGCAAAAATGCAGCCTTTTGATTGTTCAATAACTCAATAATTGGTCGCTAACAGTGAAAAATCTATCTGAATTAAGGCCATCATTAATGAAACTTCCTCATAAAAAAAAGTGTTTATTTTTAAAAATTCGTATTTTTTTCAGAGAATTTATAGATAGATTTAATGTTATTATGAAAACTAAATAAATTTATAGATTGACTCATATTTGTAATGAAAAGGTAGATGGCGTCAGAGTCGACTGGTAGCGTACAAGTATTTTTCTATTTTAAAATCTGGCAACATTGCTCCCAAAAAGTATTCCGTTTGTAGAATTTGAGCTAAGAGCACGTGTTTCATTATCCTGTTTATATTTTTCATTAGTTATTTTTTAGAAGTTTAGTTATTTTTATTATTATTAGTTATTTTTTATATTTTTAACATGCCTCCTAAGCGCCTTAAGAGCTACACTGCAGTATTTAAACTTGCAGTCGTAGAAAAGGCAGAAATCGTAGGCAATCGGGCTGCTGGTCGAGAATTTGGTGTGGACGAACGCTGTGTGCGCCGCTGGAGGTCTGAGAAAACTGATCTGCTGAAAATGCCGAAGTTAAAGAAAGCGAGGAGAGGTGGCGTTGTGCACTGGACAACACTAGAGTCCAATTTAGCAGAGTGGGTGCGAAATCAAAGAGAGTCCGGCTTCGCTGTTTCAACCGTTCAGATACGCCTACAAGCACGCATAATGGCATCAAACATGCAACTTGAAAATTTTAAAGGTGGTCCAAACTGGTGCTTTAGATTCATGGCCAGGAACAAATTGTCTGTCCGAGCTCGCACCACAGTCGGCCAGAAATTGCCAGATGATTGGGAAAGCAAAAAATCGTCATTTTTAACTTTTGTTAAAAACGTCATCGAACAAAAAGTTCACAGAAGGACAAATAATAAATATGGACGAAGTCCCTTTAACGTTCGATGTCCCCCCTACTAGAACTGTGAACACAACAGGTGAAAAAACAGTGTCTATTTTAACGACAGGGAATGAGAAGACCTCATTCACTTGTGTGTTAGCTTGTGCCGCAAATGGCGACAAGCTAAAACCGTTAATCATATTCAAACGGAAAACGATGCCAAAAGGCAATTTTCCACCTGATGTTATCATCAGATGCAATAGCAAAGGGTGGATGTGTGATGAATTGATGCTGGAATGGATAGGCGAGGTGTGGCGGAAAAGGAAAGGTTCTTTTTTCCAACCTGCGGGCCTATTAATAATGGACTCAATGAAGTCCCACCTTGCCGAGTCCGTGAAAGCAGCGGCTAAAAAAGTGTCTGCCTCCCTTGCAATAATTCCAGGGGGGTTAACAAAATGTTTGCAGCCCCTGGATTTATCTGTAAACAAATCATTCAAAGCTAAAGTGCGCAAACAATGGGAGGCATGGATGCTAGATGGACTTCACACCTACACTAAGTCCGGACGAATGCGTAAAGCAACATTTGAAGAGGTTGCGCAATGGGTCTCGCAAGCCTGGAAAGATGTATCCAAACAAACGATTGTTTCGGGATTCACTCAAGCATCTATAATTTCCGACGACGTTGCAATTTCTTCCGATGAGGATGAAAATGGAGATATCCTCACAGATGACTCATTACTAAAACTTTTTCAATCGGACAGTGAGGAATCCAGTTTTGATGGATTTGAATCAGATTGACAAAGCTATTATTATTATTAATGTTTTTTTCTTTTTTTGAATTTTCTTATACTCAGTTGTAAAATAAAAAGCGTTTTGTTTTGAAAAGTGATTTTGTTTCAGTGATAATTTAAAAAAAAAGATGTCTTATTATTATGAAACGTGATTTTATTCGCCGATAATTTTTTTAAAAGAAGAAATGTCTGCTTATTATGAAACATGATTTTATTGCATTCAAAGTTTTGAACCACTGCAATATTTTTCAATATTATTTCCACGAATTTTTAATTAGTAGTTTAAGCTAAATTTCTTCAAAGCATCGATTTTCCAGGTAAGTAAACAAATTTTTTCGTATGATTTATATATATATATATAACCTGTGCTTTATTGTGAATTCATATATTTTATACTATAATTCTTCTTAATTTTAATCCAATTACGCCGATCATTTTTTACCATGGCTATTTCATCTTTTATTGATATTTCGACGGTGCGGCGCTTACGTGTATATATATTTTTTTTGTACCGATTTTTCTATGGTGCGGCGCTTACGATGGGTGCAGCGCATATTCCCGAAAATACGGTAAGTACATTTATGTCACTGAATATTTAATTTAATAATATATAAGTTTACAGTAAATAAGTAATTTATGTAATAAATAAAAATATTTTAATTCATATTGTTTTGAATAATCTTGAGATACTAATTTCCAATCTATTTTAAATTAAGTTAACAGCAAAGTTATATGTAACATGCTTATATAGCTAACTACATAAATCCACTATACTTAGATACTTTTCAAAATTTAAAAAAAAAAAATCTGAAATTTACAGCAAATTTTCTGAAATGTAAAGGGGGGGGGGGGGGGTCTTTCCTGGGACTAATCATGCATTTGCATTTTTTACATGATACTTTAACAAAATTCGTGTTTTACTGCGATGTTTTTGTTTCTCCCACGATCCTTTGACAAAATGTGTGTTTTTTTCGAGATCTTTTGACAAAATTAGCGTTCGTTTTCACGATTATTTGACGAAATTATCTTTTTTATGCGATTCTTTGACAAAATTCAGGTTTTTTTCTGCGATCTATTGATGAAATTCGCGTTTTTTCGCGATCCATTAACGATATTTTGAGTTTCTTCCAGGGTTCGCAAAAACCCGGGTTTTTTTTTTTTAAAACCCAACCCAGCTGGGCTTTTTCGGGTTTTTTCAAAAGTGTAATGTATGTGATATTACATTATTGTATATTATATTATTTATATACTATACAGCAAAAAAATATATATTGCTCCCTTATTACAATATAATTGTAATGTTATATTACAAATTATATGAATTTAAATTAATTAAATGTCAGTGCTTCTTACAAAACTAACAAACTTAAAATAGGATATAAATTGTTAATTTGCTTTAAAATCAAATAATGAATAGAATACTAAAATTTAAAATATATAAGGAAGAAAAAAGGGGTAAACTAGTCGGATGTGCCAGTCCCAAAACTTTCTTCTATCTCATACATGTTAATTCATAATTCTCTATCACGGTGCCAAAATTAAATGACAATCTATGTCCGTTAGGAGAATTGTAAAATATAGGTTCATTGAATTGGATTCATTTAACAAGGAATAAGTATCATATTGTTTCAAACAAATTACTGAATTTTGGAACCTACCCTCTTGAATGTCTGCAACCAAAAATTACAACCCAAAGAGTATGAAATCAGCACCTGTTGTTCAATATACACCCAAGTCTAATAAGGATCTATTTGAGTGCCTCAGTTTTTTAGATATAGATTTTGCGAAAATTGTGAAAAATTCAGCATACCAATACCGCTTGTTGCACAATTTACACCAAAACCTAATCAGTAACAGCTTACATCAATGTGTAACTGAATCTGAAGTTTGATGAAAATCTGTGCATTAGTTCTTGAGATTGCAGAAATTGTACAAAATGCAGCACAACAGTGCCACTGTTGGGCGTTATACACCAAAAACTAATCAGCACCAGTTTGTATCAAGGTCTAACTGAATCTAAATTTTTATTAAATTCCGTCCATTAGTTCTTGAGATAAAGAGTTATTGCTGAAATCATGAAAAATGCAACATAACAGTCCCACCTATTGGGTGATATACACCAAAACTTAATAAGCAACAACTTAGGTCAACTTGTAAATGAACCTGAAGTTTGATGAAAATCAGTGCATTAGTTCTTATAAGGCTATTGCAAAAATTGAGAAAAAAGCTTTGTAAAGATAGAAGAAAGTAAAAATACATATTTTTTATTTTCATGGATATAATTCAGGGCTTGAAATTCAATTTTTCCTAGGAGGGGAGTCTCCCTACCAACATTTATAAATGGAGGGGAGTTGAGCTGTTTGGGAGGGAGAAAAAAATCTAAAACAATCTGTTATTTTACGTGCTATTTAAAGATTTACATTAATTATTTTGACATGTCTGTATTAATACAGACATGACAAAATACCATTGAAGCAATTTAAATCAACAATTCAGAATAATTATGCAAAATATTTTTTATTTAAAAAAGGAAGAAAATCAAGCTTTTATACAGTATTTTGTAACTTTCAACCAAATGTCATGGGTCCTTAACAATGGGGTTGTTAAATGAAATTCTGAATTTAGATTTTATTCCATTTTGGGCCCAGAATCTTCTTTCAGAAGGTAGGTAAAACTTGTGACAGACAGCACAAGCACAACATTTATAACTTTGGAAGTTATCGGAAACATATGGTTATGCTCTCTTAAACTTTGCAATATCTGACACGCTTTCATTTTTAACTACTTGCATGAACAGTATCTATTCAGCGATGGAATCATCAATATCCATTTCTGAACAAAATTGTTTTATTATATCCTTAATGGAATTATAGTCAAAACCTGACTCCCTAGCATTTTCTTTGTTTAAAATTTGAATGCAAATTTGAATTTGAATGCTTGTTCAATTAAAGTCAAAAGTTTGAAATGGAAACTGTTGATTCATTTCTTCTACTACACGAGAAACGTAGGTTAACTTTAAATATTGTCAAGTCCTAATTTCTGTTAATTGCAAGGATCAACTTGTTTGGTGTTTCTATATATGTTTGATTGGAGCTTGGAAATTTTCTTTGATGTGCACTGCAAGATCTTTGTGGTCCTTCTAATCTTATTTTTGTTTAGTACTGAATCTAGACCCATTTTCCAGAGCCCAGCACCCGGTGACACTTAATGTCCTTTTTTGGAGCACCCTTTTGAATACTTTCCTTTTTCTGTTACAGGGAAAAATATTGTGAAATATGCCAATCGGGCATAGGAAACAAAATTGTGAATTTCCGTGATCGGTCGAGGGAAGAATATCGTGAAATTCGTCGATTGGTCGCGGTATAAAATTGCAAAATTCATCGATCAGACGCAGGAAAATTGTGAATTTCGTTAGTCTGTTGCAAAAAATAACCTTAAAATTCGCGAGGGCTTCTGAGTGAGAAAAAAAAAAAAAAAAAACTGAAATTTACAGCAAATTTTCTGAAATAGGTTACAGCCGGGGATGGGAAGGGATTAGGAAATCCTCTCCAATGGCTAATTATTTTTGTTGTAGGTCGAGTAAACTCTTTTGGTTAGGTTTGATTTCAGTCAGAGTGTAGATTCCCGTAAATTGGATTTGTGTTAAAGCCAATTTTTTGCGATCTTCTGATGAAAATCACGTTTTTTTTTTTTTTTTTTTTTTTTTTGCGATCTTTTGACGAAAATCGCGCGTTTTTTCAGGACCTTTTGACGAAAATCGCGTTTTTTTGGCGATTCTTTGACGAAATTAGCGTTTCCCCCCGCGAGAACCTTTGATAAAATTCGCGTTTTTTCGCGATCCTTTGTAGAAATTTGCAATTTTCCCGCGATCCTTTGTAGAAATTTGCATTTTTTTTCAGCGATCCTTTTACTTAATTCTCTTTTTTCGCGATCCTTTGATGAAATTCGCGTTTATTTCGCGATCCTTTGATGAAATTTACGCTTATTTCGCGATCCTTTGCCAAAACTCGTGTTTTTTCTGTGTTCCTTTGCCGAAATTTACGACTTTTTTGCTATTCTTTGATGTAATATGTGTTTTTTCGCGATCCTTTGGTGAATTTCAAGTTTTTTTTCGCGATCTGACGAAATTCACGTTTTTCCGCGATCTTTTGACAAAATTTGCGTTTTATTCGCAATCCTTTGCGACGAAATTGGCGATTTTTTCCTCGAACGATTGATGAAATTGATTTTTCGGCGATCATTTGTCTAAATTCGCGATATTTTTCTGTTGAACCGATGAACGATTTTTCATAATTTTCAGAACCTATTGCCTTAAATTTTTGGAAAATTCGGAACATAATCACCCCTGAATTCGCCAATCAGTCGCGCATATTTGGCAACAGATCTCGAGAAAAAAAATAATGAAATTTGTCTATCGGTCGCGTGAAAAATTAGTGAATTTCAACGATCTTTCGCGATAAAAAAAAAAAACAAAAAAAAAAAAAACGTAAAATGTGTCAATCGGTCGCGCGAAAATATCGAGAAATTTGCAAGGAGTTCGCGGGAGTTGATCGTAATTTCAAAATGCAAAATTTTCAGGAAATAGGTGAGATTTTCTGGGCGGGAGCCTCCCGCCCACGATATTCTTTTGGGTGGGATTTCAAAATTTTGGACGCGAATCCCGCCCTGAAATTCAAGCCCTGTAATTGATTTGAATTTCTTAGACATTCTTATGATATGCCTTTACCTATAATTATGTACTATGTATGTTGCCTATTATGTCTATGTTAGTAAAATATTTCAATTTGCTAAAATACATTTTTTTTTTTTTTTTTTTTTTTTTACTCCAAGTGTTTAATGTAATAGTTTTTATATATATTTTTAATTAACTGAAATGACTTTAAATTCATTAAATATTGCTGAAAATTGAAAAAACCCACATTATGGGTTTTTCAGTGGGCTTTTTCAAGTGGGCCCAGTCTGAAAAAACCCACCGGGTTTTTTCGGACTGGGCCCAGCTTTGCGAACCCTGGTTTCTTCCGCGATCCATTGACGATATTTTGCGTTTCTTCCGCGATTTATTGACGATATTCTACTTTTTTTCGCGATTCTTTCACGAAATTCGGGTTTTTTAGCGATCCTTTGACGAAATACAGGTTTTTCTAAGATCCTTTGACGAAATGTGTGGTTTTTTTCGCGATCTTTTAACAAAATTCTCGTTTTTTCGCGATTCTTTGACGAAATTCACGTTTGTTTTTCGCATTCTATTGACGATATTTGCGTTTTTTCCGTGATCCATTCACGATATCTGCGTTTTTTCCGCGATCACTTGGTAAAATTTGGGTTTCTGAGCGATTCTTTGACGAAATTCACTTTTTTTAGCGATCTATTGACGATATTTGAGTATTTTCGCGATCATCTGACAAAATTCGCGGGCTTTTTTTCCCCGCGATTCTTTGACGAAATCCCTTTGGAAAATCCTGCATTTGGCCGGTACTTTCCATATTTTTAGTCGCCAGTTTTTCACGTTTAGTCGCCGAGTGGCAACTGGCGAGTGCTTATTTTCATCTTTATCCCACAAGCATGATTCATTGCCCCTGGAAGCCTGAAATGAATTCCCCTGACAGGCATAGGCGTAGAATTATATGGGCCCGTGGGGCTCGGGCCCCTCCACTAACTTTTTCAGGTGGGCTATATTTTTTTACGCCAACTGACATCGAAAAAAACTCAGATTTTGGAATTTCATGCAATTTACAAAAGATTTTAGCGTATAATATTTTCGATGGATAATTGTTCTTTCTCTAAATTCGCTGTTTACTTTTATTCTTTGTAAACAACTAAAACAACTGGAAAATTTTAGCGTAGCGTATGGGAAAAACTAAGCACACTCCATGGTGCGTTTTTCTTCCTTCTTTTGACACTGGGCACACTTTCTGGGAAGAATTTCTTTTTCTAATTCGGCGTCATAGACATAGGGCAATAAATTCACGTGTTTAACGGACAATAAATGGTGTCCGATATGATCTGATTAGAGCACAGATAAGATGGTTCGCCGTTTTCCGAACCTACAAAGAAAGTGACTCCAATTTACGAGCTTTGAAGAACTCGGGAGGTAGGGGGGACAGGAGTTAAGTTTTGATGCTAATGATGAAACTAGAAGCCAGGAAGAATCACCACTGTCTCCAAAGCATAGAATATAAAGGGAGAAATTTTTTGTCTCTAAATCATGCATAAAGCTCATATTTATTAAAATAGTCCAAATCTATCAAGCGGTCTCTCTGTAGTAAATGACGATTCACCTGGATCTGGTAACAGTAAACAGTACATATTCAATTGTTCTTATTCAGGCCAAGCAAGAGACCCTTTCTCAGGCCCATTTTCTTTCATTAATATCATGCTGAGTAGGGACCGGGTCTATTTTTTTACTGTAAACCCGGGCCAGGCCTAAATCTAAAATTTTTCCGTTCCGTTTCGGACTGACATTTAAATCGATTCCCGTTTTAATTTAAAGCTTTTAGACGTTCATATAAAAGTATCTATCTGTACAAGCGCAGCAGGACCGTTTTTTGTGCGCAAGCCTGTAGTATTTATATTATACATTTATACACTAGCTAGCTGACATGCTCGACGTCGTCCGGTCTGTCGCAAAACAGTACATGACACAAAAAAAAAAACTCAAAAAATCGCGAAAAAAATTAAAAAAACGCTGCACGAATCAGGGTTGCAAAAAAGCTGGCTAAAATTTAAAAAAGCCACGCCGGTGGCTTTTATTGGTTTTAACCGGCTTTTTTTGGCCAAAATTGGCTTTTATACAATGAAGCATTTTAATTATAAATGACACATTTTTATGTGTTTTTAATTTGTTTTAAAGACATTTAGTTGAGGTAGAAATCAATATAACCCAATATTTATCAATAATGAAGACATTAATATTGGAATAAAAGGTCATACCAATTGCTTTGTCTGGTTTACACTGACCTTAACAATCTTTTTTTTAAATTTTTATTGCTTTATATAATTAAAAGGGACAATGGTTGCTTAGTTATATATTTTATTAACTAATTTTAAGGGATATTAATAATACAAGTATTATTTTATTTCTCATTAGCATTTATTTAAAATTGCACATAAAGTCATTTAATAAAAACATCATTTCTCTCTATTAAAGCAGTATTATGAATAACATATGCATTAATTTATATGCACTATTTTAAATAGTAAGTAGCTTTTCAAAATTCCAATTCAACAAGTTTAATTTGGAGAATTTTTTTTTAATTGTTCTCTTTATTTTATGCACTTACGTGTACTAAAATTTCCTCAAATGTTATATCCTTTCTAATTTCTCTTTCAACATTGTTCATTCTACGATTTTAATCTGTCCATATGGACATATCTGGAATAAGTTACATAACAGCTTAGTAGCAGAAAGACTTTTTACATATATCATTTTTATAAGTATTTTTTATATAATGATTGCTTATTTACTTATTATTGCTCAAGTATTACATAAGATAATTTCAGTTATTAAATACATACGTATAAGCTATTTAGTTTTAATCAATTTTAAAAGTAAATATCAGATGTAAGAATGTTTCTATTTTAATGTATGACATTTTCTTATTCTTTCATATAAACTTTAAAATGTGTTGTATGTGTAGAGCCATGATAAAGAATTCCAAACCAATACTTTAGAGTCTTAATTTAATGTATTCTTCTGAATATTCATAATTTTTTTCAGACATAATGCTTTCACAGTTGTATTCTAACAGTTATAAGGTCTTATTTATTTGACAAAATTTAATAGAAGTTAATATTTTTTTCATAGAAAATATTTATAAGTGTATTAAAAATAAATTAATCCAAAGTTTATATGAATTATCTATAAACCACCTTTTTGAAAAATAAAAGCCGGCTTTTTTTAAGCGGCTAAAACCAAAAAAAGCCGGCCGGCTTTTTTTGGCCTGGCTAAAAGCCGGCAACCCTGGCACGAATACCAAATAAATTTAAATGAAAAAAAAAACAAAATTTATTATTTTGAGCTAGAAGATAGCCGGATTCTTGTTACAAATTTGGAAAAATTGTAGCAAATCGCGAAAAAACTCTAAAAATCGCAGATGACAAAACTTTGTCATTGTGGGCTAAAAGGTTAAAACTGGATTCATTTTAAGAGTGTAGAAAAATCAGCGCGGAATGCGAAAAATCTCTAAGCAATGCATAAAAATTCGCCAAAAATTCAAAAATCGCTGTACGAATATCGAATAAACTTTATTGAAAATACAACAAGATTTATTATATTGGGCTAAAAATCTGACACCCAATTTCTTTTACGAATCTCAAAAGATAGCAGCGGAACGCTAAACATCGCATTAAAAATCGATAAAAAATCAAAAATCGCAGAGGAAAAAAAATTACTACAGCGTGTTACAAGTTTGAAACAAATTTCTTTTATAAATGTTAAAAAAAGGCACGGAACGCGTAAAAACGCTAAAAATCGTGTTGAAATACGGATTTTTTTCCCCTCAGAAATCGCGAAAGAGAAAATTTGCTATATTAGGCTGAAAGTTTAAATTTGAAAAAATATTATGAATGCCAAAAATCGTTATGGAATACGAAAAGAAAAAAATGCAAACAAACGCAAAAAAGAGCATTAAAAATTCAAAAATCGCTGAGAACACAAATCACTATAGCGGACTAAAAACATTAACCGGAATTCTTTCATGAATGTCAAAAAATCTCCACGGAATGCAAAAAATCGCTCCAAGTGAATAAAATTTACTACATTAGGTTAAAAGTTTAAAACCGAATTCTTTTTACCAATGTAAAAAAAATCACTGCGGAAAGCGAAAAACCGCTGAAAATTGCATTAAAAAGCGTTAAAAATTCCAAAAGTCGCAAAGGCCAAAAATTACTACAAGTTCTCTAAAACATTTTAACAGGAATTCTGTCACGAGTGTCAAAACTCGTTACGAAAAATCGCAAAAACTCGAATTAAAAATTCACAAAACTTACTGTAAAATGCTAAAAATTTGAAACCGAATTCCTTTTACCAATATAAAAAAGTCGTTTCGAAACACGGAATAACGCTAAAAATCGCATACAAATATGTGCGAAAAATTCAAAAATCGCTGTAAGAATTCCGAATAAACTTTTTGAAAAGACTTCAAAATTTACTATATTATACGCTAAAAGATTGAAATCTGATCTATATTAATAATTTTTAAAAATATCGCTTCGAACCATGAAAAACGTTAAAAATTACATTAAAAATTATATTGAAAAAATCTGATCAAAGAGTCCGAAATCGGGCTTTGGGGCGCATAACTAAATACATAGAGGTACCTTCGTACCAAGTTTTGTAGTTCTGCGTGCAGCGGTTTTTTCAGAACATAGCCGACAGACAGACAAACTTCTTTCTTCATTATTATAGACTAGCTGACCCGCCCGGCGTTGCCCAGGCCCGTGATAATGACCTTTAATAAAGCACAAATTTGTATGATTTTATACCTTTAATACGATTTTGTGAGAGTTTATATTTTTAAATGAAAAAATCTCCAAAAAATATTGATCTTTTAATGGTAAAAGCGCTCGTAAGAAGTAATTTTCTGTTGTTCACACATTATTTTTTAAAATAGTTTCTTTTGGTCCGAACACTTTAAAATTGTTATCGTTATAAATGTAACCGTTTCTCAGCGCGTGTAAAACTTTCGGGAAAAAATATTGATATCTACTTCTAAAAGAAATATATTTCCTTCTTCCTTTTTAATTTCTTCTATCTTTGCAAGAAAAAGTACTGGATTCGAGAAAATTTTTGAATTCCGGTTTTCGATGGATTTACACATTTAACGGTCACAGATCCAGAAAAACATATTTTTACAAAATGTCTATCTGTGAGTTTTTATGTGACACAAATTTTTTTGGCGCTCTGTCTCAAGAACTAATGCACGGAATTTAATAAAACTTTAGGTCCATTTAGTCCCTGATATAAATTGATGCTGAATAGTTGTTGGTGCAAATCGCCCTATATCTCAAGAACTAATGCACATATTTTCATAAAACATCAGATTCTGTTAGTCCTTGATATTGTTTGGGGCTGATTAATTTTTGGTGTAAATTTCTCAATAGGTGGCGCTGCTATGATCCATTATTCACGATTTCCGCAGTAGCCATATCTCAAGAACTAATCATCAGATTTTCATAAAACTTCAGATTCAGCTGTATCTTGATATTATTTCGGGCTGATTACGTTTTCGTGTAAATCCTCCAACAGGTTTCGCTGCTATGCTGCATTTTTCACGATTTCCGCAATAGCTCTTTCTCAAGAACTAATGCACGTATTTTCATCAAACTTCAGGTTAGGTTAGTCCGTGATATAAAATGCTGCTGATTACTTTTTGGTGTAAATTGGCCAACATGTTGGTCTGCGACACAGAATTTTTCATGATTTTCGTAATAGCTCTATCTTAAAAACTAATACACAAATTTTCGTCAAATTTCAAATTCAGCTAGACTTTGATATATGTTGTTCTTTATTACGTTTTGGTGTAAATCGCACAATAGGTGGCGCTGCTATGATCCATTATTCACGATTTCCGCAATAGCCATATCTCAAGAACTAATCATCAGATTTTCATAAAACTTCAGATTCAGCTGTATCTTGATATTATTTCGGGCTGATTACGTTTTCGTGTAAATCCTCCAACAGGTTTCGCTGCTATGCTGCATTTTTCACGATTTCCGCAATAGCTCTTTCTCAAGAACTAATGCACGTATTTTCATCAAACTTCAGGTTAGGTTAGGCCGTGATATAAAATGGTGCTGATTACTTTTTGGTGTAAATTGGCCAACATGTTGGTCTGCGACACAGAATTTTCCATGATTTTCGTAATAGCTCTATCTTAAAAACTAATACACAAATTTTCGTCAAATTTCAAATTCAGCTAGACTTTGATATATGTTGTTCTTTATTACGTTTTGGTGTAAATCGCGCAATAGGTGGCGCTGCTATGATCCATTATTCACGATTTCCGCAATAGCCATATCTCAAGAACTAATCATCAGATTTTCATAAAACTTCAGATTCAGCTGTATCTTGATATTATTTCGGGCTGATTACGTTTTCGTGTAAATCCTCCAACAGGTTTCGCTGCTATGCTGCATTTTTCACGATTTCCGCAATAGCTCTTTCTCAAGAACTAATGCACGTATTTTCATCAAACTTCAGGTTAGGTTAGTCCGTGATATAAAATGGTGCTGATTACTTTTTGGTGTAAATTGGCCAACATGTTGGTCTGCGACACAGAATTTTTCATGATTTTCGTAATAGCTCTATCTTAAAAACTAATACACAAATTTTCATCAAATTTCAAATTCAGCTAGACTTTGATATATGTTGTTCTTTATTACGTTTTGGTGTAAATCGCGCAATAGGTGGTGCTGCTATGCTCCGTTCTTTTCGATTTCCGCAAATTGTTCTGCCTCAAAAACTAATACACGAAATTAAATCAGACTTCATATTCTGTCTTTCACATAAATAGATCTTTTTTTAAGCTTGGGTATTTACAGCGTGACAGGTGTCACTTTTGTTCTCTTTGAGCTGAGAATTTTTCTTGCAGACATCTAAGAGGGTGGATGCCAATATTAAATAATTTGTTTGAAAGATGCGATGCTTATATCTCCTTTTAAAATACACACTGTTTAATGAACCTATATCTTTAGAATCTTTATGATGGAGATGAGCATATATGCTCCTCATGACAATCTATAGATTGTTATTTAATTTTGGCACTGTGATAATGAATTTTGAAGTATTAACATGTATGAGATAAAAGAAAGTTTTGGGATTGTCACATCCAACTAGTTTTTTTTTTTTTTTTTCGAGTCGGGTTTTTTAACATAACCAAAAAAAAAAAAAAAAGTTTCCGGCGTCCGAACTGTCCGAAATTTTAATATGTTATAAATATAACTCATATTTTAAAGTGAAAACGTGTGCCGAAGCCAAACAAAACCGCTTTTTAGCTTTTTCGTCGAAATTTTCTAAGATTTTATTATTATTTTTTTAAATACTTCTACTCGTTCTAACATTACGAAATTTCTGTAATAGATATAAAATCCAGTCTGTCGAAATTCTCTATAAAGATTGTGGAAAAAAGATAGTCTCGTCACGGTGAGGCGCGAAGTGACCTGGGGTCACGAATTTGTTTAAAGAATAAAAATTAGTCTTTTACACTGTTAAAAATTTGCAGCATTCTGTGCAGTCATTTGATCGTTTTTATCAAAAACAGTTACACAACCGTAATTTAACACTCTTATGACCATATTATTGGCCATTTTATGGTCAGAATATAGTTAAAATACACTTATGAAACCGTTGTTTCAAAAAATGGTCGAATGACTGGACAGTTAGCTGCAAATTTTTAACAGTGTAGAAAACCGATTGCACTGGCGACGAGAAGAAGATCTTAGCTTTAAATACGTATTTTTGTGAATTGGTACCTCTAAAATTGAGCCCTGAGTAAGCGTTGGCGAAAGGGAGAAAAAGTCGACTGAGAAATCCCTTTTTGAAAATTTTTTTCAAAGAGTTTAAGAACCATATTTTTTTAACTGATTGCGGCGTTTGAGACGTAAATGTACGAACTATAAGAATATGTTATCCGTTTTTCCGTATTTTAAACGGCACGGCTGATGGGCATTAAAACAAAACAGCAAAAAAGAAAAAAAATGTATTGGCGATTCAAGCGCTCGAATACGCCATCTGGTGGAGAAACCATACAACTTCTCGCTTCAGGATACTGCCGTGCAAGCACATTGCATTACATGTATTTTTAATTTGTTCAGAATGATTATTCTTTTGCACAATTTCAGATTTCATGTGATATTTGTGTTCTGTCTTATAAGACGAAGTAAAAATTATCGGCATTTAAATATCTAAAACTTTCAAATGGACTTACAATAAAGAATTATTTCAATGGCACTTTAGCATTAGTTAAAGGGAAATTAAAAAGACAATTTTCCTGTACCGAAGGCTGCGAGTAGTGCCTCTATAGGTCGTTTTAATTATCAATTTAGTTCTTCCTTCCTTTCCGCACGAAAAGCAGGTTCTGGTCATGCACGAGCGCGTCTCCGCCAATTTTTAAAAAAAAAGATCTCTTTTTTGATGAATTTTTAATTAATATCTTGGCCAGTTATCATAAAAATTTTAAATGTGAGACCCGGGGGCATCCATACCAGCATTGAACTATTCTCATATAAATTTTCAGACCTCTGCGGGTAGTAGATTTTCCTAGCCATCGGCAATAAACACAGACAAACAGCGATTTTGTCTTTTATTATTAGATATATAGATATATTTATGATATATGTAGAACAAAACCTGTCAAAACGGAACCTGTCTATAGCATAATCCTGTCTTAAATGGAAACTATTCATGCTCCAGAAAAGATTGCCGTACAATTTTACTTAATTAGCTAGATACCTGTCTTAAATGGAATATTGTTTCCGACGCTTACGATTGTTCTCTAGCAAGGTTAGCCTGTGTAAACGGAACCTGTCTATAACGAAATCTTCTTTAATGGCAAACATTTCATGATCCCATCGAAAGGAAGACTTTGAATTTTTACCTGCTAAGGTAGACGAAAACCTAGATAAAACGGAAATATCAGCGGTTATTTGTAATTTTGTCTTAGCAGGTTTTACTATTTTTGTATTCATTATTTAGTAAATTAATTCCCTGTTCCAGGGGGGTGTAGACCCCCCTTGTCTGCGCCACTGGTTGAGCCCCTCCAATAATTTTGAAAACTCTATGCCTATGCTGACAGGTATTACCCCAAGGGAATAACAAGTTCGACATATTCTTGGTCTTGGTAATCATCTCTTAGTCCACATGTTGATGATTCTTGTGTAGTGGCAAACTCCAAAATTTCATCTTTTACATCTTGTACAAGAGCTCGAATATTATCATCTTTCAAGCCTGTTTCAAATTTCTCTCTATCTAGAAAACTCCAGTACTCTTGGAAACGTTTGAATAAAGGTACTTCTGGACTTGATTACGAAGTTCCCAAAGAAATATGAAATACTTTTCCAATGATAAGTTCCATAATATGATGACGGCAGGCAGAATAAAAAAGTTTCGTTCAAAGCTTTTCTTCTAAAAGGACACAAGCACCTTTCACTTTTCCAGTATTTGCTGATGTGGTGTCAAAACTCATTCCATCACTTTATCTGCAATATCTCATTCATTCAAAGCTTCATAAATTGCATGGGCTTGTACTTCGCCTATTGCAGAAGGAAGTTTAGCAACTGAGAGTAGCTGATAAACTCCTTTTCCAGAAATTATAACTGGTAGTCTATCTATTTTCTCTTTACCAGTTAACTCTGGTAAAAGCTTTCTATCCCAATGGACAATGAGGGGAACATTTCTTTGTAGCTGTTCTTTAATTTCTGTGATTGTTTAATTCTACTTACAATTATTTTTCTACGAATTGCACTTCTGTTCTGACTGATGTATTTAATATCACATCCTAAACTCTTTGCTGTTTCTGCAACTACAAACACTGCTTTTCTGTCTGATAATTTTGTCCTGTCTAGCGTTGTTGCTAATTCTGGAGTTATGATATCCATACGTCCTCTCTTAGCTTTAGATGGCCCAGGATCGGATTCTGCATCCTCAAGCAGTTCAATTTTATGATCGCATTCTTCAGTTTCATTTCCATCTTCTCCATTTGAGCTATTTGTAAAAGACTGCTATTGCCATTTCTACTGCCAAAGTTTAAAACTCACAGTAAAATAGTACAGTTTAAAAATCAAAATTTCTTAAACTTATTAGCTTATAAGGCAAAAGATTTAGACTGATAATCAAATTTAAAAAATATTCATCTATAAACAAACAAAGCACAAACCAAAAGTAAGATGACAGCAGTTGCAGTTAAGTCTAAAATAATAATATAGCTGTAACTAATTTAACTCGATAAAAGTTTAAAACTCACAATAAAATAGACCAATTTAAAATTTATGTAACACGTATTTGCTTATCTCATAAGGCAAAAGAATTAGAAAACAATAAACAGATAAATAATTCTTAGTTGAATCTCTGTTGTTAGTACTGCCATCTATGAGAGGTGAGAGATAGGGTCAGGTGGGGTAAAGTGGTCAGGCGGGGTAAAGTGGTCATAATTCATAAAAAGGGCTAAAATCCTGACTAATATAGAAATTTGAATAATTTTCTTTTAATTTTAGATTTATTAAGTATTGATCAAAGTTTCTCACTCAAAAAAACATTTTTAGTAGCATGTTTGAACCACTGAGCACTCATTTTGTCTGTCTTTGTTACACCTTGTTCTTTTAACTCTTTAATTAACTTTTCTGCTGCATTTTGTTTATTCCAAATTTTGTTGAATTGGCAGTTCAGAAAGCTTTACACATATCTCAAGAACATATTTTCATTTATAGCTAAGTTATATTTATCACAGATTTTATTTCATAATAGTTTTAGTTACATGGGGTAAAGTGGTCATAGGGTTAGGCTTAACTTATAGATATTTGATCTGAGTTAAATTATTCATTATATACAATGTCGGTTTATTAAATACTAATAATTATTAGAAACTAACTGCAAACAGTTATTATTTAATAATAGTTTATAATATAAGGGTTAAAAAAGGTTAGGTTTAATTTTTAATAGGTTCTGAATAGTGAATGAATTAACTAAGTGTAAACTCGAATTGCTTGCAAAGGTTACATCAACTAATTTAACAACCAACTAAAGGTCAAAATTAGCACTAGCCACCGGCCCAGAAAATGAGAAAAAGTGGCTAGTGAAAAATTGCCTATCAGTGGCCACTTTTTTACAAGGAGAGAATAAAATTTTCTTGAATTTCATCAAGGATTCTACTTTTTTTAGTTCCAATATAACATATATTAACATATTTATTTGGGCCATTCAGTTTTATATTAATACTTACAGAAATTTTACTGTTTAGTATTTTTAAATAAAAAAGTGGCCACTTAAAAAACTAGTCCTACCGGCCAGTGGCCGCTAATGAAATTTCCCAATTTTGACCTATACAACCAACACATTAACTACTTTTTCTATTACCTATACTTGTATTATGTAAGAAAATGGTCCACAAGAAAGTCCTGAAAGAATTTTTAATGTTGATGAGGCTGGAATGGATATGGATAGCCAAAATAGTCCAGTTTTAAAAAAATTACGCAATGCAATGCATTATATAAAATTCAGAAACCAAAGGAAAGATAATGTTTAGTGTTCCTTTTGTTATTGGGAGTACAAATTAATTCGGTCCGTTTTTTTTCGTTAAAAAAACATTTTATTTATTATCAAAATGAAAAAACATGTTATTCAAAGTATTGTCCATCGGCAGCCACAACCTTTGTCCACCTTTCTGGCAATTTTCAGATTCCATCTCTGAAAAATGAGTCCTCTCTGGACGCAAACCATGAATCGAGCCATTCTTGAATTTCTTCGGAAGAAGTGAAGCGGTGTCCAGCCAAATCATGATGCATCCGTCGGAACAACCAATAATCAGAAGGAGCAATGTCTGGCGAATACGGCGGGTGGGGTAGGACCTCCCATTTCAACGTTTCCAAGTAATTTTTAACGACAATTGCCACATGGGGCCGAGCATTGTCTGGCCGTTTTTCACGCAATGCTCGGCTCAAACGCATTAATTGCAGTCGGTAGCGTTGGCCAGTAACTGTTTCGCCAGGTTTTAGCAACTCATAGTACACTATCCCAGTCTGATCCCACCAAACGCACAGCATTACCTTCAGACCATGAATATTCGACTTTGGCGCTGATGTTGACGTCGATGGCAATGATTCACCAGGCCGAGCATAGTATTTTCTACTTCTTGGGGTTATCGTAGTGTATCCACTTTTCGTCTCCGGCAACAACTCGATGCAAAAAACCTTTCCTTTGTTGTCGTTCGAGCAGCAGTCCACTGATGAAAAATCGCTTTTCAACGTTGCGCGGTTTCAACTCGTATGGGACCCAATTTCCTTGCTTTTGAACCATTCCCATGTTTTTTAAGCGCACGGAAATTGCTTGCTGAGTGACTCCCAACGATCCTGCAAGCTCTTGTTGCGTTTGACACGGATCTTGATCGAGCAATTCCTCCAATTCGGCGTCTTCGAACTTTTTCGGCTGGCCCGGGCGCTCCTTGTCTTCGACACTAAAATCACCATTTTTGAAGCGTTGAAACCACTCTCTACATGGTTTATCAGATGGCGCAGATTCACCATATACTTCCACAAGCGATAGATGCGCTTCAGCGGCACTTTTCTTCCAATTAAAAAAGAAAATCAAAACTTCCCGCAAATGTTGTTTATTTAGCACAAAACTCGACAAATGCTCAGAAAACCAATTTTGTTGTATAAAACTCGAAGCTTCGTTGACTGAATATGGTTGACAAAGGTCAAACCTTTCTAACAATGCCAAAAACATCTATCATTATTCAGTAAACAAATCAGCCAGAGCCATCTATTGAAAACGGACCGAATTAATTTGTACTCCCAATATATCAGCTAGTCGTTATTACATTCTACCATTCGTAGTTTATGAGTGAGTATATATGAATTATGGATAAAGGGTGGTCATGCAGGAGCGTTGTATGAATCATGGAATCTGGCTAGATGCAAGATTCTGTACTTGAATCTTGGATGGATCATTTTATTAAGTAGATAGTACACCGAAAGCTTACAAAAGTTTACTCTTTTATTTATGATTGCGATGGACATAAATGAATTATGATGCTGAGAAAAAAAGCTGTCGACAATCACATTATAATACTCTGCCTGTTACCTCATACTAGTCATAATCTACAACCATTAGATCTAGGTGTATTTTTCCGCATTAATAAAAAGCCTGGACAGGAATTTTAAAGAAACAGTATCAAGAAAGCAGACTGCGAAAATAAGCTACATTGGCAGCATTATTTACACTCATTTCAGATGTGAATAGAATTGTTAGACATAGTTTTAAAGGAAAAGGAAATGTGTCCAGTCCAAGATCGGAGTAGTATTGACAGAAAAAACACTTGCATTATATCTGCAAAAATAACAAGAGGAATGAGATACTTAAAAGTTGCATAAATTTCCAAGAGGAAACAAAAAACAAAAAATCCCTAATCAACATTCTCTTTTGAATCCATTTATAATCGCTAAAGATGACATCTCAAACCATATCTATAGGACCTTGAGTGTTGAAATGAAATGAAGAAATCAATATATGAAATGAAGAAATCAATAAAGCAATTTATTGGGAAAAAACCTGATTATTTTTCTTAAAGTATGTTAAAAAAAATCGAAATTTGGCAATCATTATACTTTTCCAGAATCAGATGTGATCAAAATCATTGAAGAACCAAATTTTAACAACAAACAATTTTAACATTACAAATTTACACTTTAATAAAATAAAATGACAGATAACTTATTATAAAGGTTGTTTAAAATGTTTGTAAATAATAAAATGTCACTTTTTATTCATTAGTTTATTTTTTTATTACACTTTTTCAATGTGACCACTTTACCCCATGCACTACTCACTTTACCCCACCCCCTGGGGTAAAGTGGTCATAAAAACATGCCTGAAAAAATATGTTATAAAAAGGTGTTATTCCCCCAAAATATTTCTGAAATGGATATGGATGTACTCTAGAGTAATGTAATGTAAAATAACACGCAAAATTTTAGAAAACATCACAGAATTTCTGATGTTTATATCCTCTGAAAGTTTGAAAAGCCTGTTTTTATGACCACTTTCTCCCACCTGACCCTATTTCTCTTCTTCATATCAAAGAAATTATCTGTAGATAATTATTTAATAATTGCATTTACAAACGCTTTTATGGATTTTATAGTATAGATAATCAACATTTTAATACATTGAAATAATTTATCGATATTAGGATTATAATTTTTTTTTTCAAGTAAAGGGAGAAAAAAACAGCAAAATGACCCCGATTTATGAAACTTTATACTTCTTTGAGCTACCTCTAAATATTATTTTTTAGTGATTAAATTCTACAAGAATTATTTTTAGATATAATGGAACATATTTAGAGGGTAAGAGCAATAAATTTTAAAACTTCGAAAATAAGGACCCCCCCCCCTAATAGATATACATGTAAGTATAGTATATATATATATGTGCAGAGTTGTATAATATAGATGCACGCACGAACGCTGTACGTGAAAAATTTTCTGAAAATTTCGGATAAAAGTTATGAAAAGAAAAACATATTTTTTATCCTTGTAATTTTTTTTTTAAAATACCGAAAATTTAAAATATTCCCCAATTTTATGTACGATTTATATATTGTTTGTCCATAATTGAAAGTTTAAAAACTCAAATCACTGTTTTAACATCACAGACCCTTTTATTTCTATTTTCCGCAGACTAAAACTTGTTGCCAATCTGTTTTCCATCGGTGGCTGCAGGGACTTTTTAGCCTGGCGACGGCGGTTAAATTGAATAATTTCGTAGCGTTATAAGAGTGACTGGCATTTTGTGCGAAGACCGAAGAGATCACAATATTAAGGATTGGGCTGTTTCTAAATGCATTGACAAAATAATTGAAAATAATTCGACCCTTCCTATCATGGATTTTTGCTTTATTATTTTTTAATTAAAATATTCTTTAATTAATATTAATTAATTTTTTATTTAAATAGCAATTATTTTAAACTATTGTTTTTAATTCATATCATTAAAATAATATAACACGTAATTTTATTAAATATTAAATTAATTTGCAGAAAATTTTTGACCCAATATTTATGTGAGCGGAAAGTTTTTGTTTTTATACAAGTATGCATAATATGTCATCATCATCATCATCATCAACCATTTTCAATCCACTGCTGGATGTAGGTCTCCCCCAGATTTTTCCAATGTTTCCTGTCTAGTGCTTTAGTAATCCAATTTACACTGGCTACTTTTCTGATTTCATCACTCCATCTTACTTGAGGTCGTCTTCTTGACCGTTTTACATCTCTGGGATACCACTGTAGGGTGTTTGTGCTCCATCTATTGTAGGGATTGACCGAAGCAGCAATTTTGCCGAATACCGAAGCTTCGGTCGAAGTGTACGCCGAATATTCGGTATTCGGCGACCGAATACTTGAAAATTTTTAATACGTATTTTTGCATATATTAGCTTTTTTAATAAACTTTAATTGAAATGAAATTCTCAATAATTTAATTCAGTTACATTTTTATTCTTAAATCTAATTAACAAAAAATTTAATGACTTCTTTCCACTCACAAATTTATTAACCCATCACTTTTTATTATTTTATCACTAGTCAATACCCAAAAATAACCTATGAAAGTATTAAACTATGCAGGCTATAATTAAGGATAAGGACTACCAGAAAAACAAAAGTTCATTCAAATAAAAAGAAACAATGTTGTTATTAAGCTGATTTACCGATTGTCTAATTATAAACATATTGAATAGGAATGTTCTCAAAATACAAAAAGTATCATATCAATTTGTACATTTAACTATTTTCTATCAAATTATTGATAGATATTTATATTTTGATTAATATTTTAACACTGTGGTGATGAAGATTACAAATTTGAACGATTTTGATATAACGGTTATAAAAGCTATAGATAAGCATTGGAGTATACTTATTGGATGTGTATATTTTCTTTAATAACCTTAGATATACAGATATGAACTCTAATATACTTATTTGATGTGTATATTAAAGAAAATACATATTAAATAAATTTAAATTAAAAAAAAACTAATGTAGAAGTAATTAAAATTAAATGATAAGGGATGCACTTCCTTACTTTTTTCTTCTTCTCTAGTTGGCAGTTGTTTTGATTTTACCCCTATGTAGACTATTTTAGGAAGGAAAAGTTTTTTTTAATTAAAAAATGGCCTTTGACTTGTTTTTTGTAGTGCAAGCTGAATTCTGAACTCATGCACATAATATTAAACCTCATTGTTTAGCCTATTCTACTGCTAAGTAAAAGAGAATTCTTCTAATTCTAAAAAAATACTTATCTGCAATTATTCGGCCGAATACTTAAAAGTATTCGGCCGGAGCCGAATATTCGGTTTACATGCCGAACCACCGAATACCGAATCAACTATTCGGTATTCGGTCAATCCCTAATCTATTGTCTTGTCTTCTTGCGATGTGCCCAGCCTATTTCCATTTTAGCCGTTTAATTCTTTCAATGATGTCAAAAACTTTCGTCTGACTTCTTATCCAGGTTATTCTTTTTCTGTCTCTTCTAGTTATACCTAGCATACATCTTTCCATACTTCTCTGTGTTGTTTGTAATCTTTGTACCATCCGTTTTGTTAGCGTCCATGTTTCTGCTCCATAAGTTAGGACAGGCAAAACACATTGGTTAAATACCTTTCTTTTCAAACACAGGGGCATGCTACTCTTCAGAATAATATTGTTCTTCCCAAAAGCACTCCATCTATTTCTTATTCTTCTATTGATTTCATTCATGATACTATTATCAGATGATATTTCTTGCCCAAGGTACACATAACTTTGCACTTCTTTAATTTCAGTGTTGTTGTAGATGATTTTCTTTTTTGATGCAAATGAATTGAACATCACCTTAGTCTTTTCCAAGTTTATTTTTAATCCCACATTAATGCTAGCTTCTGCCAAATCTTTTAGCATATTTTCCAATTCTTCAGGACTGTTACTGAAAATTAAAATGTCGTCAGCGAATCGGAGATGACTTAAATATTCCCCATTTATTCTAATCCCTTTGTTTTCCCAATCCAGCTTCTTGAAAATATTTTCTAAGACAGCAGTAAAAAGCTTAGGCTAATTGGTGTCTCCTTGTCTTACCCCTCTTCCAAGCTTGATCTTTGCTTTTCCTTTGTCCAAGCGGATGGTTGCTGTTGCTTTCTTGTAAATCTTCTTTATAATATTGATGTAAGGTTTGTCTGTACTAGGGATTGACCGAATACCGAATAGTCGATTCGGTATTCGGTGATTCGGCATATAAACCGAATATTCGGCTTCGGCCGAATACTTAAAAGTATTCGGCCGAATAATTGCGGATTAGTATTTTCTTAGAAGTAGAAGAATTCTCTTTTACTTAAAAGTAGAATAGGCTAAATGATGAGTTTCAATATTATGTGCATGAGTTCAAAGTTCAGCTGCACTACCAAAAACAAGTCGAAGGCCATTTTTAATTACAAAAAACTTTTTTTTTCTTTCCTAAAATAGTCTATATAGGAGTGAAATCAGAACAACTGCCCACAGTATAGGGAAAAAAAGTAAGGAATATGGGCATCTTTCCATTACCATTTAATTTTAATTATTTCTACATTAGTTTTTCCAATTTAAATTTATTTAATGTGTATTCTCTTTAATATGTACACCTCAAATAAGTATATTAGAGTTCATCGCTGTATATCTAAGGTTTATATTAAAGAAAATACATACTCATGCATCAAATAAGTATACTCCTATGCCTATTCTATAGCTTTTATAACTATTAAATTAAAATTGCTAAAATTTATCTTCATCACCACAGTGATAAATATTAATCAAAATATAAATATGTATCAATAATTTCACAGAAAATAGTTAAATGTACAAATTGATATACCTTTTGTATTTGAGAACATTTCAATTCCATATGTATATAATTAGACAATCAGTAAATCAGCTTAATGACAACATTGTCTCTTTTTATTTGAATGAACTTTTGTTTTTCTGAGAATCCTTATCCTTAATAATAGCCTGTATAGTTTAATACTTTCATTGGGTTAATTTGGATATTGACTAGTGATAAAATAATAAAAAATAAGTGATGGGTTAATGAATTTGTGAGTCGAAAGAAGTCATTAAATTTTTTTGTGTAATTAGATTTAAGAATAAAAATGTAACTGAATTAAATTATTAAGAATTTAATTTTAATTAAAGTTTATTAAAAATCTAATATATGCAAAAATGTGTATTAAAAATTTTTAAGTATTCGGTTGCCGAATACCGAATATTCGGTGTATACTTTGACCGAAGCTTCGGTATTCGGTATTCGGCAAAATTGCTGATTCGGTCAATCCCTAGTCTGTACCAATGTCCTCCAGAGATTCTACTACTGGTGATGTGTAGACCGAATCAAATGCTTTTTCATAATCAATAAAGACAAGGCAAAGAGGTAAATTATATTCCTTATGTTTTTCTATGAGTTCCCTTACTGTTTGGATATGATCCATTGTGCTGAATCCACTTCGGAATCCTGCTTGTTCTCTAGGTTGAGCTGAGTCCAGAGCTGATTCAAGTCTTGTCGTTAAAACTTTGGTGAAAATTTTATAAATCACTGACAGTAAGCTGATTGGACAGTAGTTTTTAATGTTTTCCTTCTCTCCTTTCTTGTAAAGTAGCACCATCACAGCATTATTCCAATCTTCTGGTACATCTGACTTCTGGAGACATTTGGAAAACAGTAAGGATAGCATTTTTGCAAATTCTTCTCCTGCTTCTTTGATAAGGTCGATTGTAATTCCATCTTCTCCGGGGCATTTACCTTTTTTCATAAATTTAATGGCTTGTAAAACTTCGTCTGTCGTCACTGGGATTATGGCATCGGTTTCCGTTGAGTTTTCTCGTGGATCACATAAGTTGATTTCCCTCTGATCTTCACATTTATATAAATCATTATAGAATTTTTCGACAATGTGTACTATTTCTTTATTGATTTTGGTGATTGTTCCATCTGCCCTCTTTAGTGCAAAAATACCTTTTCTTCCAACACAAAGTTTTCGCCTAGCTGATTTTAAACTTTTGTTATCTTCTAGAATTTTCTTGACAAGATCAGAGTTAAATTTTCTGATATCTTCTGTAACACATTTTCTTACCGTTTTACATAATTCAGCATATTCAACTCTTGATTTAGGATCGTTTTTCTTCATTTTAAATTCTCTGTGTTTCTTCATCAATCTTCTTGTTTCTTCTGTTATTTTCTTTGTCTGCTTTACTTGGCCGGCTATCTTCTTTGCAATATCTTGTAGAGTACTGGTTAGTTTTTTGTTCACTACTGTAACATCTTGCTCTTCTTCTAAAGCTGATTGAAGTACTTGGAAACGGTTTTTAAGTTCCAAATGGAATTCTTCTTTATGTTTCTGGAGATTTATTATATCGATTGATTTCTTTGAGTGTTACAAAAGCTTCATTCTTTCCACTTTAGTATTTAACAGCAGTTTGCATCTAACCAACCTGTGATCACTTCCTGTATTGAAGTTATTGAGAACGTTGCAATCCTGAATAAGATGCTTTTTGTTTGTTAAGATGTAGTTGATTTCACTTGTTGAGCCATTTGCACAATGCCATGTCCATTTTCTTTGTGGCTTTTTCTTGAAAAATGAATTCATGATATACAACTGTTCACATTCTGCAAACTCAATCAATCTGTTTCCTCTTTCATTTCGCACCCCATATCCATGATTTTCCACTGATAACTCACCTTTCTCTTTTTCCCCAATTCTAGCATTCCAGTCTCCCATTATTAATTTTATGTAGCATTTTCCCTTTTGATGCATTGAAGCTACTTCTTCATAGAAATCCTCAACTTCTTCATCAGTATAGCTTACTGTTGGTGCATAAACTTGGGTAATTTGCAGCTTGTATCTTCTGGACACTTGTATTACTAATCTTGCAACTCTATCTGATGCACTATCATATTCTACGATGTGATTCTTCCACCTTTTATGAATCAGAAATCCTACACCGCTTGTTCTTCCATCTTCTGTGCCTCTGTAGTATAATACATGTCCGCTGGCAAGATCTATCTTCTCTTCTCCTTTTCTTCTTACTTCACATAATCCTAGGATGTCCCAGTTGATTCTTTCTAATTCTTCTTCAAGTTCCTGTAAATGATTTTCCGAAGATAGGGATCGTCCATTATACGTAGCCAAGATCATCAACTTATGGCAGCCTAGCCGAGCCTGGTTATTCTTAGCACCCTCTGTCTTCATGTCTTTCTGATCGCTGCCGTAACTAGGAACATTCAGACCGCCGGGAATTAAGGGCCGTGATTTATTTTATGAATTCATGGTAAAATAAGGGGGGTAGGTGGCCAAATTCCTCCATGCTGGCCAAGCGGGTTGGAGGAAGCCCATCCGCGTTCGTTCCCCATGCACTAGGACTAGGCAAGGGTAGGGGAAGGTGGGGCACGTTGGGACATGGCCCACCTTGGGACATCTCAATTTTGAGGCTTAATTTTGCAGTTAAAAATTAGTACACATAAGTGCCAATATATGATACTACAATCTACTCTTCCATGTGTTTTGGAATCACTGGTGTTTGCTGGCAACAAATAATGCCATTATTTTTGTTTTGAATGAGGTTGAGTAACATTTATGTGTGGTTTGAAAAATAAATTTTTTATTAAAGAAATGAAATAATACAAGTGGGGGCATGTTGTGATAAAAAAACATGGATTTATTGTTATTTTAAGGGTAAAAAATAGACTGAAATGCTAAGCTTAACTGTTTTAAAGTTTTTGTTACTTAATGTGCGAGGTGGGGCAGGTTGGGACACTCAGTTGTGGGGCAGGTTGGGACGGGTACACGACATTTCGGTCCCGACACTTCGGTCCCGCCGTTTCGGTCCCGAGACATTTCGGTCCTGAGACATTTCGGTCCCTGGCTATTTCGGTCCCTGGCCATTTCGGTCCCTGGCCATTTTGGTCCTTAGCCATTTCGGTCCCTTGTCATTTCGGTGCCCACCACCTTATAACTCGTATTCTAATTGTCGTGGGCTGCCAAACGCTGTAATTTAAACATTATTTGGGAACCTTTTTAAATTTTTTTAACACCCCCCACCCCCCAAATTAAAAAAAAAAGCTGAATATAACAGTCCGATAAATTTAAACTTTTATAACTCGTGATAATGAAATCACAGCGAGCTGAAAATTTGTTTGATTGAACAATGTGATATAATTTTACAGAGGACATTGTCTTTTTATTATTATTATTATTTAACAAAATGGATTTTTTAAGCTTTATTATTTGTTATTAATATTAGGTATTTTATATATACTATAAACTGCCATAGATGATATTTTGGTTGTTTTCATACATTTTTTAGAACCTTTAAATTATCAGCATTAATTAAATAATTTAAAAAACTGTTCTTATTATTTCTCCTTCTTATAATTAGATTAATAATAAATGTCTTCAATAATTCAATTGGACACTTATAAGCTATTGTAGGTAAATATTTCCTCAAATCATTCTTCTACATCCTCTCCTTTAATAATTCAGAAATGAGATATATTTATTGAAGCAAAAATATTTAATTTTTCTTATTACTTTTATAATACAAAGTTATAATTTTGTTTTCATAAGTTACTTTACCATTATAAACATTGGGAAAACAATAGTGATTTGGTAATTAGGTGTGCCAGGAAAAATATTTTGTTGTCAGAAAACTCCACCCACCGCTTCATTTTTTTTTTTTTTAATAATTATTGGTTGCATTGTTAACAGTCTTCTCACCCATTGCAGACGATTTTTGTGAACTAATTTTATTGAAACTGGGCCCATTTCTTTGTAATAAGATGATTATTTTTTATTTTATGTAATAGTGTAAGTATTATTTTAATTAATTTTATTTTTAATTTTTAACTGACAAAACTAAGGTTTTTAGGTGCGTTCGTAATTATATAAATACCTATAGTCGCCGTTCAGTCCGTCCGTCTGCCCGTCTGTCTGTCCGCATATAACAGAGCAAAAACAACCCAACCGAATGGTCTGAAATTTTAAATATATGATTGTTGCATAATTTTGTCGAGCCATTTCAAATTTTATGAATATCGGATGCATAGTTTAATTAGAGGGACTGTCAAAAGTTTTTCTTTACATTGCGGCCAATGGGAAAAATTATTGCAAGTGCATTTTAATGATGTTACAGCCTTCCGAATGGTCTGAAATTTTAAATATATAATTGTTGCAAAATTTTGTCGAGCCATTTCAAATTTTATGAAAATCGGATGTATAATTTATTTACAGGGACAGTCAAAAAATTTCCGTTACATTACGGCCAATGGGAAAAAATTACTGCAAGTGCATTTTAATGATGTTACAGCCTTCCGAGTGGTCTGAAATTTTAAAT
Source organism: Maratus speciosus (assembly GCA_963932465.1). Lineage (NCBI taxonomy): Eukaryota > Metazoa > Arthropoda > Arachnida > Araneae > Salticidae > Maratus > Maratus speciosus. The sequence continues at coordinate 508,918,922 of OZ010790.1, forward strand.
ATATAATTGTTACAAAATTTTGTCGAGCCATTTGAAATTTTATGAAAATCGGTGTATAGTTTAATTACAGAGACAGTCAAAAGTTTTGCGTTACATTACGGGGAATGGGAAAAAATTATTGCAAGTGCATTTTAATGATGTCACAGGCTATGCACTCATGAAGTGCAAAAAAAAATATGCATTCAGAACAATATGGGGTGCAAAAAATAATTATAAAACTAGTTATAGTACGAACGCACCTCATTTGCCACGTTTGACGAGCAATTTCCAACTTGTTTGTATTTGTCGTTTATTTATTGATTTTTAATATTACCCTTTTCCTCCCACTTTCCCAGAAAAAAATATTAATAATTTTTTATTTTAGTTTTATTATTAATTATATTAATAGTTTTAAATTTCGGTGACTTTAAATATAAAATAAATAAACATGTAAAAGATAAATTTCAGTTTATAACTACTATATGATAAATTGAATATAAAATGTATTATGTATTGAGTTTATTTTAAAGTAAAAAAATGTAATGTATATTAATAATGTTATTAATTTAATAAATTAAGGATACATTAAATAAAATATATATAAAATAAAATATTAATTTAATTTTTATACTAAAATTCCTAACTTTTTTGAGAATTAATTAATAGCAATTATTAGTAGCAATTATTAATAGCACTTAAAGTTTTTATTCAAAAGTTTTAATTTATAATTTCCAAAAAATAATATAGGAATTTTTTGAAAAGTCAGTCAAAAACATAAAGTCTAAGTAATAATTAATTAATTAATTAAACATAATAATAATAATAATAAATAATAATATTAATAATAATAATGCAACATTGTACAAATATGTAAAAATACCTTTTAACAGTGTTAGGTGATATTATGCAGATTTTAATTTTTTAAGTACAGTTATAATTTACAATTCGCAAAAAGTAAGAAATTATTAATTAATTATAATTAAAGAGCAAAAATAATATTATAAGCTAACTAATAAATGAATAAACAACATGTTTATCTTCAGAACCCTTATCACTTTTATACATCCTAATGAAGTTAATAACGTTATAATAACCGAAAATTAAAAAAATATATATTTGCATTTACCCTATAAAAACTATTATATAGTTCATGTAATAGTTTTTAAACAAGCAATTGATAAATTAGTTATCTTTATCTAAACAATTAATAATTAAAATAATTTTGAATTGATAAATACGTTTAATAAAAACAATTTAATTTTTGAATTTTTTTTTTACTTAACAATATAACTATGAGTGTTTTCACCTTGTCGTGCAAGTTAAATTCATGCTGTATCAAATTTATTGCTAACTAACGGCAAACAAGTAATCAAAAATACTGCAAACTTACTGCAAAGTAGTAATCTTTCCATATCACACTATAAGTTTAACCCCTTCGAAGGGGTCAATAGACCTGATCAGGTCTATTGATGCGAAAGCGCCGTCAGAAGGCGCATGCCAGGCCCGTAGCTAGACGATGCTTCCAGGTCGGGCAAATGTTTTTCCAAGAGGGGAAAAATTACTTCTTCATTTTTTTAGACTTTTACGATCCTTTAAAAATATATATTACGTATTCAGATTCAGTATAAATTTATAGCTCTTCTCAAAGTAGTTGATAAATGATCTTCTTTCATCTTTTTTAATTAATTTTTTAACTACATTTCAGCAGTGAAATTACGCTTGAAATTATTGAATATTAATGATGTGAATCATCACATTGCTACAAAGCGTAAACCAACTTAGTGAAAAATGTCCAAGCCGAGAATCGAACCCGGGTCCCTGGAATAGATCTCCAGTGCTCTACCACAAGGACGATGTCCAGCTTGGCATTTCTCAGAGCACTGGAGATCTATTCCAGGGACCCGGGTTCGATTCCCGGCTTGGACATTTTTCACTAAGTTGGTTTACGCTTTGTAGCAATGTGATGATTCACATCATTAATATTCTTTCATCTTGCTGTTAATCCATAAACTAATTTTTGTAAATATGGTTAAGATAATACGGATTTCCACAAAAATGTTGGATGATGTTGAGGATAGCTACAATAGCGTCACCAGCCAATTGTCTTTGGACACCCCCCCCTCCCCTACCGTTGTCCGTAGGAAAATCTGGATACTTGCATTTATATGCTTTATTAATAATAAACTAATAATACAATATTCCAAGAAATTCATTTACAGTAAAATCTGTAAAAATTGATTTGCAAAGGATCGAAAAAATATTTCGTTTTAGAAAGTTTCCATCTTATGAGGTATAACTAAAGTGTTGAATTTAGGCACTTTTCTCCGGGAGAGATTACTGATGCTCACGGAATGATAGACAGAATGTGGCTTTTAGGGTGGGAATTGCACTTTTACAACTTTAATAAGCACAAAATGAGAAAGCTTCCAGGAGTGACATTTCGATGCTCAGGGGAGAACCCCTCCTGGGTCACTGGATTGCTTATTTATTGTATGGTATTCCTTTCAACGGGACCATGAAATGCTCTCATGTAAGACAGTATTTTCTTATAGACAGGTTCTATTTACACAGGTTTTACAGTATTTATGAAATTTTATATGATTTAAAATTTAATATAAAGAATTCCTTGGTAATTACGTTAATAGATTCATCACTTATTTACAAAGCAAGTAACCCTCTCACAACTAAACATTAAAATATTTTCACGGATTTTTTACAGCTTTAAAACCATAATATGTGTTTATAACTGGTAACATTTTCAGTTTGGATAACAACAACAAAAAAAAAAAAAAAAAAAAAAAAAATCACTGCCGGCTAGACCTGCAAGCACAGAGAGATTTCGAAGCTAAGTACTAATTTCACCAACAAAAACTAAATAAAGATAAGAGATAAACTCAGTTTAACAATTTTATCTGGTCGCTTTTGACGAGTTTTTAATTTCATTTTTCTGTAAGAGTTGGTTCTATCAGAATCATGTTAATACGATAATTTTTTCTTCTACCCCGATTTTTTTTCATTCATTGAGAATATTTTTAATAATATCACCCATTAGTAGATTTCATCTTATCAGAAACTTGTTACTTACAAAAGTTATAGATAATATTAAGAAGATTTATATAATATATTTAAACCGTGTGGTGATTGTTTTATTAAATGAACCATACACTGGATTTTAAATTCTGACGTTCTTTTTAATGATGCACTCGCACGTTTAATAATACAACCCTATATACAGCACCTCTGAGGGCTGTCAAAAATTTTCATCACTCCAATGATACTTTTTTTGTTGTTGCCTTAGGCGTAGATTACTGGAGATGGGAATTTTTTTTCTTCTACAACACCTCCCCTTTTTATTTTAATTTAATTTATTATTTTTTTCTATTATTATTATTTGTGTGTGTGTGTGTAAGAGTTGGTCGTATCATACACTTGTCAATACAAAAGTTGTAGATAATATTAAGAAATTTATTATAAATTTAAGCGGATTTGATACCTTGTGAATTGACGAAGTTATGAATTTTTTTCTCTCCCCCCCCCCCCCCCCCCCCGCCTCCTCTCTCTCTCTCTCTCTCTTTCTTTTTTTTTTCTGTAAGAGTTGGTCTTATCAAAAACATGTCAATATAAAAGTTGTAGACAATATTAAGAAGATTTATAATAAATTTAAGTGGATTTCATATCTTGGACGAAGTTAGGATTTTTTTCTTCTTAAAACCCTATTTTTTTCGCTCTTGAGACCATTTTTAATGATATCAAAAATCTGTCATACATAAATTTTTGGCCCTTTTCCTATAAGTAATAATAAATTTAAACGGATTTGATATGTATCATAATTAAGAAATTATGGGTTTTTTCTGCTTTCATAAAAATCCCTTCCATTTCCATTTTCTGCCCCTTGATTTCATGTATCAGTTTAGAAGAGATTTGTGCTGAATTATGGAAGTTATCATGTCTGTAAAAAAGTGATATAGATATATATAGATAGATAGATTAGATTGATAGATAAAGTTTTCAACTTGGTCGTGGTTTTGGGTTCTAGGAGTCATGATCGGCATAGGTCTGCAAAAAGTTTTCAGAAATTCCGACATAGGGAGAATGTAATAGGTAGTGTTTCTTACCAAATCTACCTAAAATAGGGGTGCACAACCTTTTTTTAGAGAAGGAATAAAAATGTCTGGGTTGTCGAGGGCCACATCAGTAACACAGAGAGAATTTTATTTTAATGAGGTGGGGGGGGGGGGGGTGGAATCTGTGGCCCATAATCAGATAAAAATGAGGATTTCAAAGGGAGGAGGAGTTTTACTCCTCTAGGTTCCCCTACCCAGTCAACATACCGAATTCAGTTGGAAATTTTTCTGCGCCCGATCAATGAAATTCGAGATTTTTTCTCACCTGATTACCAAATTTCGTGAGTTTGTCACCCCCCCCCCCCCCTCATAATTAACGAAATTCGAGATTCTTAACTGAATCTGATGAAATATAGAATTTTTTGCGCGGTAAACTGACAAAATTCCCGATTTTTTTTCTGGCGATAAACTGACGAAATTCGCGATTTTTACGCAGCCCATCACCGAATTTGAGATTTTTCCACGCCCGATCAACGAAATTCGCGATTCTTAACTGTCTGACGAAATTTGCAATTTTTTCTCGCAGCAAATTAACGAAATTTGCGGTTTTTTCTCGCGGTAAACGGACGAAACTCCGGATTTTTCCGCAGCCGATCATCGAAATTTGCAATTTTTCTGGGCCTCATCGACAAAATTCATGATTTTTCCGTGCACGATCAACGAAATTTGCAATTTTTCGCTCTCCATCGACAAAATTCGCGATTTTACCGTTCCCGATCGACGAGACTCGTGACTTTTCAAGTCCCGATCGGCAAGATTCGCGATTTTTCCGTTCCCAATCGGTGAAAATCGCGTTTTTCCGGTCGCGATCAACGGAGCTCGATTTTTGGATGACTGATTCACGAAATACACCTTTTTTTCATGCCCAATTGGCGAAATTCGAGTTATTTTTCGTTTAGCGACTGATGGAATATGCAACTTGGGAATTTCCTATGCTCATATGTATGGTATCGGACGGCCGCTTAACGAAGTTCGCAATTTTTAACTTACTGACGAAATTTGTATTTTTTCCCGCGACAAATTGACGAAATTCACGTGTATTTTTTCCCTGCTACCTATGGACAAAGATTACTATTTTTTCCAGTTAGACGAAATTCGCGAACCCTAAGTTAACCCATCAAAGGCCACTTTTGGACCGCGGGCCACAGGCTATGCATCCCTAACCTGAAAGTCCTCTTATAAGCATCTTTCGACTAAATAGCAATAGTTTCCCACGAATCTTGTGCATAATCCTTGAAACCATGTTTATGACTCATAAAAATTTCAAAGAGTTAAGGCAATAAGAACTATTTTTTTAAATATTAAATGTCTGATGAGAAAAGGAAAAATCGGCGCAGTTTAAAATTCCAAATCCGCTATTTTTTGTTTAAATACGGAAAAATATATAACATCCTTTAAAGAACGCATATTTTACTTTAAAATGTTGCATTCGGTATAAATATTGCGGAGCCACCAATATAAGGTTCGTTTTGATTTTTTTTTCTTTCCAGAATAAATTTTAAAAAAAATCGAATTAAAGATATAAACTAATGCAAATTTGAGGTCAATATTATCACATCACGGGCAACAATGGGGTGGTCAGTAAGTATCACTCAAATAAAAACTATCATGATAATGTATGTCAATATAATTCACTAGTATGGTTTCCATTCGAACTCTATTCTCTAACACAATCACGAAAACATTTTTATGCTTAAATTCCATAAAGTTACAATTATTTTGATTCTGACCTGACGATAGCAAACATTTCTGTTTTCTATAAAGACAAAGTATATTTCAGAAAAAGAAATTCAAAATGGTGTTATAAGCTAATTTTTGAAGCTAGGAAAGGTCATCTGAGACACTATCGCTTAAAGCTCAAGATTCGATGCATTTGTCAAAAAATGAAAAATGCTATTCTATTCTAAACTGCTTTAATAATCTTGCATGCGAATGTCATGCCTTAATCATCGTTCGCATAAATCTGCGAACGCATTATAAAGTTTCACAAAGTCGAGTGAACAAAAATATTTTTTACAAACAGCCGTACATGATTATTGTTTGCAAATAGCAGTTATAAATTAGGGAAATACCAGGGCCGAAACTAGCCTTTTTTGCACCCGGGGCAAGCATGGATTTTGGCACATGGATTTATATCACATATATAGGAAGAAAGGAAAAAAAACAACAAAAAAGTATAATAAATAAGGTGATATCTTTGTTAAAAATAAAAGGTTGGAAGAAGCACCATAGAAAAAAACACTTTCCGCTTCGCAATCTTACATTTATTTACCTTTTTTCATACAGGAAACTATGTAATATTTGGATATTTATATCGCATTAGTAGGAAGAAAGGAAGAAAACAACCAAAAAGTAGAATAAATAAGGCGATATCTTCGTTAAAAATAAAGGGCTAGGAAAAACAACATTAAAAAAAAAAAAAAAAAAAAAAAAAAAAAAACTTTGTACTTATAAAAAGAATAATTTAATTCAGTAATATTCGCATTGCTAAATTACATTTAAATCATTTAATTAATATAAAAATATTATATTCAAATAGTCATATATGACATTTACAATGGTTATAAACCCCTTTATTCTGAAAAACCCTTCCTTGATATTGCAGTTCTGTGTGATAATGATTTTACAAACTTTTATGAGTTGCAACAGTGTCAAGAAAGCTGTCTCAAAGAACATTTCCCACTTTTGTTGAAAAGCCCCGAAAGCAATATAATGAAGTTAACAATGACAAAACCACATGATTGTAACACATGATAGTGGCCTGTTTTATGGAACTGAAAATCCAAGCACTTGGTTTCAACCTTGCCTGATTTCAATAAGCTTCACGTATGACATTTGTACAAAGAAAATGATTTTCGCGGACATCAGAACCAGTTTGAGAAAAAGAGTTAAGAGGATAATCTCTAAACCCTATTATTCTTTGGGGAGGCGGTAATGTAAATTTCTACAAAGGAACAAGACGAAAATTTCCTTACAGATCTTAAAATGATAGAAGAAAATGATAGAAATGTCTTTACAATTGAATATTTTGTTTAAATTGTGTTGTTTGAATTGAGAAGTTTTAGGAATGGGTGTGTGTTAGGTTGTGGTCTGTTCTAAAAAAAGCTTTCTTTTTTTTAATGAGGCAAAAAAAAAGTTTGGAAATTTAATGTGTCGATCAGGGATCAGGATGTCCATTCAATTGTGCTAGGTCGGGCAAACATTTTTCTAGGTAGGGCATTGCCCGACCTCGCCCCCACCTAGCTACGGGCAAGGCGCATGCATAGGTTTTATCACCATAAACAAGTTTAGGTAATATTTGTACTTTTCATTTTGAGCATTTTTTGGTATTTAATAAGTATAGCGTTTAGAAAAAGCGGTGCCTACCGAATAAAATTTCTGCAATTTCTGCGTATGTGCTGATTCTCATTGTTGTTGAGTCTCTCAACAGAGGGATTTTTTGCTTTCGTCACTTTTGTGAATTAAAGACAGTCTTGCCACCAGTTTCACAACAAACTACTCATGCAGGTGGGTGATGGTATACCTTGCGGGAGAGATTTGCTGCGAATTTCTCAATTCAAATTTGCCACGGCAAAATAATATCAGAAAAAATCAAACTTTCTGCTAATGTTCATGCTATCTGGGTTACCTCAAAAATTTCCATGGGGAGCGCGGCGGATCGCATGAACGGCTCATGCGATTGACACTTATGTGAAATCATTATCCAATATCTATTACAGCACAAATTCTTAATTCAATGGCAAGAAATTAAACATGAAAATTGCTGTTTTACATTTAACCACTTGGCCCTAACTTTATTGTAGGCAAATGTTATGTAATATGAAACTTGATTTAACCCATTCGCTGCCAAAACTAAGAATTTTCAAATTTTTTGTTGAAGGTCGTTTGCCAGCACATATTCAGAAAGATAAATTTCGCTTTACTAATACAGCGAAATTTCTGCCAATAAATGAGGCATTTTTTTTTAATTCTAAAATAGTGGTGACAAAGTAATCAATAAATTAAAGCCACGAGTATACTCGTGAATGACAGCGAATGGGTTAATTAAATTTAACTCTTCAGTATGCGCTCAGCTTTTTACATCATAAGTGAATCTTTTTCACTGGTAAATATTAATGTAACTTGAATGTATTATTAGTTGCAGTTATAGAGATTGTCCTTATATTTTTTATCCATGCTTTTTTTAAAAATTAAGAAATTAAATAAGGATATACCTAAATTCTTAAAGTTACTCGAAATACTTCTATCATATATACACAGTCAAGACAAGATTCCAAGGACTGGTAAAAAGCTCCATTTTAGACAGGCTTCCATGTAAAGAAGTGTAATTAATTATACTTTTAAGATATACTACCTCAATAAGATCTATTGTTCGTTTCGCAAGGATTCTGAAACTCTTCCGTTTGAGACAGGATTCCGTTATAGAAAGATTCCGCTTTCACAGGTTTCACTATGCTTCACTAAAGAAGGGTGAAAATCCCCTTTTCAGACAGGTTTTCAGCAAATTTAATTGTATCGCAATTCATATTAAGATCATGTAACGCTTACGTTAAAGACAGGATTCTGTTATAGACAATTACTATTTTGACAAGTTTTATTCTATTCATATGATATAAATAAGTATATTTATATAAATACACAAAACTTTTAAAAATAGAACCTGCCTATAACAGAGTTCTGTCTTAAACATAAATGTTCCATAGTGCTACGGAAAAGAATACTATACAAATACACCAAATAACACGGAAACCTGTGTAAAACGGAATTTTTCACCAATATTTACAATTTCATCTTGACAGGTTTTACTATATATATAACATGAAGGGAAAATTCTGGACCCCCCCGCCGAAACGAAATCCTGACTACGCCACTGCATGTCGTCGCGGTTTTTTTAAGCCATTAAAGATGAAAAATGCCGTGTGGCCACAAAAAAGCGCAGGCTGACTAGAACAAAGAGAGCGCGAGTAGAATAATTCTTCTATCTGGATCTTTATTTAGCATAATCAAATGGGGGAAGCCAGGGCATCTACACTTGACATATATATACATGTATAATATTCTTTTGAATGAATAACATATAGATATCAAGAAAAGCCAAATATGTTTTCTAAATTTCCAAATTTCTTCATTGTGATATATTTATAAAATTTCTTAATTTAAAATGAAATTTTACGTAAAAGTGATTCACTATACATTACTATTTTGAGATTTTATGTTTTTTTTTCTATTTTCATTTTTATTTTTTATTTGTCATATTAAAACATGTAGGCTGCTTTAATTCTAAGTATATAAGTCAAATAAATAACAAAGAAATATTTGAAATACAGAATTAATTTTAAATACGAAAAGAATATTGTATGACAATAGAAATTTTAAAATTTTGATTTATGTTTATTGTGCTCGTAGTTTTTGAATGTAATAAGCATATAAAAGTCTTAAATATATTAAAAAGGATTTGTAATTGTTGCAAACCACTTCACCGTCGACAGGTATGGGGAAAAGTACTTATCCCCGAGTTATCTCGGGGCAAAATTAAAATTCGGGGGCAAAAATCGGGGCAAAATTAGTGGTTCAAAATTAAAAATATTTTTAAACTTGTCATTCGACACCGGTAGAAATAGCGGTAATATTATTGTTACATGTAAAAAGATTAATGCAAACTTTTAAATAGTTTTTCATAAAATAGTAAATTAAAATAATTATTAAAATAAAATAGAAAGTTCTAGTCTGTTCCGGTGCAGAATTTAAAAAATAATGTGTCTTTATCACAATTCCATGTTAAGAACCCCCTTTTTAAAAAATATGTAAAATGCAATACATTTAAAATTGATGCGCCGTTAAATAATAGGATAAAATAAAGATTTGTAAAAATATTTGCAGATTTTTTCATTATTAATCACATAGTGTGCAAATTATATACAATTGAATATGTGCATTTTAGCATGGGCATTTGCATATGAAAATTAAAGCTCGACTTATAAATATTTTTAAATTGTCTGGACTTTATATGTATGATAGACTAAAATATGAGGAGCTTCTATAAAGAATCCACAGAACTCTCCCTTCCCCCACTCCTGAAAACGATTACTTCTACCATATAAAATTTGCATGGGGTGCTACAATTTGATTGCGAGTTATAAGTGTTTGCGGTTTTCGGGCCCTTATATTCGGTTATACTAAAATTTCAAGGGTTCAGTCAAAAAATCTTATAATGTACCTCCTTTTTTAAAGATTACGTTTACCGTACAAAATATGAGTGTGATTACGATAATTACAGAGAGAGTTATAAATGTTTTAATTTTTCAGGACCTTATACTTAAGATACACTAAAATATATAAAAAGTCAACAGAGCCCCCCCCCCCCCCCCTGCCTTATAAAACGATTATGATTATCATAGGAAATTTGTGTGGTCTGCGACAATTTTGATCTGTGTTATAAGTGTTTGCGTTTTCGAGTCCTTATATTCGAGTTATACTAAAATTTAGGGAATTCAGTTAAAAAATTTGATAATGTCCCTCCTTTTATAAATATTACGTTTACCATACAAAATATGAGTGTTTTGCAATAATTATAGATCGAGTTATAAATGTCTTAATTTATCAGAGCCTTATACTTATGATTAGGGATTGACCGAATACCGAATAGTCGATTCGGTATTCGGTGATTCGGCATATAAACCGAATATTCGGCTTCGGCCGAATACTTAAAAGTATTCGGCTGAATAATTGCGGATTAGTATTTTCTTAGAAGTAGAAGAATTCTTTTTTACTTAAAAGTAGAATAGGCTAAATGATGAGTTTCAATATTATGTGCATGAGTTCAAAGTTCAGATGCACTACCAAAAACAAGTCGAAGGCCATTTTTAATTACAAAACACTTTTTTTTCTTTCCTAAAATAGTCTATATAGGGGTGAAATCAGAACAACTGCCTACGATATAGGAAAAAAAAAGTAAGGAATATGGGCATCTTTCCATTACCATTTAATTTTAATTATTTCTACATTAGTTTTTCCAATTTAAATTTATTTAATGTGTATTCTCTTTAATATACACCTCAAATAAGTATATCAGAGTTCATTGCTGTATATCTAAGGTTTATATTATGCCTATTCTATAGCTTTTATAACTATTAAATTAAAATCGCTAAAATTTATCTTCATCACCACAGTGATAAATATTAATCAAAATATAAATATGTATCAATAATTTCACAGAAAATAGTTAAATGTACAAATTGATATACCTTTTGTATTTGAGAACATTTCAATTCCATATGTATATAATTAGACAATCAGTAAATCAGCTTAATGACAACATTGTTTCTTTTTATTTGAATGAACTTTTGTTTTTCTGAGAATCCTTATCCTTAATAATAGCCTGTATAGTTTAATACTTTCATTGGGTTAATTTGGATATTGACTAGTGATAAAATAATAAAAAATAAGTGATGGGTTAATGAATTTGTGAGTTGAAAGAAGTCATTAAATTTTTTTGTGTAATTAGATTTATGAATAAAAATGTAACTGAATTAAATTATTAAGAATTTAATTTTAATTAAAGTTTATTAAAAAAGCTAATATATGCAAAAATGTGCATTAAAAATTTTTAAGTATTCGGTTGCCGAATACCGAATATTCGGTGTATACTTTGACCGAAGCTTCGGTATTCGGTATTCGGCAAAATTGCTGATTCGGTCAATCCCTACTTATGATACACTAAAATATAGAAAATGTCAATCCCCCCTCCCTTGTTTTTTTAAAATGATTACCATACGAAATTTGTGTGCGTTTACTAAAATTTTAAGGCCTTTATTTAAAAAACTCTACAATGTCCCCTATAAAATTGTCACCTATTTCAAGTGCACAAAATTTCAGCTTGCTGGAGAAGGGACCGAAATATCTCGGGACCGAAATGTCTTGGGACCGAAATGGCCAGGGACTGAAATGTCTCGGGACCGAATTGTCTTGGGGCCGAAATGTCTTGGGACCGAAATGTCTTGGGACCGAAATGGCGGGACCGAAACGTCCTGCTTCCGGTTGGGACATGTCCAAAAATGCTGAAAAGACCAAGTGCAGCTTACAGGAGGAAAAAAGAAGTACACAACCAATTAAAATTTTCATCAAGCAGTGAGGATGAGACAGTTGCGCTAACAAAATTGGTGAAAATTACCCCTGAAAGGAAAACAAATATAAATGATTTGTGTAATGGCAGTAGTGATGAATTCAGCTGTTCATGTGATGCTGATTTTCCTACAGATTGCAAACTTAAGATAAGTCCAGAAACTTAAAGGCTAAAGGTAAATCCATTGTGGGATAGTGTACACTGGCAAAGTTTGCAGGAAAACAAAACATTGTTGTATTTGTAGGGCATGTTCAAAATGTTGAGGACAGCAGCGAGTATGAGATATCCATTTTGAGAAGACAAGATCTAGAGTTGTCATTTTTTTTTTTTTAAATCCTGATAAACATGATAGCTCATTTGTGTATCAAACAGATATTCTTTTAAAACTTGGCACTCCTGAAAATAAAATAGCTCAAAGATGCGTTTTATTAGAATTTGATGAACACCATTTTTTTCACATCGAATACAAGATCTGTTAATGAAAACATGTTACAATTCAAATTATTAAAGTGTTTCAATGCTTAAATTATTTCATGCTCAACTAAAGCTTTATAAATAAAGCTTTGTTCATCAATTAAATATAAAATTTTACATGTATTTTTGATTAAAACTAGTGTCCTAACCTGCCCCACCATGTGGGGCAGGTTGGGACATTTTAAAGGCTTTTTTATTTTGTTTTCACTCTTTTCCTATGTGTGATATTCAGGGTTCGTAAATATCATGATATTTTCGAAAATATCAAAAATATCCGATATTTTGATATATATCCGATATTTTCGATATATATCCGATATTTTCAAAGCAGCCAACTTACCGCTGATAATAAATGTTTTCAAGCATAATATAGATTAGAAACTAAAATATATTGCACTTAACATGAAAACTTAATCAAAGAATATTCTAAAAATGCATTTTTCTTTTTATTTTCTGGGTTTTCTTTTTTTTCACTTAGAACAAAATTGAAGATGAACTAATTAAAAACAGTAACAATTTGCTTCATAAAAAAAAAATAAAAAAAAAAATAACTATAGGATTCAGTATCAAGATCAAGTATAAAAAAATCAAAAATTTTAAATACATAAAAGTTCTTTTAATTGAAAAATTTTAACATAAATGTAAGTATAAAATATCTTATTTCGTATTTTCTAACATGTTGTATAGTTTAAACTAAACTGGACCAAAACATGAGAAAAGATTCCTTTCTAATGAAACTGTATATAACTGCTTATTTAAGTTAGTCAATTAATCTTTCAATGATTGTTCTGAATTAATTATGCCCCACATAATTATTAGTTCAACATTTTAAAAATAAAAGCTTCAAAAATATATTTATTTTCTTTTTTGGCTAAAAAAGTCACATCCAGAAGAGACAAAAGTTCTTTATCTACAGATTCATAGTCAATAACAGTTGAAAAATTATTTCATTTACACTGAAATATTACGAATTACGACTGAAAATATCAAAAATATCTTGCACACATTCATATTTTGAAAATAAATATAAAGTAATATGAAAATATCAAAAATCTTGATATTTTGAAAATAAATATTGGATATATATCCATTGATATTTTATCTTTCAGTGGCTGTTCTGAAACTACTGTCTAACATATTTATTAGTTCTACATTTAAAAATAAAAGTTTCAAACATAAAGCTTGTAAAAGATTTGTTTTCTTCTTTTCCTAAAAAAGTTACTGCCAAAGGCAAAAGTAAATTATCTACAGAATGATATAGTCAATAACATGTGGAAATTTCATTTACACTTGCTTTGAATGTGGAAAATATCAAAATTATCTCACATGGTGATATTTTGAAAATAAATATCAAGAATTTGAAAATATCGAAAATATCAAATATCTTGATATTTTAAAAATAAATATCGGATATATATCAAGATATATATCATGATATATATCCATTGATATATATCAACGAACCCTGGTGATATTAGATTATTATGAGGTTTATTTGATGCAGAAATGCTTATACTTTATGTCTAATTGGTTCTAAAATAAGAATAAATTTTAATAAAATTTAGAAAAATTATTTACTGAAAAACGTCCCAAGGTGCCCCACCTTCCCCTACTAACAGGCTGTACCGGTGGAAGGTGCGGATTGGACATTAAGTCTCCGCTCCCAGTCGATTCCTTTAAGTCCTCCTCGAAGGCAATTAAAGGGTCTTCTCCTGGTTAATAAGCAGAGGCTATTAAACAGCCCATGCATATATGTAGGGGAGAGTTGGGAGGAATGGGACAGTGGGAGGAGTGGGACAGCAGCATTTATGTCCAAAATAACTGTTAGAATTTAGTTCTAGTTTGTCCACTAGATGGAGCATCTATAGCCTCATGTTTAATTCTAATTGTTACACCAGCTGTATTATGGTTTGTATTTAAAAGGGAAAATTTTATTTTCATACCTCAGAAGTAAGTACAAATTCTTATTCTTTCAATGATTTGTTTCAATTATAATATATTTAAAATAAAAAACTTAAAGATATACTGTTTGTAAACCAGCAGTCAAATAAAGCCTAAATATAGTATGCTATATATGATAAGCCTTTTGAAAAAATATTCAACAGAGGGAGGAATGGGACATGTTCTCAAACACATTTGAGTCCTTCCGATATACACCCATATCCCAAAGCATCACCACTAGAGATGCAACGAATATTCGGCCGAAGCCGAATATTCGGCCCATTCAGCCTATCTGCCGAATATTCGGCTTCGGCCGAATATCAAGTCCATTATTCGGCCTTGGCCGAATAGTACTGCAATAAATGTTTTTATATTTACACAGTATAACTTTTTAATTTGACAATTTATATTCATCATGTATAATGAAAATTTTATTTGAAATTAACTAACTTTTTTTTTCCCCATTAACTTTCATACTGCGAATGGATTTTATCTACCCATTTTTATATAAGAGGCTAATTTAGGAATCATGTTAAAAAAATTTTATGCGGTATCAGTAAGCACAAAAAGTATCTGTAATAAGCTAACATTAAATCTATTCAAAATTGTTTTAACACAGCTATACAAGCTAATTCAATTTTTTTTTTTTTTTTTATCATAATGGGAAGTTTAACATTTATCCCTTGTTACATAAAAATATATTTCTTTCAATAATATTTTGAATTATACCTATAAAGAACATATGATTGATTAGATACAGATGTTTAAGATATTCAAGTCATATGTTGCAATACTTAAGGTTTTTTTTTTAGTAAAATACGCTTAAAAGTTAAATATAATTTAAGTGATTTTTGTAAGTGTGTTAGTATTTCTTATTAAATAATGAAAGAAATGTAAATACTAATTTTTTTTTAATTAGTATGCATATGCATTTCCATTTTAGATTTTTTTTTTTCAAGAATAGCATTGTAATGTTTATATTTGCCTTAAAAAACAGTTAAAATGTTTCAATAAACGTACATTGTGATGCAGAAATAATAATTCAGCATTCTCAGGTGATTGCCTTTTTTTTTTTGTAAATGTTACCTGTTTTTGAAAATAATCTCTTACTATATATGGTACTTTCTGGTGCAGAAAGGTACTTTTTGGCTAATCGTGAAAGGTTTGGAAAGTCTTCCGAATTTTTCGCCCACCACTCCAAAGGACACTGTTGTCTTTCTAGCAGTGGCTGGGAAAGAAAATTACTAATTTCTTTTCCTTCTTCACATTGAGGGGCACTTTCTATAGAGGCTTCACTGCTGACAGCAAAGAAAAAAAATAATAAAGATGAAAAAAATTTTTGTTAATTGTGAGCTTTATAAAGTCTACAATGATTTCTTTCCACTATTTTAGATGATATTCCTTTCACCCTTTCTATCAGTGGTTTTTCTTAAGATATTAAGATTTTTTATTTTATCTGAAAGCTGAAACTTATGTTTCCTAGTACTTTTAAAATTTTGTCATTATTTTAAAATGTAACAACAACACACATATCTATTAAAATGTAACTAGACAGTACCTGATGAAGAACTTCTGCTAAGAATTTTTTTAGGGGGCTGAATTATATTATTGAGGCAATTTTTAGGCCGAACATTTTTTCAAAGTAAAATATTGCTTTAAAAAATTAAAAATTTGTATATAAATAATTTTTTAAAAGAAAACAATACATTTTAATTATGAAATATACAAGAATTGTGCACATAGTGCATACTATATTTTGTTTTTAGGCAAAAATAAGTTCATTATTCGGCGGCCGAATAGGCCGAATATTCGGCTATAACTTGGCCGAATATTCGGTATTCGGTTATTCGGCCAAACCACTATTCGTTGCATCACTAATCACCACAAAAACTATAACGAAAGACAGAAAAAAGGAAAGATAAAAAATCATCACTGACACACCAGAAAAAGAAGAAATTGAAAAAATAGTTGCTGATAAAAAGCAGAAGAGATTGTATAAAACGAAAACTCTTAAGGTGAAAAGGAAGAAACAGAAAAAAGTGAATGAATTACCTGATGATTCCATTGATGGAAAATTTTTGTTGCATGACTCTATAGATGAAGACTTTTGATTTGATTACTCACAATGATAATGAAATTGTTGAAGAATTTGATTGGTTAACTGATGATCCAAAATTAGGATAAATGACTTTGTACTTGTTAAAATTTTGACTAAGACAGATGTTTATTATATTGGCAGAGTTGAGGATATAGACAGTGATAAGGAGTTTATCATATTCAAAAATGATGAAAAAGAAAAATTTCACTTCCCACAAGAAAATGACTTCAGTGAAGTAGAGAAAAAGGATACCATAATGAAATTGCCTCAACCACAAATAATTTGTGGTACCAGCCGAGCCCAGTCCTACTTTGCTTTCAGTGTTGACTTATTAAAATACAATATGAGTTAATTTAATTTTTTTCAAACAGTGTCCTATTCCTCCCTCATGTGCATCCCATACCTCCCTCGTGTGAGGGAGGTGTGGGACAAAAATGTTAACATTTTAAAACATGCAAATAAAAGCCAGTTGTTTGCATTTCACAGTGTTTGTATTTTTTAAACATAGCTTAAGTAACATACTATTAGATTTTTATAAGCTGTACTCTTGGTAAAACATAAGTAGTGAATTAAAAAATAAATTGTGAAATCTGTCCCACTCCTCCCAACTCTCCCCTATAATATACAATATAGTATATATGATTATACAACACTGGTACCCGGCTAACCGAAAAGTACCAAATTATAAATTTTCTAAATGCTTAAAATCACATAAAAAAGTATTAAAATCTAAGATGAACATAATTTGGAAAGTTCCTATAGGTATTTTGTCTTATGAATAAACAAGGAAAAGTTTTAAATTTTTTTTAAGCTTAGACATGTAAAAAATTAAGTATGGTAAGTTTGTAAAAAGCAAGGGCTAAGATGTTATATATTCCCGCGGCCGTCATCCTGGATTTCTCGGCGATGATTTGTTGGCATTTATCGATAAAGCAAACCTGACAAGTGACGTGTTCAGGAAACCCCGTTAAGCCTAACATGCGCATAAATCTACTTGGCGAAAAGGGATTTTCACGGCAAGAAAAATTCAAGATGGCGAGCGCAGCAATATATAACATCTGTTCCAAAGCAAGTTTTTATCTGGCATAAAAGGATTTTATTTGAAGAAGATATTTAAATCTAATTTGCAATGTCACAATTTCCTTCAACTAATCAAAATATTCATTCTTTTATACTTTTATATAAAATAGGCACAGCAAGTATATTAAATGTCTGCAAGGCAAGTAAAAGAATAAATAGCCAGTATGTTATTTTCTTATTCTACTTTTGAAATAATAAATTTAGAAAATAATAAATAATTTATAAATAGTAATTTATAAATAATAAATATAATAATTAATAAATTTATAGAAATTGGAGCTTTAAAAAAATTGAAAGAATGACAACTGCTGAACAACTATTCTAAAACAATATTTAAAACAAAAAGAACTAATTGGTATAAAAATGTAACCACAGAAAGAGCTTATTTTGGTAGAGGTTGAATAAATGTAGCAAATAAAGCCTTTGTGCAACAATATTAAAAAGCAGAAAAACCAACGTTTAAAATGCACAAATAATATATGAAAAGCAGCAAACAGCTGTTTCGAATCTACTAGCGAGATTCTTCTTCAGTGCAAAAGGAACAGCGTGCTAGAAAAAAGTGCAAGTGTTTGGCTCAGCCTTGCTTTTTCTAGCACGCTGTTCTTTTTGCACTGAAGAAGAATCTCGCTAGTAGATTCGAAACAGCTGTTTGCTGCTTTTCATATATTATTTGTGCATTTTAAACGTTGGTTTTTCTGCTTTTTAATTTTTGAATAAATGTTTTTATTTTTTTACTTGTGAACTCATATATTACACTCAATAAAGAAATTAGTTAGGGATTGAAAAGGCAACAAAACCTTTTTTTTAAATAATCCCTACTGAGTGTAAATAATGCTAGGTACTATTTAATATTTTCAGGATTTCAGATATAACTGGCTATTTTTATATGTACTCTGTATATGGGTGTAACTCATTTTCATGAATTTTTTGGTACATACATGTGCATACGTTTAGATTTAGACAATTAACAGTAATTCAAAACGAGCTGCAAATGATATTTGTTTTGTTATTTGTGCTACTAACTAACGAAATTATACTTGTTTGCAGTTTTTGTTAATTCTGTAATTACTTTCTGCATAGTATTATTAATCATAATTTTAGTAATTAAAGTATAAAAATGTCCTATTATAAGCGGGCTTTATGTCAAGGACACAAGTCGTATGTTTGCTATTCAGTTAAATAAATAAATAAATGTGTAATAATAATAATGTAATATAATAATAATAATAATGTGTAAAAAAATAAAAATAAATAATCGTGAAGCGAAGCTAAAAACCTCATAATCGAGCGTAGGCTCCGATAAATAAATAAATAAATGTCCTATTACTTTCCTAATTAGAGAGTTGATTGTTTATGTTTAATAATTATTGATTTTAAGCAGTGTAATATAAAATGCAGTTGTTAAAAATTTTAATAACTGTAAATATCAGTAGTATTTAATATGGTTTTATATAATTATTACAAAATGATAATGTCCTATAGTACTATTATTGTATGCTACTAATACAAAGGAATGCAGTTTTTATTATTACTGTTATTACCAACTACTAATAATTGTAATTAATAAAAGCTTGAAAACGTAGGTTATGATAGCAGTTAGAGGTTTAATTGTTTTGGAAACCGAAAACTATTGGTAGCTATTCTGCATTTAAACACAAGGGGGAAAAATCATAAAAATCCGATTTAAATGAAAAAAAAATCAGATTTAAATTTAAAAAAATCATGATTTTTTTTTACACCCCTATTAAAAACGAAACAAAATTAAACGAGTAGCACACACTGCACATAATGAACGCATGAAGACTTAAAAAGTCAGCATAATGTTTCAGATAAATCTACTATCGAATCATAACAAATATAATAATGGTTAAAACTAATATATATATATTTTTAATTTATCAATATTTAAAACGTAATAATAAGAATAAAACACTTACGAAGGTCTCATTTTCAATATTTTTACTACTGTCGATCAACTCTTCAAAATGTAAACATAAGTTTTGAACATAAACCTTTGAAAATTCGAAAATTGAAATCGCGCCCGCGCAAAAGATAAAAAAAAAAAAAAGAAAAGGCCATCACCGTTCCGTTCACCAAGAAATCGCAGCGCCCTCTAGAAAACTAACCAACCATTGAGATCGAATAACAGTCAACAACGCATCAATTTAATGAAAACTACAGAGCTACAACTTGTGTATTAAAAAAATATGAATAATTCTTCAACACTTTTTGATGAAACATGCAAAGTTCTTAATTTTTAATTTTCTGTATCTTCTGGTAATGCCTTACTATCGAAGAACTTGCTCATAATTAGTCAATCATCTGAGTGTAAATAAGAAATATCACGTGATCTGATCAAAATGTAAACAAGCCATCATCAGCGCCAAGTCACGGAATCGGCGACAAATGTTTGGCGATAATTGAATTCTGGGATTGAATTGGCTGGAATTCGCTTTCTTTGGATAAACCAAACCGCTGACTGGTGTTATTCTCTGCGAGAAAAAAAAAAAAAAAATCATCGTTATTGTCAACAAAATAACATACTGGACTGACGTTTTTCAATATGTGTGGTTAAGATCCTCTTATCATAATAATGTGATACGGGGTTTTGATATAAAAAGAATTGTTCATTCAATTTTATGCAAAATTTCTACCTACGAACAAGTTTTATTGTTTCAGATAGGATATTATTAAATTTATTTTGTAAGAGCATTGTGTAAAATTAAATAAATTGTTATGAAAAATTAGATGCAGCTGTAACAATCAATATTTTATTTATTAATCGGTATTTTTTAGGTTCGGTTGTGAACTTACACATAGCAGCAAATTTAAAAATTATTTAATATGTAAATATGATCTAATTTTTATTATTTTTTACAACTGAATATGACTGAACTAGGCAATAAAATTTTTAAACTGTACGCTATTATTTGTAATTCCACTAAATGTGAAAATAAATTGTTTTGTATGTTCTTTTGTTTCATATTACCTGCTTATAAAAAAGGTTTTTGTTTGTGAATGCATATGCATGAAAGTTAACTGAAGGCTGATATCACTTTTTTTTTTTTTTTTGGTACTTTTCAGTTAGCCGGGCGCCAGTGTTATATATACATACATATTTATACATATAAGTATATAGGGTAGATATGCCAGTAATGGACACCCCTTGATGTTTTTGGTTCATAAAAAAGTGACTAATCAATATTTAGCTTTAATTATTTTTTTTTATAATTCCCCCTTGTATGTTTTATAAAACTATGTTATTGTTGACACTTTTAATCAAACCAATCAGGAAGCAGAAAATAATGTTTCAAAGTTTTGCTGTTTTTCTGTAAAAATCTTAATGAAGAGGTTAAGAGCTGGCTTCGTTTAATTAATTTTTATATTATTTATTTTCTTGCAAAATTTGAATGTTTTTGTTTGAGTAACAATAGAAAACTTTGAATTTTATATACTAACGGCTATTTACAAAATTTCATTTCTTTTTAAGGTTTTAAGAGGGGATGTCCATTACTGGGATGGTTAATTAGTCATTATCCAGTAATGGACACCCCATGTAGACATTGCTAAAAATGCAATTTTAGTAATGTTTATAGTGCATAAAATACTTTGGCTTAATTGCAAACCTAAATAATCAAATTTAATTTTTAAATTATACTTACCAAAATGTAATAACACCAAAACTTTTATAAATAGCTGCTTTTAAGTTATTTTATGTGATTAATAAAATTTCGATATTTTATTTTATTTATTATTTTTTTTTTTTTTTTTATGTAGTACATAATACATATATATACCCCACATATTTTATAATCTGGCAATCAAACCAGCCAGGAAGCAGAAAATATTGTTTAAGAGCACAGTCAAAGAGGGGCTCATAGGGCTTAATCCCTCTCCGTTTAAATAAAAACAATTAAGTTACAGAAGCTATTAAAAATCCGTTTTCTGTCTTAAATGTTTCCTTATTGAAAAAGAAAAAAAAAAAAAAATGTAATACTATTAATGAAAGTTATTGGTAATATTCATGAAACTAGTAAATCTGCAGATCAGTGGCCTCAAACATCAGTTCTACAGTTTTATTTTTAAATTATTTTATTTAGTATTTGGGTTATTCTCTGCAATAGTGCAAAAAGTGCTTCCCAGCCATATAAATGCTCTTAATTTTATTACATTTTTATTTATTTTTATTTTTATTAGAAGATCTAAACATAGTTTATTAGGGGCAGAAAGTAAAATTTAAAAATAAATAAATTTAGTATTTAAAAATATAATATATATCATGCAAACATCATTCCCTCACCTTTCCCCCACCTGTACTACCATATTTTATTGCCTATTTCTTTCCATCCAGAAATAAAATTAATTAAAAATATCCTAAGCAAAATAAAGTTCTTATTTGACACATTACAAAAAATAATAAAAATATTAATTTTTACTATTATTATATAGTCTACTCAATCAATTATATGTTTCCCCATGTTAGACCATCATTCCCTCACACATTGCTATTATCTCAAATATCTACCACTAATGAGCAGTAGCAGTCTAGCATCCTTCACAGAGAAGAAGCTATTTTGAGCACTTGTCAGTCCAGCAACATAAATTGGTGGTGTAAGATTTTGTTAATTTTACAGAATTTTTTTTTAGTCAGTATATCCGGAAGCGTTTTTATTAGCAGTCATTCCCTCACACAGAATATTAATTTTTTTTGTAAATATCAAAAATTTTAATTTTATCATACATTATATATTAAGTGTTTCTCTTAAAGGAAACAGTTTGGATTTCTTCATAATTTTGCATTTTTCCCCTACAACTAGTAAAAATGTCTTATTTCATATTCCCTCACATTTTTTATTTTATTTTTTCCACAAATTTTTATTTTATTTTTTTTTTTTGTTAAGTCAAATTTTTAAAACAATTTCTGTTGCTATTAAAATCTTCAATAATTGTCTGATTTCTTACCATTTATCTAATTTTTATGAAAATTTACATATGCATCATTCAAGTCAGACTGCTGGCCAAATTTGCAAGTATTGTAGAGAACAACCCATTTAAAATATTCAACTCACAATATCATTTCTTTCATATTTGTAATAAGTCGAACCTCTATTTAACGAAGTCGCTAAATCCCGGAAAAAAGTTCGCTATATGGAAAATTCGTTAAATAGAGATTAACCTTTTAAAATACTTTAAACTACATAAAACAGATTTTAAATTCATAAACACTAAATATTTGTACTAAAAGTAATTATTCACATTTTTTTAAATAGATTATATCGACTTGTTTTATTTATTTTACCCACCAATATCTGTCATCAATTCATTTTTTCTATATGTTTAAATCTTTGAAATCTGCAAGGAAAACAAAACATTGTCCGGGAATACACTGTATTTTCTGTTTAAAGTAAATAGTTTTACATTAAAATTAAGGAATTTTAATGACATCATCGTATTTATTATTATTATATCAAATAATTTTAACCATACATTAACATATGCGTCCTTAAATTTAATTTCTGAAAAACTCTGTTCATTTTGCCTGAGTTTTTTATTTAAAAAAGTGCTGTCTCTCATAATACGTCTCTCATCTTTGCAATGCACCAAAAACCCCTTCATACTATTTTTTCTTAA
The DNA here is from genome assembly GCA_963932465.1 of Maratus speciosus. Lineage (NCBI taxonomy): Eukaryota > Metazoa > Arthropoda > Arachnida > Araneae > Salticidae > Maratus > Maratus speciosus. Next base: position 508,942,371 of record OZ010790.1, read on the forward strand.
CTATAATCCGCGTCGAATTGTTTCAAATGATTTTAGCATTTCATTATACGAAGTTTTGTTAATTCCTGCATAATGATCATTTCCATCATCATCATATTCGTCTTCATCACAATTCATTGCTGTATTATTTTTATTTTTCACACTGTTGGAAATATCCAATTCGGATAGTATTTCCAAAGTCTATTTCAGAATTAAGTGAAATACAATCATCAATCAGCACATGATGGTTAATTTCTTCTTTTTTTTCTCACTGTATCCACATTTTTAAAAGTTATTCTAAGGGATTATCATCTTCGTCCTCCGTACTTACCGAATTCTCACTGCTGACAAAGAAGGCGCCTGGTAAAACCAGTTCAAGGCCATTGAACATCATAAAATGTGTTTAAAAAAAAGAATAAGTTTGAAATGTCCAGAAATATTTCGAGAAATGGGGAGAAAAAAAATTTTGATCACAAGAAAAAGTTCGTTAAATAGAGAATGCACTTCGCTATTTGGAGGTTATTTTACGAAGAAATTCACAAAATGTTCTTGGTTCCAAGGAAAAGTTCGCTAAATAGAGGTCTGACTGTATTAATTATTATAAATGATACATCAAGTAATCTCTGGAAGATTGTTAAAAATAGTGACACAAAACTAAACATTAATATTACAATTTTTTTTTTGTTTTAATTATTATTACCTTTTAAATCCACCACTGTTTTAATAATTTGATAACTGTAATTGTCTGATATTTAGCATTTTAAATGCCCATCTAAAATAATTAAAACATCGATCTTCTGATAATTACAATAATTGATGCAAACAGTAAATGATTATCACAAATATTTTATTAATTACTGGTATCCTAATTGTTAAATTTATTTAAAAATAACTATTTTGTTTCATTAGTATGTATTCTTTAAATTCTGGCTCTAAATACAGTCATAAAAACAATTATATTTATTACTTTTTATGGGGTGTCCATTATTGGAACAGAGGGTGTCCACTACTGGGCGTTTGGGTGTTTTGATATATTTCTGTTATTTAAAATTAAATTTCTATTCATATGGGGAAATGAGGCTATAAGAATGGTTAAATATTGTTGATAGATTAATATAATATTGAAAAAACTGGAATATAATAATTATAACTATTAATAAAAAAATAATTTTTAAAGAAATTCCTTAAGGGTGTCCATTACTGGCACATCTACCCTATATATATATATATATTAAACTTTAATAGTAATGTGCATGTTTCAATTTTTAGAAATATATATTTAAATGGTTTAAATCGTATTGCAAATTTATGTTCAAATGTTGATAAATTGGTTGGTGAAATTTTTAACTTTTACATAAAATGCCAGTAAACAAAATTACCCAATACATTTTCTGAATGATTTAACTCTTAATTTTATCAAGAAAAAAAGCTATCGAAATAAAACATTGGAATTGTTCGATGATGGTGATATATCGATACGTGATTCTATCGAAAATAGCTTAGCCGTGAGGTTATTCACAGATTTCATTTGACAGCTTTGGGTTAGTTTGTGGTTTTCATTTTTTCAATTTCTATTTGTTTGGTCTTGGCAATTGAGGGGGAATGTTGTGCACGTAAAACATGTTTAACCCCGCAGAGCAAGTCATAAGCCTTGCAACTTGTCTTCATATTTAGTTTTTTCTTAGTTACTCTTGGTTTTGTTAATTATTGTTTTAGTTACAGTTTGTTGGTTGTTTTTTTCGTGTACTAAATTATATGAATTTGGATTTTTTAATATATATATATATACATATGTGTGTATAATATGCATATAGGGTAGATGTGCCAGTAATGGACACCCCTTGAAGTTTTTGGTTCATAAAAAAATAACTAATAAATATTTAGCTTTAATTTTTTTTTTCTAAGTCCGGACTCCCTGGACCCACCCCTTGGCTACGCCACTGAGAACAGTAAAAATAAATGAATTTTATAAGTGATGCTGAATTATATTAAATTATCAACCATGTCAATTTCATTAATTAGTATTATTTATTTTATAACATTTTGCATATGAAATTTCATTTTTAATAAGAAAAGTAGTATTTAATTATTTTACCGATTAAGTTAATCTTTTCATGTGGGAGATAGAATGTTTTCATGAACATGAAAAACTATAGAGTAAAAAATACCAGAATGTAGTTATTAGAAAAATTTGACTATAAAATTTAAAAAAGGAAATCTAATTTTTCCATGTGAAAGTAAACCTTTTTGAAAAAAAAACTTTTTTCCAAGCATTCTTATCTCTACTCCCCAACGAAGTTTATCTTTAAACCTCTATTTATTTTATTCCATTTGTTATTTTGTAGCAACAATAAATAAATAATATTCCATAAAATTTCTATAATGCGATCCAGAAGCAAAGGTAGAATGATGTGAATAAAAAGTGTTCTATTTACATAATTACAAAAGTAAGGAAGAAAATATGGAAACTGTAAATTTCCAACAAGCATTACGTGCACAGAATTAAGTTGTTTTTTTTTTTTTTTTTTTTTTTTTTTTTTTTAGTTTAAAAAGTTTGTTTATAACTAAGAGGCTCTAAAACTACATTTCTGATCAAAATTATCATACAAAATATTTTATATCATAAAGATATTGATTTTCTAATCATGAATATTGTGTCTTGAAAAATTGACCAACTAATCTTTGACAGTTTGCCTTTAATGGACACTTTTTTAGTTAAAAGTATCTTTTTTTTTTTTTGCAAAGAACCTGCTTATTTTTTGCTAAGCATTTTTGATTTGTCGATTTATAAATTTTACCTTTGCACAGCTTTTCTGCAAAAGATTTTGGTAGTTAATGAAATGTATCGCAAGAAGCATAACTTTCTGCCACAGGGCTTTTTTTTTTTTTAGATTTAAAAAAACTGCTCTCAGACTAGTGCACATAAGTTGTATTTTTATATATGCAGTACACTCCATCTAATCTACAAACGCCTATAATCTACGCTATATTACAGATGTAAACAAACAGTTAAATATTTTTCTAAACAAGACAATGTACACTTTGATCATAATGAAAGTTGACTGATCAGTTGAATTTATTAAGAAATGTTTAATATATTTCTACATTTACTAGAAGGAAATGTTTTGTATATCTTATAATTAGACTGCTATATTCTGAACGCATTCGTTGGTTTGTATGGTCTTAAATAGCAAACTTCAGAATAGTGTGCCATCCAATCAAATCGCTTGTTTTATGCCGAAACCATAACAGTTTAAAAAAAACAAATGTTTGGACATAGTCAGTGCATCTACACTTACTCTATTGTTATTGATATTATTAGTGTTATCTAATGTTCACTCTAGAAATTGCTCGTCAAACGTGGCAAATGAGGTGCGTTTGTACCATAACTAGTTTTATAAATATTGTTTGCACCGCATATAGTACCAAATGTATATTTTACTGGGCTTCATAAGTGCATAGGCTGTAACATCACTAAAATGCACTTGCAATAATTTTTCCCCATTGGCCGTAATATAACGGAAAACTTTTGACTGTCCCTGTCATTAAACTATGCATCTGATTTTCATAAAATTTGAAATAACTCGACAAAATTTTACAACAATTATATATTTAAAATTAAAGACCATTCGGAAGGCTATAACCAAATTAAAATGCACTTGCAATAATTTTTTTCCCATTGGCCATAATGCAACGGAATACTTTTGACCTCCCTGTAATTAAACTATACATCTGATTTTCATAAAATTTGAAATGATTCGACAAAATTTTGCAACAATTATGTATTTAAAATTTCAGACCATTCGGTTGGGTAGTTTTTGCTTTGTTATATGCGGACGAACAGTCAGACGGACTGAATGACGACTATAGGTGCTACATATTTATATAATTACGAACGCACCTAAAAAGGACAGGGTGCTATTCACTAAAAAGAGCACTACTGCAGCAGAAAACAGCACTATTGCAAGAGAAAATTTATTATTGCCTTTAGTTTAAAAAAAAAAAGTGGGAAAATGTGTAATTTTTAGGTATGATAAATAAAGTAACATTAGTTTTGAATGATTTTATGATATAAAAATAAAAAATACAATTAAATTACAACATGACTGAATAATTTCCTGCTTTTTTCCTAAAGAAATGAGAAAATTCTATCATTTCTGCAAATTCTTGGGCACACGAATTTAGAAATACTACTAAGGAATGGAGAAAATTTTGAGTAGAAATCTCTGGGTATAACTAGGGGTGCATTTTACTACTTTTAAAAAAGGTAGGGTGCTACACCCTTCAAAAAAGGCCTAGAATAAACACTAGTGTTATCTTTATGGAAAAGGATCTAATGTGTTTCTTGTCAAAGTAATCTCATAGATGGATCCATATGCCGATCGCTTTCAGAATGTATTGAGTTCGATTAATGTTATAGCATCCACGTTGAATTAATGGCTGGAAAAATCTGTGGCTAGTTATGCTGTTTATTGATAGCCAAAATGATGATTCTGAATTTGCTTGATTTAGATTATGTATTACAGGAGGAAAAACAGCTGAATTACTAAAGTTTGCGAAAGAGGAATCAGCTTCTCTTCTCAGTTCTTTATCATAAGAAGATCTAGGTTCCCAAGATGAATTCTTGGAGTCAGAAAAAGTTACTCATGCAGAAATAATGTCTTCTGTGTTGATTGCAGGAGAAACAGATTCAAAAACAGCATCTGATGCTGAAAAATATAAAATTGCTTAGCTCATGAGGATAAATAACTCAGTTTTTCAGAAAAATAAACTTTTGATACTGATCAAGAAATCCGGACTCTTAAATGTCTTTTAATTTTCAGAGCATAAATTAAAAGCTTTAAAGCAAACACTATTACTGTGATGTTTGAGAGATTCAAAAATAAGTAGAAATTCGGTGGAAATATTTGTTATTAATTTTGTATTATTATATCATTTAAATGTATTTCTAATACTGAGTATAGCTTTTCTTACATAATAAAAAAGCATTTTCTTTCCTTTTTGTTTTATTTATTTACAGTGTGATTACAATATTTGTAGATAAATTGCATCCAAATATTAGAATGTAAAACAAAGAAAATATCTATAATTCGCAAAACTTTTGGTCCCGACCTGTGCGGATTAGAGGAAGCATACTGTATATAAAATTGGTAAATACCATAGTTTAAAATATTAAATTTTCTGTTAGTTATACATGTGCATTTTTTTTTTTTTTAATAGAATACAATTATTTTTAGAGCAATGTTATGTAAAATATTACTTACATAAAGAATTTGAAGGACATTAATTACTTCTATTTTTCAATCATCATCTAAATGCCACTTAGACATTTCTTATTATATTTTCTGAAATGTCTCGGGTTTGCTATTTTTTTAATTGGGATAACTCATTAATATTTATTTAGAATATTTAATATAAGATTATATACATGCAAACTGTATCAAAACCTCTGTTCAATGAAATACATGCCCTTTGTCTTTTTATGTATTCTGCATTTTAGTCTTTTGGCTCTGGTATAGAATCAAAGTCTGTATCTGTAGTTGTTTCACCACTGTTGGAAAAAAAAAATTTCATTGCTAATAAATGTTTTAATTATTTTCACAGATTTTGTTGAAAAACTATATCATCCTGTAAAGCTCAGCACCAGTAAAGATCAATGCTTGATGATCCAACAAACGGCAATTATTCCAGTAACTCAGGACACTTCAAGTTTCTACGTTCGTTATCAAGAAAACTCTTTAAAAAGCAGACCTTTTACATGTCCTGAATGTCATAAATCATTTACTCAGAAGCATGTTTTAGATGATCATTTTCGGATTCATACCGGTGAAAAACCATTTGTTTGTAACTTTTGTAAACGAGGATTCAGACAGAAGAATAACCTGAAACGTCATGTAAAAAGCCATCATAGATGATTCATATTCTAGTGTAAAATATTTTTTAATATACAGCTGTCACATGTGGTATGTAAAAAAAGAAAAAAACATTAAAAAAGTTCCTACTTTGGTATCCATTTTTAAGGCTCAATCATTGGTGTCATGGATTTGCTTAAAATGTTGGAATCAAAGATTGCCAACTCAGGGCTCAGGCATAAAGTTTTCTTGGGTTTCCCATATATGAACACATAAAACTGTGAATTTTAGAAGGTATTAAAAATATTTATTAAACTGGTTATTTTTAAATTAAATTATTTTTTAATTTATATGTTTATAAAAACTTAATTTTTTATTAAGTAGTTTCAATTCAAATAATATTTTAAAATTAATTTAACTTTTAAATCAAATTAGCATTTAATTAAGAATTTTGTGTGTGTGTGTGAATTCTATGCAACATACTACTCAAATAGTAACATGCATTTGTAGCTGTATGTTTGTATTATGAGCTGTAGAAGCAAACCAACCAACTTTTCCACTTTCCAGACTTACTTAGACAGAAGTATTGCATATGTTGCATTACATTATTTTTACATTGAATATTTCCTTCGGAGTCCTATATCGACCATGAGCCTGGAACAAGACTCTTTTATATGAGAATAGGCTTATAAAGTTATAGTTTTCAGAATTATTTTCATTCCTATACTATATAAAAATACCATTTAAATTATGAAAGTTCTGAAAAAAATTTCCTGATAAAAATGTACAAAACTTAAAATATCACCTTCCATCGCCGGCTTGGAATAATAAAACATAACTCTCAAAAAAAAAAAAAATATATTTAAAAAATTTATAACAATGGATATGTTTGTTTATTTTGTTTTGATAGGGACTTTGTCAAATGTTATAGCAATATTAATTCGTCAAAGGTGATAATATGATTGAGGTCTTATAGGATAATAACAACTCACAAGTGATATAGTTTTTTGTCCTCCTCTGTACTGAATTTATAAAACAAAAATAATACAAGATCAAGAGACATGCCAATGGGGCAGGTTAGAGCATAGTCTAAAGTGTTCCCAATTTATTTTTTTAACCTAAAACGTTATTAACCCTCTAAGTGTTTGGGGCGTAATATTCCGTTCACTAAGCTCCAGGTTTCACAGCAATACAAGCAATATTTAAGATAATATAATTCTATAGATTTAACAAATTTTAAATACATTGAAGAATGATTAATACTCTCAAAGATTAAATTCATCTTTGTAATTAAATTTTTTTTAATATTATTGAAATAATCATATTTCCGTAGCATTTAAACAAAATGTAAAGAAAACAACATTACAATTTTACCCTTTTTCAAGATGCTCGGAGGGTTAATATGCTGATGACTATGACAGCAAGTAACAATTTATTACTAAATATAGTTGAATGAAAATAATAATCAATGACTTCATAAATATTTTCAGCAAACAAGTTTCTCTTTTGTAAATTTAATTTAGTGTTTAATGACTGGTGAGTTTGATGATGCCATTTTCAAAGTGAATACTTTTTTAATTGATGATGTACCTCTATAGTATAAACATATATCTGTACTCAATAGCATGTCTGAATAGTTTTCAGAAATTCACCACCAGAAAAAAAAATTGCTGCATTTATGGTCACATTGAAAACCTTGGTGGGGATTGATATAAAATAGATTTTCAAAGAGTGAACGAGCAAAATAAGCCATTTACTTATTTATGCTGGCTGATATGGGGCATAGGTTATTTATTGGTGCCATTGATATTTTATTGAAGTAAAAACTCCAAGAAAAGACACTAGGTCATAAAAGTATGCCTAATTACAAACAAATGTACACCTTATTTTATTAAATTATCTTTTAATAATATTTTCCTCTGAAATTTGTACTTGCTCACAGCTTAATATTTGTCTTTTCTCAATCGTCTCACAATTGAAGAAAAATTTCTTTTAATTAAACTTTTACTAAGCCATCTATTTCTGCTACTTATTTTTTATCATCCAGGTAAAAAGATCAAGCTACTTATAACACAAATTTATGGAAAAAATGTTCAAAATATAAAATTTACAAAAATCAATTATTTAATTACTATTAGGACCAAAATTGTTCCAAACTGCTCCCCCCTCCTCTTATTATCTCTAACTGTATTATTCTATATACAGATTTGCTTCATTCATTATACAAAATGTTTTTGAAGTGTTTGTCTGTGGTGCTTGCTTCAGTTATTTTGACTGGAAAAAGAAAGTTGTATTTTTTATTACTGAATTAATTGATGGAATAATGTAAATTAAGAAATTTAATTTATTATTTTGTATCAAACTTTCTGGCATATTCACAAACTAGTTTTTAAACATTAAAGTGCGTAATTGATAAGCATGACTATTGAAATAATTTAGACTCGAGCAGCATTTTTTGAAAAGGTGTTGCATCTTGAGTTATAAGCGATTGATGTCACAGGATACCTTTTTCGAGCTATCATGTTTGGAAATTTGGCTGAAAATACTTAACTTTGGCAGCATTTTCTGAAAGATCCTTTTCCTTTATTAACAAAAGGAAAACTGTTTTCGATTTCATGGTTTGTGAATAAGACCATCTGCCGGATTTATACCTTTATGTATAAAAATGAATTCAGGAATGTGTCAGAAAGTAGCAAGTTTAAATTTGTGAACAAATAGTCTTAAGTTATATGTGAATGTGTAGTAAAATGATATATACAGTGTGACTTCAGAAATCCGGCATCAAAACCATCCTTTTCCCTTCCTTTTTTTTTTTTTTTTTTTTTAACACTTTCAAGTTATTGTAGAAGAAAAATAGCAATTGTTTAGGAATTAAAAACTTCAAGGAAAGTAAAAATACACAAAAATAATATTTGACATTTTCTCCATTTGTCATAGGCGATTATTTTCTGAACAAATTTTCTGGGAGCTGCACTGTTACTTAGCAACGGCTTGGCGACTATTAACAGGTTCTCTGGAGTCTCTCTTCTGGCGCTGTGCTAAATAGAACTGCCGATATTGCTAGTAACAGCTCCAAAGACTAAGATGAACAACAGGCAGAAGAAAAGGTGTCGCTAGAAAAATGCATAAATTTGACTGGAGAATTAATATCTGCTTTAGAGAACAAGACTTTATTTCCTAAATAGATCCGAAAAATAAATTCTTCATTTGTATAAAATACAAGAAAAACTTATTAAAGAACGGCCAAAAAAATGAAACAAACAAAATTGACATCGATGTTTCTGAAGTTACACGAGAAGAAATAATTTCCCTCTTTATTAGATTGTTTTGTTTTTTTTTTTCTGTAACATAGAAAATATCAATTAGTGTAAGTTTATTTTTATATTTAATTTTCTCTTTTTCTTACATAACTATCACTTAATAATGAAATAAATCATTGCTAAAGCCCCCATTAAGATGTAGTACTACTTTTGATATTCCTAGTTACTACTTTTGACATTCCTTCAAAAATTCAACATAGTCTCGGTCCCAATGATGCCGGATTTTTTAAGTTATACTGTATATCAGTTGAAATCGGGTATTTTTTGTATATTGACTAATTAAAAGTTAAACTTAATGTGTATTATCTTATGTTGTTATGACATAAAATATGATATTTCAAATAATAAATTAATAGTTCTTTTCTAAATCCCTTATTTTTAAATTGATGTGTTAGTGTGAAATATGTGTTTGTTTATTTAAAATTCTTTACTGGAGTCATGTATGTACTACAGAGTTATAAGTACAGTAGACTCCCTTAAATCCGCGACCCTAAAAACCACGAACGGCTAAAATCCGCATATTTTTTTCAGATGTAAACAATGAAATGTACAGTTAAGTTGCAGGAACAAAATTCAAGATGGCACCGAAATCAGCGACTACTGCAATGTTTTTTTTTTTTACTAAATTTTTTGTTAATCATTCTCTTTTGGCTATATTACAGCTGATTTATTACTAAATAAATGTACATTACTTTTGATTTTGATATAAATTAGCATATCTATATCAAGAATTCCAGGGTTCGAAATCCAAAAATCCACGAACCGGAACGCTATTTTAAAATTATTGCTCGCGGAATTTTTTTTAAATTATAGACAAATTTATTTCTAAACATGCAAAGCAGTATAAGAAAAGCATTCAAGACTCTAAATAACAATGAAAAAAGTTACTAAAGTTAAAAGTGCTGAGAACGAATAATGACGTATCGATCTTACAATCGCTTTACCACTAGATGGCAGCATAGGACTTTTAGAATCGAATCGATTTCATCGGTAATAATTTAATATTTTTCTAAATTTTTACTTTACATAATTATTTTAATAATTACTTACTTTTAAACTAATAAATTATTTTAATATTTTACTTATTTTAATGTTTCACTTTATTGTAAGCATTCATTATAATTTCCCTTGCTTAACTACCAATCAAATTAATGTTTCAAAAATGTAAACAAATCAATGACCAGAAATCCGCTAAATTCTAAAATCCGCACAACCTCTGGTCCCAAGCTGTGCGGATTTGAGGGAGTCTACTGTATAATAAAGATGCAGTATACCGTCAAAATGGTTTGCAATATGAAGCCAGTTATTGCTTAAATTTAAATGTTCTCATTTGGCCCTAACAGAACAAGCACGTGAGATGAGGGCTAAATTCTTTCATTAAAGAACTTTAAAGGTTAGGTGTGTTGCAGCAAGCTGCAAGTGTTTGGGCTGAATTGTAACCAGTTGTAGAGTCACATTTTTTGCTTCACACTAAAGCAGCAAGCTTCCTTTCTGTTTTTCTTCTACTTCTATGTACTAAATATTAGTGTCCAACCAAAACAAAGTTGAATTTCAGTTATCTTCCTTTTCGAAGGAAAACAAAACCATCTTAAAGTTAAATGTAAAGTAATTAATACATATATATATATTTATGTAAAATTATTAATTAATTATGTGTATACAGAAAAATATTTTTAACAAATATGCATACATATATATACAGTACAGAACCATTTATCCAGAATGGTCAGACCAGATGTATTCCGGATAAGTGGTTGGGCTTTGGGCATCAACGCAACATCCATTTCATCAGATTTGTAGAATATATATGTGGTTGTGGCATTGTTTCTGATTTCAAATTAATTATTAGATTACCCATATTAAGAATCAGATTCAATCAAGATCAATGATTATTGTGAGTTTGAAAAAAGGTAATTTATGGGACTACCTTGGATCACACTTCTGCATAAAAATCAAAAGACCAATATCTATCTAAATGTGCTTCCATTTCAAATCCTAGATGTTGGCATCAAGTTATATCATGCATATGATAATCAATCAAGCAGTACATATGTCAAACTGACACTATATGGCACTTATATTTCCTATAAGTGCCATATTTCCTATATTTCCTAAAAAATTCTCAAATCAGTCAGTTGGAAATATCATTCTGGATAACTGGTTTTCTCGTTAACAGGATTCTAGATAAATGGTTCCATACTGTATATATATATATGTGTGTGTGTGTGTGTACGGGTGTACGTATTTATAAGTTTCAAATAAAAACAAAACATAAATAATAATACAATTATTATTTTGTAACAACCAAAAATCGTAGGTATTTATCAATAATTAATTAAGGTACTACCTGATTATCCCGTTGATTAATTTTGTCAAATTATGCAAAATGAAGAATGTTGCCATTCTAAAATTTTAAGTTAGGAAAATTAATGAATTTAAATAAAAAAAACACACACACAAAAGAATAAGGTTGCTTTAATGATAACGTTCACTTATGATGAGCAACATACAAATGTAAAATTTGATTTATTCAGATGATTTTGGATAAAAGAATACTAAGAATAGTTTGCGTATTTAAATGCAGAATTATAAAATTAAACCATAAACAAATTGATGTTTTTAAGATATTGTATTTGTGAATAAAATATAAATATTTTAAATGTAATAATCAAACATGATGTCATGGTTTTTATTGGTTTATTGCTTTTGATTGATGGACAAAAATTTGTGATATTGGGTTAAACTAATCATTATATTTTTTTCTCTTTTGATATCATGAGGTAAACGCTTATTGACATAATTTTTATTTTAAATAACAAAAGAATAAATAAATTAGTGCAACTTTAATAATAATACAATAATCGAACATGATGTCACGTTTTTTTATTGGTTTTTAGTTATTGCTTTTGATTGATGGACAAAAATTTGTGATATTGGGTTAAACTAATCATTATATATTTTTTCTTTTGATATCTTGAGGTAAACGCTTATTGACGTAATTTTTATTTTAAATAACAAAAGACCAAATAAATTAGTGCAACTTTAATAAAAACACAAATAAAACTTCGAATTAAAAATCATTTGATGACATAACACATTTGACGTGTAACGTTTTTAATGTCAAGTGAATGTGACATTTACGATTCTCCATTATTGGCATTAAATCTAATAGTTTGGGAATAGTTTTTTGGTCGACGGGATAATCAAGTAGTACCTTAATCAACAATGTAGTTAAAATGAAGAACAAATTGAATAATGAATATTTATTTTTTAACTATATGAAGATTTTCAATTTTTTATTTTGTATTTAAATTAATTGAAAGGAACTACTTACAAGGAGAGGGTCCGAGGTTGGTCGCACCGAATGCGATGAACATTTGTGTATCGATAGAATATAGTTAGTATATAAATATATGAGTGCCATAAAGCGCAACCCCCAGGGGGTCTTGATAAAATAAGTCGCAAAAATTAAGCTGCAGTATAATCGGATAATTTTCCTTCTTTGGCAAGCGGTTCAATAGTGCGATCGATAGCATGCTGGATTTGAGTTTTTTTGCCCTGAGTTCAAATCCAGCTTGGACTTGTTTTTCGGAACAAAAATTTTTATCAATCATTTTTGAACATAAATTGAAAAAATATGTATAATAATTGAAATTTACGAAAAATATGAATTAAATGTATGTTTTGTAGCATATAAGTGCTTTTTTAACTACAAAATTTTGCATGTTTAAATATATAATGAAAAATAATAACCCCCCCTCCAAAAAAAAAAACGCATATTTATATGTCTATAAACCAGTAATTTTTTGTTGTTATTTAAAATTATTTAGAATTATTTCAATGAATAATCTACGATTTTGCACAGAGAAATAAATTAAAACACGTGATATAAATACGTGAATAATTATATTAGTTAAATTTTGTTTCTGTATAAAAGTATTTCGAATATTTGATGATTTTTTTAATACCCTTTTTGAAATTCTTAATATGACTTTTTTTTATTTCGAATATTTGGTTTTGTAATTATTACCTATGTAATAACTATTTTCTGCAATTCAATATCTTTTTAGAACTTACTTTTAAGCACAAAGACAGTTATTCTAACTATAATCATAACAATTCAAGATTTAAAAAATTCAAAAGTTAAAAAGCGAGTTGGTAAAAAACGATACATTTATTTCACTCTGAAAAATAGAGCTTATTTATGTAAATAACAGTAAATAAATTTTAAAATTAGCTTAATTTTATAGTCTATAAAAGTTTCAATTGACTTTTTTTAGTTTGCTATTATTATTTATTTATTTTATCTTTACTTTTCATTAAATATATAAACATGCAAAGATTCACACTTAAAATTGTATTTATATAATTAAACTGTGTTATATAAAAATATTAAACAAGAAAAAAAATTTATTTCAGAAAGAAATTACTACATAGACACTTATTCTAATTAAAAATCAAGAATCCCAGACTTTAAAAATCATATTAAAACTATAAAAGCATATTTTTAATAAATCATCAAACATTTGAAGTATTTGAATGAGGAAACGAAATGAAAATAATATATTTGTTCACTTATTTTAATTTATTTCTCTGTTAAAAATTGTTGATATTCATTGAAATACTGTAAATAATTTTAAATAACAACAAAAAATTTCTGGTCCATAGACATATAAATATGTGTTTGTTTGTTTTTTTTTTTGTTTTTTTTTTTTTTTGGGGGGGGGGGGGGTTATTACTTTTCATTATATATTTAAACATGCAAAATTTCATAGTTAAAAATGAACTTATATGCTACAAAACATAAATTTAATTCATATTTTTCGTAAATTTAAATTATTATACATATTTTTTCAATTGCGGTTCGAAAATGATTGATAAAAATTTTCGTTCAGAAAAACAAGTCCAAGCCGGATTTGAACCCAGGCTGAAAAAACTCAAATCCAGCATGCTGCCAATTGCACTACTGAACCGCTTGCCAAAGAAGGAAATTTATCCGATTATGAACTGTAGCTTAAACTTTGCGACTTATTTTCTCAAGACCCCCTGGGGGTTGCACTTTATGACTCTCATATATTTATATACTAACTATACTCTATCAATACACAAATGTTCATCGCATTCGGTGAGACCAACCTCGGACCTTCTCCTTGTTAGTTTTTTTTTTTTTTTTTGTCTCTCTCTTGCTCTCAAGAAAACATTCTATGTAAAAATAATGTAACCCGCTAGATGCTGTCTAAATTGGTGTGGAAGATTGCATCTACTTTGCTCCTATAGCTCAAAAGATGAACGTACAGTTATATATTCCTGCTATCTGAATAACATTTTGTGTGCAAATGATAGTGCATAATAAATTAAAAGTTAATTTCATTTAAAATGAAATTAATAAAAATTTATTAATTGAAATTATATACCTAATTATAAAAGTTGTTCTGAAGATACAAAATGATTAAAAAATAATTTTATTGAACAATAACGAATTTAATCAATATTATTAATACCGCCTTGATTTACTTCCCTATTTTGTGATTATATATGTGCGGCTCTTTGGAAAAAGGAGTGCCATTTGGGTGAGGCTTGGAGGCAGTTGCCATCTCGAGAAATGTGATATTTAAGAATGTACCAGCCATCATAGGTCAGGCTGAAAAAAAAGGGAAGAAAAAAAAACTGTGCGAAAGCAAAAATAATGATAAAATTTACTAAAATGACATCATTAGCATTAAAACAACACTTTAATCCCAGAAATTAGTAACAATTATCAATTTTATTTGTGATCTCAATATTCTCAAAGACATATTTAACAATATTAAGAACTTTAACTAATTCTTTAATTATATGTGAGAATAAAGTTGTATTAATTTCTTCTCACATGTGCACAAAACATCAAAATAAATGTTTGCTCACTTCATTCCCTCTGCCCCCTTTAGAAAGTTTTGAAATAGCACCCATGTCGGAAAACTTTATTCCGAAATCGGTTCTCTGTGCCTCTGGCAAAACTTTTAATTTCATGTGATATAAAATGTAATTCATCAGTAGATCAGAATGATTTCCTAATTATACAAATTTCATCTAATTAAAACATGTTTTACATATACATATCTCATTTTAACTTTTATATTGCCTTTTGTAAATGAGCGCCAGCTATTTTCTTATCTTACTTTTATTCTACACCTTTCTTACCTTAGAGTGCTTCGTCTTTCTATCACTATGAAATCTGCTGATTTTAATGAGCATGTGGAAAGTGTTTTTAAAGTTTAGTTGTATATGCACTGCTTATAATTTGCATTCTCATCTTGAGCCAGTAGTAACTGATAATTATAAACTGTGAAGTTCATAGCAATAAATAAACAGGGTCTTATCTGAGCTGATAGAGCTCAAATCAATGAATAATGTTGAAAATTCCCAAAGAAGAAACAAGGTTTTAGGAGTTCCAGTCCTGGTCGAATATTTGGCGCTATTTTCACCGAAAATGGATCTTTGACGAAACTAAGATTTTCAGCCAAAAACGAAAGTTGATATTCAGTCGAACTCTAGTATATATACAGTAAAAAATCACTAATCTGCACACCTTGGTTCCTAGCATTTGGCAGATTTGAGACTTTTTGCAAATCATAGGCCATATCTGTTTAATCTCTGTTTACAGTTTTTTATTCATATTTTGGACTTTGATTGTTAATGCTTAAAAATAAATAAATTACACTTTTTAACATATGAATAATGTAAGAATTGTTTAAGAAAATTATTATTTTTTTTAAATCATCAAAACTTATTTGTCTTGGTTTATGTTTTAAGTCTTGCTTTTTTGTATTGTATCTCACAGTCAATAAATAACTTTAATTGTTGCTGAACTACAAAAAGTTGTATTTAAAAATTTAAATATCATCGCCCAAATATTGTAATACATGTGTAATGATTAAATAAAAATGTATTGATTTTTATATTTATTACGGTTGACTAAGGGATTAATTGTTTGTTTTTTGAATAAATGGTTTTATTTTCAATTCTATAAATTATAATTATTTCTAGATTAAATATATTGTATAATTAACCATCTTTTATTAATACTAATACTTTAAAAATAATAATAAATCTTTAAAAATATAGAATTTTTTTATTTCCATATGAATGATTAAATAGTTTTTTTTATATGTACTATCATTTTAATTGTAAAAAATAATGTTAAATAATATATGATAAATACGATTAAAGTTCTGGTAAAAAAATAAAAATTGTTGCCATTGACAAATAAATGATTTTTTAAGAGTTAAATTTATTTTTTTGTATTCATGTATGTATATAGTGTGAATTACAGGAATATGCAAATTAGCAATGCTCTGCTGTAGTAAAATTTCTGCTTAAATGTATATCTTATGCTATATAAATTTAAATATTTTCTATTATATTTGACATAGCAATAATATTTTGTTAATTTTTCAGATATAATTTGTGGATCTTTTATGATATAAATACATCTTTAACAGATATGTTTGCTGTCCATTAAGATTTTGTTTTAGCTTATACATATGCTGACATGCATTGAGTTTACATGAAGTATTACCTATATTTAATAAAAAATCTAATGTTGTTTCACTCCATTTAAAAAGAAGAAAATGAAAAGATAAAATATGAGCAATAGAATAGTGATACTGAATGTTTTATGAACTAAAAGTTTTTCTAAGCTGCTTTTAAAAATAATTTTATGTGTATTAACAACTTAACAATTTAATTTATAAAATTTATTAGTATTGTTTAAGTGTGTATACTATATGCTTAACCAAATTTTATTTTAGTAACATTACTGTAATGTATATTTTATTTATTTTGTTTTATATAGCTACAACTGTACTTTGAATAATTTATATTCTATATTCATTGCAGATTCAGTTTGGAAAATGATGAAAGAAAAGTCTTATGAATGTCCTTTTTGTAAGTCATTGTTTGCATATTATTCCCTTCTCAAGAGGCACTTGAGAACTCACACAGGTGAAAGGCCTTTTGTTTGTCATGTTTGTCAAATGACTTTCAAACAGAGAGAACACCTTAAAAGGCATTTTTTTTGTCACACTCGGTAAACTTTTATTGAAATTATTGTAATGTAATTACTTATTTGTTAGAAAATTACTTAGTCAAAAGATTATTGTTATACTAAAAGGAAAAATAAATATTTAAAAAGGTTTTCTGTGTTTTTATAAATTTTACCTTTAGTTTCAATATTTGCATTTGTTTTTCTACCAACAATTGTGGTAGTCATTGAAAGTTTTATTTGAACTCTTATTTTCTTCCTCAAATATTTTCTTATAAATACACACATACATTACATATATATAACAATTAATCTTATATAATAAAATATTGATATTAGTTGAAAAGTAATCTAAACCTGCATGGTACATTTTATAATAAAACACACTTTTTTCTGTAAAAATAAAATACTCATTTTATCTCTTTTTCAACATAAACATCTGTGTACAATTACACAAAATGCTGTTTAGAAAGTTCTCATTATTAATGTTTGAAATTTTATACATATTGAACATTTCATATAAATCAGGAGACATGTTTTTAGTTATCATTAATTAAACATCTGTGTACAATTACACAAAATGTTGTTTAGGAAGTTCTCATTGCTAATGTTTAAGGTTTTATACATATTGAACATTTCATATAAATCAGGAGACATGTTTTTAGTTATCATTTATTAAACATCTGTGTACAATTACACAAGATGTTGTTTAGAAAGTTCTCATTGTTAATGTTTGAGGTTTTATACATATTGAACATTTCATATAAATCAGGATACATGTTTTTAGTTATCATTAGTAAGTGTAGTTTCATGTGAGGGGCTCACAACCACAGTAGGCAAAGTCCATTTTGAAAAAAAATGAGATAGTCCATTTAAAAGGTGCATAAAATCTATTTTATCCACTCCCACCGTAAACCAAGTCTCTAAACAGATGACATATATATGAGTAAGTATGTGAAAACAGACTTGGTTCACTGTGGGAGTGGATAAAATAGATTTTATGTACCTTCTAAATGGACTATCTCATTTTTTTTTTTTTTTTTTTTTTTTTTTTTTTTTCAAAGTGAACTTTGTCTACTAAGGTTGTGAGCCAAGGTTTTAATTTTGCTTTGATAATGTAACTTTGTAAATAATTTTTGTTGTTTTGTATTTAAGAAAATTTACTCCTGATGATGGTTTTAAAGAAAAAAACAAAACGTTGAGTATAGTTTTTAGTTTTGTGATTTTAATTTTTACATCTGTGTTTAAAATCTTGCAATCAAATATACGTTGGTTAGCTAGCAACCTTTTGTTTTATTACCACATTTGTATACAACATAAAGTCATTCTTTATTATAAAAAGGTTTAATTTAAATCTTTAGTACTTTTCCATTAGCTGCATGAAAATCTCGAAAGTAGCAGCTTTTATTTTTGCACGTGTAAATTAGAAACAATGGTTTGATGTTGAAATAAAATTTTTTGGATTATATTATTCCTTATTGAAACATTTTTTAATTAAATGAGTGTATTTGTGTATTTGAAATGCCTATAATGTATGAGCATATTTTACATGCAAAATATGTATATTAAATCAAATGAGGTCAATGCAAATGGTGGCAATTGAAGCAGTATATAGCTATTTATCACATGTGAATGGCTAATTGTAAAGTGCTAAAACTTCATTTTGTGGAGCAATTTTGGCTTTAAAATCTCACTGATAATTAGTTTGGGACATATAGGTATAGGAACACTAGCATATCAGAAGAACCCATATTTACTGGCATGCCGGAAAATATGAGGTTTTGTTATTAGAAGACTGAAGGTTTGGAACAAGGGAAAAAAACCTCAGAATCTTGCGAGAAAATTTTGGAATTTTGCAGGGGGAAAAAATAATTAATCCAATAAATCCTCAAATAACAAAGCGTTCTTTACATAATGCAAATAAAATTTTTAAGAATTTCAGATACTGTTATATAGCCTATGAGATTTTATGGTTATTATATTCATATCCAACATATGAGAGCTATAGTGTTGAAACATAGGAAATTTATATGCAAAGAAAACTAAAATACACATACTTGTAATATTTTTTTAATAGTTAAATTTGTTTTCCTATTGTTAAATAATTACTTTTCTATTATAAAATATTTTATAACTTTTTTATTGTGTTATTTTGAAGAGGAATTAATTAGGTAAAACTCTTTACATCTTTGCATTGAATTTTCATCTGTTTGTTAACATTATACAGAAAATAATCACTTGTATACCTTATTTATTTCATAGTTTTATACAGAAATATTAAAAATTTGTTAGTTTGGTACTTTATTATATGCTTGTTGATATTAAACAAATTTTATAATGTGATATTGGTAAAAAAACATAAACATTATCATGTTATTCATAATTTGAATATTTCCAGTTTTTGAGATATTCTCAAAATCTCCAATTTTGTCTTAATTTGCTGAGAAGAAAAAATAGTTTTGATCTGAGAATAAACTGTATTGTTTGAAAGCTTTGCATTGCTATCTTGTGATTGATTTTCTTCCTTAATGATAATCCAATGTCTTGAGATCAGTGGTGTAGTCGTAAAAAAAGAAGAGGGCATGCACTCTAAGCAGAGGGTATATGCTCAAGGCAGAGGGTATACCCTACAGTGTATATACTATAGCTTTTTTGAGAAACAGAGGGTATATGGTGTTCCTTAAAAAAATCCAGAAGGTATATGGCATATACCACCGTATACCCTCCACTACATCCGTGCTTGAGATCTTTTATTTTTTATTTCTCTCAGTTTGAAAAGATATCATCCCTCTTATAAATCAGGGTTTCAAATAGTGTCCAGAATTGCATAAATCATGCACAAAATCCTGCATAATGAAAAATGCTATGTGGATTTTCTCCCCCTTAAATTCTTGCCCAAGCATGTAATTCTTCCTTGATTAATTTATGTTTTGCAAAATCAATTTATCAACCAGTCGTCAAAGTAAATCATCAAATTTCAACAACTGGTTGCGGGAAAAAAATCTTGAACTTTGTCAAATGTTTGTGAAAAAAATCACAAACTTTGTCAAAAGATCGCAGAAATAAATAGTGAATTATAATCTTTAAATTGAAATTTATACAATTATTACCACTTTAAATATACAAAATGATATTTGCATCCCCCCCCCCCCTTCCTCCCCAAGCTATGCTAATCTACTATGATCTTATTATTTTCTAACACAGTTATACCAAATAAAATAATTTCTTAAAGCTTTTCTTATTGTTCATTGGTGAGAAGTAATGGTAGATATGCAAGATCAATACTAAATAAGGTAAGGCATGGATATTTTTGTTTTCGTCTTGCTTCTTTTTTACTTTATTTGCTAATTCAAAGTGCTGTTACTAGTTGATAATTTGTTTCAGAAAAAGTAAGTTACATTAGCTACTATACAACTTGATTAACTTTTAATTTTTTAATATGTTCAATACATACAATTTTTTTATATTTTATTATGGAAAATCATTTATAATAGAATAATTACCTGTTTAAGGAGACACAATGTTTGAAAACTGAATAATCTTTTTTCCATTAGTGTTATGCATTAAAATGTTCGTAATAGATTGAATTTTTTCATATTTTATGAAAATGGTAAATTCCTAATAAATGGAGACAAATGCTGGGTCAAAAAATATGAAATCTAAGAAAAACGTACTATATTGATAAAAAAAAAAAAAAAAAAAAGAAGAAGAAGAAGACTAATAGGATTGGCATATATATCCAAATCTTATGTTTCAGTTTAAAATGTCTATTTTTTAAATTAAACAATTTTTATTTTAACTAATGTTTGTTAATATGCTATTTTAAGCAAAATACAATGATTTTTTAAATATACTTCATATCAAAGTAATTAGAATTTTCTTAATTTAATTATATATCACTTTTCATTTTTCCATTACTGTCATTCTGTTAACAATTTAGACTAAAAAACATATTTTTATTTATATGATTGATCAGAATATCTAGCTTATTCAAAAACTATGTTTAAGTAAATGAAATTCTACTGGCATGAATAAACTAACTAAATTATTCAACAGAATGTGACATTATCAAAATGCATATTGTAAAATGTCCTTCCATAACCACATCGCAAAAATTACTTAAAATAAAAAATAATAAGCATATTTTTTGAGCAACATCTGTTTTTTATTGTATAAATTAAGGTCTTTAAAGTTTAAAAAATGCTGCTTTTGCATTGATAAATTATTTAAAAATGGAAATAATCTAATTTTTATAAAATGTCTTTCCATTACTATATGGAAATTGCCTAACAGTTAATAATTTTCTGTGATCTTTTTATTTCAATAAAATGGTTTTCTTCCGTACATATATTAGAATCAGCTGTATTGTGAAATCAAATTTTTATGCATGATTCTCTTAAGTGGTAATTATTGTACCAGGAAACTCACAATAAAGATATGTTTTTCTTTTTTTTCCTGATTTATCTGTGAAATATTTATTCTTTCCTTAGTTGTATTATTTAAACTTATTTCTTTTTTATTATATTTTTACTAAAGTTGTATTGTGAAGTCAAATTTCTATATATGATTCATTTAAGTGGAAACTATTGTATGTTGGATCATATAATTCAAAGTAAAAGTCTGTTTTTTTTTCTGAATTATTGTGTGTATTATTTAAATTTCTTCTAATTGTATTATTTAAATTTACTTCTTTTTAATTATATTTTTACTCATTCTTTATGGGTACTGTACTATATAAAAATTATTATCTAATGACATTTCTAACTAACATATTGTAATTACTTTAGGATCAGTGTTCAACAGAAATATTTCATATTTTTCGTCAGTCAGAATTACTGAAAGTGAGAAAGTGGGCAATTTTTCTGAAGATAGGAGTATAAATTTGGAGGACATTGTCGATAGAAGAAACTTTCCTTGTGCCAGTACCATTGTAGCTCCTAGAAAATCAGATTCAGCACTAGAAAAGTTTGTTTGCCCGGTATGCGGTAGAAAACTTACCAACAGCAGTAATTATCAATATCATCTAAGAACACATTCTGGTGAAAAGCCATTTACATGTCATACATGCCAAAAATCTTTTAGAAATAAGGGAAACCTCAAAGTTCATCTTATTACCCACACAAAAACATACCAAAAAGTTAAAGAAAATTTTTAAAAAGTATATAGAAGAAGCTATTGAAGTATTTCTACTTGTTGCAAGCCGGAATAGTAACAAAGTGTTTAAGATGTTGCTTCAACTTGTGTAGCAATTAGTTGTTTTTACTTGCATGATTTTTTTAACTTCTCATATTTTACATATTTTTAATTATTTACATTTTTTTTATGAAAATATGACTTCTTTAAAATTCTGATTATGGTTTGAGAGCCTTAAGATTTTTTTTAAAAGATTGAACAAGAAAATTTCTCAAGGAATAAAACATGTTTTTTTTTTACAGATGGAATTATTTAAATTTGTAACAGGGCTTCAACCTTGAACCAAATTGAAAACAAGAAAGAAACATTTCTGATAGAGCTAAAATCGGAACTGGAATAAAATTATTTTTTCAGCTCCAGAGCACAATCGAAATTACTTTTCTGCTTCAGAATTGAATTGTAAAAACTTTATTTTGGAAAATTATATTTATTTAAAATTTATTTATTTTATTAAAAAAATAAATAAATAAAAGCCGTTAACATCATTTACTTATGGTGTTTAATCTTTTTGATGTGAGACTGGTCAAAAATTAAATAATAAATTATATATAAATACTAATTCAGATTAAATTGCCAAAAATGAAAATATTTATTAACTAAGGTATAGAAATGAATGGTACCATCTTAACACATGTGCCTAAAGCAGCAGTTCTCAAACTTTATTATTATGTGATCCTATGAGCCATCAAGTGGGACCCTCTTTTGAAAATACTTGCTGATAGTGTAATTTTTTTCTCTGTGAGACATAGTCTACAAAATAAAAATATTTTTGTTTCTCTTATTTAGAAAGGTAATAGTTAAGATGTAGCATTGAGGGTTTTTTTGTTTTTTTTTTTTAAGAAATGACAGTTGTTTGGAAAAAAAACCTTTGATTTTTATCAAAATTTTGAGTTTTAAAAATTTATAAAAAATGAATGCAGCCTCCAATAAAAAAAATCCTATTCTACATCTTAGATAATAGTATATTATAAAGAATATGTGGTTAAAATTTCATCAAAGTCGGTTAAGTAGATCATGAGATATCTTGTACAACAGTTTGAAAAAAGTATTTTAGAGAAAAGCGCAAAAAGAAAAAAAATATTGTGTCAGCAAATCCAAATATTTTAAAAAATTATCTTCGATCTGAGATTCCTGGGTCATACATGATGCCGTGATGTCATCAGACTTCTTTGAGCTGCTTTTTTTTCAATTTCCTGGCCTCTTTAGTCTCTTGTTGACTCTCATGTTGGCTAAAGTTACTCGCTGAGAATCCAAGTTCTTGGATAATTGCAGCGCTATAACCCCAGAAATAATTTGAATTTTGAAATGGTTAAATGCTTAAGATATTCTTAAAAGTATAAACAATTTATCTAGTCAAAAAAAAAATATATATATATATATATATATATATATTTGAAGAACTGATTGATCATTCTGTGGTTCCGAGCTTGGGAACCTCTGGCCTAAAATATCAATCTAAAAAGCAGACCGAATATCCACAAACTTTTTTTTATTATTATTTCAAGACTGGAGATGTTTTTCAATCATAAAAATTAAGAAAGAAGTTAATTGAATATGAATATTTAACCTTTATATAGAAAGTATTTTGTAAAATACAAGATGATTCCAAACTCATGGTACAAAATTTAAGGGTTGATAGAAGAGACTGCAACAGTCATTTACTGTATAGGAATGTATGGGCGTCGCAAGTGATGCTTTGACACCAGAAAGAGATACGAAAGGAATATTTATTGACAGCGCCATTGGCAAGTGCTATGTTTACAATAAGTGTTCAAAATTGTGTCAACCAACAGTAATACATGCCTGGCATCATCGATGAAGCGATTGGCATACAGATTCAAAGAGGTATTTCACATGCAACGGCAGCAGCAACGGATATTTGAGTGACAAGTTGCTCCTGGAGTCACATAAAGGCACACCCCCAATCCATAATGCCGTTCAGGTAATAGCGCACAACCGTGCTGAAATGGTCTGGCACTGCATCCGCTTATAAATGCCAAATGGTACATCGTGAAGTAGTGCTGGTAAAACCTCTTGCAAAAAAATATGATAACAACCGCCTGCCTTGGCATGATGGACCAATTCCTTGGCCTCCCCGATCTTCTGATTTATCTACCCTCAATTACTTCTTATGGGGACATCTGAAGAGTCTTGTTACTACGAATCCAGTTAACTGTGTTGATGATCTTGTTACTTGAATATCTATTGCTGCTGCACATGTGTGTGAAACACCTGGCACCTATGAATCTGTATGCAAATTGCTCCATCGTCGCTGCCCGACATGCATTACTGTTGGATGATGCAATTTTGAACACGTATTGTACACATAGCACTTTCAATGACACTGTCAATAAACATTTTTTTCACGCCTCTTTCCTATGTTTGTGCCCAACACATCACTTGCACCTATACATTCCTTTTCAATAAATGATTTTTACAATGTCCTCTATCAACCCTGAAAGTTTGTACCATGAGTTTGAATCACCCTGTAGTCTACTACAAGAAAAAGGAATGGAGAAAAGAAAATAAGAATTTTATAATTTGGCATAATGATATTTTGCATTAGGTTAAGCATACATCTTTTCGTGATTCATTTAAGGCCCTGATATTTAGAATGGTATGAAGCAAAAAGAATTTAAGCTCTCTATATTTTTGCTATTTTAAATGTCTGTAAGTTATAATCAGTACAAATATCGGGTGTTCCTATTGCTATTAAGTGTGACCTTAATTTAATTTTTGTATTTTAAACATCACTTTGAACTGCTTCTTGAATTTTCAAGTTTAGGAAAAATGTAACACTGTTTTTGTGAAGTGATATTTTTTTAACATTAAAAGACAAACACTAAAAAATTCTTAATATTATTGTTTTGAGTGTAGATAGAGCATATGGAGCAAAAGTATATCTTCTTAGCTGTTTTGTGTCTAATAATTATTTTATTAATGATTATGTCACTATTTGATGTTAATAATGGTAAAAAGTTTTAAAAATTTAACAATTTCACCAACAATTCACTAGTGGAAGTAATCCGAGTGCTGCTTTGGCTGAGTACCAAATACTGACTGGTAGTGGATAAGAAGAAATTGCCTGTACACATATACAAGCGAATTTAGCATGAAATATAGTAAAAACCAATGTAAAAAAAAAATGTTATGAACACAATTACGGAAATACACACATCTATATATATTATATACACAGCTAGATGCAAAAGTTCTGCACTGCTTAAAAATATGTATTTTGAGCGTGCAATTAAATTTTCAAAGTTCACTTCAATTTCAAATTTAATAAATGTGTATTGTTTTTAAGAAAGTTTTACATATAATTTAAAACTTTTTACTTCTTTAAAAGATTTACTTAACTTTACTATCTTCCTTCTTTTATCTATTGTTTCAAAAATAATGACTATTTGTAATAATATTCTAGCTGACCTGCCTGGCATTGCCTTGACCCACGTTAATAATCTTAACCCAGGAGAACTCGCTGCATGAGATTTTCTCTCACCATCGTACTTTTTTTAAGACTCTTATTTAAACCATTTTTCATTTTAATTAAAATTTAAAAATGTTATTTCAATTATTTTACCTATTTGTGAGTAAAAGTACTAAGCCAAGCAAAAAAAAAAAAAAAATGATAATAAGCGAATGTAAAGAAAAAGAAAAGCAATTGAGCACCATGAGAGAAATTCTCTCTAGCGAGTTCTCCCGGGTTAAATATACCTCAAAATCAGTGTTAAAGAATTTTATATTTTTAAACAAAAATCTTTCTAAATGAACCTAAAGTTAGGTTCAGCAGTATACACTCTCGAATTTGTATGATTTTATATTTTAAAATGAAAGTTTATCTAAATGAATCTAGATTTCAGGGCCCACTGCCTTTAGCAGCGTACACTAGAGTGGGCATCCCGGCATGTTTTAATTTTATATTTTTAAACAAAAATCTTTCCAGACAAACCTAATGTTGCCTTCAGCAGCATACACCCTCAAAATTGTATGATTTTATATTTTTAAATGAAAATCTATCCAAAAGAACCTAGAATTGGGGGACCCACTGCCTTCGGTAATGTACACTCTCGAATTTGTATGATTTTATATTTTTAAACTAAAATCTATCCAAATGAGCTAAGGGGACTAATTGTGACCAAAAGTTCCTGAGATAACCTAAATAATATAAAAGTAACTTGCCTCCCTCTTTAAAAACACAAATACAATAAAATTGCAAGATGCATTTCTGGCACAACACAACTGATACCTGGGAATGCCCTGAGAAATAAAAAATCAAAAAAGGCTGGTGAATTCATGAAAGGACTCCAACTTTTTTTAAAAAATAGTAATTTTTTTAAACCCAAGACATTGTTGGAACCAGAAAAAGTATCAGAAATATGTGGTTATTTTTTGTTTTTTGGAGTTTCAATTTGAAAATTGGATGTCAATTTTAAAAAATTTCAGAAAAAAACAAAAATTATGAAATCGGCACTCGGAAATTTTTTTTATGAAAGAGTTAATATTAATTTTTTTAAAACAAATAACACTGTTATAATCAGAAAGGTACCAGCAATAAATGGGTATTTTTTGCATTTTAATCAGAAGAGTCGATGCAGACTTGTAAACGTAAGGAACAAACAGGAAAAAAAAAAAAACTAATTCGAAATTTGGAAAATATATTTTTTTTAAAGGATACATATTAATATTCTTTTAATGCGAACACCATTAGAACTAGAAAAGTGCGATGATTAAGTGGATTTTTTTGTTTTTTTCATATCTCAATTTTGGAAGCCGATGCAGATTTGTAAAAATGGAAAAAAAACTAACTGTTCTAACCCTCTTCTTCTTTGCTTTCAGAATTTCCGAATGTCCCGAGGATCAGTGGCGGTGCGCCCTTTTGCAATGTTCATTATTGTTTTTAATTAATATCTTAGTTAATTAACAAAAAATTAAAAATCTTATCCTTAGGTGCATTCAGACTTGTCTTGGACTAACCTCATCCAAATTTTCAGACCTCAATGTGTGGTAGATTTTCCTAGCCTTTGCCAACACACACACACATGGACAAACATCTTTCTTTTATTATAATAGATAATTATTAAATTTAGATATATTATGTTTTCTTTCAATTTTGTATTGACACATTTTTACACACACAGCAATAGTTTTAAGGAATTATTGCATGTACAGTAGAAGACCTTTATAACGCAATTCTATATAATGCAATTCTCTGTATAATGCACAGCTTCTGTAATGTAAACAATGAATTTTACACTTAAGAAGAGCCTGCAACCCATATTGTAGAAATATTGCAACCTTCTAGAGGACTAAATTTCAAACATTATTTCATCTTTATCTCCATAATTCCGATTTTTTTAATAAAAAAATTGTTATCATTAAATTAAAAAAAAAAAAATTGAAAATAAGTAATATAAGGATTTTGTCCAGGTGTATTTTGATCATGTTTAAAAAGTAATTTCACAATAGATGAAATGATCTATATTATAAGAAAAATTCATAATCTGCACAACTTTTGGTCCTGAAAAGTGCAATATAAAGATCTTCTACTGTATATTGATATATTCCAGGCCTATTTGGCCATGTTTACAAGATAAGTTTTAATGATGTATGAAATGATCTATATAATGCAAAATTCTATGTAATGCAAAACCTTACGTTTTTGTGTTATAAAGATCTTTTACTGTATTATTAAATTAAAAAATTTTGGAAATGAGTATTATAATGATTTTGACCAGGCATATTTGGATTATGCTTTAAGGTAATTTAATAATATGTGAAATGATCTATATTATGTAAAAAAAAATCTAGTTTTCACAATTTCTGTTTCCTAGCAATGTAATTTAAAGTCCTACTACGTATTAATATGTTTCAGACATATTTGAGCATGTTTACAAGGTAAGATTAATGATGTAAGAAATATGATCTATATAACGCTAAATTCTATAATACGCACAACTTCTCATCTCAAAGTGTGCGTTATAAAGATCTTCTACTATATCATATTATTCATTGATACTTATGTTGTAATTAATTTATACAAATCATTTTATATGATTTTTTATTTTTTTAATTCTTTTAAAGAAACAAAGCAATTTTTTACAATTACTCTGTATTGGCCAAGTACATAGTCAAAATTTAGTCAAGTACAGAGTACTTGGCATATTGGCCAAGTTCATGAGTGTTGTAAAACTAGGGTTATGTTGATAGTGGCATAATTTTTTTTCTGTCATAAAACTGACGAAATTATAAATATTTTGTTTTATATTATAAGCACATAGCTTACACTTTGAAACAGTAAAAGTAATTTGAAAATTTTTGGTTTTGTCACTATTAATGGCAAGCAGTGAAATATAAAAATCTTGTCATCAAAAACATAGTTTGAAAAAATTTTAATGATTTGCATATTTATTTAAAGCTTAGTTAAAATGGAAAGGAAACTAACAAGAAAAATTGTTTATCATTAATTCTTTAACAGTTATAATATACAATATAGTTAAGAATTTTTTAGAAGAATGAAAGACGTTTATTGATTAACCCGGCTTCTGTTATTTATATAAAGATATTTCATAATATAATGAAAGACTGAATTTTTAAAAAAAGCATCAATGGTTCATCAAAACTCTAGCTTTAGAAAAGTGCAAAATATATATACTTCTAATATATGTTTGGAATAGTTAAGTGTAATGTATGTTTATACTTTGTGTTATCATCTATTTTTAATAAGATGATTTAGTTTGAAAATATGTTTGACTTCATAGGCAATGAATATGCAAAATGTCAATTCACTTTGATATTAAATAGTGAAATGCAGTCAGATAATCTGTTGCATAAAGAATTGAAAGTAAAATGCTGATACACAAAAATGTTAATGATGACTATTTGAAATTAAAAATATAAATAATTGAATTTAATATTAAATATTATGTTATTTATATCATTTATTATGTTTTTTATATTATAAATATTATGTTATTTATATTTATTAAATATTGTTATATATATATAATTTATACTTACAAAACTGATGTAAAAATGAATAAATAAAATACTCATCTTGATAGCTTGAAAAATGACCCATGTAATTTGTATGTACTTTGATATGATCAATAATTTAACTATCGATGACAGCTTGTACATTTTTTTTTTATGTGCACAATAAAAATAATGAAATTTTGAAACCTTTGTACTTTTATTTAATTTCAGATATAATCTAAGCATACTCAAATAATACCTTTTAATACATCATGTTATTAAAACTTCTCAAAAAATCATATGTTTTAAGTTCAAAAATGTCTTTCAGTGTTTATGTAAAATATATAAATATCAGTGTACAAAGTAATTAAGTACATCATAGACACAAGCATAGTAATAATAATAATAAATCCATGAATGCATTTGTTTTAATTGATTGAAAGAGACAAAAGTACAATTTTGATTTGTAAAATACATGAGGCTTATTATACCATAAGAGGTCGTCTACATAGTATAGTGGATAAAAGTTCAATGCAATATCATAATTTTATTACATATTTTATTTTGTTAGCTTTAGTTATTTTATTATATACCTCATAGACATTTTTAAAAGGCGATTAAATTTTGCAGTAACTTCTAAATTAATATAATAGTATTTCAACTATTTGGAGAGCCAAATACTTGAACTTTCTTGCTCACAAATTATGAAAAAATAAAAGAAAAAAAAATCGTTATAGTTAAAAAGTATAGAATAAGAAATGTGGATTTATAAGATAAAATTTTTCCAACTGAGCAACAAAATGTCCCGTCTGGGAATCAAACCCAGAACCTTTTTTGTGTTAAATTGCCAATGCTCTGCCATCTGAGTTACCTGGATGACACACTGACTAACACAATTTACTCAGACAATCTTTTGGCTATGACATCATCTGGTCTTCAATTTCAGATATTATCAGAAAATATAAAAGTTTTTCTTTTTCTTTTCCGGAATCGTTTCTTCAACAAATCTGTAACATCACTTTTCAATCTTGTGTTATCATTTGATGTCAAAATCTGAATGCTTAGCAGATGTCACTCAAACTAAAAATTAGTCAGGTACTGCTTTCAAAAAACTGTGTGTAGGATTTAAATTAAGAGCCTCAGATGAGGTTTAAGTAAGCAAGAGATTTAATTTCATATCACCACATAGTGATAATTTTTTAGTTGCAACACTTCTGTTATAGTTAACTTCTTTCTCTAATTTGTAACAGTGAATGCTTATCAACTCTGCAATTAAAATTTCCAATCTAAAAATTATACAGTATGAAACTTTTTATCCAGAATATTTCCAATTGATTAATTTCAGAATCTTTTTTATAAAAAGTGCCATACACTGAGTTTGACATGTGCATTGCTTGAAACATTACAACATGCATGGTATAACTTGATGACAACGTCTGAGATTTGAAATGGAAACATATTTAGTTAGATATTGGATGTTTTGATTTTTAAGCGATTTTCATAAATTGTCTTCTTTCAAAATCTGATTAATCTTTGATCTTGTTTGGATCTGGTTCTTAATCTATGTAAACCAACAATTAATTTGAAATAAACAATATCACAATCACCCATGTTCTACAATTCTGATTAAATGCATGTTGCTTTAATGCCCAACCAGTTATCTGGAATACATCTGACTCCAACCATTCTAGATAAATGGTTCTATACTATATATACTCTACTCATGAAGAATTCCAACCAGAGATCTGCACGGGCCGGACCTGGTCTCCACTCATTTCAGGCCGGGCTTGGACCTTTCTTCCTGAAGGTTCAGGTCCAGGCATAACTTATTTTTTGTGTACCAAGCCGGGACTAGTTTCATTCTTCCTGGTCTTCATGGGCCAAAATTTTCAGCCCCGGTTTTGATCCAGCCCGCATGAAAATCATTGTCTCGGCCTGGTCCATTCAAAGATCAGTAAAATTTGGCCTGGCCCAAAAATTTTTGTACAAAATACATACATTTTTAAATTGCCATTATTCTGCAATTAAACAGTAAAATTTATTCTTTCAAGAATAGTAGATTTCTTGGCTTATTAAAATATAGTAAAACATGTAAAAAAGAACCTGCTAATGACACAATCCTGTCTTAAACTGAAAAATATGTTGATCCATGCAAAATGAATATACTAATACTAAAGAAAAGAATACATAATACATTTATACCTGCGAAGTAGGAAACTTGTTTATAACGCATTTTTTTTTTTTTTTTTAGTTCCTATGCAATTCTGTCCTCGAAGAATTTACTGCATAGCCAGTGTTGTAGTCGAAAAAAAAGCAGAGAGTACACAGTATAGGCAGAAGATATACGATGATGTCATGAACGTTCATAGATAGGATATACGCTAATGCTTCATTTGAGAAACAGAGGGTATACGGAGCTTCTTAAAAAAAATCCAGAAGGTACGCAGTACCCCCGTGTACCCTCCTCTACATCCCTGTGCATAGCATTTTCAGATTTTTAAGTCACCAATACATGGAATATGGATTAACAATATTAATGATAACTGAAACATTTGCATACAATAAATAGATTCATTAAAAAAATAAATAGCGCAACCTACAGCACTTCTATAAAAATGAAGATTAAAAACATGAAAAAAAAAGTTAAGATAAGTATTTTTGCTCAGAACTCCTCGTACAAGACAAATTTTTAACTAAATTGACGTAAAAATTTATGTTTTGTAAAAATTCACTTGGGCCGGGCTCGGGCCAAGATTTTATTTATTTTCCAGGCCTGGCCGGTCTCGGGTCAAACTTTTAGCTTTTATACCGGACCAATAATTTTTTTCTGTGGATCGGGCCAATCTTTTATGCCGAGCCGGGCCAATATTTTCTTTTTGAACGAGCTTGGGCCGAACTTTTCATTTTTATACCGGGCCAAGCCCAGACATTTCAGGCCATGCAGACCTCTGCTTTCAACTGCCATCATGGGCCTGGACCATGCCTAAATTTGGCACTGGTGGTTTAATAATATATGGAATACAAATTATTGAAAATTAAACCCAATAATTTCAAAGAGCAATGTTGGCTGTTAAGGCACAGATGATAGAATAGTTTATGTATTTCTATAGAGTTTTTGTTTTATTACTCTGTAAGAGTTCAAACATAACATACATGCATACTTTGGATTAAACTGTTTTTTATATTAATTATTAAAAAATTATAGATAGAAACACATGCTATTTTGGTCATCATTGGCACCAGCACTAAAATTATCAAACCTTTCCAGAAAATCCAATAGCTTGCTGAGAATGTTACACTTCTTCCAAATTCTAAGACATGGTTGTCACCATGCTGAATTTTTTTCTGCTAAATATCTATTAACCAGAGCCTGTAACCAAAAAGGGGATTTCTTTCCTGCCCTTTCTCATTATAAGTTAGATAAATCTCATATCCAAATTTAATATGTTGAATTTGGTGGTCCTTCTAATCAGGGAACCTTTGGCAAGTGTTCAGTTTGGGTATGCAGTAACATTACCCTGCTGTAAGCAATCGGGAAATTTTTCAGAAGTTATGAGAAAAAAATTGGATACTTTATTGTTTTACATTTCCAATTATACACTAAAGTATAATCTGAAACAAAAAAACACTCAACTAGTAAGGTCATTTATCCACTTATTTAAAAAAAACAAAAACAATGTTTTTATAATTCAATGATTTAAATGGAGAAAAGCAGTTCCTGGCTAGCTTTGAATTCAATTTTGACTTGGATCCACCTCAGCTTGGTTCTACAATGTTGAATATTAGATATTAGCAGAAAAGAAGTTTATAATAATATCAAGAGCTTTTTTATATTATTTTTTGTAATTATTACTTGTTTAAGCTTATTTATCTAATATGTCATATGGTTTAGAAGTGGGTTTCTTGCTGTCAGTAACATATCTCTTTATAATTTAATTTGCATGATCACAATCCAGCAATCAGACGCATGCTTCACTGGTGAAAATGACATAATAATAATAAAAGTTTGTATTGTTATTCATAAATCTCAAACATTTTAAAGTGGTTGCATTAAATAACCTAATCTCAAAATGGTTCTGGTGGTGAAAATAAAATATTTTACCATGACTGCATCAATATGACATCATATTCACTCTTTTGTCTGCATATAAAGAAACCAAACCACATACTATTTATTTAATCAATCTTTGATAAGGAAGGAATAAAATGTGTCTGAAAATTACATCCTTTCCATGTAATCGTAATAACTATTCAATAGAAGTCAAACATTTCAAAATGATGTACTAATCTTGCTTCTTCAACATATATGCATTTTTATTCTACACCTGTGTACCTTTTGTCACACTACATAATTCTAGCTTGAGTGAAATATTGATTTTATACATGTGACCTGAGTAACTCTAATCAATGAGGCAACTTGAGCTATGCGGTTTATGTATCATTGCATATATAGCTTTTGAAAATTTCTTAGATGTACACAAAGTAGAAAGGTAGACAATTTAAAGAGCTCATTTAAACTTCAACTTTAATGGTTATTAAGTGTTAGAGGTTTGAATTTTGAAAGGGCCCCAAGTAATCCCTGATTATGGTACTTCTCAAACGAAAAAAATAGATTTTATCCATATATATAAAATAATATACTGTGATTGTGTTATTATGACATCATATGGTTCACCCACAAGAAAAGTGACACAACTCACAAAAACTCATTTTGCCTTTTATTCCACTAATAGGTCTGTCATAGATGCGTCTCACTGCAGGAAAAGTTTCATAAATGTTGTTACCATAAAATCACTTTTTTACGCTATATATCCATTCGTCACCAATGTTCTATGCTGTATTGTATACCATTTATTTAAATTTTACAGTGGTACTTAAAGCATGTTTCCAGGGGTTGGTGAGTGTCTACAAGCAGAAGACAAAGAAAATTTACTAGTATATTTTAAATTATTATAGATATATTGAATTTAAATGTTTTTAAATACATCGACAAAAAATACACATGGGAAGGAGTTGAATTATAAAGTTTATCTAAATACCTGAAAAAAAAAGGACAGCCGTTCAGCTTTTTAGCTTGTCCCAAACATTGTCATTGTATTATCAAACAACTGCTGCTTTATTTAAAGGGGAAGAAAAGGGAGAGAGAAGAAAGAATTTAGGCTATCATAAATCCTGCATTTGAGAATTTTTATGACGCCTTATGCAACATTTGCCAAATTTTAGTAAGATATAAGATAGTATTCAAATATAAATCTTCATACAAATGCTTTTCATAGCTGCATTTTATGAATCACTAGTTGACTCACCTAGCGTTGCCCGGCCCAAGCTTATGTATACCTAAAATCAGTGTCGAATGATCTTAAATTTTTAAGCGAAAATCTTTCTGATTTTGACTCCACTGCCTTGGGCAGTGTGCGTTCTCAAATTTGTATGATTTTATATTTTTAAATAAAAAACTATCCAAACAAACTTAGAGTTGGGAACCCACTGCATTTGGCAACATCCACCAGGCATGCTATGCATGCTCCAGCCTGTCTCGATTTTATATTTTTAAACGAAATGCCAACGTAGCCCCTGCATAGTTACCCCTGGAAATCCACATTTTTGCCAGGCTTAGAAAGAGATAATCATGCATTACGATCCAAACAAAGGCAAAACTTTATTACAGCATTTTTTTAAAATATCAAATTAAATGTAAATTTTGGAAATAAAAACATATATATATATGTAATGTAAATATATCTTAGCACTTTTTATTTAATATAAGTTCATAAGAATTATGGATTTTAATGCATACAATGTAGAATAATGTATGTATGAAATTAGAATGATATAATAGGTTGATCTCTCATTTATACAACTCTCACTTGTATGACTTTTTCTTTGGCCCCTTTACAGTAGAGTCATATAAATGAAATTTCACTCGTTTATATGTATAAAACATGCATTGTACCACAGATTCCTATTTTTATAATTGCACAATTAGGCAAAATGCACTTGTATTTGTTTCCAGTCAGTAATACGTTCTTCCCTTCTCGTCCTTGATTGGTAAAACAACCCTCAAATTCAGCATGATAAAAAGTGACCAACGTGGTAATCTGGCGACACATTACCCTAAAAACACCTACCTAAGCTGTGTCCTTGAACTGTCTACACCAGCCATACTCAACCTGTGGGCTGCATGTGGCCCAGTCTAGAGATCTGCACGGGCCAGCCTGCGGGCCAATTTTCATTCACAGCACTCGGGCCGTGCCTAACTTAATTTTTCTGTACAGAGCCGGGCCTGGTTTCATTCCTAGTCCTCACGGCCCAAAATTTTCAGTCCTAGTTTTGAGCCAGCCCGTATGAAAATCATTGTCTCAGCATGGCCTGGTACACTTAAAGGTCAGTTAAATTAGGCCTGGCCCAAAAATTTTTGCGAAAAATGCATACATTTTTGAACCGACATTATTCTACACTTAAATATTAAAATTTATTATTTTTAAAGAATAGTAGATTTCTATGCATATTAAAATATAACTAAATTAAAATACAGTAAAATGTGTGAAAAGGAACCTGCCTATGACGGAACCCTGTTTTAAACTGAAAAACGTGTTGATCCATGCAAAATAAATATACAAATAAGTAAGAAAAGAATATATAATACATTTACACTTGCTAAGAAGGGAACTTGTCTATAACGCATTTTTTTTTTCCTTTTCTATGCAATTCCGTCTTAGAAGATTTTACTGTGAAGCATTTTTCAGATTTTTAACACTTCTATACATGGAATATGGATTAACAATAGATCTTAGAAGATTTTACTGTATAGCATTTTTCCAATTTTTAACACATGGAATACGTGGAAATAATAATACATGGAATATGGATTAACAATATTAATGATAACTGAAACATTTACATACAAGAAACAGAGATTCATTAAAAAATAAATATCGCAGCCTGCTGCACTTCTATAAAAATAAAGATTATAAACATGAAAAAAAAGTTAAGATAAATATTTTTGGTCAGAACTCCTCGTAAGAGACAAATTTTTAACCAATTCGACGTAAAAATCAATGTTTTGTAGAAGTTCACTCGGGCTGGGCTCGGGCCGAACTTTAAATTTTTTTATCGAGCCAGTCCAATATTATTTTTTCTACGGGCCGGGCCCGAGCCGAACTTTTAATTTTTGTATCGGGCCAGGGCAGGCCGATTCTTTTTCTCTATGAGTCGGGCCGGGCCCGTGCAGACCTCTAGCCCAGTGACCTTTTATCTGCAGCCCGAGACATATAATCATTAATCCATAGTTATAAAAATCAATTGATGTGCATAAAAAATAGTTAAGATCTGCACTTTTTTGTGGTTTTATGCTCATATATTTTCATGCTAAGAGAGAATCTGGCCTGTTATTTGTAATAATTTAAAAATTATTAAAACATCTTAAATGCTGTTTGCTTAATCAAACGTTCTTTCTATATTTAGTCCTATTTGTGCTACAGTGTTGTATACATTTCTTAATCTTACAATTTAATATTATTCCAAATTAATTAAATTTTCACTATATATTTCTACATTTAAAAATAATAAAGTGAGCAAAAGGCCGGTTTATTTAAAAAAATCTAATTACTTTTATTTAGAACTTGGAAATTCTGCATTATTATATTATTATGTCTTATATTTATTATATTGCTAATACTTTTTACAAAGGTTGAACTTTTGTTGCTAAGTAAAAGAACACCAAAAACATTTTATACCACTATTTCAAAACAACAATATTCACAGAATATTTCTACAACATTTGCAATAGAAATCTATCATAAAGTATATTGCTTGGAAATAGTGGTGTTAAAAATTTGTTTTAATATTTCTTCATCGACAAACTTTCAACCCTACTTATAATATTAACTTTATAACAATTCTTTTTTATGTTACTATTTTAATTATGCTTTTTTGCATTATTATATAAGTGTATTGCAGCCTATCTGATGTCGCTAACACACGTTTGAGAGACAAGAAGGTTGAATATGGCTGGTCTACACTTAAAAAAGGACTGTATTATAGATTAAACAGATATGCAAAAATACTACCAGAAGTTTAAAGGAATTTAAAATGAAGATAATCATTAATATTTATAAATTAAAAATAAGCATAAATAATTGTTTCTCAATATCTCTAGTAATATTGGTAAAAACATTAAATAATTACATACAAAATATGCAAAAAATAAATTTATTAATTTTAAAAAAAGTAAAAAAATATTATTTATACAGAGGTCTCATGGGCGAACTTTCTAATTGAAAGACTACTTTTTGTACATGTTTTTGATCTGTTTAAAAGAGGTGTAGCACTTTCGTCCATAAGAACTTCATCATCTCGAACTTTACTTTTGAATCGATTTTCATTTTGATTGGGAGGTGTGGTTTCATTCAACTGCAATATGCTAAAAAAAGATTGTTTTGAGGTTTAATTTTGATTTAATAAAACTAGTCTTAATGTATACACAAAATAACATACAAATAATTCAAAACTGAAAGTCAATTGTTTGGCATTTTTTTGTTATAGGGGTCTTAGTTCGAGAGAGAAAACAGCAAGGTTGAATTTGGCAAGAAAAGTAAAAATTTCAAAACACTTTCTGGCAACTTTTATTTACATTTATTTGAGAAAACATTATCATTGTTATATCTTTATGGAAAAACTATAAATGAATTTCAAAACAATGTTTAATTTATACACAAATAAGCCATATAACTAAATAATGCAAAATATATGACATATATAAACAATATAAGATTAGAAATTTTTCATTGGTAACCACCTTTTCACTTTCGTGATTATTTATAATATTTGGTACAAAAATGCACTTTCTTAAGACTAAGTTACGCCAAGGTCCTATAACAAAAAAATACCCTTTTTTTTTTTTTTTTTTCCAAATTATCCAACAGTGAATACTAAAATTTGAAACAAATACACTAATAAAAGTTTAAAGAACTATATTAGATGCAAAACTAAATATTCAACTGGACAGCAATTGGGGGAAAATACTAACCACAACCAATATTGAAATCTATACATAGTCACATACAGTCTATACATAGTTACAAAAGTCAATTCTAAATTATGTATTCACAATAATAAAGCACAGGGTAGTTATACAAAACTGAAACAGACGTGAAAAGCTCTGTGACATAAGAAAATAAGAGAATTATGTAAACTGAATTTCAGAATGGTCCAATCCGCTTACCACTTTGGACACCCTGATCAATTTGGACCGTTCTCAGAATTGTGTAGTCCTTTGGTTTTCATGGATCACAGAGCGTTTCATGTCCGTTTTTTTTTTTTTTTTTTTTTTTTTTTTTTTTTTTTGACTACTCTTTAATAGACATGAAGAAAAATAGCTATTTGCAATAACAGAACTAGAAAAAAAAAAGGCTGGTCGGTAATGCCTAACAGAATTATATACAATGGAAATAATATACCAAATAACAAAATAGAGTGGCAGAAATTCATATGCATATTTAGTTATATGCATTATTATAAAGATACTTTTAAAAGATTCATAATAATAAAGAAATATTAAAAATAGATTTCTGAAATATGTGGATAACATTGTCTGAATAAAACAAATACCAAAAAAAAAAAAAAAAAAAAGAAAGAAGAAATGAAAGATTACCTTTATGCATACAGTTATTTTAAAGAAGTAAATCTAGCACATTTGAGTAAAGCATGGATAGATAAAAACTAGATTGCTGTTAGCAATTGATATGCATGAGACTTAACTAACATACTGGCAAATAATCTACCTATCATGAGTATAAAGATCCACTCTCTAAGGAATATGATTAATTTATACAAAGAAAAATGGTGTTCCATGTAACAGCTTTATAAGATCTCTTAATCTTAAAAGGAAACAAGGAACCATATTTCAGATATGAAAGTATCTTTTCGTAAATTTTCTTCTTTCTAATGATTGAAAGATTTTTTTTTTTTTTCAATCAATTAATGAAGATTGCAGATAATCTCTAAATGCCATGTACATCGATATGCATAGTTAATATAGAAAATATATCAAGGTGACATGCTTTAATTTTAAAAAATCCCTGCCAGCTCAGCCTACAGGTGGAGGTAGATTTCAAAGCTAAGTACTAATTTCACCAACAAAAACTAAATCAATATTAGAGATAAAACCCAGTTTAACAATTTTATCTGGCCGCTTTTGACGAATTTTTAATTTCATTTTTCTGTAAGAGCTGGTTTTATCAGAATCATATTAAGGCAGTATTTAAAAAATATATATTTTTTTCCACACTCAACAACTAGAAATTTTCTGACACAAATTCAGACTCATTTTTAAAAGTAAAAACATGAAACTTGCTGACATGATTTTTTTAAAAAGAGATATAAGCGACCTGTGTTTTTATTTTTTGTTCCATTAATTAGAACTTGATTTACAAACAATTATTTTCTCAGTACGACCATTTTTTTCGTTTCCAGCACTATCACTTCAGGAAATTTGGTTCAAAATGCCCACACTGACAGCATTTTTTGAAATATATTCTGCCTTTAAAAAAAATCGACATACTGAATATAGCACATTACATAGTATCTGAATAAAAGAACCTGCCAATTGGGTGCGTTTGAGAGCAAAAATGAATTTAAAAATGAGTCACAAAATAAGCCTTTGGATTTGAGTACACTCTTAACACGATAATTTTTTCGTCAACCCCTATTTTTGTTTAGTTTGTTTTTGCTGTAAGAGTTGGTCCTATCAAAAACTTGTCAATATGAAAGTTAGAGTATATAACAGTTTTTTAGCTGTAAACCATACTTAAAACAAAATATGATTTTTTTAAGTATTTTGCCCATGATTTATTTAAAAAAAGAAAGCCAAAAAACATTTTTTAAATGATTTTTGAAAACTCAGGCATTTAAGGGTTAAATAAAGCTGACGTGAAAGAATCAAAACTCATCCTGAAACCGAAAAATTTATACCCAAGCCAATCCGACTTCCAAAGAAAAAAAAATCAGTGGAAAGCTTATCCGTGAGTCAGATTTTCTATAAACTAACTTAAGATCTTTTTTTAAAAAACTAACCTGCACCCAACTTGACACGACATGACTCGGGCCGTGTGCAGGAAAAATCGGGTTACCCGACCCAATGCAGGACTCAAGTCAAAAAATTTTCCCCGATGGAGGGGCCATATGCCGCCCGGACCCCCCTCTGGCGCCGCCCTTGCAACCAATGCTGGCTTGGAAGTCAGAATGCCCAAGAGATGAAGCATATTATAGAGCCTTTTCTAAAATTATTTTGATCCCGAAAGTGGTAGATTCCAGTCCCTTATCCCTTTAATTCACTTAAACATTGCTTCGTCTAAGTGCTCGTATTCGCAAGTCCTGTTTCTTTTTTGTGCCGAACGAAGATCTGGATTCTGCTCGGTGATTGACTCTCTATTTCTCATGATTGTTGACAGAGTGCTTACCGGAAGCCCAAACCTTTTTGTCACATCTTTTTTTTTCAATCCGTTATCGATTTCTTTCAAAATCTTCACTTTATCACAGAGAGTTATGCAGTTCCTAGGAGATATTTTTTGCAGAAGCAGTAAAAAAACACATTCAAACAGATTAAGTTTTGTGAATCTTTCACATTTAAGAAAGCCATAAACAATAAACATCTACTATAACTGTAAGAGTTGAGAACTTTAGTCTGGATAGATGAAAAGATGTTCTAAATGGTGACAATAATCTGCTCTTGCAGCTGCCGAGGGAAAATTTTCCATTCGACCAATAGCGTGCTTGTGCCTTCTTTCCCACCCGCTTTTTTGTGAAGTGCATCAGGTCACGTGTCATATCAGTGAATCTCGGGAGCTTTCTGGCAGTGAATATTATGAATATTGCCTTGTTGTGCTTGATTAAAAGAGACTTTATTTTTCTAATTTAACCTTCTGAATGATCTTCGATCCCATTCACCTTACATTTCAATTACCCCCTCTGATCCTGCTCTTATATGGGTAACAATCCAGTTGACACTGTTTTACGAAGGACGTTGGAAGGTGTGGGAGGGGAGGGGAGGGGGGAGATGGATTCGTAGGACATAAAGAAAAAGGAGATTCAAGGTAGAAAAGTAAGATACAAAACTCAGCACGGAACGATAAATCAGGAATTAGTGATGGGAAATTGATTCCATGTGATCTGGAAACTTTTTTTAAAACTGAATAAATAAAGAACATTTTATGAAAAAATTCGTTATATGGATATAGATATTTCGCTATATGGAGACTGTTTTTAATGAGATCATGGGAAAAGGGGACCGTTCCTACTAAAAATTCGTTATATAGAGAAATTCGATGTATGGAGTTTCGTAGTTTCGTTATAGAGAGACTCGACTGTATATACACATATTTGTACATATGTATATACTTATGTATGTATGTATATATTTGTGTGTGTGTATATATAAATATTTACATATATGTGTAAATATATGTATATATATAATCTCCTGAGACCTGACATCCATTAAAATGGATGTTTTACAATGTATTTTATTTTGCTCAGGTCTCAGGAGGATATATATGTGCATATAACACTGGCGCCTGGCTAACCAAAAAGTACCAAATATCAAAAACAGGAGTGGGGAATTTTAAGAAAATTTTATTCATCATCTCTTTGTATCAACTAGCAAAACACAACACACAGGGCTTCGGTGAGAAGTATTTATAAATTGGTGGTTTCCGACTAATATTTAAATATTCACTAAAAATAAAGAAATACTGTAGCATTCCTGTGAGCTCCAGTACAAATTAAGCACTGCATGCAGTTAATAAGTTGACCAGTAAGAATATTTTACAAACATGAACAAAAAGTAGTGAACAAACACAACACAACTGTGAGTAAAAATGGCAGATATGGTTGCGGTTAATTCTGGCACTCCTCATCACCATTTGAAAATCATTGAGACTACACTTGCGAGGACTAGATAGAAGTTTGCTCCTATATGGGCAACACGCTAAGTCACATATGTAAGTGCTTTGGTAGGAAAGAACACAAAGAATTGGAGATGGAAGGAACAGTAAAAGATTAGGCTTTGGTATATTGGAAGTACTGTTCTGCAGAGCTCTGGAGAGCTGTATTTATGAGCTTCAGAGAATTCAGACCAATATTTAAATAAGCATTAAAAGCAAAGGAGTACTGGAGCTGAGCTCCAGTGCAAAATAAGAACTGTTTGTACACTAAGGATAGAAAAAACAGTTCACCCTTCTCTATTTTGAGAAAATATTGGCAAACATGGAAAAAGTAAACAGACAAAAAGAGAAGGAAATAGCCCTAAGGTGTTTTCATCTTCACTGACAACTGCAAGGCTATAGATATGATTTTATGAGAAATTGTTTTCGTCCATGTCCAAGGCTAAATTTCAAAAAGGAGGTTCAGTACTCCACCCTTTTTGTCTGCTTCCCTGAAATTATTTAGAGTGGCTGTTTTTATTGTGACCTCCCTATTTCCCCTCCACTTTCCGGCAGCTAAAAAAAAATTCTAAACCTCTATCGACAGCAAGAAATTGCACATGTTTCGAGGTAGAAATACCTAAAAAATATACAGTATGTGTCTGTTGTAAATATTTGTTGATTTTAAGCCCCAATAACTTTTGTAGCTATGAAATTACATGTCTGTTATCCTTCTCCATTGATTTAAAAACAGGAGACTGCCTCCCCCTTGCCTACGGCGTTAAGTCAGGGATCTGTCCAGATTTTTTTTCCAGGGTCCTATGTTCTATTTTTGTGAATTTAATTATTATTATTGTGAAAAAAGTAATTTCTAAAAACGTTAGTTTACCCATTTATATCCTGTCTCCCAAAATTGGGGAGTTTTAATTATTTTAGAAATAAACTAATATTATTTTAGACAGATTTCTTGTTCTATCTTTTTTTTATTTTTATTTTTATGATTATATATACACAATCCAGAAACAGAATATTCAGATTAGTATAAATGATGCATTAATTATTATTAGATTATACATAGTGAAAGAAAGATTAAAAGTTTTTTGCTAGTAAAATTGCTTTTTATGTATATAGAGTATATAATTTACTAACACTCAAAAATTTCTCTTGACTGAAATCAGTTCATAGATTAAGACCTTGCACCACGTATAACTATTCTCGAAAATTCGTCATTCATTTGGGATATA
The DNA here is from genome assembly GCA_963932465.1 of Maratus speciosus. NCBI lineage: Eukaryota > Metazoa > Arthropoda > Arachnida > Araneae > Salticidae > Maratus > Maratus speciosus. The sequence goes on from OZ010790.1 coordinate 508,985,877, forward strand.
AACAAAGAAATTGTGCATGATTAACAATTAGTCCCATAAAGAAAATTTAATATTTAAATGATTTTATTATTTATTAATTTCAAATAGAAGTTTCTTTAGTGTGTGTACATGTGTGTATCAGAGAGCATAACTTTTGTTATGGAAAAAAGCAGAAACAAATGTAAATGTTGAAAGAGCAGTTATAATTTTAAGGTATGCATTATAAAAACACTAAATAGAAGGAGAAATATATAATGTAACCATATAAGTGAACTAGTTAAGAAAGAGAATGGATCTATTACTCATAGATTTTTTTACTATAACAATCATATTTTTTTAATATAATAATCTGAATTTTGAGAATTTCCTTCTGTGAAGGGACATCCACATTTCATATTTTATGAGGTATAAGAGAAGAGTTGCACATGAAAATAAAACAATAAAAGTTTAAAACAAACAGTGTTACAAAATCACAAAAAAGTGTGCAATTTTCTAAAGAGACTGCTGAGATTTTTTTGCGGCCCTTTGACTAAATTCGTGATTTTTCTGCTGCCATTTGACGAAATTAGCCTTTTTTTGGTGCTAATCATGTGGATGCAGTTCACACACTGGGTTTTTTGCGAAAGGGCTGTTTTTTCTGAAATTTATTTTTGTGAAGAGTCAGTTTTTCTTAAATTTATTTTTGTGAAGAGTTCGTTTTACTGCCATTGAATTTTGTGAAGAGCCCATTAACAGATTCAATTTTCCCTCTGGACAGACCCCTGTTAGTAAATTGTTGAAACAGGATGAAACTTAAAAATGTGGATGTTTTTCTCTCTATAAATTTTCTTTTTTTTTACTATTAAGCTAGGTTCAGCTCAAAAATATTCTAGATGTAAATTTTTATTGAAGGAGGAAAATTGAATGAAGGGGGGCGAGTACCCCTCCTTCCTTCGTGCATGGCCTTATTTCAATTTATGGTATTTCTGGGTAAAAAATATAACAGTGTAAGAATTAATTAAAAAAATGTTTTAGTTCAATTCAGTTATTTTTTAATATTCTATTAAAAAAAGAAAAGTAAAAGAGATGTAAAAAATTATTATGTACAGTACAGAACCATTTATCCGGAATGCTTGGGGTCAGATGTATTCCGGATAACTGGTTTTTCTGGTTAACTGGTTGTGCATTAAAGCAGCATCCATTTGATAAGTTTTGTGGAATATGTGTGGTTGTGACATTATTTCTGATTTTAAATTATTAGATTACTTGGATTAAAAATCGCTGCAAGAAAGATCAAAAGTTAACCAAAGTTTAAAAAAAGGTAATTTATGGGAATCCCTTAGGAACAAAAATTCTGCTGTTTCCTCTGCATAAAAATTAAAACATCTAAAATACAACTAAATATGTTTTCATTTCAAATACTAGATGTAGTCATCAAATTATACAATTGTTTCAAGCAAAGCCTATGGTCAAACTGGCAGTGTGTGACAATTTTTCTGCAAAGATTCTGAAATCAGTCTATCAGAAATATCATTCCAGATAACTGGTTTTCCGGTTAACTGGTTTCCGGATAAATGGTTCCACACTGAACATACATTTAAGCAGTTTCTCATTATTTAAATCACGTTTTTAGATCATTAAGTGTTTATTCAGAAAATAATTGTATTAAACTTTATCAACTGGAATTGGATTTGTTATAAAAGATTCATTATTAGTATAATTCTTTTAAATAGGATAAAAAAATATATACATATGAAACGGCATAATAAAGTAAAGCTTCTTTATTTTTAATGCACTTTCATAGTATAGCTGTTAATTCACATCAATCTTTATCGAACATTTTTACTCTCAGGGGGTCAGAGCTAGGGAAGAGGAAGGTTCTTTCAAGATTCAGAGGTTAGCATTCCAAGTTTTGGTCAAACTGATCCTCAGTGGAGGAAGAAGATATCTAACAAGGAAGGTCTCCTTACTGGGCATACTCAGAATATTTTGAAAAAAATACCAATTAAACTACTTATGTATGTAATAAAGGATCAGTCATGTTTAGGGGCAGAATTACAGTAGAAAGTCTGTAAAAAAATAAAATACTTTCGAGTATTTGGTGCGAAAAAGACAAAAGTGTCACGCGATTTGGCGAGCAGTACTTTTTTTCACCAAAACCAAACGATTTTAATGCACCTGAAAATTGTTTGTTAATTGATTTTTAGAAAGCGTGTAGAAAGTATTTAATCAATTTAAACATAAACAATGAGAGAGTTTAATCAATACATTTTTTCGTATTACATATTTATGTTGCTTGTTATTTAATTTTATTACTTTAAAAACAATTTCATATATAAAAAATACTAAATGACTTAATTTTGAGATATTGAAACAATTTTCATTTTTTTTAATTTTGTTTTAATTCATAAAAATTTGATATTTAACTTTCATTATATATATATATGACAAAACTATAGTTAAATCAAATTAAAACTGACAAAACTAAAGTTATTTATGTTAAATTTATTTAAACAAGTTCAATATGAAACATTTTTTTCCTAAAGAGTATTCGACATGAAAAAGTATTTTTCGAAATTTCATTTCATCGCCAACCGATGATGAATCGCCAAATAATCGAAATTTTCATTATTTTTTTACAAATGTTCTATCAAGCTTCCGCTAAAAATTTTTTTATAAACATATATATCCACATGAGAAGAACACTCTGTAATTTTTTCAGATTTTTCTGAATATGCCTGTATGGAGACCTTCCTTATAAGACTTGGTGCCCTTACAAAGCCCATGTTGCAACCCAAACTCCCCATAATTAAGAATTTTTTGCACAAGCCTTATTCTTCAGTGTTTGCAGAAAGCGGTAGAAAAAGAAATATTAAATATATTGAATGAAGCAAGCCAGCATGCTAAGGCACCACTAAATGTGATAGCATGAACTTAAAAAAGCTGAATAATACTAATAATAATGTAATATATAACTTTCAGAAATTGATTGAGTAGACTAAACCCCCAAAACCACCTGGCTAATTTGTTACTGAGCAAGAGTGCTTGTACATAAAATTCCTAAGGAAGGGTTATGGGAGAGAAAAAAGGTTGTGAACATGTGAACTGTTGACCTATACCATGAAAGTACCTTTGTAATACTTTATTAAATGCAAAGAATATAAGTAAAATAAAATGCAGATATGACTTTATTGTAGAAAATTTATTTAGCAGTAAATCATATAAGGATAAGCGAATCTTCATAAACAAACCATATCAAATGAAATTGAGATAATATTTTTATGCTAACATAAGAAAGCATATCATAAATCTGGTGCAGATTAAATTATGCATAATACACAGGTTTATAAATTTAAAATATTATAACATTGACAAAAAATAAAAAAGTATTGTTCTCACACATTTTTACTTTTCACGATTTTTTTATAGTATAGATTTTATTTTATAACTATTTTAATAAATATAAGACAGACCACTGAAATTTTCTATTTTATGTATTCAATCTCATATACATGAAAATAAAACTAATAGTGTGTTACTTACTCTGTCTTGACAATTTTCAGTACCTGAACAAACTCACAATATTCAGTGTAACCAAAGTCCTTTAAAATAACAAGCAAAAAAAAAATAGACATGTATAAGCTACATATAGCCACATAAATGTTTTAAATAGTTAGACAAGCAAACATAAGTAGAAAGATAACTTACTGATGGCTGATACCTTGCATTTTCATACAGAGTTAAAAATTTATACAAAGATTGTGCATCAACATTAGGTATTGCTCCATCTTTTTGAAGTCTTAAATAATATTGCATTGTATTTTCATGAAATCGCCTAGCCAGGGAATTATTTTTAGAACGGATTAAATTACCTATAAATACAAAGACAAAATAAATTAAAAATAGAACTCTTAACAGATATAAATTATGCAATACTTTTATAGCAAGGGAAAAAAACTGGATACATTTTACTTCTTTGAATGAACAATTTTAAAAATTAGTACAGTCAACTCTCACTAATCCACAAACCCCTGGATCAAAATTTGTACAAATCATAGAAATTTGTGGAATATACATCATTGTTTGTTTATATTTTTCTTTTGCAGATACAAAATGAATTATCTTTAGTAATGTATGAATAAATGTCAAAACAGAAAGACAATGATTTCAAGTAAGCTTTGCAATAAAATATCCCTTCAGAATTAAAAAAAGATTATAAATTTTATAAAAGTAAATAATGGGGATGCTTGATAGGGTTTGATACCCATTTTCTGTTTTAATTTTATTCTCAGATACAATTTGACATTTTAAAGAAACTTTTCACATGAATAATAGTATGCCTATTTCTTACACAGTAGAATGCTTTTCTTGCTTTAATAAACAAATTAATTTCAGAAAACTGCATTTTTCAAAAAGGAGATTGTGTATCCCTAAAGGTATACTTAATTCTTTCATTGGGGGTATTTGATCCCTGTCAAAAATCAATCTAATATTGTTTCATTATACATACATAACAGTATTATAAGAAAATAATGAACACTTAATTTTTTTATTTAAGACTACAAGATGCATACGTAAATACTTTGCTGATGACTCAACTGATGAAACCACTGGTGTGACAGCTTTAGGAAAGGCTATCCCAACCAGTTCTCTAATATCATACATAGAAATTGTTTTACCTGAGTGATTTGATATCCAATCTTGAGCAGCAATATAATAGTCTTTAAATGGTCCAAAAATTGTTCTGTTTAGAGGTTGTAATTTATGTGATGCATGTGGCAGAATTGTTAATAATATTATTCTGTTATCCTTTGAGAAATTCAGTCCATAATTATCAGAACCTTATTACCTGGAGAACATTTTATGTTCTTAAATTATATAAAAATTTTACAAACTTTGTGTAGTCATTCATCCAAAAGGAATGACTCAAAAAAGAAAACATCACTCCATTGCTAACCTACCTCTTGTTTCAAGCTGTGCAGATTTGAGGGAGTCTACTTCCACTGTATTTATTTAAATATTATAATAATCTTAAAGGGAGATATTTCTTTAATTACGCTAAGCTTTTCTGCATGTACATTTAATATCAATAAATACTTTTAAAAATAACCCTCAGATTTTTCACATCCTCTACTTTTAGCACCAAAGAAATGGTAAAAAAATGTGTACAAAATACAGTAGAGCGCCGATTATCCAAACAAGCCAGGACCGACCCTAGTTCAGATAAGCAATATTTCAGATAAATGGACAGACAATTTAAGGGATGTTCCTGACTGTACTAAAACCTTCACACTTTATCCAGGCTTAGGACTGGTGCACCAGTTAGTGCTAGCGTGTTTAAAAACTGTTTTTTTTTTTTTTTTTTTTTTTACTTTTTTATCATTTAAAATTTTCTTTTTCTCTTTTTATCATTTTCTGAACTCCAGAGATTATAACTTAAGCAAAAAAAACTTTCGATTGTTGTTTGCTTCAAAAAAGACGTTCTTTCCAATGCTGCCATATCTTGAATTCTTCTTAAATACATTAGTTGAATAGGATCCGAGATCTTCTGCCATTCGAGCCATTTCTTAGCTGTTTCCAAACATTCAAAGGCTTCGTTATGTGATGGACCCGGGTCCTTTTCAGAGCATTTGTTTTCATTTCTTCAATTTCTTTTTCATCGTTAATCTCATCCACAATCTCCTCATCATTAAAAAAAATTTTTCAGAGAAATAGGCTGTTTGGATAGAAGTTCGGTTAAAAAACATTTTTGAGAGAAATAGGCTGTTCCGATAATCGGCGCACTACTGTATGCGAATAAATGCACTAGCATAAAAGTGATAAACATCAAATTGAAAAAAACAAGCTTAATTTAATTAGAATTATTACAGCCAAATACTATAAAAAATGTAGTTGGCAGTGAATTTCCAACATTGTGAATTTCAAACAAAAACAAAAAAAATAATAGGAACAGCTTAGTTTGTAAATTTTGAAAAAGACATTTCTAAAAACAAAGACAGGAAATTAAATCAAAACACGATTCCAAAATAACAAAATACGGGGAAAAAAAAAAAAAAAAAAATTGCGAGCGACAAAAATTGCCTGCGACTCGTCAGATTTCCTGAAACTTACGTTATTATCCACCTGAAACTTACGTATTATCCAAGCATTTCATTGGTTGTTCGGGAAAAGGCTTTTCCATCGACAGATTTCCAAGAAATCTGATGACCCATTTTAAATGAAATTTCATTCTTAAACTTCTAAACATCCCACAATATTACTTTTTACACTGTCGTATAGAGAAAAAAAATGTACTTTTAAATGCAATTTGTTTGAAAGCTGTATCTCAATTTGTTTCTGAGTTATTATTATTTTTTTTTTTTTGTAGTTTTTATTACTTTTTTGTAATAGTGGCAACAGAAGTATGAAAGTAAAGGGAAAGTACAGATTACTGTATAGACCCATCAGAAAACGAATAAAATGTGGATTTAACCAATAAAAAGCTTCAGATATGCTTTTGATTTCCTACCCTGACAAGGACAATAACCATTTTTCCAAATGGTTAATAAGAAAGCGAAAATTATAAAATATATATATATCAGTCACCTGGAAAAATTATTGACATTCATTGAACAACTGTGACAAATCTCATAAATACTTTTGATTTTGTTTATGTTTTTCTGCATGTAAAATTTGAAATTTGGTGGTATTTTTGATATTACAATAGTGCCTTTTCAGTTAAAAAAAAAACAGAACAACAGAAATATTGACCTTCAGCTTTGCACACTGGTTCAACACTGGAAGGTCTTTGGGGAGAGGGTAAATGAGATGTAGATGTTAATCAAGTGCTTATTATGGAATTCACAGGATGTTGCCCATGTTTTCAAAGTTTAATGACATATTAATTATATACAATAATTACTTTAAAAGCTAATGATAATAAAAGAAAAATATATAATAATAATCTACAGAACACAAAATGCAATTATCCAAATTTAAAGTAATATAACTTACTTATTTTTTTCACATCATCAACTACTTTCATTCTATACAAATGTAATGGAGTTACTACAAAAAAGTTGAAAGAAATTATATATACTACATATATATGTATGTGTATCTTTTCAAATGAATTTCATAATAATTATAAAAATATTATACTATTTATGAATTATCATGTAAAAAGGCATATTTTACTCATTTAGATTACTTATTTAGATTAAAGAATAATGGAGAAGCTAGGTTTTTATGATTTATTTTTTCTTATCACATTAGATTATTAAGAGGCATATTTTTTTTCATTTTAAATCAGAATAGTTAACTTGATATTTGTCATAACAAATTTCATGAATTTTTCTCATGAAGTCAGAATATAAAAATAACTTTTCCATCATACACCTACTCACTACAAATCTAAAAAGATACAAAATAATTTTATTGTTACCATTGTAATGTAATAATGAAATGGGACATCCTTTTATTTCTATATGAGATTTGTTAAAGCATGATGTATGTGACAAAACTGAGACAGATAAAATTTGAAGTGGAAAAACAAACAAATAAAATAAGTAACTCTCTTTAGTATTCTGTAACTTTCTCAAAATTTGTTATCAGTTTTTGAAAATTGCCAGTAATGTTTCACATTTTTTTCTAATTTTATTAAAATGAACAATTTTAAACAAAATTACCATATTTATCAACTTAGTTCTTAAAAATGCTGACACAGCAGTTCAATTTTTAAACTATTAATAATAATTATGCATAAATAACTAATAATTCTGAATAGAAATAATTTGAAAAATAAAGAACAATACTCTCATCTTTCAATTTCATATGTGTATTTCAGTGACTATCATCCTATTATCAATATCAAAGATGAGAATCATCATGAAAAAAAATGGGAATTCTATATATTTTTTTAATAATACATACATAAAAATGTGTCAATTTCAACAAGCAAATATTTTAATTATGATTTTGTGCTATGACTTCATTTAAACTAAAACTATGTTGATGATAAGAAGTATACACGACTATAAATTTAAGTTTATTGCTCCGATAAACTATAATATTCTTCCTTGTGAAAATGGTACATGTACCTTTATCTCATACAGACACATAAATAAAATTGAGTACACTGTTATCAGTCATTCATTACTATTTTAATAATACAGCTCATATTCAAAATATTAGAATAATTGAGAAAAAGTAATAAGAAAATATTATTTTTCATTTATTTATTTTTGATACTAAATAAATGCAATTAAATTTCTTATAAATTAAATCTGGAATGTTTAGATAAGATTTTAACATTTACAAAATATAAAATATGGTACAATAAATTAGGTATACAGTTTTCTGAAACACATCAAAATAATTAGAATAAAATTTAGATTGGTTCAAAATTTCAGAATATTTTATTTTACGCAATAATATTACCTTATGAATGTGAAGTAAACAGTAGTTAATATTTTGTAGCATCCCCTTTAGCTTTCATAACAGGATACAATCGATCTTGCATACTATATACAAGGTGTTTACAAACATTTCTTTTTCTATCAATATTAGACCATATAGACTTTATATGTGCCACTAACTCAGTTTTACTTGAAGGAGGATTTTCTTGGAGTTTTTTCTTCATTATACACCATAAGTTTTCGATGGGATTAAGGTCTGGTGAGTTTGATGGCCAAGGAAGTACCTTAATGTTGCGTTGACGGAACCGATTCTTAGTTGATACCAAGGTATGCGGTGACGCTAAATCTTGTTGAAAGATGAAATCATCTTCAAATAAATCTTCTGATGATGAATCATGTAATATTCCAAAATTTCTTGATATATCTGAGAATTAACCTTTTCGTAGATGATGCATAACTTTCCAGGTCCTTCTGCACTCATGCAACCCCAAACCATGACACTAACAGCATATTTTATGGAATGTTTAAGGCATTCATTATTAAATGCTTCTTGCTTCATTCCACAAACTCAAAAACCTTGATGACCATATGAAACACAAAACACACTTTCATCAATAAATAATATTTTTTTCCACTCTTCTTCACTCCATAAATGCCTTGATTTACACCAATTCAATATCATACACTTTTGTTTTGCCGTCATGAGAGGCTTTGTTCTCGGTACACGAGATTCAAACTTAAATTTATGGAGACGTCTTAATGTTGTCGATGTAGAAACGTCAATTCCTTCTTCTTTCCATTTTCGGTGCAAGAATCGCACACTTTTAAAACAGTATTTCTTAACTATGTGCTTCAGTGTCCTGTCATTTATAGCAGATGTTTTTGGTTTTTGGCTGCCATTTTGGTGATTATTTTGAAATTTTCCATTTTTAGAATATTGTGTTAGTATTTTACTAACACTTGATTGTGAACAATGTAAATAATTCGCTATATAACATTGATTTTTACCGTGCTGATACAAATCAACAATACAAAGTTTAATATATTCAGGAATATCACACACACGACCCATTTTAAGATGAAAAAGCAAGAAAACTGATTTTAAATAAAATTGTCTGAATTTAATCAATGATGCCACCAGTTATGAATTGGTGATAATTAAAGGAGAAGTAATGTGAAATATTCTAATATTTTGAACCACTTGTATAAATATTCTAATATTTTGACTTTTCAAAATATTTTTTTTTCAAATAATCTTTTCAAAAATGATATTAATTTTAAGATAATAAATAAGTTTAATCAACCATAGGTTCTTAATAAAAATATCATTAGCATATTTGCATTAAAAGACATCAAATTACCAAACGATATTTTCAATTTGCAAAAAAAAAAGTAATTATTCTAATATTTTGAATATGAGCTGTATACAAAGTTGTAATCAGTCTAGCAGAAATAAGATTATGATGGTTACTCATAACATAACAGCCCAACACTCAATTACACTAAGAATAAATTTCCATTACAAAATGGTACTTAAAAATAACTACAGGATGTGGAAAAAGTTTGGATGGCTTTGGTTCTGTTTGTAAAATTTTAGCGTTGTGTTTTTATCTTTTGAATTTAAGTGGGTTTTCTTATGGTTTTAACTTACTTTTATCTATTCATGACAAAAAATAACATAGCTTCTTTTTTATCAGGCTAGAATGAATCGCAGAACAAGGCGAATGCTTGTTATGCAAAAGGGTCAAGAAAGGAAAGCTGTAACGAAAGATGCTAAGAAATTGAAAATGCCTTAATCAACGGTTTCAAACATTCTGAAGCGCTACAAAAACTCAAAGGACCTTTTTGACAAATCAAGAAGCAGCTCATTCCAAAAACAACATCAAAATCATCTGCGAAATAATCAGATGCAACCAACGAAGATCAATGTGCAAAACAGAACAAAATCTAAAAACTGATGAAAAATCGGTTCGAAACATCATTAAAAGAGACTAGGGACTAAAGCCGAGTTTCAAGCAGCTCATGTGTTGACCGACGTGATAAAACAACAACAATTGAAAAAATTCAAAGCTTTGTTGAAGTGTCTCGCTGGTGGCATGCATCACATCAGTGATGAATTCAGGAGGTGGCCCGAGGGGGATATTCCCCCCAGACTTTTTCGGACAGAAATCAACATATATTAGCCAGTTTTTGAGGTCATTTCAAAACGTTTAGTTTGTTGCATAGAAAAAAAATGGCAGAATAGCATACAGCTAAAAGGAAATTAAAATATATCAAGTAAAATTAAGTCTGCAAGTGCTGGTATAAATAAACAGAAAAAAATATCTAAATACTGTTTTAAAATTACCATACTTTAAAAATTTTGGTAAATGTACATAAAATTGATACTTGCTTTTTATAGAGACCTTAGCACTTTTGAAAATGATGTCATTGCTATTCAAACTTAAGAAAGTGAGATTTGTAGCCAAATGATATAAAAGATAAATGAAACAAAAACTAATGATCTAATATGTTTGTTAGTTTATGTATTAAAAATGTTCCTGATTATTATGCATATCAGATAAATTACTTCTGTTCGTATATAATAACAGGTAAATGACTTCTGTATATATATGCATCTAATGCATTAAAATCTAACTATCTGTTTGTTTTTCACACACTACTATCTGAGGCTTTAATTTTATATACTCCTGCCGTCTGTAATTCTTCGTATCTTTCAGCTTCATTTCATATCGTTTTAAATAGGGAGGGGTTGGGTGATAAAATTAAAGCCTCAGATACAGAAAATAAGGAAATTACATACATCGGGATGACCAAGTGAAAAATAAGCGGAAGATATAAGGAGCATATCTGCGACTTAAAATATAATAATCAAGCAACAGCCCTCTCAAGAACAAATTAAAAAAACCCCATAATACCTCAATCAATTAAAATAGAAAAAATAGCTACGTATGATAACCCCCACAACACACTGATGAGAGAGGCTATAGAGATTAACCTCGACAGACAAAATGTATGCAACGATATAACACATGCAAATGTTGACTCCCGTTGGCTAAAAATGCTGGAAAGAAGGGGAAAGTGAAAAGGGAGAAGAGGGAAAAAGAGAAAAGAGAGAGAAGTTCCATACATCGCTGGTTGCTATGCCATATAGTATATTAGATTGTGTAAATAATGAACAATTTGGATGAAACAGCAAATAGGTTGCCAGAAACCAGGTTTAATTTTTTTTTCTTCTTTTGCCAAGGCTTTTATAAAAGGAAAGTACCATAAAATTTTACATGTTATCCTAGTTTTATATCAGAATTTAACTATAAATTAATTTATTTTGTAGGATATATTCTGTTCTGCACATGTATGTGCTCTGTATATAAACAGTCTCCTTAAAAAAATACACTTTTAATACAAAAAATAAGATAAAGTACTTTCATTTATTTATTCTAATCAAGTTTAAACTTAATCTTACACTGGCTAACATCTCCATTTTCAAACTGCTGTCTAACAGTTTCATTTAGCAACCATGGCTCACATTGTATCTTGTCAATGGCATCCAATCTTCTTTCAATTTCTAATCGTAAGCGCTGAAAAACAAGATTTGAAGTAGTTATAACTTATAAATTTAATACAGCAGTTAATTCAATTTCTAATTGTAAGCACTGAAAAACAATGTTTGAGGTAGTTAAAACTTTAATCTTCCTATTTTCAACAGAAACGAAAACAAAAATGTACAAAAAAAATTTAAGTACTCAATTTCATACATAAATATATACAAAATTATTAATTAATTATTTTAAGTACTCAATTACATACATAAATATACATAATTATTAATTAATTATATGTGTAATTATATGTTTGGTCCAAGTTATCTCTGTGCCTGTATTTTCATATAAAATAAAATGTAATTAATTCATCAACGGCACAAAATTATTTTCTAATCATACGAATTTCATCTAATTAAAAAATGTTTTGAGTACACATAGCCTCGATTTATCTTTTATAATGATTTTTGCAAATGATCATCTGTTATGCTATGCTAGAACTTTCTCAGAGAGTATTCGAAACCTTTCTGTGGTTTCAAATTAAAAAAATTCTATTACAGTTAAGTCTGCAGCTTTTAATGAGCATGTGAAAAGTGTCTTCAAAGTTTTGTCATATATGCATTCCTTGCTTTATAATTTGCACTCATGTGTTGAGTCAGTGATGAATGATAATTACAGTAAAGGCCAAAATTGTGGACATTTTTTTAAATTTTCATGTTTTATAACTTTGTGTGATTATAGAATATATTAAGTTTCAGTAAAATACAAATGTTTATATATCAGATTCAAGAGAAATTTAAAGTAGAATTTAATAAAAAAAACATAATTAAAATATATGCATTACAAAAAAAGTTACACTTACTTTAGTCTAAAATACAAACACAATTAGTCATGAATGCTGAAGTGTATTGTAATAAAAGCTTCCTAGCCAATCACCATGACTATTCTGAGAACCAATCAAATGTCAATAACTTAACTGTAGTATGCTTTGATTTGTAAAAATGGTATTTTGCTGGAATGAATTTTGCAGAAGGATGGATACTAGTGTAACTAAATAGAATAATGTTTTTGCTTTAAATATTTCTATTTTTTTCTTAATGCAAATAATTTAATACAATGTCATCAACAAAAAGAACTGATTGGACACCTACAAAAAAGAAGCAGAATTGTCATATTGAGTGAAAATGGTGTCTCTTATGCTGAAATCGCAAAACAGGTTGGTGGATCAGTCACTTTAGCTGGCATACGAAACTTGTGCTTACATTATGAAGAAACTAAATCAGTGATAAATAAGGCAAGATCAGGCCGAAAAAAATGCAGAGTACTTCTGACGATAGAAAGATAAAAAGGATATGCCTCAAAGATAGAAGAATTTCATCAGATGCTGTTAGATGTGAAATGAATGCAATAGGTATTTCGTTAGTTCAAGAACAATAAGGAGATGATTGGCAGGTTTGGGGCTGAAAGGTAGAATTCCGAGGAAAAAACCATTTTTAAATCTTCAGCAATGCAAGAAAAAAGTTCAGCGGGCAAAAGAACACATTAATTGCTCAGAAAATCAGTGGAAGCAAATAATCTGGAGCCATGAGAGTAAAATATCGCTCTTTGGTAGTGATGGGTGAAAATATGTGAGACGTAAAGTAGGGGAAGAGCTGCATCCTGATTTATAGCACAAAATTAGCACTCGCCACTCGTCAAGTAACACTTAATACGTGGCGATTAACTTTATTGGCCTCACTCGCCAAACTCAATGGGCACCACTCGCCAAACGCGATGGTTGAAAGGTCGATGCCAGCGAGGAAAGGGGTGAAATTTGTTCGTAATTTACGGCGTCCAGATTGGTAATTCTCCCGAATGGAAGAAAAAAAAAGTAACAGGGGTGATTCTATCCCGAATTTTCCAAAAGTTTAAGGCATTCGGTTCCGAAAACTAAAAAAAAAAAAAATTGGTCATCAGTCCAAAAATTCGGACATAAAAATATTGCTAATTTCAATATGGTCGCCGAAAAAAGTCAATTTCGCCAATCGTTCACAGAAAAAAAATAACCAATTCCATCAAAGAATTGCAAAAAAAAAACGCGAATTTTGCACAAGGACAAAAAAAAAAAAAACACAAATTTCGTCAAAAAATCGTGGAAAAAATGCAAATTTTATCAAAGAATTTCAAAATTCATCAAAGTATCGCGGAAAAAATGGAAATTTCATGAAAAGATCACGGAAAATCGCAAATTTCGTGAAAAGATTGTGGATAAAACACAAATTTCGTGAAAAGATCGCGGAAAAAACGCAAATTTAGTGAAAAGATCGTGCAAAAAATGCAACTTTCGTCAAAAGATCGTGGAAAAAATGCAAATTTTGCGAAAAGAAAAAGATTGCAGAAAAAACACAAATTTCATCAAAAAATCGTGGAAAAAACGTAAATTTCGTCAAAAGATCGCCTAAAAACGCAAATTTTGACAAAAAATCACAAAAAAATGCAGATTTTTTCAAAGAATGGTGAAAAAACGTGAATTTAGTCTAAAGATCGCGGAAAAAAACGCGAAATTCGTTAAATGGTCGCAGAAAAATGCATAGTTAGTGCCGTGGAGATTGCCCCCTCTGCTGTAGTAACCTTTCTGAAAATTTGCTGTGAATTCATTTCATTGCAATTAATAGTAAAAATAAAATATTCAAGATTTTATTAAAATAATTCTAAAATATATTTCAATTTTCTTCTCTCTTCTAAACATTGCATTAAGTATGTCTAAATATCTTCAAATATGTATTTGACTTTTATTTTGAAAACAGTAATTTCTTGGTTATATTTTTCTGTTAGATGTTAATGGCAGTTTTTTTTTTTCAGTTGAGTGTAATCGTATCGAATGGTAAGTAAAAGACATTAGTAAATTACAATGTTGATAGTTAGAAAAAACATAATTTTGTATGGAGCGTACATAGCTTTGTTACTGACCAGTGGTTTAAAAAAACTGGCCAGTGAAAAAAAATCAGTGCAGTGGGCAAAAATGTTAATTTTGACCTATATCCTGATTGCATTGAAGCAACTACAAAGAATCCAACGAATGTCATGATTTGGGACTGTATGTCTGCAGATGGTGTGGGCCGCATTCAAGTGATTGATAGCATTCTGAATGCAAAAAAATACATCAAAACTGCCCTGGAACCAAAATAGATACCTTCCATCAGGGATGTCTTCCCCAATAAAACACCATTTATCTTTCAGCAGGATTCAGCTCCATGCCATACGGCAAAAATATGCAAAGAATTGTTTAAAAATAAAAGCATACAATTATTACCCAGCCCAGGAAACAGTCCTGATCTGAATCCTATAGAAAATTTGTGGCAACATTTGAAAATCCTTGTACAAAAAGCGTCCATCTAATAAAATGCAACTTATTGAAGCTATAATTGATTCTTGGCATCATGTGATTAAAAAGGATTAACTCCAAACACTAGTTCACTCAATGAAAAAACGCTGTGAAGTTGTAATACAAAACAAGGGTTATCCTACTAAATATTGAATGTGTAAGTGTAATTTTAAAATATAATGAAATCTGATAGATCTTATTTTTTTGTAAGTTTAACCTTTTTTTATAATGCAGATATTTTAATTATGTTTTTTTTTATTATTATTAAATTCTACATTAAATTTCCTTAAATTTGATATGTTCATACAAATGTTTATACATTTGTATTTAAGTGAAATTTATTATATTCTTCAAACACACAAAGTTATAAAACATGAAAATTTTAAAAAATGGCCACAATTTTGGCCATCACTATATAAACAGTGAAGTTCACAACAATAAATAAAGAATGTCTTATTTGAGCCATTACAGCTTAAATCAAAGAGTACCTATGCTTAAAATTTCCAAAGGAAGAAATGCGATTTTTGGAATATAGATAGTTTTGGTGGAGTTTTGATCTGGTTGAATATTCAGCAGCATTTTCACCAAAAATGAATTTTTTGCTAAACTCACATTTTCGGTCAAAAACAAAACTGAATTTTAGGTCAATCTCTTTTTGTTTGTTAAACTACAATACATTAAGTAATATGGTACGAACAGATTTTCTGAGGTACTGAAATGAAAATTAAAATACAAGCTTGTTACTTTTATATTTATTAATATATCACAAATATTTATTTATAATTAGGGCTAAAGATGTGTCATAATTTGATGTATTGCAATTTCTTTCTACACATTTAAATATTTGCTTATAATTTCAGTCATTTTGATTTGAATCAGTTTGTTTCGCATAAACTTGTAACATTTAATCAAAATTGACCAAAATATTCAGTAAAACATGGAATTCATTATTTTTTTTAACTTTAAAATAAACTGCACATTTTGTAAGGGTAGAGAATATAGTACACTATAATCATACCTAATATGTTATAATTAGGTTTTCCGAAAATTATGTACAGTATGGAACCATTTATCTGGAAACCAGTTAACTGGAAAACCAGTTATCCGGAATGATATTTCTGATAGGCTGATTTCAGAATATTTGCAGAAAAAGGTGTCATACACTGCCAGTTTGACATAGGCTTTGCTTGAAACAATTGTAAAATTTGATGACAACATCTATTATTCAAAATGAAAACATATTTAGTTGTATTTTAGATGTTTTAATTTTTATGCACAGGAAACAGAAGAATTTCTGTTCCTAAGAAATTCCCATAAATTACCTTTTTTTAAACTTTGGTTAACTTTTGATCTTTCTTGCAGCGATTTTTAATCCAAGTAATCTAATAATTTAAAATCAGATTTAATGTCAGAACCACACATATTCCACAAAACTTATCAAATGGATGCTGCTTTAATGCACAACCAGTTAACCGGAAAAACCAGTTATCCGGAATATATCTGACCCCAAGCATTCCGAATAAATGGTTCTGTACTCTATGTATTGATTTTCTACTGTATTATTTTAATAGAAAACTTAAATATAAAAAATTCCTCCAAAAACATGATGCTTTAAAACAAACCTTGGGAGCATCTACTGCCACTGTAACATGAGGACCACGTTGAGATTTCAATGCAAAACGAGTAATTTGTCTTTTGGCAAAAATAAATAGCAATATAAAGGTCTGTAAAAAACAAAAAAATTACATTAGCAAAACTCTGTAAATACATAAACTATCTTATTAAACATACAATTACTTCTAGGATTGTTTGGGAGTGTTACTGCTCTTTGAACAGGCTTGCCAGTAATGGTAATGATGTTGCTATACATTGGGTACCTGGTCATACTGGCATCCTGGGTAATGAGCTTGCTGATAGTCTAGCAAGGAAAGGGTCGGTTACTCCATTTATTGGACCAGAACCAGCTATTGGCATTTCTAAGGACTGCATTAGAACTACTGTTTTTAGAATTTTAAGAGAGCAGCAGTATCAAGAATGGCTTGACTCAAGTGGACAGAAGAGACAAGCGAAAGGGCTCAATAGTGGATGCCCTAGCAAAAGGACAAAGGAACTCATTGGGCTCAGAAGGAATAGTCTAAGAAATATGGTGGAACTGTTAACAGGGCACTGTAGACTTAATGGACACCTTAGTACTATGAAGGTGGTTAATGACCTTCTTTGTAGGGGTTGTAAGTATGAAGAGGAGACTGCATTACATGTGCTCTGTAACTGTGAGGCATATGCTGCTTACCGTTTCGAACACATGGGTTGACATCTGATTGAGCCATAGGAAATTCAGGATATTCCTATCAAATGTCTGCTGAATTTTATGTCAGCTACTGGTCTATTTAAGGACTAAGTGAGGATGTTTTTCTCTTTCATTTTTGAGGGATAGCACAATAGACCCCTGGTCGCGGTGCTTTGGTTCAGGCCACCCCCCCCCCCCCCAGTAATACAGTAATCTTATTAAACATTTTACATTAAAAGACACTTCAATTACAAGAATCTTTTTTCAATATTGTGATTTCTGGTTTAAAAAAAACATCAAAGTATTAATTAAAGTCTTCAATTCAAAACAGAGATAATTTTTTGTTGTATAAAACTTTTGCTGTATATACTCGCGTATAAGTCGAGGAATTTTTGACAATTTTCGGTAAGTAAATTTGGGGGGGGGGGGGTCGACTTATACGCGAATCAGTTAAAAAGGAAAAACATAAACTTCGAATACTGCAAAATTATGGCTTTTTATGTGGCAGATTTGCGCTTTTTTCGCGATCTTTTGACAAAAATTGGCTTTTTTTCCACGATTTTTTGATGAATATACGTGTCCCACGGGATGCGTAAGAGCTATTTTTTTGCGTCCCGTCTCTGATTTTTCGCATAATTTATATTTGCAATCTTACATTCCTTTTACATTTCGCGGCATCCCTGCTGTTCTGTGGTGAACTTTTAAAATTTGTAAAAGGATTTCAGTTTAAAACATTTAGCCTAATGTAAATAAATTTTTTCTTTCATGATTTTCAGTATTTTTAGATACGGTTTTAAATTTGTCAATTAGCTCCAGTTTTAAATTTGTCAATTGCTCCAGTTTTAAATTTGTCAATAACTCCCGTTTTAAATTTGTCAAAAATTCTGGTTTTAAATTCGTTCATAACTACATTTTTAATCTGCTAGACCAACTAATTAAAATTTCTTTCTTTGCAATTTTAAAAATATTCAAATTCGTCAATAACTCCGATTGTAATCTTCTAGCTCAATACATTAAAATTTCATTATTCTTAATCTTAAAAATGCACAAATTTGTCGCAAAAATCTCTAGACATCAAATAAAATTAAATAAATATAAAAATTCACTTACTTTTATTTCTCATATTTTGTCCACACTTAAAATAGACTGCTTATGAAGGTATATTTCAAGATATAGAAAAAAGACCCCGAAATACACAACTACCCAATCCAATGTACACGTCAAAAGAAATTTACTATCAATCTAAACTTCATCACAAACAGCAAAATAACAAAACACCTCAAGAAGTAATAACATTTAGGGTTTAATCTAGGAAAAAGGGATTTTTTAGCTTTTTGGCTAATTGCAGCCAATAACTTCTAATCCAAATAAAAATAGCTTTAGCCAAGGGGAAAAAAAAAGTTTTATTTATACAAAATTTCTATATACATGAGTATTATTTTTAGTTATGCAAATATAAACAAATACATCCTGCTGTTAGATTGACCCTTCGAGATTTGGCTGTATACCACACAGCAAATGCTTTTTTTTTTTAATGGAAATTCTTTTCAAAATTCCACTTCCAAATTAATCATCATTAAGTTACTTAAATTCTTGATTGTCAGTTTGTTTCTCTAGTCAGTTTTTGTTATATTCATAAGACTGAATCCCCCTTCACAGTCTGCTGTAGACAACAAAAGTGATGCTACAAATTCATACAAAGAAGTCACATTGGGAAATATGCCAGTAATGTCATTTTTATGGGAAAAAAAAAACAATAAGCTAATTTAATTTTTTTACACGTTGCACTCAGAACCTGCATAAATTCAAGTCTGAAAAGTTTATACGACATGCATCTGGCACATTGATGATTCAAAGCTAGTGCACATCATATCCCATGCTTCTACAATCTGAGATTTTCGTTTTCGCCATATGCTGGAGTCGTGTCTGATGCAAATGACGTTGCACTCTTTGAAGACACTTGCATATAGAGCATGAGACAAGTATTGCCGCAGCATGGATGCAATATGAGATTTCTTTTTTTCTGTTTTTGTGCAACAGCAGCAGGTTTATGAAATGTGGAACAACAAAATGGGAATGGTAGAGCATATTTCTTTCGCTGTCGCTATTTGGCTAATTCACTAAAATGCTTTGGGGGCAAAAAGCACTTCCAGTTAGCTTTTTGGCTAGCCCTAGATTAAACCCTAACATTGTTTCATATATGATATGTTTATAAATGGATTTATAGATTTTCTAATAACAAAACATCCATTTCAAGAAACCTAATGATCTGAAAAAAAAGCCACAATGTATGGAACAAAGTGGACATAGCCACAATGTACGGAACAAAGTGGGCATAGCCACAATGTATGGAACAAAGTGGGCATAGCCACAATGTATGGAACAAAGTGGTAAATAGCAAGAAGTGATATTTCACCTTGCCAAATTCACTGTCACCAAGTGTCTTGCTTGTTCTAGGATTCAATCAACTTTTATTTCCCTTAACCCTTTCCGGTACAGACAAATTTTGTTGTAAAATGGCGAAATTTTCGACTGACACCAGAATTTACATACAGTAAACTCCCGATCATCTGCGAGTTATCCGCGAATCTAAATTTCTTTCTTTCTTTTTTTTTCTTTCCCAACCATGAGATGGAACGTATTTCTGCGGTGTAAGATGAGTTTTTGACCCTTTTTATGAAACATAAATTCCATTTGAAAATGTAGAACAGTCACGTGCACAAAGCAGAGCAAACGACATCTCAAAAGTTACCCCAGAAAGCTGAATTGCTAATTAACAACGCCCGATCCCACCCTTGAGAATTACAATAGAAATCGAAAGATAAAAATATTTTTGCAAAATTTTTGCCTCTCAATGTCACAGCTTTTATCCAGCCTATGGTCCAGGATGTAATCGCTTCAATTAAGAAAAAATACAAATCAAAATTACTGGCAGAAAGAATTGGAAGAAAAAAAGAAAAGATACTGGCAGTCCCAGAAGCAGAATTTTCTGTGTCAGTCTGCAGCAAAGTGAAATTTATCTGCGACCTAAGAATGCTAAAAAGAGAGATTTCGTGATTCAAAAAACTCGACAAAAAATCGGCCATCTAAAGATTCACAAGCCTTCATTTGTTTGCATTATCATTATAGATATTTAAAATGAAATTTAGTTTCTAAAAGCTCCCTGTTTTATCAAAAATCTTTCATTTATATTTTTTGAAAATAGCACATATTTTAACTTTTTTTTTTCAGTTTTTATGGGAAAATGGCAACAAAAAGATATAATTGCTATTTTTCTTTCACTTTCTACAGAAATGGAGTTTTTTCGTTGCCAATATTAAGCAAATAACTCTAAAAACTACAAAAAAAAAAAAAAAAAAAAAAAAATTAATATTTCAAAAATAAATGGAGATGCAGTTTTCAAACAAATTGCATTATAAAGTACTTTTTTTTTTCGAATATGACGGTATAAACATTGAAAATGTGCGATGCTTAGAAGTTTAAAAAATTGCTATAGAGTATTTAATCGTACTGCTTTGTTTCACAGCTGGCTTCTGTAAGGTAACATTATTTTTTGGAGATGCCACAAAATAAGGTGGGAGAAAGAAATAGCATACCATACCGGGGGCTAAAAATAGCGAAAATCTCTCAAAGCAATTTGTAAGTACAGCAACAAAAGAAGGTAAATGTTTTAAATACATCTGCCACAAATTTCCCAGCTTTATCAACCGCCAAAATAAAAGAGGATACCGAGATGAACCCCATAGAGAAGATTAAAAGAAAAGCGCGAAGCAGAGCATGAGCGGTTCAAAGAAACTTCCACGCATGGAATAAAATTATAAGGATTTTAAATACTAAATATTTTACATGTTTAACTGTAAAAATCCATAGTATAAGCAAAAAAATGAATCAGTTATTATGAAAAAAAGTTACGTCTATTTTACAGCAGCAGATTTTCGCAATATTCGACTATTTAAAAATTTGCGATTTGTGAAAAATCCTGACGTGATGGTATGGTAAAAAATGAAGGTCATTTTTGGATTCAGCACTAAAAAATACATAAGAACCAATTACCGTAGCTGAAAAACATAACAATCACATCTATTTTTTAATATCAGATTTCTGGAAGAGAGTAATCTCTGAAAAAGGATCGCCTTCAGAAATTTGAAGGGCCTTAACATCCTTGAAAATCAAAATGTGTCATCTAAGTGGTGTTTATACCTCTTCATAGGCGCGAATCGCCCCCCCTCCCCCCCACACCTTGGTTAATAAAATATAAATCCATCGATTATCGTGAATTGCGGCAAATAGTTGCCGAAAAAAATCGATTTCATCAATCGTTCACAGGTCAAAGGATCTCGCAAAAAAACGCGAATTTCGTCAAAGGATTGCGCAAAACCGCGAATTTTGTCAAAGAAGCACGGAAAAAACACGAATTTCGTCAAAGTGTCGCAGAAAAAAACGCGAATATCGTTAAAGGATCGCAGAGAAAGCACGGATTTCGTCAAAGGATCGCTAAAAAAACGCGAATTTTGTCAAAGAATCGCAGAAAGAAAACGCTAATTTCGCCAAAGGATTGCAGAAAAAACGCGAATTTCGCCAAACAATTGTGAAAAAAATGCTAATTTCGCCAAACAATTGCGAAAAAAATGCTAATTTCGCCAAACAATTGCGGAAAAAACACTAATTTTCGCGAAAGAATCGTACAAAAAATGCTAATTTCGCGAATTTCGTCAACAGATCTCAGAAAAATGCGAATTTTGTCAAAGAATCGCGAAAAAAATATGCGAATTTCGTCAAAGGGATGCGGAAAAGACACACAATTAACACCAGGAGGAGCGCATCCACGGGGGGAGGTCGCCCCCCCCCCCCCAAGATATAAATCCAGCGCTTTTAATGGCAGTTTTCGCAGAACACACAGACAAGCAAATTAAAACCAAACACTTTTCGGGTATCAATGGTAAACCTCTCTGACGTTTCGGCAATTAGTGAACAAAATAGGATTATGTCCAGTCAAAAGGCATATGGCGACATAATTTTTGACACTATGGGTTGAGGTGGGGGACGATGCCACTTCGTGTACCTTTTGTTGAATCTCTACAACATAAATTGACAACGTTATGCGGATCCTTTTAAAGTGTTGAAACTTTTTCGTTCATTCAAAGAAGCTACAATTCTAATTTCTGTATAACAATATTTTTGAGGAGTGCTTTATTGTTTGAGAAAAGAATGGGATTCATACAATTTCCAAAGAAAGAAAGAAACAAGAAAAAGAGAGGTCCTTTGAAAAATCACCTTAATGTTTTCTGAAGACAGCCACTAATGTGTAAAAAATGTACTGTTATTGCCACCCACATTGGTAAATTTTAAGGGTATTTGATGAATGAACAAAAGAGGATTATATCATAATCCCAGTCAGTTAAAATGCGTATGGTGTGTTGATTTCTTATAAACCAATTTGGTAAATTTGTTCTTCTCTTCTTTGCCCCGATCGACCCCCCCCCCCCTCGTAGATGCGCACCCAGGGGAATCTCTTTCCTGTGCTAATTGTGCGTTTTTCCCGCGGCCCTTTGACGAAATTCCCGTTTTTTCAGCGATTCTTTGGCGAAATTTGCATGTTTTTTTCGCGATTCTTTGAAGAAATTCGCCTTTTTTCAGAGATCTGTTGATGAAATTAGCATTTTTTGTGCGATTCATTCGTGAAATTAGCGTTTTTCTGCAATTCTCTGTCAAAATTGGCATTTTTTTCTGCAATCCTTTGACGAAATTCACGTTTTTTTCGTGGTCCATTGATGAAATGTGCGATATTTTGACGAAAATCGCATTTTTTCCGCGCTTCTTTGACAAAATTCGCGTTTTTTCGTGATCCTTTGACGAAATTTGCGTTTTTTCTCGATCATTTTACGAAATTGGCATTTTTTGCGCTATCTTTTGACGAAATTCGCGTTTTTTGCGACCCTTTCACCTGCGAACAATTCACGAAACTGTTTTTTTTTTCGGAGACCATTAGTCGAAATTCGCGATAATCGTTGGATTTTGGGGGGGCGATCGCCCCTCCCCCCGTGGATCCGCGCCTGAACAGTGCTTGGGAATCATTTCAGAAATCAACATTTGTGAAGATTTTGCCTAGTGTAGAAAAATCTCTAGTAGAATCTAAAAAGGAACAAGAAGAAGTTTCCGTTCATGATTTAGCAAAATCTGTTGCTGGTGGAGAAAATGTCGATGAAGATACTATCATTGAATGGATTAATTGTGACACTAACAATCCAGGTTTCAAGCATGTAACTGATGAACAAATTGTCGAAGATGCATTTGGTATGAATTTGAAAGAGAGTGATGAAGAAGATGGTAAGGTGCAAAAGAAGGTGAGCCACGACGCAGCTTTAACTCATGTTGAAGGCCTTATTCAGTATCTAGAGGAAGAAGATGATGCGTCACTTTGTGATAAAATAGCGCTAAAAAACTTCAATCCCAAATAAAGAAGAAGTGTTTCAATACAAAAAAAAAAAAAAAAAAAAAACTTTTGACTGATTTTCTGAAGAAGTAAATCTACAAGTTTGTAAGTAGTGAATAATTTTATTATTCCTCAAGTAATAAGTATATTTATGCTATCCATTGTGCATATAAATTGTTCAAATGTATATTTATGTTACCTGTTATGTGTATAAATTGTTCAAGTGCATATTTGTGTTGATTTGTTCCCTTTTTTCAAAATTTTGTAGATTATCTGCGAATTCAGCTTATCTGTGACAGTCGTGCCACTCAATTCCGCAGATAATCAGGAGTTTACTGTACGACTTTTTTAGAAATTAAAAACCTGTTATTTTTTACTTTCATTGTTAATGCAAAATTTTATTAAAATATTCTTGGTTCCGTTTGTAAGTTTGGAATTAAAATTAGGTATCCCGACACGGGCACAATATGCCGGAAAGGGTTAAATAACTTTTTCATATGCATACAAATTAGGTACATAACACAATTTAAGATTTTATTAATACTATTACTGTAAAAAAAGAGCAAAAAATATTGAAGGCTGGAGATTAATTTTGGGAATGGTCCTATATCCTGTGCCGGAAGATTTGGCGATTTTTTTGGCACGCTTTCTTTGGCGATAAATATTTCGATCTCGTTTAAGTTTGTTTGTCAGATTTCTGATCATTCGAACGGCTTTAGGGTTGCTTTTTTTTTTAAATGCTTTTTGAAGACCAGCGAACTGGATGACAGAAAATCTTGAAGCTTATTGGTTTACTAGTATCATGTGTACCGTTACTCAACTAAATTTTGAATTAGGTTAGATAAGCACATATTCGGATGAGTCTCTGCGTCTGTCAACATATTTTCGATCTAGGGTAAGTTTTGATAATTTTTTCAAGATTACGGAAAAACATTATTTTTAAATCTTTATGTTATTTATAATTCAATGATTTTGCACCAGTTTAAAAAATAGAAAATGATTTAAAAACATGGATTTATAAATAAAATAAAGATTTAAAAACTAAGTTTGTGTGCCATCTCGGAAAATTTCTTCCGTTGCAATTACACAAATTTTAGCAGCAGTGCTTTTTGAGATGAATACTTGTTATTGTTTTTGGTACTTGTTAGTTATCCCGCCGACCAATTTTGCCAAATTATATAAATCGCCAAACCACTCACCAAATTATACAAATTGACATAATTTTTACTTTAAATAACGAAGGAACAAATAAATTAGTATAACATTAATAAAAATACAAATAAAACGTCGAAATAAAAATCATTTGAAGACGTAAACACATATTGTAAAGTGAATGTAACATTTACGATCAACCATTATTGGCATTTAATCTTACAATTTGGCGACAGTAATTTGGTCGACGGGATAACTAACAAGTACCTTGTTTTTTTATGTGAATTTACACACCTTGTTTCAGACCCTGGCTGGGATCCCTTTTTGTAAACATTAAATTATTGCTAATTGTTTGTTTTTTGTGTAAATATTTTTAAATTTTTTTCTGTTATATTTATCCTTTTACTTTTATTTTATATTTAATGAAATTTTTTGGCAGTTGTGAGCGAGATTTTACCTGCATTAAAATTATAATAGTTTGTGAAATACAGTAGACTCCCTCAAATCCGCACAGCTTGGGACCAGAGGTTTTGCGGATTTTAGAATTTTGCGGATTTCTGGTCATTGATTTGTTTACATTTTTGAAACATTAATTTCATTGGTAGTTAAGCAAGGGAAATTATAATGAATGCTTACAATAAAGTGAAACATTAAAATAAGTAAAATATTAAAATAATTTATTAGTTTAAAATTAAGTAATTTTTAAAATAATTATGTAAAATTAAAATTTAGAAAATATTAAATTATTACGAATGAAATCGATTCAATTCGATTCCAAAAGTCCTATGCTGCCATCTAGTGATAGCAAGGAGAACAGTGTTAATGCTATTATCAGTATATATAGCTTATTGCACTCACTGTAACTTTTTTCATTGTTATTTAGAGTATTGAATGCTTTTCTTATACTGCTTTGTATGTTTAGAAATAAATTTATCTATAATTTAAAAAAAAAAATTCCGCGAAAAATAATTTTAAAATAGTGTTCCGGTTCATGGATTTTTTCATTTCGAACCCTGGAATTTTTGATATAGATATGCTAATTTATATCAAAATCAAAAGTAATGTAAATTTATTTAGTAATAAATCAGCTGTAATAGCCAAAAGAGAATGATTAACAAAAAATTTCATAAAAAAACATTGTGGTAGTCGCTGATTTCGGCGCCATCTTGAATTTTGTTCCTGCAACTTAACTGTAAATTTTATTGTTTACATCTGAAAAAATACGCGGATTTTAGGGTCGCGGATTTGAGGGAGTCTACTGTATTGTTGAAATATATAAAAAGTTTCTGGTAAGTTTTTTTTCCTCTTTTTTATTGTCCAAGATGTTTTAGGAATGCGGGGTTCAGGGGGGCAGAGCCCGCTGAACCCCTGTGACTGTTAGGGGGACAGAGCCCCCTTACAATAACAAGTATTCATCTTAAAAAGCACATTTGTTTAGATTTATTTAGATTGTTGCTAAAATTTGTGTTATTGCATCGGAAGAAATTTTCCAAGATGGCACAAAAACTTCATCTTTAAATCTTTGTTATTTATAAATCCATGTTTTTAAATCATTTTCTGTTTTTAAAAATGGTGCAAAATCATTAGTTTATAAATAAC
Source organism: Maratus speciosus (assembly GCA_963932465.1). Lineage (NCBI taxonomy): Eukaryota > Metazoa > Arthropoda > Arachnida > Araneae > Salticidae > Maratus > Maratus speciosus. Next base: position 509,012,608 of record OZ010790.1, read on the forward strand.
ATAAAGATTTAAAAATGAGGTTTTTCTGCCATCTTGGAAAAATTTTCATGTCCCCAAAATGGCATTTTGGCACAATATTTTGTGCCAACTTCGCCAAGCGGCACAGGATATGGAACTCTTTCCTTAATTTTCAAAGATTAAGTGCATAACAACGTTTTTTATTTGTATGGACGGTCGTACATAGGAACAGATATGAAAATTTTATGAATTTTGGAAGGCCTCTATAGTTAAACAAGTCATATTTTTTACAATCAAGGTAGTACAATTGGTCAATATCATGTAAAGTTGGTAGATATTGGAAACTGAGTTGAGTAATATTGAGAGCAATTTGTTATAAAAAGATAGTGTTAAATTGAAAAATACTGTCACATATATAATTCAAAAGAGCTGTCCATTTTTTTCTATAATCTTCTTTGCTAATATTGCAGACTAAGTTTTCAAATGCTTAATACAATACTTTTTCATTTTAGTGTTTAAAGTAATTAATTCTCGAAATCCCTTTATCTGGTTGAAAGAAATGTTAACCGATTATTTAAAAAGGGATTTCAGTTTTAGATAGGTATATTGCACTTATGTAAAATAAGTTAAGACTCACTTAACTTTCAAATTATAATATTTTTTGAAAATGGTAAAAATTAAATGAATATCATTTTTGCAACGAAGGTTTTATACATAATCTCTCTCTATAGAAATTCGCCAAACCGGATACATTGCTTCCTTGCTTACGGAAGAAAAAAAAATAAATTCATCAATTTGGAAAACTCACCAAACTTCCAAAAGCTATGAAAAGAATAATAGCGATGCCAGACAGTTGACTAGCCATCAACTAACTCCTGAAAATTTTGTAAGACAGGACGTGCAAAATTTAAATTAATCAACATGTTTTAAAAAAGAAATAACGAAGTAATAACATTGTTTCATATATGATATGTTTATAAATAGATTTATAAATTTCCTAATAACATGCTTAAAATATTAAGATTTCATAAAATATACTTTAAAATTGTGTTATTCAAAACTAGAAATTACATGTATAACATTTGATAACCATAAACATGATATGTTTGCATTTTGCATTGGAAAATCGAATAATTGAAATTCGATTATTTTTCAATAAAGAATCGAAATGGCTAAAGTCCATTGGCCTCACCATTGGCTATTTGAATGAAGACGTCATAAGTTTTCATCTTAGCAACCAATAACAAACCTTACGTGCATAAACTAAAATTTCTTTCACTGCAACCATGAGAAATTTTAGGTCAACATACCACGCCCACTGACTAAAGTGTTTACACTGTTGAAATAGGCGGTTCGAATAAAGCGAATAAAGTAAATTCTTCCATCAAAACAAGATGGGAGCTCTTGCATCAAAGAAAAGAGGGTATAGTTTTGAGCAAATTGACACTCCATCATCCGGAAGTGACAATTATTTTGTCGAAAAAGTTGTTTGTAAGGATGCTGAATTTCAAGATGGTTCAATGGCAGAATTTGAGATGGGCCAGGATGGAAAAATTTTATTAGTGAAGGAGAATGGAACTTACTCTGCTGTTGGCACAAAGTGTACACACTACGGAGCTCCTTTAAAAAATGGTGTTCTGATAGCTGGCAAAATTAGATGCCCTTGGCATGGAGCATGCTTTGATAGCAAGACCGGTGATATTGAAGATTTTCCAGGCATGGATAGTTTGCCTTGTTATCAAGTTAGTGTACAAGATGGTGAAGTAAAGGTTAAAGCTTCTCTGTCAGCTTTAAAAAATAATAAACGCATAAAACCGTTGATGAAATATTCTCATGCAAATCCTACTACATTTGTTATTATTGGGGGTGGTGGTGCTGGCCATCTTTGTGCCGAAACACTGAGACAAGAAGGATTTAGTGGTAAAATTATATTGATTAGTAAAGAAACTTGTTTGCCTTACGATAGACCAAAATTGAGTAAAGCTCTTGATTCTAAACCATCGGATTTGTTTCTTAGAAATGAAGAATTTTACAAGTCAGCCGACATCAATGTCATGCTTGAAACTGAAGTTACATCTGTAGATACTGCTGAAAAATGGGTAGCTTGTAACAATGGAAAATTGAAAGTAAAATTCGACAGTTTAATGATTGCTACTGGAGGCCAACCAATAATCTTAAATGCACCTGGATCTGATTTGGAAAACGTGTGTTACTTGCGAACTCCTGATGATGCAAATGTGATAGCAAAACAGTCTGCTGGAAAAGACGTTGTCATTGTTGGATCCTCATTCATTGGAATGGAAGTAGCATCCTATCTGTTAAATAAAGCACGTTCTATCAATGTTGTTTCTCGAAGCCCTGTCCCTTTTCAAGCAGTTTTTGGCTTGGAGATAGGTCAGCAGATTAAGAAATTATTTGAAGAGAAAGGCATTGTTTTTCATAGCCAAAGTGATGTTGTTAAATTTGAAGGCGAGAATGGTGTTTTGAAAAGTGTAGAACTTTCATCTGGTCCTGTCTTACCAGCTGATGTGTGTGTGATTGGTATTGGTGTTAAACCTGCAACTGATTTTTTAAAAGATTCAGGTATTAGTATGAATGACAAAGGCCATGTTATTGTCAATGAAATGCTAGAAACTAATATCAAAGGAATATATGCTGCTGGGGACATTGTGGAATTTCCTTTAACTGCCTATGAGAATCTAAGAGCCAATATATGTCACTGGCAAATGGCATTGTCTCATGGCCGCACAACAGCATTGAATATGTTGGGCAAGAATGTAGTGTTTCATTCAGTACCTTTCTTTTGGAGTGCTATGTGTGGTAAAAATTTTCGTTATGCTGGATGTGGTTACGGATATGATGAAGTTGTTATTAAAGGTGACCTTGAAAATTTTAAGTTTATTGCTTATTACTGCAAAGATTCAAAAGTTGTATCGATCTGCACAGTAAATAAGGATCCTGAAGCAGCCAAATTTGCATCTTGTATTAATTTAGGGGAAGTCATCTCCAAAAGTCAAATTGAGGCTTAATTTTTTTTTTTTATAAGTTTATATATACATGCCAGTTATTAAAATATAAAGTTTACTGTTTCACATAGAATATATAATTTCTGGTTTAGATAACTTTTAATCAGATTAAAACAAAACATTGTTTCATTTTTGTAATATACTAAGCTTAAATTATATAAAATGTGTTTTCTTTTTCATTTTTGCAATATCATAAATAAATTTATAAATTCTATTCTAAAAAGTAAGCTGAAGTGCTAAGCTATGTAAAAAATCGTAAAATTAAGTTATGGGCCTAAAACATACAAAGAAATTTAGTCTTTTAAATTTAAAAAGCAAAATAGTAGTGAATTTTTAAATTTAAAATTTAACTGTTAATATCAAAAACATGATGTGCTTTAAATTTAATAAAAATCAATTCCAGTGAGCCGAAAACTTAAAGCCCTAAAGCCTTTTATGGAAAGATTTTTTTGTAAAATAAATTTATGGATATTTGGTATGTAATTTAATTATAATATGGATTGTGCTAATTTTTACTACCAAGTAGGTAGTGTAAAAAACTTTACAATACCTAGATAATAATCGTACTGCCCAAAACTGTAAAAAAAATCACACAAAATTATTATATTTTAATGTAACACATTGATATTTGGTATTATTTTGTAATACTGTGAAAACAGAACCTGTCTTAATCACAAAAAATGTATAGGCCTGGCAGTAGGAATATCATACAATATACCTGCTAAAACAGAAATTTTCTCTGGTCACTTGCGATTCCGTCTTAGCAGAGTTTACTGTACATTGAACTATCAATATATTTTTATGATTTGATTCCTATATTATATTAATTTGATTGATATTATTAGGTACCTGTTAGTTATCCCGCCGACCAATTTCACCAAATTATATAAATCGTCAAATTATACAAATTGACATAATTTTCATTTTAAATAACGAATGAACAAATAAATTAGTATAACATTAGTAAAAATACAAATAAAACATCGAAATAACAATCACTTGATGACGAAAACATGTGTTGTCAAGTGAATGTGACATTTACAATTAACCATTATTAGCATTTAATCTTATAATTTGGTCAACGGGGTAACTAACAAGTACCTATTATTATAGTATTCCGGTAAGAGCTGAAGTGAATTATATACTTTATTTTGAAAATTAGCAGAGCCTGTAGATAGTAACCCAATATATTTATTGGGAGATCTCTATGTACTACTACATAATTTGTTCTATTGTATTTCCATGATGTTAAAAAGTAAAATTTTGCATTTTTTATATTCCATAGTTATGAAGGATTTTTATTATATTTATGCATTAATTATATGCAGTTTAACTTCATTAGTAGAATTTTAATGCTCAAGCATTAATGTACTACCTATATTTCAGGGATGCAAATCTTTCATATATACTCTGCAGGATTTTTTTTTTTTTTTCAACCTGAAATGTTTGTATTTAAAACTGTTTTCTCGCAGTTTTCCTACTTTTTGTTTTTCCTTTTTTATGCATATCCCTCAATTTTTCATGTTTTGTTATCTTCAGTTTTGAACCTTGAACATATTTCTGGCTTAGTTTGTCATTAACTAAATCACTCTTATATTTTACTTTAATTTATTGTTATAGCTGTATTGTTTGCATATGTTATACAATTGTTGAACGTAAGTAGTGCCTAGTGTTTTAATGAAGTGATAGTTTTTGAATTTAGATAGTGTATTCATTATTTTAAAAGTGCCATACAGTTTTTCAAAAAAGTATTCTGAAATCTCATTTTTTTTAACCATATTATTAGTATTTGAATGTTTATTGTATTAAATCAAATAATTCTCCGAGGAATTCATAAATGAAGTACTTAAAAGGTTTTTACGTTTGTTAGTTATGAAAATGCTTAAATCACTGCCAAATTTTAATAAAAACAAAACACTCACAAGGGAAGCTATTGGACATGTCAATGACAATCATGCAAAACTTTTAGAAATGAACAAGCATGCGGCCAGAAACCAACATGTGACTTTTTGAAACTGTGCTCACCCCCCCCCCCCCCCCCCCCCAATAAGGTACAGTCAACTCTGTGAAATCTGCACACTTACAGACCGAGGGTTTTCTGATTATACATTTTAGCGGATTATAGATCATGACTTTGTTTACATTTTATTTTCTTAAAGTATGACTATAGATTAGGAACAACTGTACAAAAATTGCAATTACAATGGAAAAGAAAAACATAATGCAACATTGATTTAATGTATTTAATAACAAAGATTAAAAGAAAATTTAAATTACATGCAATACTAATTTTACTGATTATTCATCATTTTAAACATGGACACAACACAATGGTAGTTTCAGTTTGGGTTTGTTGTCAATTATTTTTTTCTGTAGTCTGTGAATTCTCATTACTTCTTGTTCCAAGATAAAATTTTGCTACTCAAGGAAATTTTTAAATATTTGCATCCATTTTATATTTAAATATTTATTCATTGAAAAATGGGTAACTGAAAAAATATGTACCAAATTTAGCTTTATGAGTTTAGCTGTTAACAACAATTTTCATTGTTTACATCCCAACATGTAGTGGGGTTATCAGACATTTGCAGATTATATGTTGGCAGATTTCACAGAATTGATTGTATTTAAAATTGCCATCAACCAGCAGTTTTTGAAGCCATAAAATTAGGGTCTGACTTTAAAATGAGAATACAACAGTATCAACATAAAATTTAAGATGAAGTACATGTGATCTATGGTGATATCAGAGTGCCTCATAGCTCACAGACCGATAGATACATTATGGTTGACTAAAATTTCGGGACGACGCCCAATTTACATATCCCCTGGGACAGTTACAAAACGTCACATGTTGCATCTGTAATTTTGTTCGCATGCTTGTTCACCTCTAAAAGTTTCTTGAAAATTCTCGTTTACAGATCCAATAGCTTTTCTTGTCAGACATTAGTTTTACTGTATTTCTTAGGTTAGAAATTCATCTTAAAATATTCTTACATCATTTTTATATTCATTGATAATTAATATAGATTGATAATTCATCCTAAATTCATGTATCTCTATTTTTTCTTTCCTTCATTAAAATAACGATGGAAGGGGACATTTCTGATTTCTTTTATTTTATAAAATTGCTACAGATTTCTGTTCTGAAAAGTGTAAGATTATCATTAAGAGTATACCAACTGAGAAAGACTAATTTCTTTTAAACAGTTATACCAATTAGTATGAAAGAGTACTAACTATCAAAACGGAAGAAAAAACATGTCTAATATTTAAATATCATTGTATCGAATTTTATAGGGGATCTCTTTGAAGTTGATCATTTGATTTGTTTGAAAATTTTCCAAATTGATCTATGCAGTAATTAATCGATAGTAATAAATAAATTTATCTTCTAAATCACATTAATTTTTTTTCGTATAGTAATAATTTTTATAAATTCTAAGCCAGGTGTGTGCATGATGGGCAGTTGTACTGGATTCTAAGCTGTAAAGATGCCTGTTGGTTCCTAATTGTGTATAAAGCATATGCAACATGTACATTGTACAGGGCATGTAGGTCCCCTTTAAGCATAATCTATATCACTGTCAATCCCCTATAAGCATAATCTATATCACTGTCAATCTTCCATTAAAAAAAAAAAAAAAAAGTCAAACACATTTTGAACATTTAAAAAAAATGAAACCAAGTAAGAATCGCATAGAAGCAAGTTACTTATTTAAATAATTTTATTTTATAAATTTTGTGATAGCATAGATACAGTAGAGTGTCGAGACCGAGGCTGATCTGGTTAACGAAAAATTCGGATAATTGGACAACTTTAAAAAATGACTATGCCAATGTTTTTCAGGTAAGTTCCCTTCACACTTAGGACTGGCAATTGTAATAGTACACATTTTAGCATATTACAAATGGCATGTTTAGAAGTTATTATTTTTTAACTTTATTAAAATTTTATTTTCTACAAAATTGGTACAAAGTTATACATAGAAGTAAGTACACATAGAAATTATTACATGTATATATGCATACACTGTACGAAAAAATGCGAGTGAAGAGAGGGGGGTCTCTCTTTCCCAAGATAAGGAGGATGTTCCTGAGGGAAAGAATATGCGTGGGATTCTCACACTTTAGAAATGAAACTTCTTAGGATCTAGAAATAGTTGATTTTATGCATTGTTGTCTTTGCATTTGTTGGTGATTTTATTATTTCAAGATTAGGAAACGGTTATTTAAGGGTTAACTTTCGTGACATCCAGCCAAATTTACTTTACCTTGCCAAAATACATTTTACTTAAAAGAATTTGGAGAAGGCGGGGGAAAAACGTACAGTCCTTGATTGATCTTGTTAATCTGATAATCTGTACTTGGGGGGGGGGGGGGAATGGAAGGGTGACAGCTTTGTTAACCTCTCAATTTCTGTTAACATATCTGTTCTAACCGCGTGCCATGCAATTTGTTGCCAAATTACTTTTTTGTGTGTGCATATGAGAGAGAGGGGGAGGGGGACAGACAGAAATATATATATATTTTTATTCTTTTACCTTTATTACTATTTTTAAAGCGTGTTGTTATTCTGTGAGCAACAAAAACATTTTTAAGGAAGTTGCATTAGACCATGTAGGTTAAATTCAATTTTAAAGCTTGCAATGTTTTATTTGTATAATATTTTACATAATCTATAATTTTTTGGTAAATTTTCTACAAATATTCATTGACCCAGTCGCACAACATTTAGAGTTGAATGCAATATATAAAGCAATTTGAAAAAAAAAATATTTCAAATATTTTGTGAAATCCTTGTTTATGTGAAATGAAAAGAAATTAAAAAGGCAATTGTGTTTTTGTAAGCTTTAATATTATGCAATTGCTTTTCAAATAAGCTAAATTTTTCAATACCGCCACGCAACTGGTGGTGATTTGGGGGCAAATTATAATTATAAAATATCATTTTCCAAATTTTTATACTCGTATCCAACAAGTCTTGAAAAATGCTTTTGCCTTTTTTTTTTTTTTTTTTTTTTTTTTTTACATTTTTTATGGTAGTACCAGCTAGAGATGAGACGGGCTCAGCCCAGGCACGACACAGGCTCGGGCTCGATTTTCATACCAGACTTCAGGCTCATTTTTTTTTTAACCTGAAAATTTTATTTATTCCCGTATTGAAAAAAAAAAAAAAAACTTTTTAAAAAATATAAAAAGTAATATATTAATGTATAATCATCAAAATTTCTTGTGTTCCCTATATTATTCTGTTAATGCTTTTTAAGGTGTGTTAATATCTAAAATTTATTTATGTTTCTAAAATAAATTCAGTATTCCTGATTTTTATCTCTGTTAAAAAGCTGTTATTCTTGTAAAAGTAATTTAATTATTCCTTTCATAATAATCATTAATCTTTCAGTTTCCTGTGGTTTCAATAAATAAATGAGGCATCTGTCTGTTATCGCTTACGACACGAGGGTTGAAAATTGCATTTTCCATAAGAAATCATTTTGATGTTATTTTCATAAGAATGATGAAAGCGAAGCGAAGTATCAGTAACTGTTTAGGTTATTGCAAAAAAGAAAAGAAAATGATAAAAAAATAGTTTTATTTATTGGTGAACGGAAATAAAAGCATTTAACTTTACTGTTCGTTAACAAGGGTGAGAAAGTTTATTTTTCTTTATTTTGTTAACAGTTGATAATTTGGTAAACATTGAAAGGAATATTTATTAGCTGTATAAGAGATAAAGCAGACATTAACGTGTAATGAGAATGTTTTTAATGGGAATGAAGTTTCAGTTAAATATATTTGTAAAAGGACAATTTGGTTTTAAATTAGGTATCTAATTATATGTGATGATTGATTAATGTTACAACATCACAGCTATTTTAAAAGAAATTTGCAATATTTGCAGATTTATATCATTCACGCTAAGGCACCAAAATAGTAGAATATTTTAAAATTGGATCGTTTATTTTATTTTATTTTATTTTATTTTATTATTTGACAATCTAGACGAAATATAGCAAAATATGAGAATCTTTTTAGGGACTTATCTTTTGATGAGATTAAATGTAAATGTCATAAAACTAATTATGTGCTAGGGATGAGATATTTCATTTAGAACAACTTTTAGGCAATTTTTATTAAACTTTTTTTTTCGGTTTACATTTTCGGTATCGGGCTCGGGCTGTAATGACGAAAAAATGTTTCGGGCTCGGGCGGGCTCGGATTTAAAATTGGCGGGCCCGGGCTTCGAAAAGTGAGCCCGAACTCATCTCTAGTACCAGCATGGAAGATCTGTGAAATCATTATCTAAAATGTAACTTTTAGATTATTTTTCTGGTGAAAGCAGTATATCTTTTCTGAATAAATCAAATAAATTGTCTCAGATAAGGTTAAATGTTTTCTAATAACTCTATATTAATACTGTCTTCTTCAATGCAAAACTAACAAAAAAAAAAAAAAAAAAGTCAGGAATTTGAAAATGGACACAAAAAATGCTGAGAAATTTCAAAAATATTCATTAAGTCATGTGATTTATGCTCTCATATAATTTTCTCTTATTTCTCTTTGCATCTTAAAACAAATTCAGCAAATGAAAACCTGTAGTTTAAAGTCTTATTTGAAGTATCCATAATTTCCCAGCGAAATGTATGATGTACATGATTGCATTGTCTTCTGTTGGAAGAATACAAAACACTGACATAAATTTTAAAATGTTACAGCCTATCAAATAAATGTTTGAGGACAAAGTAAGATTAGTTTGTTGTGAAAGAAAAATGAATTAATTGAGAAAATAAAACTTAATGGGAAAAGACAGTTTAAAAAAAATTGATAACATAAAATTAAAAAAACAGCTGTCTGAAGCAGCATTTATAAATTTGTGCACTATAGCTTCAGGAAGTACAAACGAACATTAGTTACAGAATTTGTATTAGGTGTTTAACAAATCTTTCTAAACAAATTGAATTATGAAAATAAAGATATAATTTCAAAATTCATGTCTTTTTTATTCAAAACTGTTGAATAATTTCTTATTGTAAAATAATTGTTTTTCATAAATTTTAAATATCGAAAATCCATACTTCCTTATAAAACAAACTTTACAATCCAAGGAAAAGGACACAAAGTCTGTAAAAGAATATATGGAATTATAAGAAACGACTTACCACTTCTGAAATCAATTTAATAAAGTAGAAGTTGATTGACATATTTATGTTAGATGATTACTGAAAGCAGTAAAGTACAATTAACTTTTATAATATGACCGTTCATTTCCTAAATGTCTGTTATTAGGCTCATTTCATAAGCCATAAATTCTAACCAATTTCATCAATATGACAGTTATTAGACTTAAATCATAAAATCAAATTACATTATCCCAATAGGCTTTTCTCTGTTGTACAGTTATTATTACATTTAGATCATAAATAACAATTATCCTTCAATTCAAATTTAGGAATTACTATTGGTGTTGCAATTAGTATAGAGGTCTGTGTGGAAGCCCAATGTAAAAATTAGAAGAGGTCATGCGGACCCTTTGCAAAAATCAAATTGAATATCAAACCCGATCCTGCCTGACTCAATTTCTACAAACAGTTCCAACTTATATTCACATTTAATTGAGATTTTTTTTTTTTTAATGCATACATATTTATGGTAAAATTTTACAATATATTTTAGATTACTATGTGTTCGCAAGACAGAAAATACACAATAGCAAAATTAATGATTACTTATACTTTTAGACTTTTCACTAATCAAGTAAAGATATATTAAAAAAATTAATGTAGTTTAGAGTAAAAGAAAAAAAAAAGGAATGTTAAAAACAGGACTTTTGAAATTGTATAACAAAAAGTAGATTTTTGTAAATATTTCTCTGTAATTTAAGACTTCTCAAATACAAAGGACGGTACTTTAACACATTTCTGAATTCATTTTTGTTCGGAAATTCATAAAATTAGCAGGTGTTGTTTTTCAGAAACTATATAATCGAATGGCGTTTTCCATTTTTTGATAAAGGCAAAATATCTTTCAGAAAATACTGTCAAAGTTGGCGTTTTGAATCGAATTTCCAGACACTATAGTACGGAAAAGGATAAAAAACCTGCCATCAAGTGAAAAGAATCGCTTATAACTCGATATGTAATTTATTTATAAAAAAAAGGTAAAACTATTCAATTCGAAATCGCTTCAATAGTCAGGTCTGTTAATTTCATACCTTTGTAGTTAAAAATGTGTCAGAAAGTTTTGCATTGTTGAGCAGTGAATTTGAGAACCACCTGAAGGTATATTTTCAATGATTCTGTTAACAGAAATTTATTTTCATTATTACTATTTTCATAAAACATATTGCCTACCCGACACATCCTAGGTCTAATTAAGTTCAGTTCAGTTCAGTACCGGTCCGGCTCGACTATGTAAAAAAAATGTAAGCCTGATCCCGACTCTGGCCCAGACAGCTGAGAAAATTAAACTCGGGCTCAGACACAATGTAACTGTCTGATGATGATCTCTCTGCTGGACATGTTATATTTCTGTATTGATGTTGAAAAACTAGCATCGGCTTCTGCAGCACATTTGTACTTATTCTCGCGAAAGGCATACCTCTCCATTGAAAATGGTTTATATTTTAACGGACCGATCAGCATACTAAAAAAATTGTCCTAATTCTGCCTGTCCGGGCCCATGTAGACCTGCAGCAAATGGGTTGTGGCCAAACCTTATTGCCATCATATAATCACATCATTAAAAGTTCTTATCCAATTAAATCAAAGATCCTGCCTATATTGACTTGTTCGTCCCCCGCTATAAAGTATCCCAAATTGTTAAAAAAAACTCTTGTGTATTTTACATAAATATATATATATATATAACACTAATGTATCATTTTTACACTGCTTTTGAAGTGAAAACTTTCACGTGATGTTAGGGAATACACTTATTTTTTAATAATGAGTCAGGAATCTATCCTAATTGTTAGTTTTTTGGTATATACTGGTACCAAAATCTTAATACATATATTGTATTACGCAGTCTGCTGAAAATGTTCATTTTCAGGTTTTTATTTTCAGGTGTTCATTCCTCCTCTCCCGGCCCCCATTTTTTTTTCAGATTTTGTATCATCATTTCCTTTAATTATAAAGTGGGTACTATAAACAAGTTTGGATTTTTGATATTTCAAATGTTGCATCTTAAGAAATATATTAAGAATATCAAATAAAAAATATTTTTGATATGAAAATATTAAGCGCGTATTTGTTAACTGTTATTAGTATTTTAAGGAGCTGATATGGTATCTTTAGTTCTCTTGCTTAGAATATTGTATTGGTAAAATTGCAAACTACAAAATGAATATAGAATAATAGTGTTTTCTACATTTTTAAAATATCAGAAATGATACTTCCCTTTCATAGGGGCCTAGGAGAAATTGAGAAAATGGCTTTGTCAAACTTTGTTTGACATAAAAACAAAAATTTCGATATATAGAATACAAAATGAAACACTTTCTAATGTCCTTGAACAATATAGAAACATAATTTGCAGAAACAATTTCATAAAATAAATAAATTGTAAATTTCGAAATGTGTCCCATACCTCCCCACTAACAGAGGGGTGTGGACAGCTATAAAAGAATGTATGATAAGGCACAAATGGTCTAATGTGTTGGCTATATATACAGTCAAACAAAGATTGTAGGTTGATAATGTCTGTTCCACAATATCAATTTCCATTACCTTCATCACTGGAAGGAAAATTTAGGGTTGTCAGTCAGAGATGACATTAAAAAGTCATCAATTTAATTTATTTACATTTTGAAGTAAATGAATATATTTATAATGTTATAATTAATATACTACCCTCGAAAAATATTTGCATATTAGCAGTTTACATTCATCTTATTAAAAAGAAGAAATTAGACATGTCCCATTCCTCCCTCTACCTTCTTTTATGTTAAACTTCTTGTATAAACAAAAATGCTGTTTTTAAGCATAGTTTAAATTAGGGATAATATACAGTATAATGCTCCATAAATGGGGAAACTGTTATATCTATGCATAAACAAGTCATTAATATACAAAAAAACATAAAAGTATATGAAGCAAATTTATTTTTAATTCTTGAAATAATCTTTTTCTTTATACAATCGAAAGCTTGTGCAGATCAGCTATTTTTTTCAGCTGAAGCTTGGGGTACCATTGCTTCATCTAATGTCTAATTGATGAAATTATTAGAATGATACATAAAGAGGAAAACCTACTGTGCCATTCCATCCCACTCTCCCTTACTTAGTTTCTTGACAAATATACAAAAAATTCAATTATAGTCCGTTAATTTGGCATCATTCTCGATTATAGAAATTCAGCAGTTTGTAATGCAATAAATTGACATAGCATTATAAATTAATGAAGGGTACTTTCGGTTGATCTAGAACCTTGAAATTTGGAATGGAAGAAGGTCTTATAGCACATATAAAGGGGAAAATGTCAGAAGTCATTAATTTATAATTCTATGTCTATTTATTACATGATTTTCCATAATCTTTTATGGCATTAAGTTAGAAGCTCGAAATTTTTACCTTATTGTTTGATATAAATTTAAATTTGACATCCTGAGCCATTCCTGAGAAAACAGCCTTGCATTGACAAACAAACGGACAAAAAAGCTAGACTGTGAGGGTTCTGTTTGTTTTTTTTTCCTTATGGGGTATGGAACCTTAAAAAACATTCACACATAATATCTGGCAACCTATTCATACATACACAAACAAGTAAGGATTTAATAAGTGTAATCAGTAGCAATTTTTTAATACATTCATAAGCAAGCATAATGTTCATCAGTTTTATTTTCAGAGCTGATTATATTACTTGGCAACAAATCTCACTTTCAGCATCAATGTCATTTTAAAAAGCGCCACGGCCCCTATAATAAAGGAAGTATCCAAAAATGAAATCTAAAGTATATATGGCAATATGGGGTATGACTAATTTTATTTCATTTCTTTAACTTTTCCAATTTGTTAAATCAATTAACATTTAATTTTTTAATTATTTCTAGAAAAATTACATTTTAAATATATGTAATGAACTCATACTATCATTATTAACTTAGTATTTATTTACTTACTACAGTCAAAGCTTTGGTTTCATTTTACATGTTACAATGCTATTAAAAGACATTTAATTACCAGGTGCCTTAATAAAAAAAAAATTCCTGTTTTGCATATTTTTATTTTATAATTGTTATAATATATAATTATAATATAAAGTATTATATAATATAATATAAAGTATATATAATTACTAGAAATATTTTCATTTAATGTTTAGCAGTTTTCCCTATTAAATCATTGCCATAAAGAAAGGATAAAAGCATTGGAAACTCTTTATTTTTGATGTTTTGTGCTCATAGTAAGATTTATTGTATTTTTAATATGATTTTCTGTATATTTCTACTTTTCTGTTGAATTTAGTAAAATTTATTATATATTTTTTTATAAGATTTTCTTTATTTTTATTTTCTTGTTGAATTTGAAAAAATAAAGAAAAGCTCTTTGTTTTCTTGGTACACCAATATTGCAAGTCTGCAGAAATTTTGAACCACCATCATGATTTAAAATTTTATGAAGAAAAATATTGTATGAAAAGGAATTCACGATCAGAATGCTAGCGGGAAAAAAAGAGTAGAAAGTATATTTTTAAATTTTTGGACATATGAATTTTCACCGTTTTTAAAATACATATGCTCAAAACATTATATCCAAACAAAAATGTGTCACTGAAACAACTTTGATTTTGACTTCATATTTTTAATTATTTTACAACTCTTTTATCTTTATAAAAAAGAAAGAAAAATTGATTGTATTTATGAAATTTAAAATTTTAAACCTGGAAAAAATGCTTATTAAAAGTTGCAAACTGTGCCTATGAACTGATGTGTGAACTTTGCAAAGCTAATCTCCATGTTTATGAAACTGTGAAATATTTTTCTATGATAGTAATGATTTTTCAAGTCTAATGTCAGTAAATGAGTAGAGATCATCGTGAAATGTTTTGCATATGTAGAAGCGAAAAAATAAGTTTTCATTTTTACTGAAATCGAAACTGATTTTTATTTGTGGATATTTTATTGGCATTATTAATGTTAGTTTTATTTATAACTTTATACATTAAAATTCTTATGCTTTAAAAGAAACTGTTTTACACAGTCATGGTAAAGATATGCACAATGCTGCTGTTTTTTTAACACTTTCCAACAAAGTTTAAAAGTTTTTATGAATTCGGGTTTGCTGTCTGTCTGTCCGTGCTCTAACTCACATAAATAGAGTCCGATTGCAATGAAATTAATAGAGCTATTGGGTATCACTATGTCATGCTCAATATTGAAAATGAAGTGAGTAGCTTTTATAGTTCATACACAGGGACACTCAAAAGAATTCCGTTATATTACAGTCCATGGGGAAAAATCGTTTGCAGTGTATTTTAATGATATTACACTATTTTAAACGTGCTGAAATTTATATATATCACTGAGGTGTATTATTATACGACTCTTACTGTAAAATATGGTGTGTATAGAATTTATCGTTCATTTACAGGGACACACACACACACAAAAAAAATTGGCTATAGAAGAAATTGAACTATTGAAGTCTGTGAACAATAAAATTGCTGGAAGTGCGTTTTCAGTTGTGATACGTGTTTTTAAATTGAACTACTTTTTAAAATATTACTTGCTGTGTATAAATTCTATAGATCATAAAGACTGGCACAAAAGTTCTCTAGTACATTTTAATTTATTCATGGAAATTGCTGAATAAAAATTTTCGATTGTGCTGTTCGTTTCACTGAACTAACTTGTAGCATACTATGTAGTATACATAAAAATCTATGAACTATATATAGGGCTGCACGAAAAAAACTCAGATATTTTTTCGACTATTGATGGTAATAGCAGAAATTGGGTTTTCAAATCCGTTATGCGTTTTCCAAATTGCTTATTTAGACATCATCTTCCACCTTAATGAACTGCGAAGTTTTATGTCAGTATTCTAAATGTGTTTGTTGGAAAGGGTTACATAATCTATGCTGGACGCATGGTTTTTCGTTCTTTTTTTTATGCTATTAATTCTTATATGCAATGCTTTTCATGTTTAGTATGTGATAAATACCCTTTTTGGTGGTGGGGGAGAAGGTATAATCTGTAATTAATAATTGTTTCAAAAGGAGAATATTTGCAACAAACAGTCTTAAACTGTGATATTTTACATTAGTATTTATTTTTATAAATTAGTTTATTATAGGTTTGTATTTACTTGTACTGTATTAAATAATAATGAGCAATGTTTCTGATTTTTTAAACTGCAAAAAGAGAAAATCATATATCTTTTAAGAATTGTGTTCTTTTTTGTAGATATTTCATTGGAAATCCATTTGAATAATATTTCATTTGTGTGTTTAAATTGAAATTTTTTAAAAATAATAAGACTAAGACATCTTTTACATGAGGGAGAAAATATTGTAGGACTAAAAAATGGATGTGTACAATATTTTATGACTGTTCTTATATCTTACTTTTTTTTTATTTATTTAAGCCAGATAATTTAAAATATTCATTTTGATTATTTTACCATCACTGTAAAATCATTTTCATTATTGTGGCATGAAATTGTCAGATTTAGATATCCTTATTAAGGTTGCAAATCACTGAAGGGTTTTTTTTTCTAAGTTGTTCTATAAAATGATCTACGTTTTTAAAGTAGTAGTTTTTAATTGGTTTTAAAACATTTTATGTTTGTGTTTTAAGTATGCTTCGGTTTTATTGGAAAATAGGAAATTGTTTACTTATTTGGAGTTCAATTTTAAACATTTGAAATTTTTAGTCATAGTGGATAAAAAATATTTCGTAATTGTGACAAAAGAAAAAAAAAAAAGGAGGTTTGGTTTTGAAAACAACTTTTATGGTATATGAATATAAAATAACCTCTAGCTTACGCTGTTTGTAATGAAATGAATTATTACATTCTTTAATCCCTCTATACAGAACTTCATTTTGAAGTTTTGGACTTCAAATCCCACTTTGAAATCTTAAAAATCCCATTAAAAGGGGTCAGGTAACCTTTGAACCAATAAAGTACATGGAAAAGTGACCTCTGTAAGAATTGCAGTCATTCTTTAACTAATTAACTTTTAATTATAAAATTGAAAACACATGTTAGGAACGATTTATTTTATCAATCAAAGTTGTTAGAAAAGGTATACACATATATAGTTTTTTTTAATTTATTTTTAAAGATAATACAATTTTTAATAAAGAATTATTCTTCCATGCATTGCGCGCATGATTTTTTCCATTTGAATGGCTGAAACAAGTCAAGATTTTTCTAATAAGTATAGATATATAGTGTTTTCAAAATGACCTACAATGAAAAAAACAAAACTTGTAGATCGCGAGAAAAAAAATTTTTTTTTAGAGTAATTCGAAACATCGAGATTTTTTTAATACAAATGTAGCCGTGAATTCTAAACTTCTTACTTGAGAAACATAATAATAGGTCATTTTGTGCTTCTGTACGTTTAATACATCCACCAAAAATTTCGTGAAATTCTAGGCAACCGTTTTTCAGAAATCGTGCGCGCAATTATCAAAATCGCTGTTTTGAGAAAATTGTCTTTAAAGATTAAAAAAACCGTTGATCATATAGCAAAAGCTCAAAGTGTTTTAGACATAACTTCTCTTCTAATGCGATTTTTTGTATGGTGTTTGCTTTTAAATGTTCCCAAAGTATCATATTTAATTATAAGCTATTTAATAAAAATTCGATTTTTGGACACTTCAAAGGTTACCTGACCCAGAAACTCCTATATAAAATTTGTCTATTAAGAATAGTATATTTTATAATACAAAATAAGTTGCTTTACCAAATTTATAAAGCAAAGACATTTTTATAAATCTAAATATTTTGTAAAATAGATATTTTTTCAACCATTCATATATGAACACTTTTAATTGTTGAAAGATATGCAATGAAAATTTTTCCATTCAAAATAATCACATTAAATAATAATTCAACTACTGATAAAAATCCCAATATGTTTATTATTTTATAAAAACGAAAAGTTTCAAAAAACAATATTTGTTAATTACTCTAACTGTTGTAAATATTTTACTAAAGGCCTTTAGTTACCAATGTACTAAATCTATCCTCATTATAAAACAAAAACATGGCCGTGAGTAACGCTGGCGTAATATTGACAGTGGCAACGACCTGGCGTCTATTTCATTTTTATTACAAAAGTATTAACTTCTAAACATCGCACAATTTCAATTTTTACATCATCTGATAGAAAAGAAAATATATTTTCGGATGTAATTTGATTGAAAACTGTGTATCTCAATGCATTGAGTTTGTATGGTTTTAAAAATATTTTTCATCATGAATTTTTTTAAATCTATCTCATAATGGAACGTGTCGCCCGATTACGGAAGATTAACCCGTTTGCACTTAAAACAATGTAAGTAATTCAGCATTTGTTTGTTTCCGTGCAATATTCCGTAACTAAATTCCAAACGAAATTAAAACTTCACAAATAAATTAATAAAACACGAATCTAACAAATATGAAATCGAACTAAATAATCAAAATCAAAAAGTTTGTTGTGAATAGTGAAATCTTTCTCGATTAACCGCTGACATGCGGCAAATAAGAAAGTCTCATAAATGTTTTTTCCGTGTACTTGATGAATAGTCTAAGAAAATATACTAAATGTAAAAAAACTATTGGGGTTTTTAAATAAAAGGTTTTTCACCTATGTTTGATACACCGGCCATCTTTTACCCTGGTAGTCCGGTTCAGATCGCGTGGTTAGTTTTAATGTATGAAACCTTCATAAATTGCATATTGTTTTACACCGATGAGGAAGGTCGGGGAGTTATTGATCACATTAGGCATCGACTATGTAAGTGAAGGGGGGGGGGGGGGGCGAAGGTGCACTTGTCCTATTTGGAAATTCTCACAAGGGGATTTGCTCCAAAGAAAATGTAACATAAATAATGGGTGGGCTGTTCCTTCATCACTGTGATTGACTTCTGCGACCTTCCTGTTTGAATGCCCCCCCCCCCTTCCTGAAGCTTTAAAAAGCTGACGCTTCTGATTGACCTTCCCCAGATTTTGGAATTTAATTAAATACATTTTCTTTTCTTCGATGATTAAAAAATATAGTCAATTTTAATATTCCCAAGTGACTTAAAATGAACAGTTTCCCATCCCAAAAGGCTAAATAAAGTGTTTTTGTTTTTCTTTCCTTCAGAATAGCTGAGCACCCCCCCCCCCTCCAAACCCCTCTAACCCGTGAATTCTCAGTGCAAGACTTTTTTAGGGGGGGGGGGGGGGGGGCTTTCGTGTACTTAAAAAATCGTTAACGGGAGTCTCAAGACGTTCAGATCCCTCCTGACGAAGAAGAGAAGAAAACTGATTCAATTGTCCAGTTTGAAAAGAATCCAGCAGATACTTTTTTATTATTTTTTTTTCGATATTTGTAAATAGTGATATTTCGGTACTTATTTTTATGTTCCTGTGTTTAAAAATTGTCTTGCACGAAGGGTTTTGAAAAATAATTTTTAGTTTAGCCTGTTTCGTATTTAAGTTCACGATTTTAAAAACCATTTTTGAAAGTGATCACCATTTTGGGAGCTGGTGTTTCCTTGGACTTTCAGCTTATTTATCACTCTGAGAAATTGTAATTTAGAACAAAAAGAACTAAATGAATTATGAAAGCATTTTTGTACTTTCATCACTAAGAACTGTTTTGAGTACTTTACGCATTCCCAGGGCCGAAACTAGCCTTTTTTGCACTCGTGGCAAACATAGATTTTGTGTGTCCCCCCCCCCCCCTCTTCTGCAAAGTATATTTATAAAGAAAATTTTACTAATTTTCTAATAGCCCACTTATTTTAAAATTTAAAATAATGTAATGTTGAACTACGTAATCTACAAGGGCGAGGTCATGAGGGTCATTTCAGCTTAATTATCACTCTGAGAAATTGTAATTTGGAACAAAAAGAACTAAATGAATTATGAATGCATTTTTTTTTTTTTTTAATTATGGTCATTTTTTTCCCATTCTGGCCAGAAAATCAGAGTTCTAACTTTTTACGGCTGCTTTTTCATCTTCACCTAACACTTCATGTATAATGGCTGCTTCATAATAATGGAAGCCATCAGTCCATCAGAAGAAAATGATCCATTCCAAATGTATAATCCTTCATTTGGCGCCCGGGGCACATGCCCCCTCTGCGCCCCCCCCCCCTTATTTTCGGCCCTGCGCATTCTTAAATTAAAACGCTCAAAACAGAAAATCTTGCAGCACACAGTCTGAACGTTTTTGTAATATTTATCTGAATAGGTAACATATCGTACATGACTTTTTTTTTAAATTCTCTAAATTAAGAGTTGCAAACGATGTGATGTCACAACGGGCGGGGGTGGGGATCACTCGATAGTGACAACTTGTGGCATAGGGCGTGAGAGGGGTAGAACAAAACACGAAGTTTGATTGGTGTAATTATTGGATAATCCCAATTGTAATTTTAGCTGTATTTAATCGCCGAATGTCTGTCGTTAAATAAGACGGATATTACTATACGGATATAGTGGTAGAATTTTGAATAAAAAAAAATCCACTAAAATGGAAACACCGCGTACAACATTTCTGGGTAGTGAACCACTAAAGGCTAAGCAAAACAAATTTTGACAGAAATAAAACTGTCATTATTTTTTAACAAGTTTTTCTAACCGGATTTGTATTGTATATTTTTTAACTTAAATTAACTATATTTTTTTAATAATAAAACTTCTGAACCCTTTTTTTCCATCTGTTGATCGGAATTACAGCGAAAATAGAAATTCAACTTTGATAAATTTTTACTTTAGGTTTGTTTATCTTTTAAGTTATTACTTTTTGAAAGTATGTTATACATTATTTTATGTTCAAATTTTCTGTTAACTTATTATGTTTAATATGTGTGATAAATAGATAAATACTTAGCATTCCATTGTTTAGTTAACGTTATTTTTATTTTTGTAGTATAATATAGAAAATTAACTTGCCATTTTGTGCATTATTGGGCATTTTATTGTTTGTTTTTGTTTTGTTGATTATCTGGAAATTTTATTCCTCTATTCTCTAATAGTCTAATCATGCTTATAAAAGTATTATATTTATTTTTAAGCTCATTTGTATAGTTTTGATAACTTTTGAAAAAGTACAAATATGTTTCAAAAATTGAAATAATTGTTAATAATAACTTTGTTTTTATTTCTTTCCATTTATTTAAAATTACACAATGTATCATTGTACTGAAAAAAGAAACTGTTTTGGAGAACAGGGGAATAAATGTATAAGATGCTCTATATGCGTGATTGTAGGTGCTACATTGCAATTTTGTTATTCCTTGTAATTTATGTTTGGTTATGTAATTTTTGCCTTAAAATCTATTAAATACGCTTGAAAATATAAATTGTATTTTTTTTAAAATTCCTACTATTAGCTCACACTCTCCCTATATTTATTTATATATTTATCTTGTTCAAATTTTCAATCGTTAATAAAATACTCATTATTCATCCTATCAAGTTGAAATAATTTTTTTTTAAACTTGTACTGGATGACAATTGATGTTAATACAGTTTTTTCAAATATTAATTAATTAATTAAATTTCAATTAATTTTAGTTTTGCATGGGAAACAAAATGGCGGCCATTGGTTGTTGAAGATCAATTAAAGTATTTTCAATAAGGGGTTACCATAGGGGGGATATGTCGCCAAATCTGTCGCCAAAAGTCTTTTCTGTCGCCAAATACCGCCAAGTTTGTCGCCAACTTGGCGATATATCACCAAATTTGGCGGTCAAAATGAGTCGCCAAAAGTGACGCCAACTTGGCGATATCTCTAATATTTCGCCAAATTCCCATAGAGTTCCATTGTAAACCTACTTGCTTATAGAAAATCAACAAATTGAGATATTTTAATGCAACAAAAACTAATATTAGCTTAAGGGATTATATTACATTTTTCTTTGATGACCTAAGTAGGAATTGACTTTAAAAACAAAATTTTTATATTACTTGTTCTTTTAAATGTCTGCTCAACCGACAGCACAGTTGGACTTCCAAGAGAGTTACGTTGCTCTATCGGTTTTAAGGTGCGTTCGTAATTATATAAATACACATCACCTGTAGTCGTCGTCCGGCCCGTCCGTCTGTCTGTATATAACAGCGCAAAAACTCACCCAACCGAATGGTTTGAAATTTAATATGTAATAGTCGTTGCAGAATTTTGTCGAGTCATTTCAAATGTTATGAAAATCGAATCAAAACTTATAAAGATATTAATAAAAGTTTTCTTCGTTCTATTAAATCTTATCATACGTAGTTAATTCAATGATATCCCATGATAGGTAATGATTTTGAGGCAGATTTTGATCCGTGCCAAGCCTTAAGTTCGCCCCACATCTATGCGACGAAAGGCGACTCTCTCTCTCTCTCTTTTTTTTTTTTTTATGTGTGGAATTTTGTCGCACTGCAAGATAATGCTAGTAATAACGGAGGAGGGTCGCTGACTTTTTTCAATTCCTACTATTAGTTCACACTCTCCCTATATTTATTTATTTATATATCTTGTTCAAATTTTCAATCGTTAATAAAATACTCATTATTCATCCTATCAAGTTGAAATAATTTTTTTTAAACTTGTACTGGATGACAATTGATGTTAATACAGTTTTTTCAAATATTAATTAATTAATTAAATTTCAATTAATTAATTTTAGTTTTGCATGGGAAACAAAATGGCGGCCATTGGTTGTTGAAGATCAATTAAAGTATTTTCAATAAGGGGTTACCATAGGGGGGATATGTCGCCAAATCTGTCACCAAAAGTCTTTTCTGTCGCCAAATACCGCCAAGTTTGTCGCCAACTTGGCGATATATCACCAAATTTGGCGGTCAAAATGAGTCGCCAAAAGTGACGCCAACTTGGCGATATCTCTAATATTTCGCCAAATTCCCATAGAGTTCCATTGTAAACCTACTTGCTTATAGAAAATCAACAAATTGAGATATTTTAATGCAACAAAAACTAATATTAGCTTAAGGGATTATATTAAATTTTTCTTTGATGACCTAAGTAGGAATTGACTTTAAAAACAAAATTTTTATATTACTTGTTCTTTTAAATGTCTGCTCAACCGACAGCACAGTTGGACTTCCAAGAGAGTTACGTTGCTCTATCGGTTTTAAGGTGCGTTCGTAATTATATAAATACACATCACCTGTAGTCGTCGTCCGGCCCGTCCGTCTGTCTGTATATAACAGCGCAAAAACTCACCCAACCGAATGGTTTGAAATTTAATATGTAATAGTCGTTGCAGAATTTTGTCGAGTCATTTCAAATGTTATGAAAATCGAATCAAAACTTATAAAGATATTAATAAAAGTTTTCTTCGTTCTATTAAATCTTATCATACGTAGTTAATTCAATGATATCCCATGATAGGTAATGATTTTGAGGCAGATTTTGATCCGTGCCAAGCCTTAAGTTCGCCCCACATCTATGCGACGAAAGGCGACTCTCTCTCTCTCTTTTTTTTTTTTTATGTGTGGAATTTTGTCGCACTGCAAGATAATGCTAGTAATAACGGAGGAGGGTCGCTGACTTTTTTCAATTCCTACTATTAGTTCACACTCTCCCTATATTTATTTATTTATATATCTTGTTCAAATTTTCAATCGTTAATAAAATACTCATTATTCATCCTATGAAGTTGAAATAAATTTTTTTAAACTTGTACTGGATGACAATTGACGTTAATGCAGTTTTTTTTTCAAATATTAATTCATTAATTAAATTTTAATTAATTAATTTGTTTAACATGGGAGACAAAATGGCGGCCATTGGTTATTGAAGCATTTAATGCATCTTCATATCTATAAGGAGGATTACCATAGGGGGGAGCTGTTCTGTCGCCAAATACCACCAAGTTTGTCTCCAACTTGGCGATATATCGCCAAATTTGGCGGCCAAAATGAGTCGCCAAAAGTGACGCCAACTTGGCGATATCTCTAATATTTCGCCCAATTCCCATAGAGTTCCATTGTAAACCTACTTGCTTATAGAAAATCAACAAATTGAGATATTTTAAAGCAACAAAAACTAATATTTGCTTAAGCGATTATATTAAATTTTTCTTTGATGACCTAAGTAGGAATTGACTTTAAAAACAACATTTTTATATTACTTGTTATCACCTCCACTGGGGAGAATTTTTGTGCATTTTGCTTCCAAACCTTTGAAGAGCAATAAAATGGGTCACAACTGACCACAGAGTTTTAGGAAAAGAAAGCCCAGATTAATAATCTGACTCGTCGCAGAATTTGATCTGTGCCAAGCCGTAGAGTGCCGCCCGCAACTCACATCTAACACCATGCCTGCACGCAAAAGGCTTTTCATCGCAGCTCTAAGCTAGTCATTATTAAATTTGTTTAAAGTAAAAATTGATTTTAATGGATAACCTTGACGGTTTGTATATATATACAAGTGAACGTGCCTGGAAAGCCAAAGAAAATTCCGGTTTATTAATAAAGTGATGAAGTGCAAATGTTGCTGCATGATAAATAACTGGTTTCATAATTTTAAAACTGTCGAAATGACTGAGAAGGATATGAAAGAAATGCTATCGTTGTAGTTATGTGCATGGACACAAACTTTAGACGTTTTCTGAGGGTGCTTCAGTGGTACAGCCAAAAGGAGCATTTAAAGAATTCGGTAGATGAATAATTTAATAATGTTTATTTTCTTAAAAATAAGTTTATGAAATTAATGTTTTTGTTAGCGTACTAAAAATGTAACACACATTTTAAACGACATATTATTTAATAAAAGGGGGGGGGGGGGTTAAATATCGAAATTTAAAAATAAGATATCGAAGAGGTTAGTGTTTTTTTCGCACTGAAAAGAAATGTCATCACTGTTGATTCTTTTCTATTAAGAGAGGGGGAGAATAGATCAAAAAATGTTCTCCAATATTAATTTTGAGAATACATATTTTTTAACAATTGGAAAAGTATCTAGAAATTGCATAGCTTTTCTTTACGTTAATTTTCATTTCACATACATGATAGTTTGGTGTAGATAAGTTTTGAATTCAGGCGTACCATTTTTTAACTCTGTAAATGAATGACATGTATACTGTATTTTTAAATAAGTATTTATGTAATATACATACAATTCTTTTTTTCTCACTCACCACCTTCTCTATCTGTATCAAAATTAATTTATCATCTATATCCTGGTTCCCAAAGAGGTCGGTAGAGGGTTCAGAGGCAAATTAGGACGTTAAGACAGTCGAGGATGACGGCTGTGGAATACCTACCTATTTAGGAAATTAATATAATAACACTTAGCTGACCCCCGCCCTCCTGACGTTGCCCAGGCCCGTGATAACCTTAAGTATAACTTTAAATAAAAATCTATACAAAAGAATCTAGAGTTGGGTGCACCAAATCGAATTTCTTTTACGAATGTCAAAAAATCGCCGAAGAACACGAATAAACGCTAAAAATTGCGGAGGACAAAATTTTCTTATAGCGGGCTAAAACATTGTAACCGCAATTCTTTCATGAATGTAAAAAAATCGCTATAAATCTCATTAAAAACTGCTAAATGTTCAAAAATCGTGGTAGTCACTAAGAAGAACTAAAAGTAAAATTCAGAAATTGATACCAAGAGTTCTGACTTCAAAAATCAATACCAGCTCTCTAACCTGGATTGTGGACAAGAATACAGAAATTATTAATTGCTTTTCCTTCATCGTATTTAGCTGATCGTGGGTTCAGTGCAGTAGCTAATTTACTGCCTAAGAAAAGTAACAGACTGCACATCTCTGAACTAGGCCATTTGTGACTGATGTTAACGAAATTGGAACCCGACATTAACAAAATGTGAAAACTCAATCATCTCATTCATTTTTTTCTTATTAATTTTGTGTTTACTTTTAAATTTTTAATAAATAGTTTTTTGCAACATTTGGTGGTCGTTTTAATTCATTTTTATTTTGTGATTCTTAAGAGATACACAAATAAAATAGGTATAGATAATATGCAAGAGTATTTTAATATTTGGTACAATTAACTATTATGGAAAAGAGGGCGTTGGAATTTTTTTTTTTTTTTTTTTTCCATCACGTAAAGGGGACGGTAGTCCGGGAAAGATTGGGAACCTATGCAAATATAATTTATTCCCGAAAGATAAACACTAAACAATCTTTATCGTCATATACAATTCCACTAACAGAAAATCTTTTAATGAATTAAATGTAATATATTTAAAAATATTTTTAAAGAAAGTTAAATTTATATGTGAGTTCTATATATGGAGAATGAAAAATGATAATCTGTTGAGAAACTTCTTAAACATATGCATACCATGTGCAAGTTGTAAATAATTTATTATTAATTATGTAAGTTCTGCTGAAATAAAAAGTTTATTTCCCTTTGACATTGACACCAATTTCTATGCTATTAGTCATTAATTAAAGATTACAAAACAATGCATCTAATTAAAATATCTGAAGAAAGTTTTAATCTACTTTCGAAATTTAGTGCAATCAATACTATTATTCATTCTACATAATCAATAATATCTCTTTTAAAAATTGATTATGAATTTTGCAAATGCCTCTGAAATGTGATTATATTGTGCATTCGCGTTCATATCCCTAGATCATATAGAGGGCTGCACAAAAAAATCGTATATTTTCTTGACTATTCGTGGTAATAGCAGAAATTTGGTTTTCAAATGCGTTATGGTTATGCGATTTTCCCATTTTTCACCTTAGTGAAGTTTTGTTATAGTATTGAGAATGTGTCGGTAAGTGTTTCATTATTTAATGCTATAACGCATGAGTTTTCGTTCTTGTTAAAGTTGCAATTAAAATGTTTCTTAAAATAAATTTTAAGAGACAGTACGTTGGTGTCAAACGTAGATGATGTGTTTTATTCCTTATTTCGGTCGATTTCTTATATAGAAAATTAAATAGAATGTTAAGATCACTGATAATGCTTTTGTTTGTCGATTTAGTTATTCAAATACATTTCTAATCTAATATATAAAAATGAAAATTTGTCTGTCTGTCTGTAATTCTATACAAATCAACGGTTTGGAAGCCAGAATTGTGAAATGTTACGTACATATGTATTAAAACACAGCCGAGGCAACTAAAGTAATCCGGAATCGAAATAATTTATAGTTAATTTTTAATTAATAAAAAACCTTCATTTAATAGCAATTTCCTGTCAAATTTAAACGTTTTTCGTTATGGTAGTTGCCAACAATTAAAAATTCACAATAAAATTCTTACCACATCATTTACTTTTCTATTGCAAGATTTCAACGTGAAAAATGAAAATGAAATAAATATGAAAAATGAAAGTTAATAACACAGCCACTTACGTCATAACTTTTTTATTGCAAGATTTCCGTGTGAAAAATGAAAATGAAATAAGTAGTTTGACGAATCCTTCTATATATAAAAAAAAGTTTTGATTTGGAAATGGACCAATGACAATCTGCGTAGATATTCCGGGTAGATCCACATCCAATTTGAATGCTTAAGCATGGCCTTTCATCGTTAATATTAAAAAAACTGTTGCATACAAAAATATGAAAATCGGTGGTATTATAGAGAAATGTTTGATAAACACGCTGATGCAGACAGTTTTCAAATCGAAGAATTATTTTAAGAGATATTTAATGCTAAAGTTAGACAAAATCGTTCCATTAAAAAAGTTTTATTGGAGCAAAGACTATACATGAGAATTTAATCATCTTTAGATCATTTTATACGTTATAAGTTCCCGGTGTGCAGATTGTGTTTATTTTTCTTATTTGACTCATTTTTTGAGGTTTTATTTCAATTTTAAATTCAAATTTTCAGCCTTTCGAGAGATATTTTTTACAAAATTTAGAAAATATTATTAATTTAAACTGTTGCCAGTTGTATAAACAGCGCAAACAATAATGTTTACTTCAAATTAAAAATTTATTTTACACATGACTATTATAAACAGAAAATATAAAAAGCAGGAACTCATTGAAAGTTACGTCATAAAAATTATAATTACACGTGAATTTTAAAAGAGACAGAATATTGTAAGATAATAAATTCATAAACATGCGTTAGAAGTCTTAAATAGGAGAATTTACGTCACATTACACTTATTATATAAAATGAACAAAAAATAATATTGCTAAACAGTTTAAATTTAAAAATTGCTCGAGACATTTATTTAATATTTTAAGATGATCATAATATTTCATTTCTAGCAAAAGTATTTTTACGTGAATATTTAAAAGAAAAAGAAAAATTTGGTGAAAATTACGTCAGATTATATTTCTCAGATTCAAACTATAATTCAATCTTCCGAAATCTTTTTAAAGCCGATCAAATTATCGTGCTAGAGTCTGCGGTGTCTGAACGGGGGTTGACGAGCGTTAGCTCGTAGGGGGTAGAGCCCCCTAGTATATAAAAAAGTAACGATTTCGAAATGGACAAATGAAAATCTGCGTAGATACCGCGAAACGCATCTGATTGGTCAGAGCTTTCTGACGCTATAAGGGGGGCTACCAGGGGGGGGGGGCTCTGTCGCAAACTTGGCGCTATTTCCAGCCAGTATTTCGCCAAATTTCCATAGACTCCATTTGAAATCCAATAGGGTTTACTTGCATGCAGAAAATTAACAAATTGAGATTTTTAAGCAGAAACACTAACTATTTACAATATTTGTAACACTATATATATAATTTTACACATATATGTTGGCAGGGAAAAGGCGGCGAACTGGAAATTTCACAGTAGAGGATATTTATATGATAAGATTATTTACTGTAACTACAAATTAGCGACTTCACAAAGATAAGGAAAAAAAAATCCAAATAACTTTAATAAATTTGTTACTTTTTAAATTTATCATATTTTTTAAATTTACAATATTTTTAATTTTAAGAGATAAGGAAATAAAATTGTCAGGAGTTGCAGAGGAGCGCGTTTACCAAGTGGAATCTAAAAATGGAGTGCATAGAACATAAGGGATCGCGAAGCGATCCAGAATGGAAACGCGAAACAATTACGCCTGGGGTTGGCTAGAAAATAGGGATTTCTTTATGGGGGATGGTGAGCGTAGCGAGCACCACCAATTTTGTTTATTAATCTCCTTCTTGGGGCCTTTGTTGCAGCTTCTTGAAAAACGATCCGATTGCATTACAATTTTCTGTAACATAGCTTTAGCATCCTCCAGCTACTTTAAAACTACCAACTATATTCCAGTTAAGATCCTGCCCCCCCCCCTTCCCCAGGACCCTGTCCTTCTTTTTACCTCAGCTACCACTTTTTTTCAAACATTAATCTCCTTTTTCGGCAAAAACTTACGTTTACTCACTACTGCCGTAAATTAAAAATCGCGTTACTTTATAGGTAGCTTTAGATAAGGGATTTCATCTGTTTATTAGCAATTTGTGAAATTTACAGGAGGGAGCACCTTCCACCGCTTGGGGGCGCATTCTTTCCGGTTTCTCAGGCCCTAATTTCAATGGGATTTGGTTCATTCAACTTAGATGACAATTCGGCTACATTCTGTATTACGAAATTTTATCTTAGACTTTAGTTACCAACATTTTCGAACATTAATGTTGCATTCTTTTTCCGGGTTCTATGGACTTGATTACTACGGTGTTTGGCTCAATCAACTTGGTTTTTGACCGTCTCCAGCATGTCCGGAGCACTTCCGGTGCATGCTGCTTTAGGTAGCGAAGACCCAGGTGGCAGGTTCGTTCGGAAGGAGGTTTGTTGGGAACACACTAGACGCTACGTAATTCCATGGGGCTCCCGAAACTAACTTCATTTAAAAGATTTTCAAAGATATAAAATCATACAAACTTCAATTTTGTTTAAGGTTCTTATAACGGGCCCGGGCAACGCCGGGCATGTCAGCTAGTGTGTTATATATACAAGTATGAATAATATACAATGGACGCCTAAGGGGAGGTTTACCAAATTATATGAGCTCGAAAAAAGAGTACATGTCAGCAGTGGGATTCGAACCCACACCCACTTGGTAGTAAAATTACTATCCCAATTAAATCCACTAAGTGGGTTTAACAAACAAAAAAAAAAGGGGCAATTTTTTTTCAGCCCCAGTTTTAGCCAACTTCAACAACGAGAAAATAGTTGAATTCAACCGTTATAGCTTATCCTAGCATCTTACATCGATTATAATAAAATGCGTAAAATGTTCATCACATATCTTATAACCCAAATAATAAATGAAAAAGAAAAAAAAAATCATCAAATTTTCTCTAATATTCATTTTGAAAATGTTTATAAATATTTTAAAATTTGAAATGTGTTTATAAATATTTTTTTGTCAATTTTCAAGAAAATGTTATAATTTTCTTTTTTTCACTGAAGCGTAATTTATTTATATTTTGATAATCATGTACAAATGAAAATTTCATAAAAAAAATATTCTGTTAAAATGCTTTTAAGTCATGTATTGAATATCTTTACAAGATCTTTTTATCTCTGCATCCTTTTGAACATAAAATTATTTGAACAGAAACGCATGACATTACATACTTGACTGGAAAGAGGAAATTCATTTTCACGCTTTTTATCAAAAGGAAAAAGTCACCGGAAAGATAGTTTGTGAAAACTTCTTCCTTTTCAGAACAGACAGTTGTTCCAATAAAACATTGTATTGCATCTAGCAGAAATAGTCGTTAAATTCTTAACGGGCCGATAGTCGTATTTACAATGTTTAGAATAATCCATATTAACAAAAACAACCGTGTAATTTCCATAATGATTTGAAAAAAATTTATATAATTCGATTTCTTTTAATCCGATTACACTTTAAGTTGTATTATTTAATAATAATTATTTTGATTCATCATAATCACTGCATGTATCACCGTTCCCCGTTAACGGTGAAATACTGTCAAATCAACAATTTATACACATTGAAATTATTTAATTAATATTAAAAGTCACACCTGATAAAAATAAATATAAAAGTAAAAATAGTTTAGAAAAAAAACACTCTTTTATAAACATTAAATCAAACAATGCTAGCGGCATTGTGTAGGGATGATGTGTAGGGAAAAAGGCGTGCAAAAAGACGTTCGTCCGACATTAGCCTAAATGTTAATCTTGAAAATCACGCCTCATTTTTTTTCTGCATTCATTTTTCATCAACTGCAATTCATGTTTAAAAAAAAATTCTGTTGCAATACGTTAAATTCGGCGCGGGTATCGAACTCGATTACGTAAAATTCATTGTTTTTTTTTTTTTTTTTTTTTTTTTTTTTTTTTTTAACACTTAGTAGAAAGCGCAAGCAAGTGAACTTATTAAAAATTATACAATTTTTGTCCTGTTTAGTTTTTAAGATATCACAACAGGAACGAAAAAAATGAAACCTTATTTAAATTAGTATTTATTTAGTATTTCTAAATCGATTTCTCAAAGTATAATCGTAAATTAATTCATATTAAACTATTAGTTCAGGGTTGGCGAACCTATGGCACGCGTGCCAGAGTTGGCACTTAAGACCATTTCTCTGGCACGCGAACAAAAAAAAAATTATTATTTTTGCATGATTAACACATCAAATGAATTTTCTTTTCCTGTTACGCTATGCAGGATTTTTAACATGTATTTTACCTTTCTATACGAATTTATAAAATTGCATTTTTCAGATCAATTTTGTTAGATAGTCGCTGCAATAAGATGACAAATGGATCTAATTTCTATGCATATTTATAAAACTATCAAAATATGAATCAGTTATAAAGAAATCTCCATCGAACAGCAGCAAAAATCGCATTAATACGTTATTAATACATTGTTTAATGTAACTTGGATAATTATAACCAAGATGTTGCATTAATAAATGTAAAAAAATACTAAAATAAAAAAATTTATTTTTATTTCCTTGTTACAGTACGAACTACATAAATAAATCATATTTACGAATTAAAATAATTAGATAATTTTAATAATTAAAACAATTAGTTTAAAGCTTATTCCAAAATACAGAGAAATCGCTTTTTAATTATTAATGCATGAAAGCAACTGATTTTTTAACTAGTGTTTTGTATAAACACTGCAAGATTATTTTATCTCAAAGTTTGGCACGTTTCATTGTTGATGGGTATTGTTTGTGAAATTTTAGCACGTGCACGTAAATAGGTTCGACAATCCTGTATTAGTTGATAAAAGCGGTTTTTTTTTTTTTCATATTACTCTTTTCATTTTTTATTTATAATTTATTTTCTACTTTTTAGCTTTTAAAATGTTACATTGTTGCAGCTTCACAGCCATTTGGCCTATTTTGGCGAGCGTTTATTGCGGATAATTAAATCTAATCTATGTTGTTTCAACTCTCATATAATTGTACGAGTTACAGAGAATATTTGACGATTTATCCCCTGCGGCGGGCTAGCGGGAAAATGCCTTAAAATTAATGTGTTAATTCATAATTAAGTTATAAAAATGTTGCATTGTCATCGGAAGCACACCTGTGAACGTAATTTTTATAATTTTAGCATGTCAGGAAGGGCAGAGCCTGATTAACTCCATATGTGTCCCGGGGCACACATACTATTTGAGGGCCCCCTTTCCCAAAACAATCTTGAGCCATAAAACACGTACATTGCATCATATGGTACAATTTAAATTTTAAACTATTGTTTTATGCTTAAAACAATTCGTTATTTTGTTTTTGAGATGCCAATTACAATTCTAGTGTGTTTAGTTGTGTGCATAAGCAAGCATGTTTCACGTAATATTATAGTTTTTCGCATAAAGTTTTTAGGAATTCGGCAATTTCTTTTAAACTCATTTGTAAATAATGACGTTTGAGATAGTTCCGTGATGTCAAATAGGTGAAATATATTTTTTATGCCAACTGTAAACAGACGTTTTCTTTAATGTGTATTTTTCAGAGGTACTACTTCCGAATTCGCCCGGAGTTCGCCATCTTGTTTCTTTGTTGATCATCGCCGATTTTAAATTTCTTAAAAGTACGCAAAAGCATTTTAGGGCCCCCTATAACTGGAGCACAGGGGCACGTGCCCCATGTGCCCCTGTTATAATCAGGACCTGAGGAAGGGGGTTAAAAACCAATTATAAAATTCCCATTATACCAAAAACCAGGCTCAGTGTAAAAAGCTATTATATCGAAATGAACGATATAACCGCAGAGTCTACTGTAAATTTACATTTTAGGGAAAAGTGTTTCAACGTTTTTTTTTTTGTTTTTTTTTTCTTTACAGCACATTTAAATATACATATAGTTATAATTTATACAGGACACTTGAAGTCCCAGTTAGATACTTCCTCGGCTTTCTTAAATTATGATGATGAAAAAAATGAAAGATATATATCGTTTTCTTATTTGTAAACGTAAACAAAATGCACCAACATAGCCAACAAACATATTTTTTAATATGAATTGCATTTAAAAATGACAAATTGTTAAAAAATATTTTTATTTTCTTTATTACAGGGCTGCCACACGCGACTATTTTTATATTCTATTTACACCACTATTAAAAAATAAATAAATGTTGTACTATATTTTTCTTGCAAATATGTGAGAAAATTTTGTTTTTGAAAAGTGGTGCGAGGTAGAATTAAAAAATGATCGCCTGTGGCAGTCCTGCTATTATATATTATATATAATAAGGCAATGAACTTGACATTTTCAGGATATATCGAATGTCCAGATAGATGTACTTGTAAATTTTAATCCAAAAATTGGACTGGAAATTTTCCAAACTTTTTGTAACTATTAGATCTAAAATTTGTAAAATTTGTTTAAAAGTGAAAAAGTAAAAGTTTAAAAAAAAGGAATACATAAAAGTAAAAAAAAAAATAAAGTTTGTTTAAACATCGGGTAAACGGGGCAACTGTCTAGGGCCCCACGCCAATTGGGGTATTGTTGGGGGAGCCGGAATCCCTCTATACCAGTGGTTCCCAACGTCGTGCATAACACCCCACAGGGGGGCACTTTGACATTTTAGGGGGGGGGGGGGGGGCAATTCCAAATTTTTATTCATCCATTCGCTATCAATTTCTTTCCTTTTTTTTTTTTTTTTTTTTTTTTTTTTTTTGATTGAGGAAAAAGAACTGTTATACACTAAAAATAAACGGAATGCAAGCAAAATTTTAAAAATAAGTTTTTTAATTGAATTAAAATAAATTCCCGAACCAAAGATTAAAATAATTTTTTATACCAGAATAATTATATGAATAATCTTTTAAAAATAATATTTGACATTTTTACATTACGAAAACTTTTTATGATTTTTTTCTGGTTATCAGTGTATTTTATAATTTACGCTTTTGATTATTTATTGAATGAACTTTCTACTTCCATTCGATCTGCTACATATAACACGATGAATCTTTTACACGTGAAACTACTTAAAAATATATATAAATCTGATTGTCTTGAACATATTTAACCTAAAAAATATATGAAACAAGCGAGGTATTACTAACTTAATAAAATTTTTAAATGTTAAATATCACTGGGAAAAAATGGGTAGATTGTAAATATTCATGGTTCCACTGCAGGCATCCTACACAGTAAATTACATGATGACATATACATTTTAAACTTTAAAATTAGATAATATAGGGAAGAAAATTAACGGTATTGGGAAAGGAAAAAAAGAGAAAATGTGTTGTGATGGGAATATTGCGTACTTAAAATTGATGAAGATGATAATTTTGAAATGCTTTTGAAATGCTTTTTTCTTCTATCTTCAATAGAAGAAAGTATTGTAATTGAAATTTTTTTCGACTTCCGGTTTTCGACGGATTTACACGTTTTAGGGGTCAGAGATTCTAATAAACATGTTTATAGAAAATGTCTGTCTGTCCGTGTGTCCGTATGTCGCCATTGCACCATCAAAAATTGTATGAAGTTATGCATAGAATTGAACCAATTTTTTTTTTTTAAGTTTTTGGCTATGGCAAGCAGGTCCTCCATTAATTTGGAAAAAATCCTCCGGTAGGTGACGCTGTAATAGCGATTTTTGTGCATTTTGAATATTGTACCATCGAAAAGTGTAAGAAGTTATGCATAAAATTGAACCAAATTTTTTGTGTATGTTTGTGGCCATGGTCCTCCCTAAATTTGGAAAAATTCCGCCGGTAGGGGGCGCTGTAATAGTGATTTTTGTGCGATTTTTTGTTTATTTTGAATATTGTACCATCGGAAAGTGTAGGAAGTTATGCATAGAATTGAACCAAATTTTTTGTGTATGTTTTTGGCCATGGCAAGAAGGTTCTTCCCGAATTTGGAAAAAATCCGCCGGTAGGGGACGCTGTAATAACGATTTTTGTGCATTTTGAATATTGTACCATCGAAAAGTGTATGAAGTTATGCATAGAATTGGACCAAATTTTTTGTGTATGTTTTTGGCCAAGACAAGAAGGTCCTCCGTCAATTTGGAAAATTTCCGCCGGAAGAGGGCGCTGTAATAGCGACTTTTGTGCAATTTTCAATATTGCACCATCGAAAAGTGTATGAAGTTATGCTTAATTCTAATAAAAATACTAATAAAACTAATTATAACGAATTATTGACATGAGATAGAAGAAAGTTTTGGGATTGGTACATCCAACTAGTTGTGTATTGTGTTATCCGTAGAATGAAAATATACCATCCAAAGCTTTTCCATCCCTCTTAATAAATAACAAAAATGGGTT
This sequence comes from Maratus speciosus, assembly GCA_963932465.1. Lineage (NCBI taxonomy): Eukaryota > Metazoa > Arthropoda > Arachnida > Araneae > Salticidae > Maratus > Maratus speciosus. Next base: position 509,048,416 of record OZ010790.1, read on the forward strand.
ATAAAACGTGTGAATAATATAAATTTTAATGCTTAAAAAAAGTTTATCTTCAAGATATCTTCCGAAGATAAAAATGCAGACCATATAACAAATTTTTTTTAACATTGAGGAAAGTTAGAAAAGTACAACAAACCTCTGTTTAGCACAAAGACGAAGATGTATAAAAAAAGATGTATATCGTCATTGCATTTATAAAATTGTGTTAAAAACACATTTGTGACAAAAGATTCACCTCTTCGATAAGTTAAAAAATGTGAAATGAATAATTATTAAGGCTCTATTACGCATCCGCCGTGTGAATAGAGTTCACTTTTTAAGTAAAAAATTCCATAATTTATAGAGGGAGGGGGGGGGGGCATGGTGATTTTAAGGATGCTTTGGTGGGGCGTGCCTAATAAAAGGTTGGGAACCTCTGCTCCATACAATTAGAAATAACGTTTCATCTGTATAAAATAATAATATTTTTGCTCTAGATTTATTTTTAAATGTTTCCCCCCCAAGAGAAAACAGTGAGTATTAACTTTACTTCTTATAGGCAAAGTTTATATAGTTGTCAGGGAATGTGCAGATTTGATGATCCTGAAAGTAACCGCGTGAGCGCATAAATATTTAAAATAAGGATGGAAGATTTTGCGGAATTAAAAATAATTACGCGCATAAAATGTGATTGATATTTTTCATACATTTTATTATCAGTACAGTAGACTCCCTCAAATCCGCATCCCTAAAATCCGCAAACGCCTAAAATCCGCTTTAGTTTTATTTCATCCGTATGTATTTTAATATGTTATTCTTAATAATATAACTGAACTCATGATTTTCCATGAAAGGAGTATAAATTTATTTTATTATTTTTTTTTAATCAAGATATTGCTGGTATCATGGGTAATCACAATCTTTTTACCAAATATATTTATGTATTAATCAAGCTTTTTTTCGTTATTATTATAATGATTTTGATGTGAATTAATAGAGAGTTCTTTTCATAAGGAAAGTTTAATTGAATAATTCAAGAAAGATGTATCGCATTTTTTTTATGCATATTCAAATATATATTATTAATTATTTACTTGACCTTTACTTTTAATATTTTAAGCAGTTTTTAAATTATCTTACTTTTTATCCTTTTAGTTTATAACTTTACTTAATTATTTTAATATTTTACTATATTGAAAGCATTCATTATAATTTTGATTGCCTTATTACATTCAAATTACTCTTTAAAAAATGTAAACAAAGCAATGACCAGAAATCCGCAAAATTCTAAAATCCGCACAACCTCTGGTCCCAAGCTGTGCGGATTTGAGGGAGTCTACTGTATTATGTATTACTCTATGACATATATTATTGAAAAATAAATTTTATTAGTCCAGTATTGCAGTATACATTTTGGGGCCCACTAACTGTGTTGCCAGGCTGAGATTGAGCCCGCATTGCGGCAGGGTATTCTCATGATTTTGAAATTCAATTTATTTTTCTTTATCTCTAATGATTTTGAATTATTCATAAGAGATTTAAATATAGTATAACTTCAAAAATCTGGGACCGAGACTATGCCGGATTTTTGAAGGAATATCAAAAGGAGACCGGCTAACTGCGCCGATGCCGACCCTTCTTTGCCTCCCCCTGTATGAACTGCGCTCGGCGTCACGTTGGACCGGATATCATTGTCAACCCCCTCTCTTATACTTATGGGCACGAAGTGACAGCTTTTTTTTTGTTAGAAAGACTCTTTTCTGTTGGCGTTAATTCGCTAAACTGGGCGCTTTATCGATAATTTCGGCTATCAATAATGCTTTTCTTAAACTCGCAAAAAACTTATACACATATATTTTATATATGAGTATAGTACTTTTTTTTTTTTTTTTTGTTAATAATAACTATTAAATCACAGAAAAATCGACACTATAAAAATGTATATTCCGCTAATATAATATGCACAAATTGAAAAAAAAAAAAAAGGGAAATAAATAGAAGTATGATGATTAAAAAATCCATATATATAACCATGATAGAACATTACAAATCATGATCAATTTCAAATATTTACACAAGAAATTTAAACGTTGAAGAATTTTTTTTAATTACTTTAGAAGAGAAAATTTTATGAAGAAATAAAACTTGTTACCTAATAATGCCATTTTTTTCTCCATTCATATTATTTTTCGTTCAATGATATAATATTTGACATGGGCCAATTATGTATGGAAACAAATATTTTCGTAAGTTTTAAACTAATATCTCATTTACTCTGCCTTTAGATGTTTCATTCTAAGATTCTTCAAGAACCTTAAACATTATTAACATTTATATACAGATATTTACAGATATTTCATAATTCAATTAATATGCTAGAAATAAATTTCACTTTAATATTATTCTCTGTAGTATTTTAAAAGAAAGATGCTGAGGAAAAAAAACAACATTCTAAATGGAAGAATATTCTTGCTGCTGAAATGAGGGTTATGATTATCTGTTACAGGTTATCTCGCGATTTATTTCGGACGCCAATATTTTGCCAAAAATTTTCTCACCAGAGAATAAACATTTATTTTATATTACTACCTATAGTTCTTGCAAAAATGAATACATTTTTAATCTTTTTTTTTATTATTTAATCATTCAATAGATTTTCGATTAAAATAAATAAAATATTCCGTTTTAAACATCATTAGCGCAAAATAAGGTAAGGGAGGAGGGGATTCTACGTCAAATTCCTCCAAGATTATAAACTAATAACATGCATACAGAACTCATTGTGTTAAATAAATACATTATATGTAAAACCAACGTAAAGAAAAGTATAAACAGCCAAAATTTTTAGCATACAACTGTTTCGTGGCTCCATAATGAGAGCCTTTATTAGAAAAGAAAAATTTTTTTAAAGAAAGAAAAAGAATGCAGCAATAGCAGCAAAGTTGTAATGTTACTGCTACTACTGTTTCTCTGTCTGTCTTTTCTGAAGATTTAAGCCTTTAAGCACATAAATGCTCAATTTATATAATGGATGTTTGTGCTTTTCGTTAGTCTTTGGAATGGATCATTTTCTTCTGATGGACTGATGGCTTCCATTATTATGAAACAACCATTATAAATGAAGGGTTAGGTGAAGATGAAAGAGCAGTCGTAAAAAGTTAGAAGTCCGATTTTCTGGACAGAATGGGAAAGAAAAATGGCCATTAAAAAAAAAAAAAAAAATGCATATGGGCATTTCCCCCCCACATTCTGACCAGAAAATCAGAGTTCTAACATTTTACGGCTGCTCTTTCATCTTCACCTAACACTTCCTTTATAATGGCTGTTTCATAATAATGGAAGCCATCAGCCCATCAGAAGAAAATAACTCGGTTAAGGCGGAAACTTGGTTAAGCGGGACTCGGATAATCAGGACTCTACTGAGTATTTCATTTAAAAAATGGTCCTAAGAATATTTTTGTTGGTGTTCAGAGGGGGGGTCATGATCCCCGTGACCTCCCATTTGGACGCGTCATTGTAGATTGCATAGTTCAGTATTACATATATTATGATTACATATTTTAAATTTAAAAATAAGTCGGCTATTCGAAAATTAGTAAAATTCTCTTTGTAAATATACTTTCCGGAAGAGAGGGGGGGGGGGGCAAAATCCATGTTTGCCCCGGGTGCAAAAAAGGCTAGTTTCGGTCCTATTTAAAAGGTGGCTTGATAAAGCAGCATTGAAACGATGCAAAGTTAAAAAACAAAAGAAAATCACAACATATTTTGTAAAAAAGATGAAGTGTCGTACGTGTCTATCTAATAAAGTGCCCGAAATTACGCAATTGACAAAATAAGTAAGTTGACTCTGTTTATTATTTTCATAAAGAACATGCTTTTTAAACACTATTTCTACCCGCATCCAATAACACCTTTCAAAGTTTTGATTTTTATTTATTTTCCTTTTAATTTTTAAAGATAATAAGTATTAAAACAACTCTTCAATGTACTAAAAATGATTCTGAATTGTTTGATCTAAAACTTACAAATAAAATATTAATCATAAATCAAAATATGTTAAAAGTTGTCATTTGACATCGGTTAAAATAGTGTTGGCAATAAAATTTTCCACATTTAAAAAGGACTTTGAAGAATTTTAAGGGCTTTCGGTTAAGCCGATTTTCGGATAACCGGGTTTCTACTGCATATATATATAAAATGTTATTTTTAAAAGTTACAGAAATTTAATTTTTTTACGGGATTTAAATACTATATATTTAGTAAAACTTTCTTCGTGTACTAATAATTAAACAATAAAAGTTTCTTTTTTGTACAAATAAAACTTACCGAGTTATGATAACTTGAATTTTATGTATTTTCAGCATTTTTTGTCATTGAAAAAGGAAAAATCTTTCAATCAAGGAAAAGGATTCATCTTTTTATCCAAATGATACAAGTCAAAATAAAAATTTCCTTAACAATGGTGTGTTTTTTTTAAATTAACATTAGATATTTCTTGAAATACCTTGAAAGAGCTAACAAAATTTGGGGCGGCAGTTTGCACCGCGCTATTTAAATGAGTCCCCTTCTTTCGTAGTAAATATTAGTAAGTATCCTGTAGTAATATTTTATTTGTATTCATTACGTTGAATATCTCATAAGATATAATGCAATGCTAGATGAATACAGACCTTAAGTATTGTGATTATTGTCGCCAAGATTTACCATGGCCGAATTTGCATACAGAAGACTTTTTTGGGAAAAATAACTCTTTAAGGCAACCCACAATAAAATGATGGATTGCTTATCTCACCCCCTTCGAGCGCAGTTCATACAGAAGGGGCCGAAGCTGTAGGCGCAATTTATGATCTCCTCCCACCGTAGGCGCAATTGATGTACACCCTATCAAAAGTAGTAATTATGAATATCGGATGTAGTGCTATATTCTTAATGGTGCCTTTAGCCATAATTTAATTCATTATTAGGTGATAATTATGTAAGAAAAAAAGAGAAGTAAATTAAAAAAAAACTTACTTTAATTGATATTTTCCATGTTACAGAAAAAAAAAATCTAATAAAGAGTGAAATTATTTCTCCTCTTGTAATTTCGGAAACATCGATGTCAACTTTGTTTGCTTAAATTTTTTTCGCCGTTCTTTAACAAGTTTTTTTTTTCATTTTATACAATGAAAGAATGTCTATTTTGGAAATACAGTCTTGTTTCTGTAAAGCATATATTAATTCTCCAGTCAAATTTATGCATTTTTTTAGTGACACATTTTCTTCTGCCGGTTATTCATTTTCATGTTCTGAGCTGCTACTACTAGCATTATCGGCGATTCTATTTAACACAGTGTTCATGATCTCGCTCTCCATTAAATTGTCCATTGCTAATGCATTTTCGTCAATGCTTAGCCAATCATCTATATCTCTTTTTTTCGACACTTAATGCATCTCCAGTTTCTGCCTATTCAAACAGTGTACAATCATAAATTGCACCCTTTTCACGGGAGATGTGAAAGCTTGAAAATTTTCCCTCATCATTGATGAAGCCCTTGCCGAAAATTCGTTACTACCATATACTGTGCCATGCATTCGCTAAAATTGTCCCCAAAATTGTGCCCGTTGCTAAGCAACGGTGCAGCTCCCATAAAATTTGATCAGAAAATAATCGCCTCTGACAAATGAAAAACAAAGTCAAATATTCTTTTTTTGCATTTTTACGTTCGATCTTTAAGTTTTAAATTCATAAAGAATTGCTATTTTTCTTCTCCCATAACTTGAAAGTGTAAAAGAAAAAGGAAGGGAAAAGATAGCTTTGATGCCGGATTTTTGAAGTCACACTGTAATTAAACAGTAACAGAAAAAAAAAAATAAATAAATAAATAAAAAGGTTTTATCACAGTACCGTGCTCTTATTATTTAATATTTCTTAATTGTTACATTTATGTATTGCTTTTTTTATGATGGTATTTTTTTAAAATTGTCTTTCATGGAAGCTCTGGCAAAAAAGTCTTAAAGTTTAGCTTATTGTTTAAATTTTGCATTAGAGGTGTGTGGGGGAGGGGGTGCGCACCTAGGCAGCTAACCGCAGTCATATCAGTTTTGAATTTTTGCTCCTCTCTGGATTTAGTTTTACCAACGCCCACGCGTGAAAACTTAACACATCAGTGAAATAGCATAACACCAGTGAAAGTGAATTGTTGGTTAATTACATTCTTTACCGTTAACGTCATTTTCCGAAGCATACATAATGATTTACGATGGAAAACGGACGAGCTCTGTTTGTTATTGTTACCTTGGTAGACACCTGCGTCTACCTCTGTCAGTTGCATCGTTCCTTCGCACAATCAGAGCTATTTCCCGCGAAAATCATTTCGGGAGGTTTCTTCCTTTCCAAGGTTTCGCTACAAAAGCTCGAGTAGTTCTCCTTGGAGGCTGTCTGGTTGTCCCATATTGGGATGGTAGTTTATATCAATAAGTAAGAAAAAAATGTTTACACCTCTGGAAATGACCCATTTCTTTATGAGTTGACTTATCTTCGTACAAAAAAAGTGTTACGGTAATCATTTTCACAATTTTATAGTGTTCCTGCTTAACTTTATGCTTTATTTCCTCTAGTAATTGAACGGCTTTCTACGTATGACTTTATGAAGTTGTTTTCAGCACGTGTCTTTAAAAAAAGTTCGTGAGACGTATGCATGTCAGCTAGAAAAATTGTTGACGTCATATGTAGTTTTACAACATTTACATTTTCCCATTTATTATTCTTTTTCATTAACACAAGTGTTGAATTAAAACGTTTCTTGCCAGTGGGCGGTGGGGGAGGGGGAATATTTCCCCGGGTCATTCCCTGAATTCTTCAATGATTAAAAGAATAAAGAAAAACATTTCAATATGAATTGGTAAAACTGTACCTGTAGATTGCAGCTATTTAATAATAAATTTAAAACTTCCCATCATAATTGAAAAGTTTATTATTTCTGTTCGTCGCACTCTAAATAACAAGTCCTAAATATATCGTAGGCGAAAAATTTTAATTTTCCAGAAAAGAGGTTTTCAACTTTGACATATTATTGTTCTCCATGTCTCAATTAGCATTTTCATTTTGTTTTCTGATAATTTCATAACACACAAAAGAACTTCAAAATCTACCGTAGATTGCAAAAGTTGCAGCAACTATTAACAAACACTATTTGCAATTTAAAGGGAAAAAAAAAAAGGGAGAGATTTTGTCAAAAAATGTCTATTAAGATAATCTGTCAGGATTGCCAGGAAATGATATTGAGGTTCAGTGCAGCACATTCCTTGTTGAATATGGTATGTGTATCAGTTATTAATGATACGACCAGGGGCGCCATTTCAGAACTTTCTTGGGGGGGGGGGGGCAAAGATTTTTTGAGGGAAGTTATATAGCTAAGGCTAGGATCCGGGTGCCTCCCCCCCCCCCTCCCCGAAGGAGAAACGTAAACTGAAACATGCTTACAAAAACAGTAAAAACTTTGAATGCGAAAACTTAAGAACCAATGAAATATTGCGTTTTAAATAGGTTTCTGTCTTAAAAGGTAAAATTTTAATGTATGAAAAATTTTCTTTTTAGACAGGATTCTATGTAGGTTCCATTTTTTACCAAGCATCCTCAAAGACTGTTAAACCATCCACTCTATAGTATAGATCTGAAAAGAGATGTATTACAGTAAAACTTGTGAAAACGAAGCTTGTCTATAACAGAATTCTTTCTCAAAGGGGGAAAAAAAAAACAAATTTCGATGAAAAAGATCATACAATTATACTTGTTAAGGCAGAGAACTGTCTATAATGGAATTTTTTCTAATGTTTTTCGACTTCATCAAATTTCGATGAAAAAGATCATACAATTATAAAGCTCTGGGGATTTTGTCTCTTTAACTTCTTATGATTATTCTGCGAATTTTTAAAATTTTCGTGAAAGTCTACGATTTTTTTTTCTTTCGAATTCCGCAAAATCAATTCGTCAATGGGTCACAGACAAAAATCGTGAATTTTGCAAATTAAAAAACAAAATCCCCAAATCATCGCGGAAAAAATCGCTAATTTCTCAAAACGACCGTGGAAAATACAATGGCGGATCTAGGGGGGGGGGGGTCGAAGGGGAGATTGCCCCCCCCCCCCCCCCTGGGCTAATTTGCTCCCCCCCCTACTTGAACCCGGCGGGTCGCGCCAGTTTAAATCCTTGAGGCACGGGCTGGGCCAGGTGTTTTCTCTTTTAGAGCTGGGCCGTGCCCTATTCTTACATTTTCTGCAGATTCGGGTTGCGTCAGATTTCTTTTTTCTTCCAGGTTGAGTCTGCCGTGGACTTCATTCTTCTTAGAGGTCTGCACTGGGCAAAATTTCCAGGTCGGGGCTCGGCCCAGAATAAAACGTTCGCTCCGTGTCAGCCCGTATGATAAGCATTATTGGCCCGACCGCGCTCGTGCACTCCTCTAAATTCTTCCTCCCGAGGCCAAGTTGGTCTGGCATCTTACTTATTTGTTATTCTTAAAAATAAAATTATATTTATGTTGTACATTTGTTTAGCGGAATCGTTAGAAATTTAATTTGATTTGATAAGTTACACAGATACATTTTTAAAAAATCTACTTTTTTTCTTTGTAGAACTTTAAAATTATAATGTTCTTTTATCACCCGTTTCTTTCATTCTAAACTGATTTTCTTACTAGATTTTCATTTGAATGTCATTGTCTAAGTCATATTTTTACGTAGCGTTTATATACAGAATTGCCTAAATAGTCATTAATATTATTGTTTTCTGTTGTCATGAATTTCGAACATAATCTGAAAATAAAATAGGAGCATAAGTAAGTGCGCTTTATGAATAATTTTAATTGCAAAATGCATGCTAGGCTGCAGTCGATTTTTTAGCTTTTCTACCGGGTCGGGCCAATAATTTTTTTGTGTGGGTTAGACCTGGGCTTGGGCCTGGAAATTTCAGCCCGGGTAAACCTCTAACTGACATATCGAAGCCAGCTGTAATTTTTTTAACCATTTGGAAAAATGGTTATTGTCCTCGGTCAGGGTAGGAAATCAAAAACATATCTGAAGCGTTTTATTAGTTGAATCCCGCATTTTATTCGTTTTCTGATTGATCTATACAGTAATCTGTATTTTCCCTTTACTTTCAACAGAGATGGATACTTCTGTTGCCACTATGACAAAAAAGTAATAAAAACTACAAAAAAAAATTAATAACTCAGAAACAAATTGAGATACAGCTTTCAAACAAATTGCAATTAAAAATGCATTTTTTTCTCTATACGACGTTATAAAAAGTAATATTGTGGGATGTTTAGAAGTTTAAAAATGAAATTTCATTTTAAATTGGCCCAGGAATATTAATGTTTAATCCATGGCGTACGTAATGTATGACCAGCTCCGTAGAAGTTTAAAAATTTACAGTACCGAAAATCGTAAAACTGAAATTTCTTTTAAAATTTGTTCGTGATGGGTCCAGGAATGTTAATGTTTAATCCATGGCGTACGTAATGTATGATCAACTCCGTGCGATTTTTTATGTCTTAAATTTTAGTCTTTGAAAAAATCATTTTCCAAATGGTCGTTGTAATTTGTTAAATTGCTTTTTTTTTCTTCTTTTTAGGCTTCTTTCAGCCATCATCCCATAGCTACTGAATATACCGAATGTCCTAAAATGCTCTGACTGATTTTAAAATTCAATAACTTGCAAATGCAGCTATTAACTTACTATTAACTTGCAAATGCAGCTATTAAATATATATACAAGAGGGTTATGTAAGATGTCAGGAGCATAGGGGTGATTCTATTCCTAATTTTCAAAAAATTTTGAAAATTTAACCCTCTTGTTGCGCATCCTGCGATTTCCACGGCCAACGTAAAAGTAGCAAAATTTGCGAAACCCGCAATTTCTGCAGCATTTTTTTTTTTTTTTTAAAGATCATTTTTTTTTTTTTTTTTTTTTTTTTAACTCTTTACAAATATTTTGGTTATATTTTACCTGCAAAATATATGCAGATTTGAAATATGTAATAAAATAAATGCGCAATTTTTTAACCTATTTTGATTTAAAAAAAAGAATAACGCAGCGAGAGGGTTAAGGCATTCGATTCCGAAAATTGAAAAAATTTATTGATCCGAAAATTCGGACATAAAAATAATCGCGAATTTTGAGAAATGGCGCCATAAAAAATCTATTTTGTCAATCGTTCGCAGGAAATAACTTCAATTTCGCCAAAGGATAACGAAAAAAAACGCGGAATTTATCAAAGGGCTAGAAAATTACATTAATTTCGTCAAAGGGTTGCGGAAGAAACTCATATTTTAACAAAGGATCGTAGAAGAAATGCGAATTTCCTCAAACGGCTGCGGAAAAATGCGAGTTTTATCAAAGGGCTGCGAAAACATGCTAATTTCGTCAAAGAGTTGCGGAGAAAACGCGAATTTCGTCAAAGAGTTGCGGAGAAAACGCGAATTTCGTCAAAGAGTCGTGGAAGAAATGCGAATTTCATCAAGGAGTTGTGGAGAAAATACAGTGATCTCTTTAGAAAACAGCACACATACATACATCTATGTTTATTATTATAGGTATAGTTTTTAATCTGAAATAATATACTGAACTAACTTTTGAAGAAAACGTGTTAACCCAAACCCAGCTTGTAGAAATCTACACTCAGCCTGAAACCGACCTTGAATCGAAAACAGTTAACCCGACCTGCAACAAAAATAATTAGTGGCAGGAGGGAATCCCATTCCCTCTACTGTAACCTTTCAGAAAATTTGCTTTGAATTTCAGATTTCCCCCCCTCCCCTCAGAATCACCCTTGATCAGGAGGGTTTTTTTTTACTGCGATTCTTGATTTTAGTTTAAAATACCGGTGATAGATGGCGCTAAATCGGTTCCCGTAGGAGGAAGGACAGATATCGGGCCCCAATTTAACGACTACCGTTTGGAGCACCACTATCGCTGCTATTGTAAAGTAAAATCAAGAATCGCAGTAAAAAATATCCTGACAACTTACATAACGCTCCTGCAAGACTTTTTTAAATTGCTGTCACCATTTGAAAATTGAAGAATTTTAAACTTAGTGAGTCCATTTTAGGACATCTAGTGTGTTTTTTAATAAGTTCCAAAGCATTCTTTACTGAGTTGCAACTGATCTTAGATATAAAGAGGCAAGCAGTCTTATAAGCAAATTAGTATTTTTTACATAATTTAGAAGATTAAAAAGTATTCCTAAATAATTATTTGGGCGCGTCCATTATGGAGCTTTTACTGTATATAGTTTTTATCTTAAAAAATATTTAGACTTTCTTTTCAAAAATCGCGTCCCTTCTCGCAAGAGTGAAAACCCTCGGCCCAAACTGACCCAAACTTGAAATAATGTATATCAATCTGCCCCAAACCCAACGCGCTAGGTGCAGCTTTAAAGTAGAAGTCAACCCGACCCGCATAAGAAAATTAGAAATCAGCCGGACCCAAACCCGACCCGCAGCGAAAAGTAGAAGTCAACTGGACCCAAACGCGATCCACAGCAAAAATATAAGTTAACCAGACCAGCAGCAAAAATTAGAAGTCAACCGGACCCAAACGCGATCCACAGCAAAAATTATAAGTTAACCGGACTAGCAGCAAAAATTGAAAGTCAATCGGACCCAAACCCGATCCGCAGCATAAAAGCAGAAGTTAACCCGACCCGCAGCAAAAAATAAAAGTCAACCGGACCCAAACCCGACTCGCAGTAAAAAGTAGAAGTAACACGACCAACAGTGCAAAAAATTAGCCCCGACCCGCGCATCAGATTGGAATCTCCAAATTTCTAAAATCGCCCCCCCCCCTCCCCCCCTTGAGGACTCTCCAGATCCGCCCTTGGGAAAATATTGCTAATTTCATCAGAGATCGCGACAAGAAATGCAGATTTCGTCAAATGATTGTACAAACTAAAATCTCGCATTTTGTACAAGGATTGCGAAAAAAATCGCGAATTTCGCCAAAAGATTGCACAAAAGATCCCAAAAATTTAGTCAAACAATCGAAGGGAATTTCGTCAAACGATCGTTAAATAAGATACAAAATTTCGTCTCACTATCGCACAAGAAATTACAAATATTAATAGTCGGTGGTAGAAGAAAAATCATGAATTTCAACAAATGATCGTAAAAAAGAATCGCGAATTTTGTCAAAAGATCGAGAAACAAATATGGAATTTTGTCAATTTTTGGCGAAAAAATATTGTGAATTTCCTCAAATGGTCGCGAGAAAAAAAAACAATTTCGATAACGGTTGCAGAAAAAAATCGCGAATTCCATGAAACGGTCGCGGAAAAATGGCAAATTTCGTCAGATGATCGCGAAAAAAGAATCATGAAATTCAATCAGTCATGAGATAATCAGCCCACGAACGGCATGAATAGGTCACAAAATTTGCAACTTTTGTGATCTATAGCAATGAGAAATTTTCCATTAGTGATTTTCTGCAAGTAAAGGTAAGGTAAAGCATTAGTTTGTTTCGGATTGCGTTTTCACTATTTTGAGGTGGGTTCGTGTTAATACTATTTTTCAAAGAAATCCTGAATATTTTTCAGATGAAAAAGCTACACATTTGAACATTAATGAATACTATATATATATATATATATACACTATATAGCCATTAATGCCCGCCAACTTTCAATTTCAGACATTTTGTCAAATATTTAGAAATATACTTGACAGATTCTTCTGGAATTTCAGGATTAAAAAGAACAGGCATGACCTCAGGGGGGCAATTAGAGGGCCAACAAAAAATCAAAGAAAAAAAATAATATTTGGGATCACCCTGTAAAATAAAATGCACGAAATGATCTATCGCTAGCGAATATAAATAAACAGACATTGTGCAATATTTGTATTCTTTTGGTAAGAATAGCACGTATATTAATAGAGATATAGCGATTTATTTTAAAAAATTCTTGCATGTTTTTTGCTTATAACATGCAGGGTTTTCAACCAAATCTAACGCCGGTTTCAGAAAAATTGCCAAAATATAGTAGAAACAATATAGTGCAATTGGAATATAAATATATTAAATATTTTAGGAAATATGAGCAGTTGTATGAAATAATTTTTATCTGCGCATGTGCGAACGATAACTAGGATCATTTTACATAATTTAATAGTCAACTCTATAGAGCAACTATATAGATAATATATATATATATATATATATATATATATACATATATATGAAGATATATATATATATATATATATCTTCATTTTTCTACTTGAAAGGTAAAGTTTATAATAAAGATATAATTGTAGACTTATTATACAATAATTGTATTAAAATACAGATTATTTTCTTTCATTTTGGTTCGGGCTGCCTTTCAATGGAGATCTTTTTAGCGGTTTTCGTATTTACATGAAATTACAGTCTACGTTAGGATAGGTTGACGTATTTCCTTCTTTGCGAGTGAGGTACATTTTAAGTTTTTCGGATTGTGGTTTATCTCTTTCGCTCGGAGTCGGGATGACCTGGGTTTTTCACAGGGAAGTCCTGAATATTTTTCAAATGAAAAAACTATATATTTGGCTATTAATGGTGATCCATAGTAATAACCCATGTGTTCATTTCTGTACATAAGGGATAAAATTATAGACTACTTTATTATAAACGTGTTAAAATATGGAGTAATTTTCTTTTACTTTTGGTCGAAGTCTGTCGGTTTTGAGTTGAAAAAATAGTTTTGTCGGGGTGCGCGCAGACTCCATTCCTAGGCGTTGAAGAATTTTGAGAATGTACCATATATAATATGATTTAATGAAGCAAATAATTAAATAATTTGATAACTTTGCAATGATTGCAGTAAATATAATGTGATACTAATAATCCAAGCAAGTAAAAAAGCCGGGACAGTTATGAACTTGTATTATACTCGCCCCTTCACCGCCACCCCCCCCCAAAAAAAAAAAACTATCTGAAAAAACTCTACCCTTGAATTTCTAGCCACGAGGGGACTAGTTTTCCTATGATCAAGTTGTACACAGCTGAGAAATAATTGATAAAAGAAAATGTCTCTTGTGTATCTTTAAAATTAGCTAAAGTATGTCTCGGCTTAAAAAAGTTCGAATAGGACATTTTTTTGATAATTATTAATTCCTATGCATAAAGCATTTATTTAATGCATATGTTTTTATTGCAATCAAATCTGATAAATTATTTTAACGTTTGAGAAATTTTTTAATTTTTGTTTGAGTCTGACAATTCATGGTTGATAAATTTTCTGAAAAATCAAATTAATTGGGGGAGCCCCCAACCCAGCCCCCCTCAATTGGCGCCCCTGGTACGACATGCACAAGAATTCGGAAATATTACGGGCTGTGGTCGGTAATTTTGATGTACTCTTTAATGGGGTTATAGCACAGTGTGGACACAAATTAGTTGAGCTATTTTGTAACTGAATAATTTTCGAAATCTTAATTTTAAGATACTAGTTCAATGGCAGATTCCTGTACCATAAGTTTGCGGCTATTCTTTTTACTATTACTGCAGTGTCGAAGTCTGTTTGGATTGATCGAGCAGGTGTTCTTTTCCCTGTCTTCCCGCTAGAGCCAAACATCATTAATCTCAATATAAATGAGACAGCCACGAAACGCCTCTTCTGCAGTTGAGACTGAAAGGAAACTCCTCTTCTTCCGTTTTTCATAAAAGCAAAATCAACGCCATTTTGTTCAGTTTTCTTTTTATCAGCGGAAATGCGTCGTTTCAGGATAACCGATTACTTCTTTGGAAAGCACGCAATATGGCCTTCGTTTTTACTTTATTTATTAAGTGACCAACCCCTTAAGAAAGACTGCCTTGGGAACATGTGGTTTCAAGAAACCAGATGCTTAATCACCTCTGTACTTTTGAGTACTTACTTGGTTTTAGAATGTTTTAGGAAAAACAAGCGGTTCTGAAACAAATATTTCTACAATAACGCGAAACTTTCTGGTTTTTGAGTTTAAGATTTAACAGCTGTTTGTAATATTTGAAACACTTCGATGCTAATTAATAAAACAAGACTTACAAATAGCATAATTTTATCTTTAAACACACATAATTTATACATATTTTAGCTAAAATAGGAACTCATTATAGTAATATTACATCATTATAAAACCATATAAAAATTCTGTTTTTTATTTTAAAAAAAAATAACTTTTATAGAAAATTTTAAGAATTTACATTTTATAATTTTATAATATAATGTACTCAGATAGATCAAATCGATTTCCTGTAACTCGGAATGGTATGTTATTTCAAAGTTATGTATGTTATTTCATGTTAACACAAAGAATATTCTTTATTTTTACTATCCAGTCATGTATTTCCAAGGACTTTGTAAGTAAAAATTTCCCTCGCAGTGACATGAAATGCAGCGAATGAAAAAACATGAAATGCAGCATATATATTGCGCATTTTATCAATTAACGTTACAATGTTTCTTTAAATACGTCATACAACAGTACAGAAAGAAAAATACTTTAAATTATATAGCGTAATTATTTGCAGTTATTTCAAACTTAAACTAAAAAGGATTTTTATGTAGAATTTAAAAATGAAAAAGTGGTAGGAAACTATTTCATATACTGAATTATTATTCTGCAATATTTTGAATCAAATTTATTTAAGGCTGTTTTTGAAAATAATAATAATAATAATACTGCTGAATAGTGTGAAACTTCTTCCCACATTAACAAAGTCATTTTTATATGTGCATGAAGTTTGTAGACATTGTTGGTAATAGTATTTGAGCTCTTAAGTATTGAATAGCATTAAAAATATATATATAAACGTATTTTAATAGCATATTTCGAAAAATGTAAGGAACTACTAGCTCCCACTAGCATGTGAACAAAATCCCATCACTCTGCTGTAGAATTGTTTCATTTTGACCAAATTTCTTTTACAGAAAGGAAGTTCAGACATAAAAAAAATAATAATTAATTTTGGCTTCAATTAGTATTAATATTTACAGATAATATAGGTTTCAATACAGGAATTAATAAAGGTTTTTATTTAAAAAAAATACCTTATAAAAAATCTGTTTTTTATTTTAAAAAAATAACTTTTATAGAAAATTATAAGAATTTATATTTTATACTTTTATATAATGTACTCAGATAGATCAAGTCGATTTCCTGTAACTCGGAATGGTATGTTATTTCAATTAAAACATAAAGAATATTCTTTATTTTTACTATTTTTTCCAAGGACTTTGTAAGAGAAAATTTCACTCGCAGTTTAAAACAGGAAATGCAGTATTTATATATTGCGCATTTTATCAGTTAACGTGAATTATGAAATCATGAAAATTTTATCTTCTAAAGCATTTTTCGTGAATTGTTTAAACTGCATTAGAAGATTGATATAATCATTTAGTAAATTTTAGAAGTATTTTAGAAGGATTGAAGGATTTAGAAGAATTAATTAAACTTGAATTTATAAGGATTTTTTGCACTATTTATAACCCCACTCAAATCTGTTATTTTAAATCTTTTTCTTAGTATTTTGTAGAATTAGGAAATGTACAAATATAACGTTCTTACAATAGAAATATATCCGCATTGAAAAATCCCGCCCCCACACCCCCACCCCAACGCCAAGAAAGCTGAAAAGATGCAAAGGCAAAACAAATCATCCTTTAAAAAATATTTTTGTTTTGTGTAACCCATAATGCTTTTAGAACAAGATAAAATAATGTATCTATAACTTATTCCAAACTGTATTACAACTAATCGATGTATTAAATGAATTTTATAACAAGTTATTTTAATGATACTTATATGCATCGTCAGTAGATAAAGTGTTAAAAACAAAAATGAACTAAAATAACAAGAAATCCCTGCCGGCTCGGCCTACAGGCGCAGCTAGATTTCGAAGTTAAGTACTAATTTCACCAACAAAAACTAAATCATGATTAGAGATAAACCCTCTTTAAAAATTTTATCTTGCCGCTTTTGACGAGTTTTTAATTTCATTTTTATATAAGAGCTAGTTTTATCAGAATCATGTTAAGGCAGTATTCAAAAAATATTTTTCCATGCTCAACAACTCGAAATTTTCTGACACATTTTCAGATTCATTTTTAAAAGAAAAAATATGACACTTGCTGACGTGATTTTTGAAGAGATTTATCAACGGCTTGTATTTTTATTTTTTGTTCAATTAATCAGAACTTGATTTATAAACAATTATTTTCTCAGAAGGACCATATTTTTCATTTCCAACCCAATCGCTTCGGGAAATTCGGTTCAAAATGCCCACTTTGACATCATTTTTTGAAATATATTTTGCCTCTATTAAAAAATCGACCATTATGGGACATTATATAGTTTCTGATTAAGAGAACCTACCAACTGGATGCGTTTGACAGCAAAAATGAATTCAAAAATGAGTTAGAAAATAAGCAGTTTGGATTTGAGTACATCCTTAATACGATATTTTTTTCTTCAACCTGTATGTATTTATAATTTGTTTTTGCTCTAAGGATGGGTCCCCTCAAAAACTTGTCTATATAAAAGTTGTAGCTAGTATTAAGAATATATATAATAAATTCCATGCGCCATAAATTTCATCCATAAATTCCTTGTGAATTGACGAAGTTATGGATTTTTTTCTTCTTCAGCTCCCCCATTTTTTTTCTGTAAGAATTGGTCCTATCAAAAACTTGTCAGTATAAAAGTTGTAGATAATATTAAGAAGATTTATAATTAATTTAATTGGATTTGATATCTTAAGAATTGACGAAGATATGAATTTTTTTCTTCCCAAAACCCAATTTTTTTCGCCCCTTTAGCCCATTTTTAATTTTATCAAAAACTTGTCATCCCTAAATTTTTGGCTTTGTTTTTAAAAGTACTAATAACTTTAAACTGACTCAATACGTATTATAATTAAGAAGTTATGGGGTTTTTTCGTTTTTCCCAAAACCCCTCCCTATTTCCACCACCTTGGTCCGATTTTGCCCATTAACGAACTTGACCGAGATTTTCTGCCCCTTGATTTTATGTATCAGTTTGGAAGAGGCTTATGCAGAATTATGGAAATGATCGTGTCCATAAAAAAGTTATGCATATACAGGGTGAATCTAAACTCTTGGGAAAAACTATAACAGGTGATAGTACACATTAAGACAAACAATATTAAATAGGAAACTAAGGGTTCCAAAAGTCTTCCGAAGGAGATGGGCGCGATTACAGATTACGGCTCAAAATTTCAAAAGATTAGAAAAAACGGAAAATTGGTGGATTCGTTTGAGGTTTTTGCTAAAACTATTCTTTATGTCAGTATTTTCTTGAAAATAAATTTTAAAGATAAAGTTCAAAAAATGCCGATAGAGGGCGCTTTAGACTTTGGAGTAACGAACGACTATTTTTAACTGTTTTTTTTTTTGCATCTCATTAAGGCTGTTTTCAACTGCTCAAGAAGCGCAAAACGTTTTGACACATTTACACATTCATTTTTTAACGGAAAGATATAAAATTGGAAAGCCTGACCGCGGAAGCGATTTGGAATCGAACTGTTTTTTCCATTCTTTAATCAATAAATTAGCTATTGAGTTATAAGCGATTTTAATCACGTGACACGGCATTTTTGTCCGCTTATTGACTGGATTTTCTTCTTTCGTTCGGAAGTTCGGTTCAAAACGCCAACTTTGACAGTACTTTCTGAAAGATCTATTGTGTTTACAAGAAAACGGAAAAAACAGTTCGATGACATAGTTTCTGAATAACAACACCTTCTAGTTTCAGGCGTTTCCGAATAAAAATGAATTAAAACTTATGTCAGAAAGTTGACCCTTTGGATTTGAGAACAGCCTTAAGTGAAAGTTATTCCTTTGTAGATGAGCCTGCGCTACATGTTTTTGAAAATATTTCAATTTTTACATTTTACTTTTTTAAGTGTTTTTAAGAAAACATCTTCAAAATGGTGGCAATCCATACTTCTACAGAGAAAAAAGAAATGAGATAGTCAGACAAGTGACTTCTTAAATTTCTGTAAAAATATTTAAAGACGTGTACTTTATAAGCCAATAAAAATTAATTTTCGATTAATGAGATACTCAGACACGCGACTTGTTAAATTTCTGTAAATATATTTAAAGACGTGGATTTTATAAGCCAATAAAAATTAATTTTTTATTTACCGTGACGACACCAGAATGTAATTATAGTCCTCCCCACTTAACCAAGTCACGGATAATCGAATACCCCGCTTATTCGAATAGAATCCTCCGGAACCGAATTTATTCCTATTGGTTCTATGTTATTTTTCACCGCTTAAACCAAATACCTTTTACTAAAGTCCCCGTTTAATCGAATAATAACTGTTTGACCGATGTTTGAAAATAGTCGCGGAAAGCACGTTTCAGCTGGAATTTCCTTCCATCTTTTGTCATTTTCGGTTCCTTTACGCTGAAAACAAATTTTCAGTTCTTCCTTCAATAATTTCGGCCGGCTGGTGTATAATGGGCAGGTCAAATGATTTCCTCACCTCGATCCCCTTCCACCCTCACTTCTTGCTGTGAACTTGGCAATGTACCGTCACTTCGAGACTCGAGATGGTAGTTGTGATATTTTGCATTCATTCGAAAAATAATTCTATATTTACTCCTTTAAAATTCCACTTAAACAAACCCCTTTAAACAATTTTTTAAGGCAGTATAAATAACGTAAGTTAGAAGTAGCAAAGTTTTTACCAAATTCAAACGAGCTGCATTAAGTGTGATGTAAGCCATATAATTGTATGTACTGACATATTAAATTAATATGTATATTTACTTTATATTAGCATTTGTAGTTATGTTAGTTTATGTTATGTTATTCTATTAACGATTTATTGTGCTGTTAATTAAATATACCGTAGAGGGTTATTTTGCCTTTTTACTATAGGCATTAAATATTACAGTTTTGAGTCCCCGTTTAATCAAATACCCCGCTTAATTGAATATTGTTTGTGGAACCGTCAATATTCGTTTAAACGGGACTTTTATAATTTTGCCACGTTACCACAATTAGAAATTGTAATATAGTTCTTATATGTAAAAAAATTAATAATATTCTCAATTATATTTAAAAATTTTGTCAAGTCTATCGGAAATTGAATGTGTATTATAGCTTTTATTAAAGTTTTAAACAAATTTGCCAATTAAGTATGTAAATTTTTTAAGTGTAACAGCATTCGGAAACGTTTGGGGGAGAGGGGGGGGGGGTGAGCGAAAGCCCTGACAATATGTATAGAATTTAGTCATAACTTCTTATATATTTAGTTCTTAAGTTGCCATTTGTTTTTTGAAAAATGTATTTAAACTTTAACTTTTGATTTTAAATACAATAAATTATGTCTAAGGCGGATCGATCGAGACCAAAAAAATTTTCCGTAGTAGGCAATATTCCGCCTTAGACAATTTTTACTCTATGCCTATGGATTCGCGGGAGCTTGAAAATCTTTTCGAGTTAGATAGATTTCCGTCTTACACAGAATTTCCCTTACATAGAGTTTACTGTATTTGCATTTGCAATTTCTAAAAACACAAGTGATTTTTTTTTCTTTTTTTCTTTTTAATATAGAATTTTCACTTCAAAAATTTATTAATAATTCCAATTAATTGTAATGTTAAGAAAACCAGGCAATGAATAAAATGATTTTTGAAAAACGGGATTTTGAGGTCAGTAGACAAATCTATAAGTTATACAAACAAACCATTTTCAATTGTCTATTTTTCGTCTAATGCATTATTATTACACCCTTAATTTTTCTCTCCGGATTTATATATCGCCTAACATTTAGAAGATTTCTCCGATTATCATAAAATTCAAATATATTATTTGTGAGATATTGATGTACGTTGTTGACAAATGAAAATTGCAATCAATATAACTTTTTGCTTTCTGTTGTGAAGTGTAATTGTGTTAGCTCAGCTCATCAAATAGTAAATATTACTACTACTACCAATAACAATAATAATAATTTTTTTTTAATCTAAAAATGTAATTTTTAGTAGTGTTTTGATTATCGTGTGAGCTGGAAGCATTGTAAATTTAAAGTTCACTAATTAAATGCATTTACATTACATAACACTTGCTCATACTACATAAGAAAATAAATATTTTTACATGTTTCAAAGTTATGCGCTAGCGGGCGTAGCGACTCATTGTATGGCATGAGATCTTTCTTGTTTTTAAATGTGTAGAAAATAGTTCAATTCTACATTTAGAAAAGCTATAAAATATTAATTTTATTAAATTCTTATTATAAACATGTAATCATATTAAGAATTTACAATATAAATTAACTGAAAAATACACATTGCAAGTTACGTGATTTTGGAGCAATTATAGTAAAATGAAGACATGCAGGCATTATTGATCTACATGATTTTCAATAAAAATTTCGAGAGCTTGGCATTATTGTCAAACTAATGTTTGTTTATTTGCCTAACTCGTTTAAGACTTTTTCTCAAATGCAAACTGGCTATTTTCTGACAAAGTTTTAAATTCATTTTTGTTCGCAAGCATATCAAATTGGCAGATGACCTTATTCAGAAACGATGCAATCGAACTGTTTTTTTCTTTTTTTGGAAACAAACATGCAGTCAAATTTGGCGTTTTGAACCTAATTTCTAGAGACGAAAGCGCAGGAAAGGAGAAAAAATCATCACCCTGAGAGAATAATTGCTTATAACCCCAGATGTTAGTCACTTATCGGAAAAAAGAAGAAAACTGTTCGATTACAAAAAAGTTCAATAGTTGTGCCTGCAAGTAACATTCTTTTACATTTAAAAGTGAACCAGAAGATGTTTTTTATTTTACAATTGCGCATAGTTGAGCGAAGAAAAATATTTTTTGAAATCGATCATATGAGTATCGTCATGTTCTATAGGGGGCTGATCTACTGTTGATTAAAAACTAGGTACTATTGTTCAAAAACTTGTCTGTACGTATGTTCAATCCATGCTTAAAATTTCAAGTTATTTACATGTCATGATATTCACAGTTCTACATTTACTTACATTTTAAACAAATTCGGAAAATATTATTTCATACGGATTAATAATATGAAAATGTATCCGCTTTTTGATAAAATTTTTTGTTAATGTAGAATTAAATCACATCATGCTGGCATTACATTTTTTTCGGAAAGCGTAAACTAAAAACCGTAAAATCGACATATTTATACAAAACAAAAATGATATTTATTCAGAATTTCGGATAGTATTTACATTTCTTTCCCTTTTCCTCCGTAGAATTTAAGGTATTTTAGTTGTAGTTTTCAGAATTTCAGTTAAAAATTACAATTGCAAAATAAAATTAATATATCGGACACTAATTAAAAATTTAAAGTTCTGGGATTCATTAAGACATCCCCGGATTCATTTGAATAACAGATGTTAATTTCACCGTGTTGCCTTTCATATACTATGTAGGAATTCGGAAACACGGGCAGATTTTTGTATAATAGATATAAAAATTAGTTTTAAAAAGTACTTCTATAAATGCTGAAACACTAAATTAAATTCATCGTAACTCATAATTATCATTAACAACAACAACAAAAAAAATGCTTTAGTATTGTTGTCATTTTTGTGCTTTTTAAAATTACTTTGATTCAGCTCCCCAATAATAAGAGAAATAATACTATTCAGAAATTCTCTTTCATCTATCTTAAGAGGGCTAATATATTGTTCACTTGTTTTAAGTATTGTTGCAATTTTTATACTTTTTAAAATTATTTTGATTCAGCTCCCCAATAATAAGAGAAATAATACTATTCAGAAATTCTCTTTCATCTATCTTAAGATGGCTAAAATATCGTTTACTTGTTTTAGTATTGTTTAATTTTTTATGCTTTTAATTATTTTGATTCAGCTCTCCAATAATAGAGAAATAATACTATTTAGAAATTCTCTTTTATCTATCTTAAAATAGCTAATATATTGTTTACTAAATATTAATTTTACAGAAAAATAATCGTGTTTCATTGCTTACTATTATTCTACACATCTGTGAATGCAACACGATGATACACTGAAAAAGACTCATGTATTTATCCCTAGAACTGACTAAACAATCTTTAAAACAAGATAAGAAAGGTATTCGCTGTGGAATCGTACCATAGTCAGGGAACGTATGTCAATTTATTTTTCATTGCACCGAAGCAGAAATCTTAATGAGTTTTTCAAGATAGAGGATGACTTGTGTTTCGAGGGGTGAAAATCCTCAAATGCTCGCCCGAAAATGGAGTATTTAACGGTCTGTTTTTTCGCGTTTCGCACTTCCGTAGTTTTCAGTACATATCATTATTCATTCCTAATTACTCCTAAAAACTCACACTCATGATTGAACGATTTTGGCTCTCAAGCCACTGAATCGTTCTTTTCACGGGTGTAGTGAAGGGTAATACGACGTATACCTTAAGCCTACTTCTGGATTCTATTAAGAAACTACACAACGTATAGTGGTCTGCACGGGCCGGAATTTCCAGGCCCGGGCCCGGCCCGGCCCGACCCGAACGAAAGATATCTTGGCCCGGCCGGTGTAAAAATTGATAGTTCGGCCCGAGCCCGGCCCGGCCCGGCCCGACACAATTTCTACAAAAAAAAAAATTCGTTTTTTTCTCAACATACAATTAAGATTCTTTTAATGAATACTACATACATATTTATGGGAACATTTTACAGTATATTTTAGATTACTATGATGTTCGCAAAACAGCAAACACACAATAGTAAACATTAACGATTACCTACAGTGTGTTAGTCATCGTGTCTACAGACATTTCAAAATTCAAATAACGATTCATTAAAAGATTAATGTAGTTCAGAATAAAAGATTAAACACATGATAACTTTTGAAGCTGTATAATAAAAAGTAGATTTGTGAAAATATTTTTCTCATTTTAAGGCTTTTCTCAAATCCAAAGGAGCTGCATTTCGACACATTTAGGATTTCATTTCTTTTCGGAAACGCGTAAGATTGGCAGGCATTCTTATTCAGAAGCTATGTAAATGTCGGTTTTTTTTTTTTCATAGTTAAAAGCAATATATCTTTCTGAAAATACTGCCAAAGTTTGCGTTTTGAATCGAATTTCCGGAAGCGATAGCACAGGAAAGGAGAAGAACGTACAGTCACGTAACAAGAATTTCTGTTATTTCTGTAAGTAATTTATCAAATATAGAAAAAGCTATTCGTTTCCAAATGCCTTCAATAGTCAGGCCTGTCAATTTTATGCCTTTATAGTTAAAAATGAGTCAGAAAATGTGTCTGAAAGTTTCGCATTGTTGAGCAGTGAATATGAGAACCACCTTAAGGTATATTTCCAAAGATACTGTTAACAGAAGTTCATTATCACTACTAATACTACAAAACATAATGACTGTACTACACATCCTGAGATCGATTAAGACCAGTTCCGTCCCGGCACGAGTCTGCTGAAAAAAATTAAACTCGGAATCAGACATCTTGTAACTGTACGATGCCGATCTCTTCGACGGACATGTTACATTTCTGTATTGATGTTGTTAAACTCGCATTGGCTCGTGACGCACGTTTATACGTCTCGTGAAAATCATATTCATTGAAAATGGCTCGTATTTTATCTACTTCGCTTGAATTCTTATATCGAGCCGATAGGCCCGATTAATTTTTTTATCGGCCCGGCCCTGCAGGCCCGTTCAATCTTTCGCCGGCCCGGCCCGTTTATTTTGCCTGTCGGCCCGCCCCGTTGAAAAAATTGTCCTAATTCTGCCGGCCCGGCTCGTTTGAAAATTCGCCTTCACTCCGCCGGCCCGCGTGCCGGGCCGGATACGGGCCTCGGGCCAAGCCCGGGGCCGTGCAGACCTCTACTACTCTAGCATGTATTACCCTCCAATTTTTTAAAGACTAAAACACCAGTTATTTTGTGGCCACCGCCATTTCACGCCTAGATTTCTCTGTATGGGTTCATTAAAGATGAGGTTTAAAGTCCGCCGCTTCGAAATCCCTTCCTGAATTGAAATCACGCATCAGCACTTCACTTGGTTTGATCGGCGTGAACATGCTCGTAACGCAAACATATGACAAGAACTGACTGATTTATCAATAGGATAATTGCAGAGTAACGAAGCAGCACATCAAAAATTTATAAAAAAAATGAACATTTTGTGCATTTCACTATCATATAATCATGTGTACTCGCCTATTTGGCTACATATATAACAAATCATTCTTTTTACCGAACGAATTTATGTCTACCCTCATCCTGTATTTCAAACTGAACGAAATTTGCACGAGTTGTTAAGATCACTATAGAATATTCGCTATAGAAATTTGTGTATTTATAGTTCTTTTACAGTACACACAAAAAATTCCGTATACAATCACTTCTATGACCAGTAACTGATAGAAATGAGTTTTTGAATATATTATGCGTTTTTTTCGCATAACGAATATTTTTATATGTACTAAGTGATATACCTACAAATTGTTATGTGTAAAATATTCAAATATACTGTGTCTAAAAGCTTGTAAAGAAAAATGAAACTATAAAATGTTGCCATTAATGTTACCTAATAAAAGACAATTTCCAAATGCAAGAATTCGATGGGCGATTGCAAAAACCAGACTTATCGTCATCCGAACCTTATAAAATTTACACCGGACCATTTCAAAATAAAAGCTTTCGCAAATAAATTCCTGAAAATTCAGTTAATTGTAACGAATTCACGAGGAAATCAAACACACCTATCAACACCTGCCTCACGACTCTGTATTACGTTATACATCCCAATTTATTCGATGACTAAAAACACGAAAAACGTTTCAGGGAGGAAAAGGAAAAAGAATAGCTTGATCAAAAATTTAAATTTAAATTTACGGAACTTCTTTTACATTTAATTTTTTTTAATGAATTTTTAAAGGTTAATTTTTTTTTTGTTGTTTTTCTTACCTTTCACAGCTCGAAAAATCGAATTTTAACGTTTTTATATTAAATAAAAGTTGTTTTCATTCTAAACATTTTGATGCCAAATTTATATTTCAACAATATTGTGTTTTAAAATTCTCACACTAAGAATGAACACATTTCTATACATTTTCCTTTTAACTCTTTTACCGCTGAGTATATTACTAGTTTGGCACATATCGCTCACCCGCAAGAAAAGTAACACATCTCGACAAAAGTAAATTTTACAGGAGAGGCAAATGGGAAGTTTCGCATTTTTTTAATGTAACGTAAAACGATAGTACTTAAGTCTGCATGCAGCTATAAAAGTGTACAAAAAATGCGTAAAACCTTTAAGAATCAAGACATAAAAGAGATAGTATGCATTTAGTAAATTTATATCCACCACCCTAATAAATGTAACCCCTTTTTGAGTTGTGGCACTTTTCTTGTTGCACAATTTGTCAAATTCCAGTCGACTTTCAAAATAGAATGTGCAAAAATGTGGATTTTTAACGCTTTTCAGCAAAGTTTAAAAGTGTGTATGAATTAGGTTTGTCTGTCTGTCTGCCTTTTTTGACCGTCTGTCTGTATGCCTGTCTGTCTGCCTTTTTTGACCATCTGTCTGTATGCCTGTCTGTCTGTCTATCTGTCCGTATGTTCACCTGTGCTCTAACTCACGTAAATATAGTCCAATTGCCATGAAATTCTTATATATTATTGAGTATCACTATGACATGTTTTCTATTGTAAATGAAGTCTATAGCATCATTTACGGTTCATTTACAGAGACACTCAAAAGAATTCCGTTACATTACAGTGTATGGGGAAAAAATCGTTTGTCATGTATTTTAATGAAATCACACTATCCAGCAGGACGGTCGTTCTGCCAAGCCAAGCTATATCATATACAGGGCTGCACAAAAGTTCTCAATTACATTTCTGTTCATTCACGGAAATGGCTGAATGATAATTTTCAACTGTGCTATGCGTTTCACCGATCTAACTTTTAGCATACTATGCAGTATACATACAAATCAGTAGATCATATACAGGGCTGCACACAAAAAAATATATACAAAATAAGTATACAAGAACTGATTATAAAATTAATGAATCACATAGACGTAATTACGTCATTACAATATTTTCTATAACAATTGAAAAATAGAAGAAGTAGGTAAATTATTTTTCATGCTTAAATAGTAATAACTGTTTATTAGTTCAAAACATTTCTATATGCAGTAGAACCTCGATTATCCGAAGTAATTGGTACCGACCCTCTTTCGGAAAATCGAAATTTTCGGATAATCGAGAATGCTTCAATTTTAAGATTAAGGAGAAATACATGCGCTATGTCTTATTATGGTAACAAGTGCTTAATAAAAATAAAGCAATAGCAAAATAGAAACAAGAATAAATTACCTGAATTTTAATTTTGAAATTAAGTACCTTTTACATATTTCACAAGGGTTTGAAACAATGTTTTGTTTGTCGCTGTTTCGATTGCCTTTGATTTGAAGCTCTATCACGAAGTTTTAAATATTATCAGTTTAACGGTATCACAGTTTTTCTGGTGCTCCAATCATGCCAAACCTTTTGCAAAACATTCAAAAGCTTCAGAATTGCTAATTTGTTCGTTTCATGACGCAGCCTACGGGAACTCAGGTTAAATTCAAAGGAATTCTAAGAAAGAGGATCAAAAATATTTATATGCACTCGTGGTTCGCTTGGTTGGTTGGTTAATTGTATGATGTTTTTATAGCGCAAAATCACTTAAGGGACACTCTGCGACAAAACACTCGTGGTTCGGAAAGGTAAAGGACCCCTTGCACACAAGGAATATGATAATAGAATATGATAGTTTTTTAAAAAAAAAGCTTTCAAAATAGATTTTGCTCACAAGAAATGTGATAGTTAAAAAAAAAAAGCTATAAAATTGGATTTCGGTTAACCGAGAGTTTCGGTTAAAAGAGTTTCGGATAAAAGAAGTTCTACTGTATCTAATTTCGACAAAAATATAGAATTCCCCCGCAATTATTCAAACAAAAGAAAATTGAAAGAAATGACGCCTGCGGTATTGTTCCAAAATGAGTTTTTAAATGAGACAGTGTATGAACATATATGTATGACAATAATGAAACATTTATAATGAGTAATTTGACATTCTCTTAAAAAATATTTTCCAATCATTTTTTCATCCGCACAAAGTGTATTATTTAAGCCGTTTCTTATCCTTAAAACTTTAAAATTCAAATTACACACACCATTTGTTTATTTTTAAAGTGGTTTTAATTTTTAAGCTCAACTTTCTTAGGGACAACTTTTTTTTTTTTTTTTAAATCAACTGATTATAAACTTTATGAAATTCCTGATTTGAATACTTCGAATTGAAGCACTGATATACACAAAATAATTCAATGCTGTTGAAATATGCATTTTCATTTCATTGTAAGTAGATTAGTACATTATCAAAAATTAGTCGGATGGGCCAACCCCAAAACTTTCTTCTATCTCATACTCCAAAATTCACTAGCAGAGTGCCGAAATTAAGTGGCAATCTATTCCCATCATGACGATTCTAAAGATATGAAATTCCGTGCATTAGTTCTTGAGATAGGACTATCGCTAAAATCGTGTAAATCATGAAAAATCCAGCATAGCTGCAACACCTATCGTGCGATTGACACGAAAACCTTATCAGTAACAACTTGTGTCAACGTCTAACTGAATATGAAGTTAGATGAAAGTTCGTGCAGTAGTTCTTGAGATAGAGCTATTGTGGAAATCGTGAAAAATGCAGCATAGCAGCGCCACCTGTTGGGCGATTTACATCAAGCATAATCAATACCATTATTTATCAATGTGTACCTGAATCTGAAGTTTGATGGAAATTCGTCTATTAGTTCTCGAGATAGAGCTTTAGCGGAAACCGTGAAAAATGTAGCATAGGAACGCCATTTGTTGGGCAATTTACACCAAAACATAATCAGAACCAATTCATATCAAGGACTAACTGAATCTGAAGTTTGATGAAAATCCATGCATTATTTCTTGAGATAGGGCTATTGCGGAAATCGTGAAAAATTCAGCATAGCAGCGCCACCTGTTGGGAGATATATATCAAAAACGCTACTTTTCGGTTAGCCGGGCGCCAGTGTTATGTATACATATATGTGTATATATATATATATATATATATACAAATATATATGTGTGTACTCTATATACAACATATATATATATGATACTACTTAGTTATCCCAGCGACCAAAAATCTATCGCCAAACTATAAGATTAAATGGCATTAATGGTCGATCATAAATGTCAACTTCATTTGATTTTAAGCAAGTTACACGTGTTTACGTCATTAAGTGATTTTTATTTCGACGTTTTATCTGTATTTTTATTAATGCTATACTAATTTATTTGTTCTTCCGTTATTTAAAATAAAAATTATGTCAATTTGTATAATTTGGCGAGTGGTTTGGCGATTTATATAATTTGGCGAAATTGGTCGACGGGGTAACTAAGTAGTACCATATATACAAATATATGTGTGTGTACTATATATACAACATATGCATATATATGTATATATACAAATATGTATGTATTGTATATATAACACTGGTGCCCGACTAACCGAAAAGTACCTCAAAAACTAATCAGCAACAACTTATGTCAACGTGTAAGTGAATCTAAAGTTTTGTGAAATTCCGTGCATTATTTTAGAAGCGTTAAAAATAACAACGTTAAAAGCACCAAACATTTTAAATTTCAAGCATACCGGTTTCGGTAGCATATAGCATACCTTCCTGAAATATGCCTGAAGATATGCTATATGCTACCGAAACCGGTATGCTTGAAATTTAAAATTTTTGGTGCTTTAACGTTGTTATTTTTACGCTTCTATTATATTGCAAAAAACTCCTTCTTGATAGTTATTGATCCGTGCATTAGTTCTTCAGATAGCGCGCCCACAAAATTTTTTTCAGATACAGACAGAGTGGCATTTTCTAAAAGCCATCAAATCATGTCCAGGGCCTTCTAAAACATATAAATCCATCGAAAACTTGAAGTCGAAATCTTTCACGAATCCAATACTTTCCTGTAAAGATGGATGAAAGTAATAAGATATAAGAATATTTCACGGTCATTTATCTCCCATTGCGAATACACATAAATTAATGTTTTGCTTATTTCCTTTAAAATCCTGAGAGACTGTAAGATTTTTTTGTACTCTAAAGGGTTAAGTATTCTAATTTTCACTTTTAAAGTGCTGCTATAACAAAAATTTTGAAATAATTCTTAAATGCGCCTTCATAACTACAATTATTGACCGTTACAAAGAATGCGAGCAAAATCAAATGTGAAGTGCTTTACAATTCACAAAATATACATAAATTACAGTTTGAAATGTAAAAACTAATTATATATACCTGTTTTCATTAAATACCATGTTAGATATTTGTAAATAAACATTAAATCATTGCCAAATTGAAAATTATTTTAATTTTTCTCGAGCGCCATATTTGAATATTATTTTTCATAAAATTAAGCGGTAAGAAACGGCTTAGACAAAATTTTCACAAAAGTGTCTAAAATACCCTTTCAGATAAATGAGAAATTTTACTTCACTCTTTTATCTGAATAAATAAACCCACACACGATGAATGACCCACTCAAGCTCCAGATAGGCGTATCAGTCTATTCGCGGTCTTTTTGATCTGGTCAGGCGGCGCTTTCTTGCGATTACACGGCGTTTTACATCCGACTAATTCGAAGCATTGCATTGCATTGAAATGACACGAAATTATCTAACATCCATTTCTGAAACAATGAATATTGATTACAATTCATTGTATAATATTGATAAAAGAATTGTAGGAAGCACATCTAGGTATAAGCAAACTTTAATCCATCAATATTTCACGTAACAATAAAAAAACAAATCATCATAAATCTTATTTTTATTCTTTTCAATTGTGTTTAATAATAATGTTTTATTGCTTAAAACTGCAAGAACAGTTATGAATTTAAAATTGTCTTAAATTAATTAAAAATACAGCTTTTTATTAAACATATTTTTCTCCAACTCCGGTTACCGCGACACTCCGCTTATGACGACACATTTTTCTGGTCATTAGAATGTCGGGATAACGAGGTTTGACTGTATAAGCATCGCATTTTTCAAACAAATCATTGAATTTCGGCACCCACGCTCTTACATGTCTCGCAGCCAAAATTCCCAACCCAAAGAGCATAAAAGCGACACTTGTTGGGCAATATACACCCAAGCCCAATAAGGAACAGTTTATGTGAAAGCGTAGCAGAATATGGAGTTTGATTCAATTCCGCGAATTAGTTTTTGAGATATAGCTATAGTGAAGAATGCAGCATGGCAGGGCCAGCTGTTACATGATTTACACGAAAACCAAATCAGCACCAACTTATGTCAACAGAATAGGAAGTTTGGTGAAATTCCGTGCATTAGTTCTTGAGATATGAAATCGTCTACACATTGTGAAAAATTCAGCATAACATCGCCACCTGGCGATTCACATCACAACATAAGAAGCAACAACTTATGTCAGTCTAACTGGTTCTGAACTTTGATAAAAATCCGTCCATTAGTTCTTGAGATAGAGCTATTGCAGAAATCGGGGAAAATGCAGCTTAGAAGCGACACCTGTTGTGCGACTTACCCCGAAACCTACTAAACAGCAACAACTTATATCAAGGTCTAACTGAATCTAAAGTTTTTTTTAACCATTTGGAAATGACATGACATGACATCGCGGTGCTTAAGGAGTGCCAACGCGGCGTGAAACGCCGCCGCGCGTAACCTCCAACTAAAAATGAGAAAGGGAACTAGAGATGAATTTCGAAACAATGCACGGCCTAAAGGTATAATTTGGATACTCTGGAGGAGTCCCGAGGGCCATTCCAGAGTTGGAAGCACGGGGTTAAATATAACCACCAAAAGGGGGGCGCATAAGGCATCCAAATGAATTTGGTTGCCCTACACTTCGATGTCATTTCACTTACTGGCGTAGGTAAAGATCGGAGAATGCAAAGACAGTAGGGTACCAACGAGCACAGAAAAATCATAGCATAAGGTAGCCAAGCCTAACTAACTCTAAAACCTATAAAAAAAAAAAAAAAAGGCGGGCCATATAGCTCACTAATTTTGAGTGTCAGGCCTGGTGCGCATCACATTTCGTGGGTCTCCCAGCTGCAAACTCATCAGCAGTTTCACTGACAGCCTAGTGCTGGCATCTCATCACGGTTCAAAACGCATTCCTCATGCACCAACGGTAAGGCCTTGAAAAAGGCCTGGATTTAGATCCCCGTGAGAGAATACTAACATTTCGGACAGCCAGTTCGGCTACGTCTGAGCAAGAGTGAAAAACACCGCTAGTGCAATTAACACTTCGGCACTGACAAAGGTCGAAAATGGGGAC
The DNA here is from genome assembly GCA_963932465.1 of Maratus speciosus. NCBI lineage: Eukaryota > Metazoa > Arthropoda > Arachnida > Araneae > Salticidae > Maratus > Maratus speciosus. The sequence goes on from OZ010790.1 coordinate 509,080,792, forward strand.
AAGTTAAAAATTTAAAAAGCTGAAAACAACTAATAAAAATATAACTATAAACTGGGAAATGAAATTTTGCGACCGGGTAATTTTTTTTTTTTTTTTTTTTTTTTTTTTCTAACTCCTGGTCGAAAAGTCCAAACATGGGGTAAAATGATTAAAATTGGCCGGGGTGCAGTGAGCAAACACCCCAAGGCCGGACTGGAGCGAGGAAGGCAAGCCTAACCTCGCCCAAGATGGAGTATCGTAACATCACAAAGAAATAAAACTGAAATTTTGCAACAGGATAGTAAGCACCCAAGTACAAAAAGGCATGAAGGAAGGGAAGTTCCAAAATTATAATAAAATGATAAAATTAAAATAAAACAGAAAATTAGGGAAGTTGACATACGCGGCTGTTATCAATAAACAGTTTGCTGCATGACGTCAAAGGGGAAATGCCAATTCTAGATGAAAATTTCTTTCAATCTAGGGGAATTAAAATTTTTCCCGGGGAATCCTGCGTTTAAGTGACAGCAGAAGGATTTCTTCTGGAAGTTTTAGAGGGTGGGACGAAGTTATCGTCCCGAGTGAGAATAGCGAGAGGCCGTTTCCGGTTTCTCCCCACTCTTGCATCATAATGTTGAATGGCATTTAACGCAGGATTCCGCACAGCTGGGATTGACCTGTGAAACTTCATCGCAAGTTTTCTGATTTCAGCAAAAATAGGTTTAATTTTAAGGTCACGATGAATGACGTCATTTCGGACATAGCGGGTCGCTCTCACAAACCTACGCAGAAGTTTATTTTGAAAGACTTGAATTTTATCAAGTCTAGTTTTAGTAGCACATCCATAGATTGCAGAACCATAAGTTATAATGGGTCGAATCATAGATTTGTACAGTAACAATTTGTTCTTGATTGACAGGGGGCTATTCCAAGCCAAGAGGGGGTTAAGGGAGCCCACGGCACGATCAGCACGATGCAGGATTTCCGTGATGTGCTGTTGCCATGATAATTTGGAATCCAGGTGAATGCCTAGGTACTTATAATCTGTCTTCCAGGGAATATTTTCATTGTTCAATTTAAAGTTTAAATTAGCAACGGGGTTGGTACGTTGATTGGTGAAGAAGATGGCGGCACTTTTGGCACTGTTCACTTTAATTTTCCATTTTCTAAACCAGGCCGAAAGAATATCAAGATAATTTTGAAGTTTAGAGAACACTGATAGTGCATGTTTGTGTTTGTGAAGCATGGCAGTGTCGTCGGCAAAGATTGCTAAGTCGACATCAGGCATTTTTGGAATATCGTTAACATAGATGTTGAAGAGGGTGGGACCGCTAAGAGAGCCCTGGGGCACAGAGCTAGAGATAGGATGGGAGTTAGAGTAGGAACTTCCAACTCTAACGACAAAAGATCTAAGTTTAAAGTAGTCATTATAGATTTTAATAAGTTGGCTAGGAACGCCGAGAGCAATTAATTTAAAGATGAGAGCGATGTGCCAGACCTTGTCAAAGGCCTTTTGCACATCAAGAAAGATTGCTCCTGTCACACCGCCGGATTTAATGCCATCGTGAAGAAGTTCAGAAACTCTCCACAACTGATGAGTTGTTGAATGACGTGCCATTTGGAAATGGTTGTTGTTTTCGGTCGAGGATGGGGCCAAATGATGCTCGCATTTTATTTTTTTTTAACGAAATTAAACGATGTTCTTTACTTTTAGAAGAATTTTTATTTGAATAGGTAATAGAAAGGCATAAAATCGTTAAAAATCGTTAAAAATTATTTGAATAGGTAATTGAAAGGCATAAAATCGTTAAAAATTGAAAAAGTTACAAAATGAGTAGGCGCAAACTATCAGATATGGAGAAAAATCCAAAGCCAAAGAGCGACGCCGAAATGAAAATCGTCTTGCAAAGCAAAAATCGAGGTCTTCAACTCATTATGTAGGCCATGAAAATCGAGGTCTTCAACTGATCATGTAGCCCATGAAAATTGATTACAGAATAAACGACGAAAGCGAAAAAGGAAACAATCTGATGTGTAATCGATTGATAGTAAAAGGCCATGTCTCGAGGGGCTCCAATCCACTAACTACGGCGTTTTATAATCGGTCAATTCTAACCGGGAAAAATTGAGCTCAACGTTGGTAATTTGTCGCAATCTGTGGATGATTCGGTGGAATTGCTTTCGATTTGTAAACTGTTTTTCCTCTCGAAGCAGGACTTGGAGAGTTTATCGATGAAGGTTTTGGTCGTCTGAAGTTTAATCTTTGCGATCTGTTGTTGAAGAGGAATTTGGTGAAAAAAATTCTAAATGGTCGTTGTAATCTATTAAATTACATTTTTCTTTTTTTAACCATTTGGAAGTGGTTGTAGTTTTCGGTCGAGTATGGGGCCAAATGATGCTCGCATTTAATTTTTTTAACGAATTCAACGATGTTCTTTACTTTTAGAAGAATTTTTATTTGAATAGATAATAGAAAGACATAAAATCGTTAAAAATTGTTTGAATAGATAATCGAAAGGCATAAAATCGTTAAAAATTGAAAATGTTACAAAATGGGTAGGCGCAAATTATCAGATATGGAAAAATCCAAAGACAAAGAGTGACGCCGAAATGAAAATCGTCTTGCAAAGCAAAAATCGAGGTCTTCAACTCATTATGTCGGCCATGAAAATCGAGGTCTTCAACTGATTATGTAGCCCATGAAAATCGAGGTCTTCAACTGATTATGTAGCCCATGAAAATCGATTACAGAATAAAAGACGAACGCGAAAAAGGAAACAATCTAATGTGTAATCGATTGATAGTAAAAAATATTGTTTTAAAAAAATAGTCTTGGCAGTAGACAAACTATACATTGATCGTTCGGCAGGAAATAAAGATAAAAAAATATAATATCAGCATTTTCGAAAACAAAAGAAATCTCGGTTTTTGTGTTTTTATATTAATTAACAGAACTGTTGCATTTTTTATTTTTCGCCGAACGTTCAATGTATAGTTTGTCTAACTGCCAAAAGTTGTTGAAATCGTTTCACCAGTTCCCGAGAAAAAGGTTATCTAATCAACACTTGCTGGTATAATTAGATGCTTTTTGTAACTTTCCAAACTTCCCCGTCATACTTCAATGTTGCCTGAGCTTTTTGTTTAACATGACTTGTACGCAGTGTATGTTACTATAACAACCAACGAAACACCCTAAAGTTGCGTATAGAGTAGATTCTTATTGGACTAAGCAGTTCTGTGCGAATAATGCGGCTGACCCAATTATCAGGAGTCAATTTAATGATTTGTTTCTGTTTTCTTCTTTACGATTCCCGCCAGATAACTGGAATCTACTCTATTTGTCTTGTTTAGGAGCTAAACAACGAAATACAAATGAAAAAAATCTGGAGTGTCTCCTGTTGACTTTCCAAACGTATGCGTACGTTGTTCAATTTGTATTAAATGTGACGTACTATACGTTAAATTAAATATACATATTAAAAAAGCATTCGCCGACTAACTTTTACCACTACTGCCCTAATCTTCCAACTGAGCCATAAGGGCTTGTTTATTATTGTTGTTGTTCAAAATTTCTTGAATGAATGAAAGTTAATACATACTTTATACTTTGAACCAGAAATTTTTATTAATTAATGGAATCAAATAAGTAGATCTTAGAGAAAGGTCTTAGAAACGAGGCAAATTAATATTATATTTTAATACATAAATGTTCTGGTTTCAGAAACTTTTTTTGAGTTGAAAAATACCAGGAGGTTGGCAGCTAAGCTGATTTAATTATTCACTGACCATTTTGCTAAGTTTGCAAGATCATTTAGTTGACAACTTTCGACATCACGTGAAATTAGTTGCCATTTCACTGGTGAAGGTTGTCCGAAAAATTCTAGGAGGGTAAAACTGTAAAAAAAACCAAAAAGCTAACCAGCCGAAAATCAGAGAAATATTTATCCCAGTTATCCCCAATATTTTTTTGTTTTATGAGACTCTCTTAGTTCAAGTGCCACTTCGTTTCTACTCATATAATTATTCAATCGAATCGCCTGAATTGCGGATTAGCCATCCAGTTAGCAATCTCAGAAATACCTGTAAGCTATTTAATGATACAAAAGTTAACTTTCATGATTGATTTTTTTGCATTATACAAGGGCTTTTCAGAATTTTTGTCAAGTGGCTCAATAAATGATTAAATGCCTTCACTATTCAAGACATTTTTAAGAATTTTCCTTTTAACACTACATTCCACAGATAACCCCCCCCCCCCCTCCAATACACACACATTTTTCAGAGTTGCTAATCTTGGTGTATATAATTGATTAAATGATATATATAAAAAAACTGCTAGTCAATGGAGATGTTGGCACCACCAATATCGCACTGCTCAATGCAAAGTGAAATGAATGGTAACCCAATTATAGATATTTTAGAATTGGTAGCAGTATTTCTTAATCAAGATGCCATTAATTTCATTTTACGCCGGATTATGTGATGTTGCTATGTAAACAACGTCGCTAGAGCGTAAGCTGACTGACAGTTTCGTTATCTATATCATCTAATCTATCATACACAGGAAAATCAACGTCGTTAAAGTGGTTGCGAAAATATGTATTGCATGCACATACTGCTTACTAAACTAGTATGTTACGGGGGAAAATATCTTAAAAATGTATTGAATAATGAAAATATTTTGTCATTTATTGAGGCATGAGACATGCCCGTTCTATATGCAATATCAAAATGCAATAATATTTTTTTTATAACTTTTTGGATTTTACTGTAGATAAGTGGCACTCCTAAGCCTCCCTACCACGTCAAGGTGGAGTCTCGTCAGGGAGGTCCCCCACCCCCCCTACAGCAGAACTGGCCAATTAATTAACTCTCTAAAGCTTCGACATATATCTAATGGTGATGCAACAAAAACCATGTAAAATTCCAGAAAATAAATCAACACTATTTTGGAAAACACTTAAAATATATTAAATCAATAGCTCGATTTAGTGTACGATGCAAAACATACTAAAAATATTATCAATTCAACTCTTTTTTTTCTTTTTGGTCTATTAAGCTATTTTACATTGTTGATATATAATAATAAAAAATAATAATAAACATATTTTTGATATTTTACCCATGATTGCTATTCAAGTTGTCTAAAAAAAATAACTGTCGTATAGAACTTTACAGAATAGGAGTACAAATAAAATTTACCTTTAGATGATCGTACAAGTTCATGCAAAAATTTTCTTTAAAAATCACTTCTATGTGATACGATGTCTTACAAAATCTTATAATTTAAAATCATAAATCTTGTTTTTTTCCGGCTTTTCATCAACAACTGAAGATTTTTATTTAAACGCAAAATACATATTCGGCATTGAATTATCTGACTGAGATTGCCACATTAACAAAGTAGCTGCTATTTAAAGCTGTTTATTTTTCTTTCTTTTTTTTGAGAAATTAAAAAAGATAGTGAAGAAACTTGGTAAATTGGCCAGCTATGCTTTTTTCACGCGCGAAGCTAAATATAGCAATATAACTTCCCCTTAAAGGAAAAAAAACTTGACAATTACCATAATTTGTAAATAATTATAAGTATCGATTTCTCATAAATGCAAGCGAACTATGAGAAATTGATTTACCTCTTTACCCCTTCTAACATCCCCCCCCCAAAAAAAAAATGGATACTTCAACGATATTGAACACAGGAGTAGTACCTATCCCATGAGTAAAGAACATTGATGCTGCCAAACTGAAGCCTGGTGTTTGTGGGCTGTGTGATGTTTAGTAGAGAAAGATCGGTTTTTAATTGTTCCGGACCAAAAACCGCAGAAAAAGCAACGAAGAATCGGTTTTTAATTCTCCTGAGGCCAAAAACCGTAGAAAAGCAACAGAGTGATCGGTTTTTAATTGTCTAAGGCTAAAAACCGTAGAAAAAGCACACAGTGATCGGTTTTTAATTGTCTAAGGCCAAAAACCGTAGAAAAAGCACTCAGAAATCGGTTTTTAATTGTCCCGAGACCAAAAACCGTAGAAAAAGCACTCAGAAATCGGTTTTTAATTGTCCCGAGACCAAAAACCGTAGAAAAAGCAACATAAACCAGTTTTTAATTTTAAGATGTTTTAAATTACTAATCCTTATTATTTTTGTTTTGCTTTTTAATTGTTTTTTGTCTTATTTTCGTTTTGTTTTGACTTTTCTTTTTTCGCCTATTTGGTTTTGTTTTATCTGTGTTTTTGTTTGGTTTAGTTTGATTTTGATCTGTTTTTTGTTGTATGTTTTTTGGCTATTTTTGTTTTGTTTCTTAAGTGTTACTTAAAAGACTACATGTATACAAAGGAAAAATAATTTATGTATATGCACAATGGCCAAATGAATTAACTTAAAAAGGCATATTTTAAAACTGTAACAAAAGATTTAGATATTTATAAAAAGGCCGATCAAATAATGAAACATATATATAAATTAAATCAAAAGACAACAATATACTAAAGATTATATAAATAAGGAAAATATGCCATGAAGCCGAAAAAAGAATTATTAACCGTGAGAAAAGCAGTTTTAGTTCATTCAAAAGGTTTATAAAAAGATACATTTCAAAGATTTAGATTTTAAGATTTTGAAAGATACATTTAACAATACATAACTCGAATGATTTAAAATCTATTTATTAATACAGTTGAAAAAAAAATTGCAATCTTTGATAGGAGAATTGGATAATGATTGCAACCTTTAGATTATACTGTATTAATAATCGGCTTCATAACAGCAGCAGCAAAAGGCCAGAGCCTTTCGCCACCAACTTACCTTCGACTTCTTCCACCAACTTAAGGAGCGTTGGGGAGAAGTCGACCTTACCTTTTCAACACCTCCTGCTTCATCTGGAATATCCATGGTTTTCCAGCGTCTTCGCCCTCCATCCAACGAAGCGGCAATACCCAAATAAAAGTTTTCATTTGGGCACGGCAACCAGCCATCGATGCTCCCTGCGTCCTTCCGCCGACCTGAAAAGAAAGATTCAAGAGACATTAGTTGAGTAACTTCCATTTTTTCAAGAGCAGTTTAAAAAGCAACCTAAAAACTTGAAAAAATTTTTGGAATTGAATTTGAAACCTAACTCTATTCTTTATTAAATTTATTACTGCACGCGATGATGATTCAAACAATTAAACATTGTTACATAACCACGATTAATTGTTTGAATCATCATCGTGTGCAACAAATTGTTTGTGTGTTAATAATGTATAAATGTTTGAGCCTTAAATTTTGAGTGTTGAGAGATATTTCACGCATGTTTTAGTTTTGTTGCCATATCAGGAAACTAAATTTTAACGAAAACACAGACAACAATGAGAATACAGTTGAAACAATTTCAAGCGTTTTGAAAAGTTAATGAAATGACGTTATTTTTTTCGCAATCTTAGTAAATTTTTTGGTACTTCTTAGTTATCCAGTCGACCAAATTACTGTCGCCAAATTGTAAGATTAAATGCCAATAATGGTTGCCATTAATTAATTAATTGTAAGATTAAATGCCAATAATGGCCAATAAAACCATTAATTCGACGATATATAATAATAATATTCTCGTAAATTTTGTTCTCTTTTCAAAAAAGTTTATTCGGAATTCGTACAGCGATTTTTGAATTTTTAGCGCATTTTTTATGCGATTACTGAACAGCAGTTAATATGCGTCTTCATACCTATAAGGGGTGTTACCGTAGAGAGGACACAGGAGGCGATATATCGCCAAATTTGGCGATCAAAATTAGTCGCCAAAAGTGACGCCAACTTGGCGATATCTCTAATATTTCGCCAAATTCCCATAGACTTCCATTGTAAACCAATAGGGATTACTTGTTTACAGAAAATGAACAAATTGAGATATTTTATTGCAACTAAAACTAATATTAACTTAAGGGGTTATATTAATTATATTTAAGGGAATGCAAGTAAATTAAATTATGAATAAAAATAACATGATACAATGCTTAGCATGCTTTCCCAGACATAAATTTTAAGAGAGCACGCAGGTCAAAGGAATTAGATTTGAAACTTTTATCCAATTACAGTAAATTTTAACTTTCGTGATTTTTGAACTTTTTGTGATTTTTAATTCGATTTCTACGTTTCTTTGCGATCTGCTGCAATTTTTTGACATTCCATTTTTGGCCTATAATACTAAAGTAATTTCTGCCCTCATTTCAATAAAGTTTATTCGAATTTCGTATAGCAATTTTCGAATTTTTCGGGAATTTTGTATGTGATTTTCAGTGTATTTTAGCGATTTCCTACCATTTTTTTTTTTCACATTAGTGAAAGGAATAAACTTTCAATCTTCGAACACAATATATAATTTTTTTTTCTCTTTTCGAAATTTGTGCAGCAATTTAAAAATTTTTCGCGATATCTTATTGTGATTTTCAGAGCTTTTTCACAATTCGAGCTGTTTTTTGACGTACCCGGGCAACGCCGGGCAAGTTAGCTAGTAATAAATATAGGTACTACTTAGTTATCCCGTCGACCAAAAATCTATCGCCAAACTATAAGATTAAATGCCAATAATGATTGATCGTAAATGTCACATTCACTTGACTTTAAGCAAGATACACGTGTTTACATCATCAAGTGATTTTTATTTCGACTTTTATTTGTATTTTCATTAATGTTATACTAATTTATTTGTTCTTTCGTTATTTAAAATAAAAAATATGTCAATTTGTGTAATTTGGCGAGTGGTTTGGCGATTTATATAACTTGGCGAAATGGTTCGACGGGATAACTAAGTAGTACCTAAATATATAAAATATAAAATATGAAATATATAAAAATATGCATAAGTATATAGTATTTTTAATTATATACGCATATAAAATGTATTTATGGATGTATATCTACATATAACATACATTAATATGCGTAAAAATAGTATAAATATAACATCTATAATAATAAGGAAAGAAGTTTGTGTGTGAGTGTGTCGACAGTGTCCTGAAGAGACCGCTGCACGTAGAGCTACACAATTTCAGGTGAAAGGTACGTTTATATATGAAGTTTTGCACCTCGAAGCCCGATTTTCGATTTTTTGATTAGATTTTTTTTATTTAATTTTTTATCTGATTTTTAGCACTTTTTTAAGTTTCGAGGCGATTTTTCCACATTAGTGAAAAGAATACGGTTTCTTTCTTTTAACCCAAAGTAGTAAATTTTGTCCTTTTTTCAAAAAAGTTTATTCGGAATTCGCACAGCGATTTTTGAATTTTTAGCGATTTTTTTAAGCGATTATTGAACAGCAGTTAATGCATCTTCATACCTATAAGGGTGTTACCGTATGGGGACACAGTTCTGTCGCCAAATACCGCCAAGTTTGTCGCCAGCTTGGCGATATATCGCCAAATTTGGCAACCAAATTTAGTCGCCAAAAGTGCCAACTTGGCGATATCTCTAATATTTCGCCAGATTCCCATAGACTTCCATTGTAAAACCTTAAGGATTACTTGCTTAGAGAAAATCAACAAATTGAGATATTTTAATGCAACAAAAACTAATATTAACTTAAGGGATTATATTAATTGTATTTAAGGTAATTCAAGTAAATTAAATTATGAATAAAAGTAACATCAAACAATGTTTAGTATGCTTTCCCAAACATAAATTTTAAGAGAGCCCGCAGGTCGAAGGAATTAGACTTGAAACTTTTATCCAATTATAGTAAATTTTGACTTTCGTGATTTTTGAACTTTTTGAGATTTTTAATTCGATTTTTACGTTTCTTCGCTATCTGCTGCAATTTTTCGACATTCCATTTTTTACCTAAAGTACATTCTGCCCTCATTTCAATAAAGTTTATTCGGACTTCGTATAGCAATTTTCGAATTTCGGGAATTTTGTATGTGATTTTTAGTGTATTTTAGTGATTTGCTACTATTTTTCCACATTAGTGAAAGGAATCAACTTACAGTCTTCGAACACAATATATATATATATTTTTCTCTTTTCGAAATTTGTGCAGCGATTTAAAATTTTCTTGCGATATCTTATTGTGATTTCCAGAACTTTTTCGCAATTCCTGCTGTTTTTTGACGTACCCGGGCAACGCCGAGTAAGTTCGCTGGTTTATAATATAAAAATATCTATTTTTGAAAATTTAAAAACCATGTTTATTGACTATCTTTAAAATTTTGGTAGGATGCTAAAACGGGCTTTTGGCGCAGTTTTGGATTTTCGCCAATCGCGCCAACCAGAACGGGATACGGAACTCTACCCTGTGTGTTTTGTAATAAAGTTTTATAGTGTAAAAAAGTGAGAAATTAGCGGGTGAAAAATGCTTGGCGCACAAAATGTTCAAGGGGCCCTGGGGTTCCCTATGGGGCCCCAGGGTCTTAACTGGAATGAAGGAACGTGAAAATAACTAAATGGAAAAAGTATCCCAAAAATGAAGATCGGATTAAAAGGAAGCAATTTATTAACAATTTATTTGCACAAAAACTTCAAGGGGCCCTATTTCGAGCTCCAAGGGTTCACGGTCATAACTGAAAAGTTGAAAGGCGAGAATAACTATATGGAGAAAGGTCCCTTAAAACGAAGAAGATTGGATAAAAAGTGGGGAGTTATTAGCAATTTAGTAAAAATCCGAGCCTCGGGTGCATCAGGACCTGTCTTGGACTATCCTCGCCTAAATTTCCAGATTTCTATGTGCGGTAGATTTCGCTAGCCACCGCACATAGACGCACAGGCAGAGCGATTAGTATAGATGAAATGAATGCCTTATAAATTTGTATGGGGGAACAACGTTTGTCAATTTAACACCTGCGACCGGATAACATAAAAATACCATATTGCACATAGTGTGCAAAATGAAGGAAAAGGGTGTCTCAGACGTAGCTGGGTTGGCGCGAATTTTTTTTTGGCGAGAAAAGCCCATTTTCGTATATCTGTCAGGGTTTGCTTGTGAAACAGCATATTAGATTTTTTGGTGCAACTAGAGAATTAACGACTGCTTGGCGTAGTTTTAAAATATCGCCAAATTGGCGATTTTTTTAATTACTTGTTTACATAATTTGCTACATTATTTATGGTACTACTTAGTTATCCCCTCGGCCAAAAATCTACTGCTAAACTATAAGATTAAATGCCCATAATGATTCATCGTAAATGTCACATTCACTTGACTTTAAGCAAGTTACACGTGTTTATGTCATCAAGACATCAAGTGATTTTTATTTCGACGTTTTATTGGTATTTGTATTAATGTTATACTAATTTATTTGTTCTTTCGTTATTTAAAATAAAAATTATGTCAATTTGTATAATTTGGCGAGTGGTTTGGCGATTTATATAACTTGGCGAAATGGGTCGACGGGATAACTAAGTAGTACCTAAATATATAAAATATAAAATATGAAATATATAAAAATATGCATAAGTATATAGTATTTTTAATTATATACGCATATAAAATGTATTTATGGATGTATATCTACATATAACATACATTAATATGCGTAAAAATAGTACAAATATAACATCTATAATAATAAGGAAAGAAGTTTGTGTGTGAGTGTGTCGACAGTGTCCTGAAGAGACCGCTGCACGTAGAGCTACACAATTTCAGGTGAAAGGTACGTCTATATATGAAGTTTTGCACCTCGAAGCCCGATTTTCGATTTTTTTCATTAGATTTTTTTTAATTTAATTTTTTATCTGATTTTTAGCACTTTTTTAAGTTTCGAGGCGATTTTTCCACATTAGTGAAAAGAATACGGTTTCTTTCTTTTAACCCAAAGTAGTAAATTTTGTTCTTTTTTCAAAAAAGTTTATTCGGAATTCGCACAGCGATTTTTGAATTTTTAGCGATTTTTTAAAGCGATTATTGAACAGCAGTTAATGCATCTTCATACCTATAAGGGTGTTACCGTATGGGGACACAGTTCTGTCGCCAAATACCGCCAAGTTTGTCGCCAGCTTGGCGATATATCGCCAAATTTGGCAACCAAATTTAGTCGCCAAAAGTGCCAACTTGGCGATATCTCTAATATTTCGCCAGATTCCCATAGACTTCCATTGTAAAACCTTAAGGATTACTTGCTTAGAGAAAATCAACAAATTGAGATATTTTAATGCAACAAAAACTAATATTAACTTAAGGGATTATATTAATTGTATTTAAGGTAATTCAAGTAAATTAAATTATGAATAAAAGTAACATCAAACAATGTTTAGTATGCTTTCCCAAACATAAATTTTAAGAGAGCCCGCAGGTCGAAGGAATTAGACTTGAAACTTTTATCCAATTATAGTAAATTTTGACTTTCGTGATTTTTGAACTTTTTGAGATTTTTAATTCGATTTTTACGTTTCTTCGCTATCTGCTGCAATTTTTCGACATTCCATTTTTTACCTAAAGTACATTCTGCCCTCATTTCAATAAAGTTTATTCGGACTTCGTATAGCAATTTTCGAATTTCGGGAATTTTGTATGTGATTTTTAGTGTATTTTAGTGATTTGCTACTATTTTTCCACATTAGTGAAAGGAATCAACTTACAGTCTTCGAACACAATATATATATATATTTTTCTCTTTTCGAAATTTGTGCAGCGATTTAAAATTTTCTTGCGATATCTTATTGTGATTTCCAGAACTTTTTCGCAATTCCTGCTGTTTTTTGACGTACCCGGGCAACGCCGAGTAAGTTCGCTGGTTTATAATATAAAAATATCTATTTTTGAAAATTTAAAAACCATGTTTATTGACTATCTTTAAAATTTTGGTAGGATGCTAAAACGGGATTTTGGCGCAGTTTTGGATTTTCGCCAATCGCGCCAACCAGAACGGGATACGGAACTCTACCCTGTGTGTTTTGTAATAAAGTTTTATAGTGTAAAAAAGTGAGAAATTAGCGGGTGAAAAATGCTTGGCGCACAAAATGTTCAAGGGGCCCTGGGGTTCCCTATGGGTCCCCAGGGTCTTAACTGGAATGAAGGAACGTGAAAATAACTAAATGGAAAAAGTATCCCAAAAATGAAGATCGGATTAAAAGGAAGCAATTTATTAACAATTTATTTGCACAAAAACTTCAAGGGGCCCTATTTCGAGCTCCAAGGGTTCACGGTCATAACTGAAAAGTTGAAAGGCGAGAATAACTATATGGAGAAAGGTCCCTTAAAACGAAGAAGATTGGATAAAAAGTGGGGAGTTATTAGCAATTTAGTAAAAATCCGAGCCTCGGGTGCATCAGGACCTGTCTTGGACTATCCTCGCCTAAATTTCCAGATTTCTATGTGCGGTAGATTTCGCTAGCCACCGCACATAGACGCACAGGCAGAGCGATTAGTATAGATGAAATGAATGCCTTATAAATTTGTATGGGGGAACAACGTTTGTCAATTTAACACCTGCGACCGGATAACATAAAAATACCATATTGCACATAGTGTGCAAAATGAAGGAAAAGGGTGTCTCAGACGTAGCTGGGTTGGCGCGAATTTTTTTTTGGCGACGGTTTTGGCGAGAAAAGCCCATTTTCGTATATCTGTCAGGGTTTGCTTGTGAAACAGCATATTAGATTTTTTGGTGCAACTAGAGAATTAACGACTGCTTGGCGTAGTTTTAAAATATCGCCAAATTGGCGATTTTTTAATTACTTGTTTACATAATTTGCTACATTATTTATGGTACTACTTAGTTATCCCCTCGACCAAAAATCTACTGCTAAACTATAAGATTAAATGCCCATAATGGTTCATCGTAAATGTCACATTCACTTGACTTTAAGCAAGTTACACGTGTTTATGTCATCAAGTGATTTTTATTTCGACGTTTTATTGGTATTTGTATTAATGTTATACTAATTTATTTGTTCTTTCGTTATTTAAAATAAAAATTATGTCAATTTGTAATATTTGGCGAGTGGTTTGGCGATTTATATAATTTGGCGAAATTGGTCGACGGGATAACTAAGTAGTACCTTATTTATTTACATTATTCTTTACATTATTTGCTACATTATTTGTTTACATTATTTATTTACATTATTTGTTTACATTGGATCTGAATATTTAGGTTGATGAATTAGCGAATTTGTCGCAACGCCTTCAAGTCATACGCCAAGCAGTCGTTAATTCTGGAGTTTAGCCGATTTATTTTATTATGAAACAGTTTATTTTATATAAAACACGCAATTTTTATTATAAATATACACGTTATTTTATTATAAAACACTAAATGTTTAATTTAATATGTTCTACCGGGTTGCCACACGAAGCAAAACCTCGCCAAAACTGCCATTTTGGCGCCAAATATGTACTCCGGTGCGTCTGAGACATGTGTACTAAAATGAAATAATTATGTTTAAAAACCGCTCTTCGTACAAGAAAAAAAGCTAATATTCCGCATTCACGGCGTCAAGCAAGAGTATTGTTTTAAATTGATGAGATTTATAACTCGCGCCGGGAGAAGTGATTTACTTTGAAAGTGGTTTTGTGTAACACGTGATAGCTGTAAAGGAGAGCCAGCCTCCCAACTATTTGTTGCTACTAGTTAAGCACTCATTTATATTGAAACTAGCAAACCCCGCGTCTTTCCTCGCGTAATAGTTGAAATATGCCAAGTGATATTTATCTGTCTAATTTTTATTAAAAGAAATTATCATTTTAGGAAGCATTCAAATATTACTATTTAAAACACAGTTTGACTAAACTTCATTATAACACTGCATTAGGCAGAAGTGAAAAATTAATAAAAAGAACTAAAACTAAATAAATGATAATTTAGAAAATATTTCAAAACTTTTATGTTTCAATTAATACGCTCATTTCAGTATTCATTTGAAGTTTTGAATTTTTTAGAAACCACTTCTTACATCTTAAAATTAACCATCATGTCAAATTGCAAGCTTCTTGTCTAACGGTCTACTATCTCTCTCAACAAAAAGTGCTATGTTGAAATAGGGACTGTCACCAATAATTTGCCAACATTAATGTTGAAATCGGTTTGGTATTTCCTAATATTCCTCAGAAACGTAATTTAGAAAGCTTTTAAAGGCCATTTTTAGAACGTTTTTTGTTCCTGCTAACCCCAGGTGGTAGAGTCACCGGCATAAAATATACCCTGTGTAAGATCAGAGACTGTCACTATTGATTCGCAACTATTACTTTTATAATCGGTTTATATTTCCTGAGATTGCATAGAAATCGTTATTTAGGACTTTTTTTATAACGCTTTTTCCTCCTCCCCTTCACTTCACCTCTTTTTAATTCGAATTTACTTTCGACTGTTCTTCGAGGGCATTTATATGTTAGAAGTAACTACCATGCCATATTTAATGTATCTAGCCTCTTTAGTATCACAGTAATCAGAATTTAGAATGTTTTTTGCTCCTGAAACCCTCTGGTGGTAGTGGCACCAACATACAATATAGCTGATATGTTTGAGCAGGTTCTATCACCACCAATTTGCAACCATTATTTTTTTTAATCGGTCTGGTATTTGATAAGATTCCATAAAAATTGTAATTTAGAACGCTTTTCGCTCACTTCAACCTTTTAAATTTGGAATTTTCTTTCGACGGTTCTTAAAAAGCATTTGCATCTTGTAAGTAATTACCATCAGAGGCGTCACGATGGTGGATTATGGGGGAGGGGAGCATCCCGTTCCAATATATGTGAACTTGAGAAATTTGAGCTTAGAGTTGGGAAATTCTAGATTTTTGAAACACTTTCTTTTTTTTAAGTAAAAAAAAAAAAAAAAAAAAAAAAAAAAAAATATTATTTTGCTGACTACCTTTCTGAGTTCTGTAACAGTAAACTAGTTAAATTTTCAAAAGAAATACAAAAAGCAGTCAGACTCAATTTATCATTCTGTTTTTCTGTGCTATGAAAATATCATACATCTACCAGACCTGAATTTCCCTACTTTGGTACATCAACTGTGTCTCTAATCTATTTCCTCCAAAAATTTCTTCCTTTCTCAAAAATCTCAAAATATCATGAGGCTATTTGCATATGAAATATGATTATGACTCTTACGACTCGTACACAATAGAAGACAAAAACTTTCATTAAATGAACCAATAATTATATTTTTCATGTTTTAGTTGCAGTATTTTTCTTTGGAAAGAATTTTTTTTTACGTATAAGTATCATTATCATTAAACACACATTGCACATAGCATTTTAGTTGGAAAATAGAGCAATTTGTTTCAAGTTGGGAAATTTTTGGATTCTCCCCCCTGAAAAAATATTTGTAGCTATGCCCCTGATTAAGCTGTTGAAAAATGTTGTTTGAAAGAGTTTTTGAAAGCTCTAGGATGCCATTGGATATTTATCTATTTGTATACTTTTCTTTTATCTGGTGTTGTTTGCATTCATTTTTAACCCCTTCAGCCCTGATTTAATTTGGAGACAGATAACAGAGCTTCTTGATGACGACCTTCCACGTTTGATACGGATTAGCGACTGGTATTTGAGTGATAGAGCTTGTGCTATTTCAAATGTGAAATCCAATAAATCCATTTGATCTTACAAAGGAGCTTCCAAACATTTTGCATTATTTTTATACTCATTTATATACTTTATATATACTTTATATATTTTATACTCATTATTATTATTATAATCAACCAAGAATTAATAATGGACATACTAAAATAATGAGATATTACTCGAAGTGTCCATTTTATACACTTTATAGCAGTTCGATACAATGACGGTAAGAAGTCATGTTTGTCGATTCCCCCCACCCCCACATTCTTTTATTGTAGAACTTCACAACTTCTGGCCTATATATATCAATATAAGTGGAATCTTTTTTGCTCCATCTTTTAACAATATCCTTCGCATTATCTGACCGAAATGTAGATGCTAGTGTTACAACTTTATTGTCATATCGTTATAGGGGTGCACAACCTTTTTGAGAGAAGGGCCACTTACAAAAATGTTTGGGTTGTCGAGGGCCACATCAGTAACACAAACAGAATTCTGTATCGGGGGGGGGGGGGGGGGGGGATGACTCTTTATTTTTGAACAATATTGATTTTTGCTCATAAAAAAATAAACCAATAGAAATAAATAGTTGTATGCAGAGCCTCTTCACATCTGTATGATAACCTAACCATACAACACTTTATGAAGACTAACTGCTCCTTTTCCATAAATGGAAAATTTTGACAAAATTCACTATATTTTCCCACGAGCAATTGAAGAATTTCGCGATATTTTTGCGACCAATCGACAAAATTTGTATTTTTCCCCATCAAATGTCGAAATTCGTGATTTCTTTACCGCGGCAGAGTAACAAAATGCGCGATTTTTTCTCGCAATAAATGGATGAAACTAGCGATTTTTCCGCAGCCGATGAACGAAACTTCAGATTTTTCTGCGCCTGAAAAATCTCACGAAATCTGACGAAATTTGTAATTTTTCCCGCCGAAATTTTACGAAATTCGCGATTTCTTCTCGCGATAAACTAACGAAACTCGCGATTTTTCCGCAACCGGTCAACGAAATTTGCAATTTTTCCGCACCTCATCGACAAAATGAGGCATTTTTCTGGGCCCGATTAACGAAATTTGAGAATTTTCAGCACCGAATCGACAAAATATGCGATTTTTCCGGGCTCTATCAACGAAATTCGCGATTCTTCCGCACTCGATCAGTGAAATTCACGATTTTTCCGCACATGATCAACGAAATTCGCAATTTTTCCACGACTGATCATCGAAATTCGAAATTCTTAACTGACTTGACAAAATTTGTAATTTTTTCACGGCAAATTGACGAAATTGCGATTTTTTTCTCTCGATAAACTGGCGAAACTCGCGATTTTTCCTCATCCGATCAATGAAATTTGAGATTTTTTAGCACAGGGTCGAGAAAATTGGCGATTTTCCGAACCCGATGAACGAAATTCGTGATTCTTAACTGACTGACGAAATTTGTAATTTATTCCCGCAGAAAATTGAATAAATTCGTGATTTTTTCTCGCGATAAACTGACGAAATTCGCGAATTTTCCGCAACCGATCAACAAAATTTGCAATTTTCCGCACCTCATCGAAAAAATTCGCTATTTTTCCGCACTTGATCAAAGAAATTCGTGGTTTATCCGTGCCCGATCAACGAAATTTTAGATTTTTAAGTGACTCTGACGAAAATTGTAATTTTTTCCGCGGCAAATTGACGAAACTCGCAATTTTTCTGCAGCACATCAACGAAATTTGTTATTTTTCCATACATGATCGACAAAATTCGCGGTTTTTCCAAACCCGATCAACGTAATTCATAATTCTTAACTGATGAAATTTATAATTTTTTTTCCTGCGGAAAATTGACGAAATTTACTATTTTTTCTTGCATTAAACTGATGAAACTCACCATTTTTCCGCAGTCGATCAACGATATAAGGTTTTTCCACACAGCTTCGGCAAAATCCGCGATTTTTCCGAACCCGATCAACGAAATTCGTGATTCTTAACTGACTGACGAAATTTGTAATTTTTCCCGCGATAAACTGACGATACTAGCGGTTTTTCCGCAAGCGATCAACGAAATTTGGAATTTTTCAGCACCTCATCGACAAAATTCGCGATATTTCTGTACCGGTTTAACGAAATTTAAGATTTTTATACACCGAATCAACAAAATTTGCGATTTTTCCGCACTTGATCAACGAAATTCGCGATCTTTCCGTGCGTGCTGAACAAAATTCGCGATTCTTAACTTATTCTGACGAAATTTGAAAATTTTCCCGCGTCAAATTGACGAAATTAGCGATTTTCTTGCGATAAACTGACGAAACTCAAGATTTTCCGCACCCGATCAACAAAATTTGAGATTTTTCCGCACATTCTAGACAAAATTCGCGATTTTTTCGAACCCGATCAATCCGAAATTTCCAATTTTTTTCCAGCGACAAATTGACAAAATTCCCGATTTTTTCTAGAGTACAAAAATTGCGATTTTCCCAGTTATAATTTGACGAAATTCGCGGGCCACAAGTTAACCCTTCGCGGGCCACAGGTTGTGCATCCCTATAAGCTAATATTAGAAAATTATTAAAATACTATCTCAAATTGTTGATTGTCTGTAAGCAAGTAAACCCTATTTGTTTACAATGGAAGTCTATGGGAATTTGGCGAAATATTGGAGATATCGCCAAGGTGGCGTCACTTTTGGCGACTAATTTTGGCCGCCAAATTTGGCGATATATCGCCACGTTGGCGACAGAACAGCGTCCCCTCCTACGGCAAATTAAAATTTCGCCTAATAGACGTAATGTTAAAGTAAAAATGGACACCCCCAGGTGGGTAATTCATCGATTTTCACAATGTTTTTATTTTATTCCTTAGTTTTATAGTGCAAAAGAACTTCGCACCAAATTTGAAGTCTGTAGCTGCAGTAGATATATGAGATCTTTTTGATGAGTGAGTGAGTCAGTCACTCAGTCAGTGATAAAATTATCGATTATCAAACATTTTCAAATGTCATTATCTCAGAAACTAATTATGCGTTATTTATAAAATTTTGGATTTTAGGTAATTAGGGTGTTCTTACCACGCATTTCGTATAACAAGTACGTAGGTCACATGGATTTTCAGTAGTAGAGCGTCGAAATTTGATGAAAACAGCTCGAAATGGTTCGTATAATATAGCACACGGCTATGTCAGGCGAACTTGGCTGACACACTGCCGTGTCTCTAGATCTTCAGTAATGGGGAAACCTTTTAGAGAAAATCAGCATGTTTTCAGAGCCTGCGGATTATGGACGTAACAGAGCACTCTTAGTTAAATTGAAAAATCATTCAAACGTAAATTTGGTATCATGATATTCAGAACAAAAATATGGGCTCATTTAACCTTTAACTGGTGTCACAGAAATTGTCACGTAACTACTGTGACGCGGTCTGTCAGACCGCTCCATTGAAAGATGAAGATGAATAAAAGGCACGATTAACTCATAGGATGGTGTTTTTGTACTTAACTTTTAGTACAGGACGATTATAATTAAAATCCACCTATTCAAAAGTCTCTGGTGATAGTACTAAAGTTCCAAACGAAACAAAATTTGGGTAGTGTTTCTAGTTAAACTGAAAGTTACAAGTTAAACTATAAAAATGAAACAAAATTTGGGTAGTGTTTCTAGTTAAACTGAAAGTTACAAGTTAAACTATAAAAATGGAAAAAGGAAGCGGTCTGTAAGACCGGTAACATCAGTTAAAGGTTAATATAAAAGTTGAAATTTCGATTTCTTGACTCGTCAAAGATGTAATGGAAAGATGCGCTTAACTTAAACAAAACTTTATTTTCTTTTCTCTACAAACAAAATGGCCACTTAATAGAAGCAATATTTTTTTTCTTTTATTACTTTCTTTTTTTTTTCATAATAATAAATTTTAAACTTTGGAGTATGTTTAAAAAAAAAAAAAAAAAAAAAAAAGCAATTATTTTTATTTAATTTATTTATTTATTATATTAATAAAGTTGAAACTTTGCAGTACGTGCAAAATAAATAAATAAAAATAAAAAAACTTCGCTATTTCTGTTTGTATAAAAGCAATCTCAACTGAAAAGTGAATACTAATATTTATTCAGACAAGACTAGAATTCTTTAAATGAGGTAATGAGGTTTGCGAAAGTTTTTAAATTGTGATGGTACGAATATAAAGTCTGAAACAGTCAAAAAAGAAACTAGCAGAATGAATTCCAAAATGAACTTCAGTTTTGAAACCAGTTTCAGGTATGTTAAATGCGTAAAGAATGCGAAAAAGAGCTAAATTAATGCCGTTTGGAAGAAAATAATGCTAATGTTTACTTAAAACATTTGTCAATGTCTGGTATTTTATCTTCTGACAACATAATGTTCTAAGAATTCCAAAGAAATGATCAGAGATACATACTTTCACTTTCATTGAAAAAGTAAAAGAAAGGTGAATTAATGACGCAAACTTTTTAAAAGTTTGCCTGACCGACAATATATCATAACTTATCTGTCTGTCAACATCTCTTTTACTTTTATCCGTCAACAAGCATAAAAGTTTTTTTGCTCATTTGTATAAGGTAGGGATGCACAACCTGTGGCCCACGATGGGTTAACGTGTGGCCCGCGAATTTCGTCAATTTATAACTGGGAAGATTGCCATTTTTGTCCATGAGAATTTCGTCAGTTTGCCGCGGAAAAATTGAAAATTTCGTCAGTCAGATAAAAATTTCGTGATCGGGCGCGGAAAAATCGCGAATCTATTTGATCGGACACGGAAAAATTGTGAATTTTGTCGGTAAGGCGCGGAAAAATCGCAAATTTCGTTGATCGGATACGGAAAAAATCGCGAATTTTGTCAATGAGTGGCGGGAAAATAGCAAATTTCATCGATCGGGCTCGGAAATAAAAACGAATTTCGTTGGTCGGACATGGAATAGATTTTTTTTTAATTAGATTTTTTTTTGATCGGCTGCGAAAGAATCATGAGTTTCGCCAGTCGCGAGAAAATATTGCATATTTCGTCAGTCAGTTAATAATCGTGAATTTCATCGATGGGGTGCGGAACAATCGCGAATTTTGTCGATTAGTAGCGGGAAAATCTCAAATTTCGTTGATCGGCTTTGGAAAAATTACGTGTTTTGAGTGTATATATCAATTTTGAACGGAGGGTGGTTTCGGGGTCTTTGGGTCATGATCGATGAAAATATACCAAAATTTTTTGAAATCGCTTTCCTCCGAACGGCTGCAATAGGTAGCTTTTTGTAATGAAAGCTACCTAAAAATTATTCTCTGAATTGTTATTTAAGCAGAGGACAGTTTTAAAGCTTGATAAAATTTTAAATTTCATGGATTCTCCTCTGAATTAAAACAAATTAATAAAATTTTCTTATATTTTAAAACAAATATTTGAAAATCCAAGTGAGATTTTGAAGGAATTTGATGAAAAATTATACAGTTATATACTATTTATTTGTCAGGAAGAGACTAAAGTCGTCATTATTGGTTAATTTTCTTACGCGATACTTTTCAAATAGCAAATAAAACGTGTAAAAGCATTCTCTTAATTTAAATATAGTAATTCTATTTCTAATTATTAAATATCTTTATTAATTAAAAATAGTAGTTGTTTTAAGGCTTTTAAAAAGGTCTGCTGAATATTTTCATGTTATTTTTAAAGTGTAATTTTTTTTATTTTAATTATTATGTATATAAGAGTTTTCTAAAATGTATTTATCGAATTCGTACAAAATAAATCTAAAGTATTTAGTGTATGCATTTACCTGTATTTATGCTGCATCAAGGGATGTAATACATAAAAATTTGCCAGCTGTGTTACTTTTACATCATGTAATTTCCAATGTGACATCACATGAATATTGCCCATAAGAAAATCGTTTTAAATGTACAAGTTTTAATGTATGACGTAATTTTCCCCTTAGATGCATTCTGCGTCTAATAATTTAATTATTTTAAAGTCTTGTTTCTCTTTTAAGATTCAGGTGTAAATATATTATTCAACTTAAAAGTGTTTGGGCATGTTATTATTTCAACTTTTTAAATATGACCTAATTTTCATCATTAAAAGTTTTTCACGTGTAATAATTTAATTACTTTAGGCATTTTAAATATGACGATATTAAATATCTGAGCAGTTTACTTATAACGTATTTATCACCATTAAATGCATTTCGTGTGTAATAATTTAATTATGTAAAGTTTTCTTACTTTTTTTTTAATATTCACGTGTAAACTTAAGTTTTATGACGTGAATGTCGTATACCTATTTCCTGCTTTTAACACGTGATCATTTAATTATTATTTTTAAGTTCCTTTTAGATTTTAAGTCACGTGTAAATTTATTTTCTATTCGAGTTTCAGCTGACGTTGCCCAGAGAGAACGTTACCTCTAATTCTATGTCTACGTCTATTGTGATGTCTATGGCAACTTATTCACATGTTTCCAAAAGTCTCATAATAACTCTTAAAATTTCTAAATGTAAAATATTAAAAAATAATGTTATTGACATATTAATTTGTTTTAAATTTTAATGGCATTTCTCTAATAGCGGCAACAAAAATGTTTTATTGCTGTAGATGAGAGACAGATGAAAGGGTAATGGTGTCATTTTCGCATTATTGATACCCTTTTTCTCTTTAAAATTGAAAAGAAAATATTTTTATTAGGTCCATGGAATTTGAAGATGGCAGACGATTTTTTGTTTCTAAAATAAATTGATTCCTGAAGATCGAAATGTAAAAAAAAAGTTTTTATTTTTTCAAATTTTCCTGACAAACATAATATAATCACAATATTGTCTTCACTATCGATTGAAATGAAGGATGATTTAAATTTCAGTTGAACAATGACAAAAAAAAAAAAAAAAAAAAGAAGAAGTACAATTTGCCATTTTCTCCCTTTTTTCCCCCCCACAAAAATGGAGTAATTCAGTTGCCTGCATTACAGAAATGTCAGAAAAAAAATTAATATCTTGAAAATTAATTCAAATTTCAAAATTCTAATACCACCTTGACCATACGTGGATCAATACGAATAATCCGTGTACACAGGACTATTTAGCACTCGATATTCAGCCAAGTACTCGGAACACCACTACTTTTAACTGGAATCCTGAACAGGTCGGGTTATAGCCGACTTGAACCCGAAAACTGTATTCGAAGTCAACCCGAAATCTGACCCCGAACCCGACAACAATCTTTTTGTTGATCTGAAATCCGACAAAATAATTTTCATCTGAAACTGAAAAGAAAGAAAATTAATCCTTTTTTTAAACACAAATATAGAAAATTAATCTACAATTGTACCTCTAATTTTATCTGCTATGTTGGAAAATAAGTATATATGAAGCATTCTCACAATCTTTTGGCTTTCATGTCCCTGAATAATAATTTTTATTTTAATGCCCTTTTTTTTATGTTTTTTTTTTTTTTTTTTTTTAAATCTCATATACTGGGGAACATCCCACTGCATGATTGCACAACAATATTAACGAGATAAATAAGTTTTGGACGATGTTGGAGGTACAAACACCTGGAAAACTCCTATACCCGTCCCGTGTCCTTGATGCTGATTCTTAAGTTTGGAGCTGTCTGGATAAAATTGTTTTGTTTCAATAAAAATAATTCGGTGTAATTTTTTTCTGAAACTGGAACTATTGTTTTACATAAATATGTAGCTAAAAATTAACCTGCATACATTTTTAGGGTTGTTATTTTTTTTTTTAAACTCTGTCCCTGGGTTTTAGATTCCTTACCATCCCTCTTCTAAAGTTATACAGAAAATCATTTCAGATGTAGCCACAGAATTTTTTTCATATTTTTTCTCATGCAGAAGTATGCTAGAGAAATAAAGTCTAAAATTCTTTTGCAGGAAATTTACTGTAGAATTTAAATCAGCAATTAAATATCGATTTCAAGCATCGTGGCTTTATTGGTAGTCTCACCGTCCCCAAGGTTTATTCCTGCACTTTTCGAGGTAAATTAAAAAAAAAAAAAAAAAAAAAAAAATAATCCAATGTTAACAACTGTTTCTAAAAATCAATGAACATTGTGGCTATCACAACATGATTTTCCAAAAAATAGGTGGTAATTTTCCTTACCGTTCCATCCTTAACGTCCCTTTTTTTTACCATTTCGTCCCTTTTTTCCAATACCATCCCTTTTTTACCTTAGCATCCCTTCTTTAACACCCCTTTAAGATAATGTTATACCAAAATTTTGTACTAAAAGTACTACATTGTTATTATTTCTTATTTGAATGTCATGTGGGTACTATGCAAATTCATTATAAGTAAAAATTTCGAAGAAAAAAAAAGTTATAGGGGTAAAATGGTAAGGAAAATTAAACTCGCAAGTTAAACTTAAACCTCAGTTAAATAAAAAAAATTTCGCTGCTGGCCATTTTTTTTTATTTTGAATCATTAAGGCATTCGTCTATCAGATTAAAATGTTATTTTAGCAAGTTTAATTTTGTCAGATTTTTTTTTTCCCAAAGTCAAAAGATTGTGAGAATGCCCCATATATACTCACTCATTCATATTCAAATATATGTCTTATCCAGGCCCGTAGCCAGGATTTCCCTTCGGAGGGGGCTCAATCTCGGATTTTTTCCCGATCTGACAGCAGTAATTTGCATAATTTAAAGCGTAATTTAAAAAAGTAAACAATGCTTAACCTAAGGTTTGTACCTGCATAGAGTAAGTGATGTCCATGTCAAAAAATTGTTATTTCGTATTTTTTCGATTTTTGTTACAATTTATGGTTTTCAAGAGCACTTCCAGTTCCAAAACCGGAAGGGTTTTTAGACGAAAAAAACTGCAACAAAAATAAAATAGCGCAAATTAACAATGTTTGAGATGAGCCTTATGTATCCTATAAGAAAAGCGTCAAGAAATATTGAAATGCAAACAAGTAATTTGAATAACTTTCAAATACAGGATTAATATTCGCTTGCGCGTGTCTCGCATTGCGATCGCGGAGTTTTAAAATGATTAATCCATATATGAAATTAATTACATGGATTATTTTTCAAAAGAAAAAAATAATTGCTACAGATATATGTATTATAAAAATTATATTTATATTTCACATTCTCTGATTACAATAATTAGAAATGATAGACGATAGAAATTTTAGACGAAAAAAACTGCAACAAAAATAAAATAGCGCAAATTAACAATGTTTGAGATGAGCCTTATGTATCCTATAAGAAAAGCGTCAAGAAATATTGAAATGCAAACAAGTAATTTGAATAACTTTCAAACACAGGATTACTTATACTGATACTTATATTGTACACTCTTTGTACAATAAATTTACTAGTGCTACAGAAGCAATTTTCGTGACTTCTTCTCAGCCATGAGGCTGATGACCTTATAAGGACCTACTGTAATGTCCCAATGAATGCAAATTATTGCAAGGCTACTCAGTTTCTCATTGACCATAACACTTCGAGGCAAAAATTTAATTATTTTCATTGTCTAAAAAGACCTTTCAACACTGGCTGTTGTTACCAGGTTTGTAGCCAAGACTATCATCAAAGCAAGTGTATCATATTGTAATACGTTGCATTACAGTATTACTCTAAAACTGTCAAGAACTCTGCGTTTTTGTTTAATATTGGCAATTCTCTTGCTTCATAATTTATATTCAGCTTTCATTTCCAGAATTAACACTTTATCGTCTAAATATTGAGAGAGATTATTTAATTTTCTTGCTTTTTCCGGAGAACCAAATCCTGGAAGAAGTACTTGGAAATCTGTTTCAGTGTCTTCATTCGAAATGAACCTATCATTCAAATTTTGAATAAGACTTTCTGCACAGGGAATAAAGACCATGACTCTGTAATACTCTCCAGCGGATGTAAATTTAGGGTTTGCACGTGTTGTCTGTCAAAATGTTAGTCGGGATCTTATTTCAGTTAAGAAGACATCTTACCCAAGTTTTGATGCAGAATTAAATATCTCGCGAAAGATTTCCAGTGCATGTTCTGTATGTATCTTTAGCATGAGTTACACCCCATATCATGTCACGAGATTTTCTTGAACAAGAGTTGACAATGGCTTTGTCAGACTGAAAGAATTGTCACAAACAAACAGGCTTATGAGAAAATACCTAATATCCATGATTGCCAAGAAAGTTCTAGCTGTTGTAGAAATCTTCCACGTGTTTTCCGAAATATTTTCTAAGCTAATGAAAATGAATTTAAACAGCTCAACAAAAATTAATATGCTTTCACGCCTCTCCATAAATCTTGTGCCGCAAAGAAAGGAAAGTCGTTTTCTTCTGTTTTCTGGGGCATATGATAAATTACTGGTTTAAGGGTTAATTTTGTCTTGGAGAGATTTCTAAAAAAGAATTGCCACTTCATCAACAGTTCTAAGACAGTTTCGGATGGCAAGAATCAGCATGCTGCTGTATAATGCAAGGTTTAACCATTGGCTTGCACAGTTTGACGTATCTAATTTTGGGATACTTCTGACGAATTCTAGACTAGAACCCACTAACATAATCAGCCATATTAGCCGCTCCGCCATACGCCTGTGCGATGCATTTAGACATGTCAATACGTAGTTCATCAAAACGTTGTACTATTTCTTCTGTTATATTTTCGGCGGACAAGTCATTTACTGGGATGAAACCTAAAGCATCTTCCCGAATTATTGGGTTTTGTGAATTTTATAAATAGTCCATATATCTAGCACGAAGGGCAAGCTGTTCTGTGCTTGAAATGTCCATAGTCACGCAATCAACCTAAAAAAGATTGCGTTATTTATTTTGGTAATTAGTTCTTCAGTTAACTATATCAAAGCATATTTAAATGATTCCATTCTGAATGTCTGAGCTGATGAAGTAAGTATCATTTCTACGGATGTTTACAATGCTTCAATTCATCATCTCCAGACTGCTCTAAATCTTAAAAGAGCTCTTAGCTTACCGTCTTTTTTTATCGGTTTTGCAACATTAGAGAACCGCTATCATGATCACCTCTAATTATAGCATTTATTGCTCTGCACAAAATAAGGTTGTTAGAATGTTAGATGTATTCCCTAGAAAACTCTGTAGTGGGCGTTATGAAAAACTGCCAAAAAATACCTACATAAGAGTCCATCCTTGAAGTTGATAATTCTACAAAAGACAAATAAACTTTCCCAGACAAACAAACTACTCGGTGCACATTTTGTTTATATTAAAGATTCATACACAAACAATTTAAAGCAAAGTTATTTAATGAAGAGCCGGGGGGCGCCGGCCGCCGCGCCTTTGAAAGTTTGTCGATACCCTATCGTGTTCTTTCGCACCATTCCTTTTCAAAATTTCTTGCTACTAGTTTATTTTTTTTAAATAAAAAGCCTTATACAGTTATAACAGCATTTTCAAAGATGCTTTCTTAAAAATCATCATTTTTCATATAATTTTACATTACAAGGGGCTATTAAAGATCTTGGCTCCTTTCTCTACAATACATTTTAACACTGACCACTCTAAATTTTCATTGTATCGTGATATAATGAGGATAGAGAAAATTAAGGAAGATTATAACATGCAAGTAAATGTTTTATACTTGACTCCTAAAGTTAGCTTAGAACGCCATACGCGTATTAAACTTACTTTTTCTTTGTCGAATTAATGATATGGAATTACATTTATTGAATTTTATTGTACATAAAGTTAAAATGACGTTTTAAGAAGAACTGATATTTTTAGTTGTAGATACGAATAAAGAACAATATAACCGAATGAGCGATATAATGAGGGATTGCTATAAATTTAATTGAATAAATTTATATTTTTACATCTAAAAATATACGTAGTTCTAATGTAATGGAAGATAAAAACAAGAAAAGCAATGTCAAATTTTTATTATCATTAGAGGTAACTTTGCAAAATCTTTTTAAACTTTCGGGAAAGGGTTCAGCCCCCTTAGCCCCCTCCCTGGCTACGTGCCTGGCCTTATCTTATCACATGAAAAAATATTCTGGACTTGCTTTTGAAAAATCGCGTTAACCCGAACACGATCAGAAATAATTAAAAACCCAACTCCATACCATTTAGACAATCCGACCCAAGAACGACCTCCAGCGATAAACGCCAACCCGACCTACAGGCCCGTAAAGAGGGAGATAAAGCGGTACAAATTACCGAGGCTAGACTTCGGTTATGGTTTTACTCTTGTATTTGTATAAAATACTTAAGAATTTAGCGTTTTACGTTCGAAAACAGAAGGTTTTATTCAAAATCAGCAAAACTCAAGGTTAGTAAATGTTTAAAGATTGCTAACTTTAGAATTTTAGACCAACTTGTTCAACACTTTAAAGAAATATTTTTAATATTTAATACTTTTAAGGGGGACAGTGCACCTTTAACAGTCCCAGAAAATGCGAAACTGTAGGATCAAGAAAATTTATCATAAACTGTAATAATGTAATAAAAAAAAAATAATAAAAAAATAAATAAAACTAACTGTAAGGTAATATATAGCACTTTTTAAAAAAGTATTATCCAGGGAATGTATTTTCTAATACGTGGCTATAACGGAATCCTAGTTTAAACGGAAAGTGTTCATGATCCCGCTAAAAATAATACCATACAATCATATCTGCAAAGACCGAAATAACCCATCTTAATCGGTATTTCGCACCGATTGTTTGTGTTTCCGTCTTAGCAGGTTTTATAGTACTGTATAATATTTACAGCAGCGTGGGAGGAGCGAATTCAAATTACTACCGAGGCCCGCGGTTTCTCTCTACGGCCCTAAACCGACCCGACGCAAGACGCTACCTTTAACCACTATACCCAAGGCCGTAGCCAATGAGGGAATCACCAGGGCTTGATGCCCCCCCGATATTTCTGTCAAGATGACTATAAATATCCCATTAACTATCACTCAGCACAGTCAAGATTCGACAATCAATTACAGTAGAGTACCAGTAAATTTTGCCTAATTCAATCGCCGAAATCTAACAATTATCAACAATTAAATATGGCAAAAATTTGTATTCAATTTTAGAGGTAACAAAACCGTACACTGTAAAAAAAAAAAAAAAACGGACTAAAAAACGGAAATACTACTGGCAATCTAGACGCCAGTACTATTTCCGTTTTTTTTACGGAATTTTTACCCATAAATTACAGAAAATTTTCCGTTTTTCTGATTAAAAACGGAAAATTTTCTGTAATTTATGGGTAAAAATTCCGTAAAAAAACGGAAATAGCACTGGCGTCTAGATTGCCAGTAGTATTTCCGTTTTTTAGTCCGTTTTTTTTTTTTTTTTTTACAGTGTACAAATTGGCAACTATGTGATTCCATTAGTGTTATAAAAACTGCAGGTGTAGCCTCTATTTTCTGCTCAAAGTTTTAAACAGTTTTTTTCAATCGAACTTATACCTTTGGAATGGATCATTTTCTTCTGATGGACTGATGGCTTCCATTATTATGAAACAGCCATTATACATGAAATGTTAGGTGGAGATGAAAGAGCAGCCGTAAAAAGTTAGAACTCTGATTTTCTGGTCAGAATGAGAAAAAAAATGGCCATCATTTTTTTTTTTTTTTACCTCTTTCATCTTTGCCTAACACTTCATGTATAATGGCTGTTTCATAATAATGGAAGCCATCAGTCCATCAGAAAAAAATAACTCGGTTAAAAGTAAAAAATGCAAAATGAGATCAGGATCAAATCCACCTATACAAAATATTTTTCTGGCTACGAACTTGACTATACCCCTCATACCACACACACACACTTTACACTTTCGCTGCTCCATTGTCTTAATTAAAGACAAAAAGAAAAGAAAAGAAGAAGAAGAAGTTCAGATACAAGTTTTCCTATTTGGAGTAGATTCTTTTGACTTGATATTTATGCTTTCGTCACAATTCATTTCTTACGTCGAAAATAACTGTAGTTCATCACTATGCCTCCCGCATCTCGTGTCAGGATTGTGAAAGGTCATTTTCTCCCTGTTTCACAGTGGATCACCTTCATTAGACGATAAATGAGGTTACGCTAGTAGTTAGCAATCTAGAATGTATAACTAATGCAGGTACTGCAGAACAATGCTTTTTAATGCTAACGATTATGAAAATGTTTGCAGTTACTTCAAAATCTGAAAATGTAGACCGACAAACATATTATTTTTGGATTCTAATAAAATTTATACGAGACCACAACCTCGGTCCATTCCCGAAAGAGGTAATAAGTATAAAAGTACGTACTTAAAAAATAATAATAACACTCTTTTATAAGCATTCAATGTTTATTTTGAAAATCGCGACTAATTACATGACTGTAATTCATGTTTTTTCCAAAAAATTTCCGCTATAATAGATTCATTTGGCGTGTGCACCGAACTGGATTATGGAAAAATCACTGCTTTTTTATGCTTGGTAAAAAGTGCGAGCTAATGAATCCATTAAAAAATATGTAACTTTTGTTCCATTTCTTTTTACTTTCTTCTATCTTTTCAAGAAAAAAGTATTAGATTCGTAAAAAATTTCGAATTCCGGTTTTCGACGGATTTAAACGTTTTAGAATAGGGATGCACAACCTGTGGCCCGCGATGGGTTAGCGTGTGGCCCCCGAATTTCGTCAATTTATAACTGGAAAAAATTGCAATTTTTGTCCATAGGTCGCAAGCCGCAAGAAAAAATCGTGAATTTCGTCCCTTTGCCGAAAAAATTGAAAATTTCGTCAGCCATTTAAGAATCGCGAATTTTGTCGGTCAGGCGCGGAAAAATTGCAAATTTCGCTGATAGGGGACGGAAAATCGCGAATTTTGTCGATAAGGCACGAAGAAAAACCCGCAAATTTCGCCGATCGGCCACGGAAAAATTACGAGTTTTGTCTATCGGGCTCGGGAAAAATCGAGAATTTCGTTGCCTGGGCACGAAAAAATCGCGAATTCTGTAGATCAGACCCGTAAAAATCGCAAATTTCGTTGATCGGGCACGGAAAAATCACGAATTTAGTCGATGATGCGCGGAAAAATTGAAAATTTCGTTGATCGGCAGCGGAAAAATCGTGAGTTTCGTCAGATTATCGGGAGAAAAAACGCGAATTTTGTCAATTTGCAAATTTCGTCAGAATCAGTTAAGAATCGCGAATTTCGTTTGTCCGGCGCGGAAAAATCTCGAATTTTGTCGATCAAGGCGGAAAAACTGCAAATTTCGTCAAACAAGCACAGAAGAATCGTGAGTTTTGTCAATCGGGACCCGAAAGATTGCGAATTTTGTTGGTCGAGCACGAAAAAATCGCGAGTTTTGTCAATCAGGCGCGGAAAAAACGAAAATTTCGTCTATCAGGGGCGGAAAAATAGCGAATTTCATCGATCAGACGCGAAAAAAAGAGAATTTGTTGATAGGGTGCGGAAAAATTACGAATTTTGTCGATCAGGCGCGTAAAAATCGCAAAGTTTTTTATCGGGCGCGGAAAAATCGCGAATTTCATTGATCAGGCACGGAAAAATCTCAAATTTTGTTGATTGGCTTCTTCTCTCCTCTTCGTTATCGTTCATATCATAAAGCTCACATTTTTTTCGGCACTAGCCACTTTCATGCCTATGTTTGTTTTTTAGCAGTTATAATAAATCAAAATCCCCCCCCCCCCCCGAATAAAGTCAAGGTATATTATTACTCCTTTAAAACAATCCTTCCTATATCTGTGTTATATATACAAACGTGAACTGTTGATATATCCTTACCAAGTGAATTGGATATTTTGACTGGATAAGGGGGGGCAAAACTTCCCCCCGTATCTGAAACCACATTTTTATCTGATTATAGGTCACAGATCACCTTCCCGAAATAGAATCTCTCCGTGTTACTGATGTGGCCCTCGACAACCCAGACATTTTTGTAAGTGGCCCTTCTCTAAAAAAAGGTTGTGCACCCCTATTTTAGAAGGTCCTGAACACGATTGTACCGTTTTTAAAAGATGTCTGTTTGTATGTGACATAAATTTTGTGGACGCTCTGTCTCAAGAACTAATGCACGGAATTTAATCAAACTTTAGATTTAGTTTGCTGATTAGTTTTTGGTGTAAATCACCCAACAGGAGCCGCTGCTATGTTGCATCTTATTGCTGTGCCTCATGAACTAATGCATGGAATTTCATCAAACTTCAGATTCAGTTACACGTTGACATAAGTTGTTGCCAGTTAGGTTTTGGTGTATATCGCGCTATAGGTGGCGCTGCTATGCTGCATTTTTCAGATTTTCTCCAAAGCTCTATCTCAAGAACTAATGCACGTATTTTCATCAAACTTCAGATTCAGTTAGACGTTAACATAAGTTGTTGCTGATTAGGTTTGGTATAAATCGTCCAACATGTGGCGCTGCTATGCTGTATTTTTCAGTGTTTACTTATTTTAGAGATAGTCCATATCTCAAGAGCTAATACACGGAATTTCACCAAACTTCATATTCTGTTAGACCTTGGCATAAGTTGGTGCTGATTCGATTTTCGTGTAAATCATAGAGCAAATGGCGCTGCTATGCTGCATTTTTCCCGATAAGTGTATCTCAAAAACTAATGCACGGAATTTAATCAAACTTCATATTCTGTTACACTTTCGCATAAATAGATCCTTATTAGGTGTGGGTGTACACAGTATTCTGCCCAATAGATGTCGCTATTATACTCTTTGCGTTCGGAATTTTGGTTGCAGACATCTAAGAGGGTGGGTGCCGAAATTCAATGATTTGTTTGAAAAATGCCATGCTTATACATCTCCTTTTTAAAATGCACATAATTCAACAAATCTATACCTTTAGAATCCTCATGATGGGCATAAGTTGTCATTTAATTTTGGCACTGTGATAGCCAATTTTGAAGTATTAACATGTATGAGATAGAAGAAAGTTTTGGGATCAGCACATCCGACTAGTTTTAAGATAGGGCAACAGGAAAGAAAAAATGAAGCATTGTTTAAATTTTAAACTATCTTTTTAGAATTTCTAAATTGATTTTTCGTAATTTAATCAAGATGAAACTATTAATTGGTTAAACGTATTTTTAAAAATATATACTAATACTCTTTTTCTTCTTCTTTTTAATGTTTAAAATAATTCGCTGTTGC
Source organism: Maratus speciosus (assembly GCA_963932465.1). Taxonomy (NCBI): domain Eukaryota; kingdom Metazoa; phylum Arthropoda; class Arachnida; order Araneae; family Salticidae; genus Maratus; species Maratus speciosus. The sequence goes on from OZ010790.1 coordinate 509,114,334, forward strand.
AGACAGGGCCGCCGGCGTAACATTGCGCGGGACCTTGGACAAAGCACTTCGCGGAGCCCTACGTCTGTGTCTGCAATCTTGAAGATCTCGTCTAATTACAAAACTGATTTAAAACACTTCTCGTTAACATTTGTGGTGATATTTCAAAAGACCATAGCTTTTCACATTCGTTTTGTTTTTTTTTTTCCTACCGAATCGTATGAAACATACTTTTTTCGCATTCATTGTGCATTATTCTGCTTATTATCCTCAGTGGTTCCTGTTTAATAAAAGCTATAAGTGGCCGCCAATTTAAATTAACGTAAGTTTAGAGAGTTGGAACAGTATCGATTAACCAAATTCGTTGCATAACCAAGAATCCACTGTTGTCTTATTTCTACCGATTATAATTTGCAAGTTGAAGAATTTATAACATTTATCTAGAATTATAAAACGAATTATTTTAGAAAAACAGGGAAGTTGCATTGATAAAAAAATTAATATTGTATATTTTGTATAACAGATGAATGAATTTAAATTAAAGATAATAAAACTTATGTTGGCTATATTTAGGAAATTGACTTATCAAAATTGTAAAAGACCCCACCAGTGGCCGAGAGGTTCTGCTCTCAAAGCTGGTAGACGGGAAGTGCTGGGTTGGAACCCAATCGCGCCCGTCGGCCTAATCGTTCGGAGTTTTCGTGGTTTTCTTCGAACCTTGGATTTCCAAGCGTTAATACGGGTTAGGTTCCCTTAGAAAGACCCCCACGAAGGGCACTCCCCCCTTAGGGCCCATATCCCTCGTGTTGATAATTGGAGGTCATAAACACAACCAACCAACCAAAATTGTAAAAGTTTCTCTTAAATAAAAAAATAAAATAAATAAATAACAAATTATACATATGTTTTTTTTTTTCCTTTTGAAATATAAAATGTTAGTATGTATATGTTCCTCGACAATTATAAACTCTAGTTCATACTAACTTTATTTTTAAAAAAATAATAAAATTTTTAAATGATCAAAATGAAAGCAAACTTATTATTATTTTGCAACGAGGAAAATCATTTTAAATTGTGCGAAAAGATGCGGGGTTCCAAAGGACCTTAACAGACATGGGGCCTTGAGAAATCACCCCGTTTGTCCGATGGTTGCGCGGGCCAAAGTATCATAGGGCAGATATAGGCCTCAGCTATCCACTGCAAGAAAAAAAATATATAAATAAAGATGTTGAAATGCAAATGAAATATTGGAAAAGAACTTAACCATAGTTTTAGAATTAACTCGCCAGTGTCTACGCTTGTCGGGACGGGAGCCTTAATTTCTTAAGGTCTAAAACTATTAAAATGTTGTGTGTCATCGGAAGCATATGCATGCATGCATACATAATTTCTATAACGGTAGCCTATCAAGAAGTGAATTAAAAATCGATTACAAAATTCCATTTTTACATACAAAAATAAAGTTGAGTTGTATAAAAGAGAGAATTGCCAAAATAGGAGCACCCATTCAAATGTTATACGCGTAGACATGCATTAGAGCAGATATATATATATATATGTGTTACATTATTAGATCTAATTCCGCGATTTCCTTATCTTATTCTAAATTACTACTTTATATTCACTAAATACTTATTCTTAAATAATCTCTATCGTTAATTCTGTTAAATTCCCTTTAATTTAATGTCTCACTTGTCTAATTTACTTAAATATTACGATTTTAGTATCCTTAAATTAAATGTTCTAATTTACTTAAATATTACGCTTTTAGTATCCTTAAATTAAATGTTCTATTTCTGATCTTTTTCTTCTAGAATGTTCTTTTAGCAACCATTTTTTCCCCCTTCCGAGAATTTTACTTTCCCGCGCATATTCCGGGGTTGTACTTTTTACCTTCAAATTCATCCACTCACTCTGTCAGTACTCTTTCCATGGCGTGCTATTTTTTATTATTAATTGGTTGAGAGCGCGACCTACGTCATAACTGTATTACTACGCTAGGCGCTCAAAAAGCCGATGCTTGCTGTGTTTCCGCAGATTTTGGTCGTTTTTCCATTTGTCATACAACCTCCTGGTCACTGTCCGATGTATTCTAACTTTGCTTATACCTCTACCTTTGCTTACCTCCTCTCCTAAATTACTACGATGAAGCGATGGCTGAATATCTCTGTGGAAACTGCGTCGCCTAAAGATGTTTAAATAAAATCCTGAGTTCACTTTACGTTTTGTTTCAATCATTCTGGAGAAACTACACTGGAGAAATACGTTCCATGACCTCCACTCGTTGACTGCAACAACTTTCGAACAACCATGTTGATCTACATACAGAAGCGTTCTGTTTTAGCTTATCCTAATGCACGACTTCAGATTGATTATTCAATCGCTACCGTTTCAAAGTTATTTCCATTTTCGAATCATCATATAACGTCCGTGTCGTAACCTTCAACACGACAGGATTTCCAGTATTTTCGTAATACAAGTCGACAGGATGACTTTACCTGTTCTGACAACTTACCTATTACTGCTCACTACTTACTCCAGATACTTCATTTCAACTAATAAAGCCTTCCAGTGTTAGAATAATCTAACATATATATATATATATATATATATATATATAAACATAAACGAATTGTATAACCTCCGTTGATAGTTAACGTAAAAAAGAATCTAATTTAATAAATACAAGAAGTAGGCACACATTTAAAACTAGTCGGATGTGCCAATCCCAAAATGTTCTTCTATCTCGTACATGTTAATACTTAAAAATTCGCTAGTACAGTGCCAAAATTAAATGACAATCTTATGCCCATCACGAGGATTCTGAAGATGTGAAATTCCGTGCATTAGTTCTTAAGGTATGACTATCGCTGAAATCGTCTAAATCATGCAAAACGCAGATGAGCGCCACCTGTTGGGTGATTCACACCAAAACCCAATAAGCAACGACTTATAGGAACGTCTAACTGAATCTGAAGTTTGTGAAAATCTGTGCATTAGTTTTTGAGATAGAGTTATTGCGGAAATCGTCATAAACGCAGCACAGCAACGCCACCTGTTTGGCGATTTACACCAAAACGTAATCAGCACCAATTTATATGACTGAATATGAAGTTTATCGAAAATCCGTGCATTAGTTCTTGAGATTACAAACGTACTATTGCGTTTACATCGCGTATTACATCGTTCTATTGCGGAAATTGGGGAAAATGCAGCACAGTAGCGCCACCTGATGAGCGATATACACCAAAAACTAATCAGCATCAATTTATATCAGGGACTAACTGTATCTAAAGTTTTGTGAAATTCTGTGCATTATTTCTTGAGATGGTGCCCACAAAATTTTTGTCACATACAGACAGACATTTTCTAAAACTATCAAATCGTGTTCAGGACCTTCTAAAACGTATAAATCCATCGAAAACTGGAAGTCGAAAATTTTTACGAATCTAATAGGTACTTTCTTCTTGTAAAGATAGAAGGAATTAAAAATATACAGTCAGTCACCGCCCCCTGAATACAAGGCCTGAGCGCTAACACAAAAATGGCGACTCTCATAGGCAGATATTTTTAAGCGTTTATACGGTCCCCTGAATTTAGACACCAGTATTTTTCAAAAGTTTTCTTTGCCTTACTTAATCTCAGAAAAATTAAGCGAAACAAACTTTAAAATATTATTGGTATTGAAATTCAAGGGACCATACAAACGCTGAATAAAATGCGCCTGCGACAGACGCCATTTTTGTTTTAGCGCTTAACCCTACTATTCAAGGGGCGAGGAGTCAGTAGCCAATCGAGTCCAGGGGTCGGCAAGTAATTTTAGGTGGTGTCCGAATACTTTTGAAAATTTGTATCGAGGTCCAGAGAAAAAAGCACATAAGTAATATAAGTACTTATTACTTTTAAATTTTTATTTTTACATACACATACATAAAATAGAAAAGTCAGGTATTCGTTCTGAAATTTTTACATACACATAATAAAATAGAAAAGACATACATTCGTTCAAAAATTGCATTTGCGGTCTTAAGCTAGTTTTTACTTTCTTCTATCTTCAATAGAAGAAAGTATTGTAATCGAAATTTTTTTCGACGGATTTACACGTTTTAGGGGGTCAGAGATACCAAAAAACATGTTTATAGAAAATGTCTGTCTGTCGCCATTGTACCATCAAAAAGTGTATGAAGTTATGCATAGAATTGAACCAAATTTTTTTTTTTAAGTTCTTCGCTATGGCAGGCAAGCAGGTCCTTCTTTAATTTGGAAAAAATTCGCCGGTAGGTGGTGTTGTAATAGCGATTTTGAATATTGCACCATCGAAAAGTGTATGAAGTTATGCATAGAATTGAACCAAAAATTTTGTGTATGTTTTTGGTCATGGCAAAAACGTCCTCCCTGAATTTGAAAAAATTCCGCCGGAAGGGGGCGCTGCAACAGCGATTTTTGTGCCATTTTCAATATTGTATCTTCGAAAAGAGTATGAAGTTATGCATAGAATTGGACCAAATTTTTTGTGTATGTTTTTGGCCGTGGCAAGAAGGTACTCACTGAGTGTGGAAAAATACTGCCGGAATAGGGCGCTGTAATAGCGATTTTTGTGTAGTCTTCTTAATTTTTCGTAGTTCTATTGTACACCAGTGGCTCATGAATCGACGGAAACTTTTCATCCTGATAAGCCGACTATTCGTGATTTTAGGTAATATCATGATCGAGATTAAATCGTTTTTACTCCGATTAGCTGACTGAAGCAGAAATTTAATATGAAAGTTAAAGTTGATATAGTATTGAACTAATAAAAAGGAAATATTGACATCTGTAACAACATTTTGAAATATTAAAATATGTGAGATAAAAGAAAGTTTTGCGATTGGCACATCCAACTAGTTTATAATTTGGTTCACGTGGTGAGCAGCTAATATAAAGAGTGTCTTGAAGGTAGGCGCCCGTTAATCTCGAACGATATTTGTTCTTCAAAAAATTCATTTTGGAGAAAGTTGTTTCACATATATATGTGGGGCCAAACATAGTAACCAGGTTAATAGCTAGTTTTGCAATTTTCACACTTTTCTAAGATATGTTTACCCAAAAATTCTTCACGGGATGCAGTTGCAAGGAAATATCGTCTTACAAGTCAATTATCGCCGCATTTCAAGTAAAGGTTTTTCAAGGGCTGAACAACTTCGCAGCCACATCAGTCCATTCTGCAGCTGGAGCAACTTCATAAGGCGATTTAAAGAATTGAGACCAATTACCTATATCTGCAAAGTCTTGGAATCTTACTTCTAATTCCTTCAGAAAGGCTATCGCTCAAACGTATCTATTATAGTAAATATTAGAAACATATTTTTTTAATTTGAAAATTTTTGGCGGTCCAGCCTTCAACCTTCCGCTGACCGCCTGTTGTCGACAGTAGATCTAGTCACTTTACTTACAAGGGAACCACTTTTGGTGTTGCTCGCACCTAGCATTGAGACCTGGTGCATTTTACAGCCCTATATTATGAAGTTTGAGAATCGATAAAATTTTTATGTTAAAATAATATTTCTTGATTATACAGCAGCATAACTTTCTAAAAATGCAATTTTCGAGACCACTTATCGGACTATTTACATTGATTTTTTATTTTAAAGAAAAGCATTTAAAAATAAAAGTTAGTTAATAATAAGTATAAAATATTGAAAAAGGTTTGAAAATTCCTTCAAAAACCCACGAATTTGATTTTGAAAAATTGCAACTTTATATTCATATTTTTGGCGGGGAAACAGTTAGCGTTTATTTTCAAAAGTAAAGCTTTCCGGCAACCCTAGCCAAATGTCATAGCTGAATTTGTAATAGCTAGAAATTGCAATGTCCAACATATTTCGCCGCAGTAATTTTTCTAAATTGTGTAAAAATATTAATTTACTTTATGATTACTTTTACCGAAGAACCATTTAATACAGCAACATTTCATTTTAAACATTCGAAACTTCATTTCATTCAATTTCAAAAGAAAATATTTTGCTTATTTTGTATTTCACTAAAAAATAGTGTTCAATGATCTTCGAAGCTTTTATAGAATTATATTTATTACTTATATATTTATCGTCTGCATAGAAAAAAAAATAAAAACCTAATATTTGTTTCTTATGCTATCAATTAAAAAAAAATATATCGCAATCTGATATAATTTTAGTGATATGTTCTGTACATTTTCTCTTTGGATAAAGCGGGCGGAAAAATTGTAGCGCCCTATTTGGCGACTTAACTCACTTTTTGGCGTGAAATAAACAAATAAATATGTAATAATAAAAAATTAAAAGTATAAAAAAGTATATAAAATATTATTTTAACAGAGAAATTTTTTCGTTTCTCTAACTTTTATGCATAGGGCTACAAAACGCACCAGGTCTCGATGCTAGGTGCGAGCAACACCAAAAGTGGTTCCCTTGTTAGATAATGCCAATTAAATAAAACATGTATGAAAACACAATACGCACAGGATATTTGTAAACAGGTCCAACAAAATACGGGAAATGATAAAAGACGAACTATTTTTGTATTGGAAACCAGAATTGCAATACACTTGTTCTGTCAAAAATACAGGGTGTCTCACTCAAAGAGAAATGCGTAATGTTGCTTTACCTAGAATGGTGATAACTATACGACATTTTCAAAAGACCTAATTTGTTTTCTCTCAAACGCGGTGACATCACGAGAAGTGCCGCGTCCAAACACTTAATTAGACTTCCTTAATTTAGAGAGTAGCTGCCGTTGCTTATAGTGACACTGACCAAATTATAATTTTCTTCAAGCACTTCCCGCGAGGTCGCACAAAACAAAGTTAGTCTGTTTAAAATTTATAATCTTTATTATGTAAAGTTATAAACATCCGAGGATCTTCTTTTTTTGACTGAATAAAGTGATTAAAATCCTGATTTTTAACACTTTCCAACATAGTTGAAAGCCCTTATGACTACGGTTTATCTGTGTACCGTCTGCCTGTGCTTCACTTCTGCTGTCGTAAATATATTGGAATCGCCATGTAAAACATTTATCATTCGTTTACAAGGACACTTAAAAGAATTACGTTACATTATGGTCCATGGGAAAAAATCGTTTGCAGTGTACTTTTACGATGTTACACCATTTCATCATAATGAAATTTATATGCATTCCTGAGGTACATTAAAGCATGCTTTTTGTAGAACATGGAATCTGGAGTGCAAAGCATTTATCATTCACTTACAGGGTCACACATGAGAACACCGTTACATAATGGTCTACGGGAAAAAATTGTCTGCAGCATATTTGAATGATGTTATACTATTTCAAACATAATGAAATTTATATACATTACTGAGGTGTTATATAAGAACTTAGTGTAGAATATAACGTGCATATCATTTACCATCCATTCATTTATAGCGACAAGCAATAAATGTTGGTTACAGAAATGCCTATGAGCGATGATTGCTGAAAGTGTATTTTTGGTTGAGTGATGCGTTTTTAAATGTAACTAAATTTTTTGCATACTATGTGGTGAAATAAATTTTGTAAATCATATAGAGGGTAACAAAAAAGAATTCATAAACACTATTGTATATGGGCGTAGATTGCTTAATGGTGCTTTTTAATTGAATTATGCATTTTCCGGCTGAACCATATTTAGTCTACTATAAAACGTGTTTGTAGAATATAAATAAATTCATATACAGAGAGTGCTGAAAGTGTATTTTTGGTTGAGTGATGCGTTTTTAAATGTAACTACATTTTTGCATATTATGTGGAGAAATAAATTTTGTAAATCATATAGAGGGCTACACAAAAGAACTCATAAACACTATTGTATATGGGCATGGATTGCTTAATGGTGCTTTTTAATTGAATTATTCCGGAACTATTCCGGTGCTATTTAATTGAATTATTACTTTTTTAATTGAATTATTATATTGAATTCCGGCTGAACCATATTTAGTTTACTATAAGACATGTTTGTAGAATATAAATAAATTCACATACAGGGATATGTAAAGAATTGGATACATTGCGATTGCCGTCTATGGATGGTAATTTCTGGAAGTGCATTTATAGTTGTGTTATGAGAGTTAAACTCTAGTTTAATATGTGGCGTGTATAAAAATCTGTAGATAATATAAAAGGTTACACAAAATATTTCCAGTACATTTTCGTCTAGTGGAGGAAATTGCTGAAGGTGTATTTGCAGTGTCTTATGCGTTTTCTTAACAAAATTATTAAATTTTAGCATATTAGTATATATACAAATCTATAGATATACAGTGTGTCCACGTATGATCTGACCGACCTTTATTTTCGCAACCGTTGCTCCTAGAAGATGCATACTTCCAATTACAAAAATGGTTTAAATAAGGTAAAGAATTATTTTTAAAGCGATTTGGGTCAAGAATAACACTTATTAAAAAATTACGAAATTTAAATTTTTATACGGTTCTCCGGTCCTATAAGTTATCTTTACTAAAAATTTACTGTAACACTAACAAGTAAGACAAAAAAGTCCCATTCATCTAACATTAAAATTGACCGAGTTATGAAACTTTGAAATGCATGACTTATACCACTTTTTTGCCTGTCAAAACACATGATTTCGACCATGCTTTCAGGGGTCGTGTATAAAGTACTTAAACTTATTTCAAGGTATCTGCGCTTTGAAAGAAATCGTACAAATATTACGATTAACTTTCATTAGTTAAGTTTCAGATTAGTTAAAATTATTGTATTTTAACATATGTTTTGTTTTGTAAGGATTTGAGGCTATGATTTATTTTAACTAAAATTATGTTATTTTCATACGGTTTTATTTAACTTGCAATGATCGTCTTTCCAGTTTAAAATTTGTACTCGAACTTTAACTTACTTTCAAATGTCCGAACAAAATTAAATTTTACATACTGACTAAAATCCGATGAATGCAATATTCTTATGATTTTTTACTCTTACCATCTTTTACATACTTATATTAGAGGATAACACAAAAAAATTCGGATAGATTACCGTCAAGAAGTTTAAGAACGAGTTTTAGATTAGATAACATAAACCTGCGATGGTTGTGTTTCTTAACTTTTATAATTACATTTTATGTATTTTTTAACGCTGAATCAAAAAATTGCCTTCACTTTTAACCATCATGTCAAGATTGTTCGCAAATCGTAAATTTCAAGGTTAAAAAATAGCGAAAAATCTGATACTATAAAATAGATGTAAGACTTTTTTATTCAGTTTAATTTTATTTAATTCAATATTTTATTAGATTTTTTGGCTAATACCGGGTTTCTAACAGCTAAACAGCTCGGGGGAGAGATGAGGTTGGGAGGGGAAGCCAATTTTAACTTTTAGCTTTTTATCTTTGAAATTTGCGATTTGAGAAAATTCCTGACGTGATGGTTTAAAATGAAGGTCATTTTCGGATTCAGTGCTAAAAAATGCATAAGAATGAATTTTCAAAAGCTAAAAAACATGCCACAACCCAAAATTTGAAAGACAGTGTAATCTAGCAGCATTTAAAAATATGTATCATTATGTAAAGAATTGAGGCTGTTGTTTTTCATCCTTTTATTTAACAAAAAATCTGTTATTTTATCCTCTTATAATGTTCAGTACAAATTGTACATTTTGTAGTAATATGTCAGAATGATTAAAGATTTCAAATTTATATTGCAATGCTAATTTTACTCTCAACCATTTCTTTAACATATCTGACGAAATTATATTTCTACTAAATTTGTGAATGACCCCTAATATGGAGCAAAAAATATACTCCAACTTTAAACAGCTATTACTCGGTCAATTTTAATCGTAGAATAACGGGACTTTTTTTTTTTTTTTTTTTTTTTGCCTTACTTGCCAGTGTAACAGGGAAATTTTATTAAACATAACTTATAGGACCGGGGGACCGTATAAAAAATTAGATTCTGTAATTCTTCACTAAATTGTTTTTTCGCTTCAAACTTTTTTTTTATCTCAACCCTGCACCTAATTTTGACCATTTTGTAATTGGAAGTATGCTAGGACCAACGGTTGCGAAAATAAAGGTCGGTCAGGTTATACGTGGACACACTGTATACAGAGGGAGGGTTGCGAGGGTTGTTCGAGTACCTTTCTGACTGTATACGATTTTCGAATATGTATTTTCTAAATTGTTAGTTCTGCTGTAAGATAGTCAGACTGCACCTTCACCTTACGTTGAAGATTCGTTACATATTCTAGAAATGTTAGAAAGTGTTTCATAATCTATACTTGACGCATGATTTTTCTTTCTTTTTTATATAAAAGTTGTTCATATTAGTCAGGGGCGCGCCGACCCAGTGTGCAAAGTGTGCGGCGCACACAGGCGCCGAAGTAATAAAGGCGCTAAAGGTTTCAGTTGAAGAGCAAATACTTTAAAAAAAATCCCTAATTTAATTAAACTAAAATGCCTTACATTTTCTTGACATCTTAATTATATTTTGTAGATTTAGCAGAGACAAACTTTTCTATAAATATTTAATTCCTTTTATTATTATTATTTATTTATTTCGTTTTATTCTACTTCTGAGTCTCCTGTGATTGTGATTTAGACGTAGACCTGTCCATTGTCCAACCTTTCAATGAACAGAGGCGCACCTCATGTAGATGCAAACAATGAAAGGCGCCATAATTCACATGACTGAAAACGTGCAACACTATTATCTCACTGTAGTAGTGGTAAAACATAGTGCAGTTTTATTACCATAGGTGGTAAATTCCACTGGTTTCTTTATTATTTTTAAATAGCAATCTTCTCCTTATTGCAGAATATCTGAACAGTGTCCAAGTTTCCGGCTTTTTATCTTAGAGAAAATCTGGTTCTTTTAAATCGTCAAAATGTTCCAATTAAATAAGACAACATTTTCTTTATTAAAATACTGGTATCCAAAAAGCCGGAGACTTGGCAACTCTGTTTCTGTCTTAAATAAGATGACAATAATTAGTATTCGGAAATACTGGTAAAAATGTGCCCTGCGATAATCAGGCCACGAATAGCGGTAGACTTGTGCGCCACAAACGTCTTATATGATGTATATACATCTCAAGATGACAATTAGTATTCGGAAATACTGGTAAAAATGTGCCCTGCAATAATCAGGCCGCGAATAGCGGTAGCCTTGTGCGTCACAAGCGTCTTATATGACGTATATACATCTCACGGTGATAGCCATAAGTCGCTTACGACTCAGAAACTGTATAATAATTTTTAGTAAATAATTTTTAGAAATAACATAAATCATGAAAGATTTTAAATTACATTTTTCAGAAGGCCAACCTATCTCAAAAGTTTTGTAAGTGAAGTTGCCCTAAACCTTAATCACTAAATAACAAATTAATAACACAATATAATTAACACTAAATAACGGTCATTGGTAACAATTAAAAGAAACCTATTCAAATGTTATTGAATTTAAAGAATGCATACTTTAAAGTAGATTTTTAATTTTAAAAACAGCTACTTATAGAAAGATTTGAATGAGCGTCAAGAAAACCTTCAAAGGGCGTCAACATAGCGACTGCGGGAGACGAGTTAGACAGACCTGGATTACAGACCGGAATTTCCAGACCAGGGCCTGGCTCGTTTATATTTTTGCAGTTCGCGACCCGGCCTGTACAAAAATTAGTGAAATCAGGCCCGACCCAGCCCGTTCAAAAATAAATTAAATCAGTGCAAAAATTCCAATTTTCTTTACAATTAAAATTATTTTAAAGAATACTGCATATACAGTGGAACCCGGTTAAGACGCTCACGGTTAATACGCGATCCCGCTTAATACGCGGATCTTTTCCGGTCCCTTGAACATCGCCCATAAAGCTAATGCAAAAATATCACGTTTAATACGCGAACGGTTATTACGCGATCCCGTTTAATACGCGATAAATTTTCAGTCCTTTGAGGAAAAAAATCACGCTTAAGACGCGAATTCATTGACCATTTCCTCCTCTCTTCTCGAGTGTTACCAATTTAGTGGATTTTTTTTTTTTTTAAGATAAGAAACACTGTTCCCGAATAGTTATTATTTACTTTATTTAATAACATATTAATAAAGGCAAAAATTAGTAATAGAAAATAGTGGTAGATAGATGAAGAAAACAAAAACCCGCTAAATTAGCAAGACTGCAATTCTTCTTCGATCCCGCCTCGTAAGAATCTTTGTCTCTCACTTCGTGTATGTTTTTACTATATTAGAGAGATATAGGTGAATTCAAGATACTCATAAATGTTATAAAAATTATTATGATTAGACATGATCAAACCAATTATTAGTGAGGTTTCAAACGTACATTATATCACTACCATGATTTACAAAGCATATTATAGGCAACAAAAAATGAAAGTTGTAACGAATAAACAAATATGACTGCAGTTGGATAATTCTTTTATATTTTCTTTACTTTTTACTATGCTAACATTACTTTTTACACAAGATTAATAAGGATAGTTTCCCTTATATTAAAAAGAAGGACAGATTGTAATGGTATTCATTATTACTCGGTTGTACTTCAAAGATTTAATATTTTTTTTCTTTCTGCTAAAAAAACTAATCTTGTAGGGAAATTATTTTTGTTGTTTTATTTTTAGTTGCAAAGTATTAATCGTCAATAAAGCCATGTATGAATCATACTTATTTTCCATTGTTATTCCAGTTGGTCCTATAAAAAGAAATAATCAGTTAAAATGGAATACAATTAAATCTAAATCTAAATATACGTAAAAGACACAATTTTTAACCGTAAACATATAAATGAAAGCTCTAAAGTTCATTTAAACGTTTAAATGTGTAAATAAGACCAGTTCCTGTAACATTATACAAATCACGTTTAATACGCGATCCCGCTTAATACGCGACTTTGGTTCACTACCTTGAAACGCGTCTTAACCGGGTTCGACTGTATATTTACGAAGAAATGTTAGATTGCTATGTGTTCCCAACAGGAATTACACAATAGCAACATTAATGATTACTTTTAGACTCTTAGATTTTTCAACATTCAAACAAAGATTCATTGAAAATATTAATGTAGTTTAGAATAAAAGAAACAAGTAATATAAAAATTTTGTTTTTAAAGTCAGTTCCTACTTAGGTCATCAAAGAAAAAATTAATATAATCCCTTAAGCTAATATTAGTTTTTGTTGCATTAAAATATCTCAATTTGTTCATTTTCTATAAGCAAGTAGGTTTACTATGGAAGTGTATGGGAATTTGGCGAAATATTAGAGATATCGCCAAGTTGGCGTCACTTTTGGCGACTCATTTGGGTCGCCAAATTTGGTGATATATCGTCAAGTTGGCGACAAACTTGGCGGTATTTGGCGACAGAACAGGGTCCCCCTATGGTAACACCCCCCTATAGATATGAAGATGCATTATATGCAGTTCAATAATCAATGGCCGCAATTTGTCTCCCTTAAAAAACTAAAATTAATTAATTAAAATTTAATTAATGAATTAATATTTGAAAAAACTGTATTAACATCAATTGTCATCCAGTACAAGTTTTAAAAAAATTATTTCAACTTGATAGGATAAATAATAAGTATTTTATTAACGATTGAAAATTTGAACAAGATATATAAATAAATAAATATAGGGAGAGTGTGAACTAATAGTAGGAATTGAAAAAAAAGAGGCTTAAAAGCATCATAACTTTTGAAGCTGTATTATAAAAAGTAGATTTTTGAAAATATTTCTCTGTAATTTATTAAGGTGATTATTTTATTACAATGATTCCGTTAACGGAAGTTTAAGATAACTATTACTATTTTTACAAAATATATTGCCTGCCCGACACGTCCTGGGAACAATTAAATCCAATTCCGGCTCAACTTGACTATGTATAGAAGAAAAATGTAAGCCTCAACCCGACCCGGCTTGAGTCTGCTGAAAAAATTAAGCCTGGTGTCAGGCACGATATAGCTGTCCGATCAGGCCTTAATTTGCGACGGAGCCCACCGGAGCTCAGCTCCGGTACTTCTCTGTTTTTAGCAAATTTTTAAATTTTGGTCGAAATTCACCGGAGCTCATAAATACAGGGCTCCGGAGCCCAGTGCAATACCGCTTCCGAAAAACCGAAGCCTAAATTACACAGTTAAGCACAGTGGAACAGTTGACAGTTAATCATATACAGGTATATATAAATTTAATTTTTTTTTAACCATTTGGAATTTGGAAAAATGGTTATTGTCCTCGTCAGGGTAGGAAATCAAAAGCATATCTGAAGGTTTTTATTGGTTTAATCCGCATTTTATTCGTGTTCTGATTGGTCTATACAGTAATATGTATTTCCGTTTACTTTCAACAGAAATGGACAGCAGAGTGTTGCCATTATGACAAAAATTTAATAAAAACTACAAAATAAATTAATAACTCAGAAACAAATTGAGATACAGCTTTCAAACAAATTGCATTTAAAAGTACATTTTTTTTCTCTATACGACGATATAAAAAGTAATATTGTGGGATGTTTAGAAGTTTAAGAAATAAATTTCATTTAAAATTGGCCGTCAGATTTCTTGGAAATATCAGGATGGAAAAGCCTTTTCCCGAACAGCCAATGAAAGGCTTGGATAATACATAAGTTTCAGGTGGATAATACGTACGAGTCTCAGTCGATTTCTGTGGCTTGCAATTTTTACACTATTAATGTTTAATTCATGGCGTACGTAATGTATGATCAACTCCGTGCGATTTTTTATGTTTTAAATTTTACTCTTCGAAAATCGTTGTAATTTGTTAAATTGCATTTTTTTTTCTAAAGAAAATGCATTAAATTTTGAAAATAATGTATATGAAATATAAATATGAGGATTGGAGTGATGGCGGAGGAGGAGGGGGGGGGGTGCTCGTTACGGTTTTAGTGCTGCCGAATATTAGGGCTCCGGTACTTTTTTTGTTAGAAATTAAGCCCTGTGTCCGATGCCGATCTCAGCCTGGACATGGCTTAATTTTTCTATCGGCTCGGCTGCGGCTGGCCCGTTTAATTTTTTACCGGCCCGGGTGTTAAAAAAATTGTATTTTTTCTGCCGGCTCGGCTCGATTCGTTTGAAAGTTTCCCCTCATTTTTCCGGGCTAGGTAGACCTCTGTCTACACTGAATAGAGAAACAATATAAAACCAGAACTTGCATGAGTGTGCTGTTCAATGTAGAGATTTTAGATTGGAGAGACTGACGTCAGCTTTGGAGTAAATTTTAATTGGTAAAATGAAGCATCAACCGTTTGTGAAAGTTATGGCATTCCGTGTCGTAGGTTTAACACTGTGAGTTTTACGCTCCTAGAGTAAAGTCTACTTTAGGTGGCTGTAGCAATATACTTTTCAGCGCTCCTACAAATGATAACTTCTGTAAAAACTATTATGTATTGAGCAAAAATTGTGGGGTTTATTTTCGGACCATAGACCTCCGTGCAGAACAAATACTTTTTATCTATACTTATCTTATACTCTGTACCTATAATCATGGCGGAAATAAAATTTTTGTTAATGGGGAGGGTATGGTAAAAATAGGTTGAATTTGGTGATAAATTCTTACTTTTTCAAAGATTGAGAGAAGCGACCTTTCCCTGCACCCCCTTCGTACGCTCATGTCTAATTACATACTGAATAAATAATTGTGATGATTATAAGATTTGTTCCTTTTAATACAGAACATGAAATTGAAAGTATTGAAATATGAGCACTTATTAGCTTTAGATATAACCTTAGATGCTTCGGAGGCTAGAATGGCAAAAAAAAAAGTTCAATTTAGACATAAATAAGTTAGGAACTACAATGATAGCCGTATTATGAACGGGAAAATATAGATTTATATATATATATATATATAAAAGAGTTTCAAATTCCAGTACTTATGCCCTACTAGCTGCCCCGCCCGGCATTGCAAATTATAATAACCTTAAATAGTTTTAAATCAAACGTTGAATGATTTTATATTTTTAAACGAAAAATTTTCCAAAAGAACCCAGAGATGGGGAGGGGGGGGGGGGGGGGGCGCAATGTCTTCAGCAGGATATGCACCGGGCGTGCAACACGCTGTCCGGTTTGTTTTGATTTTATATTTTTAAACGAAAATCTTTCCAAACGAGCTTAATGCTGTCAGCAGCACTGCCTTCGGCAGGGTACAAGCTCGAATTTGTATGATTTTTCAATTTTTAAATGAAAATTTATCCAAACGCTGTTCGAGTTGAGGGTCCTATTGCCTTCTGCAGCGTACACTGGGGAGATATCCAAGCTCCGGCCTGATTTTTCCAGTGAACCTGGAATTAGTACTTAATTTCTGGCATTTACATATATAAAAGTTTCAATTCTAACCACGAATTCGTGATAAAATATAAATAATATAAAATGCTTACCATCCACTCACTTTTTTGAAACGCGAAATGGTATTCAAAGCACAAGCACATATAGCTGAGACGGGAAACGATACCTTGAGAAAATTTGCACTGAGAGAAAAACATCTCTGGCAAATTCTTAAAATGACTTTGAGTTTTTTTTTTTCTTTTTGAAATAATACTAAATGTTAACGTTTGTTTACACCAGAGATATCGTTAGATTCAGAAAAATACCAAAAATGTATAATTAGTTGTTTTTTTTTTTTTTTTTTTTTTTTTAACTTTAGAAAAACGGAAAAACTTGAAAACTGACTCGAATCGCGGTAAAATAAAAAGTTTTTTGAAAGAGTAACGAAAGTTACCGTTTGAATTGGAAAGATAAGACGATTTTTTTTTACTCTACGGGGACCCGGCCATCGCGATTTCAAAATGCAAAAAAAATCGCACGTTACGCTTTTGTCAGTCTGAAGAAATGTACAGGTATGATTACTTTGAAGAAAGGAAGCTCGTCATTTTGAGATTATCCTTACAGCTTTTAATTATATTTCGGCTAATTATTAAAAAATGAAAAATCTTATCCTCAGGTGCATTTGGACCTGCCATCGCCTATTCTTACCCAAATTTTCAGACCTCTATGTTCCGTAGATTTTCTTAGACATCGCTATACATGCAGAGTAAAGGCAAACGTCTTTCTTTTATATTAATATCGGTATGCAAATTAGAAATGACAAACCACTTTATTTCATTAGTATGGATGCAATGTATTATTATTGTATCGTATTATTTTGCCTGATATAATGAAATTTTACCATTTAATGCAAGATTCTGATACAGACAGGTTTCATTTTCACAAGCTTTATTGTATTTCGAATTTTATTTACAAAGCTGCCAACCTTCCTTATTTTTCAAGTAATTTAAATGTGTGGAACTAGAAATTTTGTTTAATAAATGAAATAAAATACGAACTCTGTAGAAACAAGATACATTTTATTAAATAATTTTCTGGTTCAAAAAACTTTACTTGATCTGGGTTAAAAACCCCAGCAGGATATGGCAGTTATGCTATTATAGATACTTTTTTTTTTTTTTTTTTTAAATAAAGATTTATTTTTGGAGGAGCGGGGGGGGGGAGTATAGGGCGCCATTTGAAATTCTGCACACAGGCGCTGGATACTGCTGGCGCGCCCCTGATATTAGTGGATATTATCTCCTTTCTTATCTTATTGAAATAGTTTATGAAGCACTCTGCATATATATTTTTAAGAAAACATTTCAAAACCAAAGTAGATCTAGTGCGATTTTTAGTTCAAAGGAGTTTGAGATGATGAATCCTTGCTCTATAAACAATGATTTGTTCGATGCCGTAACAAACCAAGTCCTACGTTGAAAATGTGAGCAATAAATGGCGCTAATCTCCTATAATTCTGAATGAAATGTATATTCTCATTACTTTAACTGCAAATATTTCTGGATGTTGTTTCGCGGATTTGGTCAACTTCGATTTTAAACGTCTCAAATGATAGTGTAGTGTCATACTGAAAATCATATACGGTTGATTAAATAATTTCTGAGAGAGGAAAAAAAATCCTCCACTGCATTCAGAATTGGGGGGAAATTAATTCATCCGTTTTTTCCAAATCAGTGGAGCATAGCATTGTTGTTAACAAACATCAATTTATAATCTATTGTTTACAGAACAGAAGTGGCAAGTTGAGCTTTTTATAGGGGGTTAAGTTTAATAATGCATGAATAAATAGATCAAATGTTACAAAATTTGGTAATTTCAGGGCCGATCACACTTGCTCCACTAAAGATGATTTTTTAAAAATTGTTATTGATGCGGAAAAAATAGAGAGAAATGGAAGAAAGTTAGATATTTTACGGTATGAAAAGGCGCAGTCAGTGAGGGTATCCCCCCCCCCCCCCCCCCATCAATTCTGGTCAAGATGACTGACTGTGTAAGTGTGACGCTAAGTATCAATGAAAACAGTCAAGATTCAAAAATCAACTGTAATCAAGATTCAACGCTAGCAGGTATTTATTGATTCCGTTAGCACGTAGTAAAAATTAGTATAATTTCTGGAAAATCTGTAAAACTCATGTAAATTTTTCGCAATGGGGCTCTGCAAAAGTGGGATTTCCTCGATATGAAGTGAAATGGCTGCAACAGCCTGATAGAGATCTTTCAACTTGTCTGCTGAAGTTCTTGAAGAATCAGCGAGCATTTTAGAATATTAAACATCTACAACCTTTAAGAAAGGTTTGGGAAATGGCATAGGACATAGCGAAAATAAGAATAGTGGTTTTACTATGTATGTATCGGTATACAGAGTGTTTCCGTAACAAGTTTTAAGAAGTGGTGGAACATACTACATTAAACAATTTTTTCAAGGGAAATCGCAGTAGAGTGCAATCTATATATTCGTTCAAAAACATGGGGTGTGCCTCATTCCAATCTATTTTTTCCCCTTAACTTTCAACATCATTGAAGATATTTTATCCAAATTTGCAGCAGACTTAGACTGTGTGAAATGCGAAAGACATTACAAAAAGTTCTGGTTAAGAGCACAGCAGTAGCGTCAACTTTTGAAAAGTATTCGGTGGGCTTACAAAATTTTCAGAAAAATAACACACACGATTTTTTCCTCCAATGCGTGTGTGTGGAGATAGCGGCGGGAGAGGAGCAAATGACTAAAAATGACAGTTCAAAGTCAAATTGTTTTTTTGAGTAAAATATAAAATTATTTTATAAATTATATTCTTGCAAGTTCTTTCTTATAAATACATTGATATTCATTATAAATTCCATAAAAATTACTAACTATTCAAAATGCAAAGAACTAAATGTCATTTTAGTCATCTTCATCGAGACATTAAAAGTGATGGCAAAATATACAGGAAATTTGTTTTTGAGAGGAATTTATTTCTACATCCGATGAAGGGACTTTCAGTGCTCCTATAACGCTAATTGTTTTCCTTACTATTTTTCCAAAAACATTATCTTGAGAACTTCAATAAAATCAAATTTTATTTCAGCGATTAAATAAATAAATAAATAAATGGTAACTGGGCGGGCGGAGAAATCAAATATCAGGACACTGCGAAGCGGGGAGCGAAGGTGCGGAAATTGACGGGGCGTCAAATTTATACTACAAACCTCATTATTTCCCTTTTTTTTTTTTTTTTTTTTTGTAGAAAAAATTACATATTTACATTGGGATTTTTTTTCCCCAATAAAAGTACGTTCATTTTTCGTTTCAGAGTTTATGTATACTTCTTTACTCTATACATCCAAATACAAATTTATGAATAAGGACTTATTTCTTTTCAAAAGTCGTTTTAGGCTCTCACAATAGCACGGAGTTTCCTTCGGGGAATACAAAAGGGTTTGTTTGTAAACTGCTATACTGTACTATTAGATACATTTTTTCTACACCCATTTCCCAGATTCTCTTTACCAAAATATAGTGCAACTTTCTCTTATGTTATTGAGTTTTTTGGAGTTTCTGAATTAAAATTAAACATAAAGGTCGAAATAAAGGTGAAATATGTATTTAATAGAATTTATTTCTGTTTCTGAATTTTGTGATACGTCAGAAAGAAAAAGTGTGTGCGGGAGGGGGGGGGGGCGTCAAACTGAAACTTTGCCCCGGGCGCAGTTTTCTCTTCGCACGATGCTGATCATGTTATTGGGTGGGCTCGTGCCCCACGGGCGCCACTGGTGTGGTGACACCATGTGTGATGTACATTCCGAGATACTGACTCTAGTTCGCAGGGCCGGCGAACCTAAAACACGCGGCAGAATATTTTGGGCATGGCAAAAAAAAAAAAAAAGATGAGAATTAACATGAAAAAACAGACTAATTAAGACTCGGAGATTTCTTCCGTAATAAACTCATTAATCTGAGAGTTTTCATCAATATTTAGTAATGGGTTGTTAAAAACACTGTAGTTTAATATATATCCTAATTAGGGATTGACCGAAGCAGCAATTTTGCCGATTACCGAAGCTTCGGTATTCGGCAACCGAATACTTGAAACTTTTTAATATGCATTTTTGCATATATTAGCTTTTTTAATAAGCTTTAATTGAAATTAAATTCTCAATAATTTAATTCAGTTACATTTTTATTCTTAAATCTAATTACACAAAAAAAATTAATGACTTCTTTCCACTCACAAATTCATTAACCCATCACTTATTTTTTAATTATTTTATCACTAGTCAATACCGAAAAATAACCTATGAAAATATTAAACTATACAGGGTATTATTAAGGATAAGTATTGTCAGAAAAACAAAAGTTCATTCAAATACAAAGAAACAATGTTGTCATTAAGATGATTTACTGATTGTCTAAGTCTAATTATAAACATATTGAATAGGAATGTTCTCAAAATACAAAAGGTATCATATCAGTTTGTACATTTAACTATTTTCTGTCAAATTATTGGTAGAATATTTATATTTTGATTAATATTTTAACATTGTGGTGATGAAGAAAAGAAATTTGAGCGATTTTGTTATAATGGTTATAAAAGCTATAGGATAGGCATAGGGGTATACTTATTTGATGCGTGTATTTTCTTTAATATACATCTCTGATATACTTATTTGATGTGTATATTAAAGAAAATACACATTAAATAAATTTAAATTAAAAAAAAACTAATGTAGAAGTAAATAAATTAAATGATAAGGGAAAGATGCGCATCTTCCTTACTTTTTTTTTCTGTTGTAGACAGTTGTTTTGATTACACACCTATGTAGAAGGAAGGAAAAAGTTTTTTTAACATAAAAAATGGCCTTTGACTTGTTTTTTGTAGTGCAGCTGAACTCTGAACTCATGCACATAATATTGAAACTCATTGTTTAGCCTATTCTACTGCTAAGTAAAAGTACTGCTAAGTAAAATACTTATCTGCAATTATTCGGCCGAATACTTAAAAGTATTCGGCCGAAGCCGAATATTCGGTTTACATGCCGAACCACCGAATACCGAATACAATCCCTAATCCTAATGCGAGTCTTGATGAGTTAAGCTTGTCAAAACTAAATTGGTTAAAAACTGAAACGAACTTATTGATTTCCCGTCTGTTTTAGATATAGACTCAAAACATTTATCAAATAGAAGATTTGGAAACTAAAAAAAAAAGGGAAAGATTAGCAGGCGTTAGAAGTCAAAATGCCGATGTTATATAAAAATATCATTGCTTGAAATTCGATTCCATACAAGTGTAACTTTTTAAAGAAGTTTGCCATTTCACCGGTTTTCAGGAAATGAATATTATTAAAAATTCTAAGTAACACTGGTTGTCGGATGACTATATTAGTTCAGCATGCATTCTGATAATAAATAAATGAATATGAATCGAATAACAATTATATGGCACCAATCTGCAATATTAGAAATTGCTTTAATTTCTTTCTAAAATATAAGTGCTACTACAATTATTACAACAGTAACAACAAGAAGTACAGTTAACATACAGGTGATACCAACATGTATGTTAACTATAATTTTATAATCTTATTAAAATCTTTCAAGCAATTTTGATTCATTATTTTTTATCCCTTAAATGTATTTAGATTATTGGCACGACATGAGCACATAAAATATTTATGACATGCAGATGTGGAATGGTTCGCCACCCCTGATCTGGTTCAACACTGTTTGGATGTAGATGGTGGCCACTTCTACCATCTCGTGGTATCATGCATCATTTTCCAGTTTCTTCTCCAAAACATTCGACATTTTGATTTCATCTTATGTCTTTTTTGAAACTAACTTGCTGAGTACTTGCTGAGTAATTTTTGTTTCTATATTGATAGACCACCTACAGAGATATTATTTATCAGTTGCAATTCTTTTACAGAAGCTTAACTGAAATGTATTGCTTGAGAAGCATAGGGGAGGTGGGGGATGAATGGGACATTTTCACAAAAATATTTTTTTATATTTTTTTATTTAAGTTACTATCAATATTATATATCACATTTCATGCATTAGGTATTTGCCAACATATATGAACAATATTTATTCTAGATTGATTTATTCATAAAAATATTATGAAATTAAAAAAAAAACGTTCCTCCCTGTCCCAATCATCCCCACAGCAGGGATGAATGGGACACTAATAGGGATGGATGGGACACAAAGATTTTCCTCCCTGTATTCAATTTTACCAAATTAAAATTTATAATTATAACCTTATATGAAAATTATATTTGTAATATCATGGAAGACGGTAGTATTCCGAGTGACGCAGCCTTAAGCCTAAAATCGTATCGTATCGTATCGTTAAAATCGTATCGTATCGTATCATAGAATTCGTAGATGGCGGAACTCATATATACAGCTAACTCGACATCAAAGAAAACGCGAAAAGCCGCCTTTTAATAACTCAGCAGATATATGTCTTATTGTTCTGAATTTTCTAGAACAGTCTTATATCTGCAGTCTAATTGTATACTGAAATTTTTACATTTCTACGTGCAGTATATTTTGAGATCTAAATAGCCATTTTTAAAGTGAAAACGTTGGTATCATATCGAGAAAGTTCCTAATATGAAAATCTCGAAAACGGTTCTAACGATTATTTTTAAATTGATACATAATATAAATGTGATTAAGGCGAGGTGAATACACTTTTCTTTTTTCTGGGAAAACTCTCGTTCGTTAAATAATTCGATTTTTTTTTCTCTCGAAAATGACACGGGCGATTTTTTAAAAATCAAATAAATATGTTTCAGATGAACCAAATAACAATTTACTTGTTTCCAGCAAGACTCTTGTTCGTTTTATAATGCGCATGAAAAATCGGACTATATTTCTTCGCCATACTATAGAAATTTCACCGAAAATGGATGACACTGTATTCATACACATGCTTTCTTTTTAACCACTTTTGGGGAGAAAAATTTTGTCTTCCCACTGGCTGAGTGGCTAAGGGCCATCGTTTACTGATCATAAGATAGGCAGTTCGATACTCGCTGGTACGTGTTTTCACATGTGAATGTGTTTTTTTTTTTTTTTTAAGTCTGCTAGTTGACCATTATTCTCAGTTCCTTTGTAATTTTTTTAATTGCTATTAAGTTAAATAAAATTACAATTATAATGACGCCAATTTGATGATGATTATTTCTTGGCAATTTTTCAACAATAAAAATATTACCATAAATTTTATAAATATATTTAATTTCAATCACTTTACAAAAAATATACATTAATAATTATTATTTGAATATAAATCACACGATCAGAAACGTAAAAAAACAATTCATTTCAGCTCTTCTTTTTATAATATCATTTTTTATTATTATGACGGTCAATCAATATATAATCACTGACATCCATAATATTATTATTATTATAATTATTATTTTCCTTGCATAAAAGCTATTGTGATGTAATAATTCTTTTATAATAAATAATTTAGTTGAAATGTTTTATTTATAAATATCAATGAAGTTTGATTACAGTTTACATAATAAGCATATCAGACTTCTGGTGTCGCCATCTTTTGACGCAATTGCGTAGTATTATAGAGAAATGTTTGATAAAAACGTCTATCCATCTATGAAACACCATCTATGTAAGCATTTAATAATTATAAATTAACATTTTGGATTTATTAATTTAAGGATAAAGTGTTTTTAAAGGAATATCAAATGAAACCCTCTGTGCGATCTGCGATTATACTTACCCAGTTGTTTTTATATACAAACTGCTGTAAGGAAAATTGTAATAAAATAGTAAAAATTAAATCTGCATTAAATTCCATAAGTATCTTTTTTTTAATCATTTTATCACTAACCTCAAAAAAGTAATGATATCATTGCAAAAACCCTTGACGGGTTAAAAGTTTCTGACGCAGCACTTTATCTTATGCTCTAAGAATTTTAAATATGGAACTTAAAAATACTGATATCAAATTTTGAGTGACGTTATGCTATTTCTTAAAAAATATATTTGTATTTATTTCATCATTTTATTTTTGTTTTATTTATAATCGCATGTGCAAAAGTTATGTTCAACATGAAAAGCTGCATAAAATTTTATTCGCTGTTGCTTTATCATTTACATCTCTCATAAATTCAAAATATGAGTTTTAAAAGATATGATATAAAATTTAAGTGACGCCTTGATGTGACTTTAAAAGGTTTGTTTTAAAATTCAATTTAAATTATTTTTGACTTGGTTAAAATAATTTTTTACATCTACACAATACTTTTAATTTTCCAATTCACTGTTAAATATATCACTTTCATTGAATCTATACTATGCATTGAAATGTATTTTTCCAATAAATTGATTTATCTTTTGTGTCACGCTATTCAAAATTGTGAGTAAGATTTATGTAAATGGTTTATTTGCGTCAAACTATCCTTTTTCATACATTTCATGTAGTTTGGACACAATGACGCAAATAAACCATTTACATAAATCTTACTCACAATTTTGAATAGCGTGACACAAAAGATAAATCAATTTATTGAAATAAATACATTTCAATGCATAGTATAGATTCAATGAAAGTGATATATTTAACAGTGAATTGGAAAATTAAAAGTATTGTGTAGATGTAAAAAATTATTTTAACCAAGTCAAAAATAATTTAAATTGAATTTTAAAACAAACCTTTTAAAGTCACATCAAGGCGTCACTTAAATTTTATATCATATCTTTTAAAACTCATATTTTGAATTTATGAGAGATGTAAATGATAAAGCAACAGCGAATAAAATTTTATGCAGCTTTTCATGTTGAACATAACTTTTGCACATGCGATTATAAATAAAACAAAAATAAAATGATGAAATAAATACAAATATATTTTTTAAGAAATAGCATAACGTCACTCAAAATTTGATATCAGTATTTTTAAGTTCCATATTTAAAATTCTTAGAGCATAAGATAAAGTGCTGCGTCAGAAACTTTTAACCCGTCAAGGGTTTTTGCAATGATATGATTTTACAGCACGAATCGATATGTTTTTTTTTTTTCAATAACTTCTTTTATTGCAGTTTTAACTTTTAATGCGGACTTCGGCTATCAACCTGTTCTTTTTTTCTACTTATGAGGCATTTTAGATTTGAAATGAAAGTGCAAAATGTCTTTTAAATATAGCATAGCTAATAATTTTCAATCATAACTTATTAATTAATATTAATTAAATGTATCGTAGAAACATGCAGAACGGAAATTATTTTGTCGATCGGAAAGTCCTGTCGTGTTGGGAAAATCAATTCGTACCGGAAAACTCTGCCCGATAATTATTAGACATTAGATATCGGAATCAATGTCTAATAATTAAATGATTGAATTTTCCGGTACGAATTGATTTTCCCAACACGACCCGACTTTCCGATTGACCCAATATGTTAGGGGTGGGGAGTTATTTGTGCAACATTTCAAAATTCAATATAATTTCTCCCATTTGATCAATACACATATACTATTTTTATCAATTATTTATCTATTTTGATTAAGTTTTAGTACCAATTTTTTGATAATCCATTAATAATTATTACAATACAATAAGTAACACTTAGAAATTTTAAACAATAACAACTCATATAATACTATTTAATACTATTAATTGACGTAAATTATTGATTTATCATCCTATATAATACTATTTAATTAATAAATAAAATTTTCAACATCTCTAGGGAGGAGTGAGAATGTCCCATTCATCCCCATTTGAAATGTCCCAATCATCCCCATGATGCATAATATCCCTTCTCAGCCATTTTACCTCAAAAATTATTTTGTCACAATGGTTACTATTCATTCATTTTAATTATTGATATTGAACCTTAAAATAAATAACTACAACATAGCTTAATTTTTTATGTTGTATAAGATATTTCACATCTTCAAATGTAAAAAAAAAACTTACTTTTAAGCAGAGATTTCAGAAAATGCAACTTTGAAGGAAAATGAAAACAGCAATGTGGTCCTACTTTTAGTTCTGAAGCACACTGTGGTAGAGGTATATGGGGTTAGGAAGCAATTTAAAATAAATGTTTATTGCCTGAAATATTGAGAAGGTCCCATCCATCCCTTGTCCCATACATCCCCTAGCTCCCCTATTTATAAACGAATGAGATCTTTTTCTAAGATGGTAACTTAGCATAAGAGTTTGTGAAGGGTAGATGAAATATTTAATACATTAGTGTATATGATATAGGGAAGGCCAGAACTCGACTTACACAACTTGAGGTCCAAGGCACATTATAAATTCTGAAAAATCCATTAACACTTAGTTGAAATATATTTAGTTGAGAATGTATTTAATGCTGAGTATTCATAACTTATCAGAATTTGTACATAGTTTAGATTATTATTAAGTACGAGTTTTCTCGAATTAGCGATCTAGCTAGATCAATTTCTTGTGCTCGAATTAGTATAGGCGCCAAGTTTTGTGAAAATTGTTAGAGCCGTTTTCGACATATAGCAGCATTTTCAGTTCTGAGTTTGTCTTAATAGGTCAAAAGAAGTTCACTTCCGCGAATTCGAAACCTAACTAGATGGGTTTCTCATGCTCGATTTAATATAGACAACACGTATCGTGTAAATCGTTTGCAGTAAGGAATTTAGACACTTTTCTCCGAGAGGGATTTCTGTGGCTCCAGGGGAACGTTATGGAGTTCCGGGGGGGGGGGTTCCACTTTTTGACCATTGAAAACACAAAAGCTCAAATCTTCCGGGAGCGGGGGTAATGTCCCCCTCCGGGCCACCCCCTGAATTCAAAACTGATCGTTTGAGCATTTTTCCATTTATAGCAAGAACATTTTAAGCGCTGAATTTGTTTATCCCAATGAAAACTATTTTTTTTGTTGTTTTTGGGATATAGCTAGATCTTTTTCTCGTGCTCGATTTAGTATAGCAGGCAAGTCTTGTGAAAATCGTCCGTGTCGGTAATGATATCATTCATAATCGGAGAAAATCGCTTGCTCGTTTAATATATACGAAGTGGAACCCGTCGAAATTCGACGATAAAAAAAGTTTTAAAATGTCCTTTTGAGTCATTGTTCATTTCAAATTTATATCTTCTGAAACGCATCAATTGTTTTAAGCTAATTAGTTTTTGTATAAAAATAAAGAAATTATTTTTCAATAATAATACAGTGGAACCCGGTTAAGACGCGTTTCAAGGGAGTGGTCAAAAGTCGCGTATTAAGCGGGATCGCGTATTAAACGTGATTTGTATAATGTTGCAGGAAATGGGCTTATTTACACAGATAATCGTCTAAATGAACTTCAGAGCTTTCATTTATACGTTTATGGTCGAAAATTGTGTCTTTTACATATCTTCCGAATGAAATTTAATTGTATTCCACTTTAACTCATTATTTCTTTAGGACAAACTGGAATAATAACGGAAAATAAATATGGATTCCAACATGACTTTATTGTCGATTAATACGTTGCAACCAAAAATAATTTTCCTACTGCACTCATTTTTTTAACAGAGAGAAAAAAATATTATTTTTTTTTTAACTTTTTGAAGCACAACCCAGTTTTTAAATTCATATTTGGTACTTGTAATAATGAGTACCATTATAATATGTTCTTCATTATTAATATAATAAGAAAAACTATCCTTATAAAATATTGTTATAGCTAAAAGTAAAGTATACATAAAAGAATTATCCAATCGGAGTCGTATTTAATCTTTACGAGATTCCTTTTTTGCTGTCTATAATAAGCATTATAAAAGTAGCGATATAAAGTACATTTAAAATCTCTCTAACAATAGGTATGAACATCTCTAATCGCAATAATTTTTATGACGCATCTGAGTAATCTGAATTCGTCTATTTCTCTCTACTATAGAAAAGACATACACGAAGCGAGAGACAAATAATGTTAGGAGGTGGGATCGAAGAAGAATTGCAGTTTTGCTAATTTAGAGGGATTTTTTTAAATTCAAATGTCTACCACTATTTCCGCTTAGTAATTTTCGCCTTAATTAATCTGTTGTTAAATACATTAAATACTATTAGAAAACAGTGTTTTTTTTTTATTTGAATAATAAAAATCCGCTACATTGGTAACACTCGAGAAGAAAGAAGGAATTCGCATCTTGATCAAAGAATTCGCGTCTTAAGCCTGATTTTTTTCCCTCGAAGAAGAGAAAATTTATCGCGTATTAAGCGGGATCGCGTCATAACCGTTCGCGTATTAAACGTGATCTTTTTACATTATCCTTATGGGCGATGTTCAAGGGATCGGACAAAATCCGCGTATTAAGCGGGATCGCGTATTAACCGTGAGCGTCTTAACCGGCTTCGACTGTATATGATCAGCAGATGAGACAGCTTAATGCTTTCAAGTAGGGAGTCAACGATTTTAATCAGTTGATTTAAATCAGCGATTAAATTATGATTTTAATCAACCGATTTTAAAAAAAAATCATTGATTAAAATCAAAAATTTTCTAAATGTTTAAAATGTCAAAAAAATTAAAATCTAAGATGAACATAATTGGAAAGTTTCTACATCTACAGGTATTTTGACTTATGAGTAAACAAAAAAATAGCTTTAAATAATTGTTTCTAAGCTTAATTCATGAGTATTGTAAAAAATTAAAAACAGTTAAGTTTGTGAAAAGCATTTTTTTATCCAACATAAAACAGTTTCATTTAAAAATGATATTTAAATCTAATATAATTTGCAATGTCATAATTTCCTTGAGGAAATCAATTTATGCATTATTTTATATAAAATAAACGTAGCAAGTGTAATAAATTTCTGCGAGTAAAAGAATAAGTAGTCAGTGTCTTAGTTTCTCATTCTACTTTTGTAATAATAAATTAATAGCAATCTCGATTTAAAGAAGAATGAAAGAGTGACATCTGCTCAACAATTAAATTATAAATGAATGCATAAGAAAAAACGAACTAATTGGTATAAAAATGTTAAACACAGCAAGAGCCTCTTCGGTACAGGTTGAATAGTTTATTTTGTAACTCATATATACTAAATAAAAAAATTAATTAGGTACTGAAAAGGCAGCAAAACTTTTCTTAAAAAGAAAAAAAAAATGAACCATTGAAAGCTAATAATCCCCACTGAGAAGTAATAATGCTGTTATTGAAATATTTTGAGGATTTCAGATATAACTGGCTATCCTTATATTTATTCTGTATGTATGTATGAATGGGTTTAACTCATTTTCATAATTTTTTTGGTTAGCATACACATACATGTGTAAGTTTAGATTTTGGCGATTATCAGTAATTTTTTAAGTACAAATGAAAAACGAGCTGCAAATAATATTTGTTATTTTTGCTACTAACTAATGAAATTACTTATTTGCAGTTTTTATCAATTCTGGGATTACTGCACAAAATGCACCCTGCTTTAAAAAATAAATAAATAAATAAATACACCTGTAATTGTAGCCAGAGATTTCTTGTAAAAAACTTCCTCATTCAACGGTATTTCTAGATTCATGTGCCCAAGATCTTGCAAAAATAATAGAACTTTTATTTCTTTAGAAAAAAATAGGATATTATTAAAATTAAAACATGTTATTTAATTGTATTTTTCAATTTGTCATTCATAAAATTATTAAAAATTAAGGACACTTTATTTATCATACTAAAAATTCTCTATCCCACCCTCTTATATCATTACTAAACATATTACTAATATATTTCCTCACGAAATAGTGCCCTTTTTTGGAACTAGCATCCTGTACCTTTTTCTTTCTAAAATCAATACTACATTATTAATTATCATTTTAATAATTAAAGCTTAAAAATGTATAATGTTCCTAATTAGAGAGTTAATTGTTGAATAATTATTAATTTCAAGTAGTGTTAACTATTTAACATTAAATGCAGTTAATATTTTTAATAGATGTTAAATATCACTAGTATTTAATAAAGTTTTACATAATTATTACAATATTAATTTACATAACATTATTGTATGATACTACGTAATGAAACTACTAATTTACAGTTTTTTTAATTTCTGTAATTACTAACTAATAATTATAATTTTATTAATTAAAATGTAAAAACATAGATTATATTAGCAATTAGTGGTTTAATTGTTTTGGAAACCTAAAACTCTTGATAGCTATTCAGTATTTGAACTGGGAAAAAAAAAATCATAAAAATCCGATTTTTTTTTTTTTTTTTTTTTTAAATCATGATTTTTTTTTTCACACCCTACTTTCAAGTTATAATTTATTTGCACGGTTTCTTCGTTCCCTATCCAAAATATTGGGATCCCTTTTCCTCGATCAAGCATTCTTTCCATATTTAAAGTGAAAACCCAATCGATCCTTAAAAAATAATAAATTACAATCCCTAGCATATTCTTATGTAAAACATCTTTCAACCAATTTAACATAATATCAATTTTATCTTCAAGATAAATTGAAAATCTGTTTTGTTTTTTTTGTCAGCATATTTCAGTTTAGCGTCAAAATGCTAATCTGATGATTTTTTTTTTTTTTTTTTTAAACTTTTTAACTTGATTTAGGGCAATCAATTTCCAACTGCGATAACTTTGCAAGTGGCTACTTTGAATTATTGAGGTAAACAGATGGTCATTGTTGAGATAGATTTGAAAAATAATTCATGCTAGAAAATTATTTAAAAAGTCCTTAAACTGAGTGACAGTTTTAAAATAGATTTCATTTGAAAATAATTTTTTTTCTCTATTTGATGTAACAATTGAAATTGTACAGTATTTAGAAGTTCTATAAGAGCGATAGAAGCAAGAGTGATAGCGCCGTTCGTTGTCTCCGTCGTTAAACATTTTAAAAAATTGCAACTCAATTTTGGCTGACGTCCAAAAGTAGACTACGATTTTTAGGAGAGGAAGGAGTAATTCAGAATTTTTAAAAAAATACGACTTTGTCGATAATAAGGATCTGTTAAATGAATTTATAATAATTCCTATAACATATAAGCCTTACATAATCTAATCAAACTGAAAAAACAATTATTATTTTAAGCTTTTTTTTTACTGTAACATTATTTTTTATTAATTTTAATTTTCCTCAAATTCTTTACTTTTCTGAATTCTTTATTAAAAAATTAATTCATTTTACCTTTATATGAGAAGGTCAGAGACATAGTAGATCAAGTCATAAAAAAAAAAAAAAATGAGACAGTCGATTTAGAAGGTGCATAAAATCAGTTTTATCCATTCCCATAGTAAACCAAGTCTGTAAACAGATGATATATATGAGATAGTATATGAAAACAGACTTGGTTCATTGTGGGAGTGGATAAAACAGATTTTATGCACCTTCTAAACCGACTATCTCATTTTTTATTTATTTTTTTTTTTTATTTATTTTTTTTTTTAATGGGCATGGTCTACTATGGTTGTGAACCGCTCATATATATTTTAAAGCAATCAGTAAATTGTAATCAAGGTATACAATGAAATAATCAATAAAGTATCGAATTCTAATCTTTATCATTAAGAAATGAAAAATCAGATAAAATAAAGTCATAATGACACAATCAGGTTAATTTTTCTTTTTAATTTAATCAAAGTAAAAATACATTTCAAGTTAAGCATAACGTCACTTTAACGGTGCAAACTTTTGATATGTACTTTCATGCTTAACCAAACATGTATTGAAAACGAAAAAAAAATTCTACATCATTCTAATGAAAAAAATAGCACCAATAAAGTTATAATGCATAAAGATAAAAACAAACAATGGACAATATTCCCGATTCTCGTGGTGTCGCAGTAAATATGAATTTTTATTCGCTAATGAAAATAAAGTACATGTGCATAAATATTTTTTATCGAAATTTAATTTGCAAATTTAAAAAATACTTTTAAAAAGGCATGTGTCTGAACATTTTTTTAATCATTTTTTCTCTGCAACAATGGAAGTGATCCAATTGCCACCATTTTGAAGAAATTTCATAAAAAACTTTTTTAATTAAAATATAAAAATGAAAAATTAAAAAAAATAGCTAGTGCAGGCACATCTACATATTAACAGCTTTCATAAAAAAAATAATAATAATAATTTGCAAAATCAGTTCAGTAGCAATCTTAGAGCAGATGACTAAAAAACAGCTTGGTCTTTTAAATATAATTATATAGTGCAACGACTCAACGAGATATAAGTATTTGGCTAAGCTGAGACATCAATGGCATTGAAGATTTTTAAAAACTGTCTGCTGCTTTATAATAAGGATTAGTGTATTAATAGACTCGAAGATGGTTTTAGATTTCTTCACCTGTACTGTTGTTGTCTTTCAAATTACTGATTTCATTATTCACATAAATACTTTTATTTTTGGAAATGAAAACATTTTCATCTTCATTCATAAAATAAGCTATCACAGCTATTTCAATAATCCTTTCTAAGACAGTGGGAAGTATACTCCCCTCTTAATTTTAAATCCTAAATGCCAAATTTGTACCAGAATTTTTTTTTTTTAATTTTGCTTTTATAATTAACAAGGCAAGAAGAATTTAATTACTTTTAAATCAATTTGTTCTTAAATTCTGGTGGCATTTCAACATTCTAGCAACCGAGTTAATATGCTTTACAAGGAAGGTCACTGGCATATTCCGAAAAATCTGAAAAAAATATATAGAATGTTCTACTCATGAGGATAGATATGTTTATAAAAAAAAAATCGGCTGAAACTCGATAAAGCGTCCGTAAAAAAATAACGAAAATTTCAATATTTGGCAATTTATCCCCGGTTGGCAATGGAATAAAATTTTAAAAAACACTTTTTTATATCAAATACTTTTTAAGATAAAAATGTTTCATATTGAACTTGTTTAAATAAATTTAATTTAAATAACTTTAGTTTTATCAGTTTTAGTTTCATTTAACTATAGTTTTGTCATATATATATATATATATATTATAATGTTAACTATCAAATTTTATGAATTAAAACAAAATCAGACCTGCCAACCTTTGAAAATGAGAAATCGTAGCACACAAAATTTAAATTAATCTGCAGGTTGGTTGGTTGTTTTTTCGTGTTACACAGCCATATTTTGACATTCGTAAAAGGAATAAGGTTTCAGTCTTTCAACTCAATATCGTAAATTTTTTCCTCTGAAAATTTTTATACGATTTTTAAGAGTTTCTTTTCGTTTCGCAGCGTTTTTTTTTTTTTTTTTTTTAGATTTGTAAAAAGGAGCCTGGTTTGAATTTTGAAATTCCCGATTTTTTTCCTGCGATCATTTCAGGATATACACAATTTTTCCTCAATCGTAATTCACATTTTTCTATCACGATTCTTTGTTGAAATCCACACTTTTTACCATGAACTTTTGACGAAATTCGCATTTTTTACCACGATCCTTTGTCGAATTTTGATTTTTTCCCGCGATCCTTTTGACGAAATTAGTGTTTTCTTTCTGCTATCTTTCGGTGAAAATTTGCGTTTTCTTACTGATCTTTCGATAAAATTTGCATTTTCTTACTGATCTTTTGAAGAAATTTGTGTTTTCTTTCTGCGATATTTTGACAAAATTCACGTTTTTACCACGATCCTTTGACGAAATTTATTTTCTTCTGCGACCAATTGACGAAATTGATTTTTTTTTTTATTAGGCTATTTGTCGAAATTCGCAATAGTTTATCGCAAATCGTGTGATTTTGCACACGTAAAAACATAAAAAATGATATAATTAAAATACTGAATAATGATTTTGCACACTATTTCAAACCTTGCCCCTCAAAGACCCTTTCCCCCCCCCCCCCCTCCTTTCCAGAAATCCTTAAAATGGCACCTCGTTTCTAAGAAAGCGAATTCCTGTATAAATATTTACAGAAACACGAATCACTCGTGGTTAATATACATAAAGAGAGTGTTTTATGTTAAGAAGTTTGTTTTGCAGCCCAGATTTTTTTTTCCATGAGCATTTTTTAATGTCCGAATTTTCAGACTAATGGCCAATTTTTTAAAACTTTCGGCAATGAATACTTTGAAATTTTGGAAATTTCGCAACAGCATCACTCCTGAAAAATATTCTGTGCGGGATAAAAATCGCAATTAGAAACAAAAAATGCGTTGGCGTTTTTTGCAAAAAATCGTAGTTTAAGACCGATTTTCGTAGCATCGTAGTTTATAGGTCCAAATCGTAGCAACTACGATTTTTTCGTAGCAGTTGGCAGGTCTGCAAAATTTAAATTAATTAAAATTGTTTCAATCTCAAAATTAAGTCCAATTGAGTACTGTCGATCCAATTCTGTTGTTATGGAAACAACGATTTCTTTGATATTGAAATGAATAACTGCAGCATTCTTCATCTTGCCTTTATTTTGGAATACACATATATATAAAAATATTTTTTAGTATATGAAATTGTCTTTAAAGTAATAAAATTAAATAGGAAGCAATATAAATATGTAATAAAAAAATGTATTTATTAAAATATCTCATTGTTTAAGTTTAAATTTATTTAGTACTATTTACATGCATTCTAAAAATCAATTAGCAAGCAATTTTCAGGTGCATTAAAATCGTTTGCTTTTGGCGAGGAAACATACTGCTCGCCAAATCGTGTGACGCTTTCGTCTTTTCACGTCAAATACTCGAAAGTATTTTTTTTTTTTTTTTTACAGACTTTCTACTGTAATTCCGCGGCTAAATTTGACTGAATCTTTATTACATACGTAAGTAGTTTAATTAGTATTTTTTTCAAAATATTCTGAGTATGTCTGGTAAAGAGACCTTCTTTGTTAGAAAGGGTTTTGTTCAAGATAATCAAAAACATGGAATAAGACATATTTTATACAAGAAGGAATATTACATTAGTTCTTATACTCTCAATATTATTCTATGGTCAAAAAGCTTGGAAAGGGATTTTTTTTTACTTCAATTACTACTTTATTTAATGTTGCAGAATAAAAAGATGGTATATCCTTTTAATTACAAACAGTGACCCGGAGCCAAACAATTTTTTATGCTCCAGCTCCGCTCCTAGATAAAATGCCCCGGCTCCAACGCGGCTCCGACTTCGCGTTTTTGAGTTGCATATTTTAATTTACACATTTAATTTTTTGCTCACAAATTCTTTCTTTCTTTACCTTCATTAAAGATTTGACAAACTGCATTCTTCTTCTCACCAAACTTGAAATACTTGTTCAGAAAATATGACATCTTTTAGCTTTTATTTTTAAAATAGAAAGTTTGGTGGAATTTTAAACACGAAAATCTTAAATTTCTTCTACACTTTTCAAACAACCAAAATTGTACAACTACACATGTAAACAACAGGCGGCCATATTTAATTTCAAATACTTTTATGTTTGTCTTTTAGCTCAAGTAGAAGTAAAGTAGTGTTACCATGTTTTGAGAAGTTTTCCATCTCTAATTTAAAAAAAAACATAAAAATTGATATAATTAAAATACTGAATAATGATATAATTAAAATATTTTAAGCCTGGAAATTTAAAAGACTGAAAAAAAAAAAAAGATTTAAAAGAATATTAAAAACTAAAGGAGCCCTGGAGCAGGGGGAAATTTAGAGCTCCAGCTCTGGCTCCAGCCCAGGGAAAACACAGCTCCGGAGCGCTCTGGCTCCGGGCTCCAGCTCCAGGTCTCTGCAAAATACTTTTTTTTTTTTTTTTTAAATATGGGCCATTCACAGATCCTTTAAAAGTTCTTTAACTCAGAATTTACATGCAAAGAAACTTTAGTTTGAACATGAAAATTTTTTCCGATTAAAAAAAGAAAGAAAATGCATGTAGTTCAAGCTTTTAAACAAACTAAAAGTTTTGACGTAAAAATAAAAGATAATTGAGACTTTTTTCATGCTTAATATTAAAACTGTTCTCAAATTCCAACTGGCTAATTTCTGACACATTTCATTTTTATTCGTAAATGCAGAAAATTGACAGGTGTTCTTATTCAGATACTATGAAATTGAATAGCATTTTCCATTTCTCGATAAAATCAATGGATTTTTCACAAAATGCAGACAAAATAAGTCATTTTGTTTCGAATTTGCCCAAGAAAGAGCATCATGAGGCAACAATTGCTTATAATAACTCAAGATATAATACATTTTTATATACATAAAATGAAAACTTTTCAATTCAAAATCATTTTAACTGTCAATGCAAAATTGATAAGCTTTTCCTGTTTTGCAGACAAGTTAAAAAGCACAACTTTTTGCATTGTCAAGATCATGAACATAAAAATGTGTATATTATAATACAAATGTTATGATGTGTGTAAATAGTATGCATTTTGAAATTAATATTCAAAAAAAGTTTTAATACTAACAGCTAATTTTGACATGATATTTGGATTCTTTAGTAAATTTTACCTTCAGATACGAAATCGAAAGTCATTCAGTCGTAGTTTAGGAGTTATACAGATGTAAAGTTTGGAACCCCTGACGCTAAAAGTCGTTTTTAATCATTCAAAATAGATGGAATTTGGGTAGTTCTTTAAGCATAATTCAAAAACTACTTGGCAGAATGAGATGTAATTTTAGATTCGCATGATAGAAGCTTTTAAAAATCAATCTGATAAAAATTTCACAGGTTATAGTTCATATTTTTTTCGAATATTAATATCCAATAATATATTTTTTTAAATTAATATTCAGAAAAAATAAGAATTACAATGTATAGGATTTTTTACCAGAAATCAATTCCTAGAGTTAAAATGGAAAAATAATGGTTTCAAATAAGTTTTCCAATAAATTGATTAGGTAAAACTTTGTAAGAAACTGCAATATTTATTATATATAAATATTAATGATAAGAACGACGATAATTTTTAACAACTTAGAATTTAGTACAGTAGCTTCTTTATGAATATAATATATATTATATTATTTACACAGTATCATTTTATAAATAAAGCATCATGCAGCAGTATTTACTCGGACATAAACTATGAAAGTATGAAAAAATATAAAAACAAACTGAAACAATGCTCTTCAAGTAAAAAACCTCTTATGGATGCACAATTTATAAATTTAACATTGATGAATTGATCTAAACAATTTTCAATCTACATCAGTGGTTCCCAATGTGGGCACACGCTCCACCGGGGGAACAATATGACTTTTTAGGGAGGCAATTCCAAATTTGTTACTCAACCATTTGCTATCTTTTTTCTTATGGAAAAGTAATGTTGCAGACTAAAAATAAATGGAATAAAAGTAAAATTTAAAAAGTCAGTTTTTTTATTACACTTTTAAAATGTTCTTAATACAAATTTTAAAATAGTATCGACACCAGAATAATTATAAGAACAATCTTTTAAAATATTTTGACAATTTTTTACTAGTATTAAAAATCTTTATCATTTTTCTGAATTTTATCGTAATTTACAATTTTTTGCAAAGTTTTCAATTAATTATTGAATGAGCTTTCCACTTCAATTAGATCTGCTATATGTTCAGACGAAGGATTTTTTGCACGTGAAACTATATAAAATTACGTAAATCTGACTGTCTTCAACATATTTAACCTAAAAATTATATCTAAAAGAGGTACTACCAACTTTTTAAAATTTATAAATCTTAAACAGCATTAGAAAAGGCAATGGGTAGACAGTACATATCTATGGGCCTAATGCATGTATCCTACACAGTAAGTAAACGTCATGGCGGCATATACATTTTACATTTAAATATCAGATAATACATGCAAGACAATTAAAGATAGCGGTAAAGGGAAAACAGAGAAAATGTGTTGTGATGTGAAATAATGGCTACTTAAAGTTGATAAACATGATAATCTTGAAATGCTTCTTGTGTTAAGCATAGCAAGAAAATTTAGTGTCTAAAGATTTTCTACCAACATTTAGAAACCTACAAAAAAGAATTATAAATTGTGTAAAAAATTCCGAATGTAAGTCTCTCTTCACTATATTTTTTGAAGATAAAATTCAGATTATATAACACTTTACTTTAACAATGAGGTAAGTTAGAAAACAGCGACAAAACTCTTTTTGGCAAAAAGGCCAAGATGTATAGCCTCATTGCATTTATAGAATTATGTTAAAAACATATTTTTGGCAGAAGATTCATCGCTTTAATAACTTAAAATATGTGAAATGAATAATTATTATTAAGGCTCCATTACACTTCTACCGTGTCCATAGAGTTCATTTTTTAAATAATAAGAGACATAATTTATAAAGTGGCGGAGGGGGGGGGGGGGGTGGCATACTAACTTTACAAATGCTTTGGTGGGGTGTGGCTAATAAAAGGTTGGGAACTGATCTACATCAAACGAACAGGTGAAGCTAGAAGAAACAATACACTCGTTTCTCTACATCAAAACTTTAAAATTAGCTTTTGTTCTGGTTTGAATTCAGCTAACAAAATCGTTACGATTGAATCCCAGATTTTTTATCTCACTTTAATTAGATTTGAGTTGGTTTTATTAAAGATTTGATTGTATATCCCAATAAAAATATAACTCTCATTAATATACAAAACTATATTGTGGTTGTGGTTTTTCTCTGCATATTTTATTTATAAAATAATTATCAAAAGTATGCAAATGTATATCAAACGCGCTAGTGTGTTCGTAAATGTAATTTTCAAGATTTATTACGTAACTGCAAATTTACGTAAGTCGCATAATACGTAAGTCGAGGGATACCTGTAATACCCTTAACATTAAAAAGGCTTATTAATTTCATAAAAGTAAATGATGTAAGCATAATCAAATAATATATAGCAATAAAATAAGCATGCCTATTTAAATATAAAAATCCAAATGAGCATTCATCAATGATTAGTTTCAATTTTCTGAAATATTGATATAATTGTTACTTGTTTCAATACTTTAGATTTATGTTCAGAAATTCTATCTTGCAAATTATGCAGAAAATGTAATTTACTTTTCTGAAATGGAAGACTGTTTTTGATAAAAAGTTAATATATATTTTTTAAATTATTGTTTAATTTATGGTTCAAGAGAAGCAAGGATTAAGCTGAAAATTCGATTAAAAAAATTTCTGTAAAAAATGAAAAAAAAAGTTGCCAACATCATATTTCTTTGAAATCATAACTGTAAATTTCATTATTTACATCCAAATATATTTTGCAAATTAAAGGCATTTGGAAATTATAGATCTAAGGATTAAAGGGAGTTGGCTGTATTTAAATTTCAAACATACACAGATGAACACCTATTCAAATTCTAACAAAACTTACACAGAGCCACTATCAAACAAAGTATAATAAAGCAGGTGTACTAATCAAATGTTAATCTTGAAAATGCACTGGAAAAATATACTATTCAAATTGTGAAATATCCTTAGTAAAAAATTATAATAAAAATAAAATGGAACAAGAGAAAAACTGTAATTCTGTAATTAAAATATAGAGCTTTATCTATCTAAAATGTAAAATAATTACAATACTTGAAATATTCTATTCAAAGGTTAAAATAATCCAAGGGAACAAACTTTCTTTCAATGTATAGTTTAAAGAATAGCTAAGAAAATGAAATACATGGTAAGAGAGAATATATATAATATTTATTTTATTTAATGCTTTAAAAAATTTAAGCAGAAGCACTTCTTAATTTGTTTTACATCCGAAAAATGCCTTACAGTAGTATAACTAATTAATTTTGATGAGATTTAGCTTTTTCTTTCAAATCAAAATCACGGATATAATCAGCTATCACAGTGTTAAATATATCGAACACTCTAAAATGACGTAAAATCAGCTAGTTAATTCTCATTTTTCACATAAAAAATGAAGAAAAAAAAATGAGCTGATGAGAGTCACAATTGAAATCGGCAGTGGCAGCACAGAAAAGTTTGGGTTTGCAGGACCCAAGATGAAAAAAAAATATTTGGGTCCCATTCAAAATTGGAATCATCTGTGCTAAAAATTTTTAGGAATCACTGCAAAATTTTAGGTGTAATTGTAGGAATAATAGATCATTAAAATTGAAAGAATTTTAGGACAAGTGTCATGCTTTAAGTCATTTGGCCCACACTATGAAAAAGTTGAGATTCTAATTTTAAAACTTTGTATATTTACATGAAATATAGGGAATGCTAAAATAATACAAGAAAAAATATAGAAATTAAAATTTAGGCAATATCAACCTAAATTGTTGCTTATCAAGAATCAACATTTTGCAGAGTGAAAAAAAAAAAAGAACACATTCAGAATTAATCAACAATAAAATTAAAACTAGTGATTTTTTTTCAATGTTTAGATGGAAAATTAGATATGAAAATTAGAGAAAACAAGTTTTCCAGTCTGAAAGCAAACCAAAACTGAATTTCAGTCCTTTGTTTCGGCCAAAAGCGAAAGCTACACTCTACCAGTCAAAATTTTAAGCTATTAATACATACATACATATACACATGGAAAACTATTATTAACCCTTAAAAGCCTATGGTATCATTTATGATACCATC
This sequence comes from Maratus speciosus, assembly GCA_963932465.1. NCBI lineage: Eukaryota > Metazoa > Arthropoda > Arachnida > Araneae > Salticidae > Maratus > Maratus speciosus. Next base: position 509,155,058 of record OZ010790.1, read on the forward strand.
AGTGTTTATGATTCAGTGGATTTTTTTATTCACATATTCCGTATTCACACCAGAAATTTTAAATGGAAATTTTTGATTTATTTAATAACAGACATTTGAGGGGAGGGAGGTTGCCACCAATGCTGAGCTTTATTACGTACGGCCATTTACGTCATCTCACAGTGAGCTACTTATCTCACTAGCTTATGTGCACTGAATTCAAGTAGTCTCCAGTTGTTACACCCGGGGATGTGGGACTTTGGTCCCGGACTCCTCGTAACAGTCCTAGAAGTCGAAGTCGTTATTAAAATAACCGAAATTTACTATTTAGATTTTTCTGGTATGAATTCCCATTCTCCGAATTACGCAATTTATGGAACGAAGAAAAATTCAGGCTTTTAAGGATTAATTAATTAGTCAACTAGTATACTATATCGAAATAATCTTCAAAAACATTTAGCTTGATACCTCATTTATTGTTGTGTGTGCATAGAAAAGGGAATGCTTACATCAGAAATAATATACAGCGGGTGATTGGTTAACGAACTGTCCGGTTTATGAACAGATTGGTTAACGAACACTTTTAAGAGAGATTTTTATGTCCGAATAACGAGCACCTCACAAAGCAAAGCCAAGAAGAAGCCATGCTGTATTTCAGATTTGCCGAGCTGTATTTAACTGCAACTACTGTTGACTTAGAGAACATTTTAACAGTTACATACGTATGGCCTAATTAATTCATGGGCAACCGGGGGGTCCGGCACTTCATTTTAGGGCTCCCAAATTAGAATGAACAAATTAGAAACATAATTTTTTACATTTTATGTCCGTTTTTAAAGAAATATTTTAAATAGCAAATTAATTATTTAAATTGAAATTTAGTTCACAAATTATTAACAGGCTCTAGGCTCCATTACAGCTCTATCGGGCCCTGCAGTAAACATGATTCTTTAGGCAACTAAGGAATTTTTGAAAGGTCAAAGGGACAAATTGATATGATTTAATGCTGTAGTCAATGCATGTAATCCTAAAAGCTTTTACAAAGGTCATGTAATTTTTTTTTTTTTTTTAAATACACCACGACTTGGACAAAGCCATCAGAATATGATCTGTCTATATTAAATAAGGATGTAATAACCCCATTATTTTGGAAAGATTTATATTATTTTTCATATATTGTTTAGTTTTTAAGAACGAATTAATTCAATTCCCATACAAATCTATACTAAATCTATGATTGGTTAACAAACAATTCTATTAGCGAACACATTTTTGGAATGGATTAAGTTCGTTAACCGATCACCCGCTGTATACATTTCTTACAGATTTGTTTGTCATTCAGTTCCAGTAAAATTCAACATCTATCAATGTATTTTAGACATACACATCTTGTTTTATTTATTTATTATTACAAAAATGAGAAGTTATTGCTATTACTAAGTACTTTATGGCCATCAATATTGCTCCAATCATCAAACTATGATAGTATTAATGAAAAATATCCAAAAGCCTTATGAGCTGTGCACAGGTTCTTCTAAAAGCAAAGCTCTTATGAGGTCTGACTATGTTTTTGATATGCACCGAATGTTCGACTGTTTTTCCACCGATACCCAATATTTGCCAAAACTGGAACTTTGGGCCGAAAATGAAACCAAACTTTCGGCTTATATCTAATGAAAATGCTTCATTATATTGATATTTTTTACATTTAGATAAACCAGAATCAACATATACTCTTAATGCAATTCATGCAGTTCCACAAGTTGATATTTTATTTTGTAAATGTATCATGTTTTGCACGAAACTACAGATGATACATCTCAGCTTTTGGATGAATAAATAATTTGCTGCAGCAGTTTAACACAAAGATGAAATAATTAATTCTTTATCGCCATTTAACTTAATTATTCTGTCTACAAAATTATATATGCTCACATATATACTAAGAAATAAATGTTGCAAAATTATTATTATTATTGTAGTTTGACATGATGGATTGTTTTAAAATTAACACTTGAAAATCTTTTAGTTTTATAAGTAAACTCTGTACATTCTCCTCCTGAAGTTAATTATACCAATAGTTCAGTGCAACTTTATACCTGCATATCCCTGCGATTTTTAAAATCATTTCTTTTAATATTCATTTCTCCTTTTTTTATTTATAGTATAAATTATGAATAAAAGTAAATATATCACTTCTCCATGTTATGTAATAAAATAATAGTCATAATGGAATATTTTGTTTATAATAATAAAAATATCATGAAAGGGAATGTTACGTGCATTTTGTTTAATATATCATTTCTTTACATTTTGTAATTAAATAATAGGTGAAATGTCATATTTTGTTTACAATAATAACAAAAATATCATGTAAGGTAATGTTGACCCGTGGGTCGGGTCAACCCTTTCTTAGAACCCAATTTTTACTCATGAGATAAACTCCAAGATCTAGAAAATTATTAGCAGCATATATTAGATAAAGGTATGCACTTCATTTATGTACAAAATTGTAATCAGATATTTGGCTAACCATGTTGGCATAAATCTTTATAATTTAAATCAAATTTAATTAAATTTTTGATGAAAAATACAATTTAAACTTTGCTTTAATCAGAAGCATTAAATAAGTACTATATCAAGATCAGAGTTTCCCCCAGGCAGTTTCAGGGGAGTGCTGCACCCCACCTGTCTTTGGTTTACAAAATAGCACACCTCTTGTCCCTTATCCAAAAAAATTGCACCCTTCTTGCCTCTCAGCAAAAAAAAAAGTGCCCTTTCTTGCATTAAAACATTTGCTTGCATAGTAAAAATCGACTCAATGTTCTCTTGAAAGGCTTTAGAAATTGAAAAAAATGAATTTAAAAATAAAAAAAGTGCCTTTAAGAATCCGAAAAATGCTCTTAAGAACCTGAAAAGTGCTTTTAAGAATCTGAAAAGTACTCTAAAGAATCCAAAAAGTGTCCTACAGAATCCAAAACATGCCCTTTAGAAATAAAAAAGTACCCTTTCTCCCCGGCAGCACCCTGCCCTTTTTTAAACCTAGGGGAAACTCTGTCAAGATGAATGATAGCCTGCATTTATAGGATGTATTGTTTTCTGTAGGAAATTTTGAGCCATAAATAATAGTGTAAAGGTCGAGCATTTCATAGGGTGAACCCTTCTCACCCTTTGCTATATACTCTTTTATATTATTAAAATTCAACTCCTTTTTTTTTTTAATTTTCTTAAAAACAATTTTAATTTATACTCAAGAACTAAACTAGTTCAATGCGCCAATCCCAAAACTTTCTTCTTTCTCATACATGTTAATATTTCAAAAAGTTGTTACACATGTTAATCCTTCATTGTTATTATTTCAATACTACACCAACTTTGATCTTCATTTTAAGTTCCTGCTTCATTTTAATAATTGGAGTAAAAAAGAGTTAATCTCAATATTAATATTTAATAAAATATATATCTTTCATTATGCTGTTGTACCTCAGCTGCTTATGAATTGCCGGCTTAGCAGGATGTGTAGTTTTCGTTGTGTGAATACTTCTCACAGTATTTAAAATTCAGTTTATTTTTATCCCTTTCAGCTATTTTTGTGCATCGATGTCTATTTAAATTCAGTCATTGTGCCACAATGTTTAAGTTTTATCTCTCACCATAGTTCAAGTCTGTCTTCGCCCAGCAATCTTTTCTCTCGGCTTTGAAGTATATCAACAATCTTGCGCATGCAACTTTCCTCGCCTCTCTGCTTTTTTCAGAGCTCTGGTCTCTCCGACATCGGCATACATTGTGATGATGTCATTGAAGCGCTTATCTCCTCTCTCTTGTGACGTATTCGTTACACGATAGCTGACAGGTGGGTGTTAGTTTTGCTTTTCAAATCAGTGACAAGCTTTTTAAATCTACAGCTTGTAATTTGATTTTCATTAATTTGCCGTAACTTTTAATTTACCTAATCAATTTAAATCTGCCATTTAATTACTCTGTCAACCCCATATTCATCATTTAAAAGCTAAAACCCGTTAGTTTTCGAGTCAGAATTGGGTTTGATGTTGTTTTGAAAAGATGTAGTATTTCAACGCAGTGTTGTTGGAACGCGGGCTTGCACCTGCCATTCGAATGCCGCTAAAATAGTTTTGGCCGGTTAGTATGTTACCATACTATGGGTTGTATATTTGTGATGTGGATATTATCATGCTCAAATTAATTTAAAATAAGGCTGTGCTGCTCTCATAAAAAAATCCAACAGAATCTTTCAACAAAGTTTTATGTTCTCTTTTTATAAGAGATTCCGTTCTTTTATTTTGACATGGTGACCAGAAGCAAGAATTCCCTTCTAATTTTCTTTTACTAACGTCTAAAAATAAAGGATTGTTTAATTCTACAAAGTTTGCCTCTTCACTGTCTAAATATAAAGTAAGATTATTCTTATTTCATTATTTTTTTAACGATCACAATATTATATTAAAAGAACTTCGCAATGTACCTAACCCTTCTATGATCACTCACTTTTTATCGTCACAATTCAAAAAAAATAGCTGAAAGGGATAAAAATAAACTAAATTTTAAATACTGTGAGAAGTATTCTCACACTCGTCACTGCACAAGCCATCGATGTAGAACAGGACTACGAAAAATCGAGAAAATTACACAAAAATCGCTATTACAGCATCCTCTTCCAGCACAATATTTCCAAATTCACTTGGCACCTGCTTTTCATAGTCAAAAACATATATAAGGAATTGGGTTCAATTCTATGCATAACTTCTTTTCAATGGTACAATAATGAAAATGGCACAAAAATCGCTATTACAGTGTCTCCTTCTGGCAGAGTATTTCCAAATTCAAGGAGGACCTGCTTGCCATAGCCAAAAATATACAAGGAATTTGGTTCAATTCTATACAAAACTTCATACACTTTTTGATGATACAAAGTGGCAGGGTTGACATGGTTTAAAACAACTGTTTTTTCTCAAAAAAAAAAAAAAAAATTTTTTTTTTAGAACAAACCTAATACAGTACAAAGTCTAAAGTTCGGACACCCAATGTTTGGAATTCTCCAAAGTTCGGACTTTCCAGCGGCAGTATTCAAGAAGGAAGTGAAAAACAAAATTGTTGAAACAAAAAAAAAGTGTAGAGCAAAGAAGCTTTTTTACTGAATCTTAACTCATGTCTATGTACAGAATAAAACAAAAACTTTTTAATGATATACCCAAGTTAATAAAGCAGCCCACATTAACTAAAATGTTCGATAGTTCAGAAAGTTACAATTTCTTCTTAAATTGTTCTCTTGTAAAATGTTTTGACACATTTACAAATTCATTTTTTAACGGAAAGTCATAAAATTGGAAGGCCATACTATGGAAGCCAATTGGAATCGAACTGTGTTTTCCATTGTTTTTATAAATAAATTACCCATTGAGTCATAAGTGATTTTTTTCACGTGACAAAGGAGTTTTTCACCATCCCTTGTGCGGTTAGTCTTCTTTCGCATGGGATTTTGGTTCAAAACACCCACTTTCACATTATTTTCTGAAAGATCTATTGCATTTGCAAAAAAATCAGAAAACACAGTTCGATTACATAGTTTCTGAACAACAACACCTGCTAGTTTCATGCATCTCCGAACAAAAATAAATTAAAACTTATGTCATAAAGTTGCCATTTTGGATTTGAGAACAGCCTTAAATAAATGTTTTTGTTTTACTTTTTATTTTGTTATGATTTATTTAATGAAAATGATTGTTTAATTTAGTATTAATAGTTGTTCTATGCAATTTTTAATATGTGAACGTCATATTTTGTCTTTTTATGTAGTGAATTTTCTTTCCCTTTTTATTCAAAAGCAATTTTTTTGATGACCCCAAAGTTCAGAAAAATCCGAAGTTCGGGCTTGGTAAAGTCCCCAGAATTCCGAACTTTAGACTTTGTACTGTATACCATTTTCTCTTTTTTGTAATTAAAGTGTTTCAATTTTTTGATAGACATAATTTCTACTTTTAATGCTTTATCTCAGCAGTCAACATGAGATGTGAGTCTAGGTCATATTTGTATGTATGTACGATGAAATTTAGCATGTTTTGAAATGAACATGTCTGCTGTTTTAAAGAGAGCTTAAAACTTAGCTTAAAACATGTGAAATTAGCAAAGATAAAATTATTCAATATTTAGCATAAAATATTTCCATTTAAAAAATTCAGATTATTTACAGCAGTTAATAACACAACATAATGAACTTTAAGATTTTGGTCAAGTTGTAAAAGAAAATTTTCTCGATTGGGGAGATTATTCTTTAAGAATAAACTCAAAATATGAAGACGGGATGCAAAAATTGAATGCTAGCTATATTTTACTATGTCCCCCCCCCCCACCCCCTTTTTTTTTTTTTTTGAAACCTTGCAGTTTTGGAGGAGAAGTACCAAGTGATAATACAGATATGGTACAAAAGCTCAACTGCTAAATGTCAAATAATTCCAGGAATTCCTTATGAAAAGCTTTCTTTAGAATAAAGCTCATAATTGCTCATTTAGTGTTCTCGCAGAAAAATCAGATGTCCCAGATAACAAGTATTTCAAAGAAAATGTTTCAAATAGCAGTGGAAAAATATATTCATGAGACTGCATCAAATAATTATTATTAATAATAAAACATTCCTGATAAGATTTTCAAGGTATCTATGTCTCACTGTGTAAAGCAATTTATTCTTTGAACATAAGAGACATTATCTGTTTTAATAAATGATTTCAGTTTTCTACATAACTGACAGCAATCATTTAATTTGAATATTTTCAAATGAAGTTACATTACTTATATAATATCCAACAATATTTATTTTTATCAACAAATATGCATCTATATGTAATAGGAAATGATATTCGAAAAAAAACCCGGCTTAAACAACAACAAAAAACACCTGTTTTAAACCGAATAAACTGATTTTTTATTATTTTGTTTTAAAACCTGGTTTTTTGCCAACCTTGCAAAGCTGACACACAGACACACATTTTGCATAAACATATTTTTCGGGATCTTTGACCTCTAAAACATGTAAATCCATCGAAAATCAGAAGTAAAAAAATATTTTGATAATAATACTTTCTTCTTGAGAAAGAAGAAAGTAAAAACTGCAGGATATATGCTCAAAGCAAAGACAAATACATTTTTAACAATATCATGTTTTACTTCCTTTTTGAAATATCATAGTTCTTTCACAAATAAGCAAAACATAATTCATATCATAATATTCATTAATAAAAAATATTCATTACATTTGCACGACACAAAAAAGTTCTAGCACTATAAACAGTTGCAGACTAAAAAAATATACAAAATTTAACAAAGATAAAAAAGAAATAACAATGAAATAATAGAAATGATGATGCATGCTATATAGCAAGTTAAGAACTTATCACAGTAAAATTTAAGATTTTTATTTCATTGCATAAATTTTTGTTCCCAACTTGATTTATTCTTTAGGCAAGGAATCTTGTAGTGATGCATAACTTTTCCTTTTAGCTAAAATAGGAAAAAAAAAAAAAAACTTTTATTTATAATTAGATCTCAGTATTTTATTGTTATTAAATACTTAAAATCAGATACGAAATTTAACTTTAGTTATATTCGACCAACTGAGGGGGGAAAAAAGGATAATTTAAAGAGGCAACAACAGTTCCAAAATCTTAACAGCTGATAGTGATGTACCTCTTTCTTGGAGATTACTGAAGAAATTTTAACATTTTCTTACACATCATATTTAAATATATTTTGATCATTTTGTTTTTCAGAAAAATAAATTCCCTTTTAGAAACATAAATAAACTAGTTGGATGTGGCAATCCCAAAACTTTCTTCTATCTCATACATGTTAATACTTCAAAATTCACTATCACAGTGCCAAATTTAAGTGGCAATCTATGCACATCATGAGGATTCTAAAGATACGGAATTCCATGCATTAGTTCTTGAAACAGGACTATCGCTAAATTTGTGTAAATCCTGCAAAATGTAGCATAACAGTAACAGCACCACCTATTGGGTGATTAACACCAAAACCTAATCAGCAACAACTTGTGTCAACTTCTAACTGAATCCTAAATTAGATAAAAATTCGTGCATTAGTTCTTGAGATAGAGCTATTGCAGAAAATTTGAAAAATGAAGTATAGAAATGCCACCTGTTGGATGATTCACACCAAAACCTAAAAGCACCAATTCATAAAAAGGACTAACTGAATCTGAATTTTGATGAAAATCTGTGCATTAGTTCTTGAGATAGAGCTATTGCAGAAATCATGAAAAATGCATCATGGTAGCGCCACCTGTCAGGCGATTTACACCAAAAACAAATCAGCACAAATTTACATCAGGGACTAACTGAATATAAATTTTTATTAAATTCTGTGCGTTAGTTCTTGAGTTAGAGTGCCCACAACATTTCTGTTACATACAGATAGACAGGGATTTTGTAAAAACATGTTTTTTGAGATCTCTGACCCCTAAAACATGTAAATCCATCAAAAACCGTAAATCTGTCAAAATTTTGTGGGCGCTCTACCTCAAAACTTAATGCACGGAAGCAGTAGCGTAGCCAAGGGGAGGGGTGTCCAGACACCCCCCCCCCCTCCCCCGAACGAAGAACTGGTTTACTGAATCATGGATACAACAGTAAAAACGGCTAAGACAGTATCACAAAGAATCTGTGAAAAATTCCGCTTTAAACAGGTGTTCGTCTTAGAAGTATAATTCAAAGGTGTCTTTCGTCGGGACTATGAACTTTTCCCTTTTAGACAGGTTTCCTTTATAAACACTTTCCGTTTTTACAGTATTCACTAAAACTGCTAAACATACTCACTTCCCAACCTTTTTTCTTTCACGTACCCCTTTCTTAGGTTTCTCATTTCGGAGTATTTCCATTTCTCATAAACACGTCCCCCCCCCCCCCCCATTCAACGAGATAATGTAAACATGCTTTTTTTCATTAGTAACCATATTATTACAGCCATATAATAAATCAATGCAAATTACATTGACATTTCTAACATTTTTGTAACCTTTTCTAACCATTTTTGTGACTTCCACCATTACCGATATTATTTTCACGTACCCCCAGCAGACCCGCCACGTACCCCAAGGGATACGAGTACTCAAGTTTGGAAACCGCTGCTACAGCACACCTCTGAAGGGCATAAATGCATTACAGTGAAATGTGTGAAGATGATCATCTATCTCAAAGGAAAACAGTTCAAAATTCGATGAAAACAACACTATATATTTATGCTTGCTAACGTTCGAAACCTATCAGAAATGAAACTTGTTCCAATTGTGATTCTTTCTTGGCAGGTTTTATGTAAACACGGAATCCTCTCGTAAACGAAAACATTTTAATATCCTGAGACGGAAGGATAACTATGCAAGTATACCTGCTACTTCGTGTACACAAATTTACTGTAACTAGATTAAACATAAAACTTCTTTATGGACTTCGATGGGACCAACTGTTGCCAACACTTATGGGGAAAGGACGAGTTTATACGAACGTAATAGTGGCACATTGGTTGAGTTTTGTACACTTTATAACAGACAATATTAACAATCACTTTAAATCTGTTGCCTGCAATTACAAAGTAACTTTATTTTTGGACTGGTTATTTGTTACCAATTTCAAAATATACTGGCGAGAAAAATTAAAGGAACAACCATAAAAATGAGCTTTATGTTAATTCTATTAAGAGAACTTCGATGAAAGGTGATTGGATGGTAACTCAATGTCAACGTTATCACGTAGTCCAATGGGATTAACCTTCGCTACAGAAAAATAAGCAAATTTTTCAGCCTCAGCCCGTTCTTTCGGTTCACGAGTGAAAAGGAGTGCACGTGGGTAATTCGAATTCTAATTTCAAGGACTGTACGTGTAATTAGGTAAAATTTTTGCTTGTATTTGGTGCAGTGCTGAATTCAGGGGGTTGCCCCGGGAGGGGGGGGTATTCTCCTTACGAGCAATGAGATGCCCCACTGGAAGGTTGAAAAATTTGTGTTTTCAATGGTTAAAAAGTACATTCCCCCCCCCCCTCCCCCCCCCAACTCTATAATGTGCACCCAGAGCCACAGAAATCCCTCCCGGAGAAAAGTGTCTGAATGCAACACTGAGCATATGGAATGTGTCGCCCAGAAGACATTTGACCGATTTTGAGAAATTGTGTGCAATAGGCAGAATGGAAGCAGGACAGACACTCTCAGGGGTCTGTAAAGACTTATAGCCAAAAATGTCATGTCAAGAATCTGGAAACCTTTTAAAGCCAGTGGTATAATGTGCACAGACAACCAGGTCAAGGTAAAAAACGTGCCACAATATGCTCTCAGAACAATTATTTGCCAACGATTTCTAAGAAATAGGCAATTGGCGTCAGTTCAAATAGAAAGGGAGTTTGCTGCAGCAACAGGAATTTGACTATCCAGGTTTACTGTAAGTGTCAGGCTGCATGCAAGGAAACCCATGATTTGCATTCCACTAACTCCGGTAGTGAAATGTGCCCATTAAAGTGGTGCAGAGATCATCGTCATTGGAGTACCACAGGCTGGAGCCGAGTTCTCTTTACCGATGAATTCCGATTTTATTGAGAGAGTTACTACAGACGTGTTACCATGTGGGGGGAGAAAATCACATGCAATAAGGCTGCAAACATCCGTGAAAGGCATTGATACAAAGATCGTGAAATCATAATATGGACGGCATCATTTTGAATGGCTGCAGTGACCGACACATTTTTACCAGTGCAACAGTGAATGCTGAACTATACAGAGATGAGGTTCTTGATCCTCGTGCCAAGTTGTTTAAGGGTGCAATCGGAATATTTGGGATTTTATGCTTATTAATAGTCTAGAAGACTCCAAAGTGTCCCTTCCAGAGCTGCATAAATCCCACCCGGTAAAAATGTCTGTATTCAACATTATCTTTGACTCCAATTTCTATTTCTGAAAGCCCAGTTTAAGCTTGCTTCAAGAAATTTCATGGTGGTAATAAGAGTTTTGTGTATGGAGGTGGTCTTGAGTGACATTATGTCTTTAACAATGAGAAATCGAAATCGAGGGACATCATGTTTTTAACAATGAGAAATCGAAATCATAAACTGAAGATAATCTAAGTAACTAAGTACGAAGCTTACTGCTGAACTTGGAGAATGCTTTAAAACTGTTTCGAAACATCTAAAATAAATTGGTTGGAAAGTACAATAACAGGAAACCACCAGTATTTTTTACACATCCTAATACTTCCAAAAAAGTGCTAATCCATCACAAATAAACTTATTACAAAAATTTAACTTCCTTACAGACGACCAGATATCTCAAGCAATTATTAGATCGAATAGGGTATCAAAAATGACAAGACATGAAACACAGAAAGCCAAAAGAATTATGGCTGAATTAGACAATTGTAACAAAACTACTTTTTCCAGCATGAACTGTATTTGATGTGTGTGCTTCTTATATTACTAGTTTCTGTAGCTGAAAATGCAAGATCTTTTTTTTTAAAGTTAAACCCTTATCTCCCGTGGGGAATTAACGGCTCATGCGATCGACACTTATGTGAAATCATTATCCAATATCTATCAAGCACAAGTTCTTAATTCAATGGCAAGAAATTAAACATGGAAATTGCTGTTTTAAACTTAACCACTTCATCCTAACTTTATTGTAGGCAAATGTTATGTAACATGAAACTTGATTTAATTAAATTTATCCTGAAACTCTTCCGTTTGAGGCAGCATTCCTTATAGAAAGATTCTGCTTTCACAGGTTTCACTAAAGAGCGATAAAAATAGCCTTTCAGACAGATTTTTGCAAATTTAATTATTGTATCGCAATTCATATTAAGACCATGTAACACTTCCGTTAAAGACAGGACTCTGTTATAGATAATTACTATTTTGACAAGTTTTATTCTATTCATATGACATAAATAAGTATATATATATATATAAATACACAAAACTTGTAAAAAAGGAACCTGCCTATAGCTGAATTCTGTCTTAAACAGAAATATTCCATAGTGCTATCGAAAAGAATACTATACAAATACAATAACGCAAAAGCCTGTGTAAAACAGAATTGTCACCAATATTTGCGATTTCATCGTGACAGGGTTTTACTATATCTATAACCTGAAGAAAAAATTCTGAACCCCCCCCTCCCGAAACAAAATCCTGGCTATACCACTGCACGGAAGTTAATAAAAATTTATAATCAGTTAGTTCCTCATATAAATTGGTGCTGATTAGTTTTTGGTGCAAATCGCCTAACAGGTATACTGCCTTTTTCACAATTTCCACAATAGCTCTTTCTCAAGAACTAATGCATGGATTATCATCAAACTTCAGATTCAGTTAGTTCTTCATATGAATTGGTGCTGATTACGTTTTGGTGTAAAGCGCTCAACAGGTGGTGCTGCTATGCTGCATTTTTTATGATTTCCGCAATAGCTTTATATCAAAAACTAATGCATGGATTTACATCAAACTTTAGATTCAGTTAGATGTTGACATAAGTTGTTTCTGATTAGGTTTTAATGTAAATCACCCAACAGGTAGCGCTGCTATGCTGCAATTTGCAGCAAGATTTACATGGTTTGGCAATACTCCTATCTCAAGAGCTAATGCATGGAATTTCATATCTTTAGAATCCTCATGATGGGCATAGATTGGCATTTATTTCTGGCACTGTGATAGCGAATTTCGAAGTATTAACAATTATGAGATAGAAGAAAGTTTTGGGATTGGCACTTCAGACTGGTTTATTTTTATTTCTTGCCAAATGATCAATTTACAGTTTAGCTACTGCCAAAACTATTTTAAAACATTTAATTTTAAATGATTTTAGAAGTGTTCGAGAAAAAGGTACATCAGTATCAGCTGTTTTCCAGAGGATTTTACAACTGCTGTTCTTACCTTAAAAGAAATTTATATTTTTTCAAAGGGATGGATTTTTCTTCTCATTGAAATATAAATTTATAGAAAAACACTTTTTGAAAGGCAGCATAGAAATTTCATCTAATCTTTAAGAAATTTTACTAAAAATTGATTTAGCTCTTTTGTTATGCAGAAGAGACCTTATTGGATTTTTCTAAGCACTGCTGCTTTGATTGCATATGTCATTGCTTTTAAACACTACCACAATATTACAGCTATTCAAATGGACAGGAAAAAGACATAATTTATGATAAACTTCGTCTTTAACTTCTAATGAAAATTATCGATTTTCGGTTATATTATGAAATAATTTTTGCTTTTCATGTAATGAAATGCCAATTATATTTCTATACCTTTCAACAACCAACAATCTAATGATCATAACACAGGATTCCTACACAATTTTGGTAAAAAAATTCCCTGACTTTTCCAGGTTTTTCCCTGACTTTATTCAAAAATTTCCCTGACCTTTCTCAGTAAAAATTCGGCTTATATATTGTTGTAAAACTCTCCACAATGGATTTTAATTTAGATAAATGCTAGAAAAACGTATGTGCTGTATGAATTTCCGATGTTTTAATTATTTTTTATATTGTTATATAGTTTGCATAAATTTTATGTAAATATCTTAGATGAATGAATAATTAATTCAAAATTTCTTCATTTACGACGATTATAGAAATTCTAATGGAAGTAGTATATAAAAAATTCCCTGACTTTTACCTGACCTTTTCAAATATTTAAAAAAATTCCCTGACATTTCCCTGACTTTTTGCCTAAATTTTCAAATTCCCTGACTTTTCCCTGTTTTCTAGGTTTTCCCTGACCCGTAGGAACCCTGTAACAGTTTTAAATTTTCACAGAATATATATTGTATTCAGTAGCAGCTTGTAACTGGCTTTTTAGGACATTAAATGGATGGTTCCAACCTTTATGCTTTTTTGTTATCAGTATTTTTAAATAGAAATCTTTATCCTATTTAATTGCAGAATTTGTACAATTAAATAGGTTAAAGATTTCTATTAAAATATAGTGCTAATTAAAAAAAAAAAAAAAAAGAGAGTAAAAGTTGGCATGTAGTGCGCTGAAAAGCCAGTCAAGAACCGCAATTGATTATACTCCTTAATCGATTGTCTAAATACTATTTCCGCTTAACCATCAAAAGTTTCAATAAACAATTGATTTCTAAGATTTAAACAGTTGAATTTTATTCTAAAAATAACTTTCAAATTAAATTTTCAACCAAAAATTACACTAGCAATTTTTTTATTAATTTTAATAAAATGAGAAGTGTACAGTACTTGTGTCAGAATTTCCTTTTTATTTCAAGAATGAATTTTTAATTATTTGAGTAGCTTTTTACATAAAAAAAGGGGTGCAAGTTTTTGAGTTTCTGCTTTCAGTTTTCAAATATTTACTAACCTTTGGTCAGGCACAGTGGGTCTGACAGGCACATTGCCAAGGTTTAATGAAGGCTGCCTTGGAAATTGTTCAGTGGTTTAATTGTTTTTAGGTTAATTAATGAGTCTTCTCTAAATCAGATTTCAAATATTCTTTCTTTGTACTTCCTAATGAAGGTCTCTAATCACTTTAACAGCATTGAAATTGGGTTAATTAGGTGCTAATGGTGATTTTAAAACAAGTGCCTGTCAGGCAGATTGCACCTGAACCCGAAAGTCCAGAGGTGTGCTTAATGGAGAGGTAAAGTAAATTGTTGTAACTTGGAAACAATAAATATTAATACTTTTTTCAAAATCATCAAAGTATAAGAAAATTTCATTAATTACATTTCAAAATCCAGGGATGAGCAATAGCCCTCTTCTTCTTCCCACCCCTCCATTACTGGCATTCATGGAAATAAAGTATTTTAAAACTAATAAAATTTCTAAAAGATGCATACAAATTTGCGTTCCTTGAGTAAGAGAAAACTCAAATTGATAGTGAAAATTGTAGGCTATTTAGAAAAAAATTTTACCGCTTTACTTAGTGTGTGTTATCAAACATTAAGAAACTTTCAAATAATGCATAGAAAGGAAAATATCCAGCAAAATTCTAATTTTTATATATTTGTCACTTTTTAAAATAAAAATTCTTTCCACTAAAAGGAGTGGATTTTGCATTCACATCTTGAAACAGTGCTAATGATAAAGAATTATGTATAGTGTATGAAATAAAAAGCTTTGCTAATTATTGGCTCTAAGTAGTAAATAAATGAATACTTTTGAAGATAATACCTAAACAAAATAAAAACAGGAAAAGGTCTTTGATTGCATTTCACTTTTATAGACATATAAAGGGTTTAAAGTTTAACAAGGCTAAATCCATTACATCAAAAGCAATTCACTCAATTGTATTTGCTTTAAAATTAAGAGCAATAATAATAAATAATACTCACGGCGAACAAGCTTTACATCTTCAAGAATTGAAACATTCTTAGAAAGCAAATAAAATAAGACAGGTATAATTCCCACAATTACTGCCGTAATGATAATTGGGAAGCCTATATTGGAATTGAATCTTAAGCAGTCCAGGTCACTCCAAGTATGGCGTGTGATATTCATCTATAAAATTAAATAAAAAATGCATAAATAAAGTAATTAAAAAAAAGGATATTTTCAAGATTTGTATTAATGGAAAATATATTTGTAGCAAGTTGCATCATTACAATGTAGGACAGTCTCAACACCTTAACTTAAGGTGTTACACTTTTCATTTGATTATTTCCGCTTAATCCCTCAATCGCCGTGCCCAATACTTTCAAGGGCAAATTGAACGAAAACTGTGGCGGTTAAAGGGTTAGAACAAATAAACTAAAGAATATGGTCAGATAAATTCTGTCAATCACTGGCCTTTATCATGTTATAATAAGTGTTATGTTAGACTTTCATGTTAGTTTATACAATAACAACACTATGCAACATGCTGTAGGATATTAAACATAATATTCAACTATTTGATGATTGATATATTATTTATTCAAATAATTAAATCTGGATTAAAAAGTACGATATTGCATATTTTCTGTCTTATATTACTTTTGAGTATCCTGCTTTTATATTTCATTTCTTAAATATAATTGGTTAAATTTAACTTTTAGGTGTGGCCCATTCAAGATTGATAACCAGGGTGGATGACTCCCACTACATCACCTCCTATTAATGATACTACTACAGAGTTTCCCCCAGGTTTAAAAAAGGGCAGGGTGCTGCTTGTGGGAAAGGGAACTTTTGGATTCCAAAGGGCATGTTTTGGATTCTTAAGGGCATTTCTTGAAATTTTTAAAGGCATTCTTTTGATTTTTAAAACTACTTTTTAATATTTAATAGACAGAACACTATTTTAAAGACAGCAATGAGTCAATTTTTACTATGAAAGTAATTTTTTTAATAAACAAAGGAGTAAAGGCACTTTTTTCAGGTGGGGGCAACAAGGCAGCTAATTTTTTAAATGAGGGGCAAGAGGGGTGCTATTTTATAAACCTAAAGGCAGGCAGGGTGCAGCACCCTCCTGAAACTGTCTGGGGGAAACTCTGCACTATAACGATTACGATAATACTAAAACTATGAATCCTATAAAACACAACATTTAATAATGCAGATCTATCTAGAGGACATCAGTCATCTAATTACATCAATTAAAAATTAATTCAATAACAATGTGTTCATTAAAATTTACTGATTAGTTGACAAGTAACGAAACTATATTGATAAATAATGTGTAGAAATGTTTAATAAAAAACTTATTTATCATTCAATATATTTTTATAGTCAAATGTCGTAAAAATTAAAAATATGCATACAATTTTTTTTTAACTTTTTTTAACAATGCTTTAAATTTTGAAAATAAATGTAGAACATTTTAAGAAATAAACAAGACTACTTAATAGCATATATAAAGTATCCCAAAAGTTTGAAATGTGGTTTATTTTTTTCTGGAAAATCTTGGAAATATGTAGTAAATGTAAATTAAAAAAGTGTTCAAAATAAGGTAGGAAAAAAGACTTTGTTGATGACCGTTAATTTTCGCAAAATTGCACTCTTTTAATTATATACAGTCACTGGGTACTATAAATTATAGTTAGAACTTTTTCATCCATGCTCTAACAAGTACAACAGTAAAAATTCTTTTCTTCTACGACCAAAACTCACTGAGTTATGATACTTCAATTTAAAAAAATTTCGGAGCTTGCCAATACTAAAAAATTGTAGGTCCGTTTTTAATGCCAGAAAGCTCCAGAATTTCATAAAATTAAAAATATTGAAAAAAATATAAAAATATAAAAAATATGAATTTTTCATAATAGAAGAAAGGAAAATTTTTACTGTTGTACTTGTCAGAGCATTGATACATTTTTCTAAATAAAATATAACTTACAGTAGCCAGGGACCGTATAAAAATTAAAAAAGGCGTAACTTTTAGAAAATTTAAGGCAGCAGTTTTTCATCGACATACTCTTATTTCCTACCTTATTTGGAACACCATTGCCATTGCCTATGTATCTCCTCAACAGGTAAAAAATTAAAATGTCAGGGTTTGTACACATTTCTTTAAATAAAAATCAAGGACTTTCATCAAGGACCAAAACCAAAAAAATGTAAGGACCTACAAATTAAATAAACTAATAAATTATAATATGCATTTTTTAAGTAAGAGTTTCATTTTTGCAAATACAAGTTTTAAACATTCAAATGGCCAGGAAGGGGCAATTTCAGCATGTGGCAGTAGAAATTTATGTTAATACTTCATTTTAATATCATACATGTTAATACTTCAAAATTCGCTATCAGAGTGCCAAAATTAAATGACAATCTATGCTCATCATGAGGATTCTAAAGATATGAAATACCGTGCATCAGTTCTTGAGATATGACTATTGTTAAAATCGTGTAATTCCTGCAAAATGCAGCATGGCAGCACAACAAGGGCTACCAGATAGAGCACATTAAAAAAATACTTGTTTTAATTTATGTATTTTATTTTTGTTGTCAAAATCGTTTCCAATATGTGTAAACAACCTCTGTAGATATTTTCAGCTTTACTTACATTGACAAAACATTCCCAAATTAAACTACTGATAACCACATCACTAGTTTTGGTTATTTCTTCTGATCAGCTGCACTTCCTTTTTTTACATTAATTGTAGTCGGGTGATTCTACGCAAATAGGCCATAATGATGAAACTGGATGATATTTAAATTTTTTCAACAGAAAAACCTAATGCATTTTGTTTAACATGTAGTTTAGACATGGTTTTATCATATTAGCTCATGAAATTTAACTATTAATTAAAACATATATTTAAAATAAATTTTTAAAACTATTAAATATCATTCCCTCACATGCAACTACTACCAGCCAAAAATATAAAAAATACCATTTCTTACTGAAATATTTAAAAAAGAAAATTCTGACTTCTGTATTTTAATATGGACACATAATGTATTATTTCTATGTATTACATTATTTTTTTTGGTCTGCACATGCAATTTTTATTTGGCAAAAAAGTTTGCAACTGATATTTCAGATCATTCCCTCCCTCATTAATAATTCTGGATATTTGAGATAGGTGGTACTACTGTAGACTGAAACATTGCATATGTGCTCAGCACATGGGTCTTACCTGTCTGTAAAACAATTTTTAGCCATCCTGGAGAAATAGTTCAGTGTGTAAGGAATAATTTAATAGACAGATTGGGCAAATGTTAAGATGATGTTATCATTCCCTCATTTAAATTTATAAAAATAATTTATTTTCTAAAAATGTATTAATGGGTGGTTTAGTTTTCTCTGAAGGGATAATTTGAGTACATGTATTGTTTTTTAAATTTACTTTATGAGTTCAAATTTTAAAAACTAATAATGTACGTTTTATCATTCCCTCACTAGTCATTCCCTCATGTGAGGGAATGATTTTTATGTGAGAGAATTGTTCTATTATTTTTAAAAACTTGTAGAAAAGATATTTTTGTTGAAAATTTAATGCTTTTGATGAAAATAAATGCATATTTTTAGGCAAATCAATGTATAAAATATTATTTATTATGCAAAAGGTAAAAGAAAAGTCAGCAAGGAAACCAAAAAAAAAAAAATCTCGTGGAGAAATTTCATCAAAATAACTTGTGAAAGAATTTAGCATTCAGTTGAAAATATTCCTGGTACACAGCAGAAATGTAGCTTATTAATATGAAGCAATTAAGAAAATAAAGTCATCTTAAGCACAAACCTATATCTTATTGCATATAGATTTCAGCGAAAATTATTTTTGTATATTCCTTAAAGAAATTCAAGCAATACATTTTAAAACAGCTTGGCAACAAGGGTAATACGCATACAAACATTGGGGACTCAATAAATTTTATTTAACAGTACCTTTAGATAATTTGGATTAGATAATTTTGGAGCATGAAATTGAAATGGAGAACTATTGAAAATTGACAAATCAGTCAAAGTAAATTCTGTTGAACCAACAGGCAATGGAAAGTTTAAGTGGCATATAAAAGAGGATATTTATGACAACATGTGACTTTGTTTTTTAAAAAAAAAATTGAGCCTCTTAATAGCAGAGAATCTAGATTTAATCTTTCTGGACAAAAGTTTTCTTAAAAATATAATTTGAAATTGTTTTTCACAAAATTGCCATTTCCTCGCATTGTAATCATCCCCTCATTCTAATAAAAATCTAAAAATTATATAGAATTTCTTAATATTAAGCCTGACGGCTATTTTTTTCCTAATAAGGAGCTTTTCTAGTGTCTTATTACAAAAAATTAGGAACTTCTGACATGATTTATTTTTTCTTCATCACTATGATGAAAATGGCCTATTTGCGTAGAATCACCCAGTCCATGTTTCATCTGATTATTTCATAGACCTGAGTTTGTTTGTTTTTTTATTAAGTTGTTGGACAGGTTTTTTTTCTCTTCAAACGAATCAATTAACTCTATATTTTCTGCGGGGTTGTAAAGAATGTGGGTTTTTTATAATAAAAAAACAGCCCGGGCAGATAGCTGGGTGGGTACCTGGGCAGCTACCCACTACAACCTTTATGGTTGTAAAAAAAACGTTTTTTTTTTTTAATAAAAAATCCAGCCCAGGTTGGTACCCGGGCAGCTACCCACTACAAGCCTGATTTTCTGCCATCTAGTATGCCATCATTTTGTAGATGATGACATTCTAAAAATTATGCATAGAAATAAAAAGCAAATAATAATTTAAAAAAACTTCTTTCCGTTATTATGACAAAGTACCAGGATGTCATGGGATTACAGGTACCAATACATTAATTCCAAGAGAGGAAGTGTGGCTATAGGAAATTAGAAAAAGAAAAGAAAAAAAAAATATTGTGTTCACGTACAAAGAAGTACTGTAAGATAAAACCTGAAATTTTTTTTAAAGGGTTAAGAGAAAAATATGTAATGTAAAGAATAAAGAAGTGTGTAAACAAAGAAAATGTGATAGATGAAAATGAAACACAAAGTAAATATGCAAGTAATTTTAGTAAAAACAAATAAATTTATAAATAAATATACAAAAGTTTTTTTAAATTAAGTGTTATGAATAACATACAAACTTTTACATGGAAACAATTGCCAAAAAAAAAAAAAAAAATAAATAAATAAATAAAGTAAAAAAATAAAAATCTCTACAATATTTGCATAAACATCACCTAGGTTAAATAAAAAATTATACACAAACATATCCACCTTTATTATTATTATTTTTAAAAACTTACTTGATCAACAATGTCCATACAGATTCCAGAACCATCTTCAGTTATATTCTTAACAAAATCTTTATAAATACGATTCAATTGTATAAAATGTTCCAGGCACATTATACATGTGTTATTAACTTCTGTTACAGACTGCAAAATAAATAAAATAAGTGGCTTTGAATCCTTTCTATATTCAATACATAAATAGGCATGCACAATTAATAATAATTCTAAATAATAAACCAGAATACCTTTGGATATTATCAGTGATTATTATTCCAAACACTGAGGAATTTAATCTTAATTCTAATGTAATGATAATAATAACGAGGAGAAATATTGAAAAATATATTTGACACTCAATGTACATTCTGAAAGAATAAAAAATACACCTGATATAATTTTACCCACTTTAAATTGTATTCAATAATAAATTAATTTTGCAGAAGTCAGAATGTTAAGCTGAAGACATGTGGAATGTGTGATGTAGTAATCACATTTATTATTTATTTTTTAAATTGTAATGCAGCATTATTATCTCACGTTTTAAACTATTTATTTTTGACGCAAAACATTGTTCAAATCACTTTTTTTCTTTCCTTTTTACTGCATGCAGCAGATAAGTTTTGATTTCAGCTTTTCCCCTTCTTCCTGATCTATTTTTAGATTCAGCGTGACGTCAACAGCATCATATTGGAGGTGTGTCTTTGAACGTAGTTTCGTTTTCCCTGCTGTTATTCGTTCTACAATTCATACGCAATTTTAATTTAACAAATAGATTTAAATCATTTCTGCATGTAGTTTTGTAAACCCCTTTTATGCAGTATATATATCAATGCAGCCAGTTTTTTAACAGATTTTTAAGATTTTAAGATTTTCGAAAGTATGTATTATTTTTGACAACGTGATTTGTCTTTTTTGAATTTCGGGCCTTAGCGCCTAAATTCAAAGAGCGATGTTCTTCAATAGCTGTATCGCGATATCTAAAAGTTTATCTCCGGTCTCTGGCTTTTTTTAATTTAACGCATATTTGATTTCGGACTTTTTATTATCAAGACCTTCTTTAAAAAATGATTTTAACCAGTATTCATCTTTATCATGGAATTACTTCCAAGTTTTAATAATTCTACGTGGAACGTTCTTCGAATGTGTACAGTGACCCTACCTACTCCTAATTGCCTTCCACCTCTCAAATGAATCAACGAATAAAGAAGATTTTTATAACTGCTGTCTCTTCAATGTGTCTACTGTTGTCATTTAAGTAAGACTATTCCTTTTATTTTTACTGCAACTCTATCTTATTCTCGCCACTTATGTTTATTCTCAACATATTAAATCGTCACATTATGTGTTTCCTTCTGCTCTCATAGTGGTAAAACATTTTTTTTTTTTACACCTGAAGAAGAAAAATTAATTCTTTCAAAACATACTATTTAGCATTTTTTTTTATGATATATTTAAGAAGTTTCATTCTTTGATATTTTGTTTTACACCGGTGTTTTAAAATATTTTGCTTGTTTTTACATATGAAATGATCTCTTGGTTAATCACGATCCTTCTGATACATTATTTAGATGCAACATTTGCATGCAAGGCGAATTAAATTAGTAATGGTAAACTTTCTTATGTACACAGTAGGTGAAGGCATTGACAACATGATGTTTAAACGAAAAAAACTTTACAAATAAATTAGATAAGAATTGTTCTTCATTAAATACTGAAAAGAACTATCAATTGTTTACTATAATTGCTTTACTTTTCTTTAAATGCAGCCGATGATATGAATTGTTTAGTTGTTCCAAAGCGTTGTATAAATGTCATTCACATCATTCAAACCTCCTAAAGTATTTTCTTGTTGCATCTAACGTCACGTTTGTGTCACCTGAAGTAACTTTCAAGATTTTATTATGTTCTGTGTAAAAATCAAAATCTAAATCAGATGGATTTTGCTTGTGATTCTTGAATATCACAAACATAAACTTGAGTATCATAGTTAACATCATTTAAAAATGAAAAAGTCCGTCTGGAAAAGTCATACCAAACTGATGTTTTAAATTTATCATCACGCATTGGTCAATAAATAAACAAAAATCATTAAAAATAATCAAAATTATTGTTAAATAGATGGAAGCTACACTTAAAAAAGGGATCATTCAATATAGAAAAAAATATAGGTGAATCCAAACCATTAAAATTTATAGTTAAATTGAGGAAATCATTAAATCAGGGTTATACTGTATTTACATGTTGAAAAAGAAAGAAAACTTTAAAATAATTAAATTATAATGAGTGAAAAGCCTTTAATGGTGAAAATTACATCATACTTAAAACCATTTTCTTACAGCATCTAAAAGAAAACTTTTCTTCTAAATGTTATAAAAGACTGGGAGGCAGCAACATTTTTTACTTAACCATTTTATATACTGATTTTCAAATGTGTAATTGGTGTTTCTTAATCAATTACGAAAACAGCTGTCAGCTGTAAATACAGCCATGAGCTCTGAAAAATCTCTGGGTCAAAGGGAAATGAATGACAACTGATTACAGGAGATCACCATTGGTCATGATAATATCATTTAATCATCCATAATTAGGTACCAATTATTTTTTTAAAAAAAAGCAAATTAACATAGTTTTTAGAGCTTGCAAGATGGGTGTTGGTGAGGGTGGCTCATAGGGAATAGAGCACCCTTAACTTAAAAACTGAATGATAACATTATTTGTAATTTTAATACATTTATGCAATCTAGGCAACTAGCCAGGAATGTAGCAGAGACTATGAGGTGATATAAGCCATACGCTTTCTACATGTAAAAAAAAATTCTGTATACTTCATCTATAAATTATAGCGTATACTTTCTAGACTCCCTGTTATTTTAATGATTACACAATTGCAACTTACTCAATTTCATAATAAACCAAATGGAGCAAATTTCAATAAAATAAAAAAAATATTAAAAAATAATGCTTACTTTATTGTATTGTTTCATACACTTATCGAGCTCTCTGGATATTCCAAAAAATTCTTCTGTTTCTTTAGCATGATTATAACAATCTAAAACAAATAAGACAATAACTCAGTTTTTTCTTTTAAGGTAACAGATAAATTACAGTTATAGACAAATATACAGTTTGGCAAAAAGTTTCTAGGTGTTAAGTACTAGGCTTAAGTTAAAAAGTGATTTAATAACTTTTGAACATAGTTTTTCACACACACCACACTTTTAGACACACAATTTTAATACAATTGATTTTAGTTAATTGCCCAGTAGCAGAAAGTTCGAGACGGGAGACAGGATTTTCTTTGCAGATTCTTTTTCATTGAACCTTTATTTTACCTTCGTATTATGTTTAGCTCTTTATTACTCAATACAAAAAGTTATGATTATTATTAATAAAAATTTATAAAATGCCTAAAAACACTACAGGTAAGTGATTGTTTGATTAATTAATGCTTCAGTTATAAAAATATTTTACCTACAGATTATTTTTTGCCCCTGAAGTATCTGTCGCAGACACTTGGGGAAATTTCTGCTACTGGGGTTAATTGGAACACATATATTTTGCACAATATGTCCATACAAAGTAGCTGCCACAATTGAGGAGCTCACAACCATAGTAGACCAAGTCCATTTTGAAAAAAAATTATATAGTCCTAGAGTTGACTCTAGAAAAAGAGGGCCGTCGGGCGGGAATTTTTCAAAAAGGGGACACTATTCTAAAAAAGGGAACAGTATTCTAAAAAAAGAGCACACTTGTACCTTGTTCAAAAAAAAACTTTGAACTGGTTTGTTTAGAGTCCCTAGAATTTATGATATTTTCCCGGGATCAACTGAACTGCCACGGGGCGCATAGGAAGTGTTAAAAAGGCAGCTGGGTGCATCGGAAGGATTTAAGAGCCGCCGGGCGCTGCACCCTGCCAAAGTGGCTTAGAGTCAACACCAAGTCCA
Organism: Maratus speciosus; assembly: GCA_963932465.1. Taxonomy (NCBI): domain Eukaryota; kingdom Metazoa; phylum Arthropoda; class Arachnida; order Araneae; family Salticidae; genus Maratus; species Maratus speciosus. The sequence goes on from OZ010790.1 coordinate 509,179,658, forward strand.
TTTAGAAGGGGCATAAAATCTGTTTTATTCACTCCCATGGTGAACCAAGTCTAAAGATGCCATATGAAAACAGACTTGGTTCACTGTGGGAATAGATAAAATATATTTTATGCACCTTCTAAATAGACTGTCTCATTTTTTTTTTTTTAATGGACATGGTCTACTATGGTTGTGAGCCCCTCCATTGTCAAAAGCACATTTAATGATATTTTTCCATTTTATTCTTGACACTTTGTCCCAATTAAATGGCTGCTCCAATTAAGCAGTGTTTATATAATTGGAATCTAGAGTACCTTGAAATTTTACAATGTGTAAGAGAGTTGAACAAAAGTTATTTTTAAAATGAATTTATTGCAACCGTGATTGTGAGAAATTCTTCCACAGAAAGGATATTACACAATTTAATTGCACATTTTTACAACATTTTTCTGTATCTAATTCACCTCAAATTGTGCCTACTTCACAAAATATTGAACACTTATTGATTTTCAAAGCCCAGTAGCAGAATTTTTTGTGCCCATTTGCAGCACACCAAAATTTATCTGTGACCTAAAAATGCTGAACAAAGCTACTATCATAAAAACTTATAGTAACCCACAAAACAAGCAAAAATTGCATTTTACAAAGAAAATGTAATAAGAAACACTCTTAAAACAAAGTAAAATTTTTAAGCCCAGTATTTATTTTTAAGCTGGTAGATTAATCTGCAAGGTCTAAAATAATCTGCAGCACTGCTGCATGGTTTCTGCTATGAGGTTTTAAACTAGTGCTTTTTTACTGCTACTTTTAGTTCAACCATGTATGTCAACTCAAAGTCAAAATTTATTAACTTTTAAATTCGATACTTTTAACTCTATATCATAGTACATAGAAGAAAGCCTCAGTTTATTGACTCTAAATATTTAAGAAAGAAAAATCTAGAACCTCATATCAAGTAATCTTTCTTTTTAAATATATACCGATTTTTAAAAATTCAAATAATCTATTTATTATTAATTTTGCCGTTTTTATATGTTTATAAAACATCCTGTACCAACAAAATAAGTAATTTTAATTTTTAAGCTTCATGATTGAATTATTCTATGTGGATATGATATAACCATATGCCCACATATATATTTAATACAGGGTGATATGTATCTCTATTGAAAATGATTTTTCAGTGTTACTGCAAACCATACAATGTTTATTCAAACCCTTATATTTTGATTATACTGTTTTCAGTACAAAATTTATACATTTTAGGCATTGGAAATTTGTAAATTTTGCCGAATATGAAAATGTACACAATCCTTAAAATGTGCTACAAACAATATATTTTATAGCTTTTGTGCAATAATAATAAATAATCAAAAAGGCAAAAATAACAAACCATTTTGAACAACCTCAGAAACTTCTAAATTGCTTTTTCATAAATTACCAAAATTGAAGTTTTGACTAGCACACAAACAGATTAACAAACTGAACTATTATCCACTTTTCAAGTCTCATGACGAAATTTAAGAGAGTTTAAAACAGTATGTCGTCATGAAACACACTTCACACAGTAAACATTTATAGGTTGCATCACATTCAATATTTTTCTGTTTGTTCCAACCAAACAAAACACCTTTAATAACATATTTCTGGTTTGTCAATACCTCTAAAATTGTGTCCTGGCAGGACGAAGCACTCAGGTTTCTACTGATTTCTTCAAAATTTTAATTCATTTTATTTTGTAAAAAAAATTCCTACACATCCGAACATTTCAAAGTTTTTGTAGGTGATATAAATCTGGTCTATTGAGATGCTCTAAAAAGATTGTGTTAAAATATGGATGTTTAGTTACTTTTAGTGTAAGAAAAATATTGTCTCTGTAAGGCGCGAAGTGACCTGCATTCGCCAGTGTATTTGAAAAGGTTAAAATTCATATTTAAAAAAAAAAAAATGCACCATTGATTAGAAGAAGGTTTTAGCTTTAAGAAGATATTTTTCGTCTGTCGGTGCCTCTAAAATTGCACCCTGGAGGGGTGTTGCAATAAGGAAGAAAACGTTTTTCGGAAAAATGACCTTTTTGAAATTTTTTTTTCAAACTGTGACATTTTTTCAAATTGATTGTGGCATTTGAGACATAAGAGTACGATCTTTTGGAATATGTCTTTCAATTTAAAATGTACCGAGAGCTTTGGTCGATTTGGATTAAAACAAAACAATAAAAAAACAGAAATAAAGTCAAAAAACGTTTCTTCGCTAGCTTCCAATGTGTAGATGGGTTTGTGCGCAAGCACAAGTGCTGTCCTTGACTGGGGATCAAATCGATGATTATTTGATGAGAGTGATTTTACAATATTTAATTATTAACGACTAATTATTAGAAATTTAAAATTCTGAGACTTAGGTGCATCAGGATACACTTTGAGCTACCCTAAAAAAAATTTCAGTTTTGTATGTGCCATAGATTTTGCTAGCCATTACACACAGACAGAGTGAAACTTTCTTTTATTAGTATAGATTATTTTTTTATGTCTCATAGCATGCAATGGCTTCACATATTTTAAACTAGTATAAATCAAAATGGTTTTATCTTTAACTTTAGAAATGGAAACTATTCATGAAGACAAAGTAAAATGGAAAAAAAAATTCATAAATGCATGAAGACAAAGTAAAATGCTAAAAAAAAATCATAAATGTCTTATAACACAAAACTGTAGCTGTAGGCCTATCAATATTGTTTGGCTGAATACAAAGCAGAAACACATAAAAGGTAGATTTGAAATTATGTATTTATTGATAACGTATTCATAAGATTCAATCTAAAATTTTCATTCTTCATTATTTAGCATGCACTATTTCATGTAGTAAAAAAAAATCTATTGCAAACAAGATATGAGCTACAAGAAAGGGGTCAAAATTGCAGTCAAATCAGTCTGAGAATATAAAGAAGAGACAGAATGCTATTTTATTTAATCTTGGCAAAATGATGGCTTCATTTGGAGAAGCTCATTATTATTTGTTTTGCCTGCTATCAAAATAATATGAAAAGTTCAAAATCATTGGGTTAACACCGAAACAACAACAACTACAAAAAATTAAAAGTATTTCAGAAGTTTTTTTTTTTAGTGTTATTATATATATATTGAAGTATGGTATCCCAGTATTTTGAATAGTCCAAAAACTTCATAACAGTTCTGACTAAATTACCAAAGAATTCTTCTCTTTTGTTAAACTAAACAAAAACTTTTCTGAGTAAAAAATTATTACTTCAGTTTCTGTAAATGTACTTTATTTACAATGTACACTTTTCTTCCAAAATTTTACTGCTAAAAAATAGGGTTCACATTATACACAGGATATTTCCAAAAACTATATGAAACCTTCAAACCATATATGTTTTCACTAAGTTACTAATTCATCACTTTTGTATGAAGCTTGTTTTAACTTTTATTCTTCCTTCTTCCAGAATCATATGTAATGGTCGTATCAGACGGGGAACGATAAACAACAAACATTTCCCACAACATTTTACGAAACATGCTCGTTCAGCTTGCTCCGTGTTCGGAAAACAGGTTCTTCAAAATTTTCGTAGGGTTATCTGTTGTGCATTGTCTGGTAGGGTTACCCGATACGTTTGTATATATTTGGCGTGTTCTCATCTCCTCGTCTCTGATTACAGTGAAACATCCCTGTGCGACCAATTTTCATGGAACGAAATTTATTCCCATAGGCTCAATACTAATTTTACCTCCATTCAGAGACCATCCCAGTTGAACTCCCTCCATGAGCGACCCATTTCTATGAAGAAAATGAAACAATTCTGTTTTTATCCCGGTCGCTTAAAGAAGGTTTTATTATAAAAATAATTCCGGAGAGCGCATTATTCATCCAACTTCTGAACTAATTTTAGAATTTTTTCTTCTCCGGTAACTTTTCAATGTTTAAACCCCTTTGTGCCTTTTTAGGCAACGAATTTATCTCTGATGACAAATTAAGATTGACGGTCAATAAACCCCCCTGCCCTATTCTGTCAGGAAACTCTCAAAGAAATAGATAATTAATGAAATCGTCATTATTTGTCCCCCCCCCCCCAAAAAAAAAAAAAAAAATTGCATTTATTTACTAAACTTTGAATGGACATGAAAATAAAAGTTATAAAAGATGAAACCGTAAAATCAAAGCAAACATCAGTGTTAAAAAGCAGAAAAAACAACGTTTAAAAATGCACAAATAATACATGAAAAGCAGCAAACAGCTGTTTCGAATCTACTAGCGAGATTCTTCTTCAGTGCAAGATAGGGGAAAAAAGGAACAGCGTGCTAGAAAAAGCAAGGCTGAGCAAAAATGCTTGATAGCATCTTGCACTGAAGAAGAATCTCTCTAGTAGATTCGAAACAGCTATTTGCTGTTTTTCATGTATTATTTGTGCATTTTTAAACGTTGGTTTTTCTGCTTTTTAATATTGTTGCATAAAGGCTTTGTTTGCTATTTTTACAAACATCAATGCATTCAGTTTTTAAACTCTGCAGTAATTAACTTTTGTTTTGATACTTAAATTTGTACATTTCTTCCTAATGTGAAAAATAAATTTTAGTAACATTAATTGTTACCTTTTTTCAACAATTAAAATCTAGATTTATACATGACCTCCATTAAGAGACCACCTCTGGGGGCGACCAATTTTTATTGGAACAGAACGTGGTCGCTTTTAGGGAGGTTTTACTGTATTTGTAACATTTGGCATGATAGCAGAAACCACGAGTTTGCGATTACACAATTGTTTATAATTCAGTTGATTAGTTTTTAGTTTATGAGATTAAATATAAATGGTTAAGGGCGGACTAGCTTCAAACAATGTCAAAAAAAAAAAAAAAAAAAAAAAAAAATAGCTTTGCGCATTATTTATTTTATTGTCATCATCTGCAAAGAAAAAATAAGTAAAAAACAAGAAATTGTGGTTTTTAAAAAGAAAAAAACTGAGATGTTATGAAAACCTGATGAGAGAGTTAGCATTACAGGTAGGGCTTTTTCTTTTCCTTTATTTTTTGTGCATTATTCTTATTAAATTAATCGAATGGCACCGGCAGAGTGAAATTTGTTAGAAGGGGCAGAATTTTTTTGGAGATAGTTTTGTGATAAGCAGATGCCTCATTGTAAATCTAACTTGATATATAAATTAAAACAATTCTACCCCAACTCAAAATTATTTATTTCTCGTAAATTTTATTTGTTTACCAGAAAAAAAGCTTGAAATCATGGGGGGGGGGGGGGAGGGGGGAGAAAGAAAGAAACAGTACTAGAATAAATTTCACAATCCTTGGTTGAGGGTTTTACCTCTAGCCAGCGCCCATGAAAAAGTCCCCGTTAAATTTAAGGCAAAAAAAAAAAAAAAAAAAAAAAAAAAAAGGAAGGAAAAGAGCTTTATAATGTGAAACTTTCTGGCCCATTCATGGTTATTTTTGTACATATTAGATGACTTTCGAGGTGAATTGAAATCGAATAGCGTCTTTCATTTTTAGAAAAGTGTAACATATCGTAAGTTAAAATCAACTGCTGCTTCACGTCTTTTCATGGGCTACCGGCTTAAAATGTCAAATTCTACAGCGTCATTTGAGCGATTAAAAATGAGCCTGAAAATAAGCAGTTTGGATTTGAGTAAATATTTATACATTGGAGTATTTGAGTAAATTTATACACTGGAAAGGTATATTGTTATTATACCCTCTTATTTAAATCAAGCAATAGGTTTAAATAGATTTTTTTCCTTATCTCCCCCCCCCCCCCCAAAAAAAGAGGTATACTTTTGAAAACACACTCTCATGATTACTACTTAAACACAATTTTCAGATATAAAATTCACCAAAAGAGTTTATAACCAGTTAGAAAACCACTATTTACTTTTTATTTGTTGTTATTACTTGTATTTATTCACGCTTTATTGTTTTAATATCCACTTTATTATATTTACTTATTTCTTGGGGAAAGGGGTGTTCGAATCACTTGCTCAGGAATGACAATATATGAAAGTTTCATGCATTTAAGTATGAAAATATTTTGAAATTGTGTGAGAAAAATTGTTTAAAATAATTTTATTGATTGAGCAATGGAAGTCAGAAATATTATTAAAACTTGATATTAAGATTATTGAAGAAATAGCCAAATACTAAATAAAATTTAAAAAAAGAAATTGAAAATGTTTTATGCGTTTTAAATTTGATGCATACATTATTTAATGAAGAACCCTACTCTAATTGAGCAGTGACTCTTGTTTTGACCTTACACATAGAATGCTAAGATCATACTCTACGGATGGTCTTTTAGTAATTTTTATACCCTTCGCAAAAATTTTCGTTTTAAAACAGGACCCTTGACAAAACTTTTCAATTCAAACAGAACCCTTCACAAAATTCTTTGTCTAAGGCTTTTCCATCTTAAAACTGAAACTTTTATAAATTTAATCATTTGAAAGATAAATATATAACCTGTCACTCTTACATATGTGAAAGAAATATATGTATTTTGCATGCATATATCTTCTTAAAAATGTATAAACAAGAGCCTGAATATAACAAATATTTCAAATTCATAAAATTTAGGCTAAATTTTTCACAAATACAAAACATTGTTCGCAATTTTATAATTTCAGGACCCTCTAAGAAAAGCCTGGACTCTTTTAAAGTAATAAGTGCGCCATTATTATTATTTTCTTTTGACAAGAAAGAAATATCTTCTGGCACTTGAATTAGAATAATCTGAAATTTTCATTCGAAGTATGGATTAAAAGTATCTCGTTTTTACATAAAACGCTAGCGACTTTGCATATGAGAACATAATGCAATTTAAGTAATGTAATCGTTTCAATTACATGCAGCAAAAAAGAAAATCGAGTTTTATATATACTTAATTACACCACGAATATAGTAAAAAAAGTATTAAAAAATGCATTAAAAAAATAGTGTTTTGATAATACTTATTCAACATTTAAATAATACTGATTTCAAGCACCTGCAAAAATTCATGTGCATTTGTTTACAAACATTGGCGACTTGGCGGTGATATTTTCATTACGAAAACAAATCTTTACCTATCTTCCCCCTAGCTCCGCTCCTATTGGTTTAATTCATCAGTGCTGAATAAAAGTGAAACATTTCCCGAGCGATGCGGTAAACGCTCAATGAGCAAGAATACCCAGCAAAATTCTCTCCTTCATCAAGGTCAAGCAACTTTTGCTGACTGAAATGTTTTGTTGGGGTAAATGTTCTGTGAAAGAGTGTCGTCTGATACGGCCATAAGACTTGCCAACATCGGATTTTCAAGAAATAGTTGCATTGCCATAACTAGATGGTGCCAATGCTGGGGTAGCTTTAGCGTTGGTATGAATCTGTGAATGTTTAAAAATACTTGTGAGTATGAGAGAACAATGCAGAACGCCAAGATGCAGTGAGTGAGAGCTAGCGAGTAACTGGCTTGGCTTTTCACTTAATTCTCTTCTTGGTGATATTGTGATTGTATTTACGATTGAGATATAACATTTGTCTTTCAGTGTGAATGCCTGATTATTTACGATTATAAAAGCAACTCACTAGGAATGCTATGTTGATTCTTTAAAAAACTTTTAAAATGGCAGAAATCTTAAGCTATTGAAGATGAGGGTAGACTTTTTTTGCCTAAAAAATTTGAAAATATTTAAAAAATTCTTGGGTAAGGCAATTCTAAAGTCCAAACTTGCAACTTTCTGACACATTTATGAAGTCAATTTTAAGTTGAGGTGCATGAAATTGGAAGCAGCTCCTCTTTGCCTTTTGCTCCATCCCCACAAGCAAATGCTTTATCTCAGCAAATGATAATCTTTAGATATAGAGGTGGGGGAGGGAAGCACCTGTTTTTAGGCATTTTTGTTGTTCTCACTCTAGCATTGATTAGAGAATAAGAAATTGCTTTGACTAATGAATGGATCAACCAGTCAGAGCCGATACATAGATACTTAAGTAAGATTGGGATGAAATGTTATAAAAATCGATATTTGATTATGTATCATCCAGTTCTGGTAGTAACCAGCATTTCTTCTTCCCCACCTTCAATCCATATTTAAGTATGAAAAATTAAATAAACGTTCATGAAGATTAGATAAAAGTAACAATAAAACTGTTTGAAAATTTCTTCCTGTAAAATAAAATATAAAAATTTTATTAAAAACAAATATACCCTTGAATGATGCAGTTCAATGCACTAGTGATTCACAAAATGCTATCCAAAACAAAATGCTATGCTCTTCTAAAAATTTCTTAAAAAATTCATCATTTTAACTATGAAAATAATTTTTTGTGGTCCAGCTGGCACCCTGGAAGGAGGGGCCTTTTTTATGCCTATGATTGTCATTTGCTTTATCACAATATAAAACTTACAGATTGAAAATAGCTGTCTTGACTTCTCTCACATTATAATAACATACATTTTGAAAATGGAATAAACACAGGTATGAAATACACAATTTTATTTTTGACTTTTACAACTTCTGTTAATTAATAGTCACTACTATTAATATGATTATATTTTGGTGCCCATAAATATTTTATTAGAGTTTTTAAGTAGGAAACATATGGTACAGTAAATATTCTAAAATAAATACAAAAATTTAGGTTGGAGGTTTATTTTTTCTACAAGCCAGAATTTCTTTCAAATTCCTGAATTTTCTGCAGTTAAAATACCATAGTGCACATTACACGCAAGACATAGTATATATTTTTCCATTTTTCAAAATAAAAAAGAGGTGTGCATTGTACATGAGTAAATAAATTAATTAGTTTTTCCCTCCATTACCATTACATTTATTAAAATAAGAAAACAAATGAGATAACAAATAAGATAATAAGCTGATGCTTCATTATAATACATAAAACACTGGTTACGCTCTATCATAATTTTCCTTCTAATGTTTGATCAATTTAAGTCACTGAAAAAGTTACCCACCCACCTCCCACAAAAAAAAAAAAAAAAAATCTTGAAATAGAAAGAAAATTTAGATAAACTTCCAAAATCCAAAGAGGGAGAATCCCTACCTCATAGCTGACAACCAGTTGCAAATGAAAACATGAAGATTGGTGCTCAAAAATCAAAAGAATTGTTAAAAAATGAAAAGATATTTATCATACTAACACAATACATTAAACTGAATTATTTATTGCATTAAAGTAGGGACATTTACATTAGGTTAATTTAAAATCAAGCAAAATGTAAACAATTTTATCAATAATGTCATTAACAAGTTGATTAAGAAAATATTAGTAGTTGTATATAATAATACAGTAGAAGATCTTTATAACACAAACCTAAAAACTATATAGAATTTTGTGTTATATAGATTGCCTTTCACACATCATTAAAGTCACCTTGTAAACACGGCCAAATATGTGTGAAACATATCAAAATACATTAGAATATCTTTATACTGCATTCCTTGTTACCAAGAGTTATCCAAATTATAAATTTTTGCATAATATAGGTCAGACATTGTTAAATTTATTTTATAAACATGATCCAAATATAACTGACACAACCATCTCTTATATTAAACATTTTCAAAAATGTTTATTGTAATAATAGCTTTTTTTCAGTAAAAAGGTCTTAATTTAGGAGATAAAAGTTGAACTAATGTATCAAATTTAGTCATCTAGAGAGTAGCAATATTTTACAATGTGGGAATGCAGGTGCTTATCAACTGCAAAAATCATTGTTTACATCTGAGAAGTTGTGCATTATATGGAGAATTGCATTATAAAGATCTTCTACTGTATATAAAAAAATGAAAATGACCATATACTTTAGGGGCTGTACATATGTGGAGCAAACATGCAAACCATGCTTTCTCCTTCAGATACAAATTTTCAAAAAACACAAAAAACTGATAAATAAGAAAATAACTTGTATTTAATTCTCATTTTTATTGTGTATTTTTATTACTGTTTATTAGAAAAAATTGCAAGCCTACCTAAGATATTAAACATAAAACAAATTAATAAAATGCATTTAATATTTGGAGAAATCACGTTTTGACCGAATTCAGAGGAGGAAACATGTTTTGATTGTTTGACAAGTGGATAAAACTCATTTTGAATGAAATAAGTTCTAACTCACAAATAATACAATAGCATTATTTTATTTGAATAAATACCGAATTTCAGTTGATTATTCTTAAAATAAAATGACAGATTATGGTACCTAGTAGTATTCATTAAATATTTACTAAATAAATACTCGTTTGCCAGAAATCCACTTCAAATTTTAAAACCAATATCTTCATCTAGACAGTTATACACATATCCCTCTTCTTTATTGCAGGCTTATCAATCATGGATAATGTGGTTGTATCATTTGAATATATCATCAGGTTGATTTTGCCACTGTTCACTATACATTACCTTCAAAAGTTTTTTAACATCTTTGTTCTTTTCAACTGGTATGGCGTGGCTAAGAGGAAGATATTCTAAAACAACCCTTTGAACAAGGCAACAGTAACTCCCTTTTTAAGAAGATTTACATCATATTCTTCATTTAGATCTTGAAATCTATAATTCTGGAAACCTTTAACTTTAACAGTTCTCTTATTTTTTTCTAAAACAATCCGTTTCAATTGTGATATGTATGGTAGGTTTCGAAAGTACACATTAAGTGACAACTGTGATTGGCAGACTGGAGAAATCACTGCTTGATTGAATGCAGGCTTTGGAGGAAACACTCTTTGATTGAAACGTCAAGTTTTAAAATTGATTTATAATCGGAGAAAAATTTTTTTTAGTAAAAAATACCATTTATTTCTGTGCAATTTAACACAGAGTTCATAAAAATAACAATAACTCATTTTTTATTTTTTTGTGAGAAAACACGGTTTGAATGTTTGCTCCACATATATAATGTTATCAACTTTTTGAACCCCCTTCCCCTTTACGATATCATATGTTATCATCCCCCCCCCCCCCACCAATGATATCCTTACCAGTGTCTAAAAATTCTTTTTTTTTTCTTTCATACATTTGCAATGATGTATATTTATTATTTGTATATTTTACTGATTTATATGAAGATAAGCCAATAAAATATCACTAATATGCATGCATGCAACAACTTTACACCAAATTAACTCTTTAAGGAAATACTAATTTAAAAGTATTTAATGATAGCTTTCAGTGCTTCAGCTACATAATATATTCAATAATAATATATGTCTTCTTATACTTGCCCCCTGTACAGAGAAGGGGTAATCAGAATTTCTTATCAACAAAACATGTAGTAAACATACTTCCCCATTTTTTTTACTATAAAAAACATAACAAGTATCATTTTGAACCTGGTTCTCTAACAACACATTATATGTTCATACGACAGAAGAATAGGAATGCCGAAGTTTGGGATAGTCCGTATTTTAAAATAAAATAATTTTATAATTATTTAATGGTTTTAATAATAACTTTGTATTCATAAAAATAGGTAACAGACCAAGAAAAAAGTTTATCGACTATTTTGATGCAAAGAAAATGCCCCACCCCCCCACCCCCAAAAAAATTGATTGGATAAAAAATAATAACGATATAGAAAGACAAACCCCTCCTCCCTCTAGAGATATCTTATGATATCAAGTGACAGACCCTCCACCCCTCCTACTAAAGTGATATTATTATATACGTACAGCACCTTAATAAAAGTAGAAGAATTTGATTTCAGGAAAACTGAGGTAGAAATTACGGTAAATCTAATAAGCTTTACTACTGCTAATTTAAATAATTTTAGTTTTAAGGGGGATGCACCACTGAAACTGGTTTTCCTCTCTTTATTAATGAAATTCCATGTTAGCCTGAGGAATATTTTAATTAGATGATTAGTCATTTACCTAATAAAATTATCAAAATATGCTTTTCACAATTAAAGAAAGACATTTGAAGTTGATGTAGTGTAGTTTTAAAAATTGTCTTCTTAAATTTCATGTATCACAAAAAACCCTAATAAGCATTGAAATTTTTATTTGAGGCTCATTTTATCATCTTAAAAATTAAGGAGACATTTTTTAAAAATGCACTATGTCAGCATCAGACATCTATTTTCAATGGTAAAAACCGTAATTTAATAATTTAGGTAATGAGTAGGTATACAACACCCAGGGTTCGTAAATATCATGATATTTTCAAAAATATCCGATATTTTGATATATATCCGATATTTTCGATATACATCAGATTTTTTCAAAATGACCAACTTACTGTTGATAATAAATATTTTCAAGCATAATATATATTAGAAAGTAAAAGAAAAAAAAGTGTTTTGAACATGAAAACTTAATAAAACAGTATTCTAAAAATGTGTTGTTTTTTTTCTCACTAAAACAAAATCAACTAATTGAAAACAGAAATAGTTTGCTTTATACCAGGGATACAAGCACTGAACTAAAAATGGCTGATTTTAAAGACTAAAATTTAATAATATTTTTTGCTGTACTACGTCTCCGAAATCTTGTCATTAAATAAGGCGAGAAATACTATTAAATTTAGTGGTACCAATCGGTCAATTGTGGTGCAGCGCTTGCATCCTTGTTATACACACACACACATTTAAAAATAATAATAATAATAATGCAGGATTCAGTATGAAGTAAATTTTATATAACAAAATTTTAAAAGCAAAATAGTTTTTTTTATTTTTTTTTTATTGAAAACTTAACATAAATGTGATGCTGTCTTCTTTTTTATTCCCTAAGTTAAACTGAACTAAAAACCCCAAAAATTCTTTTTAAATGAAGCTATAAATAACTGATTATCTAAATTAGACAATTTAATTTCAATGGCTGTTCTGAATTAGTTCTTTATGTTTATGATCAGATTTGTGGTATATAATCTACAGAACAACAGTCAATAACAGTTGAAAATTTCATTTACACTTATTTTGACTGAAAATATCAAAAATATCTTGCACAGTGAGATTTTGAAAATAAATATCAAAAATAGTAAAATATACAAAATATCAAACATCTTGATATTTTGAAAATGAATATCAAATATATGAAAATATCAAACATCCTGATATTCTGAAAATAAATATCAAATAAATGAAAATATCGAAAATATCAAATATCTTGATATTTTGAAAATAAATATCGGATATATATCATGATATATATCAAGATATATATCAACGAACCCTGACAACACCTAATTAACTTTTCCTGTAGATTAATAGGGGATTTCATGACCGGGGAGGATCGTTGGAGTATCCCCTTAATATTTAACACAATTTAATTTTTTTCATTTGTATGCTACACCGTTACAACATGCTGACGATGTCCATGTGTACTTCAGTTTTCCTGTTTAGAGTAAATGACTCAGAACATACAATTTGAATATTATCCTATTTTATGGAAAATAAGCATACTAATTACAACTATAAGATTACTCAGAATGAAATAATTTAGTTGTACCTCCCTCAGCACAATAATTTAAATAATAAGAGATGAAATTTTACCCCTTGAAAATTTCAAATTATTTCCCTTTTGAGATTTTTTTATACATGGGTCATTCCCAAAAAAAGTGTAAAAACTGTGTCAAAGAAGTTAATAATTTTTATTTAAATAATAATATGCTTTTGAAAAATAGTTGTGATTATTTCTTAATCTCCATCTTATTGTTCTTAGTTGAAAATATTTTGCAAGTTTAAAAATGAATTGCAATAATTTACAAAAAATAATGTTTATAAACTTGGCAGAGAAAACAAGCTGTCCCAGACTCAATTTTAAAACATTTGAATATGTTTATAATGAACTGGTTGTTGGCTATAATAGTAAGTTATATACTATATAATGGAACATCTAATTAAAAAAAATACTAACAAAACACATTTTTTAATTTATTTTTATTTTTAGAGATATAAATTTTTATGTGTGTGTCCCAAATTTTATTCAACTCCATTAAGTCCACTCTGTTACATGGAGTTTTAACATAAAAAATGAAAATATATTAAAGTGGGCAATAGTACTGAACTCTCTAAAGGGCATGTGTTCACTTTGTCAGTCAAATTGGATTGAATCTCCATGAACAAAAAATAAGATGGCTTTTATGTCTATGGATTACCGAAATGTAAATAGTAAATGTCCACTCTGTTACATCTTTTTTTTAAATCTAATAACTACTTTTTAACACAATAAACCATTAGAAAGAAGATCATTATTAATAGCTGTTAAATACTCCTTAGTTTTTTTACTGTGCATGAAATTTAAAGCTACAATTCTACTTTTTGAGTTAGTTGTCCACTCTGTTACATTGTCCACTCTGTTACATATACTGTGTAACAGAGTGGACCAGTATTGTAACAGAGTGGACAATTTGTAACAGACATGCTATTTCTTTTACTAAAAAAATATTTTACTATTATAATTTATATTTTTACTTTTAAAAGTATTATATACATTTATTCTAACACTCGAATATCAAATACAATTCTTTAGATAATGGCAAAAGATACTACTAATACAGAACGTCAATGTCATTAACGACAACGTCAAAAATTAGATGCTCAGAGAGAGTAAGAAAATTTTTTTAAATGACAGAAAAGCTATTGCAGATACAAAAACAATCCACAATGTAAAACAAATTTAAATTTTTAAATAAAAATAGAGATGATGTAAGCAGGATAACAGCTGGGAGAAATGGAACAGTAACTAAAAAGTAGGATAAAAAGCGGAAAGCTATTTACTTACACTTTATAACCTCCATAAAAGGTATATAAGAGAGGAGGGAGAAAAATTTAGCTATCAGACATTTTCTAGATATAGTTTCTTTAATGTTGTATTACCAAAAATAAAAGACAAATATACTTGTTTATGTTTACAGTATTGTAATATCCACACAAATCTATTGCTTTATTTAAGAAAGGAATAATTGGCTGTGCAGACTCAGAAAAATCAGCTAAGGATATGCCTGTAAATCAACGCGAACATTTTGCATGTATGATGAGTGTAAAAAATTGTACCAATAAACAGAGGGTATTGGACTATAATATGATTTTGGAATGGCCAGAGTGGATCAGAAAAAAAGAATAAATTCTTAAGATTTTATGAACAAGAAATATTAAAACAATAACAAAGATAGTGAAGGAGACAAAGATGAATCAAATTGGTGAGCTTGTTAATGTGCTTAAAAAAAATATCAAACTTTTCAAAAAACATTTCTTTAACATTCAGTACCGAACATGCCTGAAGAACTTAGGAGAAGATGAAGCTGCACTTCATCTAGATTTCAGTGAGAACTTCAAAAGCAAATTGGAAGGGGAATTAGTTACCATTTTAAAGGCTCTCGAAAGCAAGTATGCTTACATACGGGGTTCTGTACATGAAACCGCAGGAGAAACCAATGACATTTTGTTCTATTTCATCTAAAGATAAAAATAAGCACTCGACGATTAAACTTTAAAAACTGGCGATTAAAAATATGGAAAGAACCGGTTAAATTCAGGATTTTCTGATTTGATCTTCCCGATCTCCTTTTTCCCTACACCTCGAACGTTTCTGATTTCATATTGCACTGGCAGTTCAACGATCTTTTTATTCTCATACCTGCTAGTTGCTGGATAAACATACCTATTTTATTATATTGTCATATCTTAATTCTAGACAAATTATTAAAAAAAAGGTACTTATGTAGTTAGCTACATAAGCATGCATATAACTTTGCTGCTAACTTATTTTAAAATTTAAAATAGATGAGAAATTAGTATCTCAAGTTTATTCAAAATGATATAAATAAAAATATTTTATTTAGTATATAAGTTATTTGCTTACTGTAAACTCATTATATATATTTTAAATTAAATATTCAGCGACATAAATGTACTTACTGGCTACTAAAGAAATTATTCTCACTAGCCAGTAACTGGTTACTATAAAACAAAACCTACCGGCCAGTGGCTACTAAGCAAAATTCCTTATTTTCATCCTTAGCCTCATCTTCTTTTAACGCATGGCCTAGCAGTCATTTGGGCCCACTTAGAATGAGCATTGAAAATGACTAGCGATAATTACAAGATCAACATAGTTCACTTTTTTTTCAGATGGACCTTTTAACCAGTACAAACATCCCAAAAAAATTTCTATTTATTTAATAAACATGTTGATAAATTTAAATTTCAGTAGAGCACACAGAATTGTTTTGAGGTGGGCAATGGCACAGCAGCCGCTAATGAGGTAGGAGGAATGCTAAAGAGCATGGCAGATGTTAATGATTTATTTTAGACAACTAAAAGACATCACCAATGTGAAATTGTATCTTATTTCAGAGATAAGATGAGTAGAGCTATTCCAAATAAAATTCTCATCCTTAAAGGAACATTGTCTGTTCAGCAGTTGGTGACAACAATGGATTATTTAGGTAATGGATTATTTAGGTAGAGAAGTGTATCTTGTTTTTGCTGAAAAAATAGTCAACTTTGTCCATGCTTTAAAGATAAGTAATACAAACTGTCAAATAACATCCAACCTCGCTTCTCATAAATATATTCACAAAATACTCAAAGCATCAGATGTTTATTCTTTTGACACTGACTCAAATGGAACCTCCACAAACGAAGTGTGTGAAATGAAAGTTGATGATTCCATGCAAAAAGTTTTGCCGGATAATATAAAAACTGAGAAATACATGTTGGCTGCATTTAAAACAGATGAAGCTATGTGTAATTTGAAATACAAGTATGCATTTATTACTATGACTATGCACTTGAAATACAAGTTGCAGTTATTCAAGAAGTAGAAGAAGAAGATAAAGAAGTAAAAGTAATGTATTTAAAGGCTATTAAGGACTGTGGGAGATTATTTTGAGCTGATGAAACAATATTTCATACATTATTCATTTAGAAGAAATCATAACAATTCTTCCTGAACTCAAATGCAAGTTGTAGGGTGGTCATCTGTACTATGAATTTCCAAATAACGTAGATATATTCCAGAAAGCGCAAGTTTCATGTAAATCTTCTTAGATGGCAAATAAAATATTAGGTGGAAGGTAAGGATATTTTTATTTATTTATAGTATATAATACTGTTGATATTTTCCCAAGAAAATACAGTTTTCCACTCGGTTACAAAGCTGTCCACTCTGTTACATTACAGATTTTTTGCATTCTAGGATAAAATTGCTTAAATAATGTGAAGTAAAAGTATCCTCCTATTATTTTAGAAACTGTGCTACATGTTTTAACATATAAAAATAATATTTTCTAAATTAGCACAACACTTAAGTAAACTTTTATCCAGTATTATTCCAAAATTTGTAACAGAGTAGACTGCAATATCATTAAAAAACATACGATTTAAGATTTTTTGTAATTTTTTTATACGTACAAGAAGTATACAGTACTTGCAAAGATATAAAGTCAAAAAGCTTAAATTACACTGAATAATTTACACAGGAAAACAAAGTTTATTCATGTAACAGAGTGGACAAAATCTTTCATTTCTCATCACAAAACCTTATAAAAATATAATAGAAATTTTTTTACAAAGTTAAAATTTATAGCATGATAAAGTTCAGAGTCTTGGCTGTCACTGAAGCATAAAGTTATTGTGAAAATATAATTTTAGAAAAAAAAGTTTCAAAAGATCAAATTTACATTTTTTTTGGGAATGACCCACATACACACACACAAAAAAAGAGGAATAAAAAAAACTTACTTTGACAGTTATTAATTTTCCATAAATTTAACACTTGGTCATAAATTATATTGGATATCCCAATCTGATCACTTTCAAAATAGTACTGTTTACACAAATGCTCCTACATGAAAAAATATATGTAAAATTATAAATGCATTGAAATAGCTAAAAAGATACTTTTATGTAGGAACACATTATATAAATTATTAATATACATATTTTTCTGGTATTAAAATAAATTTTAAATACTAAATACATGTTATGTACAGTGAACATCATACAAAAACACAGAGACTAGAGAGATATATAGATAATAAATTTTCAAAGGAAAGTAAGAATGCTAATAAAATATTCTCAAGTCATTTTTAAAATGATTTTCCTCTATAATAAATCTCATTCAGTTGTAGGATGTTATTGACTTATGTGAGTCAACATCTCTTAATCTTAATCAAATAAAAGCTGTATAGTCAATTTAAATTTTACCTATATTTTTATAAAATAACTTTTACCTCTTGCAATTTTTTATACGTTTTGTTAGTATCATCCATTCCTTCTTCACAATCCATACAAATACGAACTGGCCTTGCATTTAATAGAGTGCATCGAGTTAAATTAGTAACTTTTTCAGTAAATATTTCAAATATTTCCGTACAGTTAGAAGAAATTTCTTTATTCTCTAAATTTAATGAGCCATTTGTCACTGTATTGTTAAAAATTTCAACAGTATATAGGATAGACTGAGAATTTACATAATGAAAGGACATATGTATGAAAAATGTAATGAGTAAAGATTCAATAATTCTCATAATGAAAATGTTCATGGTCGGAATAGTTTATTAAATACAGATGAATCACATAACGAATAAATACACCTAACTAAAACTGCTGAAATTTCATCAAAGTTCGAAAATAATTACTGATAAAAAACTATTGATGAAATTTACAGATTCTATATTAAAAACAGGTATTTTTTTATTATCTTAATTCTAAATCACGGATTAATACACTTGTTCACTCTTCGTGATTACAATTTAGCAGACAACAAAAATATAAATAATGTCACGTGAATTTGCATATTGCCATCATACAAAAAAACTTAAGATTTAAGAACAGAAAAAAAAAACTTTAATTTGAGATCCAGTAAAATTTCGCAAACTCGGTTAAAAATTCTTGCGCATTCGTATTCCTATGACGTCATGAAATACGTTTCATTTTGTTTCCTGCAGACCAATCAGCTGTCGTTACCCACGCAGCTAGAACTGTCGCGGTCAAGACAACAAAAAGGATTGTTGTGATTGGCGGCTTGAGATGTTCGTGCTAGAGATGAGTTCGGGCTCGTTTTTTGGAGCCCGGGATCGCCCGAGCCCGACGATTTTAAATCCGAGCCCGAAAGATTTTTTGTCATCAGAGACCGATCCCGATGGAGTTTTTGGTCGGAGTAGGTTGGTGCGTATTGGCAAAGCTCCGATATTTACTTTGCCGTGGTGGGCGTTTGTTGGTTTTTGCGTGTGAAGAGTGCACGCTTTCCTACTTCCTTCAAGGGAAGGGTTTCTTTTACCTTCAGGTTGTATTATATTTTTGTTATTTAGTTTAATTGAGCTGTTGGCTAGCTCTTTCGTGGTTTTTCCCTTGATTAGCGTTTGTATTTCTGTGTTGTTCTTTTTCATGTTGTATAATTGCTGAGTTGTTTCAATGTCGGGGTCTCCCCAAACTCAAGTGGTCGAAAATACTGCGGCCGCACGTAGTAACGAGAAGGTGGATAATGTTGACATGAAAGATGAGGAAGGCTTTTCACAGAATAGTGCTATATTATATCGCAAAAACAAATCTCAAGTCGAAATTTTCCATGAAGCTAATGAAGCTGGTATAGCGGGTGTTTCCATAATCTTTTCTGCTGACACGGGTGTTATTCCGAAAGCCTTTACGCGACGCCATTGCTGCGCAAGTTAACAATCACGTGGGAATTGATACTGTTCGGCTGTCTCGGCAAGGAAAGCTCACTTTGTACACTCATGATGCGGTTACGGCGGTCCAAGCTTTAAACATCAAAACCCTTCTGGGTATCCCTGTCTCAGCCATGTTGTTAACCGACAACATTACCTCAAAATTTCTTCTGCACCACATGGATCCTCAAGTGGATTGCAATGACATAGCGGAGGAGCTGGAATACTCTGGCATCCCGGTTCTGGAGGTGCGACGATTCGTACGTAAGGACACTGGCCCCACTGCGACCGTTCTAGTGACGAAGTTGGGTTGCTCTATACCTGAGGTTGTCAGAATGTGGTACCAGGTGTACAAAATCTCCCTCTTCATTGATAGGCCTAGGCAGTGCTCAAACTGTTGGAAATTTACACACGGCGCCCGCGCTTGCCGTAGCAACCGGGTATGTAGCCAGTGCGCTGCTTCTCACATAGGTCCTTGTACGGCTGATTCCCCGGTTTGCGCCAATTGCAAAGGAAGTCACTGCGTCACGGATAAAGCCTGTCCCAAGTATATCCAGGAAACCAGATTTTTGAAGTTCAAAAGTGAAAACCACCTGTCATTCAGTGAGGCTCGGAAACAATTTCCGGCCAGTGTTTATGCTAAGACTGAATCATATGCCCACGTTGCCTCTGCTTCCCCTCCTTTCGCCTGCTGACTACGTTACAAAAATTGACCTTCAAGCCATGCTTCAAGGCTTCGCGGAAAACATAGCTGCCATGATGCAGTCGGTCCTGGAAGCCCAGACCATAAACTGCCAAAATATGTTGACTACCATCACCTCGTCGGTCGTCGGGGCTCTGAGGGACACATTTGTCCCAGGTGCTCCTCCCCTTCACAGAGCCCTGTTGGAAAACATTCACGCAACAAAAATAGCAAAAAATTGTGTGCAGCCATGCCCATCCTGTCCCCTCTCCAACTGCCAAGTATGGACTGTTCCTCGGGGGATGTCTGGATTTTGGAAGACCCCTCTTCAATGCTTGACAAGACTGATCCTGGTGCCTCCATCACCTAGTGTGGTCGAGGTAGGTTTCTTTTTCCTTTTTGTTCCCTTTCGGGGTGGTTTTAGTGCTTGTTTTTCTGCATGAATGTTCGCGTTGCAGTTTGTTGTTTTATTGT
Organism: Maratus speciosus; assembly: GCA_963932465.1. Classification (NCBI taxonomy): domain Eukaryota; kingdom Metazoa; phylum Arthropoda; class Arachnida; order Araneae; family Salticidae; genus Maratus; species Maratus speciosus. The sequence continues at coordinate 509,200,412 of OZ010790.1, forward strand.
CTTGTCCTGCCATGTTTTCTCGGTTTTGGGTTGGTTTTACGAGCCATCCTCGTGTTCGGTTTCTGCTGCCGGGTCCCTGGGCTGTGTTTCAAGGGTCCCTGGCTGTCTGGGTCCTGTTTAGCCTTTTCTTCGCGTTTTTCTTTTATGCTCAGCTTGTTAGTTCAGTGGAATTGTAGGAGCGTCCGGGCCAATGGTCATTGGCTCCGCTCCCCTACCTTCGCCCAGGCTCGTATCATCTGCCTTCAGGAAACTTTCCTTTCCCCATCGGATGTCTTTGTCCTCCCGGGCATGAACGTGTTCCGTAAGGACCGTTTGGCTGCCCGCGGTTGTGGCCTTGTGACGGCCGTTCAGGCCTCTTTGGCTGCTCTCCTAGTGCCTCTGCCTCCCTGTCCACAGCCTGAGTTCGAGGCCTTGGCGGTTAAAGTCTGGCTTAATCGCTCCTGGATCTTGTTGTTGAATGTCTACTCCCCTTCGGGTATCTTTCCAGAGGAGTGGCTTTCTGGCGTCATCGATACGTGCGACTCACCGATCATTCTGCTGGGCGACTTCAACATAAACATGCTGGCTCGTGACCCTCCGCTCTTTCCTAGAGTTCGTCAGCTGTTGGATTGGTCCGCCACTCAGGAGGTTTGCTTCTTGAATATGGACTCACCAACTCGCTCTGCTCCCAATGGACCTTCCTCCCTGTTGGACTGGACTTTGTTATCTCCCTCCCTTCATAGGGACTTTCACTTCTATGTTCACCCCGAAACTTTTGACTCTGATCATCATCCTATTTGTATCTTCTCCAACAGCATGATCACCCCGACCGGGCCTAGCTTGACGTCGGTGAATTGGTCTAGGGCAAGTGCCTGCCTTAATGAGCTATTGAATGCCCCGGATCCCTCCTATGCAAAGTTTGAACATTTGTGCCAGCAGGCAATTAACTCTCACCGGGTGGTCCGGCGTGCCCAGGCACGCTCGTCCCCCCCCCTTGGTGGGATGCCACTTGTCAATTTCTCTTGCGTTAGAAGCGGAGGTTCCTGAAGTGGGCCCGCTCGACTTGTTCTAGAGATCACTGGAAAAACTACAAGCTGTTCGCTGCAAAGCTTCGGAGGCACATTAAACTTGTGTCCCGCCAATATTGGGACAAGATCTGTCGGAATAGTTGCACGAGTGGTAGCATCTTCAAGATCTTGAAGCGCCTCGTGAACCGAGAGTCTCCACACGGTGGCAACGTGTTGTGCAACCCCCATCCAATTGTTTCTGCACATCTCCAGGCCGAGGCGTTCTTGCGCCACTTCCAACAATTGGACGCCTTTGAGCCTCTGCCCTTTGATCTTAGCGATGGCGACTGCGCCTTGGATGCCCGCTTTTCCTTGGAGGAGCTGTCGCATGCGCTTAAATGCACTAGACCTACTTCCCCTGGTGCTGACGGTATCTCCGCCCGTCTTTTGCAAAACTTGCACTCTGGCAATCGGCAAAAGCTCCTTTCGATGTATAATGCTTCTTTTGAGAGTTCAACACTTCCTGACTCCAGGAAGTTGGCTACCATCATCCCGATTCGTAAGCCGGGCAAACCAGCTATGCATACAAGTTCGTATAGACCTATAGCACTGACTTCAGTCTGCGTCAAGGTCATGGAGAGGATGATCCTCCGTCGCCTCCTGGTCTGGACGGGCATGCGAAATATTTTCCCTCCCAGCCAATTTGGTTTTCTTCCCTTTAGGGACTGCACTACGGCCCTGTGCACTCTTGTTGACCATGTGCGCCGTGCACGGGAGCTCAACCAGTTCGTGGCTGCCGTGTGCTTGGACATCAAGGCGGCCTATGACTCGATTTGGATCGATAATCTGATCTACAAATTGGCGTCCTTGGGCATTCGCGGACGTATGGGTCGTTGGATTGCAGAATTTCTCACGGATCGTCAGATCCATATTAGGTGGAGGTCGGCTACTTCTGGGGTGGGCCCTTGTCGTCATGGTGTCCCCCAGGGGAGTGTGCTCTCCCCCCTCCTCTTTCTGATTTACTTGGCTGATATCGTGGAGATCCTGGAAGACGGCATCTTTCTCATAGTCTATGCCGACGATATTATTGTGTACGTCATCGGCCCCAACGAGGGTCGTGCACGGGACAAGTTAAATAATGCACTTCAGAGGATAGGCACGTGGTGTGCGGCCAACAAGTTGAGAATCTCTCCCGAAAAGTGCTTGGCCATCAACTTCTCGCGTCGCCGCGACCCGGTTATCCCTCCGATAGTTGCTGGGCGGGAGGCCCCGTGGAGCGTCACTGTGAAAATTTTGGGAATTTGGATCAGCCGCACTCTCAACTTTCGCCAACACTTCTCGATGGTCCGGGTTAAAGCTCTTCGCCGTCTCAACTACATCAAGGCTGTGGCAAGTCATTCTAGAGGCGTGGCTAGCACGCACTTGTTGCGTATTGTCAACGCCCTCGTGAGAAGCCTCATCGAGTATGGAAGTGCGCTTTTCTTCGACTACAATAAGACTGCCATGACGACTCTAGAGAGAATCTATTATGCTGCTCTCCGCACCGCTACCGGTCTTCCTTTGTGTACTCCTATCCCGATCCTCTGCCGTGAAGCTGGCGAGACCACTATCCAAAGCCGGCTCCTGTTCCTGGCCAAGACCTTTCTTTTAAGGTAGCTCGCCATGCCCCCAGGCCTCGCACTCAGCAACTCTCTCAGGTCTCCTCTGCCTGTTGGACCTGGATCCAAATGGTCTCGCCTCTGCGACGAGTTGACTGTCTCATATGGCTTTGATTCATCCCAGATAATCCGATTCATCTGACCTCCTCCTCCTCAGCACCTGTCCCTCCACATCATCACTGAGGGTCTCCCCTTTCAGGACATCTCGCTGCCGGACCGTGTGCTGGTTGGCGAGTGGGCCCGCTGGCGCGAGGACCACCGCTCTTGTGCTGTTTTATCTTCAGACACCTCCAAAGATTATGCGAAGACGTCGGTGGCGGCAGTTAACGCTGACTCTAACCGCGCAGTTGCTGCCTTGATCCCGCATTACAACTCCATCTTTACTGCGGAGGCGATTGCCCTGTGGATGGCCGTTACTCATCTGCTCCCGGTTAATAGAACAGTCTTTCTTTTGACAGACAGCCTGTCGGTCCTGCGTGCTCTCCAGGCCTACTCTCTTCGTTCGCCCAAGGTTATTCTCCACCTGATCCATAGTATATCATCCAGATGCGACATGGGTTACTCCATCACCTTGGTCTGGTGTCCCGCTCACAAGGGCATCATCCCGAATGAAAGGGCTGATTCTTTGGCTAGAAATGGTCCATTTCTTTGTCAGCCTATTCCATGGATTTCCCCGGAGGACTTACGTTCCCACTTCAAGAAGAACTGGCTCACTGAGAACGACTTTTTGTTCCTTAATAGTGACTATGCGCCCACCCACCCTCACCTTTCAACAGACCGGTCTTATTCTCTGTGGACTCCGTCCCGGGCCACTGATGTCCTCATTGCCCGATGGAGGGGTAGGATGATCCTCACTCGAAAGCGTCTATTCCGTATGAACCAGGTCTTCTCCCCAGTTTGCAGGCATTGTTTCGAGCCAGACACCCCGGAACATGTGCTGCTTCACTGCATATATCTCAACGGCCCTCGCCGTCAGCTCTTTTTCACCCTCAAACTACCCGCCTCCTCAAGCTATAGCGACGTCATGTTGGCCGCCCTTTCTTCTCCCCATGGAGTTACTGCGCTCATCCGTTTCTCCCGCACTTGCTTTGATGTTTCCTTGTTCTGCCTGTTTGTGATCCCGCTTCCTTGACCTTGCTGTCATTGATCTGCACCTCGCACTCCTGCTGCTTGCATGTTTTTTCTGTCTTTTCGGCTTTTCTCAACGCTGGACTTCCGAGACAAAAGCCTCCCTTTCGGGTTGTAGCACAGGTCTCAGTATGCACCAACCAACCAACCAACAGATCCCGATACCAAAAATATACATAAAAAAATTGCATGATATTTAAAAAATTGTTTCGAAAGTGATATCTCATTTTTAAAAGCTTCTTACATAGAGATCACTGTTAAATGGAAATTTAAATGCAATCTTATCAAAAGAGCAGTTCGGTATCAAATAAAAATATACTTTATGCTTAAAAGGATTCTCATATTTTTTTCCCTTTAACACGCAAATTTGATGGACACATTAAAAAAATGTGTTTAATGAAGAAAGGCATGAAGTTTGTAGAAATTACTATTTGTATGCTGAAGAATCGAACAAAGTTTTCCAGTTTCTTATAAAAGATGTACACCTTTAACTATAATCGATTCCTTTCTCATAACAGTCTTCCGTGATTGACGTGAACCGGAAAATCAACATAAATTACAAAATCAACACCGTTATCTTAAAGGTCCGATGCTTTTATATTAAAAGAGGAAACACAGACTGATTGCTTTCTATCAGAATAACAGGGTAATTATATTTACTTACGAAGGAAAGTGACCTCGTAAATCTACTAGTATCCGTCAGGCCGAAATGTCGGAGTATGGAGTACAAACTTAACACATAACATTTTAAAATTTAAAAAAAAAAGTTTAATTTTCATGGTTACTGTTTAATTCAGTCGTCAGTTGCCTCAGGTAATGCTCAAATGCTAATTTGTGGCATGATAATCAACAAAATGAACCATTATAGCCTGTGGCAAGCCTGGGGGTTGAAATTTTGGGTCATAGACAGTATCTTTTACTGTACTCAGTACACCGCTTCAGTACCCCCACTCCATCCACATATTGGTGTGTATCATAACTCTGCATCCAACTGCTGCAAAAAGTCCAGCCTGAAGTCCAAACACGTGATCATCTTCACTACATCTTACTTAATTATTGTGGTCTGCTAACATGCTTGTCATTGACCACTTTGATTTAAGAAGTACTTCTTGATTATTTTCTTTCGCTTGCTTGTTTTTGGAAAAAAGACATATAGCATCTTGAAATCATTCAAGTTGAGCCGGAAGCAGTGTAGCTTTTCACCGTTGCATAAGGGATGAGAGTAGTCTGAAACTTGACCCACGCAAAGGGAATATAGAGTCTTTCGAAACTGTCTTTGCTGATCGTCATTTTGTCTCAATGAGTTTGTTAATGCGAAACAATTTTCAAAAGCTCTAAGCATTTTTTGTCTGCGAAGAGCCAAAATGTCTTTTATAGAATGTCCCTTATATAGAGGGATGTCTTTTACGCGATGTAACTACCTAATACCTCCAAGGATTTAAACAAAGTACCTTTGCGACATCTTTGTTCAAGTTCAGCCATAAGACGAGAATTGAAAATTCGTCAATAAAGATAAATAATACTGTATCCATGCCGAGCTGTAGATTTCTTTCTGCCTGACTTTTTAAATCAGCGAACTATTTAAAACACGGTGGTTTTTTAAGCACAGTGAATTAACTTTCCTTCGACATTAAGCGCAGCAGTACCTGTTAGTGCCAAAAGAATGACAGCTTCTGATCCTAACTGCTCTATGATTGTTTTACTAATTTCTTTGATTATCCTACTTTTTCCAGCTCTTGTTTTTCCAATAATAAAAGTTGACTTACGGAAAATTGTAACTTTTGTTTGCAATGACGAAAGCTGTTCTGTGCATAACTAAAGTATTTTCTGCTGCTCATCTGTAAATCTGATGTCAGAATTATCAAAATTTTCATGCAGCGTGTTTTTTTTTTTGTTGTTGTTCTTTAAAATAATTCAGAAATGTTAAAAGTAAAGAGAATTCATTGAATAAGAGAGTCTACGGTAAAGAGAAAGAATAACCACCGGGGATGTGTTGAGCGATTTTGATTTGTTTAATGTAGCTCCGGTCTTTGAGACAATCAAAAATTGGAGCTGGATCCATCGAGCTAACGGCAGAAAACTTCAAAGCCCCTTAAAAGTCTTGCATGCCTGGCATAGCCCAGACTTATTTAATATGGTATCAGGGAAAGGTTTGTAACACGTATGTAACACGCACACATGGGTAATCTGCTATACTCCTCTATCAAACTTGATACTTTTGTTCATCTGAGTTATTGTTATATCGTTATTCGCGCAACTGCTCGTAGGCAGCTGGGTTATTTTTATGTGACTTTTCCACATAGAATTACGCTGAATAACTCTTTTCATTTCAATTGCTTTCTTTTAACCGGCATTTTCGAAACTTTTGTGTATAATGTTACACATATAAAAATATGTACATTTCTTAAAATGTACACGCAACAGGTTAAAAAAAAAGTCACGGAATGATTTATGACTTTTAGTGAAGTTGATTTCTCACGAATTATCTTTCATTGTTGTATCCATTTTCCGATTATAAGCATAAAACTATATAGTCATATACATTAACGTCAAAATTTTCGCCAAGCTTGGAGACATTTCGCGAAATTTGGCGACCAAAAATATGTTGATATAAATGCAGTGAATTTGGCTGTAGCTGCCAAATTTGGCAAAATTTCCACTGAAATTCAGCACTGATGATTCTTCTCTAATCGGGTTCTTCGCATTTTAGCTTAGTGTTTTCCCGTAAAATTAGCTAAAATCTTAAAATCAAGAAATAAGTGAGCTACCTTTTCTTTACGCTTATAGGACTTTTTTATTTTGTTATCTACATATTTCTGTTTTCAAGTGTACATCTAGGCCAAAAATGCTTAGCTCATTCACTTCAGAATGTTCACTCGCATTTCAGTTTCAACAAATTCACTTACGGTGAATTAAAAAAAAATGAGTAACCTTCTGTAATTGGGACCACTACCAAATGGTTATATATGCGCATAAAACAGCGCTCACTAGACTATGAAATTTTCTACCAACCCGATTACGGAAATTTCCTAATACAAACATACATACCTCTGAATAAAAACATACATAAGAATACATACAAAAACCTTATATGTTTTTATGTGTGTGAGCGTGTATAAGTGTATGTATATATGCTTATATATTGTATGGACATATAATAAAAAAATATATGGGGTATCATGCATTTAACATAATAAATTTTCACATATTGCATCATCATTTAAAGATATATTTTACTATCTCAATATTCCTCATTGCTTTTTAAATTTTCACATTTATTTACATAATACAAGGCTAAATTTTACTATCTCAAATATTCCTCATCTTTTTTAAATGTTATTTATATTCTCATTTTTTTATATTATAATTTTTTGTCTTTGAAACATTAATTTAATCAATTGCCCTTTTATTTATTTTTATGTAATTCTTTATTTATTTATTTGTATTAATTTATTCCTTTTCTTTATTTTATTTTGTATTCACTCAGTACTTATTAAATTTATTCCTATTTTTTCATTCTAGCTTAACTAAAAGTTAATCTAAGTCTTTTCTTGATTTCTTCAATCATTTTCATTCCTTTTATTTATTTATTTATTTTTTTTTTGGACTTAAGATGGCAACTCTAAACATTATTGTTATTAATCCAGTTCCAATCTATTTTCTGTAATGTTTGCGTTATAAGGAGCTAAATTTTGTCATTTTAGGATTAATGTCGACAAAATTGGATGAAATAACGCATCTTCTATGAATGAACTCACAAGCTCCTCTGGTGATTCTGTGAGTCATTCATAGTTTCTTATTTTACATACTGGTTTCATATGTTCATTTCTAAATCATCTTTAGAACTTTATCAATTTCTTCATATATTTGGGAATTCAAATTTATTATTACACATAAGTAATACATACATAACATTATATTTTTCTCGACTTCTTTTATTATCATTCGTTGCCATGCGGTTAATACTGAATCTGTTATCATGCAACTAACATCCAAAATCGTAGTCTCCGTATTCGATTTCTTTTTATTTCTCTTAATTTAAAATTCAAAGCGAATCGTATCAATTTGATAGGTTACGGAAAATGTTCAGTTGCAGCACATTCACTTACGGTGAATTAAAAAGAAAAATTAATAACCTTCTGAAATTGGGACCGCTACCAAATAGTTAAATTTGTGCATCAAACAATGCTCACTAAATTATGAAATCGTCTACAAACCCGATTACGGAAATTTCCCAATACAAACATATATACGTTTTAATACAAACATACATAAGAATACACACATATAAGTAATACATACATAGCATTATATTTTTCTCGATTTCTTTGATTATCATTCGTAGCCATGCGGCTAATAAACGAAATCGTATTCTCCGTATTCGATTTCTTTTCATTTCTCTTAATTTAAAATTCAAAATGAATTGCACCGATTTGGAAGGTTACTTAGAATATCCATGTGTATTTCAGTTGCAGCACATTCACTTACAGTGAATAATAATAATAAAAAAAATCCCTGTCGGATCGGGCTTACAGGCGGAGGTAGATTTCGAAGTTAAGTACCAAATTCACCAACAAAACTTAAATCAAGATTAGAGATAAACCCAGTTCCTTAACTAAGAATGCGCTCCAGGGAGCTAAACATTTTGTGAAAATTCTAATATACACGAATACACACACGCATGTATATGGAATAGGTTTAAAAATGACAAAAGCAAATTAAGACTGATACCTCAAAGTGTTAAAATATGTTAATATTTCCATAGTCGGGTTTTTATCATGTTTTAATAAGTTTCTTCAAACTCACATGACGTTAAATATTCACCAGCTGAGGTCCATTATATTTCCAGTATGACGCAATATTTTGTTTGTTTTTTTATTCGTCAAACTATATATTTCATTTTGAGTTTTCATGCGGAAATCTTGCTCTAGAAAACTTATGACGGAATATTCAATTTGTTTTCAATTCGTCAAACTGTTTATTTAATTTAATGTTTCACGTGAAAATCTTGCAATAGAGAAGCAATTGTTGTGGTGAGAATTTTATTGCTTTTCTTTAATTGTTGGCAACTGCTATAACGAAAAATATTTTTTAGGTAGATTTCGTAAGAAATACTACCTATTGCAGTCGTTACCATGGTGCGACTTTTGAAAAATTCCTTCATAACTTTTCATTATGTAGCCCCAGGAACCCAAAACCACTCCCACCTAAAAAGTTTATATATATATATATATGTATGTATGTATGTACTAAATTTTGTCCGCACGATAAAAGTCGCAATTATGCACGGATTGTCCTCAAACTCGCCAACAACTTTGATATGGCTAATATCTCGGCGGGGATTGAAAATGGGCGAAATCGGCCCAAGAGGGTGGAAATGGAGAGGGTTCAAAATTTTGAATACTGTCTTAACATGATTCTGATAAAACCAGCTCTTACACAACAATGGCAGGAAAAAAAATAAAAAGTTTTTCGTTATAGCAGTTGCCAACAATTAAAAAAAAAACAATAAAATTCTCACCACAACAATTACTTTTTTAATGCAAAATTTTCACATGTAAAATTAAATAGTTTGACAAATTGAAAACAAATTGAATATTACGTCATAAGTTTTCTAGAGCAAGACTTCAGCATGAAAACTCAAAATAAAATAAATAGTTTGACGAATTAAAAAAATATGTATATTGCGTCATATTGGAAATATAATGGACCTCAGCAGGTGAATATGTAACGCCATGTGAATTTGAAGAAACGTATTAAAACATGATAAAAACTGGAGTATGGAAATATTAACATATTTTAACACTTTAAGGTTCTCTGAATTTTTTGAAGCCATTTTTTAAACCTATTCCATATACATGTGTGTGTGTATTCGTGTATATTATAATTTTCAGAAACAGTTTAGCTCCCTACAGCTCACTCTTTGTGACGAAACTGGGTTTATCTCTAATCTTGATTTAAGTTTTGTTGGAGAATTTAGTACTTAACTTTGAAATCTACCTCCGCCTGTAGGCCCGAGCCGGCAGGGATTTTTAGGTAGATTTCGTAAGAAATACTACCTATTGCAGTCGTTACCATGGTGCGACTTTTGAAAAATTCCTTCATAACTTTTCATTACATGACCCCAGGAACCCAAAACCACCCCCACCTAAAAAGTTTATATATATATATATATATATATATATATATGTATGTATGTATGTACTAAATTTTGTCCGCACGATAAAAGTTGCAATTATGCACGGAACGTCTTCAAACTCGTCAACAGCTTTAAGATAGCTAATTTCTCGGCGGGGATTGAAAATGAGCAAAATCGGTCCAAGGGAATGGGAATGGGGAAGGTTTAAAATTTTGAATACCGTCGTAACATGATTCTGATAAAACCAGCTTTTACACAACAATGGCAGGAAAAAATAAATATTTTTCGTTATAGCTGTTGCCAACAATTAAAAAAAAAAGCAATAAAATTCTCACCACAACAATTGCTTTTCTAATGCAGTGTTTTCACGTGAAAAATTAAATTAGATAAACAGAATTGAAAACAAATTGAATATTACGTCATAAGTTTTCTAGAGCAAGATTTCTGCATGAAAATTCAAAATGAAATAAATAGTTTGACGAATTGAAAACAAATTGAATATTATGTCATAAGTTTTCTAGAGCAAGATTTCTGCATGAAAATTCAAAATGAAATAAATAGTTTGACGAATTAAAAAAACAAAATAAAATATTGCGTCATATTGAAAATATAATGGACCACAGCAGGGGAATATGTAACGTCATTGAGTTTGAAGAAACGTATTAAAACATGATAAAAACCCGAGTATGGAAATATTAACATATTTTAACACTTTGAGGTTCTCTGAATTTGATTTAGCCATTTTTAAACCTATTCCATATACATGCGTGTGTGTATATTAGAATTTTCACAAAATGTTTAGCTCCCTAGAGCTCATTCTTAGCGAAGGAACTGGGTTTATCTTTAATCTTGATTTAAGTTTTGTTGGTGAATTTAGTACTTAACTTCGAAATCTACCTCCGCCTGTAGGCCCGAGCCGGCAGGGATTTTTTTCTCTGCCATTGTTGTGTAAGAGCTGGTTTTATCAGAATCATGTTAAGACGATATTCAAAATATTTAACCCTCCCCATTTCCATTCCCTTGGGCCGATTTTGCCCATTTTCAATCCCCGCCGAGATATTAGCCATCTCAAAGTTGTTGGCAAGTTTGAAGACGATCCGTGCATAATTGCGACTTTTATCGTGCGGACAAAATTTAGTACATACATACATAAATGAAATGATTCCGCTTGTACTTTGTATTATTTGAGTGTAGTAGTCATAGCCTTACAAGAAGATGAGGCAGTTGGAGCTGAACCTGACTTTTATTTTTCTGTAGTAATACATGATATCATCTGAAGTCAGGTCCAGTGACTTGGAAGATGTTAGGAGCCAAAGCTCTCCTTAAATCATTCTTGATATTCTACAGAGGACTGCATCATAATCTACTTCACCTTCCCTCTACACCGCGCTTTTAATCCAATAGTTATTACTTTTTCCAGCAGAGGGCAGAAGTAACAAAGTGAGACGCTTAATCTTTCATGATTGGTGCATTATCTTTTTTATAACTGTTTTATATCTTTTCTTCGCTATAAATGTTTTTCTTCTTTATTTGAAAGTAACATAAAAGTACATACCTGAATGTCCTTTTAAATAAATATTTTCTTTTTGCACACTTTCCAAAAATTAATAAAAACACATTCACACTTTCTTTTTCCACGACACGCCATTTGTATGAGAAATTCACTGTTAATCCTTTTTTGCACGTAATCCATTAAAGTGGCGATTGGTGACACTCTTTTCATCTTTTCACTGCTAATTTCCATCTTTAAAGTAAAAATGTCATCAACATCTGGATCAGCAGAGTCAGCAAGATCTTATTAATCAGAGAGTTCACGCTATCAGGACTTCAGGGAGAATTTTCCCATTGTCTGTTACTTAAATTTCCTTTAGTCACAAAATGTTTGGAAAGGCTCAATTGATGGGTTTAAAACACGGTTAATTTTTCATCCTAGACATCTTTAAACTGCAGATAGGTGACACCAGAAGCTTCTCTTTAATTAAATCAGACGTAAAATGAAGAATAAAAATGAGTCACTTTGGCAGCATAGGACGAAAAAGTTTATTCTTAAATATGTAGCCATTTCCATAACAGGGCAGAAAACATTTTCTTCACTGCAGATGAAAACGAAAAATTTTAGATCCGAGCTGGCTAAATTTTAATTCTATTCCGAGTGAGAAATTAATCCACTGGGATCTTCTGTGGCAGGAACCACTAAGAATCCTGCCGACTTTTAAATATTGTAATGTCTTGGAGCAGAGCAGTTGGTTATACTTCAAAGTCGTGGCTGATAGATAAATAATTGACTCGGGACCTCGCTTTTTCAGGAAACTCTGTTTATTTGGCAGATTCGCAGTACAAATCAATCGCGAGTCCGCCGAGGCCCCGAGAAACCATATTTTTCTAGGGTCACATAGTTGATCTTTCAGAGCAAGCTCAAATCTCTGTAAAAATCTGAGCTCTTAGGCTGAGCACATAAGTTTTGTTATGACGTTTGGAATATTTTCCAGCAGAGGGCGAAAGTGTCAATTTGGGAGGAAACTTTAATTTTATTGGCTCAATGTTCTTTAATAGGTGTGGTCTTGTGATTGCACCATAACTGGTCATTTCCACTTTTGAATCATGGATCTAATAACTGTCAAATTTGAGGAACAGTACTTAGAATTTATCCTTAAATATAATCAACTGTCATATCTGGAAAATTAAATCTGTATTTATGGTTTTAAGTATTTAACTAATAACTGGAAACTCTCCTGGAAAATACCATGATCCGTACAAAAGCCTGTTATATTTTCCTCGATTTCTTTGATTTATCACTCGTATTCGATTTCTTTTCCTTTCTCTTAATTTAACCCTCTGTCTACCAGAAGGGCCCAATGGACCCGACATGTACATTCAAAATATTTATTCAAACCAGAAATTTCTTCAAAACAAACTAAATGTATAAATCAGACAATAATAAGTTAAATAAACAAATTAAATAGTTTTAAGTAAAAATTCTGGTGTAGAATGTTTTTATAAAACTTGAGTAAAATTTCCGGTAGTTCTAGGGTTAAAATGAATTGCATCGATTTGGTAGGTTATGGAGAATAAAAGGTTCGCACTGAAAAGAAAGAAAAGGTGGTCGTTACGGACGTACAAAATAAAACTTCTAAAAGTCAATCTATATCTCAGGTCACAAATATTGACGACGCCATTAACGATTCGGATGAGGTTAAAATGCATAATTTACAACAATGGAGCTAATGTTTTGTTTAATAACGAGATGAAACCTGTCGTATTTTGACGAAAGAAATTGTTTAAAAAGGAACTCATACATTAGTTAATACTTATTCTCAGCAAATATTATTTTTAACTTAAAGTTACCAAAATACTAATTCCATAAACTTCGACTGTTCAACGTATTAAATTAAAATGTATTAGTATACCTAACCAAGATAAGTAATTATGATGAAATTACCCATTGAGGCTCTTAGGTAGGAAATTACCGATTGAAAATCAGCAAAAATTATTTCACCATGAGCCAATCATAGAATTATTTATCGTGTGAAATCTAAACTTAACGTCATTTTCATAGTCTCAAAATTTACATACGCATCTCTCAAATGTACATTCACCATTTCAAAAATATCGCAGTACGCAATAAGTTATTAATACATATATTTCCAAACTTGAAATTAAGTTTAACTACGACTTTGCATGTGAACATTCGCATTCTTGACTTGTGTTTCTAATCTCCGTATCGGCGAGTAAAATTCCAGAAATTTATATTTTTAGAGGCGTTCCGCGTTCGTAGTAAAATATTTCGTTTTATCAGAGAAAATGATGGTTTTCATTTAAATATGATGTCACTTTGCCTCATTGAAGCATTTCACATAGCGTCTCAAACTCAGTGGAGTGAAAAAGTATTGAATTGTAATAACTTTTTGAGGAAAAATTTAGTGTTTTTTAAAGCGTGACGTCATTTTCTGCTTCCTTTTTTTACAAAGTTAATTTTGAATTTTATTAGAAATTGGCATCAATAAAGATAATTATCTTTTCTTAATTATCTTAATTAACTTTATTAATTATCATTTCTTTACAACAATGGAATTAATCCAATTGCTACCATTTTGAAAAAAAATTCATAGAAAGTTTTTAAATTTTAAATTTAAATATAAAAATGGGAATATTTAAAAAAAAAATAGCCAGGGCCGCAAATCTACAAAGAAACAGCTTTCATTTAAAAAAAGAATTATTAAAATTAGTTCAAAAAAAAAAAAACTCAAGGTAGATGTCTAAAAAAATAGCCTTATCTTTCAAATAGATTTAAACCCGCCATGTTATCTCTATGTGAAAACTTTGAGAAGACATTTCATGCCGTTAGGGTTGACGAATATTTATGATTTTCAATACGCACCGAGATTTTGGCACTACCAACGTCCATTTAATTTTTTGTGTCGATACGACAAATATTTTGGACGCTATCGTGTTAACAATAAGTGCAATTTGTGCAGGGAGCTGTGCTCCGACAACTACAGAGTTCTCAGCATGAGCACAGTTCATGACAAATAAATATAATAATCAGTAAAGTTATTTTCATATGAAGAACGGTTATGACTCGTGCACAACATAAGATTAAATAATTTGCAAACCTCAAGCTAATTCTGGTCTACTAAAAATCGAAAGAAACATTCTCTTTGCGTTAGATAACTAAATAAAATATAAATAAACGATCGGATTAAAAAATATCCCCTGTCACAAACGAAAATCCTACTGAAAACAGATTCATTGTTTGTGCTTGTTTTGAGTGGCGCCATATTGATCGTCATCGGAAATGTCGTAGACATAAATCTGAAAACATCACAAATTTTCTTTTGAAACTGCAATCAAATGCTAAAATAAATAAACACGATTTTTGTTCCCCCTTCATTTTGATCAAAATAATATTGAAAAGACTTGAAAAGTAATTTTAAACGGGGAAAAAGTTCTTTCAATCTTTTCTATGCATAAATAAATAAAAATTTCCGGTTTCAGAAAGAACGAGCCTGAGCCCGAAGACTAGAATAACAATAAAGCCCGAGTCCGTGTCGGGCCCGGGCTCGGGCTGAGCCCGTCTCATCTCTAAAAATTCGTTCGTGCTGACCATGGAGTTAAATTTGGTCCCAGCAAGGCAAGAACGAAGATTATCTTGGCCTTGTATAAAAGCTAAACTGACCAAGACGGGCCGGTGCCAGTCCTGGTCTGTTTATATTTTCGTAGTTCACGGTTAGGCTCGACTCACCGTATACGAAGATGGCGATATTTTGTAATCTACAATACAATTAAGATTCCTTTAAAGACTACCACACACATATTTTTTCAAAAATTGTACAATCTATTACCGACATTAGTTCGCAAGCCAGAATATAACCAATCATAATCGCTTAAACTGATGCATTCAAATTAGTAGGCTCGTACGAAGCTTCCACACTCCAGTCGTTGGGGTTCTTTTCTGATGAATCTTTAATAAATTTATAATGAACTGCCAATATTTTAATGAAACAACTTGTTTTAACAAAATATAAGTGTACTATGTCGAAAGCCTGTTCAAAAAGCTTTAGTATAACACCCATTCATCATTGTGCATTTTACCTATGCATAGAAAAGGGGATGTCGACATTAGAAATAATAGGTAGGATGATACTTAACCTAAAAGTATAATGAAAATTCAGTATGCAATTTCAGATGTGGGCAAAAGAAATACCATTCAATGATACCTCATTCATCGTTGCACCCTATATATTAGTTAAATTTAGTATGCGATGTCAGATTTGGGGGAAAAAACATCCAATGATACCTCATTCATCGTTGTACCCTACATATTAGTTAAATTTAGTATGCGATGTCAGATGTGGGCAAAATCCCTATCCAATGACATCTCATTCATCGTTGTACACTACACATGAGTATTAGTTGAGAAAAAGGGGTGTTGACAACAGAAATAATATAGGAGGACCTCGGAAGACAAAGGATACGAGTGACAAAATTTAGATTTGGAGTAAATTGAGTTCAAAGTTCAAACATCAATAGTAACTGACTGAATTAAAATATGAAACTGTTGCTTATTTCACAGCGGACTTTGAACTTTTTTCAATAACTGTTAAAATAAAGTGGAATACAACATCTTATACAGTGTAACCTCTAAATAACGGTTACCAGTGGGACCGGTGAAAAGTGACCGCTCTTCAGAGGTGGGTGTTATTCGGAGGTTTCATTTAAAAAAAAAAAAATCAAAATTACATAAATTTAAATAGAAATACAGTCTTTTTAATTTATCCTCATTGTTTTAATACATTAAAAAAATCGGTGATTTGCAGTATTTTTTTCCCTCCAAATATCTTTCTTCAAAGAAATAATAGTATGAGTTGTTTTTTGTACAACTTTCCATCATTATGATTTAATGCAAAATTTTGTATTTCACGAAGGTTCTTCAAAAATTCGGTATATGTGTTAAAACTGGAAATTTTGGGTGATTTTATAATTTCTTTCATTTCCCCATTCTGATAACTTTTCTCTTTCTCTATTCTTTCACCGTTTACTGTATGAATCATTTGGTTTTCGGCTAATCGTCTGCGACCGGTATGAATCAGATGTAGCAGTAACTGCCAAATCTTTGTCCCAGAGGCGGATCCAGAGAATCGGTTTTTTTTTTTGGGGGGGGGGGGGGGGGCGATACCGAGTGACATATAATCAACTTAGTCATAATTTCTGTTGCTCAAATCATTCCTTACAGTTAATTATTAAAAGACTATGAAATAATTAATGCGATTCGAAAATATTACAGACTCTCGATTATCCGACGTCCGATTAACCGAAACACTCGGTTATCCAACACTCTTATTATATAATCCCGACCTCTCCGCAAAATATGGTTTATTGTTACTTATTAGGTCGAAAAATTAAAACGTTATAACAAAATTTATTTATTGAATGTCTTATTATTTTTTCTTTACTCTTGTACTGTGGTAATTATTTATCTTATTTTTTGCTCTTTTAGTTATAGTGAAGTTTTAAGAACGTTAATAACACAAGCCTGCGATGATTGTGTTTTTTAACTTTTGATAATTGATTTTGATGTATTTTTAGCACTGAATCCGAAAATGACCTTCATTTTTAACCATCACGTCACGATTTTCGCAAATTGCAAATTTCAAAGTTCAAAAGTAAAAGAAATAGCGAAAATCTCTCAAAGCAATTTGTCAAAGCCTTAACAAAAGAAGGTAAATGTTTTAAATACAATGAATTCTCGATAAGTCGAAGTCAGATAAGTAGAATATTCGTTTAAGTCGAAGTTTACACCAAGTCCCAGCCCCTTTATTACAATTCAATATTAAACTTTCTCGTTCTGTCGAAGTCTACATCATTTAAGTCGATTTTTTTTCGGATAGAGAAAAAACAGTAATTCGACTAATTTCTTAATTTTTCAGCCACAGTTCCAAAATATTGGCACTTTCTGTTCGATAAAACTTTTTAGCACACCTTTTCCGGCTTTGAAGGGCGCTATTTTTAATTCCTACATTGGTCAACGAATTTGGAATTTCAGCTGAAATCGTCCCCACCCCATTCAGTTCTCTTTTACGCATTTCCTTTTCTCAACAGGTATTCTTTAGAAACAGAGCAATGCAAGGATTTTATTTTTCGATTTTATTGATATTTCATTGAAGTTCATTAATTTAACTTTGAGTCTTGTCATTTTAGTGTTTATTGCTTTCACATCGTGATACGTTTTCAGTTGGGTCTCTCAAAATGCCGAAGTAGAAATTAGAAATTCTTACTTTAGAACAAAAAGTAAATTTAATAAAAGTTATTGAAGACAATCCTAATTTAAAGAAAAAAGATATAGCCTGAAATATCGTATCCCTCCCAACACGCTGTCTATCATGCTGAAAGATAAAGAAAGCATTTTCAAAAGTGTGCATTTTCAAGTGTCAACCCAAAGTGCTAAAGGATGAAGACGTGTGCCTTCCGAGGTATCGAAACAGCCCTCGTAAAATGGTTTGCATATTACAGGACTCAGAAGAGTGTAATTCATTTAAGTGGTACGATGTTACCTGAGAAATCTTTGGATTTCGCAAAATTACTGAATGTGGAAGGCTTCACTAAAAGCACGGGGTGGCTTGAAAAGTTTCAATCCAGTCACAACGACACAACATCGTGTTTCGGGCTTTAGACGGTGAAGCAAAAGATGTGTCTGATGCACTGTGTCTGTGTAATGAATGGAAGATGTTTCATTACCCAAACTTCTTGCAGGTTATAGTGCGGACGACGTTTTCAATATGGATGAAATGGGACTTTTTTACAAATGTTTTCCTAACAACAGGAAGATGTTTGAGGGGGAATCATGTTCCGATGGAAAGCTAAGTAAAGAACGTTTAATTGTCCTTGTGGGAGCAAATGCTTCTGGAACAGAAAAATTATCATCGGTAAATACAAAAATCCTCGCTGTTTCAAACATAAAAAGTCACTTCCCGTACAGTACAGATCTAATCACAAATCTTGGATGAAGCTAATATTGTTCAAGGAATACATCAGAAAATTGAATGTAGTGTTTCATGCAAAAAAAAAGTAAAATATCGATCACAGTCCTCTTTTGAACTTGAAATCTATCAAGTTAGAATGTCTCCCTTCTAACACAACTTCTAAGCTTCAACAAGCAGACCAAGGAATAATTAAATGGACTTCTCCGCATTCTACAGGAAACGTCTAGTGCGGAAGGCAATGGAGGATGACAAAATGGAATAAATCAAAACTGTCATGAGTTACAAGCAATTAGACTAATTTCGAGTGCCTGGAAAAACTATGTGAAACAAATCACTATCAAAAATTGCTTCGGTAGGTGTGACTTCTTTGCAAGCAATGCGGGCTCATGTGTTGTGAATGAAAATCTACAAGATCAAGTTATTTCTGAAGATGCCGATACCGAGATTTAGAATATTGACGAAAGTGTTGCAGTTTGCGGAGAACTTAGTGATTCGGATATAGTTGAAGCAATAAAAAAGGTGGAGAACGATCCTGAATCTGAAGAAGATGACGAGGAAGCAAATTGCGTTTCACCACCAAATAATCAAAAAGCACATGCGGCAATGACGACACCACAGCAATATCTCGAAAGTAGAGACGGTGTGGACGATTCTCTTTTTCTTTGTTTACAAAATGTGAGCGACTTTCTGACCAGTGAAAGACAAAAAAGTTTCTTCGAGCAGTCATCATAAACAAGTTCTTTCACAAAATTTGAGTTTGTAAGTACCTTATATTATGTACTATTAAATTGTATTTTTCTTTAGTGCTCGTTTTGCCAGATTCCATTGTTACAGTATAATTGCAATTCCTATCTATAAGATTGAATTATTTTTTATACATATTTTCTGTATATATTTAAGGATTTTCGATGAGTCGAACTTACGATAACTTGAATATTTTTGCCGGTCCCTTCGAATTCGACTTATCGAGAATTCACTGTATTTAAAAAAGTTCTTAAAAGGGAAAAATACAGCGCCAAATGAGGCAATTTTTGAACAAAAGTGAAATTACCGAATGTATATGACTATTCCGAATGTGTGTGTGTGTGTGGGGGGGGGGGGGGTGCCGCACCCTTCCTGTAGCTACGTCCCGGCATATAGACCCGACCTTGCACCTTCGGACTATCACCTTTTCCGATCGTTACACAACGCTTTTGCTCGTCGAATCTTCAGAAACGTGAAGGCTGTAAAAATGGCGTTACAAAAGTTTTTTGCTTCTAAAACAGAGGAGTTTTATCGGCGTGGAATTCACTTACTGCCAGACAGATGGCAAGAGGTCATACATAATGATGGTACATACGTGAATTCATTAGGTACTTAACTTTTTGTGTTCTCCGCCAAAAAAAGGGTAGAACTGCACTCACCAAATACATCTAATTCACTGTATAGTATTAAATATACGCAAAGCTGATCACCAACTTAAATGTATTATGTTATAAGAGTGCAAACGTTCATATTTTTCGAAGTTCAGCTTTTAATCAGTGCAGAGGTTTGCATTTGCATTTTCATGTTACATACGTTTGAAGCAATTTATCTATTTAATTGTTAAACGGACATAAAAATTTTCATCTGTTTATAAGTAAATATTGTTTGAGGGTGAAAATATCAATTGAATGCATACTGTTTTTTGAGGTACATTGGTTTTTATTTATTCATGTATATAATATAGTATGAACATATATAGATAAATCTATTTAAATATGACGATGTCTATCTACTTTTCAGTTTAATATTCTATGAGCATGTAGAAAGAAGTATAAACATTTAAATGTATTGTTTTATATGAGCAGGAAGTACAGGCATCCCTCGACTTAGGTAAATTCGCAGTTACGTAATAAATCCCGAAAATTAGATTTATGAACATATAGCGCGTTTCATACGCATTTGCATATTTTTGATAATTGTTTTATAAATAAAATATGCTGATAAAAACCACAACAATAATTTAGTTTTATATATTAGATATAATTATATTTTTAATGGGATACACAATCAAATCTTTAACAAAACACAAAACTGATTAAAATGAGGCAAAAAGAAAAAAAAAAAAACTCTGTTTAATCGTTACACTTTTGTTAGCTGAATTCAAACCATAGCGAAACCTAATTTTAAAGTTTCGATGAAGAGGAATGAGAGTATTTTTTCTACTAACTTCAGCTGTTCGTTTGATGTTGATTCTTCACATAGCCGTTTGATGTAGATTCAAAATTGATACAAATTGATTCATCAATATTAAATTTATAAATCCCATATTCCACAAGATATTTTTTATTTGAAAAGTGTTCTTTTAGCTTGTTTTTATATTTTTTCATACTTTTATAGTTTACATCTAAATCAATACTGCTACATGCTGTTTTATTTATAAAATAATACTGATTAAATAATGTATATATTATATTTATATAATAAATATTGCAGTTTCGTACGAAATTTTACTTAAGCAATAATACAAATTCGACTTACGTAAAATTCAAGTTACGCAAAAGTTTACGGAACGCATTACTTACGTAATTCGGGGGATGCCTGTACATAAATTTGCCAACTTTTAAAAATTCAATAATTTTTTTAATCTAAAAGTTGAGACTGGCTTAGAGGTCTGCACGGGCCGAAATTTCCATGCCCGGGTCCGGCCCGAATGAAAGCTATCTTGGTCCGGCCCGCTGTAAAAATGAAAAGTTCGGCCTGGTCCCGGCTCCTTTATATTTTTACAGTTCACGGCCCGACCCTTACAGAAATCAGTGAAAACAGGCGCGGTCCGGGGCAAATATCGATTAAATCAGACCCGGTCCGGTCCTATTTAATTTCCACAAAAAATTCCGATTTTTCTTGACGTACAATTAAGATTCTTATACATATTTATGGGAAAATTTTACAGTATATTTTACATTTCTATGTGTTCTCAAAACAGACAATGATCAAATAGACGCTTAGACTTTTCAACATATTTCAAATAAAGATACATTAAAAAATTAATGTAGTTTAGAAAAAAAGAAGGTTAAAAACATAAAAAGTTTTGAAGCTGGTATAACAAAATGTAGATTTTAGAAAATGTTTCTCTATAAGTAGAACCTCGATTATTCGAAGTAATTGGGACCGACCCTCTTTTGGAAAATCGAAATTTTCGTATAATCGAGAATGCTTCCATTTTAAGATTAAGGAGAAATACATGCGATATTTTTTTATTATGGTGACAAGTGCTTAATAAAAATTAAGCAATAGAAAAATAGAAACAAGGCTAAATTACCTGAATTTTAATTTTGAAATTAAGTACTTTTCACAGGGGTTTGAAACTATGTTTTGTTTGTCGCAGTTTCGATTCCCTTTGCGCTCTATCACGAAGTTTTTTAATGTTATTAGTTCACCAGTGTCACAGTCTTTCTGCTGCTCCAGCCATACTAAACCTTTTGCAAAACATTCAAAAGCTTCAGAATTGCTTATTTGTTCGTTTCCTTTGTTGCACTCCGCAGCTAACGGGAACTTAAGTTAAATTCAAAGCAGGGGCGTAGCTACAGATATTTTTTCGGGGGGGAGAATTCGAAAATTTCCCAACTTGAAACAAATTCTTCCAACTTTCAACTAAAGTATGTATAATACGTGTACCACAATGTGTATAATAATGATAATGAAACTTATGCATAAAAAATTCCTTTCCAAAGAAAAATTTTAAAATTAGAAACATAAAAATTCTAATTATTGGTTTGTTTAATAAAAAACAAACATGCAGGTCCTGAACACGATTTGACTGTTTTTAGAAAATGTCTGTCTGTGTATATGTGACACAAATTTTGTGGGTGCTCTATCTCAAGAACTAATGCGCGGAATTTAATAAAACTTTAGATTCAGTTATATCTTGATAATAATTAATGCTGATTAGTTTTTGGTGTAAATCGCCCGAAAGGTAGCGCTGCTAAGCTGCATTTTTCACGATTTACATAATTTTAGCGATAGTTATCTCTCAAAAACTGTTGCACGGAATTTGATCAAACTTCATATTCTGTTAAACCTAGACATAATTTGGTGCTTATTAGGATTTTGTGTATATTATATAACAGGTGGCACTGCTGTGCAGCATTTTTCACGATTTTCGCGTTAGCTATATCTGAAAAACTAATGCACGGAATTTAGTCAAACTTCATATTCGGTTGCACTTCCTTATTGGGTTTGGGTGTTTACTGTCCAAAGGTATTACTTTTGTGTTCTTTGGGTTTGGAATTTTCGTTGCATCTAACAGGGTGTGTGCCGAAATTCAATGATTTGTTTGAAAAATGCAAGGCTTCTATCTCCTTTTTAAATGAACACAATTAAACGAATCTATAACTTTAGAATTCATTATTATGGCCATAGAATTATTATTTAATTTTAGCATTGTGGTTGCAAATTTTGAGGTATTAACATAATGGAATAGAATAAAGTTTTGGGATTGGCACACCCGAAGTGTTTTAATTTAACATTAATTCTTCTTGTCTTCAAAGAAGCCAACCTGATGATAACATCATCCAGTTTAATAAAATCCACTATTTGACTTTCACATTTTGAAAGCATTATAGGCTGTCAAGCCTGTCATCCCTCATTGTAGTTTGTAATATATATATATTTTTAATTTTTATTTGACTAAAAATTCTTTCATTAGATGCAACGCCATAAAGATAAGCTTCTCTGAATGTTAAGGTATGAGTATATAGTTTGACGGCATGACCCAAATAGCCTTTGAATTTCATGGTATGAGTAAAAGGTTTGTTTAATGCTGCTATCAGATTCACCAATTTTTCAAGCAATTTTTGAACAACTCTTGATTTCCTCCAACTTTTCGTGAAATATTTTCTCAACACCCAGTGTGACAGCAAACAGCAATATCCCCAACTTTTTATCCACTGCTCTAAAAAAGTATGCGCTAGCCGCGCCTTTCCCCCCAACTTTCAACATTTCAGCCAATCAGAGATAAGCGATTGATACGAATAGGCAATAAATATTAACGGCTGGTACTAGTAGTACTGGTTTTCCTCCAACTTTGGCAACGACAACCTTTTTCTCCCTTTGAACGGGAAAAAGTTGGGTTTAAAATCGGCTGAAAAGTTGGTGAATCGGATAGCAGCTAGTCAGTTAGGATTTGGTTTATTTCTATTTGACTCTACAAGTCATGTACATCCGTTTCTCATATACAGGCGGAAACATTATTAACTTTTCTAAGTTAGTGATACTCAAATTTGCCTTGCACAATTGAAATTTAAATATGAAATATATTGGTGCAATATTCTCCTGATATGGGGAACATTATCATTTAAGCTCATTACTAAATTGCCGAAATTTTCTCGCATTTCTTATAATTATTTCCTGAAATCAATATTCATTGCTGTGCTATTATTTTTATCTATTCTCTTTGGTGAAACCGTTTTCCTACCGCGCTTTCGGAAGTCAGCTTCTTAAGTCATACCCCAATATTCATAATTGTTTGTGAACTTGTCTATAAAGAAATCTTTATTTCTTCAAAATTTTATTCAAGTGCAACGTGTCAGAGTTACTGTGCATGTCGATTTTTTCTTCAGATGATGGACAGCTTTCATAGTATATTTCTTTCCAAATTCAAATCGTCCTTTTTTTACCTTTATCATCCTCGAATGGATTTTTAGATGCTCCAAAATCTTCCACAAAAACTCTTTTCCTATTATGAAGGGTTCTTTCGGTCTGATATTTATAGTAATTTTTTAGAACAGCTTTAAACACACAACACTGGACTTTTGGCTTAAAATTTCACACACACCCATAAATATAAACGAACAGGACTAATATGTATTTCGCAAACACACAAATAAAAGTAAAATGTGACAAATTTATCTAAACTATAATTCTTCTTATATTTACATTTGCTCATATAACGCCCTTTTCTTGACTTTGAAGGGTTAACTAATTTTTGTGGCAAAAAATCACGAGAATGAGTAAAATATTGTCCAAAAATCGGGAAATTAGTTAAAAAATTATTGCAATTTGTGAAAACTCATCAAATCTTCTTGCCCAGCTGTGTTTCAAGTAGGTGACTACATTCCTTTCTGTTATACTACAAGTGATCTCCAATTTTCAAAAGAAGATGCAATCCATTTGGATTAAAATAGCCGGATTCTGTTTTAGGAGGAGAAAGTGAGGTAGGTTGAAATTTTTGGGAAAGGAACAAAGTTTTGGAAGAAATAAAGGAACTGGATAGTCAGCTGTTGATGGACAGGAGTAGAGAAATTTAGTTCTGGCAGATGTATAATATTTTTGTATAACTGAAAAATACAATGATAAATTGAGTGCGGCTAATTTCTTTTTGTATTTCTTTTGATAATTTAACTTGTTTACTGTTACAGTACTCAGAAACATAATCACCAAAACAATAAAAATTTCGTAATTTTTTTACTATTACTTTAAAAAAAGAAATTGTCACAAAAATCTAGAATTTCCCAACTCTAAGCTCAAATTTCCCAACTTCACATATATTGGGGGGGGGGGGGGGAAGGGGAGCCCCCCCCATACCGACGCCCCTGATTCAAAGGAATTCTAAGAAAGGGAATCGAAAATATTCATATGTACTCGTCGGTCGGAAAGGACCGCTTGCAAACAAGGAATATATTTTTTAAACCTTTCAAAAGGGATTTTGCACACAAAGAATGTGATAGTTTTTTTTTAAAAAGGCTTTAAAGATGGATTTCGGTTAATCGAGATTTTCGGTTAAAAGAGTTTCGGATAAAAGAGGCTCTACTGTAATTTATTAAGGCTGTTCTCAAATCCAAAAGAGCTACTTTCTGACACATTTCAGAATTCATTTTTGTTCGGAAACGATTAAAATTGCATGTGTTCTTATTCCGAAGCTATGAATTCGAATGGCATTTTCCATTTTTTGATAAAGGCAAGATATCTATGAGAAAATACTGTCAAATTTGGCGTTTTGAATCGAATTTTGGAACACGATAACACGGAAAAGGAGAAGAATCTGCCGTCATGTAACAAGAATCGCTTATAACTCGTTAAGTAATTCATTTATCAAAAAATGGAAACCGCTATTCGATTCCAAAACGCTTCAATAGTCAGACCAGCCTATTTAACACTAGAACGCCCGGAAGGAGTCGATTCGACTCTGACCATATGATTAAAAGTCAACTGGAACCAGAAATTTTTTCACAAAATAAGTCAAATTTTAAAAACGCAGATTTACGTTAAATAAATCGGTTAAATAATTTTAAGCAAAAATTTTGGAGTAAAATATGTTTATGAAACTTGAGCAAAATTTCCGGGCGTTTTAGTGTTAATGCCTTTACATTTAGAGAAAATATGTCAGAAAGTTTCGCATTGTTGATCAAGGAATTTGAGAAGAACATTCCAATGATTCCGTTAACACGTGTGCATTATCCCTTATACAATTTTTCCAAATCATATTGCTTGGCCGACATATCCTAGGAAAAATTAAATCCAGTTCCGCCCCATCTGGACTATGTAGAGAAAAAATGTAAGCGTGATCCCGCCCCGGCCGGAGCAAAGCCGCCTCAAGTCTACTATTTGTGTAAAATCCCTTATCATTCAGCTACTTTTAGAGAACAACTAAAAATTTGCTCACTTTAATGCCGATATTTTTCTGAATTTTTATGATATTTGACTAGATTTTTTTTAATAAGTTGCTTCATAGAGTTGACTATTAAATTATGTAAAATGATTCTTGTTATCGTTCGCGCATGCGCAGATGAAAATTATTTCATACAACTGCTCATATTTCCTAAAATATTTAATATGTTTATATTCCAATTACACTATATTTTTTCAATTTTTTTGAAACCTGAGTTAAATTTGGTTGAAAACCCTGCATGTTATAAGCAAAAAACATGCAAGATTTTTTTAAATAAATCGCTATATCTCTATTAATATACGTGCTATTCTTACACAAAAGAATACACATATTGCACAATATCTGTTTATTTATATTCGGTAGCGGTAGATCATTTGGTGCATTTTATTTTGCAGGGTGATCCCAAGTATTATTTTTTTTCTTTCATTTTTTGTTGGTCCCCTAATTGCCCCCCTTAACAAATCGACATTGTTAAATATGAGGTCATACCTGTTCTTTTTAATCCTGAAATTACAGAAGAATCTGTCACTTATATTTCTAAATATTCGACAAAATGTCTAAAATTGAAAGTTGCCGGTCATTAATGACAATATAGTGTAGCTATTTCCTTCAATTGGTCGTTGAAAAAAAAAATCACAAATTTTGTGACAAAGATTGCAAAAATAAATAGTGAATTTCGTCAAAAGATTTCGCAAAAAAATCACGAATTTCGATAAACAATCGAAGAAAAATATTGCAAATTTCATCAAAAGGTCGCGGAAAGAAGTAGCGAATTTTGTTAATTGGTTCCGGAAAGGTATCGCGAATTTTGTTAATTGGTTCCGAAAAGGTATCGCAAATTTTGTCGATCGGTCGCGTGAATTTCGACAAATGACCGCGTAAGAAAAATCAATTTCGTCAATCGCTCGCAGAAGGAAATAAATTTCGTTAAAGGATCCAAGTAAAAACGTGGATTTCATCAAAGGAAAGGGGAAAGAAAACGCAAATTTCATCGAAAGATTTCGGAAAAAATACGACTTTCGCTAAAAGAAAAAAGCAAATTTCGTTGAAAAATCGCGGATTTCGTCAAAAGATCGCGGAAAGAAAACGCGAATTTCGCAAAAGGTCCCGGAAAGAAAACACGAAATTCGTTGGAAGATCGCAGATTTCGTCAAAGGATCGCGGTAGAAAAACATGGATTTTCTGTCAAAAACCGTTGAAAGTTTTCGTAAAAACTCAAACAAAATTTACTTCACCTTTTCATATCATATAAATAAAAACATACATTTATTTTACTTAAATAGGTGTCACAAATATAAAAATTAAATTTTATATTTGGATAACCCGGATTTAATTTTTATATTTGTGACACCTATTTAAGTAAAATAAATGTATGTTTTTATTTATATAACATGGATTTTGTCAAACGATTGTTGAAAAGAAAATCGTGAATATCACGGAAAAAAATCGCAAATTTTGTCAAATTTACTGCATTGGGCTAAAAGATTGAAATCGAGTTCTTTTACAAATATCAAAAGAATGCCGCGAAACCAGAAGAAACTCTAAAAATCGCATAAAAATTTTCAGAGGAAAAAATTCAGTGTATTTAGGTATATTATTTAGATTGAAACACGATTCCTTTTACGAATGTCAAAAAAATGGCTACGAAACACGAAAAAACACTAAAAATCGCATACAAAATCCGAAAATAATTCAAAAATAACTGTAGGAATCCCGGATTCCTTTTACTAATGTAGAAATTTCGCCACGAAATGCGGGAAAAATCCTAACACTGGGTTCGAGGTACATAACTTCAGATAGGGAGGTACTTTCCTGCCAAATGTTGCAGCTTTGTGCTTTCTTCAGGAAACATCATACGCAGACAAACATCTATGTTTATTATAATATGTATAGTTTTTAATCTGAAAGAATATACAGAACTAACTTTTTGAAAAAACGGGTTACCTGGACCCAAACTGCAGGAATCTAAACTCGTTAAACACGAGCCGTTAATTCCCAAATTGGCTCAGCCGAGCTCAGTAATCCGATTGGTTAAACCTGATATTTATATAGTAGAAAATTATATTTATTTTCTTATGTAGTGGTGTAATGTAAAATAGAATCCAATTATAATGACTTAAATTGATTTATTTTGTTAAATTTGATCAAAATCACAGTAAAGTAATACAAAATATTAATATTAACGAACAATCAGATTGGTGACTTCGGCTGAGCCAATTTGGGAATTAACGGTTCGTCTATATAAATATCAGTTTTAGCCAATCAGATTGCTAAGCTCGGCTGAGCCAATTTGGAATTAACCGCTCGTATCTATAGTGGGTGGACTTTAGCCCCTAGTGGCAGGTAGGTAAGATGAACTATAGTTTATCTTAAACTAGACATATTTTCACTGTTTCATTTTGCATGAACACATTTTTTCAATATTTATACAATTTATAACATAAAGAAGCCATTTATTTAAATTTTACAGAAACAGAAGTAATTTGTACATACATATATAAACAAACAAAAAAGCTCATAAAGTTTGTTTTCATAGCTGTTTGTATGATTTGAGAACAAATCTCCCTTTCTGATGCCCGAATTACACATATCTTTTTAAAGAAAAGTCAAGGCCCCTATAGTCAAAAAGTACCAAATTGTCTTGTTTCGTACTAAGAGGGAGGATGAAAAGTTTAAACATTAAATATTAAAGCTTCTATAAAGCACTATAAGACTAAAAAATTAAGAAAATAAATCTAAAATAAGACTAAAAAATTAAAAACAAAATAAATGTAACTTTTATTAATTTTTGCAAGACATGCTTTCATTAAAATTCACAAAAATTTAGATTTTTTTTTTTTTTTTTTTTTAATGCACTAAAAAGCAGAAAATAATATTTGGGCTTAAAAAGAAATTTTTATTTTCTCACGCCCAAGGAAAAAAAAAATGAAAGCGTGGACGCCAACTTTACATACATACGTATATAATATCATAAATTGCATTGGCGCCCATCCTTTCATTTTTTTTTTCTTGGATATGAGAAAATAGTACTTTTCAAGCCAAAAAATTTTCTACTTTTTAGTTAGTTAAAAAAAAAAAAATTTTTTTTTTTTTTTACATTTTTGTGAATTTTAATGAAAGCATGTCTTTCAATATTTTTTTTTTTTACATTTATTTCTTCTATCTTAAATTACGTCTGTTCAGCATACTTTTTTATTAGAAAAGTTTAATGTTTTAGACTATCGTTAAACCATTTCAGAAACAGTGTTTCATTTTCCTAATGTAAAGAAGCACAGAGCTGTTATGGTGAGACATTCATTTTTTAGAATTGTTCACATAAAAAAATTTATGCATTGAATAACTACATTGCCTTTTTTAATACAATGTTAATGACGGTAAAATAATGCACTGCCAGTCGCAGAACCACGAAATAGTCTACACGAGAAAAGGGAACTGATGTTGGCTTTCATTCAACACTGAATTACCTCTATGGTTTTTATAGTTTTTTGGTTATTCAGACGATAATGGCAACTCAAAGCAGCAACGGTTTTTCATGAGGTTTGTTCTGTTCTTTGATTGGAAAGCTAATAATGAAATAGAGATGTAATATAGAATGTGTTTGTTTAACAAGGAAATACTTATTTTCAATAATTTATGGTAGTATTTTTTCATTTGAAGCAAATTGATATGAATGAAATTTCCATTTATACTGTCATTTGCAAATATGATAAATAAGTCAAAAGGATAAACATTTTCTACAGTCTAACTGCATTTACAAGAACTGGTTTTTTCTCATGGACAACTTTATGTAATTATTTCAAGATGTAAAGAGGCAGGACAGTTAAAAATGTATGCCGAAGATACTGAAGAGCAAGGCCAGCTCTTAGATGATTTACACTTTAATCACATTTTTATTTCATTATACATTGTTTTTCATAAATGTGTTTTGTTTTTAAATTTTTTTTTTTTATCTGCACATGTGTTGCATATAGTATATCTATATATCACATTTTCTGTCATTTTTGATGGGCTATCCTTTCTAGTTGGCTATATTAGGCATAATTAGAATACTCAACAGATTAGATGTTTTAAGTGTTAACCCTAGTATGTTCGAAGAAGCTAGTTATAAAGTATTGTAAAATTGTCTTTAAGAAATTAAATCAAAGTTAGTATTATTTCAGAGATCCGTTGTTATTTGAATATTTCAATAAATTAACGTTTTGCATATCACCTACCTACAATTATATAAATCCATATATTAATATGTGAAACACAAAATATTAATACATAAAATGAGATCATGGGAACATGTGAAATGTTTATTCAAAAACCCAGTTACATTTTAGACATATATAAATCATGACACTTTTCATACATATATATTTACAAAAGAAAGCAATTCCCATTAGCTATAATGATTTAATGTACATATTATGCGAGTGAAGAAAACAGTATATGGAAAAGATACAGGAGATTAATATCTGTATTTTGTAGAATAATCCTTAGGAGAAATCACCAAACCTCTGCCTTTTCTTGCACCTCTATAAAGAACTTCTAAAATGTCAATCATTTCATTTTTATCTTCAATTGCCCAGTTGATTTTATTGTTGTTACCAGTTCCCAAATCAATTTGAATATGCTTGTTTCGAAAAAAGAACATCAGGGTACATGGGTCATACAACTCGTACATTTTGTTAAAGTCTGGAACTTCTGTCGTGTCAACAAGATAAATGACTGCAAAGTTTTTAATTCTCTGGGCTATTTTGTACAAAGTCTCATCCATCTTCATACAAGTAGGATCCCAATCATGACCAAACCGAATGACAACAAGACGATCTTCTTCGGATAAAATTGCACGATCAACTTGCCATCCATTGTGAAGATGCTCCAACATGTAAGACATGGTTGATGCTAAAAATATATAAAAACATTTTTTAGTAACAGAACTCATTTTAACTGGCATATAAACATAAAAATTAGGAAATCTGGTTAGTGGCTAGTATTCTCTATTTTTTTACCGTCAACTTTTTAAAGTTAATGGCCATAGCCGATGGAGAAAACGTAAAATATTTTGTTATTCCAATTTTTTTTAAGAGTACAGCATAGAACTGTTTACAAATTATTGAAAAATAATTGTTTTATTTATCCTTTCTGCAAGAAATAAATTAAAGAATTTAAAATTTGTGTGTTTGGGGTTCAGGCAAATGACGGAAGTAAAAATTTTGTCGGGGTGGAAATTTGGATGAACAATAGTTTATAGTTACTTCAAGGCAGTAAATAGGATTAAAAAAATTAGATTTTAAACTGTGTGAGCAAAAATGAGATCAGAAATTTTCAAAGGCAGGAGGGAAATTTAGATTATTGATTTTTTTTATTTATTGTTTACTTCAAAGTAGCAAATGAAACAAACAAAACTGCAAATTAACAAAATATGAGGACATAAATTTTTAGATTTCAATCTGTATATGCTGAGGAGGGAATTTAAATACAGTATGGAACCATTTATCTGGAAACCAGTTATCCGGAATGATATTTGCAGAAAAAGGTATCACACACTGCCAGTTTGACATAGGCTTTGCTTAAACAATTGTATAATTTGGTGACAATATCTAGTATTTGAAATGAAAACATATTTAGTTGTATTTTAAATTTTTTAACTTTCATGCAGAGGAAACAGAAGAATTTTTGTTCCTAAGGGATTCCCATAATTTACCTTTTTTAAACTCTGGTTAACTTTTGATCTTTCTTGCATTGATTTTTAATCCAAGTAATCTAATAATTTAATATCAGAAATAATGCCACAACCACATATATTCCACAAAACTTATCAAATGAATGCTGCTTTCATGCACAATTAATTAACCGGTAAAACAAGTTATCTGGAATACATCTGACCCCAAGCATTCCGGATAAATGGTTCTGTACAGTATTGTATTTTCCTGCGTATAATCCACGGATTATCTGTTAAAAAATCTCAAAAATTAAGTGGGAATTATCTGCTGAAATTCTTAAGCAGAAGTTCACGTGAGATATCCAGTTTCTACCAGCAGTCATTAAATAAAAATGTAAACAGGTATTACACGATTGTCTGCTATCGACCGTTCACTATTTTTTAGCCTTTTGGCAACATGCTTCTGCTTCTATGAAGAACAAAGTAGACATTACTGTATTACTGGGGGGGGGGGGGGGGGCTGAGCCAAAGCACCACGAGCAGGGGTCTATTGTGCTATCCCCCAAAAATGAAAGAGAAAACATCCTCACTTAGTCCCTAAAACGACCAGTAGTTGAACATAAAATTCAGCAGACATTTGATAGGAATATCTTGAATTTCCCATGGCTCAATCAGATGTCGACCCATGTATTCGAAACGGTAAGCAGCATATGCCTCACAGTTACACAGCATATGTATGCAGTCTCCTCTTCATACTTACAACTCCTACAAAGGGGGAGGTCATTAACCACCTTCATAATACTAAGGTGCCCATTAAGTCTACAGTGTCCTGTTAGCAGTTCCACCATATTTTTTAGACTATTCCTTCTGAGCCCAATGAGTTCCTTTGCCCTTTTGCTAGGGCATCCGCTATTGAGCTCTTTCGCTTGTCTCTGTCCACTTGAGTCAAGCCATTCTTTATACTGCTGCTCTCTTAAAATTCTAAAACAGTAGTTCTAATGCAGTCCTATTTAACTTACATTTTGCTTGTGTTTTTATTTTACTTATATTTTATTGTACATGATAACCTTACATGCTAGAAAGAGCAAACTTCTTCCATCTTCAGCAAAGAATAGTTTGATGCATATGCATGTATTATTATGGATTTTTAATTAAAATAAGTTTTAATTAAGTTAAAACTGCAAAAATCACCAGAAATTATTATTAAATAATCAAAACTTATGGGTGATTTCGAAAATTAACACAATTTCAAAGCATAAATTTAAAAACTGAAAAGCAAAGCATAATCAAAAATATACAATGAAAAACTGATAAAGGCAAAGTAAAACAAATTCACACAAAAAAAATCATAGCACCTGATGCCATCAAATTTCCAACTTGAAATTTTGGGGCTAAATACATTAATGGTCAACTAATAAAATAAAAAAAAAAATTAAAGAAAAAAAAGGGACTTTTAAAAATATTCAAGGTCAAAGGTCAATTCATGTGACCTTGAAAGTATTGTTTTTAAATATAGACATGTGATATATCAGTAAAAAGGTATTTTTATTAGCTTTAAAACGAGACCAAAAACAATATTCTATCTTAATTAGGTCCTATGTTATGACTTTTTAAATGCGCGGAAAATGGTAAAAAATGACTTTTTTTTCATTTAAAAAAATAATTGACCTACAGAGTTAAAAATTGTGCAGGAATACTTACAGCTATGGTATGCAGTTATTCACTAAATTTTATGAAAATCTAAAAGGGTCGGGTTGAAAATTGCCCTTTCTTGTGTTGATTTGACATGGAACGACACGTACATACAAGTTACTCTTTAAATTAAATATATCTGACACATGACATAAATTTTTCTTGTATAAAAAAGTAATGTTACATAAAATTATAAATATTGATATAAAAAAATTGGAAGTGCTTATGTAAAATACAAATAATAATTATTAAAAACTTCTTTAAACACCTCTAAAGTACAAATATGTAATTCACTTCAAGGACTATAAATAATATATGCCATAGATCAATACTGTTAACTTATTGTTTGTCCTCATTTGCTTTTAAATTTTTATGATGTTATGACCACTCATGTGTCCTTGTTGCTTTTATGTAAAGTATCACCTGCTTTTGTAGGATCAAATGCTTCTAGAGAAGGCCTATTTAAATTTATTAATAATAAATCATTTAAATTTTGTGATGTCTAAGTAGAGCGAAACTTGTTCTTGATAAAATTCATTGTGCTGAATCCTTGCTCACAGGATGCAGTTGCCACAGGTATTACAGATACAATTTGCAGTAACTTTGATAAAATTGGAAATTTAAAATCATTTTTCATTGATTTGATCAAAAGCTCACTGAATTTCATGTCTTTGCATAGTACCTTAAACTCGTACCATTCGTCAAGAGCAATACTTCCAGTTGTTTCCAAATCAACATTCAATGTGACAAAATATTTCTGGAAATGATTTAAGAATAATTTTAATAAGTCCAGTAGTGTTCACTCTAGGAAAAAAAAAAAGGGCAGGGTGCTAGCCACAAAAAGGGCACAGTTGAAGCTGAAAGAGGGCACTTTTTTCAGTGAAAAGGGCATTGTTTCTTCAGAAAATGTAGGGCCGAAACTAGCCTTTTTTGCACCCAGGGCAAACATGGATTTTGGTGTTCCCTCCCCCCCCCCCTCCTCTGCAAAGTATATTTACAAAGAAAATTTTATTAATTTTCTAATAGCCAACATATTTTAAAATTTAAATTATGTAATCATAAAATATGTAATACTGAACTACTTTAATCTACTTTGTCAAATATTGATTCATTAAAATCTTGAAAACGGAATTGAAAAAAAATTCCGCTTTATACAGCATCTTTATGCCATATCCTTAGATTCTTCTGTGCTTTGGCATACCCCAGACAAGATGATTTTAACAAAATAGTGCTAAACATGGACGTGAGAAAAATCAACAACTGGCGCCTGGGGTACATGCCTCCTCTGCACCCCCCCCCCCAGTTTCGACCCTGAGAAAATGTAGATCTTCGAAACTGATATAAGAATTATACATTACTACAAACTCATCATTGTTTATGCGCACATTTAGTAACAGATTATATATATATATATTTTTTCTTAAATTGATATTTCAAAGATCTAGGTAAGTAATTTTGTTTCAAATAAAAAAACTAAAAAATTATTAGTCCCATAAACTAGCAGTTTTAAGGGTAAAGCAGAGATTTTAAGGGGTAGTAAAATTTAGATGGGTGACCAATTAATTATTATTAACAATAAATCATCAAATATAACTTAAAGATCATAAGCTTTGTGAGCTGTGAAGGTGGGGGCAAAGAGACAAAAGTGATTTTTTTTGGGGGGGGGGGGGGGGGGAGGGAGGAGGTTGATTATATAATGAATTATTTATCGTTAGTAAAATTTTAACAACTAGGACAGAAAAAATAAAAGCCTTTAAATTTGGTATGTTTGATAAGAAAGAGAAGCAGAATTTAGATGATTGGTTATTTATTGTCACAATGAAGTGACAGAGTTGCAACATGGTTCATACACTCGAGAACAAATAAAATTCAAGCACTTTTCAAGCACTATTCCAGCACTATTCAAGGACTGTTTAGATACATGCATAAAAATGGCTTAGAATAACACACAGGGAAAATAGCCACCCCATTGATTATCTATTTCAAAGAAATCTTATCAAATCTTTTTAATTTTATAACAGGCATTTTCAAGACATTATTAGAGAATTTTTAAAGAATAATGTGTTTTAACTTATTAAGGTACCATGGGAAGAAATTTCATATATAATAAAAAGTTAAGACAACTAAGACAACAGACCTTGATTGATTGGAGATCACTTAAAGAGTGCAAAAAAAAAAAAAAAAAAAGGTATGGTATCACTACAAGAGCAGAAAACAGAGTAAACCAGTTAAATTTTAGGAATTCTGAACACTCATCATGAGTCATATATTAGCATTTCTGAAGTTGTGAACAATACTATACTTTTTAATAAATATTCTCCGAATTCTCAAACCTTACAGCATTTGTAC